>JARGYO010005626.1:113487724-114935224 GCA_029206835.1 Rana muscosa
TCTAAGAACTAAATGTTCAACCAGTATGTGTTGAAGATGGCGCACGATCTCTTAAAGGGGTTCTAAAGGTACATGTTTTTTCACCTTAATGCATTCTATGCATTAAGGTGAAAAAATATCCGAGCATTAGCGGCCCCCCCGAGCCCCCATTTACTTACCTGACCCCTCGAAAGTCCCGCGCCGTGAACGCGCAGGCTTCTCGGCTCATTCATTGGTGGATTGAAAGCAGCGCAGCCATTGGCTTGCGCTGCTGTCAATCATATCCAATGATGCGACGCGCCAGGGGGGTGGGGCCGAGTGATACAGCGAGCGGCTATAGCCGCCGGCTGTATCACGGGAGCGTGCCCACAAGAACTTTCCACCATGCGAGGGAGCTCGCATGAAGGTGGAAAGTTCTTGCGGGGGAGGAGCCGAGACAGCCGCTGAGGGACCCCAGAAGACCAGGTTCGGGGCCACTCTGTGCAAAATGAGCTGCACAGTGGAGGTGAGTATAACATGTTTGTTAAAAAAATAAAATAAAAATCTCTTTAGTGTTCCTTTAATGGCACCCCAAATGATGAGCTTCTTTTGTGTGTTTGTGTATAAGGCAGTCCATTCAAGTGAATGAGCTGCCATATACAAGACAAATTAAATTACGCAAAATAATTGAGCGGGAACGTGCATTTCCACTACACAGTGTGAATGGGGCCTTGTTGCTATTCCTCAGTTTAAGAGCCGGTAACTAATAAATACATCATGGTGAGTTCAACACAGTTTAATTATGTACCGAGTGACTTTAATAACCGTTAGCTTATCGAACTGGTTTAGGGGAATTTGTAGACCGTCTCATATCATAAAGCCAAACTTTTTTTGGATAGAGTTTGGAAGGTTTTCTCTGCTCTGTGTACCCTCAGGGGACACAATTTCCTGTCTGAGGACCCAACCGGAATTAATTGAAATTCTTCTCTAAATGAGGAGAGATACTAAACTATTGTCATGATATAAAGGGTCCCCTTTGGAGAATTTCCAGCTCTGGTGACAGTGGTGCTCAGGTGAAATAATGGAATTTGATCTACCCAGTGGGAACACAGAGAGCAATAAAGTCCAGACAAATATTCTAACTTTTCTACAATCTTTCCAAAGCTAGAAAATAAAGTATTGACCAGACTTAAACCTGCTGTTTTGACAAAAACTGCTAATGTGTTTCAGGGAAGGTAACAGCATGGAAGTACAAGTGGGCATCGAGTCTAAACCAGCCAAATTCAGGCACAACAGTGGCAGCAGCAGTGTCGATGACGGCAGCGGTCCCAGTCACAGTAACGTGAGCGGATCCGCAGCCTGCCAAGCTGAGGGAAAATGCAGCGCCACCAAGTGGTCCAAAGATGCAACAGCCAGCAAAAAATGCAAAGGCAAGCTGAGAAAGAAGAGCAGCACCTAAATAAATGAGACAAGGGAGGACATGGACGCCCAACTCCTGGAGCAGCAAAGCACCCATTCCAGTGAATGTGACTCTCCTTCTCTCAGTGACAGCTTACCATCTGTTGCCGACTCACTCCAGCCATTTCTCAGAGTTTAGCTGCTCCGACATGGAGAGCATGAAAACCTCTTGCAGCCACGGTTCCAACGAGTACCACACTCGCTTTGTGACTGTCAGCCCGCTCCCCGAAGTGGAAAATGACCGGCTAGAGAATTCTCCCCAGCCAAGTGGCATTTCCATTACCATCCCTGTACCGTGCACGGACGTCCCACAGCTGAGTTATATAGCAGAGGAAGGAGTCAGCCAGAGCATACCAAACTCCTTGGGGGAGGAACGAGAGACGGACAGAGAAAGTGATCCAAATACAGAAGGAAACTGCAATCCAGACTGACATATAGCCCTTCTATTGCTGCAGCTCTACTCTCTACCACTAACCAGTTCTGCTCACATGGAAAGCTTTGCTAAAAAGCCAGGTAACCGCTCGGGGAAAAGGCACATTAATAAAGAGGACAGAAAACCTTCCCCTTTAATGTTCATTCGTCAAATTCAGGCAGAAAATGGCACGTTTGTGGCTAAAAGCCGCCATTCCTGAGGAAGGTAATGGTGTTCCCAACTTTCAGTGTTTTGCTACGAGCGTTTGCAGACTTTTGTCGCCCAACAGTTGGCAAGGTTATGTTCAATGCGGAGGAGACATTTTGACAGCATGTCAGAAATTGTTGTGAAAGGATTTTGCTGTTCACGTTTCAATAAACAGGGTTAGAATCGGTCACTAGTAGTTTTGGGTTAAAGTTCATTCCAGGTTTTACAGGTTGAGGAAAAGTTAGTTTTGCAGATAGAACGTTTGCATTAACGTTAAAGTCATGCTTTTAGCAAAAGTGTTTTTTTTTTCCAATGTTATCATTTATGTTCTTTATTTTTTTGCACAAACAGTGACTGGTATATTTTGACTAGAAGAAAATGACTTTTTTTCCCCTGTCATCGATTAACGATTTAGAACACTAAATGGCGCCCATGTGACACTAGTGAAAC
The DNA here is from genome assembly GCA_029206835.1 of Rana muscosa. Lineage (NCBI taxonomy): Eukaryota > Metazoa > Chordata > Amphibia > Anura > Ranidae > Rana > Rana muscosa. The sequence goes on from JARGYO010005626.1 coordinate 113,490,210, forward strand.
AAGTCACTCTGAGGTAATGAAGGGCAGCGTCACCTTTCTGTTAGGGAGCAGACCACCCTCTGTTGATGGTTTTGGTGCCTTCAGCAAAGACTGGGTGTTAAGTGCCTGGTCATATGGGAATTTTATTATTTTTATTTTTTTTCCTTATATAGTCCTCTATGGGCACCTGGGATTTGATTGCGCACCCCAGGCCCATCAAAGACTTGTAGATAATTAAGAGAAAACAAATATATGTAATTAATTAAAAAAAAATATTTACCCAACAAAGACACGTGTGACATGGAAAACTGCAAATTGAAGCAGAGTTCAGAGACTGAGCACACTCATTGTAACAGTACATGGGGTTGGGGGGTGGGGGATGTGGAACAACATGGCCGCCACAGCTGCTCCATCTACCAGAACGAGTTTAACAGTCCATGAGGTGGTCAGAGTGTTCGTACTGTTCATCTGTTCAATGTAGTTCACTTCGACAATGCAAAGCCGGTGTCAGTATAGAAACAGCGCTGGGGTTGTTTCTTATAAGTATTGCCAAGACGTGCTAGTGGGTGGTTCTACGAGTTTCACCTTGTGCTGGAGTCCAATACCGTGATTCTACTCACCAGTTTGATCCGCTTATAACACTAGTGCCAGTTACAATTGACAACACTTGTTAATGTATTTGTATATTTTGTTTTATTTTGCTTCAAAATATGCACAAAGCATACCTGAATAAATGTGTCTGTGCTGAGCACCCATGGTCTCTTATCTGTCTGAAATATACAGAAAGCTAACACAACAGAGTCTTTGGTGCAGCTGGTTCTGTAGTGTAGGCATTGAACTTTGGAGTTATGTAGGAAAAATCTAAAACCATTCCTAGCTTAAAGTGGTTCTAAGGTCAGAAGTTTTTTTTTCATCTTGATGCATTCAATGCAATAAGCTAAAAAAAACCTGTGTACAGAAGCCCCCCCTAATACTTACCTGAGCCCCATCTCAATCCAGTGTTGCTGCGCGAGAATCTCGACTGTCTCCCTTCTCATTGGCTGAGACAGCTTGGGGCGCCATTGGTTCCCACTGCTTTCAATCAAAGTCAGTGAGCCAATTAGAGAGAGATGGGGGGTGGGGCCGAATCACAGCTCCGTGCCTGAATGGACACAGAGTACAGCGGCTCGGGTGCTCCATAGCAAGCTGCTTGCTGTGGGAGCACTCGGCAGGAAAGAGGAGCCAGGAGCGCCAGCGAGGGACCCGAGAAGAGGAGGATCTGACCTGCAAAACCACTGCAAAAAGGAGGTAAGTATAACATGTTTTTTTTTTTTTTTTCATTTAAAAATAACAAAGAAGAAGAGGCTTTAGTATCACTTTAAAGGCCAGTTGAAGTCACAAGAATAAGTATGTAATCAAATAGGCATTGTACTTACAACCTTCATTTTTGTAGTCTCACATCCACTTTCCTGTTACAGCAGTTAAACTGTACAGTCCAATAGGCACAGCAACCTGGTTATAGACGGTTCCAGCAGAATCAGATGACATTCGAGCCGTGGGTGATCATGCAAGCATCACCTGGCCAGGGGAAAGTTTTCCAGCTGAAGAGTGATCACATCCTATTGGGTGCAGTCACTTTTTGGCAGCCCCACTGTAGTCAGGCAGTCGCAGTTGCCTGAATTCAGTAGATGGCAGGGGTGATTCACTGGGCTGGTCATACACACCAACTCCCCTTTTTTGCAGCAAACTTTGATAAAGCTATTAAAGTAGCATTCAACTCTAGTTTGGTAATGTTAAAGCCTTCCAGCTTTGCAATCACTTTAAATATGTTTGGGCCAAACTGGCTCAAATTAAATATTTCCTTAAGCCAGCCATACATGGATTGAAATTTGGCTGTCTATCGATCGACTTGTGTACAACCAGCCTGTTGGGTTTTTCCCAAACAATTAGTGTCGCTGGCTATAGGCGGCAAGATTAATCATTGTGATCTGCTGGCAGGCAAGGCTCCCCGAAAGCAGAACATTAGCACTGCGGGAGGGATTCCCCATCAATGCTGACTGTGTTGATGGGGGAATCGAGCAACTTCCTTTTTTGTGACTGCTGCAGAAATTTTTAAGCAATATCCACCAGCCTTTGATCAAAATAGCCAAAAAAATAAATGCAACATACACGCCAACCACATCTAATGACATATAGATAAATGATCTGAAAGGCTGGTGACAGGTTGCCTCGATTCTTCTGGTTGCCATCAAGTGCTGGATGAAATTTGCTATGTGCGTGGCCAACATTAGTCTAAATGGTTGTGTAGCGGGGTCTCCTTTAAGGCCCCAGGACTATGTTACCCAGAACCCCATTCGGCCCCAGGGCGGAGGTTTCACCGCAGAGACTCATGGGAGGGGTTACTTAAGTGAGAGGCGAGGCAGAGCTCGCTCTCTTGGGACGCCGCGCTTCAAGCAACAAGTCATCCTGTGCGGATCTGCTGCGGGGCAAGGCCTGAAGCCTGAGGCCTTGCTTGAAGTCCGAAGAGCCTTCCACCATACTGCAGAGCCTGGGTGGATCCTGACCCGTCGTGATAGGACGCCAGTTGGATCGGGGACCCGATTGGAGCAGACGCTGTGTGCGACACACATGCGGTGGAAGTCCCAGGCTGGGATCGCGCCTGGAGTGGTGAGCGGGCACCTGCCCATATCAATAGACTGAGTTGTGTTTAGGCCTATAGACTGCCTAGGCCCACTGTTCGCTCACCAGTGTTTCTTGGGGGTTCCGGTAGTGGGACAGAGTTGAAGTACCTACCCCCCCCCATCTTTGCCCTGTTATTTCAAGTTACCATCTAATGCGGATTACAAATGGTCATTTCTTCAAGTGCACCAACGAAAGCTGGCCGGTGAAGAAACTCTCCTCCCTTAGGGAAAAGTGACTAAGTTCATCTCACGTCAGGCCTGACTTAGGTGGGGAAGTTAGAAAGTTTGTGTTACTGTGCCATAGGGCGCGCACGCCATAATAGCTCCGCGTGGTGGATACTGCGCGGCGCCATATTATTGTGCTGCACCTAGTACATTGATTTATGCAGGGCTCTGCAGGCCCATGTATATGTTGCATGTTATACTTTGACTCATTCGTTACCAGTAAAGCTAATATATATTTATATTCTTACCTCAGCGTGTTGTCTGACTGCTTAGAGATTATTAAGTACAATACACCTGAGAGTGATAGGAGTTTAACCCTAGACTAACTGTGCCAGAGTGGGTCGAGTAAGATTGCCGGGGGTTGGCGGTACTGTATACAGGGCCCGAAAACAAACCAGCGGCTCTCTTAACTGGGGGTATCGCTACACGTGGGGGCTCTCGAGTCCGGGATCCTGTTGCAGCAAATAGCAGCCAAAAAGTACCAGCATGGACCCACTAGAAGTAGTGAAGTGGTGCGCAGCAGTCAACACAGATCCAAATGGAGTAGTGATCATAGAACTCCCAGGGATCTGGCAAGAAGATGAATTGAAACAGTTAGTGATGTCACTGTCCCCACAACAGAAGGCATGGATAGTGGATGTCAGATCAGAACCTCCTCTGACACATGTACTGATAAAATGGAAAGATGGAGTCCCAGAAGACTTCAAGAAGCCAAGCATAGAAACGATAGACAAACAAACGTATAAGCTAATACGCGCTCCACCCAACCTAAAAGATGTAAAGAAAGAGGAGAGTCCCGGGTCGCCGCAAGGCGCCCTCAGCACAGAATTATGCGCGGTCCTAGGGGAAATCATAGCACAATGCAAGAAAGAGCCTACAGATTACCAAATGTCAGGATACCGGAAACTCAGAATGTTTTCAGGAAGGAAACCCGTACCTTCAGGCGAAGAAGGATTTGAGGAGTGGTTAGACGGTGCCACTCAGGCCCTAGAAGAGTGGGACGTCCCAGACCACAGAAAGAAGCAGAGAATTGCTGAGAGCTTGAAGGGGCCTGCTCTAGAGGCCATACGCAACCTCAAGATGAGCAAGAGAGACTGTGTAGCGCAAGACTATCTAGACATTCTGCAGAATGTGTTTGGCGGAACAGAGAAAATCACTGAGCTTACCTACCAACTGGAGCACTGCTACCAAAAGGCAGGGGAGAAGCTATCGGAGTTCATGCAGCGCCTAGATAAAATACTGCACAAGATGATCCTTAAGAAGTTGATTGACCCGAAGAAGGTGGATGAGGCCCGTGTCCAGCAGGTGATGAGAGGATCTCAACCCCTGGATCCCATCGCACTGGCGCTACGTACAAGACAAAACGGGAAGAGCCTGGAGTACCCTGACTTGATCCGAGTAGTCAGAGAAGAAGAAGCTATGCTGGAGGAGAAAAAGAGGAGCCAACCAGTTGAGACGGTGAATCCCCCTCCAGTGATGGTCAGGACGGCCATGACCTTATAAAGAGATGCAGAGGTAGACACCCTGAAGTCGCAGATGTCCCAAGTGTTGGGAATGTTAACCTCCCTGATGGAAAAGGAATCAAGGGTACCTGAGAGGAATAGCCCAAGGAAGGAGTTGTTTCCGAATACTTCAGCGCCCGCATCCCTGGAAGATTGGGGGGGTGTGATCTGTTTCAATTGTGGAGGAGCTGGCCACCTTGCCAAAACGTGTGCCAGTCCAAAGAAAAGAAAGATGAACAACCGCAAGCCACCGGAAAACTTCAGCGGGCCCCGGTGAAGGAGTCAACCGGGTGCCCATCATCTTCAGTAAACTCCATACTGAATAAGAAGCACATGAGAGAAGGGGGCAGGACCCCACAGAAGAAACCGAGGGTTCCTCAGAAGGAACGCACTCCAAAGAAACAGAACAATGTCCCTCAGCGGGTAGCTACACCCATACAGAGGAGAGAGATCAATGCATACCAGGCCCAGGAGAGACTTGGATCAAAAGACAAAAGGAGGAAGGAAAGTCAAAAAGGGAAATGCAAAGATCCAAGGAAAGAGACCCCTTCGAAGCAGTACCCAGAGAAACTGGTGGGTCCCTCTCCAATTGTATCCATTCAAGTGGAGGGAGTCTACACAAGAGCCCTGTTGGATACTGGGGCGCAGGTGACCCTGTTGTATCGAGACTTCTATGACAGGCACCTAAGTCACCTACCCATACAGAAGATTGAAGACTTGGAGATATGGGGAATTGGAACAGAGAAGTTTCCTTATGATGGCTATCTACCCATAAAACTGACCTTTGACCCATCCATAGCTGGGAAGGGGGAAGTGTTCGACACCTTGGCTGTGGTGTGCCCCCGACCGCCTGGAGCTAACAGGAGTTCCTTGATAATAGGAACCAACACGGATCTGGTCCGGAGACTTTTGGTCCCACTAACAAGAAGGAAGAACCCCACAGTCACTGAGATCCACCCAATGTTGAAGACCGCCTACCAACGGCTGATCTTGGAACAGAAGGCCCCGGAAGAGGGGTTAGGGAAGGTCTGGAGACTGGGGAGAAAAGGGATAGTGCTGCAACCCAGTGAAGTAACCTGCTTGAAAGCCACAGTGAAACTCACTTGGGAGCAGCCGGGCCTTTTTGTGATGTTGGAACCCGACCCAAGAGAAGAACCTTCGGGCTTAGAGGTAGTCCCGGAAGTGGTCCCGGTGAGGGCCCTGAAGAAGGTCCACTGCAAGGTGCCTGTGAGTGTCAGAAACACCACGGATGGTCCCATGGAAATCCCAGCCAGGCTGTTATTGGGCCGGGTGAGCCCAGCCACACCAGTTGCCTCATCAGATGTGGGGAAGACAGATGGAGAAAATACTGTGTGGGAGAAGCTTTCCATGGATAATCCAAACCTGCCCAGGGCTTGGAAGGAGAGAGCCCGGAACCAGTTGATTCGGTGGGAGAGGATCTTCTCACATGATGAGTTTGATGTGGGGTGTGCTAGGAGTGCCACCCATCGAATCCGCCTCCAGGAAGACAAGCCCTTCAGAGAGAGGGTTAGGCGGGTTCCATTGGCAGACCTCGAAGATTTGAGGGAACAGCTTGCTGAGCTTAAGCGAACAGGTGTGATCCAAGAATCTAGAAGTCCGTATGCCTCCCCCATAGTAGTGGTCCGGAAGAAGAACGGGTCACTAAGGTTGTGTATTGACTATAGGACCCTCAACAGGAGAACCACTCCGGATCAGTATACCACTCCAAGGATAGAAGATGCCTTGCAGAGCTTGTCCGGAGCCAAGTGATTCAGTGTTATGGACCTCAAGAGCGGGTATTATCAGATCCCGATGCACCCAGAAGACAAAGAAAAGACAGCTTTCATAACCCCAGTGGGGTTCTTTGAATTCAACCGGATGCCTCAAGGTCTGTCTGAAGCTCCAGCCACATTCCAAAGACTCATGGAGAAGACTGTGGGAGACATGAACCTCATCGAGGTCCTTGTATACTTGGATGACATCATAGTCTTCGGAAGAACTTTGGAGGAACATGAAGAGAGGCTGGAGAAGGTCTTGAAGAGACTGAGTGAGGAAGGACTCAAGCTCTCACCTGAAAAATGACAATTTTATCAATCTTCAGTCAACTATCTGGGACACATAGTGTCTGAAGATGGGGTGTCCACAGACCCTGAAAAACTGGAGGCTGTCACCTCCTGGCCAAGACCCACCACCGTAACAGAACTTAGGTCCTTCCTGGGATTCTGTTCCTATTACAGGAGGTTCGTGGAGGGGTTTGCTCGAATAGCCAGACCCTTGAATGAGTTGCTGAAGACGGAGGGGGAAGAGGATGACTCGGGCCCCAGGAATCCGGGGGAGTCAGTCAAGGACCAGTGGAATGAGAAGTGTGAAGATGCCTTCCAGATGCTGAAAAAGAACTTGACCACCGCCCCTGTTCAGGCCTATGCAGACCCAAAGAAGCCTTATGAACTCCATGTGGATGCCAGCCATGATGGTCTGGGAGGAGTGCTCTACCAGGAGCATGAAGGACAGCAGAGACCTGTTGCGTATGTGAGCAGAAGCCTTACCCCCCGAAAAGAACTATCCCACCCATAAGTTGGAGTTCCTGGCCCTCAAGTGGGCCGTGGTCGACAAGCTTCGAGATTACCTGTATGGGGCAGACTTCACTGTCCAAACGGATAACAATCCCCTTACCTACCTGTTTACCACAGCGAAGCTGGACGCCACAGGACATAGATGGCTGGCGGCGCTGTCTGCCTTCAATTTCAGCTTGAAATATAGACCTGGGGTGGGAAACTGAGATGCTGACGCCCTGTCCAGAAGGTCTTATGTCCCCACCCACAGTATTGAAGACTGGACCCAAGTGGTCACCTGATGGGGTGCAGGCCCTCTGCCAAGGGGCTGAACTCCAAGCCAAGGGAGGCTCAAGAGCAGAAGAGATAGGGGTCACTATTGTAGGAGTCTCCAAGCAGTACTGTGGAGCAACCCAACTGGGAGAAGACAACTTACCCAGACTGACCAAAAAGGAGTTGAGATCCGACCAATTGGAAGACCCTATGGGGAGATTGGTCCTAGAAGCATTAGAGAATCAGAACCCAAACATACTCTTACGTCACCCCTCGAAGGAAGCTCGCCTGTTGAAGAAAGAGTGGGACAGGCTGCAGGTGCGTCAGGGAGTGGTCTACCGAAGGGGCCCCTCTGATGACCAAGAAGACAAGTGGCAGTTGTTCCTGCCGGAGAAACACAGGGAGACTGTCATGATTGCCTTACATGACAACCATGGTCACCTAGGAGCGGAAAGGACTTTCCAGCTTGTTAGAGACCGTTTCTATTGGCCCTGCATGAGGGCTGAAGTTGAGGAATACTGCCATTCATGTGCACAATGCATACAGAGAAAGACTTTGCCCCATCAAGCTGCCCCAATGGGCCATTTACAAAGTGAAGGTCCGCTTGACCTGGTGTGCATTGATTTCCTCTGCCTCGAACCCGACCTGAGCGGACTAGGAAATGTTCTGGTAGTAACCGACCATTTCACCCGGTATGCACAGGCTTTTCCAACCAAAGACCAGAAGGCCTCTACTGTGGCCAAAATACTCATGGAGAAGTACTTTATACATTATGAACTGCCAAAAAGGCTCCATTCAGATCAGGGAAGGGATTTCAAGAGTAAGCTGATACTAAAACTCCTAGATACCTTGGGGATCAAGAAAACCAGGACTACTCCTTATCATCCACAAGGTGATGCTCAGCCGGAAAGGTTCAACCGAACCCTGCTCAACATGCTGGGAACTTTAAGTGGCGAAAAGAAGCAACATTGGAGTAATCACATAGCGGCCCTTGTGCATGCTTACAACAGCACTGTCAGCGACGCTACAGGATATTCACCTTACAGACTTATGTTCGGGAGAGAAGCAAGATTGCCGGTGGATCTGGCCTATGGCACTTACATAGACCATTGTTCTGCTGCTTCCCACAAGGGATATGTAGATAGACTCAGACACAATTTGAAAATGGCCTATGAGTAAGCTCAGGCGGCCTCGGAGCAAAGGGGGGCTCGCAACAAGAGGAATTTCAACATAAAGCTTAGGATCCAAGACCTACAACCAGGAGACAGAGTGTTGTTGAGGAACCTGGGGGTCCCTGGAAAGCATAAGCTTGCAGATAGATGGAGACCAGAACCTTATGTCATTTGCAAAAAACTACCGGGCCTACCCGTTTACCGACTTAAACCAGAGGGGAAGTTGGGGCCTTTGAAGACTTGGCATCGGAACCATCTACTCCCACTAGCCGAAGCAGTTCGGTTACCGCCTAGGATGGATTCCCCTGAACCCATGTCCATTCTGGACACCCCTAGACCCAACACTCGGTCACAGACTCCTCGGATCGAGGATACAGAGGATTCGGACATGAGTGAAGATGAGGGAGAGGAACTTGGCTGGCTTTGGCCTTCCCAGGGCACAACAACTTCTGCTATTGATCTTCCGCCTGACGAAGATACTGAGGATCAGACACTGAATGCAGAAGCTACGGAGTTTATTCCGTCCAGTCACTGGTCAGATGCTTGGGAGAGTGCCGGTGAACCATCCCCAGAGGAGGACCCAAGGGAAGCCATGTATCTTCCTGCTTTGGAGCCAGATGCTCCCGAATCAGAGGGAACTCCCGAGTTAGTTACAGAAGAAGAATCTGTTCCCACAGAAAGTCCAAGAGGACAGAGGAAGTGGAGGGCAATAAAACCTGCCAGGAGATTAACCTACCCACAAATGGGAGAGAGTGCGGAAGACACTGTAGTCACTGCCAGAAGGAGTATGGAAGACCATGACCCTCCCACTGCTCATTTGGTGGGAGGCAACCCCAGCTCACTCTCTGGCACAGTTAGACAGGATACTGTTGTTAATGTGTCCTGTGGGCAGAGGAGTTCACTGCCTCGTTTTTGGTGGGAATTTCCTCTGCCGACATCATATGGAGAATTGATGGATGTTGTTAAATCTGTAGTTTAAAGTTATGTTATCTTTGGGGACCAAAGAGTTCAAGTGGGGGGAGTGTGTAGCGGGGTCTCCTTTAAGGCCCCAGGACTACGTTACCCAGAACCCCATTCGGCCCCAGGGCGGAGGTTTCACCGCAGAGACTCATGGGAGGGGTTACTTAAGTGAGAGGCGAGGCGGAGCTCGCTCTCTTGGGACGCCGCGCTTCAAGCAACAAGTCATCCTGTGCAGATCTGCTGCGGGGCAAGGCCTGAAGCCTGAGGCCTTGCTTGAAGTCCGAAGAGCCTTCCACCATACTGCGGAGCCTGGGTGGATCCTGACCCATCGTGATAGGACGCCAGTTGGATAGGGGACCCGATCGGAGCAGACGCTGTGTGCGACACACATGAGGTGAAAGTCCCAGGCTGGGATCGCGCCTGGAGTGGTGAACGGGCACCTGCCCATATCAATAGACTGAGTTGTGTTCAGGCCTATAGACTGCCTAGGCCCACTGTTCGCTCACCAGTGTTTCTTGGGGGGTCCGGTAGTGGGACAGAGTTGAAGTACCTACCCCCCCCCCCATCTTTGCCCTGTTATTTCAAGTTACCATCTAATGCGGATTACAAATGGTCATTTCTTCAAGTGCACCAACGAAAGCTGGCCGGTGAAGAAACTCTCCTCCCTTAGGGAAAAGTGACTAAGTGCATCTCACGTCAGGCCTAACTTAGGTGGGGAAATTAGAAAGTTTGTGTTACTGTGCCATAGGGCGCGCACGCCATAATAGCTCCGCATGGTGGATACTGCGCGGCGCCATATTATTGTGCTGCACCTAGTACACTGATTGATGCAGGGCTCTGCAGGCCCATGTATATGTTGCATGTTATACTTTGACTCATTCGTTACCAGTAAAGCTAATATATATTTATATTCTTGCCTCAGCGTGTTGTCTGACTGCTTAGAGATTATTAAGTACAATACACCTGAGAGTGATAGGAGTTTAACCCTAGACTAACTGTGCCAGAGTGGGTCGAGTAAGATTGCCGGGGGTTGGCGGTACTGTATACAGGGCCCGAAAACAAACCAGCGGCTCTCTTAACTGGGGGTAGCGCTACAGTTGCAAATGATTACTATTGATGGCACAATACGTATTTCAAGTCGTCTTCTAGGATGGCACCCTGAGAGATGACTGGTCCCACCTGACAGGAAACACAATCAGCAAAGAGGTTAAAACCCCTGCCCCTCCTTGTGCTCCTCAGTTCTTGATTGTGTTTCCCCACAGCAAAACTGTTTGTTATGGCAGGGCTTGACAAATTTGCTTGGAATCTAGGAACCAGCTAAAAAAGTTAGGAGCCAGGTTTTTTTTTAACGACCAATGCGTGCAGAAGCAAACGCATACGTGAGTAGCGCCCGCATATGAAAGCAGTGTTTAAATCACACATGTGAGGTATCGCCGCGATCAGTAGAGACATCCTCTGTAACTCAATACATGCAACCTGTAGAATTTTTTAAATGTCGCCTATGGAGATTTTAAAGGGTAAAAGTTTGTCGCCATTCCACAAGCGGACGCAATTTTGAAGCGTGACATGTTGGGTATCAAATTTACTCAGCGTAACATTATCTTTCACAATATATAAAAAAATTTGGCTAACTTTACTGTTGTCTTATTTTTTAATTTAAAAAAGTGTATTTTTTTCCTCAAAAAAGTGCGCTTGTAAGACCACTGCGCAAATACTGTGTGACAGAAAGTATTGCAACGACCGCCATTTTATTCTCTAGGGTGTTAGAATAAAAAATATATACAATGTTTGGGGGTTAACTTCTACGTAAAGGGAAGGAGATGGGCAGGCAGTGAAACAGGCAAGCATTGCTGATTGTCTTGTCATACCAACGGCCACCACAAGATGGCGCCAGATTACAGAATGAACCCTAGGCCTGCAGAAGGCCGCAAAGCCGCGGCCTAAATTACCGGCCGGCGCGGCCCGACGAGATCACGTGATCGCAGGGACGCGCACGGAGATACAGGTAACCTCAGCTGTGCTGCCCCAGGTGCCAGGTCGCTAATTCTAGACTGGTGTACTATGGAAACTCAGATTTCTGTGCGTTTCTATGTGGCCATACAAACCACAATCTGATTGGAAAACTGAAATAACATTGTACAGGCCCTTGTAGCTAGATAATTGGTGGTAGATCGAAAGGTGGTTGTACAATCATATTGTATAGTGTATGGCCAGCTTTAGAAACACTTCTGTGTATTTATGCAAAAGGGCTGACAGGCTGCTAGGATTCCACAGCAATAGAAAGTAATTGAGAAACAAGTTCACCTTACAGATTTTTGTGTAAAGGTAAACTTACACTTTAAGGCCCCTTTCACACTGGGGCGGGCAGGTGCGGTGGCGGTATAGCAGTGCGATTTTCAGCGCTGCTATACCGTCGTTCTTACCGCGGTATGCGGTCGCTAGGGGGGTTAATTTAACCCCCGCTAGCGGCCGAAAAAGGGTTAATACCGCCCGCAAACCGCGGCTATTGCCGCGGTTTGCGGGCGGTATTGCCGCGCTGTCCCATTGATTTCAATGGGAGACCGCGGTAAAGGAGCGGTGAATACACCGCTCCTGTACCGCTGTAAAGAAGCGGCTAGCAGGACCTTTGGAGCGGTCCTGCTAGCGCACCGCTTCAGTGTGAAAGCCTTCGGGCTTTCACATTGAAGGCACAGGGCAGGATTTTTTCATGCGGTATAACAGCGCTATTATAAGCGCTAAACCGCATGAAAAACGCCCCAGTGTGAAAGGGGCCTTAGTGATTTGGTAACTGGTCACAGGTCACAATAAAATGAAATGATTCTGAATTTCGTATTTCTTATTTTGAATAGAATAATTAACATTTTCCTCCAGGAGGAAGAGAAGGATAAGCCGGATTTTAGCCTTTGCAGGCAGAAAATGGAGAGGATCGGGTCCTGTATATGCCGCCCCTTCTGTCCAAGTGTAAAACAGAATGTGACAGAGACACACCCCCCCTGGAGCATGGGTTGGGGGTCGCCATTGCAACCCCTGACGCTACACCAGTGTGGGGGGTGTGTGGTAAAAACATCTCAACTATGGTGTTTTACAGCCCCCCTGAACCACAAATGTAAACAAGCTCCTATTTCCTGAGCCCCCTGCAAGACTTCTTACACACGGATGCTGTGCTACCTTCATAAAGATAAATGATAAAGTGCTGAAAACCTCCTTTCATTTATGTATGCTTACAGCGGAAGTAAATCGCAGCTGGCAAAAAAAAAACAAAAAAAAAAAACAAACATCAAAAATCCCCTGCAAGGATTTATTATCAGTGCACCTCCATCAGTGCCAATCCGTGTCCATTAGTGCAGCATATCAGTACCTTCAGTGTACCCCTTCCAGTATGCCAGACCTTCTGAGGGCATGCGCCGGTGATGTCACCAGCTGCATCCATTGGAAATATCTCCTAAATACCACAAGTTTAGGAGATATTCAATGTACCTAGAGGTAAGTCTTATTACAGGCATACCTGTAGGTACAAGTCCAAAAAAAGATTTCACTACCACTTTAATCAGTTCCCGCCCTGAATATTGTACAGAGACGGCTGGGAGGGACCACTCTTGTTATGGGAGGACGTCATATGAAGTCCTCCCATTCTTGCCATGCATGCACGCCCCCAGGGGAACGCAGCATGAAAATTGGGGGTGAGCTGTGAGCTGTGAGCTGGCGGGGCCTCGAGATGACGTGCTGCTAGGCCCCTCCCACTGAATGAATGACTAAAGGCCTCCCGGAATATGTGCTGTGCATATCCCAGTAGGCACAGTGAGCACTACGCACGTCATTCGTCTAGTTGCATGACGTGCATTGAGTTTGCCAAAAAAAAAAGGGTAAATTAAAAAACTGCCGGATTCATGTAGAGGATGGGTGGAGAGGGGAGGGCTTGATATAGGAGGGTGAAGGTCCGCTTTAACTTAAAGGGGTTGTGAACCCTCCTTTTTTTATTAAAACAAAAATTTCATACTTACCTCCACTGTGCAGTTTGTTTTGCACATAGTGGTCCCGATCCTCGACTTCTGGGGTCCCCACGCGGCGCCAGTAGCTCCTCCCCACATCGAGTGTCACCGTTGGAGAAGGCTCTCCTAAGGTGGACACCCGTGCGTGCGCTCTCCTGAGTCCTGCATCTGTGTACATTCACACTGAATGCAGGATTCAGCCCCGACCCAGCGTCATTGGATTGGCGGAGCCAATGGCTGCGCTGCTATCAATCTATCCAATCAAGAGCCGAGACAACGGGCAGAGAGGAAGAACGCGTCTCCGCCGAAGGAACGAACGGGCTCAGGTGAGTAATACAGGGGGGGGGGGGGGGGGGGTCTGGTCAGTGTCAGAAGTTTTTTCACCTTAATGCATAGGATAGGGTGACCAGACATCCCTGGTTTCAGGGGACAGTCCCCAGATTGAGGACACTGTCCCCAGACCAAGTCTGTCCCCGGTTTTGTCCCCGTAAATTGGATTTGAACAGGGGCTGGGGCAATTTCAAAGACAGTCAGTGCAGAATTAAAAAATAAAATTCAGAATTACACATCCCTGCCACTCCTACTAGCTTAGGGGGGTGTATTTTTCCATTATCTGTGCCCCTTTCTGATGATCATGTGCTGGTCGGAGTGGAGGGAATATTTCTTCAGTTTCTGGCGCATGCCCATTCAGCTCCGCTCGCATGTTCTTCTGCCTTGGCTCAAGTCCTGGCCAGCAGGCTGCCTGCTTATCTCCTTGCCTTCCCTGGCGGAGTGATCTTCCTCCGCTCCCCACCCAGTAGTAGCCGGGGCCCGGAGAGTAAGACCTGACAGGCTGTGAGGCGGGCGGCGACGACGGGCAGAGAGTCGCTGATTGTCGCCATTACTAGTAAAAAAAAAAATATGTCCCCGGATTTCTTTTAAAAAATCTGGTCACCTTAGCATAGGATGCATTAAGGTGAAAAAACACGAGGGTTTACAACCCCTTTAAAATGAAATAAAACTTCCAAAGGCATCAATTATCGTGACTCTTCGGATTATTGATATGTAAATCCATAAGTCAATCAAAGAAGTTGTAGATTTGCTAAAACAAACACAAAGATTAATTATTATTAGTCAGCAAACAGAATATAAACAAGAAATGTCATTATGGATATCACACCATTTCAATTTACCGTATTTATCAACATATAACACGCACTTTTTTCCCCTTAAAATCAGGGGAAAATCGTGGGTGCGTGTTATACGCCGATACTCCGTCGAATTCCCCTGCTGAAAACGAGCGAGAGGAGCGAGCGGAGCCGAAGTACAATCGGCTTTACTCGGCTCCTCTCGCAGTCCCGCCCATCTCTGACTGCGCCGCTGACATAGAGAAAGCCGAGTGTACTTCGGCTCCTCTCGCAGTCCTGCCTGTGACTGTGAGCAGAGCCGAGTCTAGCCGAAGTACACTCGGCTTTCTCCGTCAGCGGCGCAGTCAGTGGAGATGGGCGGGACTGCGAGAGGAGCCGAGTCTAGCCGAAGTACACTCGGCCCCGCTCGCTCCTCTCCACAGAAATCGGCGCCAAATTTAAAAAAACGCCGGGACTGACACGATCGCAAAGGCACTGGGCAAGGCTGCAGATGGACAGATGGACACTGGGCAAGGCTGCAGATGGACAGATGGACACTGGGCAAGGCTGCAGATGGACACTGGGCAAGGCTGCAGATGGACAGATGGACACTGGGCAAGGCTGCAGATGGACAGATGGACACTGGGCAAGGCTGCAGATGGACAGATGGACACTGGGCAAGGCTGCATGCTGCATTTAAAAGTAATTTTTTTTTCCTTGAATTTCCCTCCTAAACTTGGGGTGCGTGTTATACGCCAGTGCGTGTTATACGCCGATAAATACGGTACATTACAGTTTAACATTCGTCTATCATTGATTTCAATGGGATTCGGCACTAGGGATGAGCTGAATGTACTTAAAATAGAACCAAAAGGCAATTTTCTTTTTCATTTTGGATAGAGTAAGAGGGTTATAACCCCTGTCAGATTTTTTGTCGCCATCTGTGTTCCATTGCAGAGATTTCCCTTCACTTAGCCTGTCCCTTAGCCAAACAGGAAGTGGGAGTAAAAAAAAATGCAAGTTAAGGGAATTCTTTGGGGACCCCAAGGCCACCAGATCTAGTGTCCCCATTGGAAGATTCTCCCTCTATTACTTTTCTGGGGACAACACAAAATTTGGGATTTTCTTTTACTTCCACTTTCAATGATAATGGTAAACAGGACAAATAGAGAGGATGAATCTCCTTAACAGGGGCAGGGGCAATAAATCCTGACACGTATGCCGCCTATAAGTACCACCTCTTCAGTGCCCATCAGTTAGGGTGACCACATTTCCAAACTGCCATTCAGGGACCCCTCCCCCCTCCCCAGCATGCACATCAGTCGGTGATGTCACAAGAGGGCGGTGTCACCATGTGACACAGAGTGGCCCGCCCCTTACCTATGTAAGAAATGTCACTCGGCTTACAATGCCAGTGTCAGTGGAGGGTCGTGCTCGAGAGTGGAGCGGGGTTTATATGCAACTTTAGTGCCTTAGATAGAAAAAAAAGCATTTGTTTAATGTGTGTTAGCCTGACATTGCAGCTGTAGGCAGCCACTTATGCCGCGTACACACAACCGTTTTTCATGACGATAAAAAATGCCATTTTTTTATTTGGTCATTGTGACGGACCTGGCCGGGACAGGGGCTTTTGGAGGGGACTGAATGCAAGCCTCTTGCCCTGCGACAATGCGCCCTGGCATTTGGGGGAACGGTGCTCTTTGTGAGCTGTATGCCTGGGGACCCTTGTCGGGGTGTTACTTCGGATTCAGGTCCATGTCCCCCCAAGACACACAGACTCTGGGGACCCTGGATATGCCATATTAGAGTAACTAATTCCTACTGTTGGGATTTTCACACATTCCCTCTAAGGATATGCGAATGCAATCACCTCCAGCCATCTGTCTGTCCTCTGTGCTAATTGACCCTGCTAAATGTGTGATGTTTACACTTAGGATAATGTGTATTGTATAGCAGGTGAGACAGGTAGGAGCCGGGATGTCTACCCCGAACGGTCATATCTATGAGTCACCTTGGCTGGCTAAAGGATTTAGTTAATTAGCTCATGTTAATTATGTTTTTGGTTACCCCCTCTGTTACTGTATATAAGACTTGATTTTTGGTTCTAATAAAGTCTCTCTTGGTTGAACTTACATACAGCCTGCCTGGTGTTTGTTCTGACCGACCACAAATGGATTCGAATGGCACATAGCGGTAGTTTGAATCCTGGAGCACCGGATGATCCAATAGAGCAGAGGAGTGTCGGGAGAGTGGAGCCGAGCGAGCAAAGGGGCTCGTTACATTGGTTGGCAGCTGTAGGATTTGCTCTCCAGTTACTGGGACACTCCAAACCACCACAGTGAAGGACCAGCTATGCAGCCTGCAGGAAAGTCACGCTGAAAGACCTACTTGAGAGCCGAGATGGACCAGAAGAAGGGTGATGCAGGACCCCGGTCAGTTGAAGATTTGTTTCAGCAACGAGTGCGGCAGCGGTTGGCATTATATGGGGCTAACCCATCAGAGACCGCCATACAGGAAGCCATTAAAGACATCCAGCTGCAGGATGCCCAACAAAAGAGAGAACTAGAGCGGCAACATGAGTGGAGAATGGCGGTAATACGGCAATCGGAGACAACGCCTAAAGAACCAATAGAGCAGAGGAGTGTCGGGAGAGTGGAGCCGAGCGAGCAAAGGGGCTCGTTACAGTCATTAAAAACGATCGTGTGTGGGCTCCAGAGCATTTTGAAAAAAAAACGCGCATGCTCAGAAGCAAGTGATGAGACGGGAGCGCTCGTTCTGGTAAAACTAGCGATCGTAATGGAGATAGCACATTCGTCACGCTGTAACGGACTAAAGAGCACGAGGCTGAAAAGCGCGAATCGTCTCTCACCAAACTTTACTAACACGAGGATCAGCAAAAGCAGCCCAAAGGGTGGCGCCATCCGAATGGAACTTCCCCTTTATAGTGTCGTCGTACATTTCGTACGTTACCGCGCTTTGCTCGAGCATTTTCTTTCATGATCGTGTGTAGGCAAGGCAGGCTTAAGAAGAATCATGTCGAGAAAAACGTCATTTTTTTTCAATGACATTAAAAACGGTCGTGTGTACGCGGCATTAGATTCAAAGAGTGTCATTGTTCTTTCAATGTCGGGCTAACATACATTAAACAAAAGCTCTTTATATCTAAGGCACTAAAGTTGCATCTATAAAAAATCCGTACTTTAAACTACAAAAAGGAATGCAAATGACCTGAGGGATCTGGAGAAAAATTGGACATACACTGACCTACCTGTCCATGACACTGACCACTACACCCACCTACCTGACCCCTATACTGACCACTACACTGACCTACCTGACTCCTATACTGACCACTACACTGACCTACCCGATTCCTATACTGACCACTACACTGACCTACAAAAAAGAAGAAGAGGTGGTTACCACCTTAAGGAGGTAAAACCCCCACAATAGGCAACCTAGCGGTTATTAACCACTTGCTGACCAGCTCACGCCGATATATGTCGGCAAAGTGGTTCGTTCCCGCAAATCGCCGTTTGGGTACGTTTGTACCTTTGAAGGGCGATAGCGGGCGCGCACGCTGCAAGGCAGGGGACCCAATGCGCATGGCCGGCGGGCGAGATCGCCACCCGCGACCGCATGCACAAAGCAGGAACAGGGATTTGTGTGTGTAAACACACAAATCCCTGTTCTGTCAGGGGAGAGGAGACATATTGTTGTTCCTACTAAGTAGGAACAACGATATGTCTCCTCCTCTAGTCAGTCACATCCCCATACAGTTAGAAACACTAACTAGTGAACACATTTAACCCCTTGATCGCCCCTAGTGTTAACCCCTTCCCTGTCAGTGACATTTATACAGTAATCAGTGCATTTTTAGAGCACTGATCGCTGTATAAATGTCAATGGTTCCAAAAATATGTCAAAAGTGTCTGATTTGTCCGCCGCAATGTTGCAGTACCGCTAAAAATCGGATCACCGCCATTACTAGTAAAAAAAAAAAAAAAAAGGCAAAAAATTTCATAAATCTTTCCCAAAAGGAATTCAGGCACACCTCTGCCTGTGGCCAGGATTTAAATAGACTAACTAGATAGACCAAAATCACATAGCGAAGTGTTATTTAACATTTTTGCTATTTATCTTCACAGACCTCCCTGTACCCAGAGGGGTCAATTATCCCTTTTATCCTCTGATTCATACGCTTGATGCCCCTGGGATGAATCGGATGTGTCCTCATACAAGATATTTACCTTTGGGAATCTGTTCTCTGGTAAGGTCCTGTGTCCTCCAGGGCGAACCCATTTTGACTGATCCGCATCTCGGCCACCGTGTGGCCCAGCTCCCATGCTACGTGACAAAACTCATATTTATCTACTGAAAAATATTGCTTGTATTTAGCTCCTGAAGAAGTGGATTCTACGGAATCATAAAACGCGAAACATGTTGAGCCCTGTATACTATGCAACTGTATATGTATGACATTCCATTGGCAACAATGGTATGCCCAAAATGAGTGATTTCGTGTTTGTCACAAAATTATTTTTAATTTATAAACATGTATATGACAAAACTTGTTTTATACTTGTTAAAAACCTTTTATATTTATACTTTTGACTGGACATCGGTCTTGCATATGGTGCCAACATAGTCCATTTAAGCCTCTTCCTTCTATACAGCATTTGATGGGACGAAGGCACCAATTTACATTTTTTCTACCTTCAGCTCTTCCATATACATAAATCTTTCCCATAGTTTTTACCAAAAATATTGTAGAAGAATATACACACTATATATATATATATATATATATATATATATATATACACCTAAACATAGGAAGAAATTTGTTTTTTAAAAACATTTTGGGGATATTTATTATAGCAAAAAGTTAGTTATTTTTTTTAAATTGTCGCTTTTTTTTGTTAATAGCGCAAAAAATAAAAAACGCAGAGGTGATCAAATACCACCAAAAGAAAGCTCTATTTGAGTGAGTGAGTGAGTGAACAACTTGTATAGCGCTACAACTGCGAACTAAATCGCCTCAAGGCACTTTGCATCCAGTGACGTCCTGATCCATCAGAAGAGGTGGGTCTTAAGTTTTTTCCTGAAGGCCCGATGGTTTTCTTCCATGCGGATGTCCGTGGGTAGAGCGTTCCATAGCCGTGGTCCTTGGACTGCAAATCTTCATTCTCCCTTTGATTTGTAGCGAAACTTGGGGATGTGAAGGAGGTTTTGGTTGGTTGATCGGAGAATGCGATTGGGGGTGTAATGTTTTATCTTCTCGCATAAATATTGCAGAGCATTTCCTTGTGTGCACTTGTGGGTGAGGCAGAGGGTCTTAAATGTGACCCGATCCTTTACGGTTAGCCAATGAAGGGTCCTCAGTGAAGGGGTGATGGATTCCCAGGGTTTTTTCCCCGTTACCAGTCTGGCTGCTGTGTTCTGGATGACTTGTAGCCGCGAAATATGGTATTTAGGTAGTCCTAAGTAGGAGGGAGTTTGCGTAGTCGAGTCGGGAGTTGATAATTGTTCCAACTACTACTGCTGTGTCCTCTTCTGGGATGAAGGGGATGAGTCTACGCAGCAGGCGGAGGAGATGGTGCGATCCGCTGACTACTGATCCTATTTGTGCATCCATCGACATCTGAGTCAAAGATGACTCTGAGACTTTTGACTTTGGTGCTCGGGGTGATGGTCTGTCCAAGGATGGTGGGTGGTGTCCCTGAAGTTTTAGTTTTTGTCTTTCGGTTTGCGTGGAGGAGAAGGAGTTCTGTTTTGGATCCGTTGAGTTTGAGGGAACTCAGTCATCCAATCCTCGATCAATGTGAGGCAATTTTCCAATCCGTGATATTGGTCTTTTTTTCCGGTGATACGAAAGTAGAATTGGGTGTCGTCAGCCTATGAGTGGTAGCACAGGTCCTATTTGCTGATGATTTTGAGGAGTGGGCGTAGGTAGATGTTAAAGAGCACGGGTGACAGGGGTGATCCTTGAGGGACTCCGCAAGAAATTGCACGAGTTTCAGAGGTGAAGGTTCCTAGTTTCACTGTCTGCAAACGATTTACTAGGAAGGAAGCAAACCAAGGTAGGTCAGAGTCTGCGACTCCTGCTACTTCTTTAAGGCGGATGAGTAGAGTTTTGTGGTCTACTGTGTCGAACGCTGCACTGAGGTCCAGCAGCACCAGGAGACATGGTTCTCCATCATCTGCTGCTTCGAGGGCGTCATCCCATATTTTGAGAAGTGCTGTTTCTGTGCCATGGCCTGGGCTGATTGTAGTGGATCCAAGAGTTTGTAAGTGTCCAAATGGAGTTGTAGCTGTTGTACTACTGCTTTCTCCATAATCTTGGAGATGGTGTTGAGACTTGTTACCGGTCTGCGGTAGTTTGGGTCTTTGGGGGTCGAGGTTGGGTTTCTTTAGGAGGGGTTTGATTATGCCTTGCTTGAGGGAGATCTTCTTTGAATGATTGATTTACGAGGTGTGTTATGGTAGGTGCTAGAATGTCGGTACATTCTTACAGGAGTTTTGTAGAAATTATGTCATTTGGTGATGTGCTGTCTCGGAGGCTTCTGATGATGTTTTTGGTGGTGTTGATGGTGATCGGGATCAGTGAAAATGTTGCTGATTGTATAATATTCGTATTGGTTTCCTCTGTTTGCTTTGGCTGAGTGCGGTTGGTTGTTTTTTTCTGTTGACTTATTTCACAAATGTTTACGATTTTGTCGATAAAAAAATCCGATAGCTCATTACAGAATTCTTGGGTTTCGTTTGCTGGAGGTTCTAGGCAGGTGGGGTTCATAGTCTGAGTGACTAGTTTGAAGAGTTCACGAGGTCGGTTTAGGGCTTTATTGATGGTGTTTGAGAAATGTTACTTTTTTGCTTTGAAAATTGCTTTGTGATATTTCTTAGTGAGTGCTTTGTAGTTTGTGCGGTTTTCCTCAGTTGGGTTTCTTCTCCAGGCTGCTTCAGCTCTTCTGCGTTCTCGCTTCAGTAGAGTAAGAGTGTCATTAAACCAGCCCGAGTCGTTTTTGCGGATGATTGCTCTGCGTCGGAACGACTGTCTGCTGTTTGTAGTAATGCTTTATTTAAGGAGTTGAGTGGTTGTTCCGTTGAGTGGTTGTGATTTAGCGTTCCTATTTTTTTCGATAGTGTAGTTTTGAAGAGTTCCGAGTGTAGTTTCTTCTGAGATCTTGTCCAGTATGTTGTTATTGGGTTTTCCGGTTTTTGGGAGATGGTGTTGGTGGTGATTTTAAATTTGATAGCATGGTGGTCCGTCCATGGTAACGGCATGTTGTCCAGTGTGTTGATGTCCATATTTTGTTTGAAGATGAGGTCAAGAATGTGACCCGACCCATGTGTGGGGGCATTTATCAATTGCTTCAGACCTAGTTCTTTCAATTGGTTGATGCAGGAGGTGGCTATGGGGTCCTGAGTGGAGTTAGCCCAGAGGTTGAAGTCCCCGAGTAATAAAAAGTTTTTGATTTTTAACGTGTATGTTGAGATGAATTTGGTGAAGGGTGTGAGGAGATTTGTCTTTGGTCCTGGTGGTCTGTAGCATAGCAGTATGTGAATGGTGTCCTGGGGTGTTGTTTTGGAGTCTATTTGTGGGAATCTATTTGGTCACACGGTACAAAAATACATACAATCCCTACACCACACCATAGGAATCTTAAAAACATGGTCACTCAGTAGAACGTCCGCATGATGAAACCATGTGTGGTGCACTCATCTGTGTGGCTCCTGCTTGGGTAACCAACTAGTGTACAGAGTGTGCAACTCACATGGGCCCCTGAGCTGCCCTAATCCTTTAACAGCAGAGGTATTTCTGGTGATCAGGCATATTTTGCATGCAATACAGATTGCTTGTAGGCAGTGGCGGCCCGTCCATAGGGCAGTATCACCAAAACACCATGCCGACAGGACAACCTACCCCCCCCCGCTTATCAGATCAGTCAAATTTTTATTCTATCACCAGGCCGGGCAGGAGCAGCGGCACCCTACCCCCCCCCCACCCCCACCCCGCTTATGTCAGAGTCCAATTTTTTTTTACCTCACCAGGCAGGCTGGCAGGAGCAGCGGCATTTTTTTTTAGATGATACGGCCGGCGGGAGGAGTGGCAGACCAGCCCTCCCCCCCCCCCCCTTATTACTTTTTTTTTTCTGTAAATGACATGGCCGGCAGGAGCGGCGGAACTCCCCCCCCCCTTATTATAACTTTTTTTAAGGATCGGATTAACAATTTACTGAGCTCAGCTTCATGATGTATCCCCTCAGGGCTTTCAGCATGTAAAGGGGTTAAATGGTTAATCCTGCTATGTAATGCATCCCCTCAGGCTTTCAGCATGTAAGGGGTTAAATGGTTAATCCTGCTATGTAATGCATCCCCTCAGGCTTTCAGCATGTAAGGGGTTAAATGATTAGGTATTTGGCATGTCGAATGCCCTGAGGGGATGCATTTCATAGTAGGATTAATCATTTAACCCCAATGATCATTTAATGCCAATCAGCGTGTCCCTTAACATAAAATGTGCCCATCAGTGTGCCCCATAACAATAAATATGCACACCTGGGAGGTTGACAGCTGCAGATTGAGTGTACACAGCGGCTCCATCCTTGGATACTATGGGGACAGTATCCAAGGATGGAACCGCTGGTACACTCCATCTGCAGCCGCCGACATCTTATCGGCAGTCGCCAATATCCACCTGAGCAGCTGGACATCCCTCTTGCAGACTCCATACCATCACACCACAGGCATCTGTCTCACTCTTATCCGCCAGTGTCGCCACCACACTGTCCTCCACCACAGAGCCCGAGCAAGACCCACTGCTCCCCAGACGATAAGCACCTTCTTCACATCCTAAAGTGAGTTGTTTCCCCCCCCAATCATTTTTTATTGTGGTGTTTTTTCTCTACGCATATTTGTTCTTTTACCTCCAGAAGGCTGGCGCCCTCTTCCTCTACTCGCATTTACTTCATATAGGTATATATTCAGGGCCTATTAGAGGAGCTGCCTCCACTTGTGTTCCAACTTCAACCTGTCCTTTTGTCCCGCAGTGCAATATTTTTCCTCCTTCACTAATTTTTATGTCTTCATTTCATATAATTGAAAATCACTTGGACTCATATGAATTTAAGAAATTGGAGACTCTGCATTAGTTTTCCTTTTCACCAATTCTTCACATTACACCTCTTGACATTTATTTATTTATTCATTTAGCGCTGTACCTCATTTAACATATTTCAGTGTATGTGTCGGGGGTCAGTGTTGGTGTCGGGGGTCAGTGGTCAGTGTATGTGTCAGTCAGTGTAATAGTCAAAGTTGGTGTCAGCATAGGCGTGCGCACAGGGTGCCCAGGCACACCCTAATCACCCTGTGCAGAGCAGATTCCCCCTACTGACCTGGCTCCCCCTCCTTCCCCCGCAGCACTGCCGGCTTCCCTCCTCTACCACTGGTTGTTGCTGTGGATATTTTAGGATGAGTGGGGGAAGAGGCCAGTAAATATTCCATTTACCAGCCTCTTCCCTTTCTGAATGAACATTGTGAGTGATCGGTAGAGTGAGTTTGAGCTTTGGGGTGCACACCTTAATGCCAAAGGCTGCGCACACCTATGGGTGTCAGTGTTGGTGTCGGGGGTCAGTGTATGTGTCAGTCAGTGTAATAGTCAGTGTTGGTGTCAGGTGGGTCAGTGTAATGTGAGTAGTGCAGGAAGTAGGTGTCGGGTGGGTTAGTGTAATGGTCAGGTAGGTCAGGTGGGTCAGTGTGCAGTGTAGTGGTGTGCAGGGTAGTGGTCAGTGTGTAGTGGTGTGCGGGTTAGGGGTCAGTGTGTAGTGTAGTGGTGTGCGGGGTAGTGGTCAGTGTGTAGTAAAGTGGTCAGTGTGTAGTGTAGTGCTCAGTGTGTAGTGTAGGGGTGTGTGGTCAGTGTGTAGTGTAGTGGTCAGTGTGTAGTGTAGTGGTGTGTGGTCAGTGTGTAGTGAAGTGGTCAGTGTGCAGTGTAGTGGTGTGCGGGTTAGTGGTCAGTGTGTAGTGTAGTGCTCAGTGTGTAATGTAGTGTAGTGCTCAGTGTGTAGTGTAGTGGTCAGTGTGTAGTGTAGTGGTGTGTGGTCAGTGTGTAGTGAAGTGGTCAGTGTGCAGTGTAGTGGTGTGCGGGTTAGGGGTCAGTGTGTAGTGTAGTGGTGTGCGGGGTAGTGGTCAGTGTGTAGTAAAGTGGTCAGTGTGTAGTGTAGTGCTCAGTGTGTAGTGTAGGGGTGTGTGGTCAGTGTGTAGTGTAGTGGTGTGTGGTCAGTGTGTAGTGAAGTGGTCAGTGTGCAGTGTAGTGGTGTGCGGGTTAGTGGTCAGTGTGTAGTGTAGTGCTCAGTGTGTAATGTAGTGTAGTGCTCAGTGTGTAGTGGTGTGCGGGTTAGGGGTCAGTGTGTAGTGTAGTGGTGTGCGGGGAAGTGGTCAGTGTGTAGTGTGCAGTGTAGTAGTGTGTGGTCAGTGTGTATTCAGTGTGTAGTGTAGTGGTGTGTGTGGTCAGTGTGCAGTGTAGTGGTGTGCGGGTTAGTGGTCAGTCTGTAGTCACTGTCTAGTTTAGTGGTCAGTGTGCAGTGTAGTGGTGTGCGGGTTAGTGGTCAGTGTGTAGTGGTGTGCGGGTTAGTGGTCAGTGTGTAGTGTAGTGGTGTGCGGGTTAGTGGTCAGTCTGTAGTCACTGTCTAGTTTAGTGGTCAGTGTGCAGTGTAGTGGTGTGCGGGTTAGTGGTCAGTGTGTAGTGGTGTGCGGGTTAGTGGTCAGTGTGTAGTGTAGTGGTGTGCGGGTTAGTGGTCAGTGTGTAGTGTAGTGGTGTGCGGGTTAGTGGTCAGTGTGTAGTGTAGTGGTGTGCGGGTTAGTTGTCAGTGTGCAGTGTAGTGGTGTGCGGGTTAGTGGTCAGTGTGTAGTGTAGTGGAAAGTCTGCAGGTTAGGGGGCACAAATTTCTTGCCTTGTCCCGGGCGCTGACAACCCACGCTACGCCACTGGTGGCACCCCCCCCCCTTATTATGTATGTAAGCATACAGTTGCTATTTCAATGACACAGAGCCTGGGAACCAATAACCATCTGCTACAAGAAATGGTACCACACATCAGCATTAACCACATTACAACCCCAGCAAAAATAATCCACAGTCACACTTCATGAAAGGCAATTAGTTCCAGCATGTACAGCAAACCAGTCTGAACATGACATGCCAAGGGAGAGCTGACACTATTCTATGGGTGGTCGACGGCAGCAGCGAATAAGCCCATCCCCCCACCCCTCCCCCGGTTATCAACTTACTTTTAACATTAGGTGGTCGGTGTCAGCAGCGGGCCCTCCCCCTTACCCCGCTTATTAATTTTTTTTAACGCCAGGTGGTCAGCGGCAGCAGTGGATCCTGATGCTGGGGCTATATACTCTGTCCTGTGATGCTGGGGCTATATACTCTGTCCTGTGATGCTGGGGCTATATACTCTGTCCTGTGATGCTGGGGCTATATACTCTGTCCTGTGATGCTGGGGCTCAGGCCCGGACTGGCCATAGGGCACACCGGGCGTTTGCCCGGTGGGTCGCGGCTCCTGGGCTGCATTTTTTTTAGAAGAGTGGCTTCTTGATGACTGAACCACACAGCGGGAAGTAAGCGGCGACCGCGGTCTGGACAGGGTTAACACAGACCGCGGCCGCCGCTCACCTCCTGCTATACGGCATTCCTAAAGAACGGCCGGTGCCAGCACATTTACGAGGCGCAGAAGGAGGCGGGAGAGAAGGCTCCTGTGACCTGCAGGAAGTGCAGATGCTGGACAGACACCTCGTGGGCCGGAGGTATAGCTGCATTTGCACTGAAGGAGACGGCGGCGGCGGCAGCCTCCTTCTCTCTCCTAACACCGGCGGCCTCCTCTCTCCTAACACTGGCCGAGACACTGATTGCTACACAGGGAGCAAGGTGAGCAAAAAAACATGTTCCAGTGCGTTTGCGGCTGTCTATTATTACTGGCATGATGGGGCTGTCTATTATTACTGGCATGATGGGGCTGTCTATTATTACTGGCATGATGGGGCTGTCTATTATTAACTGGCATGATGGGGCTGTCTATTATTAACTGGCATGATGGGGCTGTCTATTATTAACTGGCATGATGGGGCTGTCTATTATTAACTGGCATGATGGGGCTGTCTATTATTAACTGGCATGATGGGGCTGTCTATTATTAACTGGCATGATGGGGCTGTCTATTATTAACTGGCATGATGGGGCTGTCTATTATTACTGGCATGATGGGGGCTGTCTATTATTACTGGCATGGGGCCGTTTCTTTGCTGGTCTGGGGATGTCTCTTTGCTGTATTGGGATGTCTCTCAGAATAAATATCTGGTCACCAACCACCCCGCAAATGCCCGCCCCACATCTCTGCCCTACTTCCCCCAGGAATTGGGCTGCCTAGTATAAAATGCCCGGGCCTATTTTTTGTCCCAGTCCGGGCCTGCTGGGGCTATATACTCTGTCCTGTGATGCTGGGGCTATATACCATGTCCTGTGATGCTGGGGCTATATACTCTGTCCTGTGATGCTGGGGCTATATACTCTGTCCTGTGATGCTGGGGCTATATACCATGTCCTGTGATGCTGGGGCTGTATACTCCTGACACTATGAGTGGAAGCAAGTGGAATACAGGGGACAGGGTGGGTGGATTATATAAGGGGTGTGGCTTATGAGAAGTGGGAGGGGTCAAACATGGAGGGGCGGGGTCTTGCGCCCCCCCATCCTAAAATTTCACCAGCCGCCACTGCTTGTAGGGTTGCTATATTGCCAGTGCCTTATCACTGGGTCCTCAAAAGCCCCGGACCATTTTGTTGCTAAAGGATCGGCACTGCGTCGCTTTAACTGACAATTACGCGGTCGTGCAATGTGGCTCCTAAACAAAATTGATGTCCTTTTTTTTCCCACAAATAGAGCTTTCTTTTGGTGGTATTTGATCACCTCTGCGGTTTTTATTTTTTGCGCTATAAACAAAAATAGAGCGACAATTTTGAAAAAAATTCAATATTTTTTACTTTTTGCTATAATAAATATCCGCAAAAAAATATATAAAAAAAGTTTTTTTCCTCAGTTTGGGCCGATACGTATTCTTCTACATATTTTTGGTAAAAAAAATAAAAAAATCGCAGTAAGCGTTTATTGATTGGTTTGCGCAAAAGTTATAGCGTCTACAAAATAGGGGACTGTTTTATGGTCCCCGCTCTCTCTCTCCGTGGGACGATCGCGGGTGTCCCCACGGCGATCGAGTCTGTGGGACCCACGGAGAAAGTGGCAGGGTCGCGAGCGCGCCGCCGCGCGACGACATCTTAAAGGGGACGTACCTGTAAGTGCCTATGCCTGTCCGTGCCATTTTGCTGACGTATATATATACACACACAGGAGGCGGTCCTTAAGCGGTTAAAAGAGAAGTATAGTTTTTTTTTTTTCTATTCATACTTACCTAGGTGGATGGAGCATCAGACTACTGCTGCATCTGTCCCCCGGCGTCTCTGCACTGAAAACCGAGCCCCCGAACACCCCCGATGGCTCGGTTCTCACTCCTCCGTGAGCAGAGCGATGCTGTCAGTCAGCATCGCTTCTGCTCTACTTCTCCGTGCTCATTGGATCGCTGAGCAGTGGAGGGGCGGGGAGTAGATGTCTCAGTGGCTTGCTGAGACTGCCATCAATCAAGGCAGCTGGCGGATCCAGACTTGGAAGTCGGGATAACGCGTTGCCCCGACTGATGGCAGTGACGTCAGTGGAGAGCAGACTTCAGACCGTTCTCAGCTGAAACCGGGTCACAGGAGTGCAAAATGAGTTGCACTCCTGTGACTCAAAGGAGAAGCCCAGCCTAAAAATCTCAGGCTGGACTTCTCCTTTAAGCATTAATTGAGTTTATTGTTAACCACTTGCCGCCCGCCCTATAGCGGATTGACGGCGGCAAAGTGGTTTCAAAATCCTGACTGGACGTCATATGACGTCCTCAGGATTTTGAGCCGCCGCGCGCCCCTGGGGGCGCGCATCGCGGCGATCGTTGTTGCGGGGTGTCAGTCTGACACCCCGCAACACCGATCTAGGTAAAGAGTCTCCGACGGAGACTCTTTACCACGTGATCAGCCGTGTCCAATCACGGCTGATCACAGTGTAAACAGGAAAAGCCGATCATCGGCTTTTCCTCACTCACGTCTGTCAGACGCGAGTAGAGGAGAGCCGATCGGCTGCTCCTCTGACAGGGGGGGTTTGTGCTGATCGATTATCAGCACAGCCCCCCCGAGGATGACCACACTGGACCACCAGGGATGCCATTGGACCACCAGGGATGCCAGCACCAGGTATGCCACCCTAGACCACCAGGGATGCCAGTTAATGCCCCCTAATGGATGCCGATCAGTGC
Organism: Rana muscosa; assembly: GCA_029206835.1. Taxonomy (NCBI): domain Eukaryota; kingdom Metazoa; phylum Chordata; class Amphibia; order Anura; family Ranidae; genus Rana; species Rana muscosa. Next base: position 113,519,027 of record JARGYO010005626.1, read on the forward strand.
CCACAATGGATGCCAATCAGTGCCCACAATGGGCATCACTGATTGGCAGGCATTGTTTGACACTGATAGGCAGCACTGATGTACTGTAATGGATGCCAATCAGTGCCCACCCGTGCCACCTATCAGTGCCCATCCATGCCCATCCGTGCCGCCTATCAGTGCCCATCCGTGCTGCCTATCAGTGCCCATCCGTGCCGCCTATCCGTGCCGCCTATCCGTGCCCATCTGTGCCGCCTATCCGTGCCGCCTATCCGTGCCACCTATCAGTGCTGCATATTAGTGCCCATCAGTGCCCATCAATGCCACCTCATCAGTGCCACCTCATTGGTGCCACCTCATCGGTGCCCGTCAGTGCAGCCCCATCAGTGAAGGAGAAAACGTACTTATTTAAAAAGTTATGTAACTGAAACAAAAAATTTTTTTTTTTTTCAAAATTTTCGGTCTTTTTTTATTTATTTTTAGCAGAAAATAAAAATCCCAGAGGTGATCAAATACCACCAAAAGAAAGCTCTATTTGTGGGGAAAAAATGATATAAATTTAGTTTGGGTACAGTGTTGTATGACCGCGCAATTGTCATTCAAAGTGCAACAGCGCAGAAAGCTGAAAATTGGTCTGGGCAGGAAGGTGTATAAGTGCCCAGTATGGAAGTGGTTAAAGATGTGCAGTATGCCACTGATTGGCCTCAGTATATTTCATGGAAACAAATGTGGCTCATATAGATGTTGTTAAATAGAAGCTAGGGGAGCAGCGCTTACATAAGTCGATTCCTCCTCTTATGTGGTGATGAGTTGTTCATACACGCCATCAGTTCCACTGTGAATGTATGTCTATTTTTCTGTCTTAACTGCTGGGTTGCCTACTGTGGGGGCTTTAACTCATGGTGGTAACCACCTCTCCTTCTTGGTGTTCCACCTTTTAACCAAAACGCGTATACAAACAGGTGTTTGGACACTAGGAATGTGATTATATTTCAAAATGCACCTCCCCTTCTTTTTGTGTTATGTACACTACACTGACCTACCCGATTCCTACACTGACCACAACACTGACCCTACCTGATTCCTACACTGACCTAGCATTTGGCTTGCAGTTGCAGAGCGGACCCATTGAACTCAATGGGTGAGTTTGAGAGGCAATTCTGCCAATAAAACTCTGCTGCTTCAGGTAAAAATGCCACAGCTGTGACTGGATGGGTAGGATTTGGGTGCATAAACAGGGAGCAATAAAAAAACACAGGTCAGCCTCCCCACTGTCCGTTTATGTGAAAGAGCCCTTAGAGGTGGGGGGTGCAGTATAAAATATCTGGGCAGATATCTGTCAGGTGAAGGGAGAGGTGGTCTCACTGGCCCCTCAGCACCAGCACTATAGTGACATATACAGAGGCAGTAATGGAAGCCGGCTGTAGTAGCACACAGCATTCCTTCTACCTGCAGACTAGCCAGCTTTTCACACATTCATCCCCTCTCCTAAACATTGTGCAAGTTCACTCCACCAGCCCACACGGTGCACCTGAGAGGAGGTCAGTGACAGCGCCGCCAGGCCGGTCACTGATGTAAGGGGGGAGTGAATACAATAATGTAAGGGGGCACTGATATAAAAAGGTTCCCCCTTATATCTGTAACCCCCCCTTACCTTAGCGTATTCTTTCTGCGGAAGATGATCTCTGATCACCAGAGTCCCCCCTACATTCCCAGAGTCCCTGGTGTCCCCCTTGATGATTGACCACTTTTAACTGGAATTTTCTTTTATTTATATATGTATATGAAGCGATACCCCCAGCTAAGAGGGCTGCCTTGATTGTTTTGGGCCCTGTAGTGCACCCCTGTCAACCGGCTCTAACCTCTCGTGGCACAGTTAGTAAAGGGGATGATAGAATCGCAATCACTCTAGGATTCTCTATGACCAATCCCACAGTAAGGCACACAATAATAGTATAGTGCAGTAAATGACACTGACAACCAGTATACTTAACTCTAATATTTTACTGTTGATAAAGATTAGGATAAAACAACATGCAATACCATATGCAGAGCCCTGCAATGTAAGTGCACTTGTGAAACAGCAAACGTTCAACAATATATCATAAAAGGTTATCAGACCCCGCTGCAGCTATACTCCCTCGTGGCCAATATGGCGCCCAGCAATGTCCTATACTACCCAGTCAGGCCTGACTATGATTTGGGGTATAGTTCGGTGGAAGAAATCTTCGCTAGCAAGAACGGTGGTGCACGTTAAGAACAAACTGTAATCCAATAGGGAAACGATGATTGATAACTTCAAAGCTCTGGGAGACTAATAACTCAGTTCTGTGGACAGTCTCCCCAGAGTGTGACTGCAATACTGGATGGCCCTAAATACAGTCAGTGGGCCTAGAGATACTGTGGTGCAGTTCTGAGCAGGTGCTCTCTCACCCAACCGGACCAGTCCTTGTCCGTTACTTCCGTCACCGTGACTCGATTCACAGCATCCACGACATCCGGGCCTTCGGTCCTCCTGATGACAGTACTCGGCAACAGGAACAGACGTCCAGCAGGTTCCTCTGTGGAACGGAAGGCTCTTTGGAAAAGCCCAAGGCCCAGGCTTCAGGCCTTGTACGTGCAGCAGTTCAGCACAGGGATCCTCTTGCTAGGAGGGCGGTGTCCAAAGAGACAGAGCCGGGGCCCGCCTCCCTCTTATAAAGTCCACCCCAGCAGTCCTTGCGTGGGGCAATGCACCCTGGGTGCCTCAGGGAGTACTGGGCAATGTAGTCTCTTGGGGATTAAAGGGAAATACCCTGCTACACACTCCCCCCACTTAGAATCTTTGGTCCCCAAAGATATCAAGGGTTCTGGCTCGCTTGTGCATTTTTGCCTCTAAACGGCTACACAGTACTGACAGGGGAACCTCCCACCAAACTTTGGAAGGGAAATTATCCTGTCTACAGGTCACTTCAGTGGGGGTGACCTGCCTAACTGTGCCAAAAAGTGAGCTGGGGTTGCCCTCCACCAAATGCACAGTGGAGGGGCCAGGCGTTTGTACTGTCCTCCTTGCAGTAGCTACTATGTCCTCAGAGCTTTCTCCCATTTGAGCATAGGTTAACTTCCGTGGAGGATGAATGGTTCTCTTCGCTCTGTTCTCTTGGGGTAACCATCTCAGTCACCACAGGCTCTTCCTCTGGGGTAGGTGTATTGGGTTCCAATGGTTCTGGAGCATCCATATCAGGTGCAGGAAGATACAGAGAGTTCCTTGAATCTTCAGCATGGAGCAACTCTATGGCATCTTCCCACTCATGAGGTTGAAAACTGGACGGGACAAACTCGGTGGCTTCCACATTCAATGTACTACCCACAGAGCCTTCAGAAGGTGGGAGGTCTATGGATAGAGGCGCAGGGGCCTGGGACGGCCACAGCCAGTCAAGCTCCTCTTCTTCGTCTTCACTTCTGTCAGTGACATCCATTCCTCCTGTCTGAGGTGTCTGAGACCGAGTGTTGGGCCTAGGTGTATTTGAACTTGAAGGCAGTTCAGGGGAATCCTGCACAGGGGGTATCCGAACTGCTTCAGACAGTGGAAGTAAGTGGTTTCTGTGCCAGGTTTTCAGCGGCCCTATCTTCCCCTCTGGCTTCAACTGGTATACTGGCAAGTCTGGTAACTTTTTACAGATCACATAAGGTTCGGGTCTCCATCTGTCTGCTAGTTTGTGCTTCCCAGGGACTCCCAAGTTCCGCAACAGCACTCTGTCTCCGGGTTGCAGGTCCTGGATCCGAACTTTGAGATCAAAACTCCTCTTGTTCCGGGCTCCTCTTTGATCCGATGCCGCTTGGGCTTGTTCAAACGCCAGTCTCAGGCTCTTCCTCAGCCTATCCACATATCCTTTGTGTGAGGTGCTGATGTGTGATCCATTGATATACCGAAGGCCAGATCCACAGGCAGTCTTGCTTCCCTGCCAAAAATTAATCTGTAGGGAGAGTACCCTGTGGCATCACTGGTTGTGCTGTTATAGGCACGCACTATTGCTGCTATGTGTTTGCTCCAATGCTGCTTCTTCTCGCTGCTCAAAGTTCCTAACATATTTAACAGAGTCCTGTTGAATCCTCCTGGTTGGGCATCACCTTGGGGGTGATAAGGGGTAGTACGAGTTTTCTTTATACCTAAAGAGTCCAGCAATTTCCTAATCAGTCGGCTCTCAAAGTCTCTCCCTTGGTCTGAGTGAAAGCGCTGTGGTAGCCCGTAATGCACAAAGTATTTTTCCACCAAGATTTTGGCTACAGTGGAGGCCTTCTGGTCTTTGGTTGGAAAGGCCTGGGCATAACGGGTGAAATGGTCGGTTATCACCAGAACATTTCCATGTCCACTCAAGTCAGGTTCTAGACAGAGAAAGTCGATTCATACCAAGTCCAAGGGTTCTTGACTCTGCAGATGGCCCATTGGGGCAGCTTGACGTGGTAATGTCTTCCTTTGAATGCAGCGAGCACATGAATGACAGTATTCCTCTACTTCAGCCCGCATACAAGGCCAGTAGAATCGACTCCTTACGAGCTGGAACGTCCGTTCGGCCCCTAAATGGCCATGATTGTCATGTAGGGCAGCTAAAACAGTCCTTCTGTATTTTTCTGGCAGAAACAATTGCCACTTTTCTTCCAGGTCATCAGAGGGGCCCCTTCGGTAGACCACCCCTCGATGCACCTGTAACCTGTCCCATTCTTTGTGAACCAATCGAGCCACCTTTTGAGGGGTCCTTCAGGAGCCTGCCTGGATCCTGGTCTTCCAGGGCCTCTAAAGCCAATCTTCCCCAGGGGTCTTCCAGCTGGTCTCTTCTTATGTCCTTCTTAGACAATTTTGGCAAGTCGTCTTCACCAATCTGGGTCACGTCACAATAACACCTGGGCGCCCCCACTACCGAAACTCCAATCTCTTCCGCCCTTGACCCACCACTAGCTTGAAGTTGTGCTCCTTGACACAAGGCCCGTACCCAATCCGGGGCTACCTGGGTCCAGTCTTCTGGGTGGTGAGTGGGTGCATGAGCCCTTCTGGACAATGCATCTGCATCACGATTTCCAGCTCCGGGCCTATACTTCAGGCTGAAGTTGAATCCGGCTAGGGCTGCCAACCAACGTTGGCCGGTGGCATCCAGCTTGGCTGTGGTGAAGAGATAGGTGAGTGGGTTATTGTCGGTCTTTACTGTAAAGTCAGCTCCATACAGGTAATCTCTGAGCTTATCCACGACTGCCCACTTTAGGGCCAGGAACTCCAACTTGTGGGTGGGGTAATTCTTTTCCGCTGGTGTTAGACTTCTACTGACATAGGCAACTGGCCTTAGCTGTCCTTCATACTCTTGATACAGCACACCGCCCAGGCCATCATGGCTGGCATCCACATGCAGTTCATATGGTTTCTTGGTGTCAGCATAGGCCAAGACCGGGGCAGTGGTCAGACTCTTCAACATTTTGAAGGCTTCTTCACATTTCTCTTTCCACTGGCCCTCCACGGACTCTCCAGGTTTTCTGGGACCAGTATCATCCTCCTCTCCTTCTGTCATCAGTAGCTTCAGGGGTTTGGCAATTTTCGCAAACCCCTCCACAAATATAGACAAAGAAGACCGACATCTGCAAGATTGTATTTGTTTAACAGTCACCACATCCCAAAAATAAGTAAATAAAACAAAAAACCCCCTTGGAGGTGGGACTTTGAGAGTGACTGAAAAACACACATCAGAGTATGTTGAAAATATATAGATTTTTAATAAATAGTTACAAAAAGACAAATTTGATGTAAATCACATGGATTATGTACAAATACAAACTGGAAATTGACATAAATACAAAAAGAAGAAATTGAAACATTTATTATTTTTTGTTTTTTGTCAAACCCGACAGCTGTTTCGGTTATACCCTTCTTCGGGGGAATTGTAGACAAAAGGTTTTCAGATTTATAGATAAACACATTCTGTTGGATATACAATATGATATAAATTACAAATTTCACAATGCATATATGCACATAGATAAAAATAATAATAAAAAATAATAATAAAAAATAAAATATAGTAATGTGCTTACAGTAATTTGTCCAAAAGAGGATCAACATTCAGTGCACCAAGGAACCACACGCACGGCAGAGAACACAAGGTGAGGCACAAAGTCGCATCCCACCTATGTGGGGAGCTCCGAGATGAAAGGGATCCAATGGACCTCAAACGAGGGTCCCCAAGTGGAAACACGCAGGGAAATCAGGAGAAGCTCAAAAGAATCCCCCAGGGTAGCTCTCTAAAGACAAACACAAGAAAATGTATATAGGTAATGGGAGGTAAAAAAAGGGGGAAATCCTGCTAATGAATCCCTATTGTAAAGTAATGCCCCCCATTTTGTATACTCAAACTAAAATCCCGTACATACAAGCATAAGTTAACCCATCATATGTATGTGTATATATCCAAGGACAACCTACCAGTATGGAGAAATATTCCAAATCAAAAAAGTATCAGGTAGGCAAAAGGAACTGCTTCAAACATAGAGGGTATCCTCAACACACCATTTGCATTGATTATACATTAATTGTGGCCGTGAAGCAAATCTATGTGTGGTTCCAATCTTCCAGTTTAAATTCTAAGAAGTAAAACATAGATGGAAAAAAAGATGGTCATACATTGGTCCAGGGCAAATAGTTTGAATATAAGATTGCCAAAGATTGTGTCCTATGAAGAGATTACCTGTATGGACACTGAGAGCTGCTGAGATCACTGCGTATGATGCCTCATGTGGACTGTGATAAGACCATGGAGGCTTTAAATGGCGTTCAAAGGGCATCTGCGCATGCGTCAAAAGACGCCGTGAACGGCGCCGTCGCGGTGACGTCATTACGTCCTCCGCTACACCTCCATACTGTTTCTAAACAGACACATAGCTAGAGGGCCTATATAGACCATCTGCACATGCGTCAAAAGAGCGTCACGACGGACGTCAAAGCAATGACATCATCACGTTGTCCGTCGCATCTCCATGACACTCCAGACAAGCATCTAAAACAGAGGATGTGTATAGAGAATAGTCGCACTTTTTAAAGAAAAAATAATGAAACAAAAAATAATAATCCTCCCTCTAAAGTAATGAGTGTTATAAATATACAAAAGAAGAAAGGGGGGAGGGTTTTCTTTATTTATATCATTTATTGTAGCAGATGGACAAGAAAAACTTGAATCCAAAACTTAGTCACCACTCGGGGACCCCCCGTGCGACACCCGCCAGCCGCCGCCCCAAGTGACAACAGCCGACACATGACGCACGCCGACGCACAAATGCAAATAAATGCATGTAAAAGGGAGAAAAATAACCGGACCGCCCCGGCACAAAGCCGGGCGATATGGCTCACTCCCTGTGTGCGCCGTGGGAGGCAAAAAGGACCCAAAGGGGAGCTCCAAAATGCACGTGTATGCAGGTCGTTAATGCATCAAAATGGGGAAAAAAAAAAAGGGGGAGGAGAGAGGGGGGGGGAAGGGGGAAAAGAAAAAACATTCTATAAAATTCCATATACAAATTTCTGATTACATACTATACAGAAATGGACAATATCTATACATGATAGAGGGTATATCGTATCCCCTGTGTGTTCACTCTTCCCAACCACCTGAAGTGAAGCCCTCCAGGAATGGACGATAACTTATGAGGTCGTTCAATCCTGGAGGCTTGGTGGCATTCAGGGAAAAAATCCATCGAGTCTCTCTCTGTAAGAGAGTTCTATTCCAATCTCCTCCCCTGTTACTGGGGTGTATCCTATCCAAGATTAGAAATTTTATTCTAGGAATTCTACCATTATGGACATCTTTTGTATGTCGTCCAAGGGGAAGATCAGGATCACATTTTTTCATGCAATTGATATGTCTAGCCGCTCGTTTAAAGAATGGCTGTTTGGTTTTGCCAATGTAGTATGATCCACACTGGCACGTGAGTAGATAAACAACTCCTTCTGTTTTGCAGTTCGCAAAGTGAGTAGGTTTAAAGATTTTACCATTAGGAAATAATGCTGTAGGATCAATGTTCATGTACTGGCACAGATTGCAGCCTCCACATCGATATGTACCTGGTCGCCTACATGGGTCAACACGAAATTCACCCGTGTATTCGCTTTGTATCAAGTTGTCCTTGATTGACTTGGCCTTCCGATAAGTGATTAACGGTTGAGCCGATACAAAAGGGGCTAGTGATGGATCAATTTGCAAAAGGTGCCAGTATCTGAAAACAATTTTTCTGACCTGTTCACTTTGTCTATTGAATTTGGTAATGATGCGTACAATATTGGAGTCAGGATTATCGGATTTAATACTCGGTTGTTTTTTTGTCAGAAGTTGGTCCCTAGATTTAAGAGTAGCCCTTTTAAAAGATTTTTTAAGGCTGCTGAGAGAGTAGCCTCGTATCAAGAGGCGATCTCTTAGGGCATTGGCTTCGTTCTGAAACGTAACATCATTCGTACAGTTTCGGCGTAGTCGTAAATACTGTCCGTATGGGATTGATTTAACTAGTGATACAGGGTGTGCACTTCCCGCATGTAATATAGAATTACATGCAGTATCTTTGCGATATAGTGCACTTGTTAATCTGCCATTTGTATCCTTCAGTATGGTAACATCTAAAAAGTTAATGGATGTTTCACTATACGTCATAGTAAATCTAAGGTTATATGAATTTTCATTCATGGCATCCATACAGGACAATAATAGTTCTGGAGTGCCTGTCCATACGATAAAAATGTCGTCGATATAGCGACTCCAGTTAGTAATGCATCCAGTCAGGGGCATTAAACTCTCTTCTGATAGAAAATTCTGTTCCCACTCCCCCAGATACAAGTTTGCGTATGATGGGGCGCAACACGTCCCCATTGCCACGCCTTGTATCTGGAGGTAGTGGGACCCATCGAATGAAAAAGCATTACAAGTGAGAATATGTTCAAGAGCAGAAAGCAAGAACAGATCAAAGGGGCGATTATCACGGTGGGATTGGGATAGCATATGTCTGATTACCCCAATGCCCCGCTGGTGGGGGATGGAGCTATAAAGTGCTTCTACATCAACAGCCACCAGCAGGGCATTGGGGGGCACAGACATTTCATCCAGTTGATTAAGTAAATGCATTGTGTCTTTCACAAATGAAGGTAGGTTATTCACATATGGACGAATCTGTTCGTCTATGAATTTGCTCAAGTTTTCCGTGATACTACCACATCCCGATACAATGGGACGACCCGGTGGTGTAATATGATTCTTATGTACCTTAGGAAGACTATAAAAAGTCGGGATTTTGGGGTGAGGGGTTCTAATGAAGTTCCAAATCTGCAGACTGATTGTCCTATTGGTATAGGCACCATCAATCAACAGATAGAAAGCCTCGTTGAATTTTCCTATCTTATTTCTAGAGATTTTACTATAGCAATCACTGTTATTGAGTATTTTTAAACACATCTCCTTGTATTGGAGATTCCCCATGATCACAATATTACCCCCTTTATCTGCCGGTTTTATTGTCAAATTGACCTGTTTGGTCAATTTTTTAAGGGCCTTATTCTCACTTTCCGTTAAGTTAGATGGACTCTCACGCTTACGATTGATATTGATCTTTTTAATATCTTTAGTTGTCATGGTCAGAAAAGCTCCTAAGTTAATATTAGTACCTATGGCAGGTAATTTGTCGGATTTCTTTTTTAGGGAAGATTGTATCTTTGGTAGGATGATTTTTGCAGTACTAGTCGATGGGAATGAATCGCCCATCAACAAACTATCCAAGTCTATCCTATCAATGAGATCCACATTGAGCTTATCCATAGAAAGATCCACGAGAGTCTGTACATCCTGTTCATGTTGACTCATAGTGTTAACTTTCTCTATTTCTTTTGTGTCTTTACTGGAAATTTCAGTTTTTGTGTACATGCTTTTCAATAACAATTTTCTCGAGAATAACTGCAGGTCCTTAATAACCTCAAATTTGTCCAAATCTGAGTTTGGGCAAAAGTTTAACCCCCTAGATAAGACAGATCTTTCATCATCCGATAATGTGTAATCCGATAGGTTAATAATGTTCAACCTATCACTACTAGTTTCGTTGCTATTTAGCTATGATATCATGCTCGATGACCCAATATTCATCTCTGCCAAGGGTTCAGTCACATCTAGTACATTGTGGTGAGGGAATAAGATTCCCGATGTTGGTTGTTCCAGTGGGCCAATTCGTGGTCCAGTTGTTTTTGTATTTTGTATCCCATTTTGAAGAGGGATTGCTTCCAACATACGTTTTTTGGTCTGTCCCTTATTGGGTGATTTCCATTTATTTTTGAGGGATTTTTTCCTATCTGTGACTGAATGCTGGGAGGATGAGGAGAGTGAAGAATTGAGTGAGGCATTAGAGCCCCTTTCGGCAGTTGCGCCTCTTGTTTTATTAAACTTGGGGCGCATACGTTGGTTGTTATTTTTTTGCCAATGATATATGCTTTAGATTCTTTAAAAGCAATCTTATCTCTCCAGAATTTTTGTTCTTTGGCTGGCAAAACATTACCCGCCAATAGATCAAGGTGGATTTTTATACTCTCTGCTAGAGTTTTGTAGTTATCAAAATTTTCGTATGGTTTAAGCTGTATATATATATTGTCAATTTCTATATTCAGAATCGCGACTCTTCTAGAATATTCCTCCATTAATAACTTCATCATAACAAGGCTGCACTGTTGCAGATTTTTTTCCCACTGTTTTTTAAAAGATTCCTCAATATTATCAAATGTTGGGAAGATCTGAATGCGTAAACCCAACGGATTCAGATCCTCCCTAATATATTGCTCAAATCCCTCAATGTGCCATAATAGTTGTGCTTTCTTTTCAACCAATTTAGATAGTTGAGAGAATAAGGCTGACATTTCAGAGGTTTGGGCTTCCTTTTTAGCTTGCTCTCTGTATCTAGACATATGTCCCTCAAAGTCCCTAGACTTAAACATAACGTACAGTGAGTATAATGACAGAGAAAACGCCAAAACTTGTGTATATATCAGAATGTATCAGGAAAAGGAAAGGGGAAGGGAGGGGAGGGGGGGGGGTTGGAAGGGAAAAATAAGGAAAAAGTGAAGAAAAAAAAAAAAAAGGGGAAAAAACAAACTATGTAAACAGAAAATAAATTAAATTACACATCAACAGAAATTGTATTTCTCAGATCTCCAGTAAATTGTAAAGGAGTATTGTCAAAACCTATATATATATATATATATATATATATATATATATATATATATATATATATATATATACATATGTGTATAAATACACATATGTATGTGTATAGAAGTAAAACAAAATTGCAAATGTTGGAAAATTTCGGGGGTGTGGGTATTTGCTACCCGGTTATATAGACCGGGTAGCATATACCCACACCCCCGAAATTTTCCGACATTTGCAATTTTGTTTTACTTCTATACACATACATATGTGTATTTATACACATATGTATATATATATATATATATATATATATATATATATATATATATATATATATATAAATAGGTTTTGACAATACTCCTTTACAATTTACTGGAGATCTGAGAAATACAATTTCTGTTGTTGTGTAATTTAATTTATTTTCTGTTTACATAGTTTGTTTTTTCCCCTTTTTTTTTTTTTTTTTTTTCCCCTTTTTTTTTTTGTTTTCTTCACTTTTTCCTTATTTTTCCCTTCCAACCCTCCCCTCCCCTCCCTTCCCCTTTCCTTTTCCTGATACATTCTGATATATACACAAGTTTTGGCGTTTTCTCTGTCATTATACTCACTGTACGTTATGTTTAAGTCTAGGGACTTTGAGGGACATATGTCTAGATACAGAGAGCAAGCTAAAAAGGAAGCCCAAACCTCCGAAATGTCAGCCTTATTCTCTCAACTATCTAAATTGGTTGAAAAGAAAGCACAACTATTATGGCACATTGAGGGATTTGAGCAATATATTAGGGAGGATCTGAATCCGTTGGGTTTACGCATTCAGATCTTCCCAACATTTGATAATATTGAGGAATCTTTTAAAAAGCAGTGGGAAAAAAATCTGCAACAGTGCAGCCTTGTCATGATGAAGTTATTAATGGAGGAATATTCTAGAAGAGTCGCAATTCTGAATATAGAAATTGACAATATATATATACAGCTTAAACCATACGAAAATGTTGATAACTACAAAACTCTAGAAGAGAGTATAAAAATCCACCTTGATCTATTGGCGGGTAATGTTTTGCCAGCCAAAGAACAAAAATTCTGGAGAGATAAGATTGCTTTTAAAGAATCTAAAGCATATCATTGGCAAAAAAATAACAACCAACGTATGCGCCCCAAGTTTAATAAAACAAGAGGCGCAACTGCCGAAAGGGGCTCTAATGCCTCACTCAATTCTTCACTCTCCTCATCCTCCCAGCGTTCAGTCACAGATAGGAAAAAATCCCTCAAAAATAAATGGAAATCACCCAATAAGGGACAGACCAAAAAACGTATGTTGGAAGCAATCCCTCTTCAAAATGGGATACAAAATACAAAGACAACTGGACCACGAATTGGCCCACTGGAACAACCAACATCGGGAATCTTATTCCCTCACCACAATGTACTAGACGTGACTGAACCCTTGGCAGAGATGAATATTGGGTCATCGAGCATGATATAGCTAAATAGCAACGAAACTAGTAGTGATAGGTTGAACATTATTAACCTATCGGATTACACATTATCGGATGATGAAAGATCTGTCTTATCTAGGGGGTTAAACTTTTGCCCAAACTCAGATTTGGACAAATTTGAGGTTATTAAGGACCTGCAGTTATTCTCGAGAAAATTGTTATTGAAAAGCATGTACACAAAAACTGAAATTTCCAGTAAAGACACAAAAGAAATAGAGAAAGTTAACACTATGAGTCAACATGAACAGGATGTACAGACTCTCGTGGATCTTTCTATGGATAAGCTCAATGTGGATCTCATTGATAGGATAGACTTGGATAGTTTGATGGGCGATTCATTCCCATCGACTAGTACTGCAAAAATCATCCTACCAAAGATACAATCTTCCCTAAAAAAGAAATCCGACAAATTCCCTGCCATAGGTACTAATATTAACTTAGGAGCTTTTCTGACCATGACAACTAAAGATATTAAAAAGATCAATATCAATCGTAAGCGTGAGAGTCCATCTAACTTAACGGAAGGTGAGAATAAGGCCCTTAAAAAATTGACCAAACAGGTCAATTTGACAATAAAACCGGCAGATAAAGGGGGTAATATTGTGATCATGGGGAATCTCTAATACAAGGAGATGTGTTTAAAAATACTCAATAACAGTGATTGCTATAGTAAAATCTCTAGAAATAAGATAGGAAACTTCAACGAGGCTTTCTATCTGTTGATTGATGGTGCCTATACCAATAGGACAATCAGTCTGCAGATTTGGAACTTCATTAGAACCCCTCACCCCAAAATCCCGACTTTTTATAGTCTTCCTAAGGTACATAAGAATCATATTACACCACCGGGTCGTCCCATTGTATCGGGATGTGGTAGTATCACGGAAAACTTGAGCAAATTCATAGACGAACAGATTCGTCCATATGTGAATAACCTACCTTCATTTGTGAAAGACACAATGCACTTACTTAATCAACTGGATGAAATGTCTGTGCCCCCCAATGCCCTGCTGGTGGCTGTTGATGTAGAAGCACTTTATAGCTCCATCCCCCACCAGCGGGGCATTGGGGTAATCAGACATATGCTATCCCAATCCCACCGTGATAATCGCCCCTTTGATCTGTTCTTGCTTTCTGCTCTTGAACATATTCTCACTTGTAATGCTTTTTCATTCGATGGGTCCCACTACCTCCAGATACAAGGCGTGGCAATGGGGACGTGTTGCGCCCCATCATACGCAAACTTGTATCTGGGGGAGTGGGAACAGAATTTTCTATCAGAAGAGAGTTTAATGCCCCTGACTGGATGCATTACTAACTGGAGTCGCTATATCGACGACATTTTTATCGTATGGACAGGCACTCCAGAACTATTATTGTCCTGTATGGATGCCATGAATGAAAATTCATATAACCTTAGATTTACTATGACGTATAGTGAAACATCCATTAACTTTTTAGATGTTACCATACTGAAGGATACAAATGGCAGATTAACAAGTGCACTATATCGCAAAGATACTGCATGTAATTCTATATTACATGCGGGAAGTGCACACCCTGTATCACTAGTTAAATCAATCCCATACGGACAGTATTTACGACTACGCCGAAACTGTACGAATGATGTTACGTTTCAGAACGAAGCCAATGCCCTAAGAGATCGCCTCTTGATACGAGGCTACTCTCTCAGCAGCCTTAAAAAATCTTTTAAAAGGGCTACTCTTAAATCTAGGGACCAACTTCTGACAAAAAAACAACCGAGTATTAAATCCGATAATCCTGACTCCAATATTGTACGCATCATTACCAAATTCAATAGACAAAGTGAACAGGTCAGAAAAATTGTTTTCAGATACTGGCACCTTTTGCAGATTGATCCATCACTAGCCCCTTTTGTATCGGCTCAACCGTTAATCACTTATCGGAAGGCCAAGTCAATCAAGGACAACTTGATACAAAGCGAATACACGGGTGAATTTCGTGTTGACCCATGTAGGCGACCAGGTACATATCGATGTGGAGGCTGCAATCTGTGCCAGTACATGAACATTGATCCTACAGCATTATTACCTAATGGTAAAATCTTTAAACCTACTCACTTTGCGAACTGCAAAACAGAAGGAGTTGTTTATCTACTCACGTGCCAGTGCGGATCATACTACATTGGCAAAACCAAACAGCCATTCTTTAAACGAGCGGCTAGACATATCAATTGCATGAAAAAATGTGATCCTGATCTTCCCCTTGGACGACATACAAAAGATGTCCATAATGGTAGAATTCCTAGAATAAAATTTCTAATCTTGGATAGGATACACCCCAGTAACAGGGGCGGAGATTGGAATAGAACTCTCTTACAGAGAGAGACTCGATAGATTTTTTCCCTGAATGCCACCAAGCCTCCAGGATTGAACGACCTCATAAGTTATCGTCCATTCCTGGAGGGCTTCTCTTCAGGTGGTTGGGAAGAGTGAACACACAGGGGATACGATATACCCTCTATTATGTATAGATATTGTCCATTTCTGTATAGTATGTAATCAGAAATTTGTATATGGAATTTTATAGAATGTTTTTTCTTTTCCCCCTTTCCCCCCCCTCTCCTCCCCCTTTTTTTTCCCCATTTTGATGCATTAACGACCTGCATACACGTGCATTTTGGAGCTCCCCTTTGGGTCCTTTTTGCCTCACACGGCGCACACAGGGAGTGAGCCATATCGCCCGGCTTTGTGCCGGGGCGGTCCGGTTATTTTTCTCCCTTTTACATGCATTTATTTGCATTTGTGCGTCGGCGTGCGTCATGTGTCGGCTGTTGTCACTTGGGGCGGCGGCTGGCGGGTGTCGCACGGGGGGTCCCCGAGTGGTGACTAAGTTTTGGATTCAAGTTTTTCTTGTCCATCTGCTACAATAAATGATATAAATAAAGAAAACCCTCCCCCCTTTCTTCTTTTGTATATTTATAACACTCATTACTTTAGAGGGAGGATTATTATTTTTTGTTTCATTATTTTTTCTTTAAAAAGTGCGACTATTCTCTATACACATCCTCTGTTTTAGATGCTTGTCTGGAGTGTCATGGAGATGCGACGGACAACGTGATGATGTCATTGCTTTGACGTCCGTCGTGACGCTCTTTTGACGCATGTGCAGATGGTCTATATAGGCCCTCTAGCTATGTGTCTGTTTAGAAACAGTATGGAGGTGTAGCGGAGGACGTAATGACGTCACCGCGACGGCGCCGTTCACGGCGTCTTTTGACGCATGCGCAGATGCCCTTTGAACGCCATTTAAAGCCTCCATGGTCTTATCACAGTCCACATGAGGCATCATACGCAGTGATCTCCGCAGCTCTCAGTGTCCATACAGGTAATCTCTTCATAGGACACAATCTTTGGCAATCTTATATTCAAACTATTTGCCCTGGACCAATGTATGACCATCTTTTTTTCCATCTATGTTTTACTTCTTAGAATTTAAACTGGAAGATTGGAACCTCACATAGATTTTCTTCACGGCCACAATTAATGTATAATCAATGCAAATGGTGTGTTGAGGATACCCTCTATGTTTGAAGCAGTTCCTTTTGCCTACCTGATACTTTTTTGATTTGGAATATTTCTCCATACTGGTAGGTTGTCCTTGGATATATACACATACATATGATGGGTTAACTTATGCTTGTATATACGGGATTTTAGTTTGAGTATACAAAATGGGGGGCATTACTTTACAATAGGGATTCATTAGCAGGATTTCCCCCTTTTTTTACCTCCCATTACCTATATACATTTTCTTGTATTTGTCTTTAGAGAGCTACCCTGGGGGATTCTTTTGAGCTTCTCCTGATTTCCCTGCGTGTTTCCACTTGGGGACCCTCGTTTGAGGTCCATTGGATCCCTTTCATCTCGGAGCTCCCCACATAGGTGGGATGCGACTTTGTGCCTCACCTTGTGTTCTCTGCCGTGCGTGTGGTTCCTTGGTGCACTGAATGTTGATCCTCTTTTGGACAAATTACTGTAAGCACATTACTATATTTTATTTTTTATTATTATTTTTTATTATTATTTTTATCTATGTGCATATATGCATTGTGAAATTTGTAATTTATATCATATTGTATATCCAACAGAATGTGTTTATCTATAAATCTGAAAACCTTTTGTCTACAATTCCCCCGAAGAAGGGTATAACCGAAACAGCTGTCGGGTTTGACAAAAAACAAAAAATAATATATGTTTAAATTTCTTCTTTTTGTATCTATGCCAATTTCCAGTTTGTATTTGTACATAATCCATGTGATTTACATCAAATTTGTCTTTTTGTAACTATTTATTAAAAATCTATATATTTTCAACATACTCTGATGTGTGTTTTTCAGTCACTCTCAAAGTCCCACCTCCAAGGGGGTTTTTTGTTTTATTTACTCCACAAATCGACGGTAGTAGGAGCGGAACCCCAGGAAGGATCTGAGCTCAGTCACTGTAGTTGGTCTGGGCCAGGAGGTAACTGCGTCCAGTTTTTCAGGGTCTGTAGACACTCCTCCTTCAGACACTATGTGTCCCAGATAGTGGACTGAGGACTGGTAAAACTGACACTTCTCTCTGTAGAGTTTTAGTCCTTCCTCACTGAGTCTCTTCAGGACTTTCTCCAGTCTTTCTTCATGCTCCTCCCGAGTCTTCCCGTAGACAATGATGCCATCTAGGTACACCAGAACTTCGATAAGATTCATGTCCCCCACTGTCTTCTCCATCAATCTCTGAAAAGTGGCGGGGGCCCCCCCGACAGGCCTTGAGGCATCCTATTAAACTCATAGAATCCCACTGGGGTGATGAAGGCCGTCTTCTCTCTGTCTTCAGGGTGCATTGGGATTTGGTAATACCCACTCTTCAGGTCCACGACGCTGAACCACTTGGCTCCTGACAGACTCTGTAAGGCATCTTCTATCCTGGGGGTAGTATACTGGTCGGGTATGGTACTCCTATTGAGAGTCCTGTAGTCAATACAGAGTCTCAACGACCCGTTCTTCTTCCGGAACACCACGATGGGGGAGGCATATGGACTTCTGGACTCTCGAATAACCCCAGTTCTCTTAAGCTCTGCCAGCTGTTCAAGCAAATCTTCCAAGTCGGCCAGGGGGACTCGCCGGACCCTCTCGAAAGGGTTTGTCTTCCTGCAGACGAATCTTATGGGAGGCACTCCTTGCACACCCTACGCCGAACTCGTCTTTCGAGAATATATTTCTCCATCTGGTCAACTGGGCCTTGGCTCTCTCCTTCTACTTCGGTGGTAAGGTGGTGTCTTCCAGACAGTCCCTCCAGGGTGAATCCCCCCCTTCGGCTTTCTTCAAGTCAGACAGGGCCACTGGGGTAGCTGGGTTTACTCTGCCCAGCAATACCCGGGCTGGAATCTTCATTAGGGGAACTAGTTTCTGATGCTCACTGGGATCTGGCCCTTTGCCTTCTTCAATGCCCTCAACGGGACCACTTCGGGGATCACTTCCAACCCTGGGTGGGTGGCTAGTTCTAGGATCACAAAGGGACCAGGCTTCTCCCATGAGAGTTTCACCGTAGCCTGGAGGCAGGCCATCTCTCCAGGCTGCAATATCTTCTCCTTCCTTGACAGTCTCCAGACTTTCCACACCCCCTCTTCTGGGGCTTTTTGTTCCAGGACCAACTTCTGATAGACCTGTTGCAGCATGGGGTGGATCTTGTCTGCCGAAGGACTCTGTTCCTGTACTAAAGGTGTCAGCAGGCTCCTGACCAGGTCAGTATTGGTCCCTATTATCATGGAACTTGTGTTGGCTCCTGGTGGGCGAGGGCAAACTACTGCCAGAGTGTCAAAGACTTCCGCCTTTCCTGTCACCGAGGGATCAAAGGCCAGCCTGATTGAGACATAGCCGTCGTAGGGAAAACTACGAGTACCAATTCCCCCTATCTGTAGGTCTTCCAGCTTCTGTAGGGGTACGTGACTCAGGTGTTTCCGGTAAAAGTCTTTGAACAAAAGGGTCACTTGGGCTCATGTATCTAGGAGGGCCTTGGTGTAGACTCCCTCCACTTGAACAGGGACTAAAGGGGAGGGTCCTATTAACTTGTCTGGAAACCTCTTCTGTGGGGTCTCCTTCCTTGGACTCTTCGATTTTCCTGTTGGTTTTCTTTTTCTTCCATTTTCCCCTGGATCTCAACCCTTTTTGGGCCTGGTATGCATTGATCTCTCTCAGATTGTTAAATTTTATCTCCTGACAGGTGGCATTAAGTATTTTAGAAGGGGCAGTTCTTCCCTTATCTTTCGCCTCTTCTGGCTTCTGAATCTTTTTGGAGCTTTCTGTAGATAGTGGGCGCCCGGCTGACTCCTTCACCGGGGCCCTCTGAAGTTTTCCGCCGGCTAGTAGTAAGTGCCTCGGTTCTTCCTTGGACTGGGGCACACCTTCCCCATGTGGCCGGCTCCTCCACAATTGAAACAGACAGGTTCTTTCTTTGGCTGCAGGGATGTTGGAGTGGAAACACTCTGGCGTGGTTCACTTCTTATCTCCACTTGCTCCTTGGCTCTTGAGTTCTTGCTCAGCAAAGAGATCAATAAATCCAGTACTTGAGCCATCTGTGACTTTAAGGTCTCTACTTCTGAATCTCGTTCAATAGCTACTGCTGTTCTGACTCCTACTGAGGGGGGAGGAGTGATCTTCTCAACCGTCTGTTGGTCCTTCAACAGGGCTTCTTCATCCCTTATGATCCGCACAAGGTCTGGGCAGCTCAAAGCCATGACTCCGTCAGAGGTCATCAGGTGGAGCCAAACTGGATCTGAACGTAAAAGTCCCCTCAGGATCTGTTTCATCCTGGTTGCGTCTATGACTTGCGGCAGCATTCCATTTTTGAGTACGATTTGGCACAGCATTCTATTTAACCTCCTGACATATTCAGACAACTTCTCCCCTGGCTGTTGGAGGGTATGCTCGAATTGATACTTTAGTTCAGTCACTTTCTCCAGCTGGCCAAATTCCTCCTGTAACATAGATAGATAATCCATTGCATTACAAGCAGCATTGCTGAGCCTAAGATTCTTCACAGCCTCAGCAGCAGCACCCTTCAGACTTTCACTGATGCGCTGCTTCTTCTGCACTTCTGGGACCTCCCATCCTTCTACTGCCTGCATTGCCTGTTTAATCCAGGTGTCAAAGTCTCCTTCCCTGGATGGCACAGGTTGCTTCCCTGAAAAGATCCGGAGCTTCCGGTGCCCGGCTTCTACATGTACCGTATTGCTCTTCTGACACTTAGTGACCGTCTCGCAACTGCTTTGCATTTTGGGAAAGAATAATGGAGATAATGGCGGGGAGGCGCGTGGAGATTCCTTCTTCACTGCCCTCGTATGCACTATGCGGTATGTCTGGTCATCTATGTCTTTTATACTCTGACCTCTAAACTCTTCCGGAACTTCTGATCTCCATTGCACTAGTGCGTATGTACACGAGATATCTGGCATTATATCCATCACCCATGCTTTCTGGCTCGGTGATAGTGACATTATTAGTTGCTTTACCGCTTCTTTTGCCAGATCCCCCCCGGGAGTTCAATGACTACCGCCTGGGTTCAATCGGCGGCCCACGCTGCGCACCACTGTGCCATTGCTAGCGGGTCCATGCTGGTACTTCTGACCGGCTTGATTGCAGCGTGCAATATACAGGGATCCCGGACTCGAGCCCCCACATGAAGCGATACCCCCAGCTAAGAGGGCTGCCTTGATTGTTTTGGGACCTATAGTGCACCGCTGTCAACCCCTGGCAATCGGCTCTAACAGTTAGTAAAGGGGATGATAGAATCGCAATCACTCTATGATTCTCTATGACACAATCCCACAGTAAGGCACACAATAATAGTATAGTGCAGTAAATGACACTGACAACCAGTATACTTAACTCTGATGCCGCGTACACACGATCGATTTTTTCAACGGTGAAAACACCGTCGATAAAATCAACGTGAAAAATGAGGAACAGCTTGTTCCACCCACACACGGCCGTTTTAAATGTCACTTTTTTTTGGTCGAAAAAAACGAACGTGTGTGGGCTCCCCGGCAGTGTTTCCCTATGGGAAAACTGCAGCGGAAAAAAACGACGGGAATCACGACGAGAAAAATTAGAGCACGTTCTAATTTTTCTCGTCGTGATTAATGCCGTTTTTCCCGTCGAGAAAAACGACAAAAAGCCCACGCACGGTCGTTTCTCTCGTCCAAAGGAAAAAATGACATTTTTCTCGACGGGAAAAATGATCGTGTGTACGCGGCATAATATTTTACTGTTGATAAAGATTAGGATAAAACAACACGCAATACCATATGCAGAGCCCTGCAATCTAAGTAAACTTGTGAAACAGCAAACGTTCAACAATATATCATAAAGGTTATCAGACCCCGCTGCAGCTATACTCCCTCGTGGCCAATATGGCGCCCAGCAATGTCCTATACTACCCAGTCAGGCCTGACTATGATTTGGGGAATAGTTTTGGTGGAAGAAATCTTCGCTAGCAAGAACGGTGGTGCACGTTAAGAACAAACTGTAATCCAATATGGAAACGATGATTGATAACTTCAAAGCTCTGGGAGACTAATAACTCAGTTCTGTGGACAATCTCCCCCAGAGTGTGACTGCAATACTGGATGGCCCTGAATACAGTCAGTGGGCCTAGAGATACTGTGGTGCAGTTCTGAGCAGGTGCTGTCTCACCCAACCGGACCAGTCCTTGTCCGTTACTTCCGTCACCGTGACTCGATTCACAGCATCCACGACATCCGGGCCTTCGGTCCTCTTGATGACAGTACTCGGCAACAGGAACAGACGTCCAGCAGGTTCCTCGGTGAAACGGAAGGCTCTTTGGAAAAGCCCAAGGCCCGGGCTTCAGGCCTTGTATGCGCAGCAGTTCAGCACAGGGATCCTCTTGCTAGGAGGGCGGTGTCCAAAGAGACAGAGCCGGGGCCCGCCTCCCTCTTATAAAGTCAACACCAGCAGTCCTTGCGCGGGGCAATACACCCTGGGTGCCTCGGAGTACTGGGTAACGTAGTCTCTTGGGGATTAAAGGGCAATACACCGCTACACATATATATATATTGTGAGGGGGTTAGCTCGGCAGCGGGTGTGTGTGACCCCCGGGATGGGCTCCCCACACAAAAACAGGCCCAGCAGACGGAGGTTGTGGTTTTCAAAATCAAAAAGGTGCGGTTTATTTTCTATTTACAGTGACAAAAACACAGCAAAGCAAAAGAAACATAAACAAAATAAATCCTGGTCAATTTGACCTCTGACTAAACATACAGGTTTCCTAACTAACAACTGGGATCAGCCTAGTGCTGTCCTAGTCCCTAAGTCCCTGGTTTTAAATGTCCAAGCAAATAGCCACACAGGCTTTGTCTCACCGCACAAGGGTTCACTCTCTCCAGGAAGTCCACACAGGTCTGCTTCCAGGCATGAGCTAACCCCTAATGAAGCTGGGAGTTCTTATAGAGGACTAAATGAGCTGACAAGCTTCAGCTGGTCTCATCAACTCCCTGTCTGCACGACGCCCCACACTCTCCCTAGAGGTATGAGTCATCCATGAGCCCACTATCCTCAGCTGGGCTTATACAACTCTCCACCTAGTTGTATAAGTTGGCGTAAAGCCTGAATCTGGGCGAAATATATCTACCCCCTTGGATGCAACCAGGTGACTTTACCTTCCTGCTGTCACAATATATATATATATATATATATATATATATATATATATATAGCGCTACCCCCAGTTAAGAGAGCCGCTGGTTTGATTTCGGGCCCTGTATACAGTACCGCCAACCCCCGGCAATCTTACTCGACCCACCCTGGCACAGTTAGTCTAGAGTTAAACTTGTACCACATTCAATGGTATTGCATGAAATAATCTCTAAACAGTAAGACAGCACACTGAGGCGAGAGATTAGATATAACGGTTTTACTCTTGCAGTAAATAGCATAGGCATAACATCACACATACAACTGGCTTGCAGAGCCCTGCAGCAATCAATTCAGCACACTATAATGGCACTGCGCGGTACTCCACCACGCGTAGCTATTATGGTATGCGCGCCCTATGGCGCACTAAACAATATCCTAACTCCCCACCCCGGTCAGGCCTGACATGGAATAAATCTCAGTCACCTCCTTAAGGGATTTCTTCGCATGCCAGCTTTCGGTGGTGCACTTGATGAAAAGTATTTGTAATCCACAACAGCAATAACTTGGAACACTATACTGGGGGGGGGGGGGGACACTTCAACTCTGTCCTGCTACTGGTCCCCCCTGGGAACAGCAGATAAACGAACTGTGGGCCTATGCAGTCTATAGGCCTGAACACGGCACAGTCTATTGGTTTGGGCAGGTGCCCGCTCACCACTCCGGACGCGATCCCAGTCCGGGACTTCCACCTGCTGTGTATCCGCACACAGCGTCTGCAACGATCGAATCCCCGATCCAACTGATGTCCTCACTCGACAAGTCAGGTGCCACCCAGGCTCAGAAGTAGGGGTGGAAGGCTCTTCAGAAGTTACGCAAGGCCCCAGGCTTCAGGCCTTGCACCGCAGCAGATCCGCACAGGAAGAAGCTGTTGCTTGCAGCGCGGTGTCCAAAGAGGCCGAGCTCCTCCTCGCCTCTTCCTTAAATAGACCCTCCCATGAGTCGCTGCAGTGGCCAAACGGGGTTATGGGTAATGGAGTCCCGGGGCCTTAGAGGAGACAACGCTACACACTCCCCCCACTTAAACTCTTTGGTCCCCAAAGACAACATAACATTAAATTACAGAACGTACAACATCAATTAAAGTCTCGTATGATGTTGGCAGGGGAAATTCCCACCAAAACCGAGGTAGTGAACTCCCCTGCCCACAGGACACACTATCATTAGTATCCTGCCCAACTGTGCCAGAGAGTGAGTTGGGGTTGCCTCCCACCAAATGAACAGTGGGATGATCAGGGTCTTCCATACTCCTTCTGGCAGTGACCACGGTGTCTTCAGCACTCCTCCCCATCTGTGGGTAAGTTAATCTCCTGGGAGGCTTTATGGCCCTTCGCGTCCTCTGTCCTCTTGGACTTTCTGCTGGAACAGGCTCCTCTTCTGGAACTGACTTAGGAATTTCCTCTGGTTCGGGAGCACTGGGCTCCGGGGCAGGGAGATACATGGATTCCCCTGGATCTTCCTCTGGGAGTAAGTCACAGGCACTCTCCCAGGCATCTGACCAAGGACTGGACGGGATGAATTCAGTAGCTTCTGCATTCAGTGTCTGATCTTCAGTATCTTCTTCAGGCGGAAGATCAATAGCGGAAGTTGTCGGGGCCTGGGAAGGCCAAAGCCAATCAAGTTCTTGTCCCTCATCTTCACTTATCTCCGTGGCCTCTGTATCCCCGGTCCGAGGAGTCTGGGACCGAGTGTTTGGTCTGGGAGTGTCCAGGATGGACGTCGGCTCAGGGGAATCCATCACAGGGGGTATCCGAACTGCCTCAGCTAGTGGGAGTAGGTGGTTCCGATGCCAGGTCTTCAAAGGCCCCACCTTCCCTTCTGGTTTAAGTCTGTAAACGGGTAGGCCCGGCAGTCTTTTGCAAACGACATAAGGTTCAGGTCTCCACCTGTCTGCAAGCTTGTGCTTTCCAGGGATCCCCAAGTTCCGCAGCAACACTCTGTCTCCTGGTTGTAGATCTTGGATCCTAACCTTCAGATCAAAGTTTTTCTTGTTGCGGGACCCCCTTTGCTCCGAGGCCGCCTGGGCCTGTTCATAGGCCAATTTCAAATTGCATCTGAGTCTATCGACATATCCCTTGTGGGAAGCAGCAGAACAATGATCTGTGGAAGTGCCATAGGCCAGATCCACTGGTAGTCTTGCTTCTCTCCCGAACATAAGTCGATAGGGTGAGTACCCTGTAGCGCCACTGGTGGTGCTATTGTATGCATGCACAATTGCCGCTATGTGGTTGCTCCAATGTTGCTTCTTCTCACTGCTTAAGGTCCCCAGCATGTTGAGCAGGGTTTGGTTGAACCTCTCCGGCTGAGCATCACCTTGTGGATGGTAGGGGGTAGTCCTTGTCTTTTTAATCCCCAAGGAATCTGTCATGGATATGCAGTAGTGTTTGTCTGCCATCTTACCTTCCTCCTCATGTGTTCATCTAGAGACCAGACCTCCTTCACCTGGCTTCCTTTATAATCTCCTCCCAGCCTGACTCCACCCCAGGCCCTATCACTGAACACTATATTAACCTGTGCACTGCAAGCCTGCTTTGCTGATCAACGTGTTTGTTAGGCATTGTGTGTTTGGGTTCCTGCCTGCCGTGTGCTACGTCTGTCTCTCTGTTACGTTTTGGCTTGTCCCGACCATCCCTGTCTGCTCGTGACCCTTGACCTTCGGCTCGTTCTTCGTTATCCTTGTCTGCTTGTGGCCCCTGACCTTCGGCTTGTTATTCGGTTCTCTCTATCGTGTGCTGCTTCCCCTTATCCTACGGGGCGTGAGCTAGGAAACTCCAGGGGCCGCGACCTGGTCCCAGCCTGCAGCGTAACATCCTCACCACTAGAGGCCCTGGAGAAGACCAGCTGGGTCTTAGACTCCGCGCCCTGGGGAATCTTGGCTCTCGCTTCCGTTGGGATCCCGGTTGTGCTCCTCTGGTCCCGCTTTCCACAACCACCCAGTTTCCTATCCACAGAAGCCAGCCATAGGGTTCACTACCTCGCGGTGCACTCCTGTCCCCCTACGGTGTGCATCTGTCACCTGGCCACAGGTGACCCTGACAGTTTGATCAGCCATGAACCCGGCTGACATCCCGCTACCCGCGGATGATCCATTGCAGGGCATAGTTTGCAGACTTGAAACCCAGGAATCGAATCAGACTCAGGTGATGCGATTCCTCCAGGATCTGGCTTCTCGCTTCGAGCAGCTTCAGGCCTCCTTGGGAACCCTGAATCCGCAACCTCAAATACAATCAGCGGCTGCACCTATAGCACCAGTCGCAGCCACACACTCGCTACAACTGCCAGCTCCGTCCCGTTTCTCTGGGGACTCCAAGGCTTGCAGGGGGTTCCTTAGCCAATGCACGATTCATTTTGAGCTCCAGCCCCAAAACTTCCTGTCTGATCGGGCTAAGGTAGCCTATATCATTTCCCTCCTCTCTGGTGAAGCTTTAGCCTGGGCAGCCCCTCTGTGGGAACTGAATGATCCAGTGGTTTCTAGCCTGTCTGGCTTCTTGAAACTTTTTCGGAATATCTTCGAAGAACCGGCTCGTGTCTCTTCAGCGGCCAGCGCCCTTTTACGTCTCCGCCAAGAGTCTGCTTCTGTGGGACAGTATGCGCTTCATTTCCGCATACTGTCGGCTGAGTTGAGCTGGAACAATGAGGCCTTAGTCGCAACCTTTTTGCATGGCCTGTCTGATAGAGTGAAGGATGAATTAGCAGGAAGAACCATCCCCACTGATCTGGCCGGCGTTATCTCCTTGTGTAACCAGATCGATATTCGCTTTCAGGAGAGGACCTTAGAAAAGCAACTCCAGCACTCCTTGGTTCTTAGTCAGCCTGAGCTCCCCTCTCTTCGACCCGTAGAGCATCTCCTACCAGCTGAGGAACCCATGCAGCTGGGTCGGACCAGGCTATCCCCCGAGGAACGTGCTAGGCGCAGAACTCTTGGTCTGTGTCTTTACTGTGGGGGCAAAGGTCATTTTCGTGACACTTGCTCTCTTTGTCCAGAAAAACGTTCGGGTCCACTTCATCTGGAAAGTGGAGTATTGGACCCAGAAATATCACCTTCCCCTTCTCGTCTTCTGCTTTCTGTGTTCCTTCATGTTGGTGCTTCTTCTCATTCGGTCTCAGCATATCTGGATTCCGGAGCCGCTGGTAATTTCATGGACTGGGAAATCGCATCGTCCATGAGACTTACTCTTTTGCCCCTCACCACGCCTTTGGTGGTCTTGGCGATTGATGGTACTGTTCTCCCAGGGGGACCTATCCGCTTCCAGACCCTCCCTGTTAAGATGTCGGTAGGGACACTCCACCAGGAGTGGATATCCTTCCTTATCTTACCCAAGGCCTCAACGCCTATAATTTTGGGTCTCCCATGGTTACAGCTCCATTCTCCTCATGTGGACTGGACTACTGGACAGATCCTGGCTTGGGGTCCCTCCTGTTCCTCGTCCTGCCTACCCAAGGTTGCCCCCTGTGAATCTGAGCCGGTCATTCATTCCAGGTTGCATAACCATTTACATTTCTCTGTCCCTAACCACCCTTGGACGCACAGCCAGGCTAGCTTGTCTACAAGTCCTGCAGTCGCTACGTCTTGCGATGCGATTCAGGTAGTCGCTACACCTGACTCAGCTATTCACTCTGCCTCTGTACTAGTTATGCCAGTCCAGCCCATGCCCAGTGAGCCTCTCACTTTTTCTTGTTCGGGACATTCTGCTTGTCCTTCAGCTATTCAGCTTGACTCCGGCGACATGTCACCTTCTAACCAACCTGACTTCAGGGTTCCACTGACATCTGCCCAGTCTGATGGTCCTGTGCAAGATGACCAGTTCCCCTTTAAGGGTATAGGGGACCCTCCTCAGATTCCTGTTGATCCTCTCATGCCCTTGCTTATTCCTAGAGAGCCTTTGGTCCTCAATAGATCTTCTTGTCATCTCCCTACCTCGTTTTCAGTCTCTGAGGATAATTTTAAGTACGAGGTTAGACAAGTTCTGGATTCTCGGCTCTGCAGAGGCATTCTTCAGTACCTTGTGCATTGGAGAGGTTTTGGTCCTGAGGAGGCGTCTTGGATCGCTGCATCTGATGTCGCTGCACCTCATCTGTTGAGAAGGTTTCATCAGAGATTTCCCTTTAAGCCTGGGTCCAGGCGGGGGAGGGCCCATAAGAGGGAGGGTACTGTCATGGATATGCAGTAGTGTTTGTCTGCCATCTTACCTTCCTCCTCATGTGTTCATCTAGAGACCAGACCTCCTTCACCTGGCTTCCTTTATAATCTCCTCCCAGCCTGACTCCACCCCAGGCCCTATCACTGAACACTATATTAACCTGTGCACTGCAAGCCTGCTTTGCTGATCAACGTGTTTGTTAGGCATTGTGTGTTTGGGTTCCTGCCTGCCGTGTGCTACGTCTGTCTCTCTGTTACGTTTTGGCTTGTCCCGACCATCCCTGTCTGCTCGTGACCCTTGACCTTCGGCTCGTTCTTCGTTATCCTTGTCTGCTTGTGGCCCCTGACCTTCGGCTTGTTATTCGGTTCTCTCTATCGTGTGCTGCTTCCCCTTATCCTACGGGGCGTGAGCTAGGAAACTCCAGGGGCCGCGACCTGGTCCCAGCCTGCAGCGTAACATCCTCACCACTAGAGGCCCTGGAGAAGACCAGCTGGGTCTTAGACTCCGCGCCCTGGGGAATCTTGGCTCTCGCTTCCGTTGGGATCCCGGTTGTGCTCCTCTGGTCCCGCTTTCCACAACCACCCAGTTTCCTATCCACAGAAGCCAGCCATAGGGTTCACTACCTCGCGGTGCACTCCTGTCCCCCTACGGTGTGCATCTGTCACCTGGCCACAGGTGACCCTGACAGAATCCAGGAGCTTCCGGATCAGTAGACTTTCAAAGTCCCTTCCCTGGTCTGAATGGAGCCGTTGTGGTAGCCCATAGTGTACGAAGTATTTCTCCATAAGCACTTTTGGCCACAGTGGAGGCCTTTTGGTCTTTGGTTGGGAAAGCCTGGGCATACCGGGTGAAATGGTCGGTTACTACCAGAACATTTCCTAGTCCACTCAGGTCGGATTCGAGGCAGAGAAAATCAATGCATACCAGATCAAGCGGGCCTTGACTTTGCAGATGGCCCATTGGGGCAGCTTGATGGGGTAGAGTCTTTCTCTGGAGGCATCGTGCACATGAATGGCAGTATTCCTCAACTTCAGCCCTCATGCAAGGGCAATAGAAACGGTCCCTAACGAGTTGGAAAGTCCTTTCCGCTCCTAGGTGGCCATGGTTGTCATGCAGAGCAATCATGACAGTCTCTCTGTGTCTCTCGGGCAGGAACAACTGCCATTTGTCTTCCAGGTCATCAGAGGGGCACCTTCGGTAGACCACTCCCTGACGCACCTGCAGCCTGTCCCACTCCTTCTTCAACAGGCGAGCTTCCTTTGAGGGGTGACGTAGGAGTCTGTTCGGATCCTGGTTCTCCAGGGCCTCTAGGACCAATCTCCCCATAGGGTCTTCCAATTGGTCAGATCTCAACTCCTTTTTGGACAGTCTTGGCAAGTCATCTTCCCCCAGTTGGGTCACCCCGCAGTACTGCTTGGGAACTCCCCTATCTCTTCTGCTCTTGAACCTCCACTGGCTTGGAGTTCAGCCCCTTGACAATGGGCCCGCACCCCGTCGGGTGCCACTTGGGTCCAATCTTCTGTACTGCAGGTGGGGGACATGAGATCTTCTGGACAGGGCGTCCGCATCTCGATTCCCCGCCCCAGGTCTGTATTTCAGGCTGAAATTGAAGGCAGACAGCGCCGCCAGCCATCTATGTCCTGTGGCATCAAGCTTTGCTGTGGTGAAAAGATAGGTGAGGGGATTGTCGTCTGTTTTCACAGTGAAGTCTGCCCCATACAGATAATCTCGGAGCTTGTCAACTACGGCCCACTTAAGGGCCAGGAACTCCAGCTTATGAGTGGGATAGTTCCTCTCGGAGGGGGACAGACTTCTGCTCACATACGCAACAGGTCTCAGTTGCCTTTCATGCTCCTGGTAGAGCACTCCTCCCAGACCATCGTGACTGGCATCTACATGGAGTTCGTAAGGCTTCTTTTGGTCTGTATAGGCCAGGACAGGGGCAGTGGTTAAGTTATTTTTCAACATCTGGAAGGCATCCTCGCACTTCTCATTCCACTGGTCTTTGACTGACTCCCCTGGCTTCCTAGGGCCAGAGTCATCCTCTTCCCCTTCCGTCTTGAGCAGCTCATTCAGAGGCATAGCTACCCGAGCAAACCCCTGCACGAACCTCCTATAATAGGAACAGAATCCCAGGAAGGATCTGAGTTCTGTCACAGTGGTGGGCCTCGGCCAGGAGGTGACTGCCTCCAACTTTTCAGGGTCTGTGGCCACTCCATCTTCAGACACTATGTGTCCCAGATAGTTGACTGAAGACTGATAGAATTGGCATTTTTCAGGTGAGAGCTTGAGTCCTTCCTCACTCAGCCTCTTCAAAACTTTCTCCAGCCTCTCTTCATGTTCCTCTAAAGTTCTTCCGAAGACAATGATGTCATCCAAGTATACGAGGACTTCGATGAGGTTCATGTCTCCCACAGTCTTCTCCATGAGTCTTTGGAAGGTGGCAGGAGCTCCAGACAGGCCTTGAGGCATCCAGTCGAATTCAAAGAACCCCACCGGGGTTATGAAAGCCGTCTTCTCTTTGTCCTCTGGATGCATCGGGATCTGATAGTACCCGCTCTTAAAGTCCATAACACTGAACCACTTGGCTCCAGACAAGCTCTGTAGGGCATCCTCTATCCTCGGAGTGGTATACTGGTCCGGTATAGTTCTCCTGTTGAGGGTCCTATAGTCTATGCACAGCCTCAATAACCCATTCTTCTTCCTGACCACCACTATGGGGGAGGCATAGGGACTTCTAGATTCCCGAATCACTCCTGTTCGCTTGAGCTTGGCGAGCTGCTCCCTCAAGTCTTCGAGGTCTGCCAACTGAACCCGCCTAACCCTCTCCCTGAAGGGCTTGTCTTCCTGGAGGCAGATTCGATGGGTGGCACTCCTAGCACACCCCACTTCAAATTCATCTTGGGAAAAGATCCTTTCCCACCTGGTCAATTGGGCCTTGGCTCTCTCTTTCCAAGCCCTGGGTAGGTTTGGGTTCTCCATGGAAAGTTTCTCCCACACAGTACTTTCTCCATCTGTCTTCTCCACATCTGATGAAGCAACTGGTGTAGCTGGGCTCACCCGGCCCAGAAACAGCCTGGCTGGGACTTCCATGGGACCACCCGTGGTGTTTCTGACACTCACAGGAACTTTACAGTGGGCCTTCTTCAGGGCCCTCACCGGGACCACTTCTGGGACTACTTCTAAGCCTGAAGGCTCTTCCCTCGGGTCGGGTTCCAACATGACTGTTAAGGTATGTACTTACTGAGGCCGAGATGCCGAGAGTGGTTCACCTTTGCGACTTGACGCACTCCACCCCCTGGAGGTGAGACAGGGATTGGATGGTGAGAAGCGGCACCGGCTACCGGCAGGTGGTGGGTACTTGTAGACGGTCCGGTAGTGCTGAGTAGACTGAAGAACAGGCTTCAAGCAGGAACTAGCTGGATTGGTAAAGTTCAAACAGCAGGAGACAATTGAAGCCCGTGCAGGCTGAGTCCGGGTTGCAATTGCAGAGGTAACAGTCCCGGCTGGGGGTCTAGCACAGCAAAAGGTAACAAGTCCAGAAAATACCGGGAACAAGGCAGGAGTTCAAAGGAAACGTGGAAGTCCAAAGGTACAAGCAGGAGGTCAAGGATTGTAGACAGGCAGCAGATCCGAGTCACAGGCCGAGGGTCAAACACAAGAGAAGGCAGAAGTCTGTATAACAAGCCGAGGGTCAGGTCCAGGAGAGAGATCAAAGGAATCAAGCCAGTCCGGGTCACAAGGAGATTTTCAAGGTAGTTTTCCAGAGTCTTGGGTACACAGGAAAGCTCACAAACCAGCAACTTGTCAGTGCAACTGGGTTTCTTTAAATAGGCCTGCCTGGATTCCTATTGGTGCGCCGCAGTGCATGCGCGCGCGCCGCTGCGTCGGCGCGCGCACCCGAGAACGTAGAAGCGCCGTCCCACGCACGCGCCGAAGCATCATTCCGCCGCGCGTGCGCATTGGGCGCTGATTGGCGCTGTTGGACGGAAGATTTCCCTGACAGTGCCCCCCTCCTAGGGGCGGACTCTGGACGCCCAGACTAGACATCAACTCGGGATGTTCTTGGTGAAAGACTCTAATTAGACGGGGAGCATGTAGGTTCCTAGATGGTTCCCAAGAGTTGTCCTCTGGGGGATATACCTTCCATTTTATTAAATACTGTAATTGCCTGCCTCTTTTCCTGCAGCCCAAGATAGATTCCACCACGTACTCGTTTTCACCATCAACCTCCACAGGTGGAGGAGGTGGCTCATCCCTTCCCGGGAAGGAGCTGGAGACTACCGGTTTCAACAGAGACATGTGGAAGACTGGGTGTATCCTGTAGGAGCCGGGCAGTGCCAATTCAAAGGCCACAGAGTTGATTACTCGCTTGATTTTAAAAGGGCCTATGAATCTTGGTCCCAATTTCCGTGAAGGGATCAGCAATTTGAGGTTGGTGGCGGAGAGCCATACTTCTTTCCCAACTTTGAAGATTGGATTTTCCTTCCTACCTTTGTCATAGTGTCTCTTGTAGGACTCCTGGGCGTTTTGCATCATTTCCTGAAGTGTCAGAAAATTCGATTGGACAAAGGCTATCCGATCTTGAACAGCAGGAACAGAGCTCTCCGGAATGTCATCAGGGAGGAAGGAAGGATGGAAGCCAAAGTTGGCCCAAAAAGGAGTTTGACTGGTGGCTGGATGTCTTCAAAACTGTAATAGGTGGTTGAGAAATGAGTTGTGTAATTTATGCTCCTAGAATGCCTGAAGGTGCTATTTCAATGTTGGGCCTCTGTATTTGGCCAGGCTGTGTAAAAGTCTCACACATTTGGTATCACCATACTCAGGAGGAGTAGCAGAATGTATTTTGGGGTGTCATTTTTGCTATGTACATGCTATGTGTTGGTAATATCTTATAAATGGACAACTTTGTATAAAAAAAATGCGTTTTCATTTTTTTCCCACATATTCCAAAAACTTCTGGAAAAAAATTAACTGTTCAAAAGACTCATTATGCCTCATAGATTATACGTTGGGGTGTTAGCTTTCCAAAATAGGGTCATTTTATGGGCGTTTCCATTGTCCTGGTGCTCCAGGGTCTTCAAAACTGTAATAGGTGGCTGAGAAATGAGATGTGTAATTTATGCTCCTAGAATGCCTGAAGGTGCTATTTCAATGTTGGGCCTCTGTATTTGGCCAGGCTGTGTAAAAGTCTGAGGCCTCGTACACACGGCCGAGATTCTCGTTGAAAAAAACATGTAGTTTTTTTCGACGAGATTCTTGGACAAGAAACTTGTCCCGGCCGAGTGTACATACGCTCGTTTCAAAGAACCCGCGGTTCTTTGAAAGGAGCGTACGCGGTGACGTCATCGACTACGTCGAGCATGCTTTTGTCACATTCGATGCCGTCGCCGCCATCTTGGTATACCCTACGTATGCCTAGGAAGCTACCGCGCATGCGTCAAATTCATTTCGAACATGCGCAGGCTTCCGGGAGGACAGGTAAGTGTACACACACTCACTTTTCTCGTCGAGAAACATGCCGACGAGAATCTCGACGAGAAAATAGAGAGCAGGTTCTCTATTTTCTCGTCGAGGTTTCTTGTCGGTTTTCTCGACGAGAAACCCGATAGCAGCGTACACACGACCGATTTACTCGGCAAGACCTCTCTGCCAGCAAGTTTCTTGCTGGTTCTTGCCGAGAAAATCGGTCGTGTGTACGAGGCCTCACACATTTAGTATCGCCATACTCAGGAGGAGTAGCAGAATGTATTTTGGGGTGTCATTGCAAGTATGCATGTGCTGTGTGAGAGAAATAACTTGTTATTATGACAATTTTGTGCAAAAAAATAAAAATTAAAAAAAAATAAAAAAAATTCCCAAGAATTGTGGGAAAAAAGTACAACTTCATAAAACTCACAATGCCTCTTACTAAATACATTGTGTTTCAATCTTTTTATTCAAGTTTTGTCATACAAAATGTATAAAAGTCGCCACATAACATTGTACAGTCACAATCAACATTTGGGGTAACACAATGAAGATCACCAAGTGTAGGGGTCCTTGGAGTAGTCCGAAGCTCCGTAGAGCCGTTAACCCCTATTAGCATCGCAGATCATATCTGAACCGTCCACCCAGATGAGCCGCCCCCCCATCCATCTATCGGGGGGGGGCGCAACTCAGCCGGCCGTGTGGGCAGCCCAGAGGTCTGATCAGACTGACAATGGTCCCGTAGGAGCTGAGAAAACAGGGAGCAGCACAAACCTCTAAGGTCTGGATCTGACTCCAAAAATAAACAATAAACAAATTTCAAAAGAGAGGAAAGAGGACAGTGACAAAGAATAGAAGGAAGGAGACAGTAAGGAAAGGACAGTTGAGGAGGGGGGAATGGGGGGAGGGAGGGGGGGGAGGAGCCCCGATTCAGCATCCAGACATCTCAACCTAATCCCCTAGGCTATGCTGTAAACATCCCCGGGTCATTAGTTAGGTAACGAAGCCATGGGTCCCAAACTCCATGAAACAGTTTCATTTTATCTTGGGCCAGAGCGGTCAAGCGTTCGTTTAGCATCAACCAAGACAATTTGCCTTTAAGCTGATCGAATGGTAGAGCTGCCGATTTCCAGTTCCTAGCAATAGTGATTTTGGCTGAAATAAAAATAAATGTCAAGAGCCTCTTGCAGGACTTGGAGGCTTCCACATCTCCTCCCCCCAGTAGTGCTTGCTTAGCTGATTTAGTTAGGTTTAGTTGGGTAAGGGAGTAAACTAAATTATACACCCTGATCCAAAACCTCCGGACCTTTGGGCATGTCCACCAAATATGATAGGTGGTGCCCATCTGGCCACATCCTCTAAAGCACAACGGGGTAGCTCCTGAGACAAAAGTTGCCAGTCTGACCGGCACCATATACCACCTCAGTAGAACCTTATAATTGGCCTCAATTATTGAAGTATTGACGAGCGAACGAGATGCTGTCTCGGCTATCCTATGCCATTCGTCCAGATCCAGGGTTTCCTGCAAGTCGGTCTCCCATTGGACCATATAAGTCAGCTTTGTCGATACACTCAGCAATATCGAATATATAGCAGATAAATGTCCTTTAATTTTATCATAATTTTTGCATAGATGTTCCATGGGAGTTTGGGTTGCTAGGTTGCTCTTGCGAGCCAGGGTTTGTACATAATGTGAGATTTGGGCGAACCTATAACCCTCCGCTGGAGGCATTTGATGCCTGTCAGCCATAGTCCGTTCGGTCAGCATACCTCTATGATCGCACAAGTCAGCAATACACTTAAAACCCTTATTAGTCCACCATTCGAACGCTAGTGGAGTGAGACCCGGGGTGAATGCTTTATTTTGAAGCAGAGGTGTCAGTGGAGAATGAGGAGATTTGAATTTGTGAGATCTGGAGAGTCTGTCCCATAGTTCCAGTGACATGGATAAAGTAGGGCAAAGTATAGGAGGTCGCTCCTTGATAGGGAGCCATAAAATATAAGAAATAGGTTTGGGACGGCAGGAATAAGATTCCATAGCCATCCAAATGGCCTGTGCCTGTTGGGAGTGAAACCTTGTAAGTTGTGCTATCTGGGCAGCATAAAAATATTTTAATAAGTCTGGAAGACCAAGTCCTCCTCTCCGCTTCAACGTGTATAGAGTGCTCCTATTCACCCTGGGTCTCTTATCACCCCAAATAAACTGTAGTACTTTATTCTGGAATCGTTTAAGGTCATCACGGGCCAATGAAACTGGCAAGGTACGGAAGAAATACAATAATCGAGGTAGAACATTCATTTTAATTGAGTGAAGTCTGCCAAACCACGATGGCGGGTGAACCTGCCACTTAGCCATGTCAGCTGTTAGCCGTTTGAAAAGGGCTGGATAATTCTCTTTGTACAACTCACCAATAGATGAGGTCAGCTGTATGCCTAAATAAGGGAGAGCTGTGGATTCCCATCGGAATTGAAATGATTTTTCAAGCGTAGCCTGAGTGGAGCTTAGCAAAGATAAGTTCAGTGCTCTTGACTTACTATGATTAATTGCCAACCCGGAAATGTTGGAGAAAGGCTGCAAAATAGCATACAAGTTAGGTAGGGATGTGATCGGTGAGGTCAAGGTCAGCAACAAGTCGTCCGCAAAGAGTAAACATTTGTGTTCATAGTCTCCGCAATAAATGCCCTGTATATCTCTGCAGGCGCGAATTTTGAGCGCTAGTGGTTCAATCGCCAGGGCGAATAATAGTGGCGACAACGGGCAGCCCTGTCTAGTTCCTCTCCTGATAGGAAATGTTAGCGAGGCACTGGGGGAATCATATAATATGTGAAGGAGATCCAGAAAGCGTCTCCCAAATCCAAAGCGTGTGAGAACATCAAAAAGATAGTCCCAGGAGATAGAATCGAACGCCCTCTGGATATCCAATGAAAGTAACATTCCCCTCCTAGTCCCCTTTCCATCCCAATCAGACCGAACTGCCGAGATAAGGTTAATTATCCGGCGGGTTTGGTCCGATGCCTGTCTTGTCGGGACAAAACCTGCTTGGTCAGGATGGATATAACACTGAAGAAAAGTATTAAGTCTCTGGGCCAGTATTTTGGTTAGAATCTTAAGATCCGTATTGATCAGAGAAATTGGGCGATAATTGGAACAGTCTGTATGGTCCTTTCCTGGTTTCGGGATAACACTTATATAGGCTACATTTTCATGGCTGGGGAGCTTGCTGCCGCTTCTCAGGTCATTAAAGTAAGTACAGAGATGTGGGGCCAGAAGATCGTGATATTTCCTATAGTAGTGACCCGGGAATCCATCTGGCCCAGGGGCCTTGGTAGGGTGTAGGGTTTTGATTGCAGCCCTGACTTCAGGCTCTGTAAGAGCACCGTCCATCAGTTCCGCATGGGCTTGTGTCAATTTAGGCAGCTGTAAGTCGCGAAAGAATGTGCTCGCTTCAGATGAATCGAACTTGTCCTGCACTCCATACAGCTTAGCATAAAATTTGTGAAATTCTCCAATTATCCGTTCGGGGTTCTGGGAGGTTAGGCCCGTGGATAGTCGTAGTTTAGGCAAAGTCGGTGTGTACGGTCGAGGAACCAGTTTTCTAGCTAACATTGTGGTAGGTTTATCACCCATCGTATAGAACCTGTGCTTAGACCAACTAATATGTTTCTCCGCTTGAGTAGTCAAGCTAAGATTTAGTGCTAGTCGAGCCTCGTCAATTTTATGCCTTATATCTACCAGGGGATTTCTGTGCTGTTCACTAAGTAAGTTATCTAAGTTAGTTTCCAGAATCTTATTTGCCTGTTCCCTATTGCGTTTAATCCTGGCTGCCACTTGTAACAATATGCCCCTAATCGCTGCTTTATGAGCTACCCAGTTAATTGCGGGGGATGTGTCCGATGCCTTATTAAGTCTAAAGTATTCCTGTATTTCCTTTTGAATCTCTAAAAAGATTGTAGGGTCATTCAGCAAGCTCACATTAAGTCTCCACGGGGAGGGTCTAGATTTAGTCCATAGCCCTGAAGTAGAGAGTTTTATCGGGGAATGATCAGACCAAGGGGTAGATAAAATCTTAACCGACTTAATAAATGGTAGCAAAGGCGTACGTACTAGAACGTGGTCTATCCTCGAGTAAGTATGATGGGCTTGTGAAAAGTGTGTAAAGTCTCTGACCGTAGGGTTATTTTCTCGCCAGGCGTCGATGAGGTCATAGAAATGAAACAGACGTGCAACCTTGCTGCTTCCAGTCGGTGGGCGTTTCAATGTTGGTCTAGAGGAGTCCGATTTATCCATAATTCTGTCCAAGGGAATATTACTATCGCCTCCCATAATGACCTGACCCTGGACTTTGGGCATAAGAATCTTCAGCATTTTGCTAAAGAATTCCGGCTGTCCAGTATTCGGGGCATAGTATGATATAAAGGACACCTCCTGGTCATGGAGCCGCCCCACTGCCATAATATATCTACCTCTCTTGTCCTTAACGATAGCGATGGGGGTAAAGGGGGTCCGTTTCGAAAAGCAGATGGCTACACCGCCCTTCTTTTCCCGACCCCTGCCAAGTAAAACTGTGGATACTTCCCATTGAGGTAACGGGGCGCTGAGACATTGGAGAAATGAGTTTCCTGCAATAGCAGGACTTCAGCCTTCTGTTTATGATAAAACTGGAAAGCCTTAGTTCTTTTAGTAGGGGAGTTAAATCCATGTACATTGTGGCTAACTATCGAATAGTCTGTGTTATATGTGGTGGCCATCGTGGTAGGGCAGAGCACTCTTACCTTGCATAATGAATGAAGCGAGAAGGGTCCCGATGATGATGACTGTTTGGCTATGTGACCTCTCAGACCATGACATAAGGGAAGGGCGCTGAACCGAGGCTCCGAAGAAAGAGGGGGAAGGGAGAGAAGGAAAAGGCATTAGAGAAGAAGAGAAACAAAAATAAAAGCAAAAAAACATATACATAGGCCTTAGGCCCAAACAATCAATATAACTCAATCCTAGCTGATGAATGAAGGAATGGGGAATAACCCCTGCCGGAGACAACATCCGGCAAATTAGGTGCAAGGGTACCATCCTTGTCGTAGGATAGGTAGTCTTGCAGTTGGGTGGCAAGCATGACCACCCCGACCCAAATATGATTACACTCTGTACGAGCAGGCTATTCGAGGTCATATCGGAAATGACAAAATCAATCAATACAGTTTTAACATAACAGGCTGTCTATAGGAACATGCATTCCCAAGGCCAGTGGCGCCGGGGCCGGAAGGGTCCCCATCGGTCGTTCCGGCCCCCGAGCCACAGCCCAACAGGGGAACACATTGCGGTCCGACTAAGGCCCCCAGACTGCTAAAAAGCAAAAAGCAAAATTTCTTCGACCAGGTTGGGCCCGTCGGGGTTGTAAAATATTCGGCTGGCAGCCAGTCCGAAGAACCAGGAACTCCAGTAACTTTGTAACCCGTGACTTTGTAACCTGTGAACTGTGAACGGTAACGATGGCCCCATCAGGCCCATAGTCCACCATGGGCCCAGGCCATATCCGTGCAATCAAGCACTAACAGTTCCCAAAAGGGGCAAAAAAGCAAAAAGAGAGAAGAGCAATAATACTCAGGTATTCCGGCGAGCATTTCTGGCCTGTGAGCGTGTGCGATCCTGCCATATCGGGGAGAGGGGACGATGATCCAGACAAGGGGGAGATGAAATCGGAGTCGGAGAGTCCCGTGCAATGATGCCGAGACTAAGCAGTAGGTCTTCGCCTGCTTGGAACGTGGAAAAGGAGTGGGACTTTCCGTTGTAAGTGAATGATAACTTAAAAGGGAACGACCATCGATACTTAATCTGTTTGGCCATAAGTTGCTGGAGTAATGGCCGTAGGTTTCTGCGTTTCTGGACCGTTGATGGCGCCAAATCTGTAAAGAGCTGTATTGGTGTTCCAAATAGCGACAGGTCCGGCCTGTTGCGAGCTGCAAGCATCATCTTATCCTTAATGCGGTAGTAATGTGGCTTAACAATAATGTCTCGTGGTAGGCCGTCGGCCCTTGGGGCTGTCAGTGCTCGGTGAACGCGATCAACTTCCATGTGGTGGTTGGCTATATCAGGGATAAGGGTTTTCATCAGGTCTTTTACAGCCCCCTCTAGATCTGTGTGAGTTTCAGGGAGGCCACGCACGCGGACATTGTACCTACGAGAACGATTCTCCAAATCTTCAATTTTTGTGAATGCCTCTTCTAATCTATCCTGGAGGTCTGTCACCATGGCTGAGTTCTGGTTGACCCTTTTGATGGCTCCATCCACTTTGGTTTCAATTAGCTCAAAACGCTCTCCCAAGCTATGGATGTCTTTTTTCAGGTCAGTGGTGATTAATGTGCAGGCCTTAGAGAGCTCCTGCTGCAGCATGGTGGAGAATCTGCCCAACAGTACAGCATCAGGGGAATAGTGTGAGAGCTGGGGAATTGGCATATCCTGGCTGGATTGGCTGGATTGGCTAATGAGGACTTCTGCTAAGTCTGCCATGTTCCTATCCATGGAGGAGGCAGGGGAGTTTGGAGAGTCATGTCTATCAGCGTATATGGCTGGGGATGGGGGATGTGATAGTGACTCACCCCGCTGTCCGGTCTCCACCTCTCCCGAGGATTGTGAGGAGAATGGATCCCTAGTTGGCTCCAGATTTAGCTGCCTGTCTCCTCTCTGTGTAGCGCCGTCGGATCTGGCTGCTGCCGTGCTGCCTCGTGTGTCTGGCTTACCCGGCGCCATCTTGGATCGCGGCTGTGCTGTAGGGGAAGGCCCTGCTCTCTTCTGGGCTGTAGTTTGCGTATCGTGTCCTTTCCGCGGCTGCCCCTGTGCCCTACGGTTCATCGCCACTTCGGGGCTGGTGTGGGATCGGTCCTGGCTCACGGACCTCAGTGCCTGCGCTATCGTTAGCTCTGGTGGGCCGGGGTGCCGGGAGCTCGGTCAGCACACGTCCTTCTCCGAGTCCCCGCGCATGCGCACCTTACTAAATACATTGGAATGTCTGCTTTCCAAAAAGGGGTAATTTGGGGGGTATTTGTACTTTCCTGACTTGTTAGGGTCTCAAGAAATGAAATAGGCCTTCAGTACATCAGGTGTGATCAGATGTGATCATTTTTCAATGATTTGCACCATAGCTTGTAGACTCTATAACTTTCACAGAGACCAAATAATATACACTTTTTTTGGTTATTTTTTACTAAAGATATGTAGCAGTATACATTTTGGCCCAATTTTATAAAGAAAAATTACTTATTTGCAAAATTTTACAATAGAAACTAAAAAAAAGTGTTTTTTTTAAAAAAAAAAAATCTAACTTTTTTTGCTTATATTGCAAAAAATAAAAAACCTAGCAGTGATTAAATACCACCAAAAGAAAGCTCTGTTTGTGAGAAAAAAATGATAAAAATTTGATTTGGGTACAGTGTAGCATGACTGAGTAATTGTCATTCAAAATGTGAGAGTACTGAAAGCTGAAAATTGGTCTGGTAAGGAAGGGCGTATAAAAGCCCTGTATTGAAGTGGTTAAAAAAATGCCAAAACGCCAATAAACTGCAGTTTATCAGCTTCAGTGTACATGGAGCCTAAAACAGAGTCAACAGTCAGCAGTGTGAAGTTACTCTTTAACAAAATACACCTTTTGACCTTTTTATTCTGTTTATACCAGGAACCTTTTTCTATTTTTTATATAAGGATCTCTTATAATCTGAGACACCTTTACATTTCTATACAGATCTGCTCCAATGTCTTTGGTTTTGCAGTCAGATTGTGAATAAAGGTTAAGTAAAATGAAATGTCGTTGATGTCATTTCCCTGTAGTGAACAAATATAATGTGATGTTTGCCTTAGTAGGGTGTGCGTCAGAACACAACACACGTTAGTCACAAAAAGTCAATATTTAGACTAAGCACCAACAAAATGCTGCAATAATAAAACACTTAAAGCGGAGCTCCGCCGTAAAAAAAAAATATTAAAAGCCAGCAGCTACAAATACTGCAGCTGCTGACTTTTAATAAATGGACACTTACCTGTCCTGGAGTCCAGTGACGTCGGCAGCAGGAGACGAGCAATCGCTTGTCTCTCGGCTGTCCCTACCGCCATCATTGGTGAGGGAATCAGGAAGTGAAGCGTTGCGGCTTCACTGCCCGGTTCCCTACTGCGCATACGCGAGTCGCGCTGTGCCGTCCTTACTGTTCCCCACTGTGTTCTGGGAGCAGAATGTTTCCCAGAACACAACGAAGGGGGGGAAGTGGCGTAATGCCCGCAGGTCCCCGCAGAGTCTATGTCCGGAAGTGGGTGCAAATACGATGAGCGGAAGTTCCACTTTAGGGTGGAGCTCCGCTTTAAAACTAAAGCTTCATCTGCTTATATTTTGTCTTTCCTGTTTCCTTCGACAACCCAACCCCCCCCCAATCATCACCCAAACATTTTCAATGAAACCTTTGCGTTTTCAGTTTGTACTCAAATTACCCCCTTCCTGACTAGGCCACTTTTTGCGATTCGCCACCGCGTCCCTTTAACTGACAATGGCGCGGTCGTGCGACGTGGCACCCAAACAAAATTGACGTCCTTTATTCCCCACAAATAGAGATTTCTTTTGGTGGTATTCGATCACCTCTGCGGTTTTAATTTTTTGCGCTATAAACAAAAAAAGAGCGACAATTTTGAAAAAAACAAAACAACATTTTTTAACTTTCTGCTATAAAACATTTCCTAAAAAAAGGTAAAAAAAAACAACAATTTATTCATCAGTTTAGGCCAATATGTATTCTGCTACATATTTTTGGTAAAAAAAATCGCAATAAGCGTTTATTGATGTTATCGCATCTACAAAATAGGGGATAGATTAAATTAATGACATTTTTATTATTTTTTGTTACTAGTAATGGCGGTGACCAGCGATTTTTAGCAGGACTGCGACATTGCAGTGGACAGATCGGACACCTAATTGACATTTTTGACACTTTTCTGGGAACCAGTGATATTATTACAGTGATCAGTGCTAAAAATATGCACTGTTATTGCACTATTGACACTGGCAGGGAAGGGGTTAACATCAGGGGCGATCAAAGGGTTAAATGTGTTCCTTGTTTGTGTTTTCTAACTGTATGGGGGACTGTATGACTGGGGAAACAC
Source organism: Rana muscosa (assembly GCA_029206835.1). Classification (NCBI taxonomy): domain Eukaryota; kingdom Metazoa; phylum Chordata; class Amphibia; order Anura; family Ranidae; genus Rana; species Rana muscosa. The sequence goes on from JARGYO010005626.1 coordinate 113,561,167, forward strand.
ACAGATCCATCTTCCTGCTTAGCAGAAAGACAGGATCTGTGTGATCTCCCCTGTCAGAACGGAGATTTGCCTTGTTTACACAGGCAGATCCCCGTTCTGTCATTGCGGGGAACAATCACTGATTGGCTCCCCCGCTGGCCAATGGGAGCAAGCGCCCACAAAAGTGAGTTCTCGTGCCGACATACACCTACAACGATTTGTGGGATCGTGCCATCTTGCCGCTGTATAATGACGGCGGCTGGTTGGCAAGTGGTTAAACATACTGATGACATCACTGGGTCTCTAGGCTTCTATATAAAATGCAGGCAGATCATGGCTAGTGGGAGGGGCCAGCAGAATGTTGTCGATAGCTTCCTGAAAACATTACAGCCCCCTGCCTTAGAACTTCTCTCAAGAGTCCTCAGCCCTGGTACAAGAAGTAAACTGGTTCCTGGGAGGAAATATCAAAATGCCTCGATAGGTGGATGTTATTCTGGAGGAGTGGGCTATCCTAGCCAGGCTGTATCTACAATGAATGAAAGTCAGGCAGGGGAGGAATTGCTAGATGATGCTGGATGTCCTCCAGCCAGGAAATGAATGGAAGTTCTATCTGACGCTGCATTGAGGGGCACGGTGAGGCTTATTGAGGGGCACAGTGATGCTGCATTGAGGGACACAGTGACGCAGCATTGAGGGGCACGGTGATGCTGCATTGAGGGTCACAGTGACGCTGCATTGAGGGGCACAGTGACGCAGCATTGAGGGGCACAGTGACGCTGCATTGAGGGGCACGGTGACGCTGCATTGAGGGGCTCGGTGAGGCTTATTGAGGGGCACGGTGACGCTGCATTGAGGGGCACGGTGACGCTGCATTGAGGGCACAGTGAGACTTATTTAGGGGCACCATGATGCTGCATTGAGGGGCACGGTGAGGCTTATTGAGGGGCACGGTGACGCTGCATTGAGGGGCACGGTGATGCCAGTCTGAGGGGGGGGGTCACTGATGTGAGGGAGGGGTGTGAATACTATAATGTAAAGGTTCCTCCTCATATTAGTGACCCCCCCTTACCTTACTGTATTCTTTCTGCGGAAGGTGGTCTCTGGTCACCAAAGTCCCCCCACATTCCCAGGGTCCCTGGTGACCCCCTTGATGATTGACCACTTTATACTGGTGTAGCGGGGTCTTTAAATTTAGGTGGGGTACACCTGGGTGGAAGTTCAGGTGTGTAGGTATGGGAGTAATGACCATTTGTATTCGTGGAGGATTGGGCGGTGTAATAATCTCCTTGGCCTGTGGGTGGCAGGTGCCCGCAGGTTCGAGGTAGATTCACTGCCACAGTGCTGTCCTTTTTGTCCCTTCTCTGAGATGGTACGGCGAGGGCGGGGAACCTGCCATGTCATCATTGGAGGGGATAAAAGGGGGAGACGCCCTGGTCACGAGGTCTTGCTCTTCTGGAGGTTCTTCATCACGCGCCCAGGCACCCTAGGTCTGGGTGCGGGCGGGTCCGGATTCCGGTTCAGGTGCCCTATGCCTGACCGGAATGGAGTTGGAGTCCATCCCAGGCACCTTCAGCCTGGGGTGAGGTACTAAACCAGGAGGCCTGGGGCCCAGTGACTTTGACTGGGTCCCGCGAGGGTGGAGAAGTCCGAGGGTCCCTGAAGTGGACAGGGCCCATGTCTGAGGTGAGGAGGCCGGGGAGGTTACCCATTCGGAGAGTCTGGAGCAGCATCAACCCAGTGATGGATGGGCCTCTGGTAACTCTCTTGGAGGGACATCTTCCCCTGACAGGGGCCGCAACGCAGCGAAGGTACTCCTATCTACGTTCTCTTGAGTCGCTGGTAGAGACTCTCAAGTTCTAAGTCCTTTCAAGATATGGTTATAGTAACCGCTGGCGAGATCGCAGTGGTTTAGCTAAGAATTAGGATAGTGCCTCGACCTGCTCATCCCCTGTATCAAAATGTTATCAAGTCGCAACCAGTTGGCTACTGAAGCACTGTTTATTGTGAGATATGCAATAAAACAAGAGTTGGACTGTGATTGGTGTGTGGAACTCTGGTTAATGGGAGCAGAGGGAAGTGTTGGCACCGTAGGACTTAATTCTAGACAGAAGCACACAGGCCCGAGGAAATATCTGGTACTGGCCTTCACCTCACCCACAGCTATGGGGAGGACATGGGCCGTAGCGCATCTCACTCTATCGTGTGTGATACCCCTAGACGGAAGAGATGGGGTGAGGTCGCTACACTGGCATTTGCTGTTATATACTGTATATAAAACCCTATGTGCTTTCATTCCTGTCTTATCTATATATAATACACTCTTCAAATGTGCTTTAAAATACATGGTTTTCCCTTTTATGAACAAGAAAATAATGACGTTATGATGTTGGGCTGGTATAATAATGCTATGGGGCTGGTATGAAATGTTTTCCAGGGCTGGTTTCTATTCCCAGTTCGGCCCTGATCATACCACTGCGTTGTGGGGGTGTGTGGCTGGATCATATCACTGCATTGTGGGGGTGTGCGGCTGGATCATACCACTGCATTGTGGGGGTGTGCGGCTGGATCATACCACTGCGTTGTGAGGGTGTGCGGCTGGATCATACCACTGCGTTGTGAGGGTGTGCGGCTGGATCATACCACTGCATTGCGGGGATGTGCGGGTAGTGTGTGCTGCATGCAATACTTCTTTCCAGCACAGCGTGGGTCATCGCACGGCACCCGATAAAATGCTATGAAATGTCACCTTGTGACTCCGCTTGCTTTCACACTGGTCTGATTTTGTTCAGCTGTTCAGTTTTAAAAAAAAGCGGAAGAAAACTGCATCCCTGTAGATCCTATGTAGCTCCTCACACTCGTTTGTTGTGCTTCAGTTGTGGTTTAAAAAAATCCTGCTTGCTGCATTCTTGGTATATGTTTGGTCTGGTAAAGAAAACGCTCCAAAGATGCATCCCTCCATTGAAATGAATGAAAACCGCATCAAACATGCAATACACCTGTGGGAAGTTCACAGAATCACATGACAAGGGAAATCGTTATATTTAATGGTGTCCTTCTAATCAACTTAGCAGAGTGCAATTTCGGTTCCCGGAGGAGTTCAGTGCGATTTCAGCCCCATAGACTTCTATGTTATCTCACGGAAGTCGCATCAGCATAGATAAGAAGCATTCCTATGTAATGGATTTATTCCTCACCTCTCCTCCCTAGTCATCCTTTACCCATCGATTTTGACTAAGCCTACAATTTTGGAGCCTTCCTTTGATCAATCCTTCCTTAGATCAATTAATTCTTTGATTGATCGATTAATCCTTCTTTCGATTGATTGATTCTCCATTTAATCAATCTTTGATTGATTGTTTGATCCTTCCTTCGATTAATCCATCCCTCATTTGATTGATCCCTCCTTCGTTAGATCCATCCTTCAATCGATTGTTTGATGCTTCCTTCGATTAATCCATCATTCAATCGATTGTTTGATTCTTCCTTCGTTCAATCCCTCCTTTGATTGATTGTTTGATTCTTCCTTCAATCAATCCATCCTTCTTATGATCCAACGATCCTTCAATTCTTCCTTCGATCTATCGATTCATCCTTCCTTCGATCGATCTTCATTTGATCGAATATTCAATCCTTCCTTTGATTTATCGATCCTTCCTTCGGTCGATCAATCATTATATCCTTCCTTCAATCGAACAATAAATCAAAAGAACGAAGGATGGAATGATCGATCTGCTTCAGTGTAAACCGAGCCTTTAGGCAGCAAGGATGACTGGGGAGGAGAGGTGAAGGTTGAAAAAAAAACCCTGATCCATCAAAGTCGCATAGGAATGCTTCTTATCTATGCTGATGTGACTTCTGTGAGATAACATAGAAGTCTATGGGGCTGAAATCACATTGAAGTCAGAATATAATGTGATTTCCCTCATCATACAATTCTTTGAACCAAGGCTTGAGAACTTCTAAAGTCGCATCAATATTCGTACTGAAAATCACATGAGAATAGCGGGACGTGATATGAGAAAACGCAACGCGAACGTGGCAAAAACGCATCAAAAACACATAATGTGTTGTGTTGAATTTAACGCAATGTGGGAGAAATGTGGCAAAAATGCGCTTTTGATGTGTTTTTCATATAGAAAGTAGCCTAAAGTTTTTTTTAAAAAAGTAAACAGTGCGATATGTGTCGTATCGGAGTATCAGCACTGGGCTGGTCCAGCCGGGCCGCCCTGCAGGTCAGTCCCTGCATTGCACTGCAGCAGCTGGTGTGAATGAGCCCCAGTTCTATCCGGAAATCTTGTCATATAACGGAAAATTGTAGAATACTTACCAGTAATTTTCCTTTCCTGGTGCCTATCCATGGCAGCATACCTGTGATAGAGCTCCGCCTCAACTCCTCCTTCAGGACTAGTGAATAGCATAAATTAATGGCATAGTCCCTCCCCCAACATTCTCCGTAATATAGAATACCGAGGGTGGGAGCGTATGCTGCCATGGATAGGCACCAGGAAAGGAAAATTACTGGTAAGTATGATAAACTTTTCCGTTTTCCTGGTGCCTCCATGGCAGCATACCTGTGATAAATAACTAGCTGACACGGGTGGGATAATGCTTAACAATAAATGTTTAATTAGAAGAGGACATAGCAGCCTGAACTGCCCTTCTTCCGAACTCAACAGTCGTGAGTGGTCCTGGATCAATATGGTAGTGTCTGAGGAACGTATGGTGAGAAGACCAGGTGGCGGCCCTGCACACCGTCTCCAACGACACATTAGCCCTTGCTGCCCAGGAAGCTGAGACTGCCCTTGTAGAATGAGCATGGAGGGATGGAGGCTCCATATTCTTCACCCTGTAGGCCTTCTGGATTAACTTTACAGCCCAAGATGCCAGAGTTCTGATGGAAGCTTATTTTCCCCTGTATCTACCGAACGGTACGATAAAAAGTCTCTCAGAATTTCTGAAGGGGCCAGTGGCTTCTAGGTAGGCCCTGAGCACTCTGGATACGTCCAGCTCGTGACAAGACTCTGAATCCGTGTCTGTAAACACTGGTAGTGCCCAGGGTTCCAACAGGTGGCTTGGAGTAGCAACCTTAGGTGTGAACCCCTGAAGGGGATGAAGTTCCACTCTGTCGGGGAAGAAGGAGATGTGGTCGTCACCTATCCCTAAAGAGTGAAGTTCCGAGATCCTTCTGCCAGATGTAATGGCTAGCAGGAAAGACGTCTTTAGTTTTTATACTCACGTATTGTTGGTCACATACCTAATAGAAGTGTGAGGATCTTTGTTACGAGATGAATGACTCATTGCGGAGTTGGGCAGAAGGATCAGCTGCGGAAAATAATAGATAGAGAAAAAGCTATGGGATCATGGAAATAGACAACAAAGAACTGCCCGTCTGAACACATACAGGCGAGCGTTAAAAGGAAAAGAATACTGCCACTTTTTTTTTCCTTTTTTAAACCTACCACAGAGCTGGGTCAGGAGAACCTTGCAGGGCATATCTGAAATGGCTCTGACAGCCATAACCCTGGCAATAGTGCTTATATGCAATCCAGGTGGGTGGGCTAATACAAAAACTCCACCCCTGGAATAATCCTGGAAAGAAAAGGGCAAAACTGACCCTTTTTCCAGGAACCAAAATGGCCACCGGCTCGTCAGACAACCGCGCATGCGCCCACGCATGCGCAGAAGCCCGGTGTCTGCGATACAGGAATCCCTGCATTAGACTGCCGAGACCTGCCCCTGACCGCGCCTGCGCAATACGGCGACGGGGACGCCGACCTGTGCCATTCGTCTTCTCCCTGTAAGTGAAAAAAAAAACAGGGGAGAGGGAAAGGACAAAGTGCGCCCGCGGACCCCCGCTGCATACTGGGCATGCCGAGCAGCGAGAGGAGAGGTGCCAAAGCATGTCCTGAAAACATCTGCCCTGGCAAGATAGACCAGCCCCAAAAGGTGTGTACAAGGAGTTTTTTTTTTTTTTTTTAAAATAAATAACCAGTATGCTACCATGGAGGGGACAACAGGGAAAGTTACAGGGAAGCTAGAGGGGAACGAGGGGGACATAACAAAGAGAGAAAGAGAGAGATCATTATACTTTGATATAATAATAAATGAAAGACTACAAGCCTGGGGACAAACAGTAGCTGATCCTTCTGCGACTCGCTTCTCATTCATGATTACATGTGATGGCAGATTGCATACCTGTGAGGAAACTCTGCAAAAGACCCCAACAGATCCACAGAGGGGTTCCCAGTCTTATCAGCGCTGTGAGCGGCCCAAGAACAGGGACTGCGCACGGGAAAGGCTAAACCCGGCGGACGCTGCCGACTGCAGAGGTATGGACGTACTGCTACTCTTCACCAGCACAAGAAGGTATGAGGAAAAAAAGGAGAATGTTGGGGGAGGGACTATGCCTTTAATTTATGTTATTCACTAGTCCTGAAGGAGGAGTCGAGGCGGAGCTCTATCACAGGTATGCTGCCATGGAGGCACCAGGAAATTGTGTTATATACTTTTACTCGCCAAAATCCATTCCACAATCCAGTACAACGTCTCTTTGTCTAAATAACCCACATTAACCATTTCCTCCCACACTGAGCGCTCTGGGTGTTTTCTTTCCCTTCGGAGTGCATCTTCCATCCAGCCTGACACATACTGTAATTATAGGAGAAGCGTTGGAGGTGAGACCTTATTACACTCATACAGAACAAAGAACATCAACAAGATAGAACTTGACTAATCCCATGTTACCGTAATATACATTGTACTCTCCTGCCATGGCAACCGCGGGATTTGTATTCTAGAACACGGCAAACCCCGGCAACATCACCAATACAGGGAAAGGAAATCCAGGTGGAGGTTGTGGATGATGAGTGTAATTATGTTTTCACACTGTAATAGCACATTGATTGCAAGGAGAAAAATGATGCATAATAATGGTTATAAATATTCACAAATGAAGAAGAACCCAAAAAATAAAAATATTTTATGTTTTACAACAAAGAGATGTTAAAGTGAATTGTATTTATTTTTATTTATTTCAGGTACTTATATAGCGCAGCACTTTACAAATATATATATATATATATATATATATATACACATATATATATATATATATATATATATATATATATATACACACACACTATATTACCAAAAGTATTGGGACACCTGCCTTTACACGCACATGTTCTTTAATGGCATCCCAGTCTTAGGCCCCATACACACTATTCGATTTTCTGCAGATTTTTGTCTTCAGATTTACCAAAACCATGTAGTAGTGCAAGGGCCTGCCTGATTGCATTCAAATTGAAACTCTTAAAGTGATAGTAAAGGTTCCCGTTTACTTACCTCCACTGTGCATTTCATTTTGCACAGAGTGGCCCCGATCCTCCTCTTCTGGGGTCCCACGGCAGCTCTCGCTGCTCCTCCCCACATTAGATAACCCCCTCTGGGAAGCTTTCTCCTGAAGGGGTTATCTTGCGGGCTCGCTCCTGTGTCATACACTCGGCGTCCATAGACGCCGAGTGTATGACTCGGCCCCGCCCCCCTGGCGCCCGCGCCATTGGATTTGATTGACAGCAGCGGGAGCCAATGGCTGCACTGCTATCAATCTATCCAGTACAGGCCGGTACAAGGGGTGGGCGGAGCAATTTATTGTAGGAAGAGGGGCGCAGTGCTGGTAGTGTGCTGTTTAACTTTGTGGGCAACAAGTGACTATGACTACCGCCAGCCACCCCTACAACACTGCAGAGCTGCGCCTGCTTGCAAAAATGTGCTGAGTGTGCTCCTGCACCCCGGTACAAGCAAAGGATCCGGCATTCCCTTCCCTGTCAGGCGGAGCAATCCCTGCCCAAAAGGTGCTTCCGAGTGTCGGCGAGGCGTGACGTGGCATCACCGAGAGGCCGGCCGGGAGGAGAGAGGACCACAGAGAGCTGCCGGGCGAGAGGAGGAACCAACCAGGCAATCAATAACAAAGTAAGCAGATGGGCATCTATGAATGAATGAATCGACTAACTCTGGTGGTGGTGGTGCTCCCCCGCAGTCATGACCTGGAGCGTAGCAATAACCCGCTATGAGACATCGGGTAGCCGCCTCACTGGTCCGGGGCTTAAAAATCCCGCAGCTTAATCTCCAAAACTTACCTCGTAAGTAAGTGCATTTAGGAGCATTCTAATTGGTCAGTGCCGTCACATGGGCGGCGCCGACCAATCAGAACCCGCGTAGCTCGTCCTGTCACCACGAGCGAAGAGGAGAGAAAGCCGCAGGGATTTCAAATCCCCAGACCGGTACAGTGGCGATACGAGCTGTGAGTGCGGGGGATCGCTGGACTCTAGGTTTGCAGAACCGGGGGGGAGGGGATGAGAAGGGGGTCCAGTGTAAGTTCACCTTACAGATTTTCTGTAAGGTGCTCATGTGCGTTTTTGCGAATTTGCAGTGCGGAAAAATTTGCTTTTTTCACTGCACTGTAATGGTGTGAACTGTCTGTGCCTATAGGAGAACCTGGATTTTGGACCATCTATGCAGTGCAACTGCATCTGGTGTGAATGGCCCTTATGGGTATTGTTAATATTTACATTTTGTGTATAAATATTGACAAATATATATATTAACCCCTTCGCGCCCAGCATACGAGAATACACGGCCACAATGTGGCTCTACACTGCCGGGAGGCCATTATTATACGGCCACCCCTCTCCTCGTTCCCCGCGCGCGCTCCCGAGCGCGCATCAGGGAACTTCTGTGCTGGCCGTGTCATTCACAGATCGCGGTAAATAGCCAATCACAGCGGCTATTTACAGCGCGATCGAGGAGACCAATGAGAGATGATCTCAAATGTAAACATATGAGATCATCTCTCATTGCCGGCTTTCTCTCCTCACACAGACACCGCGTGTGAGGAGGGAGAGCGATCTGTCAGTGAGTCAGCTTCCATCAGTGCCCAATCAGTGCCCAATCAGTGTCCAGTAATAACACAGTATAAACACAGTGAAAACACAGTGCCCACCTGTGCCATCTGTGCCCACCTGTGCCATCTGTGCCACCTGTAGCCACCTGTGCCACCTGTGATCAGTGCACATCTGTGCTCATCAGTGCCCACCTGTGCCACCTCATCCGTGCCCACCTGTGCCACCTCATCCGTGCCCACCTGTGCCACCTCATCCGTGCCCACCTATGCAATCAGTGCACATCGTTTCCACCTCATCAATACGCATCTGCCACCTCATCTGTGCCGCCTCATTAGTGCCATCTGTGCCGTATCATTAGTGCCATCTGTGCCGCCTCATTAATGCCATCTGTGCCGCCTCAGTGCCATCTTTGCCATCAATAAGTGCACATTTGTGCTGCCTCATCAGTGTACATCTGTTCCACCACCTCCGTACCCATCTGTGCCACCATATTAGTACCCATCTGTGCCACCTCAGTACCCATCTGTGCCACCTCAGTACCCATCTGTGCCACCTCAGTACCCATCTGTGCCGCCTTATTAGTGCACATCTGTGCAATCAATCAGGGCCCATCTGCGCCACACACCTGTGTAGTCACATCACCACCGCCAGCAACCAAAAGATGTCAAAAAGGTGTTTTACCGCCGAGGAGGCATACCAAATTCTTTCCACGCCTGAGAGCGACGGGGAGCACTCTTTTTCAGATTCCGATTCAGGTTCTGAGTCTGACGTAAACTATGAGCCAGTCTTTAGTAGTGGAACAGAGACAGCCTCAGAGGAGGAAGATAGTCGGCCCGCCAAAAGAAGGCGCTCTGCTGAGGCAGCAGTAGCATCCACCAGCACCGCAGTGCCATCCACCAGCACCGCAGTGCCATCCACCAGCACCGCAGTGCCTCAGCAAGAAAGGCCAAGGACCCATGCCGGCCTTCCCTATGCCCTCCAGAACTCCTTGTGGCTTCCTCCTAATTCAGGAGAAGCCAACATTCCCCCTTTCACTGCCCAGCCAGGAGTCCAGGTGAATACGGACAATTTTTTCCCAATCAATTTTTTCAATCTAATTTTTACCGAAAACATGCTAGCCAACATTGTCACCCAGTGCAACCTATATGCCCAGCAATTTATTGCAAGTAATCCTACATCCTATTATGCCCGTCCCTTCGAGTGGAGAGACCTAACGGTGGAGGAGTTGAAGGTTTTTTTAGGCCTCACATTTTGCATGGGACTCAACCCAAAAAACACTTTTCGTTCCTTTTGGTCCAAACGCCCCATCTATCACATGCCAATATTCTCCAGCTTAATGCCCAGAACCAGGTACCTCATGATCATGAGGTTTCTCCACTTCAACGATAACACCCAGTGCCTTCCCCGAAATCACCCAAATTATGACAGGCTTTTCAAAATTCGGCCCTTACTAAACTATTTTTCAGAAGTATTCCCCCAGTTATATACCCCGGACCAACACATATGTGTGGATGAGTCCCTTGTAAAATTTAGAGGCAGGCTTCAAATAAAGCAATTTATCCCCAGCAAAAGGGCCCGCTATGGGGTGAAGGTGTACAAACTCTGTGACCGAGTCACAGGGTACCTGTATGGCTTCCTAGTGTACGAAGGGAAGGACACCCAGCTGCATCCCCCCAATTGCCCAGACTACTTGGGAACAAGCGGGAAAGTTGTTTGGCAACTCATCAGCCCCCTACTGGAAAAAGGCTACCACTTATATGTAGATAACTTTTATACATCCCTTCCCCTGTTTCGCAACCTTCACCTGAAGAAGACGCCAGCATGTGGCACGGTCAGAAAGAACCGGAAGGGCTTTCCTCAAAGTCTTGTGAATAAGAAGTTGAGAAGAGGAGAGTCGGCAAGTCTGCGAAACCAGGAGGTTCTGGCAGTGAAGTGGAAGGACAGAAGGGATGTATATATGTTATCTTCCATCCACAACGATACCTTCGTGGAAAACCCCAGAAGGAATGGCACCACCATCCAAAAGCCCACATGCATCCAGGACTACAATTCGTTCATGGGGGGAGTCGACTTGAATGACCAAATGCTGGAACCCTATCTTTCCACAAGACGGACATACCATTGGTATAAACATGTAGCAATTTATTTTTTTCATTTGGCCATATATAACTCTTATATTATTTATCGCAAGTCCACCCAAAACCCCCTACCCTTCCTTGGCTACCAGGAGGAAATCACCACTGCCCTGATATTCCAGAATGGCCCACCCCAAAACATCCGATCTGATGTTATGAGTCGACTCTCCGAACGTCACTTTCCTGATAAAGTCCCTCCCACAGCAACAGGCCGACAACGTAAAAAAAAATGTAAGGTGTGTGCCAGTGGAGGAGTCAGACGAGACACAGTTTATTATTGTGCTGAGTGTCCTTCCCAACCAGGCCTCTGTGTAATTGGCTGCTTTCGCCGTTACCATACTTCACTAAATTATTAGTAAAGTATGGTAAACGTAATCCTCATTGCCTGCCTTCACACCCCTTATGCTACTGCCTGCTCTGTAACTGACCCTGGCTTGTTATTCGACCACGCTTCTGCCCAATGATTCTGTACTACCTCTGCCTGATCTGGAACTGACCCTGGCTTGTTATTTGACCACGCTTCTGCCTAACGATTCTGTACTACCTCTGCCTGATCTGGAACTGACCCTGGACTGTTATTCGACCACGCTTCTGCCTAACGATTCTGTACTACCTCTGCCTGTTCTGGAACTGACCTTGGACTGTTTGATCATGCTTTTTGCCTGCCTCTTGGATTGATCTTGTACCCTGCTACTGGACTAGTGGGATTCAACACAGGGGTCTCACATATGTGAGGGGCTCCAGAAAAGTTTTTCTGGATGAAGAAAACTATTTTTTTTTCTCATCCTAGATTAGGGTCTGGAGACTCGGAGGCTTCAAAGAGATTTGGGTGGGAGAAGCCTCTACCCCTGTCCCCATTCTGTCCTGAACAAGGCCCTACTTCTGCCTGCTGCCTGTAGGACCTATGCCATCATGCCTCTGCCTGTCGCATGAACTGACCACACCAAATGGATCTGCCTACTACCAGGACTAATATCTTTGGCACTGCTGACAATATTTCTGCCTGCACTGACCCAGGACTGTTTATGGACAGTATCCCTGCCTGCTGCCTGGACAATTGTGTATGCCATTGCTGACGAAGTCCCTGCCTGCTGCCTGGACCAGTGCTATCCTGCTGTGTAGAACTGCGCTACTAAAACCACAGGTAATCTTTTGTTTACGCTTTGCTCAGCATAATGTATTTTGGGGTGTAATTCTTGGTATGTGCATGCTATGTGTCCTTAGAACATCTGATGGTGTTCCTTGCATGTTGGGCCTCTGTATGTGGACAGGCTGTGTAAAAGTCCCACACATTTGGTATCGCCATACTCAGGAGGAGTAGCAGAATGTATTTTGGGGTGTCATTTTTGCTATGTAAATGCTATGTGTTGGAGATATCTTATGAACTGACAACTTTGTGTAAAAAAAATGCGTTTTCATTTTTTTCCCACATTTTCCAAATACTTCTGTAAAAAATGAACTGTTCAAAAGACTCATTATGCCTCATAGATTATACGTTGGGGTGTTAGCTTTCCAAAATGGGGTCATTTTGTGGGTGTTTCCATTGTCCTGGTGCTCCAGGGCCTTCAAAACTATAGTAGGTGATTGAGAAATGAGATGTGTAATTTATGCGCCTAGAATGCCTGAAGGTGCTACTTCAATGTAGGTCCTCTGTATGTGGACAGGCTGTGTAAAAGTCCCACACATGTGGTATCGCCATACTCAGGAGGAGTAGTAGAATGTATTTTGGGGTGTCATTTTTGCAATGTAAATGCTATGTGTTGGAGATGTCTTATAAACTGACAACTTAGTGTAAAAAAAATGCGTTTTCATTTTTTTCCCACATTTTCCAAAAACTTCTGGAAAAAAATTAACCGTTCAAAAGACTCATTATGCCTCATAGATTATACGTTGGGGTGTTAGCTTTCCAAAATGGGGTCATTTTGTGGGTGTTTCCATTGTCCTGGTGCTCCAGGGCCTTCAAAAGTGTAATAGGTAGTCAACTAGTTAGAAGTGTAATTTATGCTCATAGAACACCTGATGGTGCTCCCTGCATGTTGGGCCTCTGTATGTGGCCAGGCAGTAAAAAAGTCCCACACATGTGGTATCGTAATACTCAGGAGGAGTAGCAGAATGTATTTTGGGGTGTCATTAGTGGTATGCACATGCCATGTGAGAGGAATAAGCTATTACAATGAAAATTTTGAGGAAAAAAAAAAACGTAATTTCTCTTATCGTCCATGGACCGACGCAGCTCTCATACTGATTACATGTGGGTATATGTCCCTGCTCGCAGGAGAAGACCTAGGCAGAATGTTAGAGGTTAAAACATTCTAGAACAAGCCAGAGCTGAACAGCCCCGCCCAGGGGAGCGGTCCCTCCGGACATTACCCTTCCACCTGCAGCTAATCAGCCTCAGTTTTTTTCTGCCTAGCAGAAGGAGAAGACGTGGCTCTCTCAGGAGCCAGTCTCCTGGAAGATTTTACTTTTGATTTTTATTCCTTTGGGAATTTTATTATTTTATTTTTGAGACCTTCAATCAACTGTCGGCTGGGCAACAGGTTGGGTACACTGGTATCCTCGTAGTCTTCCCTGTCCGACCATCGAGCGTGCTGATCCTCGCCTTGCGTGCGTGAGACTCAGTTCACGACATACCCCATGGCTCCAGGGGTGGCCGGATTGCTTTCATGCTCCCGCGGTCCTCTCAAGATTGAACAGTACTTGACTGACTGTATCTCTCGCGGTGGACCGGGCCGACAGCTACGCAGTACGACTCTGTGATAGGTCTGTCTGAAACAAGCCAGTGGGTCCCTGAAAGGGACGGGTAAGTAGTCTCTCCTACTGCAGGTGAGTACATGCTGGCTGTGTTTCTGTGTGTGGGGGTTTCTCCCTGTCTCCCCCCTGTTATGCTGCTCTCTGCACCCTGTACTGGTGCTGTGCTGTGGGGTGCTTGGGGGTCACTCTGGCCTGGTTGGGCGCTCATGTCTGCAGTTTTTTCTGGTGTGTGAGGTGATTATTGCGTGCGCCATTGGCGCTGTTTGAGGTGGTTATTGCGTGCGCCATTGGCGCGCATTAGAGCTTTGAATTTTGCGCTCGGCGCCCATCTTGGCGTTTAGTGGCACAGTTATAGCTGCGGACGGCGGCCATTTTCTTGTGGCCGCCGCGCATTTATTTCTGGCGGCGGCGCGAATCCCCTCACAATCTCCTCACAGACTGAGCTGTCCTTAAGGGTTGGTGGGTCCTCCCGGGTATCCCCTCCTCAGCGTAGCCAGTGGGTGGACTGTATATTCACTGTATAGTGTATAAGGTCTCAGAGGGTGGCGTTTATGGAGTCTGATACACCTGCTCTCCACATTGCCTGGGGCAACTGGCAGTGCTGCACAGTTAAACATGTTCATATGTTTCCTGCACCTGCGGTCCTTATGGACCAGTTGTCAGCAGTCCTGGAATCATTCCTGTCAGAATGGAAGCGGTGTGCGAGCAAAAGGAGCTATAAGCCCCCTCCCCCCACAAAAATCTTTAGTGAAGGAGTGCTCTGAGTCAGATATGGGCCTAGCTATGGGACCCTACCTCTGAATATTTAATGTTTATGAACAGGACATTCCCTTGTGAGGAAGACTCCAGTTCTGTGTCAGTGAATGACAGGGCGCTTGTAAGTGATCTCATTGATGATGTGAGAATCACACTCAGGCTGAAATTGCTGTGACAAGCTTTTCTTTTACACAGTTTCCTCACTGTTTTCCTCACACGCTGCCTCAAGAGCAGCATGGATGAGGGAGGACTTTATTCATTTATGTCTCTAATCCCTGTGAGCCTTGTGTGTGATACCTGAGGTAACATTTCCCGCCATTTCCTGAGGAATGATTTGAGCTCTGACAGACACACGGTCTGAGGATCAGAGGTTAACTGTTACCTGTTACCTGTATGCTGCTTCAGCAGCACTGTCAAGCAGGTTGGAATGATACAGAGAAGATTATGCGCCTCTGCGCCATAATTTAAACTCATCCTATACCTCTACACTGCATACATTCACAGTGTATGTATGTGTTATTGGTCTCTGTGTCTGCGTGGCTGTCCCCACGTTCCAATGCTGTGTTTCAGTGCCATACATGATATAAACGTACAAAATATGTTTATGCACGACTCCAGATACATTCACAGTATATGTATGTATCATACTCTCTGGGCTGGCGGGGGCTCCGGTGTCCTCCCGCACTCTCATGGTATGTGCGCTTCGGCTCTCTGCACAGTATAGACATGTTCAATATGTTTCTTGCACATATTATACACGTTTACAGTATGGGTATACTGTTTGCGTGGGGTTCCTCCGCGTACTCCGGTTTCCCCCCACACTCCAATGGAAATGCACAGCAAAAACATGTGCAATATTATGTTGATTCACATGCTATCATTCCTACACGGTATCTGTGTGCTGTCTGCGTGGAGTTCTTCCGAGTGGGCGCTTCGGTGCTATGCACAGTCTAAATTTGTGCGATTGAACCTACCCGGTATGTCTTTGCAGTCTGCGTGGGTTTCCGCCCACGCTACATGACATGCATGCCTTTGGTGCAATACACGATGTAAACATACACATTATGTTTATACACTACACTAAATACATTCACAGTAGTTGTAGGTATTGCATTCTCTGAGTATGCGTGGGGTACTTCGGTTCCTCCCACGCGCCAACGGTGTGCGCGCCTTCGGTGCTATGCACACATGAGCTTGTGCAAAAGGTTTAGCACACACACTATAATACCTATACGGTATGCGTATGCAGTCTGCGTGGGTTTCTGCCCATGCTACATGACATGCATGCCTTTGGTGCAATACACGGTGTAAACATACACATTATGTCTATACACTACACTAAATACATTTACAGTAGTTGTAGGTATTGCATTCTCTGAGTATGCGTGGGGTACTTCGGTTCCTCACACGCGCCAACGGTGTGCGCGCCTTCGGTGCTTTGCACACATGAGCTTGTGCAAAAGGTTTAGCACACACACTATAATACCTACACGGTATGCGTATGCAGTCTGCGTGGGTTTCTGCCCATGCTACATGACATGCATGCCTTTGGTGCAATACACGGTGTAAACATACACATTATGTCTATACACTACACTAAATACATTTACAGTAGCTGTAGGTATTGCATTCTCTGAGTATGCGTGGGGTACTTCGGTTCCTCCCACGCGCCAACAGTGTGCGCGCCTTCGGTGCTATGCACACATGGGCTTGTGCAAAATGTTTAGCACACATACTATAATACCATACACGGTATGCGTATGCAGTCTGCATGGGTTTCATCCGGGTGCTCAGGTTTCTCCCCTGCGTTCCAATGGTGTGCGCATTCTCAGCGCTATGCACAGTATAAACATGTGCAATTTGTTTATTCGCAGGCTAACATACCTACACGGTTGTGTACGCAATCTGTGTGGCTGGTTTACGTCCAGGCCCCGATGATGTGCACGCCTTCGTCGCTGGCACAGTATATACGCGTTTAATAGGTTTATCCACAAATACTAAACTACATACGCCGTATGTGGTGGTATTATGCTCTTTGTGGCTGGGTGGGTTTCCTCCCACACTCTCCATTTGTGCGTTTGACGCAATACATAGTATAAACTATGTGTTTGCACAATCGGCACCTATCCATGGGTAGCTGCTGGATGGAGCATTGTCACAAGGATCCCTGGTTTCAGGGGTATCACTTTCCACCTGCTTTCAGTGGTGATCAGAAGCGCTGGCTTGGACTGTGTTCGCCAGGCTGGGGTTGGCGTTGCGCCCGTTAGTGGCTGCGTCTCTGGCATTTTTTGTAACTCAATGACTGGGCAAAAGCCTCTGCTTCATTCATCAGTTGTCTAGCAGGTGCACTACAACTGCTTTAGCCTTTAGGGTCTCTGTGCCCGGGGTGGGTTTGTGGAGGCTGAGGTACTAGTCCTCTGACCGAGTTTCTAGGGAAGTTCCATCAAGTTGCCTTTATTGGCCAACATTTGAGGCACCCTGTACACTGGGGCCTCCCTTCTCCGATACATTGCGGAGTCTCTTTGGGATTCTCATACGTCTCGCTGCAAGACGGTCCTGTCGGCCGTGTGCATTGCAGGCGAAGGGTCCTCGCATCCGGAGGTGTTTCCACCTTCTTTACCGGAGGTTGGGCACCGGAAGTGGACCTTGTGGCCTCTCGACTCACTCGCAAGGTGGCAAGATCGTGGTCAGGTCCAGGGACCCCTGGGCGGATGCGTTAGACGCGTTGGAAGCCCGTGGGGGCAGTATCGCCTGATATATGCTTACCCTCTGCTACTGTTGTTGCCTCGCCGGCTTCGCAGAGCATACTTCATCCTGCTTTACAGTCCTTGGCTTTAATGGCATGGCTGTTTAAAGCCAGGTGCTAAAGGACCGAGTTCTCTCGTATTCGGTCATTTCTTCTATGTTGTTGACACGGGAATCTTCCTCCAGAAAGATATCTCACTGTACCTGGAAGGCTTACATCGCTATGTGCGAGGAACTTGAGTGGCATCCTCGGATGTTTTCCATTCCCAGGATTTTGCTGTTCTTACAGCGTGGTGTGACCCAAAAGCTGGCCTTGCATACCTTTTTTTTGAGGGTCGGATTTCGGCCCGGACTGTCTTTTTCAACGACCGCTGCCGGGCCATTCCTTGATTAGCACCTTTTGGGCAGGGGATTCGCCATGTGGTCCCCCCTGTCAAGCCTCCTCTCCCTACTTGGGATCTGATTTTGATGCATCTCGGTTCTCCAAGAACATCCCTTTGAGAATATCAGAGAGATTCCTCTCTTGACCTTGTCCCGGAAGTTGGCCTTATTGGCCATTGCTTCGGTTAGACGGGTGTCTGAGTTGGCAGCCTTGTCTGACAAGTCGCCTTACTTGGTCCTCCATAAGGACATGTTGGTGTTGCGCCCACGACCATCCTTCTTCTTTTCTAAGGATGGTCTTGGCCTTTCACCTTAAGAAGGACATTGTTCTTCCGTCCTTGTGTCCTCACCCATCGCTTCCCTGAGAGTTTGCGCTTCCTGCATTAAGATGGGTACAAGCCTTACGAGTGTACCTGTCTGCTACTGTTTCCATTCGGAAATCTGTGTCTGGTCCAAAACAGGGCCGAGCGGTGTCGTCTGCCACCGTCTTTAGGTGGATCAGGCAGACCGTCATACAGGCCTATGCCCTTAAGGGGCGGGCGCCTCCCTTTCCGGGTGCGGCGCATTCCACCAAGGCAATTGGTGCTTCACGGGCCTTCCGACATCAAGCGTCGGTTGCACAAGTGTGCAAGGCGTCGACCTGGTCGTCCGTTCATACCTTTTCAAAGTTCTACAAGGTTGATGTGGCTGCATCTTCGGATGCTTCCTTCGGCCGCAAAGTGTTGCAGGCCGCTGTCTAATGTTGCAACTCCTCCGTTGAGGGGCTCTGCTGGTTTGGAGTGAAGTTTTGGTTGTTCCTTACTTTTTTTGCTCCCACCCTTTTCTTATACTGCTTTGGGACGTCCCACATGTAATCAGTATGAGAGCTGCGTCGGTCCATGGACGATAAGAGAAAATAGGATTTTTGTACTCACCGTAAAATCCGTTTCTCTGACGTCCATGGACCGACGCAGCACCCACCCTTCCTTTTTAAGTTTGTACTGCTTTGTTACGAACTGAGGCTGATTAGCTGCAGGTGGAAGGGTAATGTCCGGAGGGACCGCTCCCCTGGGCGGGGCTGTTCAGCTCTGGCTTGTTCTAGAATGTTTTAACCTCTAACATTCTGCCTAGGTCTTCTCCTGCGAGCAGGGACATATACCCACATGTAATTAGTATGAGAGCTGCGTCGGTCCATGGACGTCAGAGAAACGGATTTTACGGTGAGTACAAAAATCCTATTTTTGCAAAGAATCGTGGGAAAAAATTACAACTTCAAATAACTCACCATGCCTCTTACTAAATACCTTGGAATGTCTACTTTCCAAAAAGGGGTTATTTGGGGGGCATTTGTACTTTCTTGGCATTTTAGGGTCTCAAGAAATGAGATAGGCCGCCAGTACATCAGATGTGATATTTTTTTTATGATTTGCACTATAGCTTGTAGACTCTAAAACTTTCACACAGACCAAATAATTTCCCAAAATTTGGGGTTATTTTTATCAAAGATATGTAGCAGTATAAATTGTGGCCAAAATTTATGAAGAAAAATTAATAATTAGCAAAATTTTATCGCAGAAACTAAGAAAAATGTGTTTTTTTTTCAAAATTTTCGGTCTTTTTTCATTTATAGCGCAAAAAATAAAAACCCCAAAAGTGATCAAATACCACTAAAAGAAAGCTCTATTTGTATGAAAAAAAGGACAAAAAAATCATTTGGGTACAGTGTTGCATGACTGAGTAATTGTCATTCAAAGTGTGACAGCGCTGAAAGCTGAAAATTGGTCTGGGCAGGAGGGGTGTTTAAGTGCCCAGTAAGCAAGTGGTTAACCACACGTTTCGACAACATGTACAATGGCACTATAAAGGGGAAGTTCCATTCGGATGTCGCCACCCTCTTGTTAGTAAAGTTTGGTGAGAGACAATTCGCGCTTTTCAGCCTCGTGCTCTGCAGTCCGTTACAGCGCGACAAATGTGCTATCTCCATTCTGAACGCTAGTTTTACCAGAACGAGCGCTCCCGTCTCATAACTTGCTTCTGAGCTTGCGCGTTTTTTTCCCGTCATTAAAGCCTACACACGGCCGTTTTTCTCGACGAGGAAAAAAACGACGACGTGAAAAACGACAAAAAAAATAGAGCATGTTCTAAATTTTTAAAGGCCATTTTTCTCGTCGAGAAAAATGCTCTGGAGCCTACACACAATCGTTTTTAATGACCAATTAAAAAAAATTCATTTTTCTCATCATGAAAAACGGTTGTGTGTACGCGGCATAATGCCGCGTACACACGATCATTATTCACGGCGGTTAAAAAACCGCCGTGAATAATGACAGGAAAAATGAGGGAATCGCTTGGTTACCCTACACACGGTCGTTTTTCCCGTCATTTTTTCTCTTGACGAGAAAAACGACCGTCTGTGGGCTCCGCGGCAGTGTTTCCCTATGGGAAAACTGCCGCGGGAAAAAACGATGAGAAAATTTAGAACATGTTCTAAATTTTCTCGCCGTTTTTTATGCCGTTTTTCTAGACGAGAAAAACGACATAAAGCCCACAGACGATCGTTTTTCTCGGCGAAAAAAAAAACGCAGTTTTTCTCGTCGAGAAAAGCGGTCGTGTACACGCGGCATAAGAGTAATCTAGGATGTACCTTCGCTTTAAAGTCATTTTCTTTTCTTGCCATTAGATGGCAGCACTATGTCATATTTGTCTCCAGCTAAATCCAAGCGGTTTTCAGCTCAGTGATTTTGAATTAGAATGTCTTGTTGCATTTGTATGCTTTCCAAACACTTCTGAATTGCATGGATGCACCAGATATGTTTGGACAGGTTGGGATGTGATCGATATCATCCTTAGTTTGCATTTAGGATGTTAGAGAGAGGAAGAGAGCGTGCTGACCAGTACGGACAAATTTTAGATAAGTTGTGGATCACAACCACTAAAGTAGAAGTAAACCCAAACTGAATGATGGCATGTTTCCTCATGTACCATGTTTCATAAACAATTGTCTTTTTTTTACCCCCTTCCTGTCCAGGCCAATTTTCAGCTTTTAGCGCTGACATACTTTGAATGACAATTGCGCGGTCATGCAACACTGTACCCATATGACATGTTTATCTTTCTTTTGGTGGTATTTAATCACCACTGGATTTTATTGTTTCCTAACAAAATATATATGATTTTTTATATATTATATTTTGCAAAAAAAACAAACAACCCGAAATTTTGAAAAAAAACTTTTTTTTTGTTTCTGTTATAAAATTTTGCAAATAAGTATTTTTTCTTTTTCACTGATAAAGGTGCACTGATGGGCACTGATAGGCTGTACTGATGTGCACTATTGAAGCTGCACTGATGTGGACTGATGAGGCTGCACTGATAGGCTTTACTGATGGGCACTGATGAGGCTGCACTCATATGCACTGATGAGGCTGCAGTCATATGCACTGATAGGCTGTACTGATATGCACTGAGGAGGTTACACTGATGGGCACTGATAGGCTATACTGATGGTGTCAGGAAAGGCTTCACCTGCTGGTGGCGCTGTCGGTTCTTTGGATCGCAGTACTGGTGTTCACCCAGTGGGTGTCTCCTAACAGTCTGGAGCTGTCAAAGGTTTCACCTGCTGGTGGCACTGTTAGATCCTGGGGCCACAGTACCGATGTCCACCAGTGGGTGTCTCCTAACAGTCTGGAGCTGTCAAAGGTTTCACCTGCTGGTGGAACTGTTAGACCCTGAGGCTGCAGTACCGATGTACACCAGCGGGTGTCTCTTGGCAGTATGGAGCAGACATCACCTCCTGCGATCAGGCGTTACCTGAGGCTAATTGCAGGTGTGTGTATTATTACCCGGCAAGCATTCACAAACTTGCCTTGGTATCTTCCTTGCGCCCTGACCTGAACCTGTTATCTTGTGAACCTGATCCTGTTACCTGTTTACCTGAACCTGATCCTGTCCCTCCTGTTACCCTTTTATCCTGCATCCCTGCCCTGCTGCCTGATCCCACCCACCTTCTCCCTGTCCTGTCTTGTTCCTTGCCCCCATCTGCTGATCTCCTGTGTATGACCCTGGCCTGGCTACGTTTATGATTCCAGTATTCCCTATCTACTGTATATACTTATTTGTTATTCGTGGGTCACTGTTTGGTTTGTTGTCACATTAAATATTTACTTTACATACGTTTGGTTTCCTCTGTTGCAGTCCACACGGTTCTGGTCACATCTGTTCATGACAGATGGTTACTGATGAGGCTGCACTGATGGCCACTGATCAGCTGTACTGATGGGCACTGAGGCGGGTTGCACTGATGGGCATCGATGGAGGATCCCCTCACTTTGGAGTATCTCCCCACTTACTTCCTGTTTTAGCTATGGGACAGGAAGTGAAGAGAAAATCCCCAATGAGACACAGATGGCAAAAAAAAAACTGACAGGGGTTCTAACTTTCTCTTACTCTATCCAAAATAAAAACAAGTTTTGCCTTTAGTTTTACTTTAACATGTCAAAAGTTAAAAACCACTCAACAATCCACAGACTATATTACACATAAAGGGGCTCCAAGATTGGTACCCCCAAGCAAAGACTTGCAAACAAAATGGAAACCATCAATTGGCTGTGCGGGTGACAGGGGCTTAATAGAGTACTAACTTAACCACACAGGTATACTTAAAATATATATTCTTGATTCAAAAAGTGCTAAAACATATCCATCAGGCCATCTGATTTGATCCATATTGCATCTCTAAAAACATATAACAATGGTATGCATAACCCTTATCATGGTCTGTATTTGCCCCCAATCTGGGGAATGATTTTAAAGCCTTTAACAACCCAGAATCAATTGAGCCCAAAGCCAAATGCATTTTAAAACTTGTTCTTCCTCCAGGTTTTTTAAAAACCTTTTAGCAGAACAAAAGAGCAGAAACAAAGAAAAAACAACATCTAGGGGACAGAGCTACCCATTTCTTTATGTAGATTGTTTAAGGATGTGTATTTGTCTGTGAGGCAAAATTAGACACTAGTATAAAATTACTTCCACTTTATTGCAAAATAGATAAAATTTATGCACAGTAGTTTTCCACATGACAACATAACCTTCTAAATTATCCCACTAACATTTGGGGCACAAAATGGTTGTCAATAAATATTGAAAATTGATCCATGGAAAATTCTGGTGATCAGTTCCAACACGTTTCACTGATTTACTCTGCTTCCTCAGGGAACTTTCCATCCAAAAAAAGTCATCATTATTATAATATATAGTGTTGTCCATCATGCTACATAGGCACCCTGAAGCCACAGTACAACTTTCAAATATATTTACAAATATATGTAACCTATGTTTTGGAACTAGAAACCCATTAGACAGGTCCTCTTTGCAGATTGGTGCTTTTTAAGCTGCACTTCCTCCCTTGTCTTTAAAACCAGCAGTTAACATTGTATCTGTATATATTAACACATTCACAACATACACAGAGATTTTGTAATGCAATTTATTTTACGAAGTAAAAATATCTTGACAATGTCCAAGCGCAGCGCTGTGTTTCCCTGTCCCTGCCTGTGCAGTGTAATGGTAGTAGTGTTTTGACATGTTGAAGTGCGGTGGGAAAGGCCTGGTAAATTCCAGACAAAATGTTATCAGATTATGTACTTGTGTCTACTTACTTTGTGGAGTTTACAATGCTGATTGGAAAGTTTGTATTCTCATATGAAAGGACAAGGGGCTTGATGTATACAGATTGGAAGAAGCAACTATATCAAGGATGCACGTCCATGGAAACTCGCTAACTAGAAGATGCATCTTGTTTGGTAGAGGAGGTGAGAGCTTATTATGGGAAAGCAAAACCAGCTGATAGGCCAGTTGCACGGGGATGTAATAATTTACTGATGTTTATCCTCAGGATCATGTTGGCAGAAAGATCCTGAGAAGAACAATCCGTAAAGACATTGTGTAAACTTGCGTTAAAACGGGTCTGCTTATGCACGTGTAAAATGCTTCTTCATTGCCCATGTTACATTATATGCATGTTTATGTAGCGGGGTGTTATATTTAGGGGGAGCATCTGAGTGGTGACTAGGCTCAGATGCACTGATTGTTAGGTTTCATGGACCATTTCTATCCCTGGGAGATATATACTGGTGTGCAGTTCCCTGGGGCGTATGGGTGGTGCTGTTGCCATGGGCCCGGATTGAACCGCAGTACAAGGTTGTGCCTCTTTTTGTCCCCTCTCGGCAACAGTACAGCGGGGCAGGGAACCTGCTGTGCCTGTCGGGAGAGGATATAAAAGGGGGCAGCCATCTTCCAGAGGGGTCGTCGAGTCCACGCCCAGGCACCTTAGGCCTGGGTGTGTGTGTGTTGTCTTCGGGTGCCCTAGGTCCGGAGACGGAGCTGCTGTTCCATCCCAGACACCTTCAGTCTGGGGTGAGGTACTTTGGCGAGGGCCCGGAACCCAGCAGCCTTCGGCTGGGGTCCGCTAAGGATCGAGGCTCCCAGGGATCTGCCTTGCGAGGGGACCCATATCCAGAACGAGGAGGCCAGGGAGGTGACCCTTTCTGAAGACCCAGCGCAGAGTCATGGTGACAGAGGGGGCCTCCGGTAACTCTCCGGAGGGATGTTCTTATCCTAAAAAAGGGCTAAGTTACTCAAGGAAGGAAGTGCGGGTTCTTTATGTCACAGTGGCAGTGACTCTACGCACACCAGGTCAGTGGCAGTGACTTGCAACTATTCACCCGGTCAGTAGCAGTGACCAACCCCATGGTCCATGGCAGGGACCGTGCGCCAAGCCTGTTCGTGCAAATCAGAATAGGAGAAACCCTGAATTAAGTTTGTGCCTGGACCTCCTCCCACCTTATCTGACCCGTGTTTGTCTCAACCTGTCTGCTCTCAAATAGACTATTTATTGCCCTTCAGAATAAATAAGAAGTTGGACTTTTCAGTTGGTGTGGACAGTTGCTTACTGTGGAGAACTAAGGACTTGTTTCTGGCTACCCCAGAAACAAGGTCAGCTCTGGAGGTTTTAAACACTGGCTGCAAGCAGGCCCGAGAAAACTAACACCGCTCAACCTCCCCATCCAGGAGGGTACGGGCTTGTGGTGCGGTGTGCCTCAGTCTTTCCTGCGAAGGAGCCAACATATAAGAATAGCAGGTAAAGGCTGGGGTGGGTGCGCTACATTTAAATGCGTATACAGTACATGCATATAGTCACATAAACACACATATACGTGTAAATTACTGCACGCAGACGTAACATTGTCTATTTTTGTTTTACAGCTCTGTACTCATATGCAGCTATGTGCATTGTTCCATAGACAACAATGTATTTATATTCAAAAACATATAACTTATTTAGTGTGCAAGAGGCCTTGTAGTTATCACAGCCTGCAATACCGCTAGCTTCCACTAGAGGGACTCCCAACCCAAAATCTAGCTTACAGGACAAATGTAGGCAGATACAAATCTTGCATTTATTGATAATTTGGCCTGTGTTTAGGGGGAAGGAAGAGCCGGGCCACTTTGACAAGCACACAGTGGGACATACTCCTCCCGGCCGCACAAGAACAGAAATTGTGTCCTGAAACACAATTGGCCTAGTGAGTCGTAAGACTCTCTGGCCAATATGGGCTTCCTGATTGGCTGGGAGGATCAGTGTGTCAATAACAAATATTTATTCGCTATTGCCACACAAGTGGTTGTGCTAAGGGTGCAGTGCTCTGCGCCCCCCGAGCCTTCGGCTCTAATCACGTGCTTCAAAAAAACACACTGCCCACCACTGGAATCCATGGTCCGGCGCCCTGTATGTATGCATGGAGCGGCAGCCGTCGCTCATTTGAAACCGGGCGGAGCTTCCCATTGGTCAGCCAAGATGACATGACTCGCCCGGGATGCCGGCGCCCCCAGGCGTCGGACGAATGGGCTGGGTGTGTGGCGCTGATGCTATGAGGAAAGACTGCCCACCCTCCGCTCCCTGGCCCTACCTCAGTTCCCGGTTGCAGACAACTCTAGTGGCCCGTGCATTCCAGTTTGCACATCCTCACATGCTGGAAATTAGTATGTTTTTTGGAGATGGCCCCTTTTTCCATCTCTCCTATTGTCTCACATTATTTGGGTGTTATGCTAAAACTTCCATATTTTACTTGTGTCCTTCTGCAGATCTTACTCCACCACGCATCCACCCCTGAAGATTGGCAATAATGCCATGAAAGATGTCTCGGGCTTACACAGATGCTACATGTTTCAGTTTTACGACCAACCTCTGGTTTAATGATTCTATTTTATGAGGATTTTTTTTTAACAATGCGAGGAATAAGTTGTTATACAATTGTAGCGGGGGTCTAAATTTAGGGGGATACACCTGGGTGCTAGTATGATCTAGGTGTGTGTAAATCATAGAGGATTTAGACCACTTTCAGTCGTGGAGGACTTTGGTGGTGT
The DNA here is from genome assembly GCA_029206835.1 of Rana muscosa. Taxonomy (NCBI): domain Eukaryota; kingdom Metazoa; phylum Chordata; class Amphibia; order Anura; family Ranidae; genus Rana; species Rana muscosa. Next base: position 113,587,226 of record JARGYO010005626.1, read on the forward strand.
ACTATTCTCCTTGGCCTGGGGTGGCGGTGTTCCCACAGGTCGAGGTAGAATCACTGCCGCAGTGCTGTCCTTTTTGTCCCGTTCTGGCGGTGGTACAGCGGGGCGGAGAACCTGCTGTGGCGTCACGGGAGGAGATAAAGGGGAGAGATGCCCTCGCCACGAGGTCTTCTTCTCGAGCTCGTGCCCAGGCACCTTAGGCCTGGGTGCGGGCGATCCGGAGTTCCAGCCCAGGCGCCCTAGGCCTGGTCGGAGCGGAGTTGGCGTCCATCCCAGGCACCTTAAGCCTGGGGTGAGGTACTACACCGGAGGCCTGGAGCCCAGTGACTTCGACTGGGCTCCGCAAGGGCGGATGAGTCCGAGGGACCCTGAGGTGGATGGGGCCCATGTCTGAGGTGAGGAGGCCAGAGAGGTTACCCTTCTGAAGAGTCCGGAGCAGCATCAACCCGGTGACGGAGGGGCCTCTGGTAACTCCCTTGGAGGGACATCTTCCCCCTGATAGGGGCCACAACGCAGCGAAGGTACTCCAATTCATGTTCTTCAGAGTCGCTGGTAGAGACTCACAAGTTTCAAGTTCCTCTCTCTAGCCAATGGCTATAGCAACCACTGGTGAAACCACAGTGGTTTAGTTTTATCATTAGGACAGTGCCTCGACCTGCTCACCCCACCGTATTGAACTGTTTATGGATCTCAACCAGTTGGCTGACTAAGAACTGTTTATTGTGTATTACAATAAAACAAGTGTTGGATCCTTATCGGTGTTTGGAACTCTGGTTAATGGGAGTGAAGGGGAGTGTCAGCACAGCAAGACTTGGCTGTGAATAGAAACACACAGGCCCGAGAAGAATAACTGGTACTGGCCTTCACCTCACCCGCTGCAATGGGGAGGACATGGGCCGTAGCGCATCTCACCCTCACATACAACATACCCCTAGACCAAAAAGAGGGGACGAGGCCGCTACACAATGTTTATGGTTTTTGCATCATGCTTTTTATATGCTCATTTCCATGTATGTTTACTACTATGTACACATTCGAAATCGCATGCTCTGCTATGTGTTTTAGATAAATAAACACATCCATATTACAATGTCTTATCTTTGAGTCTTCTCATGCATACCTCATTCAAAGTCCCAATCCCCCTCTTTTTTTCTTTATTTCTAAATTTCTAAATTCATCAGACCAGGCCACCTTCTTCCATTGCTCAGTGGTCTAGTTCTTATGCTCACTTGCTCATTGTAGGCGCTTTTGGCTGTGGACACGGGTCAGCATGGGAACCCTGCCTTTATGAAGCCTCAAACGCAACAAACTACAATGCACTGTTTGTTCTGATACCTTTCTATCGGAAACCAGCATTAACTTTCTCAGCAATTTGAGATACAGTAGTAGCTCTTCTATTGGATCAAACTACATGGGCCAGCCTTCGTTCCCCACGTACATCAGTGAGTTTTGGCTGCCCATGACCCTGTGGCTGCTTTTCCAGTTTCATACCTTGGACCACTTTTAGTAGACCACTGCAGGCCAGGAACATCCCACAAGAGCTGCAGTTTTGGAGATGCTCTGACCCAGTCATCCAGCCGATACAGTTTGGTGCTTGTCAAAGTTGCTCAACTCCTTGTGCTTGCCCATTTTTTTTTCTGCTTCCAACACGTTAACTTCAGGGACAACATGTTCATTTGCTGCCTAATATATCCCACCCACGTTCAGATGCCATTATAACAAGATAATTAATGTTATTTACTTTACCTGTCAGTGGTCATAATGTTATGTCTAATCGGTGTAAATGTTCTTAGTTAGACATTAAATAAAGAGCCATCAAAAGTTTTCAAACCCAAATAGAATTGTAACTTGAGTAGTGTCTGAAGTGTACAAAAGTTCACGAGGGTACACTACCAACACAAAGTCCCATTATCACTTTTAACCACCAGATGGCACAACAACTCTTGTTTTTTCCAACCACCCAGAAGTGTGAGATATCCCTGGAAGAAACGTTTCGCAAAAAGCACAATATTTTAACATCCTCAAAATTTCTAAACAAATTATTCTTAATATAATAAATATAATAAGAGGATGGTGACAGGACAACATTGGAACTATATGGATATTTGCATCATTTGAACTCTCCTTGAACACCCTTTTCTTTAAATGCTAGGCCTATGGCATACAAAGAAAGGAAAGCAGATGATACCCATGCCAATGAAAAGTCTTCAGCCTGAGTTGAAGCCTACCTCCAACCAAAACGTGTTAGTTTTTTTTAAGATGGAGTAGGGAAAGATGAAAATCTCTGATCGGTTATGGTCCTTGTCTTTATTGGTAAAAATTTCCCTCACTTTCTTTTAAGGGGGCAAAAAGCTCCTTGCCAGTTCATAAACCTGGTACCAATCTGCTGTGAGCTGGAATGAACCACTTGTCTACCGTGCCCCGTTTATAAATGTACCTTGGTAGACGAGTGGTTAATTAGGGGTGGGGCATTCATTTATGTAGCGCACCCCCTAAGGAGTCACAGATGAACTGGGATCCCCCACCCTGCACAGCCAGGCACACTGAATTTTCACAGGCACTCCAGAGACAGAGAATAGTCTGTGACTTTGTTTTTTGATATTTACTGGTAATAACTTGGATAGGGATGGGGGGTAATGGGATGCCCATTTGACTTCATCAACAAAACTTCAACAACAACTTCAGGGACATCTTCCTATGTATATATAGGACTATAATCTATATACAGTTTCCTTGACACTCCTCCTGCTATTTACATTCTTGCAGTCTCCAGTAGGGATGGGCCCGGTGCTCGATTCGACCCCACGTTCGAATCGAGCACCGGGCGTTCGCTCGCTCGGCGAGCCCAGAACTATTTGGGCCGTTCGCATCACATTCGTGTGATGCGAGCGGCCCCGCAATGCATTGCGGCCGGCGCAGTGCATTGCTGGCTGATGATTGGCCAAGCATGCACTGTGACCCCGCATGCTTGGCCAATCACAGCGCCCGAAACTCGGAGAGCAATAATTGGCTACAGGCAGGACGCCTGTAGCCAATTACAGCTCAGGGGCTTTAGTACACGCCCCACCATTTAAAAGGCCGCCACGCCGTCGGCCCCGGTCACATGAGTTCCGGCTTTAGGAGAGATCAGTCTGCTGATTCTGTCTTTGCTTGATACTGAAAGATTTGCTCTTCTTTGCTAAACCATTGGCTATTTCTTTGCTAAACCATTGCTACCTAAGTCATTGATCGTTCATTGCTGCTGATTGCACAGTTAGTGTGTTATTAGCTGCTGCTGGGGATTAGTCTGGTGCGTGCTTACTGTTAGTACAGTATTGCAGTAGTACCAACCGCAGTGCTGTTAGCACAGCATTGCACCCCAACAGCACCCATAGGACTTCTAGTGTGTTAGTGGCAGCAAACAGAGCTCCTATATTTTCTTCTCAGCAGCACCCATAGGACTTCTAGTGTGTTAGTGGCTTCACACAGAGCTCCTATATTTTCATCTCAGAAGCACCCATAGGACTTCTAGTGTGTTAGTGGCATCACACAGAGCTCCTATATTTTCTTCTCAGCAGCACCCATAGGACTTCTAGTGTGTTAGTGGCAGCAAACAGAGCTCCTATATTTTCTTCTCAGCAGCACCCATAGGACTTCTAGTGTGTTAGTGGCATCACACAGAGCTCCTATATTTTCTTCTCAGCAGCACCCATAGGACTTCTAGTGTGTTAGTGGCATCACACAGAGCTCCTATATTTTCATCTCAGAAGCACCCATAGGACTTCTAGTGTGTTAGTGGCATCACACAGAGCTCCTATATTTTCTTCTCAGCAGCACCCATAGGACTTCTAGTGTGTTAGTGGCAGCAAACAGAGCTCCTATATTTTCTTCTCAGCAGCACCCATAGGACTTCTAGTGTGTTAGTGGCATCACACAGAGCTCCTATATTTTCATCTCAGAAGCACCCATAGGACTTCTAGTGTGTTAGTGGCATCACACAGAGCTCCTATATTTTCTTCTCAGCAGCACCCATAGGACTTCTAGTGTGTTAGTGGCATCACACAGAGCTCCTATATTTTCTTCTCAGAAGCACCCATAGGACTTCTAGTGTGTTAGTGGCATCACACAGAGCTCCTATATTTTCTTCTCAGCAGCACCCATAGGACTTCTAGTGTGTTAGTGGCATCACACAGAGCTCCTATATTTTCTTCTCAGAAGCACCCATAGGACTTCTAGTGTGTTAGTGGCATCACACAGAGCTCCTATATTTTCTTCTCAGCAGCACCCATAGGACTTCTAGTGTGTTAGTGGCAGCAAACAGAGCTCCTATATTTTTATCTCAGAAGCACCCATAGGACTTCTAGTGTGTTAGTGGCATCACACAGAGCTCCTATATTTTCATCTCAGAAGCACCCATAGGACTTCTAGTGTGTTAGTGGCATCACACAGAGCTCCTATATTTTCTTCTCAGCAGCACCCATAGGACTTCTAGTGTGTTAGTGGCATCACACAGAGCTCCTATATTTTCTTCTCAGCAGCACCCATAGGACTTCTAGTGTGTTAGTGGCAGCAAACAGAGCTCCTATATTTTCATCTCAGAAGCACCCATAGGACTTCTAGTGTGTTAGTGGCATCACACAGAGCTCCTATATTTTCATCTCAGAAGCACCCATAGGACTTCTAGTGTGTTAGTGGCATCACACAGAGCTCCTATATTTTCTTCTCAGCAGCACCCATAGGACTTCTAGTGTGTTAGTGGCAGCAAACAGAGCTCCTATATTTTCTTCTCAGCAGCACCCATAGGACTTCTAGTGTGTTAGTGGCATCACACAGAGCTCCTATATTTTCAACTCAGAAGCACCCATAGGACTTCTAGTGTGTTAGTGGCATCACACAGAGCTCCTATATTTTCTTCTCAGCAGCACCCATAGGACTTCTAGTGTGTTAGTGGCATCACACAGAGCTCCTATATTTTCTTCTCAGAAGCACCCATAGGACTTCTAGTGTGTTAGTGGCATCACACAGAGCTCCTATATTTTCTTCTCAGCAGCACCCATAGGACTTCTAGTGTGTTAGTGGCATCACACAGAGCTCCTATATTTTCATCTCAGAAGCACCCATAGGACTTCTAGTGTGTTAGTGGCATCACACAGAGCTCCTATATTTTCTTCTCAGCAGCACCCATAGGACTTCTAGTGTGTTAGTGGCATCACACAGAGCTCCTATATTTTCATCTCAGAAGCACCAATAGGACTTCTAGTGTGTTAGTGGCATCACACAGAGCTCCTATATTTTCTTCTCAGCAGCACCCATAGGACTTCTAGTGTGTTAGTGGCATCACACAGAGCTCCTATATTTTCATCTCAGAAGCACCAATAGGACTTCTAGTGTGTTAGTGGCATCACACAGAGCTCCTATATTTTCTTCTCAGCAGCACCCATAGGACTTCTAGTGTGTTAGTGGCATCACACAGAGCTCCTATATTTTCATCTCAGAAGCACCAATAGGACTTCTAGTGTGTTAGTGGCATCACACAGAGCTCCTATATTTTCTTCTCAGCAGCACCCATAGGACTTCTAGTGTGTTAGTGGCATCACACAGAGCTCCTATATTTTCTTCTCAGCAGCACCCATAGGACTTCTAGTGTGTTAGTGGCAGCAAACAGAGCTCCTATATTTTCTTGTCAGCAGCACACATAGTACCTATAGTGTGTTAGTGTCAGCACTCATAGGACCTACAGTGTGTTGTGAGCACACATAGGAGCTCTATTTTTTATACTATATACACTACCGACTACAATGGCTGGAAGACCGCCAAGGAGAGGCAGAGCGTGCCGAGGCAAGAACACAGGGCAGGCAGGCTCTGTTTCTAGAGACAACAGTGCTGGCCGTGGACGTGGTCGTGCATCGTCATCAGCACGTGGCCATGGGACACGCTTGTCTTTGTTTTCGGCAGCTGGACATGTGGAGCCGCATCATGCCGAAGGCTTGGTAGAATGGATGACCAAGCCCTCCTCATCCTCCTCATCCTCTCTCACCCAGGCTCAGGGTACTGGCAGAGCAGCTGCCAACGCGTACTCAATGGCATCATCAGCCACCCCTTCCCTAGACCCACCATGTCCTCCTGAGGAGTCCCCCGAACTGTTTGAGCACAGTGTTGGGTACATGCTCCAGGAGGATGCCCAACGATTCGAAGGCTCGGATGATGATACCCAGCTTGAGGAAGTCAGTAGTGTGCGCGCAGAGAGAGGGGATGCTGAAGGACAGCAATCTGGCAGTACTGTTCCACCAGCTGCAGCTTACTGCCAGGTTTGCTCTAGTGGTGAAGAGGGAGGGGATGATGAGGTCACTGACTCCACATGGGTGCCTGAAGGGAGAGAGGAGGAGGAGGAGGAGGAGGATGCGGCGTCACATGTCCAACGAGGCAGGATGCCCCCTGGAGGCCAGCTAGAGGCCAGCACAGCAACTGTACCACACCGCAGAGCTCCGCCTGTGCAGGGCGCTGCCTCTGCACGTTATCACAAAAGTTCTTTGGTGTGGGCCTTTTTTGAGACGAGTGCATCAGATCGCACCACTGCTATTTGCAATATTTGTCTCAAGCGTATCTCGCGTGGCCAAAACATCAGCCGCTTGGGCACCACAAGCATGAGCAGACATATGTCGACCTGCCATGCAGCTCGTTGGCAAGCACACATAAAAGACCCACACCAAAGAACAAAGCGGACCTCTCCTTGCTCCTCATCAGCTGGGATCTCCATCCCCACTATATCTTCAGTCCTCTCTGAAAGCTGCTCTGAGAGGACTGAAGGTGTAGAATTAGGTGTGTCACAACCAAGTACTTGCAGTGCACCGACGTCCGATTGTAGCAGGCAAATTTCCCTGCCCCAGCTGCTGGACCGTCGAAAGAAGTATACTCCCAGCCATCCACATGCCCAGCGGTTGAATGCTAGCTTGGCTAAATTGCTAGCACTTCAACTGCTGCCTTTTCAGTTGGTAGACTCTGCCCCCTTCCGTGAGTTTGTTCAATGTGCGGTTCCTCAGTGGCAGGTTCCCAAACGCCACTTTTTCTCACGGAAGGCGATTCCGTCTCTCTACCGGCATGTGGAAGGCAATGTCCATGCCTCGCTGGACAGGGCGGTCAGCGGTAAGGTGCATATTACCGCTGACTCATGGTACAGCAGGCATGGACAGGGACGTTATCTTTCTTTCACGGCCCATTGGGTCACTCTATTGGCAGCTGGGAGGGATGCAGGACAAGGTGCAGTAGTGTTGGAGGTTGTTCCGCCACCACGCCTCCAAAATGCTACTACTGGTTGTGACACACCTCTCTCCTCCACCCCCTCCTCTTCTTCTTCCTCCATGTCCTCTTCGAGTGCTCTGTCTTCTGAACCAGCGGTGCTCCGTAGGCGTACAAGGGGCTACGCGAGTACGCAGGCAAAAAGATGCCATGCCGTGCTTGCGCTGGTGTGTTTGGGGGACAGGAGCCACACTGGGCCAGAGGTTCTGGCAGCTCTGCAGGGGCAGGCTGAGAGGTGGTTGACGCCACGCCAGCTTAAGCCAGGAATGGTCGTTTCTGACAATGGCACCAACCTCCTCTCCGCCCTGCGACAGGGGCAGCTCACCCATGTGCCCTGTATGGCTCACGTCCTCAACCTGGTGGTGCAGCGGTTCTTGGGCAGGTTCCCAGGCTTACAGGATGTCCTGAGGCAGGCCAGGAAAGTCTGTGTGCATTTCCGCCGATCTTATAATGCCAGTGCTCGGCTGACTGAGCTGCAAAAGGAGCTGAACCTGCCCAAGAACCGCCTAATATGTGACATGCCCACCAGGTGGAACTCAACGTTGGCCATGCTGCAGCGACTGCACACGCAGCAGAGGGCCATCAATGAGTACCTTTGCGACTACGGCACCAGGACAGGGTCAGGGGAGCTTGGCTTTTTTTCCCCACGCCAGTGGAGCATGATCAGGGATGCATGCACTGTCCTCTCACCATTTGAGGAGGCCACGAGGATGGTGAGCAGTGACAGTGCATGCATCAGTGACACTGTACCTCTTGTCCACCTGTTGGAGCATACGCTGCGTGGGATAATGGACAGGGCACTTGAGGCAGAACAGAGGCAGGAAGAGGAGGACTTCCTTGCCTCTCAAGGCCCCCTTTATCCAGACAGTGTTCCTTCTGTCCCACCCATCACACAGGAAGAGGATGAGGAGGAGGAGGAGGATTGTGTGAGCATGGAGGTGGAGCCTGGCACTCAGCATCAGCAGCAGCAGTCTTTTAGGGATGATGTACAGTCCCAACAAACCAGTGGACTTGTACGTGGCTGGGAGGAGGTGGCTGGCGATCATGTCATCCTCAGTGACCCAGAAGACTCCGGACCGAATGCCTCAGCTAACCTACGCTGCATGGCCTCCCTGATCCTGCAAAGCCTGCGGAAGGATCCTCGTGTTCTTCGGATCAAGGAGAGGGACCATTACTGGCTGGCCACTCTCCTTGATCCACGGTACAAGGGTAAGGTTGCGGACCTTATCTTGCCGTCGCAGAGGGAGCAGAGGATGAGACATCTCAGGGAGGCCTTGCAGAAAGGTCTGTGCAACGCGTTCCCAGAAACTGGGAGGTTACAAACTCCTGGTCCTGGACGACGAGTTGCTGAGGCTTCGGTCAGTAGCAGAAGGAGCGGTGGGGAAGGTGGATGTCTGACCGATGCGTTCAGACAATTTTTTAGTCCGCAGCCCCAAGGTATGATCGGTTCCAGCAACCATCGCCAGCGTCTGATTTACATGGTGCAGGAATACCTAGGGGCAAGGTCAGACTTGGACACCTTTCCCACCGAAAATCCTCTGGCTTACTGGGTCCTGAGGATGGATCACTGGCCAGAGCTTGCACAGTATGCAATTGAGCTACTGGCCTGTCCTGCATCCAGCGTTCTTTCCGAACGCACATTCAGTGCTGCTGGAGGATTTGTCACCGATCATAGGGTGCGCCTGTCCACCGACTCGGTTGATCGACTGACCTTCATAAAAATGAATCAGTCTTGGATCACCACCAGCTACCAGACACCTGAAGCGGATATAACGGAATAATTTATAATGTCACATCCCTTCAAGACTGCCTATGCTGATGCTGAGTGACTGTCCTGTTATGTTCACTGACTATCCTCTTCCTCCTCCTCAATGATCCATGCCACCACACCAGTGCCTAAGGCACAATTTTTCAGCCCCTGTATAACAGGGGCGTGTAATTACAATTTTTTAAAAAGATGCTTCGCAACAGGTGTGACTGCTGTGCTCCAAGTACAGTATCTGTCAGGGGTTGCAGTGTTGTGGCACCAGCACCAGTGCCTAAGGCACAATTTTTCAGCCCCTGTTGGGGCGTGTAATTACAATTTTTAGGCAATGCTTTGCAACAGGTCTCATTGCTGTGCTCAGAGTACAGTATCTGTGAGGGGTTGCAGTGTTGTGGCACCAGCACCAGTGCCTAAGGCACAATTTTTCAGCCCCTGTATAACAGGGGCGTGTAATTACAATTTTTTAAAAAGATGCTTTGCAACAGGTGTGACTGCTGTGCTCCAAGTACAGTATCTGTGAGGGGTTGCAGTGTTGTGGCACCAGCACCAGTGCCTAAGGCACAATTTTTCAGCCCCTGTTGGGGCGTGTAATTACAATTTTTAGGCAATGCTTTGCAACAGGTCTCATTGCTGTGCTCGGAGTACAGTATCTGTGAGGGGTTGCAGTGTTGTGGCACCAGCACCAGTGCCTAAGGCACAATTTTTCAGCCCCTGTATAACAGGGGCGTGTAATTACAATTTTTTAAAAAGATGCTTCGCAACAGGTGTGACTGCTGTGCTCCAAGTACAGTATCTGTGAGGGGTTGCAGTGTTGTGGCACCAGCACCAATGCCTAAGGCACAATTTTTCAGCCCCTGTTTAACAGGGGCGTGTAATTACAAATCTTGATCTAATAGTTCACAGCAGGGCCCATTCCTGCGCCCACCAAGAGTAACTATGAGGGCCTACAGTCTTGTGGCAACACCGTCCACCACCACCACCACCACCAAAGGCCCAATTTTTCTGCCCTGTTCAACAGGTGCATGCAATTACAAATCTTGATCTAATAACTCACAGCAGGGCCCATTCCTGCACCCACCAAGAGTAACTGTGAGGGCTTACAGTCTTGTGGCAACACCGTCCACCACCACCACCAAAGGCCCAATTTTTCTGCCCTGTTCAACAGGTGCATGCAATTACAAATCTTGATCTAATAACTCACAGCAGGGCCCATTCCTGCACCCACCAAGAGTAACTGTGAGGGCTTACAGTCTTGTGGCAACACCGTCCACCACCACCACCACCAAAGGCCCAATTTTTCTGCCCGGTTCAACAGGTGCATGCAAGTACAAATCTTGATCTATTAACTCACAGCAGGGCCCATTCCTGTGCCCACCAGTCTTGTGGCTACACCAACATCTAATAGGGCAAATTTCTGCAGAGTATATACGGCAGGCCCCTACTTTCAAACATCCAACTTACAAACGACTCCTACTTGCAAACGGCAAGAGAAAACAGGAAGTGAGAGGAAATCTACCCCTAGGAAGGAAAATTCTATCCTGTTAGATTTAATTTGGGAAAAAGGTATCTCCTCTCTACTGATGCTTTATCACCAATCCTTGTTTCAATTAAAACCCCACTTTTCCAAAAACATTTGTCATTGGGACGGAAAGTGAGGTGACATGTTCTGAACAGATGTGCAAAGACAGCAAATGTTACAGGGGTGATAACCCCTCCCTATGTTCTCCAAAAAGCTTAAAAATAGATTTTTTTGGGATGGAGCTACACTTCATAATGTACCTGTTCAGATTCTACTTAAGAACAAACCTACAGTCCGTGTCTTATACTGCTGTTCAGAGTATATAGGGTTGTAGGTATAGGGTTTTATTTTGGGTGCGGGGTCCCCCTTAATATCCATACAAGACCCAAAGGGGCTGGGGTGGGGGGGGGTGATGGGGTAGCCATGCCATTTTTCTCAAGGATTTTCAGCCATATGGCGGCCAGGACAAGACATGACATTAAAGCCGCAAGTGGTTTTTAATGGCTTCTTTTTTTCCTTTACAAATGTCATTTTGTGCAAGGACAGTTCTAAACACGGGAAACACATGCCACTTCACAGGCATACTTTAGACACCCCCCAGGTACCATATTTAAAGGAAAATTTCACTTTTTTTTTTCACTTTATGCATCATTAAAATGACTGCTCCCGAAAAAACGTTCGTTTTTAAAATTTCTTTTTGCATTGATATATGTCCCCTGGGGCAGGACCCGGGTCCCCAAACCTGTTTTATGACATTAACATGCATATTGGCCGTTGTAATTAGCAATTTTGATTTCGAACGTTCGCGTCCATTATAACGAATAGGGTTCGAAAATTCGCGCGAACTTTCGGTCCGTTCGAAGGTTCTGGTGCGAACCGAACCCGGGGGTGTTCGGCTCATCCCTAGTCTCCAGCTAGATCGCTGTTAGTGGATCTGACAGGCACAGTTAGGTTTAGGCAATGGCCCTTTGCAGGCAGGAACTCAAAGCCCCTTGTTGTGTAGCAGAATACAGTGATCAGCTTGTACTTTTCCTCCAGCACCACCTCTTCAGGCACTGCCAATCCACCTGGCTGCAGCTGCCCCTTTCATTAGCCCTCCAGTCTAACTCTCCTCTCCAGTCTTCCAAACTGACTCTCGCCAGCCCACCCGGCTGACTCTGCAGGAGATCTTCCAGGGAAGGGATGAAGACTTAAGCACATGGCTACATGTGGCAGTCTCCCCCCCCCCCCCCTTTAGTAGTCCCCATTAGTGCTGCTCTACTCAGTAGTGCTGCTCTACTCACACTGTCCTCTCTCTTGCTCTATTGCCTCCAGTAAGGGCATCCTCAGTGTGTTGTGGCAGGATCCTTCAAGCACCCGAACCCTGGCTCATGGTCACCCCCCCCCCCAGACTAGGGGACACCCCAGAGGGCCACCGACAGCCTTCTTAGCACTATATCTCCATCTTCCACCCAACTGCCCCTACTGGCATGGCTCATGTCTATTTTACGAGGCAAACCCTACCCCCTGCCAGCCTTTTACTGGGGATTGGCTGAGGTCCTCATAAATATTCCAGGCAGCTCCTCCTAAACTCCACCCACCAGCTCTGGAAGTTTCTAAAACATTCTTGACCAGGGGGAGGCACCAGAGTAGCTGTTAGGATGTGTCATCCAGCCCTGACTCAATGAACCCTGACTAGGGATGAGCTGAATACCCCCCGGTTCGGTTCGCACCAGAACCTGCGAACGGACCGAAAGTTTGCGCAAACTTTCGAACCCTGTTAAAGTCTATGGGACTCGAACGTCAGAAAGCAAAAGTGCGAATTTTGAAGGCTAATATGGAAGTTATTGTCCTAAAAAGGGTTTGGGGACCCGGTTCCTGCCCCAGGGTACATGTATCAATGCAAAAACAAGTTTTAAAAAGGGCCGTTTTTTCGGGAGCAGTGATTTTAATGATGCTTAAAGTGAAAAAATAAAAGTGAAATATTCCTTTAAATATCGTGCCTGGGGGGTGTCTACAGCATGCCTGTAAATTGGCGCGTGTTTCTCGTGTTTAGAACTGTCCCTGCACAAAATGACATTTCTAGAGGAATCAAAGTAATTTAAAACTGCTTGCGGCTTTAATGTCATGTCTGGTCCAAGCAATATGGATGACCCTTTGGGTCTTGTATGGATATTAAGGGGAACCCCGCACCCAATTAAAAAAAAGGACAGACGTGGGGCCCCCAGGCCGGCCCTATATACTCTGAACAGCAGTATACAGGCGGTGCAAACAAGACAGGGACTGTAGGTTTGTTCTTAAGTAGAATCTGTTTGTCATTTTGAACTGGTACATTTTTAAAGTGTAGCTCCAGCCCAAAAAATCTATTTTTAAGCTTTTTGGAAAACATAGGGAGGGGTCATCAGCCCTGTAACATTGGTTTTGCTGTCTGTGCACCTCTTCAGAAGATTTCACCTCACTTTCTGTCCCAATGACAATTGGATTTAGAAAATTTGGGGTTTTTAGTGAAACAAGGAACTCTTACAGGAGAGAATTTCCCTTCCTAGGGGTAGATTTCCTCTCACTTCCTGTAGTCTTCCGTTTGCAAGTAGGAGTTGCTTGTAAATTGGATGTTTGAAAGTAGGGGCCTTCTCTATATACTCTGCAGAAATTTGGGCCTTAGGTGTTGGTGTTGCCACAACACTGTAAGCCCTCACAGTTACTCTTGGTGGGCACAGGAACGTGCCCTGCTGTGAAATATTAGATCAAGAATTGTAATTACATGCCCCTGTTGAACAGGGTCAGAAAAATTGGGCCTTTGGTGGTGGTGGTGTTGCCACAACACTGTAAGGCCTCACAGTTACTCTTGGTGGGTGCAGGAACGGGCCCTGCTGTGAAATGTTAGATCAAGAATTGTAATTACATGCCCCTGTTAAACAGGGGCAGAAAAATTGGGCCTTAGGCACTGGTGCTGGTGCCCAAACACTGCAACCCCTCACAGATACTCTAGTTGGAGCGCAGGAATGAGTCCTGCTGCAAAGTATTGCATCAAAAATTGTAATTACACGCCCCTGTTAAACAGAGGCTGAAAAATTGGGCCTTAGCCACTGGTGGCGGTGCCCAGAACCAAAAATTTTCTTACAGGCTATCAGCAAGCATGAACATTGAGGAGGAAGAGGACAGTCACTCAGCATAACAGGATAGTCACTCAGCATAGGCAGTCTTGAAGGGATCTCACATAAAAAAAAAAATATAAGACTGATTTATTTTTATGAAGGTCAGCCGATCGACCGATTCGGTGGACAGGCGCACCCTGTGATCGGTTACAAAGCCTCCAGCAGCACTGAATGTGCATTCCGAAAGAACGTGGATGCAGGACAGGCCAGTAGCTCAATTGCATACTGTGCAAGCTCTGGCCAGTGATCCATCCTCAAGACCCAGTAACCCAGAGGATTTTCGGTGGGAAAGATGTCCAAGTCTGGTCTTGCCCCTAGGTATTCCTGCACCATGTGAATCAGACGCTGGCGATGGTTGCTGGAACCGCTCATACCTTGGGGCTGCGGACTAAAAAATTGTCTGAACGCATCGGTCCGACGGCCACCTTCTCCACCGTTCCTTCTGTGACTGACCGAAGCCTCAGCAACACGTTGTCCAGGACCAGGAATTTGTAACCTCCCAGGCTCTGGAAACGCCTTGCACAAACCATTCTGCAAGGCCTCCCAAAGATGTTTCATCCTCTGCTCCTTGAAGGCCTACAGAGCACCGCTGGTTCCGAGGACTAATCAGTAGAGGAAGAGGCCATGGAGGAAGAAGAGGAGGGGGTGGATTAGAGAGGTGTGTCAGAATCACCACTAGTAGCATTTTGGAGGCGTGGTGGTGGAACAACCTCCAACACTACTGCACCTTGTCCTGCATCCTTCCCAGCTGCCAGCAGAGTCACCCAATGCACCGTGAAAGATAGGTAACGTCCCTGTCCGTGCCTGCTGGACCATGAGTCAGCGGTAATATGCACCTTACCGCTGACCGCCCTGTCCAGCGAGGCCAAGACATTGCCTTCCACATGCCGGTAGAGAGCCGGAATCGCCTTCCGTGAAAAAAAATGGCGTTTGGGAACCTGCCACTGAGGAACCGCACATTCCACAAACTCACAGGAAGGGGGCAGAGTCTACCAACTGAAAAGGCAGCAGTTGAAGTGCTAGTAATTTAGCCAAGCTAGCATTCAACCACTGAGCATGTGGATGGCTGGGAGCAAACTTCTTTCGGCGGTGCAGCAGCTGGGGCAGGGAAATTAGCCTGGTACAATCTGACGTTGGTGTACCAATAGCAGATTGCCCGCAAGTACTTGGCTGTGACACACCTAATTCTACACCTTCATTCCTCTCAGTGCAGGTTTCAGAGAGGACTGAAGGTATAGTGGGGTTGGAGATCCCAGCTTATGGGGAGCAAGAAGAGGTCCGCTTTGTTCTTTGCTCTGGGTCTTTTCCTGTACGCTAGCCAACGCACTGCATGGCAGGTTGACATATGTCTGGTCAAGCATGTAGTGCCCAAGCGGCTGCTCTTTTGGCCACGCGAGATACGCTTCAGACATATGTTGCAAATAGCAAAAAGTGCGATCTGCTGCACATGTCTCAAAAAAGGCCCACACCAAAGAACTTTTGGAATAACGCTCAGAGACAGCAGCGCCCTGCACATGCAGAGCTCTGCGGTGTGATGCAGTCGGTGTGCTGCCCTTAAGCTGGCCCCTGGAGGGCATCCTGCCTCGTTGGAGATGTGCCTCCTCCTCCTCCTCTCTCCTATCAGGCACCCACATAGAGTCAGTGACCTCATCATCCCCTCCCTCCTCATCACTGGAGCAAACCTGGCAGTATGCTGCAGCTGGGGGAACATGACTGCCAGTTTGCTGTCCTTCTTGGGCACCCCCTTTCTCTGGGCTCACATTACTGCCTTCCTCTAGCTGGGTTCCATCATCGGAGCCTTCAAAACGCTGCACATCCTCCTGCAGCATGTACCCAACTGTGGTCAAACAGTTCGGGGGATTCCTCAGGAGGACATGGTGGGGCTAGGGAAGGAGTGACTGATGCCATTGAGCCGAGGGAAGAGGCCGCTTTGCCAGACAAAGTACCCTGAGCCTGGGTGAGAGAGGATGAGGAGGATGAGGATGGCTTGGTCATCCACTCTACCAAGTCTTCGGCATGTTGCTGCTCAACGTGGCCAGCTGCCAAAAAAAGGACAAAAGTGCCCCACGGCCACGTGCTGATGAGGATGCACCGTGTCCACGACCAGCACTGTTGCCTCTAGACACAGAGCCTGCTTGCCCTCTTTTATTGGCCTGTGACTGTATGCCTCTCCTTGTTGGCCTTCCAGACATACTTTATTTGATGTATTGGAATAGGTACGTACACAAGGAATTGTCTGCAGTCAGCTTTAGCTGCACACTGTGGCCAGTATACAGTACACTGACTGAAAATACTGCAGCTGCCTTCCTGTCAGTATATTAGGAAGAGAACACCAGCAATTGTCTTCAGTTATCTTTAGTTGCACTGTGCACAGGACACAGTACACTGACTGAAAATACTGCTGCTGCCTGCCTGTCAGTATATTAGGAAGATAACACCAGCAATTGTGTGCAGTTAGTTTTAGTTGCACACCGTGCACAGGAAACAGTACGCTGACTGAAAATACTGCTGCTGCCTTCCTGTCAGTATATTAGGAAGAGAACACCAGCAATTGTCTGCAGTTAGCTTTAGTTTTGCACACTGTGCACAGGAAACAGTACACTGACTGAAAATACTGCTGCTGCCTGCCTGTCAGTATATTAGGAAGATAACACCAGCAATTGTCTGCAGTTAGCTTTAGTTGCACACTGTGCACAGGAAACAGTACACTGACTGAAAATACTGCTGCTGCCTGCCTGTCAGTATATTAGGAAGAGAACACCAGCAATTGTCTGCAGTTAGCTTTAGTTGCACACTGTGCACAGGACACAGTACACTGACTGAAAATACTGCTGCTGCCTGCCTGTCAGTTTATTAGGAAGATAACACCAGCAATTGTCTGCAGTTAGCTTTAGTTGCACACTGTGCACAGGAAACAGTACACTGACTTAAAATACTGCTGCTGCCTTCCTGTCAGTATATTAGGAAGATAACACCAGCAATTGTCTGCAGTTAGCTTTAGTTGCACACTGTGCACAGGACACAGTACACGGACTGAAAATACTGCTGCTGCCTGCCTGTCAGTATATTAGGAAGAGAATAACAGGAACGGATCTAGCTAAACTGAATACAGTATATATATATATATATATATATATTGTGAGGGGGTTAACTCAGCAGCGGGTGTCTGTGACCCCCTGGATGGGTTCACCACACAAAAACAGGCACAGCAGACAGTGGTAGGAGAAAACAAAAGGGTGTGGTTTTATTTGAACTATATACAGACCAAACAAATACAGCAAAAACAAAAGAAACAGGAAAATAAATCCTGGTCAACTTGACCGCTCACTACACACGTTGGTGTCCCTAACTAATAACTGGGAACAGTCTTGTGCTGTCCCAGTCCCTAGCTCCCTGCTTTTAAAAGTTTTTAGCAATAACCACACAGGCTTTGGCTCACCGCACAGAGATCACACTCCCCAGACTATCCACACAGATCTGGTTCCAGGTTGGAGCATCTCCCTTAGCATGCTGGGAGTTCTTGTAGAGGCCCTAATGAGCCCACTTGCTTCAGCTGTGCTCATTAACTCTTCCCCTGCAAGACTCCCAGCACTCCCCCTAGTGGTATAAATCGGCATAAAGCCTGAATCTAGGACATACATATCTACCATCCTGGATGCAAACTGGTGATTTTACCTGCCTGCTGTCACATACCCCCCCCCCTCTTGTTTTAACCTTGGGGTTGGAACACAAGCAATCAGGCATGCATGTACTCGAGACAAAGCATCCACATTCCCCATTTGAACGCCAGGGCGATGCTTTACCGTAAAGTTGAATTCCTGTAGGGCTAGGAACCACCTATTTACTCTTCTATTTGTCTCTTTGTTTTGAGCCATCCACTTTAAGGGAGCGTGATCAGTAATCATGTCAAAGTGCCTACCTAGCAGATAGTACCGAAGGGAATCTAGAGCCCACTTCACCGCTAAACACTCCTTCTCAATCGTGGCGTAATTTACCTCATGGGACTTCAATTTCCTGCTGAGGTAAATGACTGGGTGCTCTTCCCCGTTCCAGACCTGGGACAATACTGCTCCTAACCCAACGTCGGATGCATCACTTTGTACGACAAAGTCCCTAGAGAAGTCTGGTGAGTACAACACTGGCTGGCTACATAAGGCTTTTTTTAAGAACTGAAATGCTGCCTCAGCCTCTGGGTTCCATTTAACCATGACAGACTCTTTCCCTTTTGTCAGGTTGGTTAGGGGCACAGCCTGAGAAGCAAAGTGGGGAATGAATCGCCGATAATAACCAGTGATTCCCAGAAAGGCTCGTACCTGCTTTTTGCTGTTGGGACGTGGCCAATTCTGTATGGCCTCGACTTTGTTGACTTGGGGTTTTATTACTCCCCTCCCAATGGTGTACCCAAGATATTTGGCCTCCTCCTGCCCAATTGTACACTTCTTGGGGTTGGCTGTAAACCCAGCTTCCCGGATAGAGTCTAGGACTGCTTGCACTTTTGGCAGATGTGAGGCCCAATCGGTTCTATAGATAATTACATCATCCAGGTAAGCCGCAGCATACTTTTGATGGGGCCTCAGTATCTGGTCTATTTTCTGCTGGAATGTTGCCGGCGCATTCTGTAACCCAAACGGCATTCTTTTATATTGGAACGTCTGGGGTTACAAATGCGGTTTTCTCCTTGGCCGACTTGGCCAGGGGAATTTGCCAATACCCTTTTGTGAGATCAAGAGTTGTCAAGTATCGGGCTGTTCCCAGCCGGTCGATCAACTCATCTATACGTGGCATGGGGTAGGTGTCAAATTTTGTAACTTTGTTCAGTTGTCGAAAATCGTTACAAAATCGCCAGCTCCCATCCGGTTTAGGCACTAACACAATGGGACTTGACCAATCACTTTGGGACTCCTCTATCACCCCTAACTTAAGCATTTTCTGTACTTCCTCACGTATTGCCTCCTGACAGGCCTCCGGGATCCGATAGGGTTTTAGTTTCACCGGGCGGGGTAATAATATCATGCTCTACCCCAGACGTTTGTCCCGGCAGCTCAGAGAAAACCTCCTTGTTGAGAAGCACAAACTCCTTAACCTTCTGTTGTTGGGGGTTTGACAAGGTGACTGCTATTCCAACCTCAGAAATCACGCAATCAGAGTGAGCTGGTGACAAAGTTTCTGCGACTAGGGATTCCCTATCCCTCCAGGCTTTCAACAGATTAACGTGATAGATCTGTTCGGGCTTTCGCCTTCCTGGTTGTCTGACCTTGTAATTTACTTCACTCACTTTTTCCATTATCTCATACGGGCCTTGCCATTTGGCGAGGAATTTGCTTTCAACCGTAGGGACAAGTACCAATACCCTATCCCCGGGGAAAAGGTACAGGTCCTGGCTCCATGGTTGTACACTCTCTGCTGTGCCAACTGCGCTTGGGCCAAATGTTCCTTTACAATTGGCATTACCTGTGCAATTTTATCTTGCATCAGGGCGACATGCTCAATCACACTCCTGTGGGGAGAACTCTCACTTTCCCAGGTTTCCTTGGCGATATCCAACAGCCCTCTGGGGTGTCTCCCATAAAGTAACTCAAAGGGTGAGAAACCCGTAGAGGATTGGGGTACCTCCCTAATAGCAAACATTAAATAGGGAATTAGACAGTCCCAATCCTTTCCATCTCTATCCACCACTTTCTTTAACATTTGTTTTAGGGTTTTGTTGAATCTTTCAACCAACCCATCTGTTTGGGGGTGATACACAGATGTACGCAATTGTGTCACTTTGAAAAACTTACACAGCTCTTTCATAACCCGGGACATAAAGGGTGTACCTTGGTCCATAAGCAGTTCTTTACAAATACCCACACGGCTAAAAACAAGAGATAGCTCTTTGGCTATGGTTTTGGCCGAGGTATTTCTGAGAGGAATCGCTTCCGGATAACGGGTGGCATAGTCCATTATAACCAAGATGTACTGGTGCCCCCTAGCGGACTTCATTATCGGACCTACCAAATCCATTGCGATCCTCTCAAAGGGGACCTCAATGATGGGAAGAGGTACCAGCGGCTTACGGAAATGTGGCATCGGTGCCGAACTCTGACACACAGGGCAGGAGGAACAATAATTTTCTGTTTCCTTCATGACCCCAGGCCAATAGAATCTCTGCAATACTCTCTCTCTGGTTTTCTCTGTCTCCAGATGACCTCCAAGAATGTGCCCATGGGCCAACTCTAACACCAACTTCCTGTAAGGTTTGGGCACCACAAGCTGCTCAATGGTTCCTTCTGCCCTTTTAGCCACCCGATACAGTAGGTCCTTTTCTACGATACAGTATGGGTAAGTGCAGGTCTCATCTGGGTTCACTAACTCGCCATCTATTTCCACTACGTTTTCCCGTGCCTTTATTAGGGTGGGGTCTTTTAACTGTTCTGTGGCAAAATTTTCCTTGTGAACCTCGAGATCAGAAAACTCCACAGACGGCATGTTTTCGTCTGAGGATGTTGGCTCCTCCCCAGTTTCTCGAGTCTCCCCTGCCAATACCGACAAGGGGAATTCTGGAGAGTCCTCACCACTCTCAGAGGAATTCTGGCTATCACATTCCTGGTATATAGGGGCACCAGTGGGGGGGGGCTCAGGACAATCCCATAGTTCCCAGAACTTTGGAAAATCCCTTCCCACAATGGCATCATGAGGCAAGTGAGACACTAATCCCACCCGATGAGAGAGGGTACCTTTGGGGGTCTCAAAACACACTGTAGTCACCGGATACTCTCGGGTGTCCCCATGCACACAAATAACCGCTACCTTGTTATTCCCAGAAACCTCTGTAGTAACTAATTCAGCCTTCATCAGTGTCACGAGGCTACCTGAATCCAGCAATGCAACAACATTTCTACCATTAACACACATTTTGCATAAATGTTTCTCAGTTCCCCGAATGGCAGTGCATGCGACTGTCGCAAACAGCGACTGACGTCTGTCCGTTAGAAAGTCACATTGCATGGGTTCATCCACAACCGGGCAATTTGCTGCAATATGTCCCTCTTGTCGGCAGCGGTAACAAACAATCCTTCTTGCTGCCTCTTGAGCCCCTGACTTCCCAGGCTGTTCTCGCCAAACCTTGGGTAGAACTCCCACCCTCTCACTCTCTCCACCCTCACCCCTTGGAATCATCTTACCCGCCACTGGGGATGGTCTGGTCTTAGGGTGGAAGGTCCGTGAGTCTCTGGAAGAGGCAGTCAGGTTCTCTGTAGCCAAGTACTTCTCTACACGATCCACAAGATTATCGGCCGTTTCTGGGTCTCCATGGCTTACCCACTTTTGGATGGCAGTAGGAATAGCTCTCAAGAAACGATCCATCACAACACGTTCCACAATCTTTGGTGCGGACAAAGTCTCTGGCTGCAGCCACTTCCTGCTCAGGTGAATGAGATCATACATTTGAGACCTGGGGGGTTTTCCCAGCCGGAAAGTCCAGTTATGCACACGCTGAGCCCGGACAGCCAGGGTGACACCCAGCCATGCCAATATTTGAGTTTTTAGCATCACATAGTCTTTTGCTTGGTCAAGCTCTAGGTCATAGTAAGCTTTCTGCGATTCACCAGTTAACAGAGGAGCCACCAGTCCAGCCCACTGCTCCTTAGGCCACTTTTCTCTTTCAGCAGTCCTTTCAAACGTGGTCAAAAACACCTCTGGATCATCCTCTCCAGTCATTTTTGTCAATAAACGACTCACCCCAAAGGACGCGGTATTAGTGGAACGACTTGCCTCACTGGTCTGCGGATGTTGCTGCATTAACGTTTCCATTTGTTGTAGTCTTTGCTCTTGCTTCTGTAACAGGTCTATGAAGCGAGCCTCAGATTGCTGCTGGGCTTGTTGCTGAGCTTGCTGCTGGGCTGCGAGGCTCTGTTGCAAAGTTGCATTTGTCTGCTGCTGGGCTGCAAGGCTCTGTTGATGAGCTGCAAGGCTCTTTTGCAAACCTGCATTTGTCTGCTGCTGATTGGCATTTGCTAGAGCCAGCTGTTTCAGTATCTCCTCCATGCTGGCCTTAAAAAAAAACTGCCCGCATTCTCCACCAACTGTGAGGGGGTTAACTCAGCAGCGGGTGTGTGTGACCCCCTGGATGGGTTCACCACACAAAAACAGGCACAGCAGACAGTGGTAGGAGAAAACAAAAGGTTGTGGTTTTATTTGAACTATATACAGACCAAAAAAATACAGCAAAAACAAAAGAAACAGGAAAATAAATCCTGGTCAACTTGACCGCTCACTACACACGTTGGTGTCCCTAACTAATAACTGGGTACAGCCTTGTGCTGTCCCAGTCCCTAGCTCCCTGCTTTTAAAAGTTTTTAGCAATAACCACACAGGCTTTGGCTCACCGCACAGAGATCACACTCCCCAGACTATCCACACAGATCTGGTTCCAGGTTGGAGCATCTCCTTTAGCATGCTGGGAGTTCTTGTAGAGGCCCTAATGAGCCCACTTGCTTCAGCTGTGCTCATTAACTCTTCCCCTGCAAGACTCCCAGCACTCCCCCTAGTGGTATAAATCGGCATAAAGCCTGAATCTAGGACATACATATCTACCATCCTGGATGCAACCTAGTGATTTTACCTGTCTGCTGTCACAATATATATATATATATATATATAACTCCTAAGATGCATATATATACTGCATACACTGTAACTGTGTCATGGATATGCATTAATGTCTGTCTGCCATCTTACCTTCCTCCTCATGTTTCTCGTCGTGTCTTCTCAAGGTGACCCCCAAGGAGAGTCTTCCGGTTGCTGCCACTTCTGTTTCTTCTGATCTTCCCGCTGCATACAGCGATTACCGGGATGTGTTCTGTAAGAAATCAGCTGAGGTGCTTCCTCCCCACAGGTCTTTTGACTGTGCTATTGATCTTGTCCCCGGAGCAACTCTACCCAGGGGTCGTACCTACCCTCTGTCCATCCCAGAGACCCAGGCCATGTCGGAGTATGTCGCAGAGAATCTGGAGAGAGGTTTCATCCGGAAATCCTCATCGCCTGCAGGGGCAGGGTTCTTTTTTGTTGCCAAAAAGGATGGTACCTTAAGACCCTGCATCGATTATCGGGGTTTAAATGCGGTTACTATTAAAAATCGATACCCCTTACCCTTAATATCTGAACTATTCGATAGGTTGAAGGGTGCCTCCATTTTCACCAAGTTGGATCTCAGAGGCGCGTACAATCTCATTCGAATACGGGAGGGTGACGAATGGAAGACTGCATTCAACACTAGAGAAGGGCATTACGAATATCTGGTGATGCCTTTTGGTCTGTGTAATGCTCCAGCCGTGTTTCAAAACTTTGTCAATGAAATCTTCAGAGATCTGCTGTACCAGTTTGTTGTCATCTATCTGGATGACATTCTGATCTTTTCTGAAAATCTGCTCGTCCACAGAAACCATGTCCGCACTGTACTTCAACGTCTTAGAGAGAACAATCTCTATGCCAAGCTGGAGAAATGTTCCTTTGAATGTTCTGAGGTCCTGTTTTTGGGGTGCTTCGTCTCATGTTCGGGTCTTCGTATGGACCCTGGGAAGGTCTTGGCTATCACCAACTGGCCTCTTCCTGCTAGCCTCAAGGCCACACAGCGCTTTCTTGGCTTCACTAATTATTATAGGCAGTTCATAAGGAATTACTCTTCCATTGCCGCGCCTATTATCGCTTTGACCAAGAAGGGTGTGAATGCCAGAGACTGGCCTCCCGAAGCTGTCTCTGCATTTCACAACCTGAAACAGGCCTTTGTTTCTGGCCCCCTCTTGAGGAGACCAAATCCTGGGAATGCATTTTTTATTGAAGTGGACGCTTCCTCAATGGGGGTGGGAGCTGTGCTTCTTCAAATCTTTGAGAAGAGACGCCAACCATGTGCGTTCTTCTCCCAAAAAAATTCTCAGGCAGAGAGGAATTATGCCATCGGTGATCGGGAACTTCTCGCAATTAAATTGGCGTTAGAGGAGTGGCGTCATCTCTTGGAGGGTTCCCCTCACTCCATAACGATCTTTACCGATCACAAGAATTTACAGTATCTACAGAATGCTAAACGTCTGAATCCTAGACAGGCCAGGTGGAGTCTCTTCTTTGCCCGTTTTAATTTCACGATTACCTACAAACCTGGTTCCTGCAACGGTCGGGCTGATGCGCTCTCTAGGTCATTTGACACTTTGGACGAGGAGTCCGCCCCTGAACCTGAGCCGATCATTCCCACCTCTTGCATTGTTGCCCACTCTACCACCCTGAAGTCAAAAATTCTGCCTGGTAAGACCTTTGTCCCCACTGAGCTAAGAGCTAAGATCCTTCGTTGGGGACATGATTCCAAGGTGGCAGGGCATTCTGGATTCCTCCGATCCTTCCTACTCATCAGTCGTCACTACTGGTGGCCTAATCTCCGCTCGGACGTCAAAGACTACGTTAAAGCTTGTCATGTCTGTGCTCAGTCCAAATCCTCCACACAAGCTCCTGCTGGTCTCCTCATGCCCTTGCCCATTCCTAAGGAACCCTGGGCCCATATTGCCATGGATTTTATCACCGATCTCCCACTGTCTGAGAATAATACTGTCATTTGGGTGGTAATCGATCGATTCTCCAAGATGGCTCATTTTGTTCCTCTTCCTGGTCTTCCTTCTGCCCCTGCCTTGGTTCCCATTTTCATTCGGGAAATTCTCCGCCTACATGAGGTCCCTTCTCATATTGTTTCCGACAGGGGAGTCCAATTCACGTCTCGTTTTTGGAGAGCCTTTTGCAAATCCCTCAATATTGTCTTGGATTTTTCTTCTTCTTACCATCCCCAATCCAATGGACAGACTGAGAGGGTTAATCAGGAGTTAGAGGTCTTTCTTCGCACCTTTGTGTCTTCTCACCATGACGATTGGTCCTCTCTACTCCCGTGGGCAGAATTCTCCCATAACAATCATGTGAATACCAGTTCGCAGAAGACACCCTTTTTCACAGTTTATGGAAAACCCCCTTAACTTCCTCTTCCCATGATCTGTTCTCCAGACATTCCAGCTTTGGCTTCGGTTCAGGAGTCTCTCAATTCCGTTTGGGGTCACGTTCATGATTCCCTCCGGGCAGCTGCTGAAAAATTCAAAGGCTTTGCCGACCGCCGCAGGCGTAAACCGCCTTCTCTTCAGCCAGGGGACAAAGTCTGGCTCTCTACCAGGAACATCAAGCTCCGAGTTCCTTCTCTGAAGTTTGCTCCACGATTCATCGGTCCATACACGGTAACTGCTAAACTGAATCCGGTTTGTTTCAAACTCCAGATTCCTAAGAGCCTTAAAATCACTAACTCCTTTCATGTTGCTCTTCTAAAGCCTTTAGTCCTCAATAAATTCTCTCGTCCTCTCCCTACCGTGGCGCCTGTCTCTGAGGATAATCAGGAGTACGAGATCAGTCAAATTCTGGACTCCCGACTCTGTAAAGGCGTTCTTCAGTACCTCGTTCATTGGAAAGGGTTTGGTCCTGACTCCTGAGGAGAGGTCTTGGATCACTGCATCTGAGGTCTTTGCACCTCGTCTGTTAAAGGAGTTTCATCTGAAGTTTCCCTCTAAACCTGGGCCCAGGCGGGGAAGGGGGAGGCCTCGTAAGAGGGAGGGTACTGTCATGGATATGCATTAATGTCTGTCTGCCATCTTACCTTCCTCCTCATGTGTTCATCTAGAGACCAGACCTCCTTCACCTGGCTTCCTTTATAATCTCTTCCCAGCCTGACTCCACCCCAGGCCCTATCACAGAACACTATATTAACCTGTGCACTGCAAGCCTGCTTTGCTGATCAACGTGTTTGTTAGGCATTGTGTGTTTGGGTTCCTGCCTGCCGTGTGCTACGTCTGTCTCTCTGTTACGTTATTGGCTTGTCCCTGACTATCCCTGTCTGCTCGTGACCCTTGACCTTCGGCTCGTTCTTCGTTATCCTTGTCTGCTTGTGGCCCCTGACCTTCAGCTTGTTATTCGGTTCTCTCTTATCGTGTGCTGCTGCTTCCCCTCTTTTCCCCTTATCCTACGGGGCGTGAGCTAGGAAACTCCAGGGGCCGCGACCTGGTCCCAGCCTGCAGCTAACATCCTCACCACTAGAGGCCCTGGAGAAGACCAGCTGGGTCTTAGACTCCGCGCCCTGGGGAATCTTGGCTCTAGCTTCCGTTTGGATCCCGGTTGTGCTCCTCTGGTCCCGCTTTCCACAACCACCCAGTTTCCTATCCGCAGAAGCCAGCCATAGGGTTCACTACCTCGCGGTGCACTCCTGTCCCCCTACGGTGTGCATCTGTCACCTGGCCACAGGTGACCCTGACAAACTGCAGCTAACTGACTCGCCTGCCTGCTTTATCTAACTCAACAGAAATTTTTGCTCACCCAGGAGGGACAGCTACAGCAGCCAGCCCCGCTGCAGGCAGCCTGTCACAATCTACAGGAGGCTGTGGCTGGATGGAGCTGAATGCTGTACCTGCATCCTGAAATTTTGTCCCTGAATGGACAGACCGCTAGATGCCGGTACCACTCAGTACAGTGTTTAACTGCAGGTGTCCATCTTGGGCTAGCTCAAATGCCAAGAGGGGTGTACTGCAGCTGTACAGTCCCATGTGCAAGGGGTCTAAGGTCAGGTGTGGGCTTTATACAGACTATTTGACTTTGTCCTGAATAGGCAAGCCCAAAAATTGTTTTGGACAGAATGCAGGTTTTTCCTGCTACGGGTACAGTGCCTTGAAAAAGTATTCACACCCCTTGACAATTTCCACATTTTGTCATGTTACAACCAAAAACGGGGGGAGGAGCAACATCATGGTGCTGTAGTGCAGGGTGTTGCTGTAAACTCCATGCTCTCCTCCAGGTGAACCGGCAGAAGGGGGGATGTCCCTTGTAGATATAAGATGGAAATCACTAGGAAAGACTCGGAGAGGACTGAGATCAACGAGGGTAAGGTGATTGAGAACTTTTACTACCCACTTCCCTAGTATTCCTAGCTGAAAGATGTGTCCAGCAGTAAATATTGACTATTGATAACCCCTGTTTCTGATGGAACGGTGGATGGAGTTTAATCAGATGTGAATAACGCTGTGAACATTGCTATTTCTTATTGGGGGCTTAAGAAGAAAATGACATTTTGAGAGTTGGCGATTTATATTGCCTGATTACAATTTGACATAATTGGCGATAGAGCTCAACCGGCTGCGAATAATACTGGGATCACTGGTATTAAATCAGATGATGAATTGATGATGATGAGGAGTTGATTGCGGATAGAGCTTAATCACCTGTGAACAACACTGTGAATATCGCTGCCTTTTTTTTTTCTCTCTCTTTCTTCCTTTTTTTTTTTATGGGGGCATAAGAAGAAAATGACATTCTGAGAGTATTCTATACCGCCGACCTGATTATAACCTGATATAACTGTGCTGTCAGCAGTACCGGTCATATGCTTGAAGATAAAGGATGGTAACAGATAAAACAGGCATAGTATAGATTGGAACACAGAGAATGAAGATCTGGGTCAATTAACTCTTACCTACACGGCCGCTTGGGTCTAAAGGGATGGAAGAGGAAGGGAAGGGGAGGAAGGGAGAGGGAAAGAGAAAAGAAAAGGAAAAAAAAGGGAAAGGGGAGAGTCTGCTTTCTGCTGGAGTTAAGGTCCTCTGGTAAGGAGAAAATGGGGAAAAAGGGCCCCAAAGCGAACCAGGGGGAGGGTACAAGTTGCACCTCAATAAAGCCCTACCTGGTTGCAGAGGGGTCGGGCCAGGTGGCTCATAGTCCCAGTAGGAAAACAGAGTCAGCTCCAATGACACCTGCAAAAAAGAAGGGACACCCAGAGATGGATCAGGGGAGTGAGGTGACCCCGGGGAAAAGTAAACCCAATAAAGCCAGATGTCCAGAAACAAAAAGCAAGAAAACACCTGAGAGACAACAACAACTTGAAACATCATGTGAAGGGTATCAAGACTCCCCAACAAAGCAAGATATGAAGGATATGATAGAAATGATAACACGCTTAGAGCAAACAATCAAAGGGGAAATGGGTGCAACAAGAAAAGACATACAGAGTGTACTCCAAAGAGTGGAAGGAATAGAAGAACAGTTAGAAGAACATAAAAGTGCAATAAAAGAATTAAGAGATAGAGCCGATATGGATTGGATAGAGATAAGAAATGCTCGGTATAAACTTGAGGACCAAGAAAACCGTAGTAGAAGGAAGAACCTACGGATAAGAGGACTCCCTAAAGATGTTAAAGACAAAAGAACTAGGGGATGTGCTACGAGAGACTTTTAATTTAGCCTTAAATTGTGAAATAACTATGCCGATGCGGTTTGAAAGAGTCCACAGAATACAAAGGTCATATAGTGCATACAGAGATATGCCAAGGGACACCATAGTAAGATTTCAAGATTATGAGCAGAAAGAGTTAGTCTCCCAAAGCACAAGGAACTCCTTCCCCATGGAATATAAAGGAATTCAATTATCTATTTTTTCTGACTTGGCACCAGAGACGCTAGCACGGAGAAGGGCTTTGAAGCCGTTGACAAACCTTCTACAGACAAAGGATATTTCTTACAGGTGGGGGTTACCAGCCTATCAGTGAAGAACCAAGGGGTCTCGGCTTATGTGCGGTTTCCAGAAGATATAAAAGAGTTCTGTAACAGACTGAATATACAGTTTGTACAAATAGACAATTGGGAAAAGAGACCTCCAGCATGGAGAAGGTGGAAGTATCAGGATTGGAATAGAGCTTTGAATGCTGTTTCAAATTTTTGTTTTTATAAGAGGGTAGAAAGTAAAATGATGTGATAATGATGATCAATTCACCTGGGGGGGGGGGAGTATGGAGTGTTAGTGCCGTCCTGCTTTCCGGAGACCATTCTTAATTGGGAGGTTGGGTCTCCGGAGAATAGAAGGACATACAAGATCCCCCGAGGTAAGGTAGGACCCGCTCGGCAGATAGCCCGGTTGGGGGCAGACCGAGGGAGTTCTAACATTGGTATACAATGTGATAGGGGGGGTATATGTGGTCTCAATGTATTTAATATGGGTAGTGGAAGCTGAACCTAGATGTCATGTTTTTGATGGTTAAGCTGGATTGTTACTCCTTGAATGTAAAAATACTCCTTATAAAAAACTGAGGTTGGATGTAAGTAAAAGATGGATTATCTTGAGGAGAGAAGATTGTACGGGGTCTTCTCTTTCCTGTCTGTATCTGGTGGATCGCTTTAGTTATAGTATAGAGGAAATAAATTATTCAATATGGCAGCGATTAAAATAGTTACGTATAATGTGCGTGGGCTAAATAGCCCAAATAAGCGATACCAGATACTACAGGAAATGAGGAGATCTTCGGCCAATATAGTGTTTCTACAAGAAATCAACCTGAAGGAGACATCTAAGACCAGACTGAACCCTAAAGACTTCCCTATATGGATCCATAGCTATTCTCCCAATAAAAGATCAAAAGGAACTGCGATAGGGTTTGATAAGAACACACGGTTTATATTGGAAGGTATGGAAATAGATCCAGAAGGAAGATATCTCTTTGTTAAAGGCTCCCTATTTAGTATGAAATATACCTTGGTAAATGTCTATTGCCCTAATATACGCCCCGCAGTGTATTTGAGAAAAATATTGAATAGACTGGAGGGCTTTAGGGAAGGGAAGGTGATATTAGCAGGGGACTTTAATTTTGTTTTTGACCCGGTATTAGATACCCAACCAAGGTCATTAAGGTCAAAGGGAAAATATCTTAGAGCAATTAAACATAAACTGTTTCAAATGCATTTAATAGAGGCCTGGAGAATTCTACACCCTAGAGACAAATATTTCACGTATTATTCATCCGTACATAGGTCATACTCTAGAATAGACCATTTTCTACTAGACCATCAACTACTAGAGGGATTGAGAGTTGTAGAAATAAAGTCAATAACGCTCTCTGACCATGCTCCGGTCGAGATGACCCTGGATATAGGGGAAATCCCGGCCGGCCAGGGGGTATGGAGATTAGATGAATCCCTGTCATGTACCTGGGTGTATTTGAACCGGGATCTTCCTGGTCCCACAGCTGCAGCCTTACCTGTTGTGCTACGGAGCAGATCTAGACTTTTGGAAATGTCCTCTCAGTATTAAGCATTGCCTTGGACTCACTAGCCCCACCTGCTGCCAGCTGTGGACAATTTTCTATCAAAGCAGCCCATAAAATGGAAGTGATGCTATCTCTCAGTGCCCGTTTGTGTGGAATAGCTCCCTGGGTGTTGTGACTGCTTTTTGATCTTGATTTTCGTGTTGAACT
This sequence comes from Rana muscosa, assembly GCA_029206835.1. Lineage (NCBI taxonomy): Eukaryota > Metazoa > Chordata > Amphibia > Anura > Ranidae > Rana > Rana muscosa. The sequence continues at coordinate 113,617,199 of JARGYO010005626.1, forward strand.
TCTGCCTGAATTCCTGACTACTCTCTAGCCTGCTGATTTTGTACTTCACTGCCAGCTTGTGTATGACCTTTGCCTGCCTGACCACTCTCTGGATTTCGATCGTGTACCGTTTTGCCTGATCTGTTGCCAACCTAATCTGCCTGACTACGTTTTCGCCTAAATCCTCAGCACACTTCGGACACTACCTATCACAGGTACCTTACAATCCCTCCTAAATGACACCAAGATAGCCAGTGATATAGAAAAGGAAATGGGTCTCTTCTTTAAAGAAAATGACGTAGAAAATATCACTCCATCGATATTATGGGAAACACATGAAGTGTACATGAGAGGGAGGTTGATAGCAGAAAAGGCCAAGAGAAAGAAAATTAGGCAGTTCTAGAAACAAACTCTATTAGAAGAAATCCAGGGCCTGAAACAGAAACACAAAGAAAGACAGGAAGAGCAAACCTTGAGTCTATTAACTGGGAAAAGAGAAAAGTTACGGGATCTAATGGAACAAGAAACCAAATGGGTATCTAACAATTAAGAAATTCTACGCCATGGGGAATAAACCTGGGAAACACCTGGCAAGGATAATTAAACCCAGAAATACACAGAACTTTATCTCAAAAATAAAAGATACTAAAGGCGATATGAGGTATTCTACAAAAGATATAATCAAAACTTTCCAAGAGTATTATCAGAATCTATATAAAGTAAATAAAGAACAAGGCTTAATAGAAATCCAGAGTAGAAGAAGGAAAATGAAACAATATTTAGAAAGGGCTAAGATCCCGACAATGGCAGAAGAAGTAATTAATAAATCAGATAAGGAAATATCAAGGGAGGAAATAAATCAAGTAATTTAAAATATTAAAATGGGAAAGAGCCCGGGCCCAGATGGGTACACTTCACTTTACTATAAGAGATATGGAGAAACCCTGATACCGTACTTCCAGAAGTATATGAACTCCATAGGAGGTGGTATGATGATGCGTGAGGAAGCTTTGGGTGCCCACATTGCTCCTATAGAGAAGGAAGATAAGGATCCCTCATTATGCGCCAGCTATAGGCCTATATCTTTGATTAATGTTGACATAAAGATCTATGCGAGAATTCTGGCAGAGAGATTAAGACCTTTCATGCCAGAGCTGATTCAAAATGATCAGGTAGGGTTTGTACCAGGGAGGGAAACGAGGGACAATGCTAAAGCTAAAAGAAGTAAAATACCAGTCTTATTTCTGTCAGTAGACGTCAAAAAGGTTTTTGACAGATTAGACTGGGAATTTATGCTAGCAACAATGAGATATATAGGACTAGGGCCTAACATGCTTAGATGGATAGGGGCACTTTACTCTAAGCCCTCTGCACAGGTTCGGGTAAATGGGACCCTTTTGGATAGTTTCCCACTTTTTAATGGGACCCGACAGGGTTGCCCGCTTTCACCCCTTCTGTTCGTCCTCTCATTAGAACCACTACTAGCAACTATTAGAACTAACCAGGAGATAGAGGGGGTAAAGGTAGATGGGAGAGAACATAAGATCTCTGCGTTTGCGGACGATATGATGCTGTATGTATCAAATCCAAGGCAGACATTACCAAAGATACTAGAATAATATGGAAAATTTGGAGAGATTTCAAACTTAAAGATTAATAAAGAGAAAACTGAGATATTAAGTATATCCTTAAGTTCGAAAGAACGCAGAGACCTTGGGGCCCTTTATCCATTTACATGGAAACAGAAGGGGATGAAATATTTAGGGATTTATCTGTCCAACATAGAGAGGGATATGTATGAAGATAATTATATCCCCTTATTAAATAAAATGAAACTAGAATTGAAGGGGTACCCGATAGAAAAATTATCTTGGCTGGGTAGAATAAGCATTATTAGGATGATGATACTGCCTAAAGCTCTGTACATCTTTCAAACACTCCCAATAAGAATCCCAGATATGTACTTTAAAATATTGGAGAAGATAATAAGGAGATTTATATGGAAAAAAAGAAGCCTTGCATATCAGTCGAGACCCTGACTAGATCTAGACATGAGGGAGGACTATATCTACCAGATTTTAGAAGATACTATGAGGCATTTGTATTAAAAAGATAACAGATTGGATGCAGGGAAATGGACAGAAAAAAAAAATGGGTAGGAGTAGAAGAATGTTTGTGTAATGGGGACTTGGGACAGAGAATATGGATTCCAAACCGATATAGAGGTCTTACACAAGATATACGCTCAATAACAACAGAAACCTTTAGAATATGGGATAGAGTGTGTAAAACAAAAAAGTGGCTCCATAATAGCCCGTTGCTGTCCCTCACGGGTACAGACTACTTCCCGCCAGGAAAGGGGGGCGGGGGCTTTCTGAGACGGGCAACTTCAGACACATTAAAATTGAAGGATGTACTGAAAGGGAACATCTTGTGCCCAATCTCAGAAATACAAGAAAAATATGGATCCTATATAGGTGACAGTTGGAGGTATAGACAAGTCCAACATTTTGTAAATACACTACCGAAACCCCTGCGTGCTATGAATGAGTTGACTCCATGAGAAAAACGTATAGAGCAGGGGGGGGGGAACGGGAAGGCAGGGGATATCGAACATATATAGGATATTGTCACCTCTAAGGGGCCCCGAAACAATGAAAATATTGGAAAGTTGGGAATTAGAACTAAACCAAATTATAACAGATGAAAAGAAGAGTCGAGTCTTTGACTATGTTCATTCTACTTCAATAGAGGCAAAAGTAAAAGAAATGAATTATAAGCTCCTAACTAAATGGTATTTGGTCCCAACAAAATTACATAGAATAAATAAGGAGTCATCACACCTATGTTGGAGAGAGTGTGGGATGGAGGGAACACACGCCCATATATGGTTGCACTGCCCCTTGATACAGGAATACTGGAGAGAGATATTAAGATTGATAAAGAAGATTAGTGGATTTGAGGTTAAACTTGATCCATGGTATTGCCTGTTTCATAATACGGGGATAAAATATAGAATGACTTTGGTACCATATATGTTGAAGGGAGCTAAAGCACTAATACCACGGAAATGGAAAGAAAAGAAAGTGCCATCAATAGGAGATCAATGTCTCTTTCTTGTCTCCCCCCCCCCCCCACTTCTTTTTTTTTTTTTTTCCTTTTCCCTTTTTTACACACCCGTAGGCTTGGAGTGGGAGCCTTCCTATATTAATTCACATACAATCTTTCTCCACTAGACTTTGTTGATATTAATTATTACTGACACCAGAATTTATTTTTTCTTTATTTGGAATTTTTCCTGGATTTTATATATATATTTATTAATTTTTTTTCTCATATTAGTAGGCTTGGAGTTGGAGCCTTCTCAAATTATTTCACATAAAATTTAGCTCCAATTGACTTGTTTGATATTAATTTTCACTGATACCACCTCCCCCTTTTTTTTCTTTCTTATATTAGTAGGCCTGGAGAGGAAGCCTTCTTAAACTAGTAGACACATAATTTAATACCACCAGATTTAGTTGATTTTTATTCACATTCACATTTAAATTTTTTATAAAAATTTTTTTTCTTCTCTCTTTTTTCTTTGGGGTAATCATTATAGGGATATTGAAATATGATAGACACATGTCACGATGCACTTGCACTTTAGATTTTAGATACACAAGAGAGGGACTACATGGGGGATTTAGTCCCTCACACCCTTTTCTCCGCCCCCCCCTTTCGTTTTTTTTTCCTTTCTCTCTCTCCTTTTTTCTTTCCTTTGCTCCTCCGACTTGCTTGGCTTCTCTTTCTATCTTTCTTCCCCTCTCTCTTATGCTCGACCCCTCCATCTGGGGGACTAAGAGTATGGGGGCCATGGAGATGGATATACTATATATGGTATAAGTAGATCTTTTAGTATAAACTGTTATTGATATTTTCGGTTCATTTTAACAAAGGCGTAAATATTGAGATCGTATATGTGTGTTTTGTCAATGTGGTTTAAATACTTATGTATTGTTATGTATGTAATGTCAAAAAAGATTAATAAAAAGATTTAAAACACAACCAAAAACGTAAATATATTTATTGGGATTTAATGTGATAAACCAACAGAAAGTGGCACATAATTGTGAAGTGGAAGGAAAACGATAAATGGTTTTTACTTTATTTTACAAATAAATATGTGAAAAGTGTGGCGTGCATTTGTATTCAGCCCCCTTTACTCTGATACCCCCAACTAAAATCTAATGGAGCCTATTGCCTTCAGAAGTCAGCTAATTAGTAAATAGAGTCCATCTGTGTTTAATTTAATCTCAGTATAAATACAGCTGTTCTGTGAAGCCTTCAGAGGTTTGTTAGAGAACCTTTGTGAACAAACAGCATCATGAAGACCAAGGAACACACCAGACTGGTCAGGGATAATGTTGTGGAGAAGTTTAAAGCAGGGTTAGGTTATAAAAAAATATCCCAAGCTTTGAACATCTCACGGAGCACTGTTCAATCCATCATCCGGAAATGGAAGGAGTATGGCACAACTGCAAACCTACCAAGACATGGCCATCCACCTAAACAGGCCGGGCAAGGAGAGCATTAATCATAGAAGCAGCCAAGAGGCCCATGGTAACTCTGGAGGAGCTGCAGAGATCCACAGCTCAGGTGGGAGAATCTGTCCACAGGGCAACTATTTGTCGTGCACTCTACGAATCTGGCCTTTATGGAAGAGTGGCAAGAAGAAAGTCATTGTTAAAGAAAGCCATAAGGGGCAGCAAACATGTGGAAGAAGGTGCTCTGGTCAAATGAGACCAAATTTTTATATTTTGGCCTAAAAGCAAAATGCTATGTGTGGTGGAAAACGAACACTGCAGATCATGCTGAACACACCATCCACACCGTGAAACATGGTGGTGGTAGCATTATGTTGCAGGGATGCTTTTCTTCAGCAGGGACAGGGAAGCTGATCAGAGTTGATGGGAAGATGGATGGAGCCAAATACTGGGCAATCTTAGAAGAAAACCTATTAAAGTCTGCAAAAGACTTGAGACTGGAGACTGGGGCGGAGGTTCACCTTCCAGCAGGACCACGACCCTAAACATACAGCCAGAGCTACAATGGAATGAATTAGATCAAAGCATATTCATGTGTTAGAATGGCCCAGTCAAAGTCCAGACCAATTGAAATTGCTGTTCACAGACGCTCTCCATCCAATCTGACAAAGCTTGAGCTATTTTGCAAAGAAGAATGGGCAAAAATCTCACACTCTAGATGTGCAAAGCTGGTAGAGACATCCCCAAAAAGACTTGCAGCTGTAATTGTAGTGAAAGGTGGTTCTACAAAAAATTGACTCAAGGGGGCTGAATACAAATGTACACCACACTTTTCACATATTTATTTGTAAAAAATGTTGAAAGCCATTTATCATTTTCCTTCCAATGATGTGCCACTTTGTGTTGGTCTATGATATAAAATCCCAATAAAATACATTTAAGTTTTTGGTTGTAACATGACAAAATGTGGAAAGTTTTAAGGGGTTGGAATACTTTTTCAAGACACTGTATGTCCCACCTGGAGAGATTCTCCCTGAATACCTGTCTATTTTCAGTGGTATTCAAATCATTTTTCTACATGCATAACAATGTCACTTATTTCTTTTTTCTGGATGACTGATATTTCTCCTGAATGGCCTGTGTTTGCTTCATCTCTGTGGCAGTTGTTGCCGCTTTTTGCAAATAAAATATACAACTATGCCTTCATTTGCAAACCTTTCCAGACCCCCGCTGTTCTTTTCACAATATTTTATTTTATATATACACAGGAGCAATATAATGCAAAGCACATACAATGGATTATTGTTGGTCATGTAAATTGTTTATGCAAATGTTTTATACATTAAATGTGGCCATGTCAGGTTAAAACAGATGTTCTCTTTGAAGCCTTTCCCTTCATTCTTTACCTTAACAGGGAAGATTTATATATACAAAATTGGTATGGGATGTTAGCGGTGAATATTGTTAGGTGAAGCAAAGACGGGCAGGAACGGGAACGGGAATGCAAACTAGGTACTACTTTTAGTACCAGCCTGAACATCGCCTTGTCTCTATGCCAGGGGTCTCAAACTGGTGGCCCCCAGCTGTTGTAAAACTACAAGTCCCATGAGGCATTGCAAGGCTGACGGTTACAAGCATGACTCCCAAAGGCAGAGGCATGATGGGACTTGTAGTTTTGCAACATCTGGAGGGCCATCAGTTTGAGACCCCTCCTCTATGCAATAATTACAAAATGGTTTCCTTGCAGGATAAGGCCACCAGCTCAGAAACTGGTTTCACTATCGATTGACTTCAGTACAACCAGCCTGTAGTTTTTTTTCTGTACGATCACTGCGGCTATAGCCACCAGCAGTGATCACTGTATTCTGACAGTAGGGAAAAATCTCGCTGTCAGAATACAATAGCGCAGCGGGAGGGATTTCCCAATCAACACTGACTGTGTTGATGGGGGAATTGAGCAATTTTCTTTCCTTCAACCCGAGGTTGAAGGAAATAAATTTGCATAATCTATGGCCAGCCCAACTCAATGCAATAGAATAGGAACAGGAAATAGCGTGCAATACAACAGGCGCTTTGTTAATGTTGTGCCTACTTTTGTCAAAAAGAAGGGACCCAACGCTAACACTTAAAATGTCACGATGGGTTAATAAACAGATGTAGAACTTCAAAAAAAATAACAGAGTTGTAAAGCAGATCAATGAATACATTTGAAGTCATGAAATAAAATGCAATTATCCAGTATTAAATTGAAAAAAAATATTGTATTACAAATCCAAATGTGGATGATTTATTGTCAATCTGGAAGACAATTAACCACTTCAGCCCCGGAAGATTTGGCTGCCCAATGACCGGGTCATTTTTTGTGATACGGCACTGCTTCGCTTTAACTGACAATTGCGCGGTCATGCGACGCTGTACCCAAACAAAATTGACTTGTTTTTTTTTTTACCCACAAATAGAGCTTTCTTTTGGTGGTATTTGATCACCTCTGCGGTTTTTATTTTTTACGCTATAAACATAAAAGTCTGACAATTTTGAAAAAAAGCACAATATCTTTTACTTTTTGCTATAGTAAATATCCCAATTTTTTCCTCAGTTTAGGCCGATATGTATTCTTCTACATATTTTTGGTAAAAAAATCGCAATAAGCGTATATTAATTGGTTTGCGCAAAATTTATAGCGTCTACAAACTATGGGAAAGATTTATGACATTTAAATGGCGTTTTTATTATTTATTTATTTTTTACTAGTAATGGCGGTGATCTGCGATTTTTTGTGGTATTGCGACGTTGCGGCGGACAGGTCGGACACTTTTGACACATTTTTGGGACCATTCACATTTACGGAGTGATCAGTGCTATAAATATGCACTGATTACTATGTAAATGTCACTGGCAGGGAAGGGGTTAACACTAGGGGGCGATGAAGGGGTTAACTGTGTTCCCTATTGTGTGTTCTAACTGTGGGGGGAAGGGGACTCACTATAGGAGATGACAGATCGTGTTTTCTACTTTGTAGAAACACACGATCTGTCTTGTCTCCTCAGATAGCACAGGGATTTGTGTGCTTACACACACAAACCCCCGTGCTACTGCTTGTACATGCGATCGCGCGCACGCCCTCTGGTGGCTCTCCTGGGCGAAGCCGTATATGTACGGGATTTCGCCCAGGAGAGTCATTCTGATGCAGTATATCTGCGTGTGCCGGTCAGGAACAGGTTAAAGGACTGAAAAAATAAATAAGCCACTGAACTGGCAAAGGTGTTAGCTATAAGGAAAACCACATTGTAAGTGAAAGTAGAGAGAGGAATTTCTGTAATGGCCCACAAAGGCCATCTCTGAAGCCGTAGAGAACCAGTTTCAAAGAAAAAATTATTTAGTGGACCCTCTGTGCTATTTGCATGCTGGAGAGGGTGTAACCCTTAAAAAGAAAGGCTCATAGTCTTCGCACACAAAGCAGATCTTCACTAGAGCACCCTGCAAGGATTGATGGACTTTAATGGTGGGTGTACGAGGTTGCTGCCTTTACACACAGGCACCGCCTGACAGCTGAACAAAAAAAGAACCAGAGCATAGTGCACACATATAATATGTAAAATAGGGACTAGCAAAAGGTCAGGCAGGCAGGCAAACAAGCATAGTAAAATTCAAACTGAAGTTTGAAATGTTTTCTCTTGAGGCTGTCCCTCATAAAGCAAGAAGGCTGCTTCCGGAGGGTGGGAGGCTCTCTGTAAATGGAATCCTTTTTGCGGGGGTAGTGCGTGGCCTCTAGAGTGCACATGAACATGGTCTGTGATTACTGTGTCCTTTTGACACTGCAGATCACAAAATGAAGGTACAGAGCCAATTAAATTATCCCTGTACCATAAGGTGACCAGATTTTTAAAATGATATCCAGGGACATATTTTTTTTATTGGCAAATGGTAAACTATTTTATAAGCATATTTTCCTCAAATTATATATGCAGTATATGTGGTATGTGTTTAATTGTATGATATATACGTTATTTCTCACATTTCGTCCATGGGATAAAAAAATATATATACTTCTTTGAATTTTTGGGGATATGACTACCAAATGTTAAGAAGATAAGATAAAGAAAATGTTTCAATCCATATTTTGTATTTTATTCTTACCAAAGAAGTGCAGAGGTGCGCTATGCACAGAGTGTAGAGTTCAGGGGTGCGCTATGTGCAGAGTTCAGGGGTGCACCCATAGATAGTTTGAATCCTAGCCGGTCCCTGCTGAACCAGGCAGGATTCTAATCATCTATGGCTGGCTTAACTGACTAACTGACACTGACATCAACAGTGACACAGAGATAGGGAGGGTAAAAAAGGGGGAGGGGTATGCCTGTACATCAAGTATGGTGTGCAAGTGAATGTGAGGGACGATATCACTAATGGAGCTAAGGAGGAGATGGAGTCCTTATGGGTAGAGCTTCAAAGGGAGTAAACTAAGGAGAAAGTAATACTGGGTGTATGCTATAGGCCCCCTAACCAGAGGGAGGAGGGGGAGGAGGACCTCCTATAACAGTTTGGAATGGCGACAAGGATGGGAAGTGTCATTATAATGGGGGAATTTTAATTATCCAGTTAAAACTGGGCGGAAGGAACTGCACATTCGTCTAAGGCTCGTCATTACCTAAATATCTTGCTAGACGATTTCATGGGTCAGATGGTGAATGCACCAACAAGAAACAATGCGTTATTAGACCTACTGATTTCTAACAATACAGATCTGATCGTGAATTTGGAAATACAGGGAAACTTAGGAAACAGTGATCACAGGTCAATTAGTTTCAGTATAAATCACAGAAATAGGAAGCACAAGGGTAATACAAAGACACTGAATTTCAAAAGAGCCAACTTCCATAAACTGAACTCTTTGCTAGAAGATATTAAATGGGATAAAATCTTTAGGAACAAAGAACACGGAGGAAAAATCCCTGAAATTGTAAAAGCCCTAACTTACCAGGAAGGCCCTGCAACTGAAATCCTTTGATATGATGCAGTCAGCAGGCTGCATGAGAGACACTACCTTAAGTTTCTCCCTTCCACCCATATAGATTGGAGACCCCCCCAAAAAATGCAGTGTATGCACGAGATAGAATAAGGTGTGATATAGTAACTATTGTTCCTCAAAATGTAACCTTGCATAAAGGACTGCTTCCGTTGCTATTGTAAAGGTGTTTTCATGTGCCTGAGTAGCTACCACATTTCTGCCTGCTGCCTGGACCGACCCTTTGCTTGCATACTGAACACGCCTCTGCCTGCCGCCTGTACTGACCCTGGCCTGTTTATTGATCATGTTTTTACCTGTGGCTTGGACCTAACTTTTGCTTGTTTAATAACCAAGTCTCTGCCTTCCACCTGTACTGACCGTTTGCACATATCACCGACTACGTTCCTGAAAACTGGACTCCTGGAACACAGGTACACTTTTGTTTACACTTTGTTTAACCTCTTGTACTTTCTGGCCAGTAAAAATCATATTTAGTATAATTCCTGGGGGCAGCCACATACCATTGTAGCAGGATGTCCATATGAAAGAAGGAATCCGGCTCCCTCCGGTGGTATAAGTGTTACAATGCAACTAATGCACTTTGGGACAGATATCAGCTAGGAGAAAAGACTTTGTTGCTTTTAGTAAAAGACAGACTACATTACCCAGGGTGCATTGCAACACTGCAAAGCATTCTGGGCAGACTACTTAAACCAGGGGAGGGGCCAGCGTCTCTCTCTGTATCCAGCTCTCAATCAAGCAGGAAGTTGGCACGGAGGCCTGCTTCCTAAGGATTAGGCCAGAAGCCTGGGCCTAAATTACAGGAGTGCCTGAGTGATTTCCAGCAGAGGATCGTCCACAGCGTCCTGTGATTGCCCAGCAGAGACCGGAGTCGTCCATCACCATATGCTGTTAGTGACAGAGTCCGGAGACTGCAGCTGAAGCAGAAGCGTGGAGATCGAGTGACTGGGACAAGCCAGAGGAGACTATCTGAAAGTCGGGCCTGTTTGGTGAGAAGGGCACCTGCCCAGAATTGACTACTACCTTAGAGGAAAGTGATTTAGTTAGTGCCAGCCACACTTCACCTATCACGCCACAGCTTGCGGCCTAGTGTATCTCACTGGAGACTATGTGATCAGAGATTGGTGCATCCGTCATTAGTGGGTGGCAGGCACACGAGTACTCAGGTATATTGCGGATAATTACAGCATCTTGTTGAAACCCTGTGGATTACAATTTAACTTGTGCACCGACGGTGGCTAGCGAAGACTTCATTGGAGAAAGGAACTTTGAGTGGGACGCAGATAGGCCTTGCTTACCTATTATAGGGAATGAACACGTGCAAGGTATTGCAATAAAGGGGGAGCTCGCGAGCAACCAGTCAGCCGTGCAGAGACACATATAGATACATCTACATATATATAGCTGATGTTATTTCCTGTTATTACCTAATCTCAGTGATACCTATCCTTATTGGTTTATTGACTCTGCAATGCGCATGCAGAGTCAACTGTGTGTATTAATGTGATTCTTTACCCTTCCCTTTTATACTGAGTAAAGGTACCTTTGATTAAGCATATAACTTGTGTGAAGTATCTCTGTCACTTAGAAGGACTAGTGACCAGCAAAGGTAATAACATTTACAGGTTATTGTGTGATGTATGCAGGATTGTGTCTCCTAATACTCAATAGGTCTTACACTCCTTATTCATATCAGTTGTGCTAAGGGAAGGTTTGAGCCACTTCCAGGGGTTGATAGGCAGGACGTAGACCCAAATCAAACAAACAGCAGCTCCTACGGGGGTAGTGCTACACGTGGGGGCTCGTCCGGGATATTCTACGGTTCTGCAATCAACTTTCCCCCTAGACAGAACCCTTACAGCACAGAAATGGACCCTGCTGCCGTAGCCCGGTGGTGCAGGGATGAAGGCATCCTACCCGGAAATGGCCTGGTGGTTGAAATCCAGAGAGAGGCCTGGGTAGAGGAGCAGCTAACTCCAGTCTTGAGAGCATTGTCCACAGACAGGAAGCCATGGGTGATTGACATAAAGACAGATACTGTAAATCCCCACACCTATGCATTATGTGAGTGGAGGAACGGAATCTCTGACTACTTCAAGGGTGCCAGCATAAAAACTACAAACCAAGTAGAACTCCTCCTGATACACCCAGAAGAGAATAAAGATGGCCCCACATCCACTACTTCAGGAGGCCCCAGCACAGGAGGGAGCGCCCAACAAAAGGGTCCCGGTTCACCACCATTGACCACCCTTAGCTCAGAATTGTGCGCTGTCCTGGGGGAGATTGTGACCAAGTGTAAAAAGGACCCTCCAGACTACCTGATGTCAGGATACAGGAAACTCAGGACCTTTTCTGGGAAGAAACCTGTACCTTCAGTGGAAGATGGATTTGAAGAGTGGCTAGATGGCGCCACTCAGGCCCTAGAAGAATGGGAGGTGCCAGAGCAACAAAAAAAACAACGGATTGTGGAAAGCTTAAAGGGGCCTGCTCTGGAGGCCATACGTAACCTCAAGTTAAGCAAGAAGGACTGCAATGCACAGGATTATCTGGATATTCTGCAGAATGTGTTCGGCGGGACGGAAAACGTCACTGAACTCACTTACCAGCTGGGGCATTGCTACCAAAAAGAGGGAGAGAAGCTGTCAGAATTCATAGGACGCCTGGATAAGATCCTGCATCGGATCCTACTGAAGAAAGGGATCGATCCAAGAAAAGTGGATGAGGCCCGTGCCCAGCAGGTGTTGAGGGGAGCTCAACCCTTGGACCCCATCGCATTATTGCTACGCACCCGGCGGGACGGGAGCAGCCTGGAATACCCCGACTTGATCCGGATAGTCAGGGAGGAGGAGGCCATGTTGGAAGACAAAAGGAGGAGTCAACACACCGAACCAACTGCCCGAGTCAGAATGTTAAGTGCAGAAGAAGGTGATTCAGAAGTTGAACTCCTAAAGACCCAGGTGTCACAACTAGTAGAAATGGTGTCCATGCTGACTAGCCAGGCCTCTGTGCCACACAACAAGAACACGTCAGAGGAACCAAAAAAACCTCCTAGCTCCAATATGGAACTAATACAGAAGCCTAAGAGATTGATAACATGCTTCAATTGTGGGGGAATCGGGCATGTTAGAGCAGTGTGTCCCAGCCCAGATGAAGTTGCATCCAGATATCGCAAGCCGGCGGAAAACTTCAGAGGGCCCCGGTGAAGGAGTCAGCCGGGCGCCCACCAGTTTCCACGAACTCCTTCAAGAAGTCCAATGATCCAAAACATCAGAGTCAGGGACCTAAACCTCTGCCAATTAGGCCCCGTCCCACAACTCAGGCTGCTGTTGAACAGAAGGCCAGTGCACACCAGACCCAGAAGGGACTGAGACCCACCGGAAACTCAAGAAAAAAAGAAGTGAGGGTACAGGTAACTGAACCCAGCAAGAAGTCTGTGTTGAAGGAGTTCCCTGCCAAGTTAGTGGGGCCTTCTCCAGTAGTCTCCATACAAGTAGAAGGGATCTACACCAAGGCTCTTCTTGACACTGGGGCTCAAGTGACTCTTCTGTATAGGGATTTCTATGATAAACATCTTAAACATCTGCCCCTACAGAAATTAGAGGAACTGGAAATATGGGGTATTGGAACTCAGAGCTTTCCCTATGACGGTTACCTGCCAATCAAGTTGATGTTTGATCCCTCAGTGGCTGGGGAGACAGAGACCTTCGATACTCTGGCAGTAGTGTGCCCTCGCCCACCAGGGGCCAGCAAGAGCTCACTCATCATAGGGACCAACACTGATCTAGTCAGGCGACTGCTGAAACCGTTGGCCCAACAGGAAGAAGCCCCGACCACAAGAGTCCACCCCATGTTAAGGCAAGCCTACCAGCGCCTAGTACTGGAGCAGAAGGCCCCGGCTGAGGGAGTTGGCAAGATTTGGAAGCTAGACAAGACGGAGAAGGTATTACAACCAGGAGAGGTGACTTGCCTGAGGGCTTCTGTCAAGCTCACATAGAAACAGCCAGCCCCAATGTCCTTGAGAATATGATACCTAAAGAGCAGAGGGAAAGAAGAGTAATTCACCCCCCAAAAAGACTGACGTACGACCAATTGGGTGAATGCTCTGAGGAGGCCATCATCACTTCTAAGAGAACCATTGATCAGTCTAGCTCTTCCACTCCAGATTCAGATTCAGTGGAAGACAACCCCAGCTCACTCCCTAGCACATCTGAAACAGACACCCAAGTGTCGGTGGTCCGTATACAGGACAACCTCCCTCCTTGTGATAATTGGTGGGAGGTTCCTCTGTCGGCTCTGTGTTATGATATGAGCTGTTTAAGTTTAAATCCTGCTTATGAAAAGGCAAGTTGTTTATTGTCATGCATAAACTAACAAATTTCCCTGCAGGTATTGCCAAAGTATGTGTTAGGTTACATACTGTTGTCCTCTTTGGGGACCAAAGACTTTAAGTGGGGGGAGTGTGTAGCAGGATGTCCATATGAAAGAAGGAATCCGGCTCCCTCCGGTGGTATAAGTGTTACAATGCAACTAATGCACTTTGGGACAGATATCAGCTAGGAGAAAAGACTTTGTTGCTTTTAGTAAAAGACAGACTACATTACCCAGGGTGCATTGCAACACCGCAAAGCATTCTGGGCAGACTACTTAAACCAGGGGAGGGGCCAGCGTCTCTCTCTCTGGATCCAGCTCTCAATCAAGCAGGAAGTTGGCACGGAGGCCTGCTTCCTAAGGATTAGGCCAGAAGCCTGGGCCTAAATTACGGGAGTGCCTGAGTGATTTCCAGCAGAGGATCGTCCACAGCGTCCTGTGATTGCCCAGCAGAGACCGGAGTCGTCCATCACCATATGCTGTTAGTGACGGAGTCCGGAGACTGCAGCTGAAGCAGAAGCGTGGAGATCGAGTGACCGGAACAAGCCAGAGGAGACTATCTGAAAGTCGGGCCTGTTTGGTGAGAAGGGCACCTGCCCAGAATTGACTACTACCTTAGAGGAAAGTGATTTAGTTAGTGCCAGCCACACTTCACCTATCACGCCACAGCTTGCGGCCTAGTGTATCTCACTGGAGACTATGTGATCAGAGATTGGTGCATCCGTCATTAGTGGGTGGCAGGCACACGAGTACTCAGGTATATTGCGGATAATTACAGCATCTTGTTGAAACCCTGTGGATTACAATTTAACTTGTGCACCGACGGTGGCTAGCGAAGACTTCATTGGAGAAAGGAACTTTAAGTGGGACGCAGATAGGCCTTGCTTACCTATTATAGGGAATGAACACGTGCAAGGTATTGCAATAAAGGGGGAGCTCGCGAGCAACCAGTTAGCCGTGCAGAGACACATATAGATACATATACATATATATAGCTGATGTTATTTCCTGTTATTACCTAATCTCAGTGATACCTATCCTTATTGGTTTATTGACTCTGCAATGCGCATGCAGAGTCAACTGTGTGTATTAATGTGATTCTTTACCCTTCTCTTTTATACTGAGTAAAGGTACCTTTGATTAAGCATATAACTTGTGTGAAATATCTCTGTCACTTAGAAGGACTAGTGACCAGCAAAGGTAATAACATTTACAGGTTATTGTGTGATGTATGCAGGATTGTGTCTCCTAATACTCAATAGGTCTCACACTCCTTATTCATATCAGTTGTGCTAAGGGAAGGTTTGAGCCACTTCCAGGGGTTGATAGGCAGGACGTAGACCCAAATCAAACAAACAGCAGCTCCTACGGGGGTAGTGCTACACCATTATGCCAGACCTGCTTGGCTTAAAGGAACGAGGACTGCTATAGGTTAAGTTGCACTGAAGTATGTAGTTGGTATGTACTTTCCCGGGTGTAAATTTGAACTTGGCAAAGACATTAGTGATGTGTAATTCCCTGCAGCCCAGCATGTGGCGTTGTCGCCCTGGGCTGGGGTTGAATCATTGCTGTGTGTTGTGCCTCCTTTTTGTCCTCCCTCGGCAGCGGTATGGTGGGGCGGGGAACCCGCCGTGCTTGCTGGGAGAGGGTATAAAGGGGCCGGCCATCTTTGTCACGGGGGAAGTCCAGGGCACCTTCAGCCTGTGGACGGTGGTTCGTGTTGGTTCTCTAGGCGGGCCTAGGCCTAGAAGACAATCAGAGGTCGTGTTCCATCCCAGGCACCTTTAGCCTGGGGTGAGGTACTCAGATGGAGGTCCGGAGCTCAGTGCCCAACACTGAGTTCCACGAGGGAAGGAGATCCTAGGGGACCCTGGGAGTGGGTACCCGAATCCAGGAAGCACAATGGACCGGGGAGAGCTCCTCATTCGAAGACCTGGTGCAGCAGATTGCCAGTGACGGGTGAGTCTCTCACCGGAGACCGCTTGGAAGTAAATCCCTCCTCGTTCGGAGACTGCAACCCACTTTCAGGAAGGAAAGTGGAGAACACATTGTGTCTGGGCCTATTCGCATCCGCACCTCCTTTTCTGTTCTGTTTCTATCAAGGGAGTTCAACTGATTGTGTTCATCCGAGAAGAATAAAGGAGTGTTGAATATTAATGGTGTGGGGCTCATTTCCTAACAGACATTGTTCAAGGTAACTCTCGGTGGAGGCTTCAGGTGCACAGCACTGACCCAAAGGTAAAAGAACTTTGCTTATATCACATTGACACCTGTGATAGAGGCCTGGCGTAGTGTCCCCGCTCCCTTCCCCTCTAAAAGATACCCCTAGACAAGAGAAAGACGAGCTGAAGAAAGAGGGGAGTGAGGAGGCCGCTACACGTGGGGGCTCGGGTCCGGTATAGTGTTTGTGCACCACAGTATTGAACGTGTCTGCTGGAAGAGTTACGCGAATAGGCAGGCCTTCATTGGCCGAAGTGCATCCCTGCTCGAAGTCGTGGACATGACCCAATGAAGGGAAAGGCCCGCACAGAAGAGTGGAAAGAGGGGGAAGTTCAGCCGTGTGAAGTACTACACGTGGGGGCTTTTATTGCACTGCGCCACCAGGCACACCCCCATCGCTTAGTTCGTGGGCGTGACTCAGAAACAGAAAAGAAGAAAAGCCCGCGAACTGGAGCAACGGGGAGGAGTCCAATACGTGTGAAGGACTACACGTGGGACATTGGCGCAAAAACTCTGCAGTGTGCAATGGGTCAGCAACAGGTCGCCATGTTCGGACATACATCGTGGATTCGAGTTCACCCTTCCACCACGACATTGACTGCTGCTGCTCCGGTAACAGATACGGGGATCCGGCTAAAGCCAAGGGGTCGATTCGCCCTGTATTCGTGCATGGACGTTGAGGCTCTGGGTGTGATTTCTCCCGGCTGTTCGGGACTGGTGTGCCAGCTGAAGCCATTCGGGCGATGTGAGGCCTGTGGGGAGTTCCTGTTCGAAGTGGATCTGGCGGTTGAGAAGCCGAGAACCATCTACCCCGGCCGTGCTGCGGGCAACACCACTCAGAGAGGAGGAATCACTGCTGTGGCAGCCATCCCTGCGCACACTGCAACGACCGCGGAGGAGGTCGTAAAACTTCAACGGGAGAAATCCGAGGATGCTGACTCGTCACCACGATCTCGCAGCATCCACCACCGAAGAGAAAGACCGGCATGGTAGCCCCACCCAGCGGTTGTTGTGGACCGTCTCGCCCGCTTACGCCCGGTCAGGATGGATCCGTTGACAAGAATTCCGGACGTCCCGGTTCAAGTAAAGGCCGAGGTAAGCCTGGCGGAGAGATTTGGTGTGTGGGAGGAGGTGAAAGCTCGGTCTCCACTACAGGATACCTGCCTGCGGAGGAGTGTGACACCTCTGACCTAGAGTCACTCTCGGACATGGGAGACGACGTTGCTATAGACGAACTGTTTGCAGAGAAGGGCTGGGACAAAGTACCTCTCGCTTCATTCCCGAGGACCAGAGATCCACCCGTGTCTACAGGGGAAAGTACACCCTGGGTGGAGGCACCAGCGCCTGAAGAGAGGTCCCATCCTCAGCCTGCTTCTACATCCCCGGTGCCATCTGTACCGAAGATTGGGGAAAAGAGACTGTTACTGCGGGCACCAATGCCCAGATCAGATGTGATCAAGGTCCCTCGCCACCCGGACTCGATAGTGTTGCCTGGCGAAGGGGACAAAGCTACCATGCCTCCTTTGGCGAGACTACAACTGCTATTTGGCCAGAAGGTTGCTGCAGACTACGGATGGGAGTATCCGTACTTGTTGAAGGAACTGCTCTATGAGGTGGAAGTGTGCCGGGAGCGCTGGTACAATGACTTTGTTTGGACCCACCTTCAGGTTCCCCACGCCCGCAGGTACCTGGCATGCTCCCCAAAGGCCTCTCAACGTTTTAAAGACTGCAAGGCAGAATGGATGTTGGGACAACACATCCATGCAGATAAAGTGTTGATACGGCGCAAAGAAGGAGATGATGTGGAGTATCATCTGGAAACAATGGATCAGCACTTGAAGACACTTGTTCTGCCGCATCCCCGGTTTTACCTGTAGGAGAAAAGAGACTCCGTTCTTATCATGCTGCTGAACTTTCTGGGGCCCGTTGCTTCTGTGCCTTAAAGAAGTGAAGGACTGTTCCTGTTATTTTTTCACTTTTATGCAAGAGATCATAGACTCTGGGTAGATAGGGCCAAAGAGAAGAGAAAAGTTCTACGAGTGCAGTTACCGCGGTGCTGTCACTAGGTGGCAGTGTTGCGCAACATTAAGACACTTTTCATGCACTCACTCTTGGAGAAAAGGGATTTCTTTCCGGAGAAGTTTATTTTCCATTACACGAATACAGGTGTCAGGGTTATATGTGTTAATCCTTTCTTTTCCCTCTGCAGGAGAGCATCCCATCAAGTTCACTGAGGATGGGGTGGGTCTTAGTCAGGATGGGGGGGAAAGTCAAATGTGAATATGTGATTCAAAGTTATGAGTCAATGCTATTGTTTCTTTTTTTTGTCTTTTTTCCCTTTCTTTACAGGGCTCAGACACAATGTTTAAGTTTGAGAATTTTCTAAAGTTTTATATTTTGTACAATTGTTAGTCGGTTTCTGGATTGGATTATGTCAGCCGTTGAGTGTATGATTTACTCCAGACACTGGGGACCAGTGTCAAACCACCAAGGGTAGAGTGTAGCGGGTATGTACTTTCCCGGGTGTAAATTTGAACTTGGCAAAGACATTAGTGATGTGTAATTCCCTGCAGCCCAGCAGGTGGCGTTGTCGCCCTGGGCTGGGGTTGAATCATTGCTGTGTGTTGTGCCTCCTTTTTGTCCTCCCTCGGCAGCGGTATGGTGGGGCGGGGAACCCGCCGTGCTTGCTGGGAGAGGGTATAAAGGGTCCGGCCATCTTTGTCACGGGGGAAGTCCAGGGCACCTTCAGCCTGTGGACGGTGGTTCGTGTTGGTTCTCTAGGCGGGCCTAGGCCTAGAGGACAATCAGAGGTCGTGTTCCATACCAGGCACCTTTAGCCTGGGGTGAGGTACTCAGATGGAGGTCCGGAGCTCAGTGCCCAACACTGAGTTCCGCGAGGGAAGGAGATCCTAGGGGACCCCGGGAGTGGGTACCCGAATCCGGGAAGCGCAATGGACCGGGGAGAGCTCCTCATTCGAAGACCTGGTGCAGCAGATTGCCAGTGACGGGTGAGTCTCTCACCGGAGACCGCTTGGAAGGAAATCCCCCCTCGTTCGGAGACTGCAACCCACTTTCAGGAAGGAAAGTGGAGAACACATTGTGTCTGGGCCTATTCGCATCCGCACCTCCTTTTCTGTTCTGTTTCTATCAAGGGAGTTCAACTGATTGTTTTCATCCGAGAAGAATAAAGGAGTGTTGAACTTTAATGGTGTGGGGCTCATTTCCTAACAGACATTGTTCAAGGTAACTCTCGGTGGAGGCTTCAGGTGCACAGCACTGACCCGAAGGTAAAAGAACTTTGCTTATATCACATTGACACCTGTGATAGAGGCCTGGCGTAGTGTCCCCGCTCCCTTCCCCTCTAAAAGATACCCCTAGACAAGAGAAAGACGAGCTGAAGAAAGAGGGGAGTGAGGAGGCCGCTACAAGTATATTTTCTGACCACTCATGCAGAGGCATACATTAAAGCAGTGGTTCTCAACCCTGTCCTCAAGTACCCCCAACAGGCCATGTTTTGGGACTTTATCTTAGATAAAATAGCTGTCCAAAATACCAAGCCATTGACTCTGATTTAAAGCACCAGTGCAAGATAAATGAAAAACCTGAAAACATGGCCTGTTGGGATACTTGAGGACAGGAGTTGAGAACCACTGCATTAAAGGATGCTGTTTTTGATACAATGTTGGCTGATTTTTGTGAAACATAAGTTGCAATGGCAGGTACATAATCGGTCCAAACATTGAAAAACTCTCACATTTTTGGTAGCCACATACTTGAGAGCAGAATCTATTTTGGAGTGTGATTCTAAAGCAGCCCATAGATGATTTGATTTTCTTTCCTTCCGGAAACACCTTTTGTGCTCAGTCTTGCCGTGGTGTATGACCTGTGACATGAAATTGTCTCCCACAACCTCACCTAGCAAAATTTGGCTGTTCTTTACCCAGTTTTAAGGTTCCTACACAGCTGTTTCTGTTTCAATTAATGACTGAGTTTCAACTTACATAATAAATTGATGATCATTAGCATCTGTTTGGTATAATTGGTTGATCATACACCTGCCTCAAATCCTACAAAATCCCTGACTTTTTGCAAGTGTGCAAATATAAGAACTGATGCTGGTTCGAAGCCAAAGTACAGTGTTTCCCTGAAAATAAGCCTGGGTCTTATATTAATTTTGGCAACAAAAGACACAGTAGGGCTTATTTTTCGGGGTAAGTCTTACCATGCATTGTGCTGTCTTCTCTCCCCCTCTCCCTCCCTGCCTGACAGGAATCCCCAGCGTGAACTGAGTTAAAATGCTTGTAAAATCCTATAATCCACTCTATTACAGTAGAATATAATGTTCCATGTGTGTATCTGTAATATAATTGTGCCAAATACCTTCGTTATAGCGCCCCTCTTCCCCCGCAATTATATTACAGTGTCGTAGAAATACAGGTTCTATGCAGAGCACACAGCCCATATTTCCTGTGTTCTATAAGCACACACTTTAGATTCATCTTTTTGCAATAATGCTATCTTTATCTAAGTTTGCTAAGATCCACTCACCGTCCATTCGTCCCATCATTCATCCCTCAAAAAGGCAACATCACACAGCTTATGTTCTCATCTCTCAGCAGACCAGCATGACTGCCTAGCCGACGCCTAATCATAGGCTTTTATTAAACTCAAAAGATCTCACACAGGAGGTGATTGGCTGCAGCAACCAATCCCCTCCCCCATGGGCGGGGACATCACAGGATGTCCCTTCCACACAGGAAAATGGCAATACCTGGACATTCCTTCCAACAGGAGATGCCATACATGAATCCCACTCAAGAAATATGGCTTAAAGGATTCAATACAATAATACATACAATGAATACAATAACGTAGGATGGCTAAAGTTACCGTTGATAGGAATTCTTATTCTGTGCTATTCCATAGAATAACGCATATTAAGATTATACTATTATTGAATGGGGGAGGGAGGCTATCTGCAGACGCGCACTACGAATCCCAACCAATGTTGATCAGACACAGCAGAGACAAGAGCACGCATTTGCTCATAACCAATGATGTTGTTGCAGAGTGAGGACATCCCCTCCTCAACGATCGTCCGTGCTAATGCACAGAGGGGCCCCCCGTCGGCGGACATATCCGCACCCTGCAAACATCACACTCCAACCTCAAGACGTTTTCCCCTATCAGACGGGATTCAACCAGCCTCAGACTACCCCAATCAGCTCTTTTTGAGCGGGTTGCGGAAGTACTAACACTGGGTGACACTATGACAATACATATTAAATACATCTCCATAAAAATCTCCACAACAGTCCTCCCTTTTTTGTCATATGCACCCCATGTGTCCCTCAATGAAAGTTGATCTGCTTCTTACACCTGGAAATGAATCAGTCCTTAGTCCATAAAAAGGAAAACACGGCTTGACATGTAGACTCTACTCTTCAGGGGCATGACTTATAAAGGAGGACACGACATGGTGAGCTGTAGTAATCGCCGATCGATCTGTGATTCTCTGTCTTGTATGTGGGTCCGGCTTCGGGGCATCTCATCAAGGAAACTCTGGTCACGCGTCAAATCAGGCAACAGGAGCACCTCGTCACGACATAGAAAGAATAGAAATAAAAACGACATGAGTATATATATTCCCACTTCCTTTAACCACGATCCGCTGTAAAATAAAAATTAGATCCCCAAAGATTCCCAGACCCTTAAAATAGACTCCCAACCTTCACTTAGCTACAGCTCTGGCTTCAACAATTACATGAAGAACCCTATCCTTAACGGATGAGAATTGTTCAATCGTATCTCAAGCCCGAGCCCCCCCCCACATGCAGGACACCATGCCCAGACCTGGTCGGGGTTGGTGAACAAATCCCTTCTAGCTGTCCCTGCCATTCTTAATTTCCTGCGACATCAGATGCTCGCGATCGGCCGCGACATAAGATGCTGGGACAGCTTCACCATCGCGCATGAACCTCTTGCTTTGGGGGAATTACCTTTATAAGCTGCAGATCCGCATAAACACCAAACTAAAGTTCAAACACACTTGTGGGCTGCCTAGATACCCAAACCGACAAGAGGCAGAGCCATTAAAACTAACCAATTTTACCCTCTAAAAATGCATCGTTAGATTCCATTGACAAGTGTCTGTTTGGAGTCTTCACTAGTTTGTCAAAACTCCTCATACCCATAATAACATCATAAATGGCATGTACCGCTGTCATCGCTGGGGACTAAAACTCCTCATACCCATAATAACATCATAAATGGCATGTACCGCTGTCATCGCTGGGGACTAAAACTCGGTGAAGACTCAGAACAGACCATCGGTCCTGTTCGCTTTCTGAGCTAGTCAGGAAATACACTTTACAAAATAACTTGGGATGCTTTTCACCGTTAGCCTTGCTAAAATTTACTAAACAACAAAAATATAAATAAACAAAAGATACTCCTCATTCTTTGGTGTGGTTGAGCCGCTTCTTGCAGTGGCTGGCGCGGTCTCATCCCTCAAGCTTCTTTACAACGACCCAGTCACCTGGTTGGAAAGAATGTAAACTGATTATTAAGTCAGGGTCCAGGAGGGACTCGTGAACCCTGTGGTGGACATTTTGAAGTTCATGTCACAACGATCACACCTCCCCCATCAGCCGAGAATATAAGTGACAGCTAATGAGGAGAGTACGACCCTGGTTTTGATTGACCTCCAAACAACCCTCATATGACAATAACCCAGACATCGGGACTGTGGTCACTGCATAACCTGTGCGTGGCTTACAATACCTGGAACCATTGACAAAAGGTTCTTAGCCTCTGGGATGGGAACCTACTTCACCAGACTGCTGCTCGCCGATTCAAATTCTATCAAAGAAAGACAGTCTTGGCACAAACTTGGTTAGAATTACAGAGGTTAACATTATTCCTTTGACAAAAAAATAAAAACTGTCACTCTTACATTTATCACTTCTCCCCCTTTTCTTCCTCATTACAGACTGAAGGAAGAAATGTGTGGTGCAGGAAAAAAGAAACAATGAAATAGCCTATGATACTTTTACCTCCCTTAGACTCATATTTATCCATATGTACAGCTGTCTACATACACCTGTTCTCTATGTACAAACTCCTTGGACCTGAAAAATACTTATAAACAAAATCATTACTCTATCCTTCATGTTTAACCTGCAAAGAATGGTAAATTGTCAATGACATTCTTTCAAAACTGATTCAAACAGAACCCTCCGTAACCCTTACTTTTCCCGTTCCTACAAACATACAACAGCCGCGACGCATCGAAGGATCGCCGCGGTAAGTTCGAACATATTCACGTTACTACATAAAAACATTCAGATACAAAGGTGGGGGAGATACTTCATAGTTTCCAAAACCAAAAATGAAAAAAAACTAAAACAGCCAGAATTCTCCCTTCACTATTTCAGCATGAGAAAAAAAAATACTATGGGACAAACATGAGAGCAGCTCGAGAACCTTCATGGACAGCCATACAAAGTTCAAACAAATGGGCATGAGCCACCGTTCCTCATCATTACAGATTTCTGAAGCTGCAGCTCAACTACATCCATTTCAGAGGGATACCCAAAATAGTATCCTTGGACCACCTATGTTAATCTTTTTGGGGTTCAAAGGCCTTTGCCCCAAAACTAGGCTTCGTGCACTGTGTGACCGTCTGACTGTGGGAAGCCTCCATTGCTTCCCTTTGCACAGACCTCCTTGTGTCCATGGCGATTCGAATTGGCTTATCGTCTTAAACCTGCGTCCAGGTTAAACCGTTGCACCCATTTTCGGAGATCACCGCCCGGTGTCTTCTTATACGGTGAATTGAAGAACTACAACCACTATATGGTCAAGTCCTCCAACTAGAAACCCTAACCGAGGCGTCAACTTTATGGCTTCTTGTCCCAACACTTTTGGAACTACAGAACAACCACAGGTCAACCCCCGAATTAGGCCTCTACCCCTCACAGTGCATGCATACACAAGCATTTTTCGCTATACACCCATACACTGCGTTGTCAGACTAAACCACACAGAACACTTACGCCAGTTTACCACCTGCAGAACAATGTGGCTTCTCTCTGTATCTAGATGATAAAATAATGGTGATGCCCCCTGTTTTGCTTTCTACCCAAAACTGTATTACAGTACAAAACTTCACAAAACTGGAACAAAATATAAAACACTTTTAAATGCAAAAATGTTTTTCTATTTTCCTTCCAAACACAAATCTCTTTGCTCACCTTTAAAAACCCCAAGCTCCTCCCACCAACTTTCTGCTGATATATAAATGCTGAAAAGAAACTTCCGGTTATGCTCAGCTACTTAAAAAAAAATGGTTTATTTACATATCAATTGTTCAAGAAGAGGGAGGGGGAGGGGAGTCCTTAGCCCCAATCGTCTTGTCTATCAAGATTTCAAAAAAATAATCCATGGCTACACATCATATATATTTCAACCATTTAAAACCTTGTCAAGGAAATGATGGAATAAACCCCCCTTTGCAAATGGGAGGGAATCCCCCCTGACCCACATTCCCTGGAAGTCAGACCATAAGTTGGGACTCAAAATACAAACTCCTGCCAAAAGATGGCTATACAGTACAAGTTCCAAAAAATGAATTGCCGTCTGGGAAACTCCCAAATATTTAAACATAAAAACACATCATTGTACCAAAACTCTGTTAGTCTTACAATCTATCAAAATTCAGTGTAAAGTGAAGTTTTTCTTAAAACCAAAATCCAATGCAAAAAAACACCGCTCATATACTGCAAAGTCAGCTGACCCTGCAAAAGCTTACATTCACTTAAATGAAAACAGAGAAACCTTCCTCCTAACACCATGTGCATGGAGTTTGCATGTTGTCCCTGTCTCTGCGTTGGCCTCCCCCCACACTCCAACTGCTGGTAGGTCAGCCAGATCCCATCCATAAATAGACCCCAGCATGTGCGTGTGTCCGCAAGCACGTTGTGGCCCCTCGGGGTAAAACCACGCCATCTCAAGGATACCACTACTCAACTCAAAAGGTGATGCTTAGAAAAACTATTTAATCTAGCAAACGCATAAAACAGGACAAAACTGCGCCAATCAACAAATGCCAACACAGTATCCAGGGGCTGATGTGCACCAACCACTAGATACCAAAAAAACAATGGCCAATGATTATAAAACATATGACAAAAGTCCAGGTAAATGCCCAGATGATGCAATAAAAACCCCAAAAATTAAACCACAATACTGAATCATAGAGCTAAAAATGATGGATTAATAGTCCCACTGCAAAGGCATAAATCCTGCAAAATCACAAGCTGAGATCAGCAGATGACCATGCAACACACAGTGACATCAGCAAACAAAGGTAAGGCAACAGCCTACCAGAGGCAAGCCCATGAATGGTGGATGAACCATCGCAAGCCACATGGACAACAACAATGGCGCCATGCAATTTTTCCCGCCAAAACCAGCATGGGACGTCACAATGAACACCACATGGGTTCCCTTACACAAAGAAAAGCACAAATGGCCTCCACCAGGTTCCAACGCAGAAAAGACCGCACTACCCAATTCGCACCAAACATCAAAATCTGCCCCAAAAGCTGAGAAATTCCACCAGCAACATAGCTGACGAATGCCACAGCATGGTCACATGATATCATACCCAAAGGAAAGGTGGCTGCACCTTCCCTTATAGGATACCCACAGTCTAAGGAAAAACTGTGCCTCAAAATGGCAGACAAACCTGCAAGGCTAACAAAAGCCAAGAATGGCGCCATTACTTTTCCCCGCCAAAACCAGCATGGGACATCAAAAGAAAATCAAAAATGTTTTTCTCCACAAAGACAGACTACACCATTGAGATTTTTCTAACTTATCATCAAAATCCACTGAAAAAAGGTGTCAGCTACACTCTACAAGGACCACATGTACACTTACAAACTTAAACCCTTTGGCCAACTAAACAGCACATTCAATAAATGTTAGTTACATGACAATATTAAAAACATTAATTTCTCGAAGTTAATATACTCTGAGATATTCACCACACACATACAGTACAACATCAGATCATCTCTCAGGGACAGAGAGTCACCAACTTTCACCATTGTAACTGATAGATCCTGGCTGCCCCTCCCCCACTAAAGCACATGGCTTATGGCTCAATGCAGCAGCCATCAATAACAATGCAGCCAAACAATCTAATCACATACAGTCTATATTTCTCATTTCATACACAATATACAGTTTCCATCAGCATTCACACAGGCACAAACACTACACACAACTTTGTAATGAAAATTGGAAAGTCAATAGATACACAACTTTCAAACATGTTGGCAGTGATAGCCATGCTGCCTGCCCCTTCCCCACTAAAGCACATGGCTTATGACTCAATGCAGCCAAACACTCTTACAGCAAACAGCTTACCCACACAAACATCCAGGCACATACGATCGGATTCACAGGCATACGATCTCTCTCCCAACAAAAACACACACACACAATCAGATTCGCAGACATACATGCACACACGCATCTCTCATACTGCAAGCATACAGCATTATTTCAAAAAGACGAAAAATGTGTTCTTTTACAAAGTACAGCCTCTTCACACATCACACCGCAGGTCCACTCTCCCCCCTCTGCTGATGTGATGCTCAAAGAGGCCGCAATTGGTCCAACCGTGAGTCGCCATTCTGTCGTAGAAATACAGGTTCTATGCAGAGCACACAGCCCATATTTCCTGTGTTCGATAAGCACACACTTTAGATTCATCTTTTTGCAATAATGCTATCTTTATCTAAGTTTGCTAAGATCCACTCACAGTCCATTCGTCCCATCATTCATCCCTCAAAAAGGCAACATCACACAGCTTATGTTCTCATCTCTCAGCAGACCAGCATGACTGCCTAGCCGACGCCTAATCATAGGCTTTTAATAAACTCAAAAGATCTCACACAGGAGGTGATTGGCTGCAGCAACCAATCCCCTCCCCCATGGGCGGGGACATCACAGGATGTCCCTTCCACACAGGAAAATGGCAATACCTGGACATTCCTTCCAACAGGAGATGCCATACATGAATCCCACTCAAGAAATATGGCTTAAAGGATTCAATACATACAATGAATACAATAACGTAGGATGGCTAAAGTTACCGTTGATAGGAATTCTTATTCTGCGCTATTCCATAGAATAACGCATATTAAGATTATACTATTATTGAATGGGGGAGGGAGGCTATCTGCAGACGCACACTACGAATCCCAACCAATGTTGATCAGGCACAGCAGAGACAAGAGCATGCATTTGCTCATAACCAATGATGTTGTTGCAGAGCGAGGACATCCCCTCCTCAACGATCGTCCGTGCTAATGCACAGAGGGCCCCCCGTCGGCGGACATATCCGCACCCTGCAAACATCACACTCCAACCTCAAGACGTTTTCCCCTATCAGACGGGATTCAACCAGCCTCAGACTACCCCAATCAGCTCTTTTAGAGCGGGTTGCGGAAGTACTAACACTGGGTGACACTATGACAATACATATTAAATACATCTCCATAAAAATCTCCACAACAACAGAAACACACACATAGGGATGAGCTTCGAGTTCGAGTCGAACTCATGTTCGACTCGAACATTGCTTGTTCGCCCGTTCGCCGAACAGCGAACAAATTGGGGTGTTCGCGGCAAATTCGAAAAATCTATGGGAGAAATCTAAAGTGCTAATTATAAAGGCTTATATGCAAGTTATTGTCCTAAAAAGTGTTTGGGGACCGGGGTCCTGCCCCAGGGGACATGTATCAATGCAAAAAGAAGTTTTAAAAACGGACATTTTTTCGGGAGCAGTGATTTTAATAATGCTTAAAGTGAAACAATAAAAGTGAAATATTCCTTTAAATTTCGTACCTGGGGGGTGTGTATGATATGCATGTGAAGTGGCGCATGTTTCCCGTGCTTAGAACTGTCCCTGCAAAAAATGACATTTTTGAAAGAAAAAAAGTATTTTAAAACTGACTCGCGGCTATTAATGAATTGTCGGCTCCCGGCAATACATACAAAAGTCATTGATAAAAATAAAAATAAAGCGTGGGGGTTCCCCAGAATTCAATTACCAGGCCCTTCAGGTCTGGAATGGATATTAAGGGGAACCCCGCCGCAAATTTAAAAAAAAATTGACGTGGGGTTCCCCCAAATATCCATTCCAGGCCCTTCAGATCTGGCATGGATTTTAAGGGGAACTCCACCCCAAATTTAAAAAAAAATGGCGTGGAGTCCCCCTAAAAATCCATACCAGACCCCTTATCCGAGCACGCAACCTGGCCGGCCGCAGGGGAAAAGGGGGGGACGAGAGAGCGGCCCCCCCTCCCTCCTGAACCGTACCAAGCCACATGCCCTCAACATGGGGAGGATGTCCCCATGTTGATGGGGACAAGGGCCTCATCCCCACAACCCTTGCCCGGTGGTTGTGGGGGTCTGCGGGCAGGGGGCTTATCGGAATCTGGAAGACCCCTTTAACAAAGGGGACCCCCAGATCCCGGCCCCCCCCCTATGTGAATTGGTAAGGGGTACATTGTACCCCTACCATTTCACGAAGAAAGTGTAAAAAAATGTAAAAAAAAACACACAAACACCTTGAAAAAGTCCTTTATTTAAAAAAAAAAAAAAAACAGCGGTGAAATCCAGTGTCCCGCGGCGATCCCGATGTCCAGCGCTGTCCTTCATTGGTTGTGCCTGAGCGGACCTGATGGGGAACTCCCTCTCAGTATTTTAAATGTATAGACCCGCCCCTTCTAAAGTTCCCCATCAGGTCCGCCAGCGGACCAGATGCGGAACATGAGAAGGGGCGGGTCTATACATGTATTACCACAGTGAGAGAAGTTCCCCATCAGGTCCGCCTCCTCGGTATGTCGGACCCGCCTACGTCATTGGCTTGAGCGGGGAACTTCCTTCACTGTAAATTTAAATTACACAGTGAAGGAAGTTCCCCGCTCAAGCCAATGATGTAGGCGGGTCCGACATACCGAGGAGGCGGACCTGATGGGGAACTTCTCTCACTGTGGTAATACATGTATAGACCCGCCCCTTCTCATGTTCCGCATCTGGTCCGCTGGCGGACCTGATGGGGAACTTTAGAAGGGGCGGGTCTATACATTTAAAATACTGAGAGGGAGTTCCCCATCAGGTCCGCTCAGGCACAACCAATGAAGGACAGCGCTGGACATCGGGATCGCCGCGGGACACTGGATTTCACCGCTGTTTTTTTTTTTTTTAAATAAAGGACTTTTTCAAGGTGTTTGTGTGTTTTTTTAAACATTTTTTTACGCTTTCTTCGTGAAATGGTAGGGGTACAATGTACCCCTTACCAATTCACATAGGGGGGGGGGCGGGATCTGGGGGTCCCCTTTGTTAAAGGGGTCTTCCAGATTCCGATAAGCCCCCTGCCCGCAGACCCCCACAACCACCGGGCAAGGGTTGTGGGGATGAGGCCCTTGTCCCCATCAACATGGGGACATCCTCCCCATGTTGAGGGCATGTGGCCTGGTACGGTTCAGGAGGGAGGGGGGGCCGCTCTCTCGTCCCCCCCTTTTCCCCTGCGGCCGGCCAGGTTGCGTGCTCGGATAAGGGGTCTGGTATGGATTTTTAGGGGGACTCCACGCCATTTTTTTTTAAATTTGGGGTGGAGTTCCCCTTAAAATCCATGCCAGATCTGAAGGGCCTGGAATGGATATTTGGGGGAACCCCACGTCAATTTTTTTTTTAATTTGCGGCGGGGTTCCCCTTAATATCCATTCCAGACCTGAAGGGCCTGGTAATTGAATTCTGGGGAACCCCCACGCTTTTTTTTTATTTTTATCAATGACTTTTGTATGTATTGCCGGGAGCCGACAATTCATTAATAGCCGCGAGTCAGTTTTAAAAGACTTTTTTTCTTTCAAAAATGACACTTTTTGCAGGGACAGTTCTAAGCACGGGAAACATGCGCCACTTTACATGCATATCATACACACCCCCCAGGTACGAAATTTAAAGGAATATTTCACTTTTATTTTTTCATTTTAAGCATTATTAAAATCACTGCTCCCGAAAAAACGGCCGTTTTTAAAACTTCTTTTTGCATTGATACATGTCCCCTGGGGCAGGACCCGGGTCCCCAAACCCTTTTTAGGACAATAACTTGCATATTAGCCTTTATAATTAACACTTTAGATTTCGAACGTTCGAGTCCATTGTATTTAATAGGGTTCTAAAGTTTACACGAACATTTTGTCTGTTTGCAGGTTCTGGTGCGAACCGAACAGGGGGGTGTTCGGCTCATCCCTGCACACACATTGTACATTATATAATACTGTAATAGAGTGGATTATAGAATTTTACAAGCAATTTAAACTAGGGCTTATTTTCGGGGGTAGGGCTTATATTGCAGCCCTTCTGGAAAATAGTGCTAGGTC
This sequence comes from Rana muscosa, assembly GCA_029206835.1. Taxonomy (NCBI): domain Eukaryota; kingdom Metazoa; phylum Chordata; class Amphibia; order Anura; family Ranidae; genus Rana; species Rana muscosa. Next base: position 113,647,786 of record JARGYO010005626.1, read on the forward strand.
TTATTTTCGGGGTAGGTCTTATTTCCGGGGAAACACGGTAGTCACACCAAATATTGATTTGATTTATATTTTTCTTCTGTTCGCTCACTTTGCGTTTTGTAAATTGATAAGAATAAAACAATTAAAATATTAATATATTTTTTTAAAGCATTCTTACTTTACAGCATTTCTTCACACCTGCCAGAAATTTGTGCACAGTAGAATATATTTTACAGTAATAGTACAAAAAGGTGTTTACTGAAAGTATATAACAATTCCTTTAACATAAAAGCTATAAAACTCTTTGTGGTAATACAGTTTTTGCATATATAATTGTATGTGGAACATGGACATTTAGAATTATCTGGGACACTACAGAAGTTTTCCTCTACAGAGTGAGTGTGGGAAGAATGCCCTACAAGCCATCTCTGCAACGGCAGTCTAAACCTAAGTGTTTACTGCTAGAAAAAACAAAGACATTGTAGATTTGCAATTCTTATGGCCCGCATGAAAAAAAAATGCGTCCAAACAAGTTTTTTTTTTTTTCCCAATGCTTCGTCTTCTGCGCCAGGGAGACACACCCTTATTAAGTCAGTATGATTTGATGGTTCTGTGCTGCTTCTTTCCAAATAAAAGATGAATTGTCAACAGTGACTTGTGCCTGCGGAGTTTGGCTCCAGTTAAAAAGAGGATGTTTGCACTCTCTCTGTCCTGCTCAGCGCTCAAGCTTCAGCCAATCTGCAAACTATGAGAGCAAACTATAGCTCAGCTGTCTTAAAGAGATATATCCTTGAAAACTGGGTTATTGTAATGCCTTGTACACACGAGCGGAATTTCCGACTGAAAGTGAGACGGAAGCTTTTCATCGGATATTCCGTCCGTGTGTATGCCCCATCTGACTTTTTCCCGTCGGAAATTCCGACGGAATTAGATAGAGAACATGTTCTCAATTTTTCCGATGAAAAAAAAAAATCGGAATTTCCGTTCGTCTGGATGCAATTCCGACGGATTAAAAACCACGCATGCTCGGAATTCGACGCATGCTCGGAAGCATAGAACTTAATTTTCTCGGCTCGTCTAAAGCCCTGTACACACGATCGGTTTTACCGATGAAAACAGTCCGATGGACTTTTTTCATCGGACAAACGATCGTGTATGGGCCCCATCAGTCTTTTTTCCATCGGTGTTAAAAAATAGAACATGTTTTAAATTTATCCGATGGAAAAAAAAAAAACGATAGCAAATTACTATCGTCTGTGGGGAACTCCATCGGATAAAAAACCTACGCATGCTCAGAATCAAGTCGACGCATGCTCAGAAGCATAGAACTTCATTTTTCTTGGCTCGTCTGAGTGTTTTACGTCACGGCATTTGGGGCGATCGTTTTTTTGACTGATGGTGTGTAGACAAGACTGATGGAAGTCAGCTTCATCGGATTACTGATGGAAAAATTCATTGGTTTAAAATCCATAGGAAATCCGATCGTGTGTACAGGGCTTTAGTGTTTTACGTCACTGCGTTCTTGACGGTCGGATTTTTTTATTTAAAGATACATTTTTTATTACGTTTTTTTTTTCAAAACAAGACATACAATAGACAACAAACAGACACACATGGAGCGAACATCGCCCAATCCAGTACAGTGCAAAAAATGTTTTTTAGAAAGCTGGTAAACAATTGGCATATATCAGGAAGACAATATTCAGTCACATTTTTAAGGAGCAGGAGAGACGGTAATCTCAGAATCAACCCAGTACCCCCAAACCTTTCTGAATTTTTTCGGACACCCTCTAGCCTCATATGTCAGTTTGTATAATGATACTGCATGGTTAATATTTGTGAGCCAGAAGGCAATAGTGGGTAAGGATGGAGATTTCCAATGGAAGGTTATTGCTTTCTTAGCATAAAACAATACTATTCTCAGAAATGTTTGTGTACTCTCGGATATACTATCATCATCAATATAGCCCAGTAAACACCTTAAAAGGATTACAAACATTAGGTAATTGTGTCAATGAACTAATGAAGGCCGTGACCTCCGACCAGAACTGCCTGATCGGAGGACACTCCCACATTAAATGAAAGAACGTGCCATCAGCCGTGCCGCAACAAGAGCACAATGCAGAGGGCAATCTATTCAGTTTAAATAGTAAGCATGGAGTAAAGTAGGATCTGTATAACAATTTAGTTTGTATTACTTTATCACGAGAAGAGATGACAGAGGGAACCTGGAGGGGCAAAAGCTCCTGCCAGATTTCCTCCGTCAGCTCAGGAATATCAGCTCTCCAGCTGGCAGCCGTCTTGCTCAGCCTTTGAGTCGTGGAATGCAGAAGGGACCTATAATATGTAGAGACTAGTTTGGTGTGAGAGGAGTTGGTCAACATATGTTCCAGTGGGGAGAGTTGAATAGATATGTTGCGAAGACCAAACTGCATTGCTGCAGTGTGGCGTATCTGTAGGTAGAGGAAGTAAGCTGTGCGTGGTAGATTGTAATCTGTACGAAATTCATCAAAAGAACGAAACACATTGTCTGAGAATAACTGCAAAATAGTTTTTACCCCCCTTTTCGACCAGAATCCCCCGTCGGATCTGCGGAAGAACTCTGGTAGAGTCGGGTTCCCCCAGAGTGGAGTGTTCGGCGAGTAAGTATTACTTTCAGCGAACGACTGTAGTTTTGTTAGCTTAATAAGCCTTATAGTCATTGCCAGGACACTCGTACCCTCCCGCCCTCTAAGGGACAGACGATAAATCAGGTTCTGCAGGGATTCGTAGGAGGTGAGGATAGCAGCCTCCAAGGCAGTGGCTGCGTTGTTGGCTTCAGGAAAAAACCACCAATGTGCATGTGCTAATTGTGAGGCAATATAATAGGTGTGGAGACAGGGTAAGGCCAATCCCCCCTCCAGTACCGGTAACTGGAGGGTGGTCTTGGCAATTCTGACTACTCCCCCCCTCCATAAAAAGGAAGTAAGGATGGAGTCTATTTCTTTAAATTTAAGTTTAGTGACATATACTGGTGAAATACCCAATACATACAGAAATCGTGGCAGGAGTATCATTTTAAAAATATTAATCCTGCCCAATAAGGTAAGTGGGAGATTTGCCCAGGTTTTGAATGTGGTCTTCATTCTCCCTATAAGGGGGTCTATATTGAGTTTAGCGTAAGAGGTAATAGGGAGCTGTACCATAACTCCTAAATATCGGAAGGAGGTGACTATTTGTAGTGGGCAAGAGGAAGGTAGCCTGGGTGGGTCTGCCTGGTCAATCTGAAATAGGATGGACTTGTCCCAGTTAACCCGGAACCCGGAGAAATGCCCAAACTTGCCAATGATCTCCAGCAGGACTGGGAGAGACAACTGGGGGTCCGACAAATAGATCAACATGTCGTCAGCATAAAGAGACACCTTCTCCTCCAGACCCCCAATCGTCAGTCCCACAACCTCCCCGCAAGATCTTATCAGTGCTGCCAAGGGCTCTATTGCCAGTGCAAAGAGCAACGGCGACAGAGGGCACCCCTGTCTGGTGCCTCTCTTTATCGGAAAGGGACCAGACACGGCTGTGTTCACCCTCAGTCGAGCAGTGGGTTTCGAATATAACAGCTGGACCCATCCGATGAAGGTATTGCCAAAACCAAACTTTGCCAGGACCTCCAGCAGATAAGGCCATTCGACTGAATCAAATGCCTTGTGTGCGTCCAAGGACAGAACAGCCCTGGAACCCATCTCCGCATGAGTGGCCTGAAGATTGGTGAATAATCTTCGCAGGTTGATGGAGGTCGATCGCCCAGGGATGAACCCAGTTTGGTAAGCACCAATAATGGTAGTAATAACTGTGTTCAATCGCCGGGCGAGCACCTTGGCCAAAATCTTAACATCCGAGTTGATGAGTGATATTGGTCTGTAAGATTCGCATAGGAGGTGATCCTTATGTGGCTTAGGAATGAGGACAATCAGCGCCTCCGACATAGAGGGGGGTAACTGTCCCGTTTTCATAGCAAAATCATATACCCTGCTTAGATGGGGTATAAGCAAATCTTTGTATCGCAAATACCACTCGATGGGGAACCCATCCAGTCCCGGCGTTTTGTTTCTGGCAAAGGATTGGATAGCCTCCCCAATTTCCTCAGTTGTCAGTGGAGCGCCAAGATCTGACGCCTGCTGGGTCTGAAGTCTGGGCAACGAAATATCAGCAAGATAGTCATCCAATTCCACAATCGTGTAGTGAGCTCTAGTAGCATATAGGGAGGAGTAAATGGAGATAAAGGCTTCCATGATCTCATTGTTCTGTTCTACCACTATGCCCTCTGCGCTCTTAATTCTGGGTATGCTGCATGGCTGATAGTCAGGTTTAGAAAGATATGCCAACAAACGGCTGTTCTTATCACCAAACTCAAAGATTTGCTGATTCTGGTATAACAGCTTCTTCTGGGTGCCTTCCAAAAGCACTAGGTCCAATTCTCTGGACCCATGCTTCCAGGCAGCATGTGTCTCAGGAGAGGGAGTCGCGGTATAAGCGGCTTCAGCCTCCCTGAGAGCCCCCTCTGCATCCATCAACTTGGACATAGAGGCCTTGCGTGTCTGACCAACCGCTGCAGCAAAAGAGCCACGTGTAGTGGCCTTAAAGGCATCCCATACCACTGGAACGGATGCACTCTGTTTATTAAGTAGCCAGTATGATTTCATCTCCGTCATACATTGGTTCACCACGATCTCATCCGCCAACCACAGTGGGCTCAGTCGCCACACACGATAGGAGGAGGAGGGGCCCAGGGCGAGGTCCACCATCAAAGGAGAATGGTCGGACACCGCCCTAGGGAGGTATTTAACCTCTGATACCATGGAAAGCAGATCCGACGAGACCAGACACAAATCTATACGAGACAGAGTACCGTGTGACTCAGAGTGACACGAATACTCCCTCCTATCCGCATGCTTCCACCTCCAGGCCTCTACCAAGTCAAATTGATTTAAGGAGGAACCCAGGGGAGTGGGGGGTAATGAAGAGCAACGTAACCTGTCTATGGAATTATCCAGTACTGTATTATAGTCACCCGCTATTAGCAAAGGACCCTCTGCTATTGCCAGAATGGAGGTCATAACTCTTTCAAAGAACAATTTAGTGAAGGGGGGAGGGGCATACAGGCTAGTCACGGTATATGGTCTTCCCATAAGTTCGAGTACAACAACTACAAAACACCCTTGCGGGTCCAGTTTAACATGCTTAATACTAACCAGGGCTGATTTGGCTATTAGGATGGAGGTCCCCCTGGCATATGTGGAGTATGTAGAATGGAGAGCGTAGGCAATTTTTGCCCATTTGAGGGCCATGACTCTAGAGCCCTGGAGGTGGGTTTCCTGAAGTAGGATTACATGAGGATTGTGGCGTGCCAAGTAGTCAAACATCAGAGATCTTTTCACCTTGGAATTCAGCCCCCGTACATTCCAAGACACTAAACGTAGCTTAGACATAGGGAGGCGTAAAGCACATGGTTAACCGTACCCACTTCCCATGGCCCGCCGGACACAAGCAAGGCCCGAAGTCCCGCGAACCAGGGGAAGCGCGCAAGGTATAAAACAGGTCAGAAAGACAAGGCAAGAGCATTGGAAATAAAGTGATTAGATGCATATCATGAGGGTCAGTTATATCAGCCTGTAAATGGACATGCACAAATGGATACCAGCACTGCAGAACAAAACACATAAAAATAAAAACTTCAAACAAAAATCCCCAAACATCCCCACCCACCCTAACCCTCCCGGCTCCCAAACCCAAACATATGAGAGCTTTGTTCCCAAAACCAAAACTGCAAAGCAGGGGGGTCATGACACAGACCCCAAACTAACCAACCCTGAAGAACGTTAAAGTCCCTTAGACGCGGGCTACCGTCCGTGACCGCACAGGACAAGTATGCTAGTTGACCCTGAGTCTGAAGGAAAAAATGCAGCAGTCATCCAGATCAAACAAGTAGGAAACAAACAGAGTTAGTAGAATGTAGTTCGCCACTTTCATATAACTGTAAAGAGGGGAGTGAGATGATCACAGGCGTAAGGATATTCAGGCCCACTCCTACCCCCCCTCAGCTGTCCTTTGCTGGAAAGGGGTAACATAGGCCACATAAGGCACAAGGTGTAGCTGTCAAAAAATGCAGGTTAGGTGCGATGTCAGCGCGGAGGGGATCTTTGATTCTGATTCCGGCGTTCAGGATGTCCCAGGGTATCCACCCAGTGAGATGCCTCCTTAGGATCCGTGAAGAAGTAGGCCTTGCCCTGGTAGACAATCCTCAATCGAGCAGGATATAGCATGCCATAGGGGAGATGATGCTCACGGAGCCTGCGTTTATTAGCCAGGAAAGTGGCCCTCTGCTTTTGTGTAGCTACAGAGAAGTCAGGGAAAATAGTAATTCCACTCCCATTAAAGGACACCCTTCCCTTTTCTCTGGCAGCACCAAGAATTGCCTCCCTGTCCCTGAAGTGCAGGAGTTTGATGATCATGGCACGTGGCTGGGCCCCAGGTGGGAGGGGGCGCATGGGAACCCTGTGTGCTCATTCAATGGCGAATAACGGTGAAAAGGTTGAAGCGCCGAATGTGGTGATTAGCCATATTTCCATAAAAACCTCCGGGGTTCTACCCTCAGCCCCCTCTGGGAACCCCAGGAAACGTAAATTGCTCCTCCGTAAACGGTCCTCCATTTCAGTGAGCTTATCTGCTGTGTAATCCTGGGCCTGGTGTAGCTCCCTAACAGAGCCCTGTAATGGACGGGTCTCATCCTCCAGCGTGCTAATGCGCTGCTCAGCATTAGACACCCTGTGGCGGAGGTTATGGACATCCTGTTTTAGGAAGGATAAGTCAGTTTTTATGGAGTCCATTTGGGTGGTCAGGGAAGCATGGCTGTGCTGGATGGCCTCCATGATCTGGGACAGGGAGGGCTCTGCATGGCCTGCATCAGCAGTGTCCTTGCTGGGGGTATCAGGGGCAATGTCCTCAGCTGGAGAGAACAGGAAAGGATCTTCCGGGCTTAGAACAGGGGGGGGAACAGTGTGACTCACCCTTCCCTGCAGGCTTCTTTGTCAGCGCTGAGGAGCATGAGGATGGCTGGCTGCATGTGTCTGCAGCATGGTGACCGGTGCCATCTTGCCTCTGTTTGCATGACGGGGGCTGCGGGCCGGATCCTGAGGCTTCCTCCATCGGTGGGCCATATTTGACCATCTCCCAGTGGGCACAAGGTTCCCTGGATGCTTTGGGGACAAACCGGATCCTCGGATGGCGAACGGATCAGCAGGATTCAGTCAGGATGTAAAGCGGTATGGATGGAGCTCAGGCCAAGCACTTCCTCACATCCCGATCCTTGGCCACGCCCGACAGTCGGATTTTAGTGTGACTGTGTGTATGCAAGACAGCTTGAGCGGAATTCCGTCGGAAAAACCGTTGGAGTTTATTCCGACGGGAAAACCGGTCGTGTGTACAGGGCATTAGAGGCATGGCTTAAAGCTCATTATTTCTCCCCAATGCATGACCTCAGTATATGATGCATGGATGATGGGTTTATCTAATTTCTAAAAATGTTAGAAAATCTCTGCATTGCAAGTAACGCGGTTAACGAACATTTCGCAATACGAGCACTGTTTTAAAAAAAATCCTGACTCGGTTTGTGAGTGTTGTCTCGCAAAACGAGCAGGATTCAAGCCACATCGGTGTGCAGTACCGCATTTGGCCTGAGGTGGGGGGCGCCGGAGCCGAGCGGCGCCATTCGGAAATGCTTGGAAAAACTCGGAAAGGCATCGTTCCCGAGCCTTTCCGAGGTTTTCCGAGTTCAGCCGAGCTGTCCCTGGGCCTTCACGAGTGTTTCCGAGGCTCTCCAGTGCCCCCTACCTCTGGCCACATGCGATATTGCATACCATTGAAGTCAATGCGGAACAAATTATTTTCATTTCCATTAACTTCTATGGGGAAACTCGCTTAGATAAGCGAGTGCTTTGGATTACGAGCATTCTCCTGGAACGGATTATGCTCGTAATCCAAGGTTCCACTGTACCATATAAAGCCTGTCACAAGTGGTACTTTAGTCATATTTATTGGGCTGTGTATGGGTATTCGATGGCTCGCTGTATCGTTGGTTGCTAGGACAGCTGAAGAGCCCACAGGGTATACACCACTCCAAAGCAGCCTGCAAGGAGATCCACAGCTGATAAGGATACTCAGGTGTCCGCCTGGTCTGCATCCACAACCGATCAAAATGAGAAAGTGAAGGTGGCGGCACTCCAAGGATAAAACAGCTTCTTTATGGGATCATGCGATTAAAATGCAAAAAGTATACAGCAAAAAGACATACACACAGCCCAAAGACAGCCAGTAAAGGCGTTTCACATGAAGTGCGTATTCATTACTGTAGTATTAGTAATGAATAAGCACTGTGTGTGAAGCTCATTAACTGGCGTACAGAGGTGGGACAGAAGAGCAGGGTGGTACAATGGTGGGGCAGTAAAATTAACATATAAAGGTTATTCAGTTATATAATTATTGAAAAATAGACAAGTAGAAAATATATTGATACAATCTATCAAGGGTTTTGTACAAATAAAGGCCTGTACAATAGTGTAAAGCAGGGATAGGCAACCCCTGGCACTGGTGGCGCAAGCGGCACTCAAAGCCTCTTTTGCCGGTACTTGGCTCCCTCCCCATCAGCAGAGAAGCGCAGGGAAGTGTCAGTGAGACACCAATGCATTCCAATCTCAGAATTCCCCACACCGCACCTGCACTGATGGGGAGGCACTGCGCCCCCACACATTGTAAAAGATGGGAAACATAGTTTGGTTCTCCAACTTTGCTGTAGCTGTGATCATCAGCTTTTGAGATGGGGGAAGAGATTGGGTGCAATTCTGCTAGGGGGTCGGTCCCTGTTTCCAGGAAGAGGAGGACTGTCATTGGCCACTGCTAAAGCCAATCACAGTCATGCTAGCTCTGTCCACCATCTGGAGGAAGAGGAGTCGCTTAGTTGCCACTACCAGTCTCAGAAAGAAGGGATTTCACTGTGATTGAGAAAACCACAATCTGGTGACAGTTTGTGGAATTACTGTTGAACTTCTGGGAACTTTGTTTAAAATATTCCTGAACCTTTCTGTCACTTACTACTGAACCCCGTCACTCTGTGTCCCTTTAAGCCACAGCAAGTATTCAGTGCAATGAAAATCACACCCAACTTTTCCTGTGGCGCAGAGCGCCGCACTTTTTCTCAGCGCCGGGGTCCCAACTTATGATCCCGCACACAGGTCCACTGCTTTCAGAAAATGCCCCGGACCTGAGCTCATCATTGCGCATCCAATCCAGATGCTTGTATGTGACATGCGGTGGGACAGAAAAGCAGGGGGGTACAGTGATGGGGCAGATGAGCAGGGTGTTCAGTGTTGGGCCAGATGAGAAGGGGGTTCAGCAGTGGGACAGAAGAGCAGGGGGTACAGCGGTGGGGCAGATGTGAAAGGAGGTGCATTGGTGGAACAGATGAGCAGGGGGTTACAGTGGTTGGGCAGAAGAGCAGGGGGATACAGAGGTGGGGCAGATGTGCAGAGGAGAAAGGAGGTACGTCAGTGGAACACATGAGCAGGTGGTTACAGTGGTGGGGGCCGAAGAGCAGGGGGAACAGAGGTGGGACAGATGTACAGGAGGTACAGTGGTGGGGCAGATGAGAAAGGGGGTTACAGTGGTGGGGAAGATGGGCAGATATGTTCAGTGTTAGGACAGATGAGCAGATCGTTCAGCGGTGAGACAGAAGAGCATGGGGGTACAACGGTGGAGCAGATGTGCAGGCAGGTACAGTGGTGGGGCAGATGAGCAGGGGGTACAGAGGTGGGACAGAAGAGCAGGGAGGTACAATGGTGGGGCAAATGTACAGGGGGTTACAGTGGTAGGACAGATGAGCAGGGGGGTACATTGGTGGGGCAGATGTGCAGAGGGTTACAGTGGTGGGACAGAAGAGCAGGGTGGTGCAGTAGATGTACAGGGGGTTACAGTGGTAGGACAGATGAGCAGGGGGTACAGTGGTGGGGCAGATGTGCAGAGGGTTACAGTGGTGGGACAGATAAGCAGGGGGGGCAGTGATCTGAGGTGTGAAGGTGCAGGATGTTAATTTCTCACTACTACTCAAGTAGTTTTCAGCATTTACTTTATAAAAAATCCTTTTTGTGATGGAGAGTGTGAAGTTTAAAAAATTTTTGTTATAAAATCGGCACGCTCCATTTCTTTGAAAACATTTTTCGGAACACTATGCTCAAAAGGTTATAACAAAAATGTCACTGCCCCAATCTATGACTGGTCTTCACAGCAAGGAGCACTGGATGGGCGGACGCATGTCAATAAAAAACACCTGTCTAACAGTACGTTTAAAAACAGGGGTTTAGTTGCACGCATTTGCAAATACATGTGTAAGCTGCAGGCCCCGTCAAGGCTCCCTGTATGCTGCAGTCCTAACTCTAAAATGTAAGGTCTCCTCAATGGAAGCACATGTATGCTGATGGATAGATAAAGGGCAGATGACTGGGGGAGCCCACCCTCCATTAAAGGGGCAGGAGCACACTAAACACCCAGCACATGGAAGCAAAGGTGCTAGTGCGTTGCCTGACCACAATGACACCAATACATATAACAAAAATGTCACTGCCCCAATCTATGACTGGTCTTCACAGCAAGGAGCACTGGATGGGCGGACGCATGTCAATAAAAAACACACACAGAATGTCCAAGCTCAACTTACTATGCTCAAAAGGTTGCCTACCCCTGGTGTAAATAATATATATATAAAATGAAAAATTAAATGAAAAATCTAGAAATATAAATTTGAACTAACATTTCTATTTAATTGTTTGCATTTCTGAACAATACATCTCCATGTGAGAACTAGGGATGAGCCGAACACCCCCGGGTTCGGTTCGCACCAGAACCCGCGAACGGACCGAAAGTTCGCACGAATGTTAGAACCCTATTAAATACAATGGATGCGAACGTTCGAAATCTAAAGTGCTAATTATAATGACTAATATGCATGTTATTGCCCTAAAAAGGGTTTGGGAACCCGGGTTCTGCACCAGGGGACATGTATCAATGCAAAAAGAAGTTTTAAAAACGTCCGTTTTTCGGGAGCAGTCATTTTAATGATGCATAAAGTGAAAAAAAAGTCAAATATTCCTTTAAATATCGTACCTGGGGCGTGTCTAAAGTATGCCTGTGAAGTGCCACGTGTTTCCCGTGTTTAGAACTGTCCCTGCACAAAATGACATTTCTAAAGGAAAAAAAGCCATTTAAAACTGCTTGCGGCTTTAATGTAATGTCTGGTCCCAGTAATATGGATGAAAATCTTTTAGAAAAATGGCATAGCTACCCCATCACCCCCCCCCCCCCCCCTCCTTACCCCAGCCCATTACCAGCCCCTTTGGGTCTTGTATGGATATTAAGGGGAACCCCGCACACAAAATAAAAAAGGCCCTATATATTCTGAACAGCCGTATACAGGCGGTGCATACAAGACAGGGACTGTAGATTTGTTCTTATGTAGATTCTGTTTGTAATTTTGAACAGGTACATTGTTTAAGTGTAGCTCCAGCCAAAAAATCTATTTTTAAGCTTTTTGGAAAACATATGGAAGGGTTATCACCCCTGTAACATTTGTTTTGCTGTCTGTTCCCCTGTTCAGAACATTTCACCTCACTTTCCGTCCCAATGACAACTGTTTTTGAAAGTGGGGTTTTTATTGAAACAAGGATTGGTGATAAAGCATCAGTAGAGAGGAGACTAGGGATGAGCCGAACACCCCCGGGTTCGGTTTGCACCAGAACCCGCGAACGGACCGAAAGTTCGCACGAACGTTAGAACCCTATTAAATACAATGGATGCGAATGTTCGAAATCTAAAGTGCTAATTATAACGACTATTATGCATGTTATTGTCCTAAAAAGGGTTTGGAAACCCGGGTTCTGCCCCAGGGGACATGTATCAATGCAAAAAGAAGTTTTAAAAACGGCCGTTTTTCGGGAGCAGTCATTTTAATGATGCATAAAGTAAAAAAAAAAAAGAAGTCAAATATTCCTTTAAATATCGTACCTGGGGGGTGTCTAAAGTATGCCTGTGAAGTGCCATGTGTTTCCCGTGTTTAGAACTGTCCCTGCACAAAATTACATTTCTAAAGGAAGAAAAGCCATTTAAAACTGCTTGCGGCTTTAATGTAATGTCTGGTCCCGGTAATATGGATGAAAATCTTTCAGAAAAATGGCATAGCTACCCCATATTAACTCTTACAGGAGAGAATTTCCCTTCCTAGGGGTAGATTTCCTCTCACTTCCTGTTGTATCCTTCCGTTTGCAAGGAGGAGTCGTTTGTAAGTTGGATGTTTGAAAGTAGGGGCCTGCCGTATATACTCTGCAGAAATTTGCCCCTTAGGTGTTGGTGTTGCCACAACACTGTAAGCCCTCACAGTTACTCTTGGTGGGCGCATGAATGGGCCCTGCTGTGAATTATTGGATCAAGAATTGTAATTGCATGCCCCTGTTGAACAGGGGCTGAAAAATTGGGCCTTTGGTGGTGGTGGTGGTGGTGTTGACACAACACTGTAAGGCCTCACAGTTACTCTTGGTGGGCGCAGGAATGGGCTCTGCTGTGAATTATTAGATCAAGAATTGTAATTACATGCCCCTGTTAAACAGGGGCTGAAAAATTGGGTCTTAGGCACTGGTGCTGGTGCCACAACACTGCAACCCCTCACAGATACTGTACTTGGAGCATAGCAATGAGCCCTGTTGCAAAGTATTGCATCAAAAATTGTAATTACACGCCCCTGTTAAACAGGGGCTAAAAAATTGGGCCTTAGGCACTGGTGCCACAACACTGCAACCCCTCACAGATACTGTACTTGGAGCACAGCAATGAGCCCTGTTGCAAAGTATTGCATCAAAAATTTTAATTACACGCCCCTGTTAAACAGGGGCAGAAAAATTGGGCCTTAGGCACTGGTGCTGGTGCCATGACACTGCAACCTCTCCCAGATACTCTAGTTGGAGTGCAGGAATGAGCCCTGCTGCAAAGCATTGCATAAAAAATTGTAATTACATGCCCCTGTTAAACAGGGGCTGAAAAATTGGGCCTTAGCCACTGGTGGCGGCACCCAGAAACAAAAATGTTCTTCCAAGCTATCATCATCAATCGGATCATTGAGGAGGAGGAGGATAGTCAGTCAACATAACAGGACAGTCACTCAGCATCAGCATCAGTCTTGAAGGGATGTGACATTTGAAAATAAATTAGTCTGTTATATCAGCTTCAGGTGTTTGGTAGCTGGTGGTGATCCAAGACTGGTTCATCTTTATGAAGGTCAGTTGATCAACAGAGTCGGTGGACAGGCGCACCCTGTGATCAGTGACAAATCCTCCAGCAGCACTGAATGTGCATTCTGAAAGAACGCTGGATGCAGGACAGGCCAGGAGCTCAATTGCATACTGTGCAAGCTCTGGCCAGTGATCCATCCTCAAGACCCAGTAAGCCAGAGGATTTTCGGTGGGGAAGGTGTCCAAGTCTGACCTTGCCCCTAGGTATTCCTGCACCATGTATATCAGACGCTGGCGATGGTTGCTGGAACCAATCATACCTTGGGGCTGCAGACTAAAGAATTGTCTGAACGCATCGGTCAGACGGCCACCTTCCCCACCGCTCCTTCTTTGACTGACCGAAGCCTCAGCAACTCGTTGTCCAGGACCAGGAGTTTGTAACCTCCCAGTCTCTGGGAACGCGTTGCACAGACCTTTCTGCAAGGCCTCCCGGAGTTGTCTCATCCTCTGCTCCCTCTGCAACGGTAAGATAAGGTCCGCAACCTTACCCTTGTTTACCCTTGTACCGTGGATCAAGGAGAGTGGCCAGCCAGTAATGGTCCCTCTCCTTGATCCGAAGAATACGAGGATCCTTCTGCAGACTTTGCAGGATCAGGGAGGCCATGCAGCGTAGGTTAGCTGAGGCATTCGGTCCGGAGTCCTCTGGGTCACTAAGGACGACATGATCCACAGCCACCTCCTCCCAGCCACGTACAAGTCCACGGGTTTCTTGGGACTGTAAATCATCCCTAAAAGACTGCTGCTGATGTTGCTGAGTGCCAGGCTCCACCTCCATGCTGAAACAATCCTCCTCCTCCTCCTCTTCCTGTGCGATGGGTGGGACAGAAGGAACACTGTCTGGGTAAAGGGGGCCTTGAGAGGCAAGGAAGTCCTCCTCTTCCTGCCTCTGTTCTGCCTCAAGTGCCCTGTCCATTATTCCATGCAGCGTATGTTCCAACAGGTGGACAAGAGGTACAGTGTCACTGATGCATGCACTGTCACTGCTCACCATCCTCGTGGCCTCCTCAAATGGTGCCAGGACAGTGCATGCATCCCTGATCATGCCCCACTGGCGTGGTGAAAAAACCCGAGCTCCCCTGACCCTGTCCTGGTGCCGTAGTCGCACAGGTACTCATTGATGGCCCTCTGCTGCGTGTGCAGCCGCTGCAGCATGGCCAACGTTGAGTTCCACATGGTGGGCATGTCACATATAAGGCGGTTCTTGGGCAGGTTCAACTCCTTTTGCAGCTCAGCCAGGCGAGCACTGGCATTATAAGATCTGCGGAAATGCACACAGACTTAACTGGCCTGCCTCAGGGCATCCTGTAAGCCCGGGTACCTGCCCAAGAACCGCTGCACCACCAGGTTAAGGACGTGAGCCACACAGGGCACATGGGTCAGTTGTCCCTGTCAGAGGGCGGAGAGGAGGTTGGTGCCATTGTCGCAAACCACCATTCCTGGCTTAAGCTGGGGTGGTGTCAACCACCTCTCGGCCTGCCCCTGCAGAGCAGACAGAACCTCTGCCCCAGTGTGGCTCCTGTCCCCCAAACACACCAGCGCAAGCACGGCATGGCATCTTTTTGCCTGCGTACTTGCGTAGCCCCTTAAACGCCTGCGGAGCACTGCTTGTTCCGAGGACAAAGCACAGGAAGAGGCCATGGAGGAAGAAGAAGAGGAGGGGGTGGAGGAGAGAGGTGTGTCACAACCAGTAGGAGCATTTTGGAGGCGTGGCGGCGGAACAACCTCCAACACTACTGCACCTTGTCCTGCATCCTTCCCAGCTGCCAAAAGAGTGACCCAATGGGCCGTGAAAGAAAGGTAACGTCCCTGTCCATGCCTGCTGGACCATGAGTCAGCGGTAATATGCACCTTACTGCTGACCGCCCTGTCCAGCGAGGCCAAGACATTGCCTTTCACATGCCGGTAGAGAGCCGGAAGCGCCTTCCGTGAGAAAAAGTGGCGTTTGGGAACCTGCTACTGAGGAACCGCACATTGCACAAACTCACGGAAGGGGGCCGAGTCTACCAACTGAAAAGGCAGCAGTTGAAGCGCTAGCAATTTAGCCAAGCTAGCATTCAACCGCTGGGCATGTGGATGGCTGGGAGTGAACTTCTTTCGACGGTCCAGCAGCTGGGGCAGGGAAATTTGCCTGCTAGAATCGGACGTCGGTGTACTGCTAGCAGAGTGCCCGCAAGTACTTGGCTGTGACACACCTAATTCTACACCTTCATTCCTCTCAGTGCAGGTTTCAGAGAGGACTGAAGGTATACTGGGGTTGGAGATCCCAGCTGATGCGGTGCAAGGAAAGGTCCGCTTTGTTCTTTGTTGTGGGTCTTTAAGGTAGGCTTGCCAACGAGCTGCATGGCAGGTCAACATATGTCTGGTCAAGCATGTGGTGCCCAAGCGGCTGATGTTTTGGCCACGCGATATACGCTTGAGACATATGTTGCAAACAGCAGCTGTGCGATCTGATGCACTCGACTCAAAAAAGGCCCACACCAAAGAACTTTTTGAATAACGGGCAGAGGCAGCGCCCTGCACAGGCGGAGCTCTGCGGTGTGATTCAGTCGGTGTGCTGCCCTTACGCTGGCCCCCCGAGGGAATCCTGCCTCGTTGGAGATGTGCCTCCTCCTCCTCCTCTCTCCTATTAGGCACCCACGTGGAGTCAGTGACCTCATCATCCCCTCCCTCCTCATCACTGGAGCGAATCTGGCAGTATGCTGCAGCTGCTGGAACATGACTGCCAGATTGGTGTCCTTCTTGAGCATCCCCTCTCTCTGCTCTCACGCTACTGCCTTCCTCTAGCTGGGTATCATCATCAGACCCTTCAAAACGCTGGGCATCCTCCTGGAGCATGTACCCAACACTGTGCTCAAACAGTTCGGGGGACTCCTCAGGAGGACATGGTGGGTCTAGGGAAGGAGTGACTGATGATGACATTGATACCAGGGAAGAGGACGCTTTGGCAGCTGCTTTGCCAGTACCCTGAGCCTGGTTGAGAGAGGATGAGGAGGATGAGGAAGGCTTGGTCATCCACTTTACCAAGTCTTCGGCATGATGCGGCTCAACACGTCCAGCTGCCGAAAATAAGGACAAGCGCGTCCCATGGCCACGTGCTGATGACGATGCACCGCGTCCACGACCAGCACTGTTGTCTCTAGACACAGAGCCTGCTTGCCCTCTTTTATTGGCTCCTGACTGTCTGCCTCTCCTTGTTTGCCTTCCAGACATTCTAATGGCCTGCAGGGAGATGGGAAAACCAGCAATAAGGGGTAACTTCAGGTGTATATTTAGCAGGAAGCACACTTTGCCCGCTGTAAGTGCTGCAAATGCCTGTTAGTGTAACACAGCAAGAAAAACACAGCAATACGGGCTAGCTTCAGGTGTATATTTAGCAGGAAGCACACTACGCCCGCTGTAAGTGCTGTAGATGACTGCCTGTGTTACAAAACAGGAAAAAACAGCAATAAGGGCTAGCTTCAGGTGTTTATTTTGCAGGAAGCACACTCCGCCCGCTGTAAGTACTGCAAATGCCTGTTAGTGTAACACAAAAGAAAAAAAGCTCCAGCAATAAGGACTAGCTTCAGGTGTATAATGTGCAGGAGGCACACTCCGCCCGCTGTAAGTGCTGCAAATGCCTGTTAGTGTAACACACCAGGAAAACACAGCAATACGGGCTAGCTTCAGGTGTATATTTAGCAGGAAGCACACTCCGCCCGCTGTAAGTGCTGCAAATGCCTGTTAGTGTAACACACCAGGAAAACACAGCAATACGGGCTAGCTTCAGATGTATACTGTGCAGGAGGCTTAGCAACAATGACACTGACACTGACCCCTGCCTATCCTTCTCTCTTCCTGCACACAAGGTTTATCAAAGAATATGACACTGACACTCTCCCTGCCTATCCTTCTCTCTCCCTGCACACAAGGTTTAGCAAAGAATATGACACTCAAGCCTCGTACACACGACCGAATTTCTCGTCGTAAAAAACACGTCGTTTTTTTCGACGAGATTCTTGTTAAGCTTGTTGATTTTCTCGTCAAGCTTTCCATGCGTACACACTGACATTTCCCAATTTCCTCCTTGTTCTCCGCGGTCACGTCTATCACGTACGACGGCACTATAAAGGGGAAGATCTTTTTTCTTGGCGCCACCCCTTGGGCTGCTTTTGCTGATCTTGTGTTACCGCGTGTGAAGTAAAAGTTTGGGAAGAGACGATTCGCGCTTTTCAGTCTTCGTACTTTTCAGATCGTTTTCTGCGGTTCAGTTTGTGCTTGTGGGTTCGTATCTTGACTTTCAGGGCGTCTAGGCAGGTCGTATCTGTTTTACAGTGCGTTCTTGCCTGTTCGTTTCTGATTTTCAGTTCGTTATTCATAGGCCTTGCTGTTCTAAAGTGCATTCTGTTCTGTACGTTCTGATAAGACGACCGTTTCCTAGCCATGTCGCCTGGACGTTCTCGTCGTCGAGTTCGTGCTGTGCGTGCGCTTGGTGTTGGTCTGCTTGTTTTGGACCAAGACCAGTCCATGAATGGTGTGAGGGGGAGTTCATGGACCAAGAATTGGTTGCTCCAGCGGGACCAATTCTGCCATATGCCTCTGCTGCGGGAGATCATCGAGAATAATTCTGAGGACTACAGGAATTTTCTGCGGATGTCTGACCCCGTTTTTCAGGAACTGTTGGCTTTGGTGTCCCCCTATATTACCAGGAAGGACACCGTTATGCGGGAAGCCATCAGTGCTGAGCAGAGGCTCATCGCCACCTTACGGTACCTGGCGACAGGGAGAAGTCTTCAGGACTTGAAGTTCACGACAGGCATCTCCCCCCAGGCTATGGGCCTCATAATCCCAGACACCTGTTCTGCCATTATACAAGTCCTGCAGGAGGACTATATTAGGGTAAGTTTTCTCCATTAACATCACATTTTATGTATTACATGTATGCTAATGTATTGTATTTCTTTCATCCTTCCCTAATTACCATGATTGTAATATGCTGAGAATGTCCCCTTTGTCCCCATGCATGCTGGAAGCTTTAGATTGCCCCTTTTTTCTCCTCCATGCATATTTCCCTTCACTAACCTTTCCAGCAGGGGCGCCTGTTGCTCCAAATGTTTGGGGGTTCAAACCCCAATTTAGGAAATAAACTTCCTCCTTTTTTGCTCTGGTGCCTATTAAACGCCCCCATTTGTCCCCTCCAATGCAGCCATTTTGTCCCCTCCAATGCAGCCATTTTGTCCCCTCCAATGCAGCCATTTTGTTCCCTCAAATGCAGCCAGTTCCCCCCCAGCCCTGCACTTACCTTCTTGTGGTCAGCGCCATCCTTCTTCTGTCCTTGATGTCTTCTCCTTCCCTTGATGTTGCATCAGCCAATCATGTTACCATTAAACAGACTTGGTGAACATGATTGGCAGAGCAGCCTGTCAGTGTTTACCCAAGGAATGCCCCCCCCCCCCCCTGCGTCCCCTATTTAACTTTTCTGAAGCCAATTACATCCCTCAGGCTGTAATGTGCAAGACAATTTTCCTTCCTGTTTCTGATATGCAATTTTAAGCCCATAAATGCCGCAGTTCTTCATATGTCGGTCGCTTAACAGGGGGCCATCCACCTGAATAGTGGGCGGCATAGACAATACATAGGTTAATGCAAGGCATAAACCTATGTATTGTTCTGAGTGACGGGCACAGGAGAGAGGGGGCAGTGCTCCAGCGCCCACTCTGGACGCACCACCACTGCAATGCTTTCCTGTGGCAAAACACATCTCCCCCCCCCTCCCCATTAGAATTTATTAATGGACCATCGTAGGGGGTGATGAATATGATACATGAGCCTTCCATTATACTTATTTAAACCACCTTAATAAACGTAGACTTTGCTTGATGTTGGCCTCTAATGTATTTTCGTAGAATATACTTGTAATGTTTGATTTGTGTATTCTAATATTTTTTCATCTTGTTTGACTCCACAGCTTCCTTCCACGCCACAGGAATGGCAGACTGTGGCATCGGAGTTTCCCACGCGGTGGGACTTCCCCAACTGCGGTGGTGCTATAGACGGGAAGCACGTGCGCACATCGTGCCGCCACCCCGTTCTGGGTCCTACTACTACAACTACAAGGGGTTTCATAGCATTGTGCTGATGGCGGTGGTGTCAGCACGGTATGAATTCCTCTATGTTGATGTAGGGAAGAATGGCTGGATGTCCGATGGGGGATCCTTCATCCAGACGGAGTTTGCCCTCCGTCTCCAGAGTGACGACCTTGCATTGCCACCGGATGCAGGGAATGTTGAAGGACTCCCCTTTGTTTTTTTGGCTGATGAAGCCTTCGGGCTCGGATCACATCTTATGAGGAAATTTCCTCAGAGGACCCTGACCCCAGAGAAGAGGGTGTTCAATTACCGGCTGGCCAGGGGCCGAAGAGTCGTTGAAAATGCCTTTGGCATAATGGCCAGCCGGTTCCGCCTTTTTATGACTTCCATCCACTTGGCGGACTACAAAATAAACTATGTAGTGTTATGCTGCTGTGTGCTACACAATTTTCTTTGCCGCGAATCGAATTCATATATGGCCTCAGTTTTGCCAGAGGCTGGACTTTCCCCTGATAATCCCCTGCCGGGCCTGGAATCTGCCCGTGCTGGCTTGCCCCCCCAAAATGCCCGTGAGGTTCGGGACAAATACATGGACTATTTCACGTGTAGGGGGCAATTCCTATGCCAGGCTATGTCTAAAGATTGCTGTCTAACGATCCAAATAAAAATCTTGTTTAAACTTCTACCTTTTCTTGGTTTCCTGTCTCCTAGCTTGTCTTAGTGCATTTGTAGTGCCAAGTGTATTTTCCTTTAGTAAATACCAACCATTTCACTATGTAACCTTAAAAAATATACCAAATAGGTTTAGAGCATATTAGAAAAAGAAGCTACACGTTGTTTGTGTTCAAATCTTTTACTATGTGCAAATTCACACACTTTTTTTTTTTTTTTTTACATTTTTTGTTTGCCTGGCCACAAACCGGCAATTGTTTTCTTAGGAAAATACAAAAACAACAGTTGCATTCCAAAAATTACAAAACTGGATACCTCGGAGCAATCTGAGACATTCACTTACACAAACTATATGTCTCTATGTGCCCGTCCTAATATGGGGTCCTGCCACCCCTTGCCCAGCCAAAAATTTAATATGCACACAATTGGGATTATTTTCCTATAGGGATTTTAGACTCCTGATCCCTATTGTCAAAATGTGCTATCTGCCATCAGGGGTGATCAATGGACGTGTTTTGGGGGTGCAACCCCTTCCTCAGTTCACCTACTTTAGATACGAGGAAGGGGTTGCACCCCCAAAAGACGTACATGGATATCCCCTGATGGCAGATAGCACATGCTGACACACTGTGTGCAGATTCAATTTTTGGCTGGTTTGATTCTTAAAATTTTTTTTAAAAGTGGAAGAACAAACATGAAAAAAAGGGGTTTTGGATGCCTTATTGAATTCTCCCCAAAACATTGAGAATGTCTTTAAATGTTTGATCCATCACATGTATTCTTTCTTTAATTTTGTCCAGTTCCGTGCTACATTCCATCACTTGCTGGATGAGGCGGAGGGCACTGTCAGCAGAGAAACCTGTACTATCCTTCACCCCAACATTCACATCCCCTAAAAACAAAATAAAAAGGTATTATAACTCTGCAGGCCTACCTCTCTTACCTGAAGCTGTGGTGACAGATACTGACCTGTTGTGGTGACCAGTTCCACAACGTCATCCACCTCTCCTTCCTGCACTTCTCCTTCCTCCACCTCAACTTCCTTCGTTTGTGGGTCTTTGGGAGTTTGGGGTTGTTGTGAAGCTGTGGGGTTCTTGTGCTCCCTGGAGTGTCCTCCTCCCAGTCTTCTCTCCCCTATGACAATCAAAAAAAAGGTAGAGTTATCACACAGAAATTCTCTATGTAAAACCAAAAAACAGGCTAAATTGCTTGGAAGTGGGGTACAAGTGTGTGTTTGGGCGGAAGTTAAAGATGAATGCATTATTTATGACCAAGAATATGCTTAGTATTCACCTTTGTCTGTCATTTTTTAGACATGTAGGCAACACAAAAATTCTCTGAAGCACCTGTGTGGGACACCCAAAAAAGGCGGGTCTGGTGGCCCACACTATAGTGCTCCAAAGTACAGATGTGGAAGCAGCTGCTGAGTGTCCTCTCCTTTACACTGACAAAAGTTTGCATTTCATTCTCTTTACAAACACATCATCTAGCCTAAAACTTTGCGCCCCAAATTTGCGTAAAAATGGCAGATGTCTAATTACTTTTGTGGCTGTAAAATAATCCAAAACAGCGGATAGTGGCCGAACGAAGTGTCTGTAACGTAACGAACGATTACTGTGCCCAACCAAGTTCAAAATATAACATTTTGGAAGGGAGTCCAATAAGAAAAACAAAAAAAAAACAGAAACATGTCAGTTTAGAAAAGGATTAATAGCAGAAAAGTGTACATTTCTTTTTCGTACATCACGGGACACAGAGCGACTTAGTCATTACTAATGGGTTATATAGTTTACCTTCAGGTGTTGGCACTGGCCAATTCCAAACCGGAAGTACCCTCCCCTATATAAGCCCCTCCCACCCGGGAGCACCTCAGTTTTTTGCCAGTGTCTAAGGTGTTGGCCAAAGAGTAACATGTGTTTTCACTGGGCTTGCGTACAGGTTCTTTTGGGCCTTAGTAAGCTGTTCCGGATCCCACCAAAAAAAGCTTCATAGCTAAACGGTCGGTACCCGGGCCTTGCAGCAGAAGAGCAAGGTTTTGCCTGTAATGCTTCTCTTAGGAGGGCTGGACCCTGGGATCCAGAGCTCTGGTCATACCCACGACCAAGACGCTGTCTGTGCAGGGTGCTATACAGGTCCAGGGGAGTGGAATCCTTGGGAACCCGGTCCCTGAAGGTTTAATTACAATGCCTGCCGTGATAGGTGAAGTTTGGACTTTTGTGGACCAAACAAAGTCCTGCGGCGGGGATCAGGTAAGTGGGGGCCCTCAGGAACTTGGTTCTATTGGGGGACCCCCAAGCCTAATTTGTCTTTCTGTCTGTTACCTAACGGTATTCCCGCTAAATATCTGTGTTTGCCTATAACTACTGAAAATGTAAAATTTTAATAGTAGTCAAGAAAAAAAAAAAAAAACAGGGACCGCGGTACCTGTGTTAAACCACTAGAGGCCGCTGTAGTCCATTTTTCTTGTAAATGTGGATCTTTGGTTTTCTCAACTCAAAAGATCCAGGCAGCTGGTAAGTTTCTCTGAGGGAATCCACTTCCTCTGCCCTGTTGCTGCGTTCATCCACCGCACAGGCCCTCCGGCAAAAAGGGCCCTGGCTCCTAGTCCTCTGTTGGTTTTCGAAAAGGGCGCCATTGGCGCACGGGCGCGCGCGCGGGCGCGTGCACGCGCCTCCTATGAAAAAAAAGGGGCGGGGCGGGTGGATGACGCTCGATGCGCGCCGCGGCGCTTCTGCGCATGTGCGGGCGTCCCAGCATGGTTAAAAGACACAGTACAAGTGTCAGCTGCATGCAAACAGAGCTAGCAACAAACAGTGGCACACAGAGGCGGTTGATGCAGGCATCCCCATAGAAAGGCACTTTAGTGGACACCAGCTGGTATATAGCAGCACCTGTGTTAGACTATTACCAGCAAAAATTGGTGTATGACGACGGGAATACCTCAGCTTTGTGCTTAAAGGATATGTCGTCCAGACGCTCCGGAAATAAATCTTCCAGGAAGCCAAAGGGGTCTCCATCGGGCTCTGAGGATATTGGGCATGCTTGCACTGCACCAATCTCCCCTGAGAATGCAGAGGTCAGTAGCCGTAGAAACCCCGCAGGAATGTCTGGTGCTGCGGCTGTCCCCAGTCCACCTGCTCCTGTATATATAACAGAGGAGGTTTTATCCTCAACTCTGGGAGGATTGGAAGAGAGATTAACAGCATTGATCGCTGCTTCCCTGTCACAGGAAAAGCGCGTCCGATCTCCGTCTCCTCCTTCAGAGTGCCTGTTAGTGGAGGAACAGCCCCACACAGAGATCGACCTACCTGAAGGGGATCAGGATGAGGTTGATTCACTTATAGAGGAATCAACAGTGGAAGAACCTTTCTCAGCTTCTCAGGCTGAAAGATTATGGGTTCAGTCTCTGACTAACATGGTCCGATCAGCATTTAAAATGCCTCTGGCGGAACCACCATCCACTACGGTTTCCTCGCTGGGGTCGCTAAAAGCTCCCCAGGCGGTCTGTTCCTTCCCAATCCACCCTTTATTAGAAGGGCTTATTTACCAGGATTGGGAGCATCCTGATAAAATATTTGCTCCCCCCAAGAGATTTCCGGTGATCTATCCCATGGAGGATAAGTTCATAAGAAAATGGAGGGTCCCTATAGTGGACGCAGCCATCTCTTCTGTTAACAAATCACTGACATGTCCAGTAGATAATGTTCCAATGTTCAAAGACCCAATAGATAAAAAATTGGAGTCTTTACTAAAATCTGCTTTCTCTACAGCAAGTATGGTGACACAACCTGCGGTAGCAGCGATTGGAGTCTGCCAAGCAGT
This sequence comes from Rana muscosa, assembly GCA_029206835.1. Classification (NCBI taxonomy): domain Eukaryota; kingdom Metazoa; phylum Chordata; class Amphibia; order Anura; family Ranidae; genus Rana; species Rana muscosa. Next base: position 113,671,685 of record JARGYO010005626.1, read on the forward strand.
GAAAGATCAGTTGAAACAAGTCTTAAGGGACTTACCAGATCAGCAGGCTCATGCCCTAGCTGACCTGCCTAGAGCCTTGTGTTTTGCGGTGGACGCCATAAAGGATACAATCCAACAGGCCTCCCGCTTTACGCTGTCTATAGTACATATGCGTAGGCTTTTGTGGCTCAAAAACTGGTCTGCTGAAGCTCCCTGTAAAAGACTGCTGGTTAGCTTCCCATTTCATGGAGAACGCTTATTTGGAGAAGATCTGGACAAATATATCCAGAAAATTTCGGCCGGTAAAAGTTCACTCTTACCGGTTAAGAACAAGGGTAGAAGTCCTTCTTTTAAGAGGCCTACCTCTCCAGTCCCGGGCACATCGGCTGTGAAGCAGTTCCGACGGCCTCCGCGGTCAAATTCAGGGGGCAGAAATCAGGGACAATCACAGGGTAACAAGAAGCCCTGGATCAAGAGAGGTACAAAACCTCCCCCTAAGGCATGAAGTATTGCCCCCGCTCAATCGGGTGGGGGGAAGACTTCAGTTGTTCACAGAGACCTGGCGGGACACCATCAGAGACAGATGGGTGCTCTCCGCAGTAAGTCTGGGATACAAGCTGGAGTTAAAAGGCACTCCTCCTGCCCAATTTATGAGGTCAAACGTGCCAAGAGATCCCCAAAAGAGAGGATCCCTCCTTCTGGCACTAGAACAACTATTGCTCCGAGGGGTAATCATGAAGGTTCCCCTGGAAGAAAGCGGATTCGGGTTTTACTCGAACCTTTTCACAGTCCCCAAACCAAATGGGGACGTGAGGCCCATATTAAATCTAAAAGGGCTAAACAAGTTCCTAAATATCAGGACCTTTCGGATGGAGTCGATCCGATCAGTGGCCACCGCCCTACAAGGGCAGGAATGGCTAGCCTCGATCGACATAAGGGATGCTTATCTGCATATTCCCATCTTTCCGGCCCATCAGAAATTTCTACGCTTTGCAGTAGAAGGGCGCCATTTTCAGTTCAGAGCCTTACCTTTCGGTCTGGCCACAGCACCACGAGTGTTCACAAAAATTCTGGCCCCATTATTGGCCAATCTAAGAACACAGGGTGTAACGATAATGGCATATCTAGACGACCTGCTACTAATAGACCACTCAGTGGAAAAGCTGGAAGTAGCTATTCACAAGACAATCGAGTATCTGGAATATCACGGTTGGATTATCAACCGGGACAAGTCAGCTCTAAGACCAGTCAAAAGTCTGGAATACTTAGGGCTAAGGCTGGATTCAAATCAGAGAAAGATTTTCTTACCTCCAGAGAAGGTGTCGTCTTTAAGAAATTTGACCCACTTAGTGGGTACAAAAAGAAAACCATCCATACGTCTCTGCATGAGGCTGCTGGGAAAGATGGTGGCTTCATTCGAAGCGGTACCCTACGGTCAATTCCATTCAAGGAATTTGCAAAGGGCCATACTGTCAGCCTGGAACAAAAAAGTTCAGGCTTTAGACTTACCAATGTCCCTGTCCCCTTCCGTTCGCAAGAGCCTCCATTGGTGGTTGGTGCCCCAGAATCTGGAAAGAGGGAAACCCTTCAGTCCGGTTTCTTGGAAGGTGGTCACTACAGATGCCAGCCTCATCGGCTGGGGGGCAGTGCTGGAGCAATGGTCTCTCCAGGGCAGGTGGTCAGAAGCAGAAAAGGCCCTGCCCATCAATCTCTTAGAGATACGAGCAGCCCGGTATGCCCTAGTAGCATGGACATCCAAACTCCAGGGGTCCCCTGTCAGAATTCAATCAGACAATGCCACGGCAGTGGCATATATCAATCATCAGGGTGGCACCAAAAGTCGTGCAGCCCAGAAGGAAGCAAATTGCATCCTGGAGTGGGCAGAAAGATATGTCCCAGCCATATCTGCGGTTTTCATCCCAGGAGTGGAAAATTGGAGAGCGGACTTTCTAAGTCGCCAACAATTATGCCCGGGGGAATGGTCTCTTCACCCCGAGGTTTTCCAGGCAATATGCCAGCGGTGGGGAACACCGGATGTAGATCTGCTAGCATCCAGATTCAACGCAAAGGTGGACAGGTTTGTGTCTCGCACAAGGGATCCCCTAGCTTGCGGCTCGGATGCCCTAGTGTTCCCTTGGGATCGGTTCAAGCTGATATATGCATTCCCACCGCCACAATTGTTACCGCGATTACTCCGCAGAATCAGGGTAGAAAAGAAACCAGTGATTCTGGTGGCTCCAGCGTGGCCCCGAAGGGCATGGTACGCGGAGATTGTAAAAATGTCAGTGAGGAGTCCTTGGACCCTCCCACTTCGTCCGGACCTGCTGTCGCAAGGACCGATATACCACCCTTCCTTACCAGCCCTAGGTTTGACGGCCTGGCTATTGAAGCCCACATTCTGAAAAAGAGAGGGCTCTCTAATTCTGTGGTATCTACCGTGATCAATGCCAGGAAACCGGTATCCAGGCAGATCTATTATAGGATCTGGAAAGCGTACATTACGTGGTGTGAGACCAAGAAATGGCATCCACGTAAGTACATGATAGGGAGGATTCTGGACTTCCTACAGTGGGCTGTAGATAGGAAGCTGGCCTTGAGTACTATCAAGGGTCAGATTTCGGCCTTGTCAATATTTTTTCAAAGGCCCTTGGCTTTGCATTCACTAGTCAAAGCCTTTATACAAGGAGTGATGCGTATTAGCCCTCCGGTTAGTATTCCCATATGTCCTTGGGACTTAAACCTGGTTCTGTCGGTTCTACAGGAACAACCGTTTGAACCATTACAACACATTTCCTTGGTTCTTCTCACCAGGAAATTGGTTTTCTTAGTAGCCATTTGTTCGGCTAAAAGAGTGTCGGAATTAGCAGCTATGTCCTGTAAGGAGCCATATCTGGTTGTCCATAAGGACAGAGTAGTGTTACGTCCTCATCCAGCCTTTCTTCCTAAGGTGGTATCGAGGTTTCATTTGAACCAAGATGTGGTTCTTCCTTCTTTTTTCCCCAAACCTAGCTCAGTAGAGGAAAAGTTATTACATTCTTTGGATGTGGTAAGAGCAGTTAAAGCTTATCTAAAAGCCACTGCTCAGATTCGCAGAACGGATTCTTTGTTTGTTCTGCCGGAAGGCCCCAGAAGGGGTCAGGCAGCATCAAAATCTACTTTAGCCAAGTGGATTCGACAGGTCATAATACAAGCCTATGGCTTGAGAAAGAGACCGCCTCCGTTCAAAGTTAGGGCGCACTCCACAAGAGCGGTTGGAACTTCATGGGCAGTGCATCACCAGGCCTCCCTGGCTCAAGTATGTAAGGCCGCAACATGGTCTTCGGTACACACGTTTACTAGATTCTATCAGGTAGACGTTAGAAGTCAGGAGGATGTCGCCTTTGGGCGCAGTGTGTTGCAGGCCGCAAAAGATCCTCATGCCTGATGGCGCCCAGCTTATGTACCCCCCCCTCATTTGGCATTGCTTTGGGACGTCCCATTAGTAATGACTAAGTCGCTCTGTGTCCCGTGATGTACGAAAAAGAAAAAGGGATTTTTATAACAGCTTACCTGTAAAATCCTTTTCTTGGAGTACATCACGGGACACAGAGCTCCCACCCCTCTTTTTGGGACACTTATTGCTTGGCTACAAAACTGAGGTGCTCCCGGGTGGGAGGGGCTTATATAGGGGAGGGTACTTCCGGTTTGGAATTGGCCAGTGCCAACACCTGAAGGTAAACTATATAACCCATTAGTAATGACTAAGTCGCTCTGTGTCCCGTGATGTACTCCAAGAAAAGGATTTTACAGGTAAGCTGTTATAAAAATCCCTTTTTTACTTACTTTTAGCGAGCATTCTCTTAATGCTCCTTAACTGGTCTGGCTCCCTCAGTTTGAGGTCTGACCACCTCTTTCTGAGCTGCTCATTTGAGCGTTTCACCCCGAAATTCGTCTTCAGACTCTTCACGACTTTAGTGAGGATTTTGGCCTTCCTTCTATTTGGTTTGCTATACGGCCCATGCTTTGCGTCATAATCAGACTTGAGCAAGATGTCCACCATCTCCGCCATCTCGGCAAAAGACATATTCGATGCCTTGAATCTCCTCCTTGATCGTGACGTTTCCTCGGTCTCCGGGCTTGTCTCCTCCTCGTTAGTTGCGGAATTATCAGACACCTGCTGTAACTCCACCATATCTGTCTGCGCGCCGAAAGAGAAGGGGCGGGGAAAAGATGTTAGTTAGAACGTCATGGGCGGGCGACGTGTGCGGAGCGACGTGTTCGAATTTTGACGCATGCGTGGTGTGTATATAGCAAACACACATGTGACTATAGTACGTTCGGTGTGCGGAGAGAGGAGTTCAAGTGACGGACGTGCGAACGAAGGTATGTGATTTTGTGACTTGTACAAATTGTTGGCCTATACTGTTTTGAGAATGTTGTAGGGTATATATGGTGACTACGATGTTAAGGAGGTTAGACTGTTTGCCTCACATTAGTTATATATTATTTCTTAAACTTGCAGATACAATATGAATGTCTTTATTAGCGACAAAGAGTTCCTGGCGGAATTTATTGACTGGGTAAGGGAGCTGCCCGCTCTGTGGGAGACGAAAAACCCCATCCATAAAAAAAGAGGGGTGAGAAAAGCAGCGCTGGAGAAGCTGCTCCCATTTGTGCAGACCAAGGTGCCCACAGCCACAGCAAAACAAGTGGACACTAAAATTGGGAGCTTGAGAGGCACCTACAGGACTGAACGCTCTAAGGTCCTGGCTTCTCAGAGGTCAGGAGCAGCAGCAGGTGATGTGTATGTCCCGATTTTGTGGTACTACAGCAGGATGTCCTTCCTGGATGACCACATTGAGGCAAGGCCATCACTCTCCACTCTTCCCCCCAGACTTCCCTGCAGCCAACCTGAGCCTTCTCTGGAGCAAGAGGAGGCAGCCATCCTGGATGATCCTGATTTGGCCATCTGGAGCCAGGTATAGTATTAAATGAAAATGTATTGGGATAAAATTAATGTTTGACAAATATGTCAAGATGAGAAACATACAATATTTTGGGTTCCACAAGTGAAATCAAGATCTCGAGACATTAGTCTGCACTTAATTGGGTGCTAAATAGTCAATCTGATGTAGGTGTAAATTCTAAAAAATGATTTCTGGATTTACATTCTAATTGCTTCAATCATGTTTATAAAGTTTGATGCAAAGATTAAAACAACATATTAAACTATGTCCCTTTTTCATACACAGGATGAAATCAGCCAGGAGGAGGGTCTGGAAACTGTCAGGCAGGAGGAGGAAGGGCCCAGTGGCAGCCAGGAGGTGGCAGGGCCCAGTGGCAGCCAGGAGGTGGCAGGGCAAAGGAGAAGCACCAGATCCCAGGTGCCTCCCATCCGGCTTCCCAAAAGAGGCAGGAGGGACAGGACCACCAGTGAGGCAGCAATGGCCCTTATTAAAGAGGCCCATGCCACCCTCAAAGAGCCCACATCCCCTGAAGAGGCCATTGCCGGCCTAGTGGAGGCAAAGTTCAAGGTGATGAGCATGGAGCAACGCCTCCTATGCGAGCCCCTGCTCATCACCTTGCTCAACAAGGGGGTGATGGAAAAAATTACCCCCAATACCGCCATTTGTGAGGTGGCACAACTGTCCCAACCTCAACCTCCTCCTCCACCTCCACATTCTTCTTCTGCCCCACCCCCTTCTCCTCCACCTCCACCTTGTTCTTCCGCCCCACCCCCTTCTCCTCCACCTCCACCTTGTTCTTCCGCCCCACCCCCTTCTCCTCCACCTCCTCCTCCTCCTGAGGAGTACCCCTCCAGTGGCCCAGCCTCCAGCCAAACGAAGAAGGAAGGCTGCAGGGAAGGCTTCAGGAAAGGTTGCAGGGAAGGTTGCCAGGAAGACGAGGAAGTGATGGCCTTGCTTCATTGTGGTCGGACAGAAGGCAGCCTGTTGTAGTACCACACACTTGGGACATATATATCACCTGCTGCTGTTCCTGACCTCTGGGAGGCCAGCATCAGATTGTGTTCAGAAATGTTGGCCTTCTCAAGCTCCCAATTTTAGTGTCCACACAGGGTTGCTGTGTGCTCTGGGGTCCCTGGGATGCACAAATGGCAGCAGCTTCTCCAGCGCTGCCTTCTCTTTATTTTATTTGAAACATGAATAAATGTTATTTTTCTTTAAGTTCATACTTGACTATGTGTATTTGTAAAAATGTAAAATCTAGCTTTGGAGTAAGCAGATTCATTTGACTGACCAAAAAAGGGACAGATAACAACCCCCCCAAAAAATAACTAAATCGTGTTTCCAAAAAAAGTGTGTAAATTTAAATCATGTATATTAAAAGATTCAATGGGAGATCACTACCAAAACATTGCGAAATTACAATTAACATCAGTTAGAAAAATAACTCATTTTTAAATATTCCTAAAAACTTGCACGATATAATACACATAAATCTTCTTAAGAGCAGCATGAAAAAGGTTAAAAAAAAGATAGTCATAACTCTGTGTGAATATCAGCAGCAAAAGAAGTTCATTCGTTTGGATTAATGTCACATTCTAACGAAGATTTCAATGCACAACATTTAAACGATGCAAAAATTTGGAGCGTGACGAATGTGCTATCTCCATTACGAAGGCTTGTTTTACCAGAAGATGCGCTCCCGTCTCATAGTTGCTTGTGAGCATGCACGCTTTTGGAAGAGTCGTAAAAGCATACACACAAACCATTTTCTCGTCACAAAACAGGCCGACGAGAAACACGACGAGGAAATCTGGAATCCTGACGAGAAAATAGAGAGCAGGTTCTCTATTTTCTCGTCGAGATTCACGGCAGTTTTCTCGTCGTAAAACCATACACACAAACGGTTTTCTCGAGAAAAAAGCTCTCGCGGCACTTTTCTTGCCGGTTTTGGACGAGAAACTCGGTCGTGTGTACGAGGCTTCACACTCTCCCTGCCTATCCTTCTCTCTCCCTGCACACAAGGTTTAGCAAAGAATATGACACTGACACTGTCCCCTGCCTATCCTACTCTCTCCCTGCACACAAGGTTTAGCAAAGAATATGACACTGACACTCTCCCTGCCTATCCTTCTCTCTCCCTACACACAAGAATAGCACAAAGAATAGCACAATGACACTGTCCCTGCCTATCCTTTTCTTTCCCTGGGCCGGAACACACTACACAAGGCCGCCGCGCTGGCGGCCTTTTATAGTGTGGGGCGTCTGCTAAACACCCTGAGCTATAATTGGCCACAGGCAACCTGCCTGTGGCCAATTATGGCTCTCCTAGCTGCCGGCGCTGTGATTGGCCAAGCATGCGGGGTCACAGTGCATGCTTGGCCAATCACAGCGCCGGGATTGCACTGCGATGGCGCAGTGTATTGTGGGCCGTTCGCGTCACTCGAATTTGGCGCAAACGGCCCAAATAGTTCGATCTTCGTCGAACGATCGAACAACTGATGTTCGAGTCGAACGTATGTTCGACTCGAACACCGAGCTCATCCCTAGTGAGAACCAAGAGTCCCATTTTTTAGTATAAAATTGTATAGAGTTGTATAATAACCATCTGGTTAATGGAACTAATTCTTGTTTTTAATTGATTTATCGGAATTGAGGGAGATTTCCAGTGATAGGCTATGAGCCAATGAATTGCATATGGTGTGAACCAGTCTAATGGCATGATCCAATAAAGAAACTGCTTTACCCTTGGCGTACCACCACCTTCACTTTCTTATTTTGCTAGGACAGCTGGCATCCTAACAACTAATGACGTGCCTGCCCCTGCTTTCACAGGAGGATGGAACTTTCCGCATCCAGACCTGCTCCAACTTTGGGTTGCCACTCTGTTGCTACATTGTTACAACTACTGATGTAAAGGGGGATTCTGATGAGAACACCAATGTAAGGGGGATTCTGATCGGGACATTCATGTAAGAGGGGATTCTGATAGAGACACTGATGTAGGGGGAGCTCTGTCAGGGTCCCTGATGCTAGGGGGGCTGTGATGGGTACCCTAATATAAGGAGGGACTCTAATGGGAGACCCTGATGTAAGTGGAGCTCTGATGGGGAACCTGATATAAGGGGGAATCCCATGGGGACCCTGATGTAAAGGGGGCTCTGATGGGGACTGTGATGGGTACCCTAATATAAGGAGGGACTCTAATGGGGGACCCTGATGTAAATGGAGCTCTGATGAGGAACCTGATATAAGGGGGAATCCCATGGGGACCCTGATGTAAAGGGGGCTCTGATGGGGACCATTATGTAAGGAGGGAACCCTGATATAAAGGGGGACTTTGCTTTGTTTTACTGAAATTCTTTCTCTTTTTTTTTCTTGGTTACATCATGCTGATTCCCAAAAATGATCCAAGTGATATGTATTTATTCCTTTATTTATTTCATTGAATTATAAAACTGATTTTCTTTGTTTGTATACTGATTTTTAAAAAATATTTGAATATACTATTTTTTGTATTCTTTTATTCCTATCTTTATTTATATATTATTTTTTAACACTGGATTTATTTACTTTATTGGTTTATAAAACAGATTTTCTTTGGCCCTCAAATATTTTTATAAAATATACAATATGACCCTTGTACTGAAAAGTTTGGAGACCCCTGGCTTAAAGCATAACAAGCTCATTTATACAATGCTCAACATAACACCAGACTGTGTCCTTTTCCTTTGAACTTCCTCATATCAATTTCATTTATCTATTAGTGCATCTAAAAACAGAAAGTTGTTTAATAAGCAGACCAACAATAAAGGTAGCCATAGATCTTAGATAGAATTGAGAAGATAAGACATTCATTGGCTTTTGGACTAAAGTTTCTTTCATCTGCTTGGCTCATAAACATGTATGCTGATCATTCAAGCATGTAGTGTTGCCCAAAGCTTCAAGGAAGTGGTCACTCATGTGTGCACAACCCAACCCTTTTCAGGAACAGAAGACTGAGGGTGCCAGTTATTACCATAGGGCAATCTCACAGATGTGTACCTAGGGCAGCAGAGCAATAGAAACAGACCTGAAAGGCAGTTTTTATGAATTGTAATTATTTTATCTTTTAGGTTTGCCTTTTATTGCCAACTCAAAGGATTCACAAGACTCTGCAGCTCATGAATAGTGATGAGCCGAACACCCCCGGGTTCGGTTCGCACCAGAACCCGCGAACGGACCGAACGTTCGTACGAACATTAGAACCCTATTAAATACAATGGATGCGAACGTTCGAATTCTAAAGTGCTAATTATAACGACTATTATGCATGTTATTGTCCTAAAAAGGGTTTGGGAACCCGGGTTCTGCACCAGGGGACATGTATCAATGCAAAAAGAAGTTTTAAAAACGGTCGTTTTTCGGGAGCAGTCATTTTAATGATGCATAAAGTGAAAAAAAAAAAGTCAAATATTCCTTTAAATATCGTACCTGGGGGGTGTCTAAAGTATGCCTGTGAAGTGCCACGTGTTTCCCGTGTTTAGAACTGTCCCTGCACAAAATGACACTTCTAAAGGAAAAAAAACCCATTTAAAACTGCTTGCGGCTTTAATGTAATGTCTGGTCCCGGTAATATGGATGAAAATCTTTAAGAAAAATGGCATAGCTACCCCATGACCCCCCCCCCCACCCCAGCCCATTACCAGCCCCTTTGGGTCTTGTATGGATATTAAGGGGAACACCGCACACAAAATAAAAAAGGCCCTATATACTCTGAACAGCCGTATACAGGCGGTGCATACAAGACAGGGACTGTAGGTTTGTTCTTATGTAGAATGTGTTTGTAATTTTGAACAGGTACATTGTTTAAGTGTAGCTCCAGCCCAAAAATCTATTTTTAAACTTTTTGGAAAACATAGGTAAGGGTTATCACCCCTGTAACATTTGTTTTGCTGTCTGTGCCCCTGTTCAGAACATTTCACCTCACTTTCCGTCCCAATGACAACTGTTTTTGAAATGTGGTGTTTTTCTTGAAACAAGGATTGGTGATAAAGCATCAGTACAGAGGAGACACCTTTCTCCCATAGTAATTCTTACAGGAGAGAATTTTCCTTCCTAGGGGTAGATTTCCTCTCACTTCCTGTTGTCTTCTTGCGTTTGCAAGTAGGAGTCGTTTGTAAGTTGGATGTTTGAAAGTAGGGACCTGCCGTATATACTCTGCAGAAATAGGCCCCTTAGTTGTTGGTGTTGGCACAACACTGTAAGCACTCACAGTTACTCTTGGTTGGTGCTGGAACGCCCTGCTGTCAACTATTATATCAGGAATTGTAATTACATATAATTGTTGAACAGTGGTAGTAAAAATTGGGCCTTTGATGGTGGTGCTGGTGCCACAACACTGTAAGCCCTGACAGTTGCTCTTGGTGGGTGCAGCAATGGGCCCTGCTGTGAATTATTAGATCAAGAATTGTAATTGCATGCCCCTGTTGAACAGGGGCTGAAAAATTGTGCCTTTCGTGGTGGTGGTGGTGTTGCCACAACACTGTAAGCCCTCAGAGTTACTCTTGGTGGGTGCAGGAATGGGCCCTGCTGTGAATTATTAGATCAAGAATTGTAATTACATGCCCCTTTTGAACAGGGGCTGAAAAATTGGGCCTTTCGTGGTGGTGGTGGTGGTGGCGTTGCCACAACACTGTAAGCCCTCAGAGTTACTCTTGGTGGGTGCAGCAATGGGCCCTGCTGTGAATTATTAGATCAAGAATTGTAATTACATGCCCCTGTTGAACAGGGGCTGAAAAATTGGGCCTTAGGCACTGGTGGCACAACACTGCAACCCCTCACAGATACTGTACTTGGAGCACAGCAATGAGCCCTGTTGCAAAGTATTGCTTCAAAAATTGTAATGACACGCCCCTGTTAAACAGGGGCTGAAAAATTGGGCCTTAGGCACTGGTGGCACAACACTCCAACCCCTCACAGATACTGTACTTGGAGCACAGCAATGAGCCCTGTTGCAAAGTATTGCTTCAAAAATTGTAATTACACGCCCCTGTTAAACAGGGGCTGAAAAATTGGGCCTTAGCCACTGGTGGCGGCACCCATAAACAAAAATGATCTTCCAAGCTATCATCATCAATCGTATCATTGAGGACTCAGAGGAGGAGGATAGCCAGTCAACATAACAGCACAGGCACTCAGCATCAGTCTTGAAGGGATGTGACATGTTAAAATCAATTAGTCTGTTATATCAGCATCAGGTGTGTGGTAGCTGGTGGTGATCCAAGACTGGTTCATCTTGATGAAAGTCAGTCGATCAACCGAGTCGGTGGACAGGCGCACCCTGTGATCCGTGACAAATCCTCCAGCAGCACTGAATGTGCGTTCCGAAAGAACGCTGGATGCAGGACAGGCCAGTAGCTCAATTGCATACTGTGCAAGCTCTGGCCAGTGATCCATCCTCAAGACCCAGTAAGCCAGAGGATTTTCGGTGGGGAAGGTGTCCAAGTCTGACCTTGCCCCTAGATATTCCTGCACCATGTTTATCAGACGCTGGCGATGGTTGCTGGAACCGATCATACTTTGGGGCTGCGGACTAAAGAATTGTCTGAACGCATCGGTCAGACGGCCACCTTCCCCACCGCTCCTTCTTTGACTGGCCAAAGCCTCAGCAACTCGTTGTCCAGGACCAGGAGTTTGTAACCTCCCAGTCTCTGGGAACGCGTTGCACAGACCTTTCTGCAAGGCCTCCCGGAGTTGTCTCATCCTCTGCTCCCTCTGCGACGGTAACATAAGGTCCGCAACCTTACCCTTGTACCGTGGATCAAGGAGAGTGGCCAGCCAGTAATGGTCCCTCTCCTTGATCCGAAGAATACGAGGATCCTTCCGCAGACTTTGCAGGATCAGGGAGGCCATGCAGCGTAGGTTAGCTGAGGCATTCGGTCCGGAGTCCTCTGGGTCACTAAGGACGACATGATCCGCAGCCACCTCCTCCCAGCCACGTACAAGTCCACTGGTTTCTTGGGACTGTAAATCATCCCTAAAAGACTGCTGCTGATGATGCTGAGTGCCAGCCTCCACCTCCATGCTGACACAATCCTCCTCCTCCTCCTCCTCCTCCTCCTCCTCTTCCTGTGCGATGGGTGGGACAGAAGGAACACTGTCTGGGTAAAGGGGGCCTTGAGAGGCAAGGAAGTCCTCCTCTTCCTGCCTCTGTTCTGCCTCAAGTGCCCTGTCCATTATTCCACGCAGCGTGTGCTCCAACAGGTGGACAAGAGGTACAGTGTCACTGATGCATGCACTGTCACTGCTCACCATCCTCGTGGCCTCCTCAAATGGTGCCAGGACAGTGCATGCATCCCTGATCATGCCCCACTGGCGTGGAGAAAAAAAACCAAGCTCCCCTGACCCTGTCCTGGTGCCGTAGTCGCACAGGTACTCATTGATGGCCCTCTGCTGCGTGTGCAGCCGCTGCAGCATGGCCAACGTTGAGTTCCACCTGGTGGGCATGTCACATATAAGGCGGTTCTTGGGCAGGTTCAACTCCTTTTGCAGCTCAGCCAGGCGAGCACTGGCGTTATAAGATCTGCGGAAATGCACACAGACTTTCCTGGCCTGCCTCAGGACATCCTGTAAGCCCGGGTACCTGCCCAAGAACCGCTGCACCACCAGGTTAAGGACGTGAGCCATACAGGGCACATGGGTCAGTTGTCCCTGTCGGAGGGCGGAGAGGAGGTTGGTGCCATTGTCGCAAACCACCATTCCTGGCTTAAGCTGGCGTGGCGTCAACCACCTCTCGGCCTGCCCCTGCAGAGCAGACAGGACCTCTGCCCCAGTGTGGCTCCTGTCCCCCAAACACACCAGCGCAAGCACGGCATGGCATCTTTTTGCCTGCGTACTTGCGTAGCCCCTTGAACGCCTACGGAGCACCGCTGGTTCCGAGGACAAACCACAGGAAGAGGCCATGGAGGAAGAAGAAGAGGAGGGGGTGGAGGAGAGAGGTGTGTCACAACCAGTAGTAGCATTTTGGAGGCGTGGCGGTGGAACAACCTCCAACACTACTGCACCTTGTCCTGCATCCTTCCCAGCTGCCAAAAGAGTGACCCAATGGGCCGTGAAAGAAAGGTAACGTCCCTGTCCATGCCTGCTGGACCATGAGTCAGCGGTAATATGCACCTTACCGCTGACCGCCCTGTCCAGCGAGGCCAAGACATTGCCTTCCACATGCCGGTAGAGAGCCGGAATAGCCTCCCGTGAGAAAAAGTGGCGTTTGGGAACCTGCCACTGAGGAACCGCACATTGCACAAACTCACGGAAGGGGGCCGAGTCTACCAACTGAAAAGGCAGCAGTTGAAGCGCTAGCAATTTAGCCAAGCTAGCATTCAACCGCTGGGCATGTGGATGGCTGGGAGTGAACTTCTTTCGACGGTCCAGCAGCTGGGGCAGGGAAATTTGCCTGCTAGAATCGGACGTCGGTGTACTGCTAGCAGAGTGGCCGCAAGTACTTGGCTGTGACACACCTAATTCTACACCTTCATTCCTCTCAGTGCATGTTTCAGAGAGGACTGAAGTTATAGTGGGGTTGGAGATCCCAGCTGATGCGGTGCAAGGAGAGGTCCGCTTTGTTCTTTGGTGTGGGTCTTTGAGGTAGGCTTGCCAACGAGCTGCATGGCAGGTCAACATATGTCTGGTCAGGCATGTGGTACCCAAGCGGCTGATGTTTTGGCCACGCGATATACGCTTGAGACATATGTTGCAAACAGCAGCTGTGCGATCTGATGCACTAGCCTCAAAAAAGGCCCACACCAAAGAACTTTTTGAATGACGGGCAGAGGCAGCGCCCTGCACAGGCGGAGCTCTGTGGTGTGATTCCGTCGGTGTACTGCCCTTACGCTGGCCACCAAAGGGCATCCTGCCTCGTTGGAGATGTGCCTCCTCCTCATCCTCCTCCTCCTCCTCTCTCCTATTAGGCACCCACGTGGAGTCAGTGACCTCATCATCCCCTCCCTCCTCATCACTGGAGCCAATCTGGCAGTATGCTGCAGCTGCTGGAACATGACTGCCAGATTGGTGTCCTTCTTGAGCATCCCCTCTGTCTGCTCTCACGCTACTGCCTTCCTGTAGCTGGGTTTCATCATCAGACCCTTCGAAACGCTGGGCATCCTCCTGGAGCATGTACCCAACACTGTGCTCAAACAGTTCGGGGGACTCCTCAGGAGGAGGACATGGTGGGTCTAGGGAAGGAGTGACTGATGATGAGTCTGACATTGATACCAGGGAAGAGGACGCTTTGGCAGCTGCTTTGCCAGTACCCTGAGCCTGGGTGAGAGAGGATGAGGAGGAGGAGGAGGGCTTGGTCATCCACTCTACCAAGTCTTCGGCATGATGTGGCTCAACATGTCCAGCTGCCGAAAAGAAGGACAAGCGTGTCCCATGGCCATGTGCTGATGACAATGCACCGCGTCCACGACCAGCACTGTTGCCCCCAGACACAGAGCCTGCTTGCCCTCTTTTATTGCCTTCTGACTGTCTGCCTCTCCTTGTTTGCCTTCCAGACATTCTAATGGATGGCCTGCAGGGAGATGGGAAAAAAGCAATAAGGGCTACCTTCAGGTGTCCTTCTCTGTCCCTTTACTTAAGGATTTCTAAATATGGTTGAGGATGATTGCTTTCGCACAGAATAGCACAACGACAATTTCCCTGACTGTCCAAAAAACAAGGATTTCAAAGATGGTTGATGAGGAATGCTTTAGCACAGTATAGCACAAGGAGAATTTCCTTCACTGTCCTTCCCTGTCCCTACAAACAAGGATTAGCACAGTAAAACACACTGACACTCTCCCTACCTATAGTTTTCTGTCCCTATAAAAAATGTTTTTTTAAAGATGGTTGATGATCAGTGCTTTAGCACACTATAGCACAAGGAGAATTTCCCTCACTGTCCTTCCCTGTCCCTACAAACAAGGATTAGCACAGTAAAACACACTGACACTCTCCCTACCTATAGTTTTCTGTCCCTATAAAAAATGTTTTTTTAAAGATGGTTGATGATCAATGCTTTAGCACAGTATAGCACAAGGAGAATTTCCCTCACTGTCCTTCCCTGTCCCTACAAACAAGGATTAGCACAATAAAACACACTGACACTCTCCCTACCTATAGTTTTCTGCCCCTATAAAAAATGTTTTTTTAAAGATGGTTGATGATCAATGCTTTAGCACAGTATAGCACAAGGAGAATTTCCCTCACTGTCCTTCCCTGTCCCTACAAACAAGGATTAGCACAGTAAAACACACTGACACTCTCCCTACCTATAGTTTTCTGTCCCTATAAAAAATGTTTTTTTAAAGATGGTTGATGATCAATGCTTTAGCACACTATAGCACAAGGAGAATTTCCCTCACTGTCCTTTCCTGTCCCTACAAACAAGGATTAGCACAGTAAAACACACTGACACTCTCCCTACATATAGTTTTCTGTCCCTATAAAAAATGTTTTTTTAAAGATGGTTGATGATCAATGCTTTAGCACAGTATAGCACAAGGAGAATTTCCCTCACTGTCCTTCCCTGTCCCTACAAACAAGGATTAGCACAGTAAAACACACTGACACTCTCCCTACCTATAGTTTTCTGTCCCTATAAAAAATTTTTTTTTAAAGATGGTTGATGATCAATGCTTTAGCACACTATAGCACAAGGAGAATTTCCCTCACTGTCCTTCCCTGTCCCTACAAACAAGGATTAGCACAGTAAAACACACTGACACTCTCCCTACCTATAGTTTTCTGTCCCTATAAAAAATGTTTTTTTAAAGATGGTTGATGATCAATGCTTTAGCACAGTATAGCACAAGGAGAATTTCCCTCACTGTCCTTCCCTGTCCCTACAAACAAGGATTAGCACAGTAAAACACACTGACACTCTCCCTACCTATAGTTTTCTGTCCCTATAAAAAAAGTTTTTTTAAAGATGGTTGATGATCAATGCTTTAGCACAGTATAGCACAAGGAGAATTTCCCTCACTGTCCTTCCCTGTCCCTACAAACAAGGATTAGCACAGTAAAACACACTGACACTCTCCCTACCTATAGTTTTCTGTCCCTATAAAAAATGTTTTTTTAAAGATGGTTGATGATCAATGCTTTAGCACAGTATAGCACAAGGAGAATTTCCCTCACTGTCCTTCCCTGTCCCTACAAACAAGGATTAGCACAGTAAAACACACTGACACTCTCCCTACCTATAGTTTTCTGTCCCTATAAAAAATGTTTTTTTAAAGATGGTTGATGATCAATGCTTTAGCACACTATAGCACATGGAGAATTTCCCTCACTGTCCTTCCCTGTCCCTACAAACAAGCATTAGCACAGTAAAACACACTGACACTCTCCCTACCTATAGTTTTCTGTCCCTATAAAAAATGTTTTTTTAAAGATGGTTGATGATCAATGCTTTAGCACAGTATAGCACAAGGAGAATTTCCCTCACTGTCCTTCCCTGTCCCTACAAACAAGGATTAGCACAGTAAAACACACTGACACTCTCCCTACCTATAGTTTTCTGTCCCTATAAAAAATTTTTTTTTAAAGATGGTTGATGATCAATGCTTTAGCACACTATAGCACAAGGAGAATTTCCCTCTCTGTCCTTCCCTGTCCCTACAAACAAGGATTAGCACAGTAAAACACACTGACACTCTCCCTACCTATAGTTTTCTGTCCCTATAAAAAAAGTTTTTTTAAAGATGGTTGATGATCAATGCTTTAGCACAGTATAGCACAAGGAGAATTTCCCTCACTGTCCTTCCCTGTCCCTACAAACAAGGATTAGCACAGTAAAACACACTGACACTCTCCCTACCTATAGTTTTCTGTCCCTATAAAAAATTTTTTTTTAAAGATGGTTGATGATCAATGCTTTAGCACACTATAGCACAAGGAGAATTTCCCTCACTGTCCTTCCCTGTCCCTACAAACAAGGATTAGCACAGTAAAACACACTGACACTCTCCCTACCTATAGTTTTCTGTCCCTATAAAAAATGTTTTTTTAAAGATGGTTGATGATCAATGCTTTAGCACAGTATAGCACAAGGAGAATTTCCCTCACTGTCCTTCCCTGTCCCTACAAACAAGGATTAGCACAGTAAAACACACTGACACTCTCCCTACCTATAGTTTTCTGTCCCTATAAATTTTTTTTTTTTAAAGATGGTTGATGATCAATACTTTAGCACAGTATAGCACAAGGAGAATTTCCCTCACTGTCCTTCCCTGTCCCTACAAACAAGGATTAGCACAGTAAAACACACTGACACTCTCCCTACCTATAGTTTTCTGTCCCTATAAAAAAATTTTTTTTAAAGATGGTTGATGATCAATGCTTTAGCACACTATAGCACAAGGAGAATTTCCCTCACTGTCCTTCCCTGTCCCTACAAACAAGGATTAGCACAGTAAAACACACTGACACTCTCCCTACCTATAGTTTTCTGTCCCTATAAAAAATGTTTTTTTAAAGATGGTTGATG
Organism: Rana muscosa; assembly: GCA_029206835.1. Taxonomy (NCBI): domain Eukaryota; kingdom Metazoa; phylum Chordata; class Amphibia; order Anura; family Ranidae; genus Rana; species Rana muscosa. The sequence goes on from JARGYO010005626.1 coordinate 113,689,115, forward strand.
ATCAATGCTTTAGCACAGTATAGCACAAGGAGAATTTCCCTCACTGTCCTTCCCTGTCCCTACAAACAAGGATTAGCACAGTAAAACACACTGACACTCTCCCTACCTATAGTTTTCTGTCCCTATAAAAAATGTTTTTTTAAAGATGGTTGATGATCAATGCTTTAGCACAGTATAGCACAAGGAGAATTTCCCTCACTGTCCTTCCCTGTCCCTACAAACAAGGATTAGCACAGTAAAACACACTGACACTCTCCCTACCTATAGTTTTCTGTCCCTATAAAAAATTTTTTTTTAAAGATGGTTGATGATCAATGCTTTAGCACACTATAGCACAAGGAGAATTTCCCTCACTGTCCTTCCCTGTCCCTACAAACAAGGATTAGCACAGTAAAACACACTGACACTCTCCCTACCTATAGTTTTCTGTCCCTATAAAAAATGTTTTTTTAAAGATGGTTGATGATCAATGCTTTAGCACAGTATAGCACAAGGAGAATTTCCCTCACTGTCCTTCCCTGTCCCTACAAACAAGGATTAGCATAGTAAAACACACTGACACTCTCCCTACCTATAGTTTTCTGTCCCTATAAAAATTTTTTTTTTAAAGATGGTTGATGATCAATGCTTTAGCACACTATAGCACAAGGAGAATTTCCCTCACTGTCCTTCCCTGTCCCTACAAACAAGGATTAGCACAGTAAAACACACTGACACTCTCCCTACCTATAGTTTTCTGTCCCTATAAAAAATGTTTTTTTAAAGATGGTTGATGATCAATGCTTTAGCACAGTATAGCACAAGGAGAATTTCCCTCACTGTCCTTCCCTGTCCCTACAAACAAGGATTAGCACAGTAAAACACACTGACACTCTCCCTACCTATAGTTTTCTGTCCCTATAAAAAATGTTTTTTTAAAGATGGTTGATGATCAATGCTTTAGCACAGTATAGCACAAGGAGAATTTCCCTCACTGTCCTTCCCTGTCCCTACAAACAAGGATTAGCACAGTAAAACACACTGACACTCTCCCTACCTATAGTTTTCTGTCCCTATAAAAAATTTTTTTTTAAAGATGGTTGATGATCAATGCTTTAGCACACTATAGCACAAGGAGAATTTCCCTCACTGTCCTTCCCTGTCCCTACAAACAAGGATTAGCACAGTAAAACACACTGACACTCTCCCTACCTATAGTTTTCTGTCCCTATAAAAAATGTTTTTTTAAAGATGGTTGATGATCAATGCTTTAGCACAGTATAGCACAAGGAGAATTTCCCTCACTGTCCTTCCCTGTCCCTACAAACAAGGATTAGCACAGTAAAACACACTGACACTCTCCCTACCTATAGTTTTCTGTCCCTATAAAAAATGCTTTTTTAAAGATGGTTGATGATCAATGCTTTAGCACAGTATAGCACAAGGAGAATTTCCCTCACTGTCCTTCCCTGTCCCTACAAACAAGGATTAGCACAGTAAAACACACTGACACTCTCCCTACCTATAGTTTTCTGTCCCTATAAAAAAATTTTTTTTAAAGATGGTTGATGATCAATGCTTTAGCACACTATAGCACAAGGAGAATTTCCCTCACTGTCCTTCCCTGTCCCTACAAACAAGGATTAGCACAGTAAAACACACTGACACTCTCCCTACCTATAGTTTTCTGTCCCTATAAAAAATGTTTTTTTAAAGATGGTTGATGATCAATGCTTTAGCACAGTATAGCACAAGGAGAATTTCCCTCACTGTCCTTCCCTGTCCCTACAAACAAGGATTAGCACAGTAAAACACACTGACACTCTCCCTACCTATAGTTTTCTGTCCCTATAAAAAATGTTTTTTTAAAGATGGTTGATGATCAATGCTTTAGCACAGTATAGCACAAGGAGAATTTCCCTCACTGTCCTTCCCTGTCCCTACAAACAAGGATTAGCACAGTAAAACACACTGACACTCTCCCTACCTATAGTTTTCTGTCCCTATAAAAATTTTTTTTTTAAAGATGGTTGATGATCAATGCTTTAGCACACTATAGCACAAGGAGAATTTCCCTCACTGTCCTTCCCTGTCCCTACAAACAAGGATTAGCACAGTAAAACACACTGACACTCTCCCTACCTATAGTTTTCTGTCCCTATAAAAAATGTTTTTTTAAAGATGGTTGATGATCAATGCTTTAGCACAGTATAGCACAAGGAGAATTTCCCTCACTGTCCTTCCCTGTCCCTACAAACAAGGATTAGCACAGTAAAACACACAGACACTCTCCCTACCTATAGTTTTCTGTCCCTATAAAAAAATTTTTTTTTAAAGATGGTTGATGATCAATGCTTTAGCACACTATAGCACAAGGAGAATTTCCCTCACTGTCCTTCCCTGTCCCTACAAACAAGGATTAGCACAGTAAAACACACTGACACTCTCCCTACCTATAGTTTTCTGTCCCTATAAAAAATGTTTTTTTAAAGATGGTTGATGATCAATGCTTTAGCACAGTATAGCACAAGGAGAATTTCCCTCACTGTCCTTCCCTGTCCCTACAAACAAGGATTAGCACAGTAAAACACACTGACACTCTTCCTACCTATCCTTCTCTTTCCCTAAACTAAAGGAATCCAGGTTAAGCAAGAAAAAAAAATGTCACTGTCCCTGCCTATGCTTCTCTTTCCCTGCTCCGGAACACACTACACTAGGCCGCCGTGCTGGCGGCCTTTTATAGTGTGGGGCGTGTACTAAACACCCTCAGCAATAATTGGCCACAGGCATCCTGCCTGTGGCCAATCATTGCTCTCCTCGCTGCCGGCGCTGTGATTGGCCAAGCATGCGGGGTCACAGTGCATGCTTGGCCAATCACAGTGCCTGGATGACACTGCGATGGCGTAGTGCATTGTGGGCCGTTCGCGTCACTCGAATTAGGCGCGAACGGCCCAAATCGTTCGATCTTCGTCGAACGATCGAACAGCCGATGTTCGAGTCGAACGTATGTTCGACTCGAACACCGAGCTCATCCCTACTCATGAAGCATGTAATTATTGCTGATGTTGATCAACAGACTGTATAGTCCAGTTGTAGCTCTACAAAAAGACAGATACTGTACAATAAATTGAAGGATGCCATCATCCATTCATATCTAGGGGTATCGTCTGGATACAGGCCCACTGGAAAACTTTGTGGTACCCCACAGACATCTCTTTAATTGTCCAAATATCAGTAGAATAATTTAATCTAATATCTAGATTCCAGTGGAGGCAGTTTTTTTGGGGGGGTGGCAAACAACCACAGCCCCCCCTGTTGGTCGGTGGCACCCCCCTCCCCGGCGCTTATCCTATCTAGGTGGGGGACGGGTTGCGGGCTCCTACGGGCAGTGGGTGGCGGCTCCTGTGTCCTCGGCTTTGGCGGCAGGTGGGTTGCAGGCAGCGGCTTCTGTGTCCTCTCCTCCTCTGCTTCGGTGGAGGGCAGCAGGCGGGTTGCAGGCAGTGGCTTCTGTGTCCTCTCCTCCTCTGCTTTGCCGGCAAGCAGCGGGCGGGTTGCGGGCAGCGGCTCCTGTGTCCTCTCCTCCTCGGCTTTGGCGGTGGGCGTGTTTCAGGCAGCGGCTCCTGTGTTCTCATTCTCTCCTCCTTGGCTTCGGCGGAGGGCAGTAGAATGGTGGGTTGCAGGCAGCGGCTTCTGTGTCCTCTCCTCCTCGGCTTCGGCGACGGGCAGGTTGCGCGCAGCGGCTACTGTGTCCTCTCCTCTTCGACTTCAGCGGCAGGTAGCAGGCAGCGGCTCCTGTGTCCTCTCTTCCTCCGCTTCGGTGGAGGGCAGCGGGCGGGTTGCAGGCAGCGGCTCCTGTGTCCTTTGCTCCTCGGCTTTGGCGGTGGGCAGGTTTCAGGCAGCGACTCCTGTGTTCTCTCCCCCTTGGCTTTGGCGGAGGGCAGTAGGCAGGTGGCAGGTTGCAGGCAGCGGCTTCTGTGTCCTCTCCTTTTCGGCTTTGGCGGCGGGCAGCGGGGAGGATGCGGGCAGCGGCTCCTATGTCCTCTGGCCACCAGGGTTTCGCCGACTTCCTGGTGGCCACAGGACAGATTATGGTTCCTCTATCATCTCGCTATTGTCAGGTTACCTGTGGCCAGATGACAGATGCACACCGCTGGGGGTCAGGAGTGCACCACAAGGTAGTGAACCCTATGGTTGACTGCTGCGGATGGGACACTGGGTGGTTGTGGAAAGCGGGACCAGTGGAGCACAACAGGGATCCACAGGGAGCTAGAACCCAAGATTCCCCAGGGCGCGGAGTCTAAGATCCAGCAGGTTTTCACCAGAGCCTCTAGTGGTGATGATGGCCTACGCTGCAGCTGGGTCCAGGTCGCGGCCCCCAGAGTCCCCTAGCTCACGCTCCATAGGGTAAAGAGGATAGAGGGGAAGGAGCAGAACAGGATACAAGAATAGTGAGGGGAAAAGCCTAGGTCAGGGCAACAAGCAGACACGGATAAACGAAGGACAAGCCGAAGGTCAAGGTCAGTAGCAGACAGGGATAGTCGGGAACAAGCCAATATCGTAACACAGAGACAGACATAGCACACGGCAGGCAGGAACCAAAACACACAATGCTTAACAAACACGTTGATCAGCAAGGCAGACTTGCAGTGCACATGTTTATATAGTGTTCCCTGATAGGTCCTGGGGTGGAGCCAGGCTGGGAGGAGAGATTATAAAAGCAGCCAGGTGAGAGAGTCTGGCCTCTAAGATGAACACAAGAGGAGGAAGGTAAGATGGCAGACAAACATTACTGCATATCCATGACAGCTATACACGTGGATGCCTGTCTCGGATGCTGGGAGAGCTACCCCCCATACTGATACACAGAAGAGCCTTCCTTTATCTTGCATCCTGATGTGCTGAGGATACACCATCTACACAGCCACGCATTGTAGCCCTTTTCAGACACAAGGAGCCCCCAGGACCAGAGGCGTATCTAGTGAAAATGGCGCCTATGGCAAGCACTGAAACTGCGCCCCTGTCAAAACATTTGAAACCCATCTTTCAGATAACATTAACAAAAAAAAAAACAGCTGACAAAACTACAAGTCAAACTCTTTAATCCTCCAATTAACAAATTATCGATTGGTACTACCTAAAAATTACAACTGCACCTTCCTTGCTTTCACTGATGCAAACTGGTCTATGATCTGCTCAAAGTCAGTTTTTTTCTGTTTCTTCTCTTTCTACATCAACACCCATAAATGCAGTAATATCAGCACCCATAAAAGCGGCCTTACCAGCACCCATAATTGCAGTAATATCAGCACTAATAAATGCAGTAACATCAGCACCCATAAATGCAATAACATCAGCACCCATAAATGCGGCCTTACCAGCAACCATAAATGCGGCCTTAACAGCAACCATAAATGCGGCCTTACCAGCAACCATAAATGCGGCCTTACCAGCAACTATAAATGCGGCCTTACCAGCACCCATAAATGCAGCCTTACCAGCACCCATAAATGCGGCCTTTCCAGAACCCATAAATGCGGCATTACCTGAACCCATAAATGCGGCCTTACCAGCACCCATAAATGCAGCCTTACCAGCACCCATAAATGCGGCCTTACCAGCACCCATAAATGCAGTAATATCAGCACCCATAAGTGTGGAGGAATCGTGCGGTGTATGGGCACAGCACTGGGCAGAAAGACAGAGTGGAACGGAACATCAGAGACAGTGACTGCACGCAGTGGTACACAGACAGGTCACACTCACTGGCAGTGGCACTGTGATGACCAGGGACATGCAGCAGTGCAGGGGATGTTTCCTCGTAATGGATACAGTCCTGTGCCAATGCTGCGCCAGTGCCTCTGACACTGTACAGGGGGAGAGAGGGAGTAGGATCACCAGCGGCCCTGTCTGCTTAGCACAAACGCACAATTGCACATGATGATGACTTTAAGGCCCCTTTCACACTGGGGCGGTGGGGGCGGCGGCAGTAAAGCGCCGCTATTTTTAGCAGCACTATTCAGCCACTAGCGGGGTGCTTTGATTTCAATGGGCAGGGGCGCTTTAGGAGCCGCTCCTACAGCGCCTCAAAGATGCTGCTTGAAGGACATTTTTTAATGTCCTGCCAGCGCACCGCTCCAGTGTGAAAGCACTTGGGCTTTCACACTGGAGTGAATGGAGCCACTCTTTCAGGGCGCTTTGCAGGCGCTATTTTTAGCATTATAACGCCTGCAAAGCGCCTCAGTGAGAAAGGGGTCTTAGACTACTTTCACAATAAGGCGCTTTGCAGGTGCTACAGCGCTACAAAATAGCGCCTGCAAAGTGCCCTGAAAGAGCCTCTTTTCTCACTCCAATGCGAAAGCCAGAGGGCTTTTACACTGGAGCAGTGCGCTGGCAGGATGCTCAAAAAAGTCCTGCTAGCCACATTTTTGAGGCCCTGTAGGAACGGTGTACACACTGCTTCTAAAGCGCGCCTGCCCATTGCAATCAATGGGCAGCGCCGCTGAACTGCCAGCAAAGCGCCGCTGCAGCTGCTCTTTGCGGACGGTTTTAACCCTTTTGACCTGCTAGCAGTGTGCTGGCAGGACGCTCAAAAAAGTATTTGAGGCGCCCCGCTAGCGGCCGAATAGCGCCGCAAAAACTACAGTAAAGTGCTGCTAAAATAGCGGCGCTTTACTGCCTAAGGCGCAACGCCCCAGTGTGAAAGTAGCCTAAGTCATGTGCCAGGCACATGCCCAAACAGAAGCAAGCAGCCAATCAAATATAGTGCTTGCTCAATATGGATTAAATAAATTATAATTATGCATAGCCATAGATATCATAAATAAAGTGATTTGTGCAACAGCAGGGACTACTTGCACAAATCACTTTATTTTCGATATCTATGGCTATTCATAATTCTAATTTATTTAATCCATATTGAGCAATCACTATACATTTGGCTGCTTGGCACTGACAGTTTGAACCTGGCACACATCATACATGCACATGATGATAGGTTAGGTACGTTGTGACTTCACTTGTGACTATAGTACGGACGGTACCTGGCCTCACCTGCTGCTGCAGCGTGCTGCTGCCTGGCTGGGGGGTTCCCCTAATTGTGCAAATCTCCTCTCTGTCCTCCTCAGAAACCTCACCTCACATGACGAGTGACGTCACTCACCGACCCGCTCGGGGAAAAGATGAAGGCGCGCAGAGGAGGGTAGACGGAGCTTTAGGCTCCGCCTCTGCTAGTTAGCCGAATGACGGTCTGGCCGGTCACACTAGTCAACAAGCATGGGGGCGCCTGTCACACTCCTCCATGCTGCCAGACAGTTGAGCTAAGTATTTGCAGGTGAAGTGCCGTGCCGCCGCCGGGGCTATAGTGCGGGAGGCAGCCGCAGCCGCAGGAGGACTGGTGGGATATTTTTTCCGTGCGGGGAGCGTTTTTTTGGGCCCCCCCTTTATAGCACCCATGGCACTTGCCATGGCTGCCATACCGTGGATACGCCACTGCCCAGGACTGCTGGATGACAAATTAGCCTATATCTTTCTTATCTCTTGTGAGTGTTTTCATGTACCTTGTCATTAAAACCCTGATTTTAATACTGCACTTAGGTGGCGCTTCCCGTGTTCTCCCCTATCAAAAAACTCCATGCCTTTGGTCTCCGTGACTGCACTTTTTGCTGGTTCTCCTCCTACTTATCCAACCACTTCTTTAGCGTTACTTACAATTCTACCTCCTCCTCTCCTCTTCCTTTCTCTGTTGGGGTCCCCCAATGTTCTGTTCTTGGACCTCTCCTATTTTCAATCTACACCTCCTCTCTGGGTCACCAAATCTATTTCTCTATCCCTCAACTCACTCCCTCCGTCTCCTCACGTATCACTAATTTACTAATAGATATATCAGTCTGGATGTCACACCACTTCCTCAAACTCAGTCTATCCAAAACCAAACTTATAATTTTTCCTCCCCCGTGTGTCCCTTCCCCTTCCCCTGATCTCTCTGTCAAAATTTATTGCACAACTATAAGCCCATCCCCACATGCCAAGGTCCTAGGTGTAGTCCTGGACTCTGAATACTCATTTAAGCCCCACATCCAATCACTGTCTAAATCTTGCCGACTAAACCTCTGCAACATTTCCCAAATACGCCCCTTTCTAACCAATGACACAACAAAGCTCTTAATTCACTCCCTGGTCATCTCTCGCCTTGACTACTGTAACTCCCTTCTCATTGGCTTACCTCTACATAGTCTATCCCCCCTTCAATCCATCATGAATGCTGCTGCCAGACTCATCCACCTTACCAATCGCTCTGTCTCTGCTACTCCTCTCTGTCAATCTCTCCGCTTACCCAACAAATTTAAAATACTAACAACTTCTTACAAAGCCATCCACAACTTAGCCCCCAGCTATATCACTAGCCTAGTCTCTAAATACCAACCTATTTGTTCTCTTCGTTCCTCTCAAGACCTCCTGCTCTCTTGCTCCCTCATCACCTCCTCCCATGCTCACCTCAAGGACTTTTCCAGAGCCTCTCCAATACTATGGAACTCCTTACCCCAATCTGTCCGATTATCTCCTACTCTATTAGCTTTCAGACGATCGCTGAAAACACTTCTCTTCAGAGAAGCCTATACCACCCACACCTAACAACTGTATTTTCATTTTCTCCATCACCTCATCCCCCACAGTTATTACCCTTTGTTCCACTTGACCCTCCCTTCTAGACTGTGAGCTCTAATGAGCAGGGCCCTCTGATTCCTCCTGTATTGATTTGTATTGTAACTGTACTGTTTGCCCCATGTTGTAAAGCACTGCATAAACTGTTGGCGCTATATAAATCCTGAATAATAATATTAATAATAATAATAATTGTAAGCTCTAACGAGCAGGGCCCTCTGATTCATACTGTATTAAATTGTATTGTAATTGTACTGTCTGACCTTATCTTTTAAAGTGCTGCATAAACTGTTGTCGCTATATAAATCTTGTATAATAATAAAATAGTAATAATATCTATGGCTAGTTTAAAGAGCTGATCTGTTAAAAAAATGTCTACCTAGAATTAAATTGGGAAGTACTGAAGTCCTGAAGAAAATGGTAGACCTTGCAATCCTAAACCTTGTGGGTATATTTGATAGCTGCACAATTGCCACCCTTGGTCACTCTGGGGAGAATTGATTCCAAGTACCGATGAGCTATGTTGGCCCGGTTGCACTGTTCAGTTCAGGAGGGGGGGGCGCTCTCTCGTCCCCCCTCTTTTCCTGCGGCCTGCCAGGTTGCGTGCTCGGATAAAGGGTCTGGTATGGATTTTTGTGGGAACTCCACGCCATTTTTTTTTACATTTGGGGTGGAGTTCCCCTTAAAATCCATACCAGACCTGAAGGGCCTGGTATGGATATTTGGGGGGAACCCCACGCATTTTTTTTTAAAATTTGTGGTAGGGTTCCCCTTAATATCCATACCAGACCTGAAGGGCCTGGTAATTGAATTTGGGGGGACCCCCACGCATTTTTTAAATTTATTTTTTATCAATGACTTTTCTATGTATTGCCGGGAGCCGACAATTCATTATAGCCGCGAGTGAGTTTTAAATGACTTTTTTTCCTTCAGAAATGACATTTTGTGCAGGGACAGTTCTAAGCACAGGAAACAAGCGCAACTTTACAGGCATACTATACACACACCCTAGGTACGAAATTTAAAGGAATATTTCACTTTTATTGTTTCACTTTAAGCATTATTAAAATCACTGCTCCCGAAAAAATTGCATTTTTTAAAACTTTTTTTTGCATTGATACATGTCCCCCGGGGCAGGACCCGGGTCCCCATAGCATGGTACAGTTTAGCCCACAGAAGACTGTTCTTACCATGAATTGGCTAAATGATTGTGTCTGATACCTAGATACCTGGATGGGAGTATTATCCAAGTTCTCATTCCTTCCCAACAGCATTCCTCATCCTCATGAATAATGTATAGAGCAATATTCTTAAAATTGTATGCAGTGTACACTTTAGTCATATTCCCTGTATCGTTTGTTTGCCTTACCTTGCAATGATGGGCTCATGCGTTGGGGCTGCAGTTTGTAGTGTCATGGCTGATCGATTTCCCCATGTTCATCTATTTATTCAACTAGCTTGTCCCTATTTGCCAAAGGGACAGGCAGTTTCTTGCCCCAGGTCACAATCCATTCATCATTTCTTCTGTGTTGCATTACAAATGTGGCAGTGCTGATCTAATGAAAACATGTCTCTTCCCATCATTGCTCTGGCTGCTTATGTCTTTCAGAACCAATTACTGCAGAACACTAGATAAACCTAACATTAAAATTATAGACTGATCATTTCTTTGTCAGTGGGCAAACGTAAAAAATCAGCAGAGAATCAAATAATTTTTTCCCTCACTGTAAGGGGTTAATCCTCTGCATTGTGTAAAAAGGCTGTTTTATCCTGTCTTCTCTGATCCTCCCCTTCTTCAACTGTCCCCAATATATTTCCTGATAATATAGAGCCTTGGGGAAACTCTGCACATGCTCAGTTTGATGTGTATTGCTAGAGAGTTCTTTTTTTAATTGGGAGAGTGCATGTGATCAGCACAGGGCCAATCAGCACTGTCCAGACAGAGGGTCAGGGGTCCTGCAGCCTCATAGGACAGCCCGGGGAGAATAAAAACGTCTCCTACAAGCTTTAACCAGACACTGATAGAAGTCACAAGACTGCTATATACTGCTGATGAGAAAGGGTATTTAGCAGTTTATATTTTTTTAATTGCATTTCCGTGTCCTTTGTACTGTGGGAGACCAGATATAGTGAATGCAGAGTCCTGGGTCTAGTAACACTTTAAATGTCATTAAAAATATATCTAAAGCTATCCCCCAAAGTACCAAATTTTGTAGCGTTTATACTAAAGCTTTATTGCACTCACCAGAGAATGGGAACTAATTCCTAATATACAGAAGGTAACGGTAACTTCATTGTGTGAGATGGCTACCTGGTGTCCAAAACCAACAGATACTGTATGTCATAAGCTTATTTTCCTTTTCTCGACCCATAATGGAACATTCCGATCTAAAACCAAATACAAACATAGTAATAAAAAACTCCCCAGTTTGCATATTTATTACCAGATGATGAGTTTTTGGAGTTCTTTTTTAACAGATGGGAGATATTTCGTTTTAGGTTCTAACTATATAAAGGATATGGAATACACAGTATATATAGAATGTCATGCACTTCCTAGGCTTCCACCCAGCCTTTTTCCCTGCAGCTATTCTTGTGTGTTCAGAGACAATTGCTCCTTGGAATGCTATGCATGTATGTACCGATTTCAGCCTTTGTAGCCCACACCTGCCCTCCATGTAAACCAAGTACTGGGTGTTGGGCCTTTGCAAACACATTCCAGCTATTACTCTGTAATTGTTACCTGTCAGACAGGTAAAGGAGCCTTGGTCCTCTGCCACACAGGCTCACATTCCCATGGAACATTATACCCTCCAACCTCTCACCTCTTCACAGCTCTTAACACAAAATCCTTCTTTGATTAACTTATAAGTGATGATGCAAAAGCTGAGCAGATCTTTTTTTTTTTTAAGTGAGCCTATAGGAAAAATAAGGTCATTACTTTGACATTAAATACCGGTGTTATAGCTGCCATAACCCCCGGTATCGTTTTTTACTATGGCATATTCTCTCCAAGAAAAAAGTGGTCCCGCGGGCTGATTCAGAGCCCCCGGATTTTAGGAGCCCCCCCCCCCCAGATACTGCCCAGCCATTCCCGGGCTTACCAGACCCATCGTAAAGCCCAAGAACAATTCAACGTGGCCGTTAGCTGGGCAGGAAGACAAGTGAGGCCAAGATGGGATGTTTACATAGAATAGGAATAGAAGTAATGAAAAAAAAGGGAACAGTGTAAAAATAAAAAGTCAAATAAATAAGAAAAAAAATTGTTTAAAGCGAAGCTCCACCCTAAAGTGGAACCTCCGCTCATCGGAACCCTCCCCCCCTCCGGTGTCACATTTGGCACCTTTCAGGGGGGAGGGGGTGCAGATACCTGTCTAAGACAGGTATTTGCACCCACTTCCGGGAGTCCTGTCTGCGGGTATTCTGCGGCTGTACGCCACTTCCGGCAGAATACCCGCTCGGCTCCCAGAACACAACGGGGACCAGTGAGAACGGCGCAGCGCGACTCGCGCATTTGCTGTAGGGAACCGGGCAGTGAAGCCGCAAGGCTTCACTGCCTGGTTCCCTCACAGAGGATGGCGGTGGGGGCAGCAGAGTGACGAGCGATTGCTTGTCTTCTGCTGCAGACGTCGCTGGACTCCAGGACGGGTAAGTGTCCTAATATTAAAAGTCAGCAGCTGCAGTATTTGTAGCTGCTGGCTTTTAATATTTTTCTTTCGGTCGGAGCTCCACTTTAAGCACCCCATCCCTTGGTGCTTGCACACAGAAGTGAACGCATACGTAAGTCACGCAACCACACACATGAGGTATCACCGCAATCGTTAGACCGAGAGATATAATTCTAGTGCAAGACCTCCTATGGAGATTTAAGTACTGTAGTTTGTCGCCATTCCTTGAGTGTACGTAATTTTAAAAGCATTACATGTTAGGTATCTACCGTATTTATCGGCGTATAACACGCACCGGCGTATAACACGCACCCCAAGTTTAGGAGGGAATTTTAAGGAAAAAAACTTTTAGGAGGGAAATTCAAGGAAAAAAAAACTTACATTTAAATGCAGCATGCAGCCTTGCCCAGTGTCCATCTGCAGCCTTGCCCAGTGTCCATCTGTCCATCTGCAGCCTTGCCCAGTGTCCATCTGTCCATCTGCAGCCTTGCCCAGTGTCCATCTGTCCATCTGCAGCCGTGCCCAGTGTCCATCTGTCCATCTGCAGCCTTGCCTAGTGTCCATCTGTCCATCTGCAGCCGTGCCCAGTGTCCATCTGTCCATCTGCAGCCTTGCCCAGTGTCCATCTGTCCATCTGCAGCCTTGCCCAGTGCCTTTGCGATCGTGTCAGTCCCGGCGTTTTTTTAAATTTGGCGCCGATTTCTGTGGAGAGGAGCGAGCGGGGCCGAGTGTACTTCGGCTAGACTCGGCTCCTCTCACAGTCCCGCCCATCTCCACTGACTGCGCCGCTGACGGAGAAAGCCGAGTGTACTTCGGCTAGACTCGGCTCTGCTCACAGTCACAGGCAGGACTGCGAGAGGAGCCGAGACTAACCGAAGTACAGTCGGCTTTCTTTATGTCAGCGGCGCAGTCAGAGATGGGCGGGACTGCGAGAGGAGCCGAGTAAAGCCGATTGTACTTCGGCTCCGCTCGCTCCTCTCGCTCGTTTTCAGCAGGGGAATTCGACGGAGTATCGGCGTATAAAACGCACCCACGATTTTCCCCTGATTTTAAGGGGAAAAAAGTGCGTGTTATACGCCGATAAATACGGTATTTACTTGGCATAATATCATCTTTCACATTTACCAAAAAATTGGGGTAACTATTGTGTTTAGTTTTCAATTCATTAAAGTTCTTTTTCCACCAAAAAATTGTGTTTGAAAGACCGCTGCACAAATACGGTGTGCATAAAATATTGCTATTATCTCCTTTTTTTTCTCTAGGGTCTCTGCTAAAAGAAAATATATAATGTTTGGGGGTTCTAAGTAATTTCCTAGTAAAAAAATACCAATTTAAACTTTTAAACAAAACACCCAGAAAAGGCCTGGTCTTCAAGTGGTTAAAGCGTTTGTTACCCTATAAAAAAAGAAAAAAAAAAGGATCCTGTTCTTTTAAAGTATGTTATACAGTACCTGAAATACCTTGCTGATCCTGCCTGGCTATGTGCTTCCCTCTTTAAACTGACCACGGTTAATCATGGCTGCTGACCCCTGACACCGTGGTCAGTTTACTTGCCTCTGTCATCCGCAGCTCTCCTCTCTGCTCTCCTGTGTCCTCCTCCCCCCCTCCCCTCCCTGCCTGTCAGCTCTGTGTATGAGCCGCCTCTCCCCTCGTAGCACCGTTCCAAGCAGTGCAAACATTACTGCTTACAATCACTGCCAGCCCCTCTGCTAGGATAACCTGTAGTATATAGTGTATGGCGTTTTGTAAAATTCATCTTCTAAATTCCTTATTCCTTCTCCCCGATCAGCGGTCACGTGATCACGTGATCACCCATCGCTGTCTTCCTCTGAAGTATGCACTACAGAGGGAGGACACGTGACTGCCCAGCAAATGTCAGAGAGAGATCTTGACCCCTCCCTCCCTAGTACATACGGCGGAGGAAGAGAGCGGCGAGCGGTCACGTGACCGCTGATCAGGGAGAAGGAATAAGGTTTTTAGAAGAAGAATTTTACAAAACGGCCTACAGTATATACTACACCTGTAGTGACCCTGTAGCAGCCACATGTTGTATATGCACTGTAAATGCATTAAAGTGTATATGAAACCAATTTTGGATAAAGTAGATTGTTAGAACCTCTGTCAGGTTTTTATTGCTGCATGTGTCCCCATTAGGGATATTCACCCTCTCTATTTAAACCGATGAACATTGTCATTGGAGCAGAATGTGAGGAAAAATCTAAAATCTTGAACTGTCACTAAAACAGGCATAAAGGGGAAATCTTCCAATCAGGAAACATTTTCGAGTGATAACTGGGTAAGAAATTATTTCCTTTTCTTTGAAGAGTTTTCTTCTCATTTCCTGTTGTGTCTCTGACATAGGAATTGAAAAAAATCTCACCTATGGGACACAGACAGCAAAATACACTTGAATGTGGTTTTAAAGTGGAATTCCAGGCTATTCCTAGCTATGCTTAACTACTTGAAGACCAGGCCTTTTCTGACACTTCTCACATATGTAGAAATCTGTATTTTTTGTTAGAAAATTACGTAGAACCCCCAAACATTATATATTTTTTAAAGCAGAGGCCCTAGAAAATATAATAGTGGGTGTTGCAATTTTTTTATGTCACATGGTATTTGCGCAATGTTTTTTTCAAAAATACACTTTCAATAATTTCAATGCACAAAAACACATGTAGCGCCCCCTGGGTCTTCTAGAGGCAGGGAGTGAGCTCCAATGGCTGGGGGCGAGCTAGTATTACCCCAGGGCTGAGTCCATTGATATAATGGGGAGTTTGAAACAGAGATTGGGGCCTGTCACTTTAGAACTTTTCAATGCTTTAATGTCGGACTTGAAAGAAGGTAGTAGGAGAAAGGGTTAGGGGTCTCAGATACCAGTAGCAGATCACTTACAGGCTCCTTGGATCCAGAAAAAGTATAGCTTCACAGTACCAGAACCTTAAGCTGACCAGGTGATACTGCAACCACGTTTCAGATGGTAGAGCAAGATTTAGCTTCACAGTGTCAGAACCTTTAAGCCAGCCCGGCAACACTGTAAGCACGTTTTAGATGTAGATGCATCCTCCAAACGAGTCATCAGGCCCTCCTGAGAGACCAGCCTTTATCCTGGCTCTCTCCAGCAAGGATCCTCCCCTGGATCTTCTCTATTTGGCTTGGCTTCTTCCACGCTGGACAAAACAGCCTAAGGACCACCTTAGGATAAGTAGGCCCCAGACAGGCTTGCAGAACTCACTTCAGCAGCACATCCTCAGGCCAGGAGGGCCTGAGGCAAGAGCGCAAACACATGGCCCCATCCAAATATATATCCTCTCCTAGAAAGCACCAGTAGCCAAGAGGAATAGCTGGCTGAACGAAGAATAAATATTCAGAACTCAACTTAGTTGTACTATCTCATACTGGCCTGTGGTACCAGTGACAACTACTGGCGACAGTGAAAAATGTACAACCTAATGGAGATTAGGGAAAGACCTGATAAACTGTACAATCAATCTAAGCTGTTTACAGCCCAGCAAAAAAACTAAATTTACATGATAGCCCCAGTTTAGAACCGGGGGCTACACACAATATAGTACCCAATTGTTTGGTAAAATAGAAAAGATGATGCCCAGTGAATAGAAACCGAACATGTCACGTTTTAAAATTGTGCAAGCCTGTGGAACAGCAACAAACTACGTCAATTATATTATCCATAAATGACGCTTTAAAAGCCTTTACAGGTTACCACTTTAGATTTACACAGGAGGTCTGGTGCTATAACTATAACTCTCCAATTTGACATTCACAGTAATACCTCACATATATGTTGCGATCGCTGTTTGCAAACGACACGGGGCTGACACATGAGTTTACCTTTGTGTGCGTGCACAAAGTGATAGGGGCAGGGCGCCTAAAAAAAAATATTTTATTTATTTCCTTTTTTTATGTAGCGGGTCCCCAAATTTAACCCCGCTATACCTAAATTTAGGGGTGACCAGAGCAATAGTTGGCTCGGGTCTCTTAATTATTTGGACTCTGCCTTACTGCTGTGTCACCTGGCGTGCAGTTCCCCTTTGGGCGTATAGGTGGTGCTGTCACCTGTACCTGGGGTTGAACCACAGGTGATGGAGTAGGTATTGGTTGTCCTCTCTCGTCTGCCGTTGGTGGTCGGTTCTGGCCTGCTGTGCATGCCGGGAGAGGATATATAAGGGGCAGACGCCATTACAACGGAAGCCATTCCCGGGGCCCATGCCCGGAAGCCATTCCCGTGGCCCATGCCTGGAAGACAATTCTGGGGTCCACTGCCCAGAGGGAACTACCCCTCAGAGGGGGATATGCCCCATCTTGATCGAGGAGTCTCGGGCACCTTCAGCCCGAGGCTACAGAGTTCCAGGTAGGCCAAGTACCTTTAGCTGGGTCTACAACCAAGGAGGAGTCCCAGGGAACCCGTGTGAGGGTAACCGCTCTTACACAGAGGAGACCAGGGGAGGATCAATCCCATAACAAGAGGGCGAGTAATAAAGTATTGCTGATTCGGGAAAGGCCTGGTGACCTGTCGGAGGGAAGGATTCCTCACTTCGCAGACTGCCTCTGCGGAGTGTTGAAAGTTCAGGAGGGATCTCCTTGACTTGGTCCTTGGAGGGGACTGAGTCATTGCTCCAGCATCACGCCGGCTGCTAGTGCTATTGAGTGACTATCCAGGTGAGCTGTACCCACTCGGGACCGAGTGGCGACGAAGCCAAGAGTGTGCCTGAATCCACTTCTATCTGCTAACCTTTTTCTCACTTCAACTCTCTGGTTCCTGAAAGCAAGATAAAATAAACTCACGTTGGAGTTGATATGTTGTGTGGACATTGACCTCATTTTGGAAAGCTAATGACTCGCCTCTATAAACATAGAGGGGAGAACCAGAAGAAGGAAGCAACTCGCTGCGGGACCCAAGTATGTAACACCGCCTGACCTCTATAACCTAGAGGACACGGGCATGTGGCATGGTGTATCTTATCCCCCTGCTTGAGAAGGTAAGAGGGGGAAAAGGATCTGTGTGCTACATTTATTTTTACACTGTACCTCTAAAAAAAAATTGATCACTCTTTTTGTTATCACAAAGAATGTAAACATGCCTTGTGATAGCAATAGGCAGTGGCAGGCCCTCTTTACTGAGACATCTGGGGTCTATCAGATCCCAGATGTCTCCTCTGCTCTTAAAAGCTTCAGATCATACCAAGATTGGTATGATCCAATACTTTTTCAAACCAGTAATGGTTTGGTTTGTTTACAACTGGTGAAACCGGAAGTGACAAAATACTTGTCCTTCCTGGTTTCTTAGAGCGTACAGATGATAGGGGCTGTTCCGGTCCCCAATCAGCTCTATGGTCAGCCAGCAGAACCGCTGGCTGCAATCCCGGGTTCCCCGGTGGGACGGGAGAAACCAGGGAGGCGGCAGAAGGTGGCGGGGGGGGGAGACCTCTTGCTGCTTATAAAAGCAATCCAGTGGCTATTTAGCGGCTAGGATTGCTTTAACAAGAAAGTGCCTTGGTGTCCCAAAAAAAAAAAAGATACTAGGACGTTGCCTGCAGCTCCAATCAAGTAGTTAAACCTGGTCCCACCCCCTTCTAAGTCTTATTTTAAATACCCTGTAAAAGGAAAATTTTTAT
The DNA here is from genome assembly GCA_029206835.1 of Rana muscosa. Classification (NCBI taxonomy): domain Eukaryota; kingdom Metazoa; phylum Chordata; class Amphibia; order Anura; family Ranidae; genus Rana; species Rana muscosa. The sequence continues at coordinate 113,707,059 of JARGYO010005626.1, forward strand.
ACTCACCTATTGAGGAACACATGTGCATTAAAGATGAACCCCAGGAATTCAGCCACTTTCTAAAACTTGCTTGCTTCAGTTCAGTCCAATGGAGTGCATGCCACCTCTTGGACTTGTTTTTTTTTTTTTTACAACTGACAGTTTTACTGAGCAAGGGGAGTATAGCTCTCACTATAATCCCGGTGTTCTGATAAGAGAGATACTGCTTTCTCACACAGCAGCACCTCTCCCTGTGCTTCCCCTCTGCTGTTTATTCACAGAATGCTTTGAATTTTGGTGTGACGGAAGTCACTTTGGTTGGGGGGCTTGTGAAACCCAGCTTACCTTGGAATGCTCTGGAAACTCTGTGTACAGCTAACCAGGGCCGCTGTTAGAAATCATGGGGCCCCGTACAGCATACTTGACAGGGCCCCTTGGTCCCGCCCACAACCCCACCCCTGGCTCTGCCCCTGGCTCTCATGCTGTCACGAAATCTGGGGGAATGGCGGCAGGAGCTGAAACATGTAACATGTTCCAAAAGGTGAACCTTTAATAACCATTATTATTCTAAACTTTTTACACTATCATAAAGCAGCAGAGATGTCTTACTTTAAAACTTTTTTGACAACAACGAATTAGCTGGGATGAGCTCAGGCGTGTTCGGACCGTAGTCTGAACCCACCTCATCTATACCACCAGGAAGCTTTACAGCGCCCCACCAATCATAACTGGATCTGAATGGGAGAGATGTCAGTGTTTTGACATCTGTGCCAGCGTTCAGTTTGTGTCCTCATACACCACAGACTTGTGTTCATTTACATCAGGCTACCTCTGATCTGTCACATTTAGGTCTGGAAAAATAGAAAAGGATGTTCTTTTCCATTTATTTATTTTTGACCTGAATGCCCACAAGTCAATTCATATTTGGACTCCTGTAGACCTACATGGAGCTTTCAATCAGGTCCACATTTTTTTTTGGGGGGGGGGGGGTGCAAACAAACTGAAAAATTCTGAAAAAAAACATCAATTGCTGCCACTGTGCCATCAAACACAGCCACTGTGCAATCAATTGGCACCACTGTGCCATCAGACACAGCTACTGTGCCCATAAATTGCCGCCACTGTGCCATCATACACAGCTACTGTACCCACTGGTCCACAGGAAAAACTGACAGGCGGACTTGATTGCTAAAGATGAGCTCCGGCGTGTTCGCAAGCCCCACGTGCAGATCCCACCAGGAAATCGGCACTGCGCTTCGCTAACCACAGGCAATGAAACATTTCCCGATCTCTGTAGCCGCACATCGGGACAATGTCTCACGGCTTGTGATTAGCGCAGTGCAGTGCCGACTTCCTGGCGGGCTCTGCACGTGGGGCTTGCGAACACGCCGGAGCTCATCCTTACTGATTGCAAAGCTTAGGTGAAAAATTCTCAAAGGGGAGTGGTTTGGGGGGTGGTAACAATGCAGCTTGGCTGTGTTTTTACTGTCCCTTCCCCCCATCACATGTGTAAATTATCATCTTATTGTGTGCTCATGATCATTATCATTATGATGATCAGAGCACAGCAGGTGCTGTATGGCTCTGTTAGTGTAACATGCTGTGTTATAGTCTGTAACACACATTACAGCCATACATTAAGAAAGTCAGCACCACACAGCATGTTACACTGACAGAGCCATACACCACCTGCTGTGCTCTGATCATCATGATAATGATGACCATGAGCACACAATGGGGAGTCAGGGGACTGAGCCTCAGCCTGTGTGATGTGTCAGAGTGATGTGTGAGCAGGGGGATTGCTTGCCTGTGGACCAGCGTCGGGATTACTCTCATTCAGCCTCCTCAGTGATCAGTCTCTCTCTCTCAGGCTGCAGCACGGCACTTATTGAGGGAAGGGAGCCACATTACAATTGTATCCATACGTTGAGGGAAGCATACAGTGATCACAAGGTACACTGATGCAGAGAAAGGGATTGTATGCCTCCACCCGAAAATGGAGAAAAAGTCCCTCTTCTTCTCTTACCTCCTGGGCCCCTCTATTAACATGATGGGGCCCAGGAAGGTACTATATACATTGCCAATCAAATAGGTGCAGGTTAATAAAGCTATTTAGTTATTAATTCGTTTTTTTTAGCTAGAAATCTGCTCGGGCCCCCTTGCTGGCCGGGGCCCGGTACAACAGGGCTGGTTGTAATGCCCTATCAGCGGCCCTGCAGCTAATCCGGCCCCTCCTATGTGTAAATCACCCTGTGTCCATTGAGTTACGGCTAATGACTGGGTGCTCTGAGGGATCTTGGATCGCGTGGTATCGGACAGAGGAAGCATTTACGGCGGGCAGACTCATCTTGAATACGAAATCCGTCACATTTGGGAATGGGTTCACATATTACAAAGTGCTCTGTGAATTGGCAGGAGGATGGAAGGGGCAGGCAGAGTGACTCTTCAGCTGCTGGAGTTGTACTTCCGACACTCAGTAAAAAATGTAAATTTAAATTAAAGAGGTATATCCGTGAGGTGGATTTAACCCATAATAAGCCAACACATTGTAGAAAGTGGTAGAATTCCTGGAGTTCGCTTTAAACTTTTTCTGCCCAGAGTTCAGCATGAACATAAAAATATAAAGTGAATAAAGGACGGGGTGTTGACGCTACCTAAAAAAACTCCCAAATGTTGGGCATAAAGCATGTGAGCATAAATAGTCAAAAATATATAACGTTGTGTAGCGGGGTATTGCTATTCAGTCCCGCAGAAACTACATTACCCAGTAGACATTGAGACACCCAGGGTGCATTGCCCCGTGCAGGGACTGCTGGGGCGGACTTTATAAGAGGAGGCGGAGCGGAAATCTTTCTCTTTGGACACCGCCCGCCCAGCAAGTGGAACTCCTGTCTGAGTTTGCTGTGACGTTAGGCCCGAAGCCTGGGCCCTTTTTCAAAGAGCCTTCCGCTCTCACAGAGGAACCTGAGGGACGTCTCTCCATTGTTGCTGCATCGTTGCCAGGAGGACCGAAGACTCGGATGTCGAGAGACCTGTGTACCTAGACACAGCAGCGGAAGAAACGGACACGGACTGGTCCGGTTGGGTGAGAGAGCATCTACTCAGAGACAGATACAGTAGCCCTGTTACCCTTGTGGATTACAGTTTATTCCTCAAAGTGCACCACCGTTGCTAGCAAAGATTTCTCTGCAAGACTTTCTCTTAGTTCAGTCAGGCCTGACTGGGTAGTGTAGACAGTGCGGGGCGCCATCTTGTCCACGAGGGAGAATAGCTGCAGCGGGGACAGTGAGGGTTACAAATATACTGTATACTGTCTGCTCATATAAATACAGTTTTATTGCAGGGCTCTGCACATGACATGTACACTGTTGTTCTTTTGCTTACCCACTAATTTGAGTAAATACATGACATGTTAAGGACCGATCCTCCGCTCTAACTTACCCTCTACATACCTTCCCCACCCCTTATACCAATACTAATAAATAACGACTGACAAGGTTGTGGAGTAAATTTGGCCTTCCGGCCTATTTATTTAACAACTTCTTATATGAAATAAATAACCATTTAAATAACCGTTTAAATAACATTTTAACACTTACAATACCCCTGGTGGTCTTATAGACCACCAATTCCCAACTTGGACACTGGGACTAACATATCCCTTAGGCCTCCAGTCGCAAGACACCGACTCAGAGGCGGTACACCTGGCCGCAGTGCTCTACCATTTCCCCCCCTTCCTGGTTAACCCTTGTTGACCGGAAGGTACTCAATAACCCCATACCACCTATGGGTACCACATTTTCCTCCAGAACTTCCACTTTTACCTCCTCCTCCAGCAACCAAACACCGCCCCCTCCAACTTAACCATTCACCCCTATCACTCACCCCTTTTTTACCCCTCACACAGGGAGGGTGGGTGGGAAGCTTTTCTCCTTGTGACTAATGGAGGAAAAGTGAGAAAACGTCACTTCCTCCCTGCCTGACTGAGCTTCCTTTCCTCTCTCCCCCATGACCACTCCCCTTTTCTTAAAGGGACCACAGCCCTATTAGGCTGCTGCCTGCCCCACCTGTCATGCCGTCCCTCCGCTCATTTTCTTCTGTCTCTGCTCCAGGACTCTCTTGACATGTTAAGGACCGATCCTCCGCTCTAACTTACCCTCTACATACCTTCCCCACCCCTTATACCAATACTAATAAATAACGACTGACAAGGTTGTGGAGTAAAATTGGCCTTCCGGCCTATTCATTTAACAACTTCTTATATGAAATAAATAACCATTTAAATAACCGTTTAATTAACATTTTAACACTTACAATACCCCCGGTGGTCTTATAGACCACCAACTCCCAACTTTGGCACTGGGACTAACATATCCCTTAGGCCTCCAGTCGCAAGACACCGACTCGGAGGCGGTACACCTGGCTGCAGTGCCCTACCATTTTCCCTCCTTCCTGGTTAACCCTTGTTGACCGGAAGGTACTCAATAACCCCATACCACCTATGGGTACCACCTTTTCCTCCAGAACTTCCACTTTTACCTCCTCCTCCAGCAACCAAACACCGCCACAGCTCGCAAGGGGTAAAGCCTTACCCTTGCGTGCACCCCAACACCCTCAGGGCCCGCTGAATTCCCTCATGCAAACCAGGTTCCACAGATCAATGCCCACGGCATTCAGGTGGACCCCGTCTCCCCTTAGGTACCTCCAAGTATCAACTTCCAACTCCCGGTGACGCACCACGAGGCCATCATTCCTTATAAAAAATCTCCCCACTTCTTTGTTCACTTTTATCCGGGCCTTGTTAACCTTCTCCACCGACCATGCCCAATGCCAAGACGTTCTGCCCACCATATCCGACCAAATAACAACCATACCCGGGAATGCTGTGCACAATCTTAAAAAATCATATTTGATATCCCGGATAAGCTGGTGCATAGATCTGGCCCCCATGTCGTTACCTCCCGCATGTAGCACCAGGATATCCGGAGCCCTCTCCCGACCTGCAAACCTCTGTACTTCAGGAATAACCCCACTCCATACCATGCACGGCACCCCGATCCAACGGACCTGGGCTTCTCGTAGGGGAATCCCCAACTGCCTTCCATTGGGCCGAACATCGGCCCGTCTTGCCCCCCAGAACACGTACGAGTGACCCAGGATCCAAACTAGTCTGGGTTCACCACCTGAAAAACATGAAAATAATAAAACAAACAACGATTTATTAGCACGTACAGTCAGTCCACCACACAGTCCTCCCACAACATTTGCCCAAAGCACCTTACTCCTGTATCAGATGTGGGCGAATATAAAGTCGAAACCTATCAGACTCCCACCTCCCAATCCTCCTCACCACATCCGCCTTCATTCCCGCCCGAGCCACCTCTGTAGCTGCCCCAATGCGGAAGGAGTGAGAGGCATAACCCTTCGGATCATACCCCGCTGCCACCAAACATTTTTTAAACACCGCTATAAATTGAAACTTAGACAGCGCTGACCCATCCCGATGCATCAGAAAAGAACCTTCAAGTCCCAGACGCATGGAACAAAAGGATTCCACCGCCCGTACAGGACAGATTGACGCATCAGGGATGCGAAACAACTGAAGCCGCATACCCTTTCCAACTTGATCCGTTTTGGACCTGCTCACCCATATCCCCACCGAATCTCCCGAACACTCCGCATCCTGTGCCAACAAGCCCCCCGGCGCCCGTCTGGAAGAACTAACCAGCTCTCCAACCCTCAGGGCTCAAAAAAAGGCAAGCGCAAATGCTGCCCGGAACAACTGACACTCATATTCTGAATTGCACACGGAATGTAAATGCAGGAACAATTTCTGCAACATTACGAACGAGACCGGCCTGCGGCTATCAGCCGCCTTCCGGCCTTTCCTGTACCCCTTCACTGCCTGTTTTACCCAAAATTCTTTTGTATAGTCCCTGCAACAATGCCATTTGAAAAGAAAAGCCAAACCCGCCAGTGTATGGTCCACCGCGGACACCGAAACACCTTGCTCCATTTTCAAGGTAAGAAAATAAAGCAGGGCCACTCCCGCTTCACCCCCTACCGGGGAAACTCCCAGCCCCCGAACAAATGACCCCCACTCCTGCCAAACCATAGCATAGGCTTTCCACGTGACCCCACTCACCGACCGTTTAATCCACTGCGCTGCGCTGTCAAAGCAATGTCCCACATCCAGTCGGGATAGGTAACCCCGCGTTGCTCCACTGCTGGTGCCAACTCCCGGAACCTGTCCCACTGAAAACGAGACAACGCGTCAGCCAGAGTGTTCTCCATGCCAGGAAGATGTACTGCATAAACAAATACATTCAAATGCAAGCAGCGCAAAACCAAATGTCTCAGCAAACGCACCACTGGCTGTGATGCAGCCGACACACGATTTACTACCTGAACCACACCCATGTTGTCGCAGTTTAAGCGTACCTTGAGATTCCGTAAGGAATCCCCCCAAAGTTCAAACGCCACCACAATTGGGAAAAGTTCAAGAACCCCACTTCCGCCCACTCTTTTGGCCACGGAGCCGCGCTCCATTTGCCCCGACAGAACGCCCCATACCCCGTGGAGCCTGCTGCATCCGTAAATAAGTCCAGATCGAAATTACTAACGGGCCCAGCCATCCACAAAGCCCGCCCGTTGAAAGATTCCAAGAATCCGTGCCACACTTCCAAATCCTCACGAAGTTCTCTAGTTAGACTTACAAAATGAGTAGGAACCCGCACCCCAGCTGTCGCAGCCGACAGCCTGCGGCTAAAGACCCTGCCCATAGGCATTATCCTGCAGGCAAAACACAACTTACCCAATAGGGACTGCATCTGGCGCAGCTGAATCTTCCGCCGGCCAATAACACCATGCACTTTCGCCTTCAACGCTTCCAGCTTATCCTCCGGCAGTCGGCATTCCATCTTCACAGAATCCAGCTCTATGCCCAGAAAAACTAAGGACAACGTGGGGCCCTCCGTCTTCTCGGGGGCCAAAGGGACCCCAAAACGATCAGTCATGTATTGCAACGTCCCGAGCAGGACATTGCAAACGTTAGACCCCGGAGGGCCCACACACAAAAAATCATCCAGATAATGGATGATCGAACTGATCCCCGACACGTCCCGGACCACCCATTCTAGGAATGAACTAAAAGTCTCAAATAGCGCTCAAAGAGATGGAGCAACCCATGGGCAAACAACGGTCCACGTAGTAAGCCCCTTCCCACATGCAGCCCAAGAAGCGAAAACTGTCCGGGTGTACCGGTAGCAACCGAAAAGCCGATTGAACATCAGCCTTTGCCAACAACGCTCCCCGCCCACACTTGCGGACCCATGCCACTGCCGCGTCGAAGGAGGTGTACGATACCGTGCAGTCCTCTGGCGCAAGAGCATCATTAACCAACCCACCTTTAGGAAAGAAAAGGTGGTGAATTAATCAAAATTTTTGAGGTTCCTTCTTGGGGACAACCCCCAAAGGAGAAACCACCAAATCAGGCATAGGCGCCCCCGTAAACGGTCCAGCCATGCGCCCCAACTGTACTTCCTTAGCCAGCTTCTCAGAAACCACCAAGGGTTGGAGCAAGGCGGACCGGAGGTTCTTGGCTGCCGGGGGAACTGCAAACGGCGCACAAGGAATCCTGAAACCACTGGCGAAACCCTCCTCTAACAACTTAGCAGCACCCCTGTCGGGATACCTATTGAGAAAGGGAAGCATCCTTTCCACCCGATTTGGCGTCATTCCCTTTTCCCGCAGAATCCCCGGGGCGACCCTTGCCTCGCTTAAAGCATTTTGAAAAAGCGTGGCTACCCCCACATCCTGAACACACGTGCTTAAAGCGACAGCTTGTCCCGTACTTGCACCTGCCCTCATTGAACTGCCAGCAGTAGCCCCATCTTTTTTCGGTCGGTTTTCCTGAGGCCGCAGCACCTCCGACCCCCCCCCCCTGAAAAAACTGATTGGAGGCCCGCAACGCTGTCATCAGCCACATCCACAAGTTGATGTCCTTGTGATCCCATCGCATTCCCGGTCTCATGGCCATCCTTTGCCGGAACTGTTCATCATACCTCAACCAAGCTACGCCACCATATGTCCTGTATGCGTCGCTAACCGCCTCCAAGTAAATGAACAGCCCAGAACAATGCTCCGGGGCCTTCTCCCCTATCACACAGGCCATGATCGCAAATGCTTGCAACCAATTGGTGAATGTACGGGCTATAAGACGATAACGCCTCTTTTCCTCATCCTCCTTCTTGCTCTCTTCCGGCCTCACCCTATCCAGGTTGAATTTGTCCAAGGGGAGCAACGTGAAGATCTCCACATACTCACCCTTCCAAAGCTTCTCTCTGACTTCCGGCTTGAGGTGAGCTCCTAACGGTGCCTCAAAACAAATATACATCTCGTTCTTAGCGGCATCCGCCAGCCTGACTGCCTCCTTGGTCTTTCCCCCCGCAACCACCTGCCCACTTGCCGTGGCAGCTCCCCCTTCTACTGGGGCCTCCACCACCCCTGACCCCTCCACCACTTTTTCGCCCGGGGCTAACGTTGCCCCAGAAAGCCCCGCTGCCTGAGACGAACCCCCCGTTTGCCCCCACGCCGCCGCGGGCGACGCCGTGTCACCCCCGCCCGGCTTAAAACACCTGACCAAATCCTCCAACCCAGACCACAAATCCTGCATCTCCCCTGCTGCCCTCTGCCTCGGCGGGGAAGAATGCGCCCCGGGTGACCCCCCTGTGCTTAAACCCCCCCAACACAACCTTGACCCAGTAAATCTTGTAATAGTGAACAAATCACAGCAGAAGAGTTAGACTCACCGGGCTGCCTTGGACTGGGTCCACGAGCCGCAGAACTGGTCTCCATCGAAGCCATTGTCCCGAGTCCTCGCCACCGTCTGACCCGGACAGCTCACCCTCCGACCTGTCGTCATCCGATTCTCCCGGCACAAGCGCTGGCTGCACACCGTGCGGACGCGACCTGCGTGGTAAGGGCTGTCGTGGCTGTGCATCACGCCCTCTCGATCCTGGCACACCCGACCCACTCGCGACCTCCACCGACGGACTGCGGGTCCGCCCCGTGGCACTGGTGTCATCCGCTCGTCCCCCGTCATTCACCCTTGGCGCCGAACTCCTCACCGATCGTCCCGCTGACTCTGCCGGACCCCTGACCACCTCCGACTCCCGGCCACTGGCCCATCAACTGGGTCCTCCACGCTGGGCCGCACGGCTGCTCCAGGCATCATCCGCAGCCTCGGCCGCGACGTCACCGCATTTCCGACACGCGGGCGGGGGAGGGGCAAGAGGGCCACTCGTCTCCCACACCGCCGAACTCCGTCCACGGCGCGGATTCCTCCCGCCCCCCCTGCCAGCGCTGGCTGCGTGCGGCAAGGGGATGCAGCCGGAGGGCCCCTGTCGGGTCTCCGGACGGAACTAGCCATACTTGGGGATGCGTCCGGACTGTACCGCTCAGGCGGCCTAGACCGCCTAGCGTGCACTGGAGCGACCCCCCCCCCGGCGGGCGCCGCCGCCCGCTCCTCTAATACTGCAGTCACTTGATCTCGCAACCACTCTGCCCCTTGCGCGGCCACCGCGGCCCGCAATTGCTCCACCAGCTCTGAGACAGCAGCCATGGCACAAGCTTTTCTCCTCGTGACTAATGGAGGAATAGTGAGAAAACGTCACTTCCTCCCTGCCTGACTGAGCTTCCTTTCCTCTCTCCCTCACGACCACTCCCCTTTTCTTAAAGGGACCACAGCCCTATTAGGCTGCTGCCTGCCCCACCTGTCATGCCGTCCCTCCGCTCATTTTCTTCTGTCTCTGCTCCAGGACTCTCTTAAGGGTCAAGTATACTGGTGTTGGTGTCATTTACTCAGCAGAAGTGCCAGTTAAATATAGTTTTAACTTATTGCTGTGTGTTCTTGCCATAGGATTGTGTCACCGTGAGTTGCAGGCCACACAATCCTATCATTCCCTACTAACTGTGCCAAGGGAGGGTAGAGCCGATTGCCGGGGGTTGACAGCGGTGCACTACAGGGCCCAAAATATACCAGCAGCCCTCTTAGCTGGGGGTATCGCTATATAAGTTGTATATAATGCAAACCTAGTAACAAGTGTTAGACACTCAGTAATGTCTTTATATAGTGCAACAAGTAGGTTAGTGTGAAAGGAGTGAATCCCAGGTGCTTGATGAGGACTAAGCCTCTTCACTGAATAAACAAACACGTGGTAAAAACTATTAAAGGGGTTGTAAATAAAAACATTTTTTTTTTAAATAACAAACATGTTATACTTACCTCCACTGTGCAGCCCGTTTTGCACAGAGTGGCCCCGAACCTGGTCTTCTGGGGTCCCTCGGCGGCTGTCTCGGCTACTCCCTGCAAGAACTCACCACCTGTATGCGAGCGAGCTTGCATGGTGGTGAGTTCTTACGGGCACGCTCCAGTGATATAGCCGCTCACTGTATCACTCGGCCCCGCTCCCCGGCGCGCCGCATCATTGGATGTGATTGACAAAACATGTGACTTGGGTGATCCCCTACATGTGTCCCCACTCACCAGATCCCAGCGCCCCTGCAGGGGCAAACAGCGTGTAAGATGAAATCCACAGCAGGCCTCTGGAACCCCTAATCACTGCTCAAAACGAACTGTTGAATCCTCCTTTCCAAATCCATGAAGGCAAGGCACTGGACACTAGAGGGTTCCTCAGAATGAAAACAAATAGGCTCCCATGGTGTAGTATTTAAAAATTTAGGGAAGTTTTATTTATAAAAAGATATATTTATAAAAAGATATATGGCAGCAGCAAGCCGCTAAAAAATATAAAGCTAATGCTAGGTGCACTTTAAGGCAAGCAACTCAATAGGGGCATTTTGGCCTCAACTCAGTACAGAAAATGCAGATGAAGTACAGTGGAACCTCGGATTGCGAGTAACGCAGTTCACAAAGGGTTTCGCAATACGAGCACTGTATTTGTTAAAATCCTAACTCGGTTTGCGAGTGTTGTCTCGCAAAAAGAGCAGGATTCAGATTCAAAGCGGGTACAGTGCCACGTTTGGCCTGAGGTGGGGGGGGGGGGGTGGCGCCGGAACAGAATGGCGCCGATCGGTGGCGTGTGGAAAACGGCCGGAAAGGCCCGAGGACAGTTCGGCTGACCTCGGAAAGGATCGCAAATGAAGTCTTTCCGAGGTATTGCATCATGAAAGGTGTGTACCGCTCCAAGCTGTGAAGCTCCAAGGAATGCTCCCGCCCTGATACTGGAACAGGTGCTGGCTCTGCACTAATGCATGGGAAAGAAAAGAGCCCTGGACTGCCGCACTCTGTATAAACAATTTATTTTCAAAATTCCAAAATTTTAATCCAAAGTTAATCCATAGATTCAAAAGTCCAAAAACAGACAAAAACAGAAAACTGACATGCAGGGGTGGATAGCTGACGCGTTTCACATCAAAGATAGATGCTTACTCATAGCATCATTCATCATATTGAAGTCAATGCGGAACAAATTATTTTCGATGCGGAAACTCGCTTTGATATGCAAGCACTTTGGATTACGAGCATTCTCCTGGAACGGATTATGCTCGATTATGCTCGTAATCCAAGGTTCCACTGTATAAAGTTTCGGCTGTATTTCCACTAAACATTACAATTGTTAACAATGGACTGATTATTGGCTCCACATATTTGCAACATCTCAAAAATTGATGACTTCCCCACTCATATAAACAAACACATTTCACTTCTAGAAAAAGGAAGATGTATAGACAGTACTTCTGCTTGTCTATACATAGAAAGTACGGCACCTGCCCTCATCATCTAAAAGAGCCATAAAACCACATGGCGGCACGTGTACTGGTTCCTGCTGTTCAACTTCTCCACTTTCAAGGATGTTTGAAAGTAATTAACATGAGAAACAATTAAGCTTTCTGAATTGGAAGCTCATTTCCAGTGCTCTAGTTAAAGGAAGGAATGTGGCTAATGTCTGCTGTCCGGGATAAGTGACTTATTAATCTGTTAATATAACTGGATAATTGGAGGTACTCTGATGCCTTTTGATTTAAGTATGGAAATTGCACTTTGAGAAAAGCAAAGCAAAAAGCAAAATAAATGAATCAAAATATAAAATGGAATGAGAAAAAAACAGTTGTCATGTTATACAGGTTGTACCACAAACAAGTCTGTTAAACCTAAGTGATAATGGTTGACATATATATATATATATATACACACACACACACCGGCCACTTTATTAGGTACACCTTGCTAGTACCGGGTTGGATCCCTTTTGCCTTCAGAACTGCCCTAATTCTTTGTGGCATAGACTCAACAAGGTGTTGGTAACATTCTTCAGAGATTTTGGTCCATAGTGACATGATAGTATTACGCAGTTGCTGCAGATTTGTCGGCTGCACATCCATGATGTGAATCTTCCATTCCACCACATCTCAAAGGGGCTCTATTGGATGGAGATCTGGTGAGTGTGGAGGCCATTGGAGTACAGTGATCTCATTGTCATTTTCAAGAAACCAGTGGTGAGATGATTTGAGCTTTGTGACATGGTGCATTATCCTGCTGGAAGGAGCCATCAGAAGATTGGTACACTGTAGTCATAAAGGAATGGACATGGTCAGTAACAATACTCAGGTAGGCCGTGGTGTTTACACGATGCTCAGTTGGTACTAAGGGGCCCAAAGTGTGCCAAGAAAATATCCCCCACACCATTACACCACCACCACCAGCCTGAACCGTTGATACAAGGCAGGATGGATCCATGCTTTCATGTTGTTTGCGCCAAGTTCTGACCCTACCACCTGAATGTCGCAGCTGAAATCGAGACTCATCAGACCAGGCAATGTTTTCCAATCTTCTATTGTCCAGATTTGGTGATCCTGTGTGAATTGTAGCCTTGGTTTTCTGTTCTTAGCTGACAGGTGTGGCACCCGGTGTGGTCTTCTGCTGCTGTAGCCCATCTGCTTCAAGGTTCGATGTGTTGTGTATTCAGAGATGGTATTCTGCATTCCTTGGTTGTAACGAGTAGTTATTTGAGTTACTGTTGCCTTTCTATCATCTCGAACCAGTCTGCCCATTCTCCTCTGACCTATGTCATCAACAAGGCATTTTCATCCACACAACTGCTGCTCACTGAATATTTTCTCTTTTTTGTAAACCCTAGAGATGGTTGTGTGTGAAAATCCCAGTAGATCAGCAGTTTTTGAAATACTTAGACCAGCCCGTCTGACACCAACAACCATGCACATACAAAATCACTTAAATCTCCTTTCTTCCCCATTCTGATGCTCGGTTTGAACTTCAGCAAGTCGTCTTCACCATGTCTAGATGCCTAAATGCATTGAGTTGCTGCCATATGATTGGCTGATTAGCAATTTGTGCTACCGAGCAATTGAATAGGTGTACATAATAAAGTGGTCAGTGAGTGTGTGTGTATACAGTGCCTTGCAAAAGTATTCACCCCCCTTGGCATTTTTCGTGTTTTGTTGCCTCACAACCTGGAATTAACATGGATTGTTTGAGGATTTGCATCATTTAATTTAAAGAACATGCCCACAACTTTGAAGATGTTTTTTTTTTTATTGTGAAGCAAACAACAAATTGGACATAATAACAGAAAAAGTAAATGTGCATAACTATTCATCCCCCTAAAATCAATACTTTGTAGAGCCACCTTTTGCGGCCATCACAGCTCCAAGTCACTTTGGTAAGTCTCTATGAGCTTGCCACATCTTACCACTGGGATTTTTGCCCATTCCTCCTTGCAAAACTGCTCCAGCTCCTTCAAGTTGGATGGTTTGCGCTTATGAACAGCAATCTTTAAGTCTGACCACAGATTTTCTATTGGATTGAGGTCTGGGCTTTGACTAGGCCATTCCAACACATTTACATGTTTCCCTTTAAACCACTTAAGTGTTGCTTTAGCAGTGTGTTTGGGGTCATTGTCCTGCTGGAAGGTGAACCTCTGTCCTAGCCTTAAATCACACACAGAGTGGTACAGGTTTTGCTCAAGAATATCCCTGTATTTAGCACCATCCATCTTTCCCTCAACTCTGACCAGTTTCCCAGTCCCGACTGCTGAAAAACATCCCCACAGCATGATGCTGCCACCACCATATTTCACTGTGGGGATGGTGTTCTGTGGGTGATGTGATGTGTTGGGTTTGCGTCAGACATATAGTTTTCTTTGATGGCCAAAAAGTGAAATTTTAGTCTCATCAGACCAGAGCACCTTCCTCCATACATTTTGGGAGCTTGCCGTTTCGCAAACTCAAAACGTGCCATTTTGTTTTTTGCTGAAAGTAATGGCTTTCTTCTGGCCACTCCGCCATAAAGCCCAACTCTATGGAGCGTACGACTTATTGTCGCCCTATGTACAGATACTCCAGTCTCTGCTGTGGAACTCTGCAGCTCCTCCAGGGTTACCTTAGGTCTCTGTGCTGCCTCTCTGATTAATGCCCTCCTTGCCCGGTCCATGAGTTTTGGTGTGCGGCCGCCTCTTGGCAGGTTTGCTGTTGTGCCATGTTCTTTCCATTTGGTTATGATAGATTTGATGGTGCTCCTTGGGATCCTCAAAGATTTGGATATTTTTTTATAACCTAACCCTGACTTGTACTTCTCAACAACATTAGGATTATTGCGGTGCCAAAAATGAATGTTTACAACAAATATAATATAAAATATAGCCATAGCAGGCAATGCACAAACTCAACCAAAAAAAACCCACAGATGGAAAGGTCAGATCATTTCAATCTGAGGGCACCTAAGCCTCCCAAATCGCAACACGCTATCCTAAATAAGAAAAAAGAGAAGAAAGAAGAGAGAAGAGCCCCGACATTGGTTTATTTTTCAATACAATTTTCGGTATGTACAAGAGACTATGTTAGTCCATATATTAGGCTGTCTAATTGATTGTGGCGATTTATTCTGCCACACTAGCCATTCCTATACACCCCAGGATTTATGTATTTTCCTATTTTTTTCTCTGACTAGTCCCCTGCAGTCACATTGTCTGGCTCTCCGGTCGGCCTTTGGCGGCTGTTGGCTGCGTTGTCCTTGGAGATTGGTGGGTATGGCAGTTTCTGCACAACATCACTCTTTCCACTACCCTTAGGACTTGTTGTTTCTATCTTTGGGCACCCAATTTCGTTTCCCCTTTTGTGATATGCTTGTTTGTATGATATTGTTTGTTTATATTATACATATTTTTTATTTTATAGATTTTCTCCTAAAGCCACACTGCACAATCAATTACCCCTGATGAAGCCAATGTTTTGGTGAAACATGTCGGGTTGAACCATTAATTATGTACATTCAGTGACTAACGCACATTGTTTCTTGATTGTTATTCATTTTTTGTATAAATAAAATATATTTTTTATTATATTTGTTGTAAACATTCATTTTTGGCATCGCAATAATCCCATAGTCCCTATTTTCCTCCTTTTACATTAATTAGGGATGAGGTGCCGTATGTCCCAGAGGACACACCAACCACTTACAATTTCTTCTCAACAACATTGTCCCTTGCTTGTTTGGAGAGTTCCTTGGTCTTCATGGCAGTGTTTGGTTAGTGGTGCCTCTTGCTTAGGTGTTGCAGCCTCTGGGGCCTTTCAAAAAGGTGTGTATATGTAATGACAGATCATGTGACACTTAGATTGCACACAGTTGGACATCATTTCACTAATTATGTGACTTCTGAAGGTAATTGGTTGCACCTGAGCTTTTTATTGGCTTTATAACAAAGGGGGTGAATACATACGCACATGCTAATTGAAAATATTATTTTTGAAAAATATTTTTATGTATATATTTTTCTAATTTTACTTCACCAACTTAGACTATTGTGTTCTGGTCCATCACATATAATTCAGATTAAAAAACACTGAAGTAAAGGCTGTAATGTAACAAAATAGGTAAAAAGCCAAGGGGGTGAATACTTTTGCAAGGCACTGTACTATATGTTGTTTTATATTGGCTTTCCTGTTGAACCCGCCACCCTCTTTCCCACCTTTGAAGCTTTAACAACCTACAATCACCTGGGAAAATTAAAAATTAACCCTCTACTTATACTGTATGTTATACACTATTACAGCGCACAAATATGTACGTCGGCAGAAGGGCTCGTACAGGCAATAGGGCGTACCTGTACGTCCCTTTGAATTTGCTGCCGTGCGGGCGCGTGCCACCGATAGCGCCCGCCGCATACTCTGTGATCGTGCCCGCGGGTCCAGCGGACTCAATGTCTGCCGATGTCCCACAATCGTAGCACGGAGAGGCAGAACGGGAAGAGATGCCTATGTAAAGGCATTTCCCTGTTCTGCCTAGTGACATGACAGGGATCTACTGCTCCCTGTGATCGCTGTCATGTCAGTGGTAGCCCATCCCCCCACAGTTAGAATCACTGCCTAGGACACACTTAACACCTTAAACACCCCCTAGTGTTTAACCCCTTCCCTGCCAGTGTAATTTACACAGTAATCAGTGCATTTTTATAGCACTGATCGCTGTATAAATGACAATGGTCCCAAAATAGTGTCAAAAGTGTCCGATGTGTCTGCCATAATGTCGCAGTCCTGATAAAAACCGCAGATCACCGCCATTACTAGTAAAAAAAAATAATAATAATAAAAATGCCATAAAACTACCCCCTATTTTGTAGACGCTATAACTTTTGCGCAAACCAATCAATATACGCTTATTGCGATATTTTTTTTACCAAAAATATGTAGAAGAATACGTATCGGCCTAAACTGAGGAAAAAATTATTATTTTTTATATATTTTTTGGGATATTTATTATAGCAAAAAATAAAAAATATTGCTTTTTTTTCAAAATTGTCTCTCTTTTTTTGTTTATAGCGCAAAAAATAAAAACCGCAGAGGTGATCAAATACCACCAAAAGAAAGCTCTACAACGTCGCACGACCGCGCAATTGTCAGCTAAAGCGACGCAGTGCCGAATCGCAAAAAATGCTCTGGTCAGGAAGGGGGTAAATTCTTCCGGGGCTGAAGTGGTTAAAAAAGATGGTTCAAACTATCTATAAGCAAATGGCTATTGATGCATTTATCCCCGGGGATTCTTCCTGTCACTTCCTCTTCTCCTTCTCTTCTTCCTGCTATTCCCCTTCCCTTTTTCTCAACTTGTTTATATGTTTTTTTTTTGTGTTTTTTATTTTATTTTTTATTTTTCATATATATAGGTTCAACAAGTATACCTACATATGTTCCTCTCAATTTTTTTAGGCACAGATACTTGATTTTTAAGAGTTATATAGTAGCGATCGTTCTGTCTCATACCTTTTGAGGCTTTAATACATTTCTTTATCCTCGTTAGGTGTTTACCTTTAAGGCTTCAATTGTAATTCTCATTCTGAGTCTACACTTTATTTAGACTAAGTGAAGTAACTCACTCTGATTATTGAGTGAAGCAATTGTCTCTTGATCCATGATATATATATGATTTCATATGCTAATTTTGAACCTATTTTAGTGATTACTGTGATTGTTGCTTTATTTATTTATTTATTTATTTATTATTATTTCTCTGTAATTTGATAAAATTCAATAAACAAATTTGAACAGGAAAAAAGATGGTTCAACTTGCCTTCCTCCTCTTGCCCCTCCCTCCTCTCCCATTATTAGTAACTATTTTTTTATTCTGGGAGTGGGTACCTATTTCTGTCAGGTACCCGCTACCAATTCCGCTTTTCTTGCCTAGGCGGACTTTGCCCCCCCCGGCAACCTCCTGGTACACATCACAGGTCCCAGGAGGCTGCGAGCTCCACTCTGCAAGCACAGGGCATCTTGTGCATGCACAGTGGGGACCCGGCTGTGAAACGCCAGGAAGTCACAGCCGGCTTCCCACATCCAAGATGGCGGTTTCAGAGACCTAAAGAGCAGCTAAGAACTGGCCTGGGTGATGATGGCACTAGATTTCTGGACTGGTGAGTAGCTGTTTATGAAAAGTCAACTGCTACAGTATTTGTACAGTAGCTACTGACTTTTTATTGTTTTTATACCTGATCAAAGTTCCTCTCTGGCCATACACTGATAGATTTTTTTTTGTTTAGGCCCCTTTCACACTGAGGCGCTTTCCAGGCGCTATGGCACTAACCTAACTGTGAGTTTATTCATTGAGTTAAACTGCCTGTATCGATGCAAGGGATGAATATCAAACCAGCTTGAGTAAGGCCTACTTAAACCTGGAGATGAACTTTATCGCTTTGTAGTTGAGACAGAACAGTAGAAAAACGGAGTTTCACAGCCTAATTACAAGATTTCTGCATGTCAGTACTGATACAGACAAGATTTACTGCCCTCATAGCAAGACAGAAGGGATAGAGCAGCACATGGCAGCCTTATAGCCTGAGACAATCTGCACAGTGTCATATTTCAGCACACAGATCCTGCCTGCTTACACAGTCAGTCTGCTATCATGAGTGACCAAGCTTCTGCATGTGAACTCACATCTACCTCCCCACAAGTTCCTGAAGAAACTGAGTTACCCAAACGCTCAGTTAAACCCACTTGGAAAGTAATGGAGAATTATGAAGCTTCAAGGACTGAATTGTCAAATAGCTTGGAATTAGTCTGGGAGAAAATCCTTGCGGAAGCCAATACAGTGTCTGTTGAACGTGAACCACTGACACTAGAGGGCGCCATTAAACAACTTTCTGCCTCATATGAGCTTTATCAGCTTACCAGCAGCAAATTCACTAATGTCTTGCAAAACATGAATACAGAAAGTGCGATGACACAATTAAAGCACGTCAATGCTCTCAATATTGAAAGAGACAGTTTTATCCAGCAAACCAGATTAAAGGCAGAAGCAAAAATAAAGCTGTTACAAGACACTGCATCTCACAGATCTGTTTCCACCAGACGTTCTAAAAACTTGTCAAGATCCCATAGTTCAAGATACTCAACACTCAGTGAGCGACTTATTAATGCCCGCGCTGAAGTGGAAGCCAGCAAAGTACAGGTGGCATATGCAGAAAAAAGAGCAGAGTTGGAAGCTCAAAGGGCAGAGTTGGAAGCGCAGTCAGCACTTCAAAGAGCAGAGTTGGAAGCGCAGTCAGCACGACAAAGAGCAACAATGGAAACCTTAAATGAACAGTGTAAACATGACGCAGCTATGGCAAAGCTAAGGGTCCTACAGCAAGCTATCAGTGCAGACGAAGGTGCAAGTGAGAAAGACAGCATTAACCTAAACATAGCAGATATGGAAGACCCCCTCAAACCCACTAAAGACTATGTCCTAAGCAACTGCAGTGCACACTCCATTGTCTCCAATGCTCCCGGCTACATAGAGACTCCTTCACAGCTTCAAGTTAAAGAGGTTCCAGCAACTTCCTGCACTCAAAATCACTCCACTGCATTTCCTACCTGCCTACCTTGCCTGCCTTCATACGTCACAGAGCATCAGCGCAAGCTTCAAGCAAGTCATCAATCTCCAGTCATCGGTACAGCTTTGAATCAACGTACCATTGGAACAACTGACTTCAAGCAAGCAACTCACCTGGATGCATCTGCTGCACCATATTTCCCTGTGTCCTTTAACAACAATGTCAAAGATAACGCAATCAGCACCATACAGCCAACAGCATCTCACATAAAGGCGGAGACAACTGAAACAGAAGAGTTTGTGAGGTACATGCTTCGCAGGGAGCTCACAAAGACTGGTCTTACAAGTTTTGATGACCAACCTGAGAACTACAGAAGTTGGAAATGTGCCTTCAGAACTACAATCAGCAATATTGGCATTACAGCTGATCAAGAATTGAATCTGCTGATCAAATGGCTTGGTCCTCTATCTGCTGCACGTGTTAAGCCATTAAGATCGGTTTTCATGGACAATCCTACTGCAGGTCTCACAGCTGCATGGGAGTGACTAGAGCAAAGTTATGGCAGTCCAGAAGCTATAGAAAATGCTTTGTTCATGCGTCTGGAAACTTTCCCAAAGATATCCGGTAAGGACAACAAGGAGTTCCAGAGACTGAGTGACCTTCTCCTTGAGCTTCAGCTAGCCAAGACAGACCCAAAACTACCTGGACTCAGTTACCTTGACACTCCAAGAGGGGTAAACCCAATTGTCTCCAAGCTCCCGTATGGTTTGCAAGGGAAATGGACTGCACTAGGGTCATCATACAAAAGAGAGAACAAGGTTTCCTTCCCTCCATTCTCTTTCTTCTGTGAATTCATCAGGGAAATTGCAGAGACCAAGAACGATCCAAGTTTTTTCTACGGTGAGTACAGCCTCTTCTCACCCTTTCCTAAGAGTACCAGTCTTCAGGGCAACTATAGAAACCATAGCGGCCCAGTGTCCGTGAAAAAGACTGACATCCTTCCCACTCCTACCACAGTTCTAGCCACGAACAAACAGAGTAGGAAGATTGAAAACCCTAACAGAGAGTGTCCCATACACAAGAAGCCACACCCCCTCAATAAATGTATCGGCTTTATGAAAAAGCCTCTGGAAGAGCGCAAGGAGCTTTTAAAGACATTTAGGGTATGTTTCAGGTGCTGTGCTTCTACAGAACATTTTGCAAGGGACTGTAATGTGTCCATCAAGTGCATAGAGTGTGGCTCTGAAGAACATGTGCAAGCCCTCCATCCTCTTGAGCCCAGCTCTGCACAACCTGCCAACACTCCTCCCAGGTTAACGCATGACGGGGAGAATACAGACCAAGTGCCTAATTCTACCATCATTTCTTCATCCTGCACTGAAGTTTGTGGAGAAGACCGCTGTGGTAAGTCCTGTGCTAAGATATGCTTGGTGAACATATACCACAAGGATCAACCAGAAAAGTCTCTAAAGGCATATGCTATCTTAGACGATCAGAGCAATCGATCACTTGCAAAATCGGAATTGTTCAATCTATTTGAAATAAAAGGCGAAGCTCATCCTTACACTTTGGGTACCTGTAGTGGAACTATAGAGGTTTCTGGAAGAAGGGCTCATGGACTCATGGTATCTTCTCTCAAAGGTAACTTGCAATTACCCTTACCTACACTTGTTGAGTGCAATCAGATACCTGCCAACAGGGAAGAAATCCCTACTCCAGCTGCTGCTTTCCATCACCCTCACCTCAAGGTAATAGCAAATGAGATACCGCCGCTTGACAAAGATGCTCAGATCCTTCTTCTCTTAGGAAGAGACATTCTAAGAGTTCACAAGGTACACAGACAAGTCAGTTGTGCCCCAGATGCCCCATTTGCCCAGCGCACAGATCTAGGGTGGGTCATCATAGGCAATGTCTGCATAGGCAAAATGAAAAGACCTACCAACATTTCGTCATTCAAGACAAATGTTCTGCCAAATGGCCGAAACACTTACTTTGAGCCATGCCCACATCACTACTGGGTGAAAGAGAAGATAGCCAGCCACGAATGGCAACATGGTATCTCAGGTGACACAAGCCCTTTCTCCTGCCATGATGGCGACTTCGGCTCTACAGTGTTTAATGCAACCAGTGAAGATGACATACTGGCTCCTTTAATGGAAAACAAAGAATTCATCAAGGTAATGGACAATGAGTTCTTTCAAGATGACTCCAATAACTGGGTAGCACCCCTACCCTTTCGTCTCCCAAGAGAGAGATTGCCCAACAACTTACAGCAGGCCATCAGTAGATTCTCCTCCTTAAAGCGAAACTTAAGCAGGAAACCAGAGATGCAAAAGCACTTTGTGGACTTTATGCAAAATGTATTTGACAGAGATCATGCAGAGCCTGCTCCCCCACTAAAGGATGGAGAAGAATGCTGGTACCTTCCATCCTTTGGCGTGTATCACCCACGCAAACCAGACCAAATCAGAGTTGTCTTTGATTCCAGTGCTCAGCACGAAGGTGTTTCTCTTAACAACATGCTCCTTACTGGACCCAACTTGAACAACAGTCTAATAGGAGTCTTGATTCGTTTCAGACAAGAGCCTGTAGCAGTAATGGCCGACATTCAACAGATGTTTCACTGCTTCATCGTCAGAGAAGACAACAGAAACTACCTCAGGTTTCTATGGCACAAGGACAATGACCTCAACAAGGAAGTTATAGATTATCGCATGAAGGTACATGTCTTCGGTAACAGTCCTTCCCCAGCAGTGGCAACTTATGGGCTAAGGAAAACAGCTCAGACTGGAGAAGTTGAATATGGATCTGATGCCCGTCAATTTGTTGAAAGAAACTTCTACATTGACGACGCACTTAAGTCCTTTCCAACTGCTAAAGAAGCAATTGATCTTCTCACCAGAACAAAGGAGATGCTGTCTGTAGCAAACCCTAGACTGCACAAGATTATATCCAACAGCCAGGAACTTATGAATGCCTTTCACTCTGAGGACTATGCCACTAGTCTAAAAAACCTTGACTTAGGTACAGATGTGCCTCCAGTACGACGAAGTCTGGGTTTGTTGTGGAACATCAAACAAGACAAATTCACCTTCCAAGTGTCAACTTGTGACAAACCCTTCACTAAGAGAGGAGTCCTGTCCGTGGTGAATAGCATCTATGACCCACTGGGTTTCCTTGCTCCAGTTACCATTCAAGGTTCCACTTCAACTGCTAACCGGAGAGAGATTCATATTTTCTCTGATGCATCAGTTGAAGCTATTGCTGCAGTAGCCTATTTGAAGACCTCTGAACTGAATGGAGAATCACACTGTAGTTTTGTCCTAGGCAAGGCAAAACTCACTCCCAAGCCTGCACATACCATACCAAGACTTGAACTTTGTGCAGCCGTGCTAGCAGTAGAAATTGCCGAGGTCATACGAAGTGAAATGGACACTAGAATTGATTCTTTCACCTTCTATACAGACAGTAAGGTAATACTTGGTTACATAAACAACCAAACAAAACAATTTTATGTGTACGTCAGCAACAGGGTTGAACGTATCAAGAGATTCTCTCTACCAAGTCAATGGCATCACGTTCCCGCTGAACTCAACCCAGCTGACTGTGGGACCAGAGCCGTGTCACCTGCCGCTCTTCAGGACAGCTTATGGCTGTCACCTCCAAGGTTTCTGTGTGAGGACTCTTACTTACTCCCTATTGACACCACCTATGGGCTAGTAAACCCTGAAGATGATAAGAAAATAAGAACTGTGAACACCTCACTCCACACTTCTGTAAGTACAAAACAGAAACTGCGAGCACACCATTACAGGCATCGATGGAAGCAGGTGCAGCATCTAGCCAATGTGTTCTGGCATCGCTGGAAGAAAAAGTATCTTCATCACCTTCAAGGTCGTAACAAATGGCAAGCATCTAAGCCGAATCTTAAGGTTGGAGACCTCATCCTTCTAAAAGACAAGGAAGTTTGTCGGAATGAGTGGCCTATGGGTCTTATTACTAAAGTTATGCCCAGCGACGATAACAAAGTCCGGAAGGTAGAAGTCAAGGTAACCAAGGGAGGATCGACACGAACCTTTAGTCGACCAATTACAGAGTTAGTACTCCTTTTGCCAGGTGAGTGACTTGTGCAAGGACTAGCCATGCTGTTGGCACAGCGGGGAGTACATTGCTGCCATCTACAGGTTCTACTCAGAACTTTGGAATTATTTGAAGACATCATACTGTGACTTTATGTTCCTCATCCTGTTGAACTTACGTTTATTATTTGCTTGTTGCATGTTTTTCATTACAGGTTCCAGGACATTCGTCAGTATTGGACTTTTTGAAAATATATATTTTAGTTTAAGGTTATGAAATCTAAAGATTTCAGACGGGGAGTGTTGTGTTACACTATGTGATTATTCTTGCTCTGTGTCTTTAAGATCTGTCCCCTTCTTTCTAGCTGAACTCTCTCTCTCACCGTAGTTCTTTATATATCTCCTCCACTTCCTGATTCTGGTCATTACTCCTGTATATCTTCCATGCTAAACATCTTACATGTGGCTTACAACTGCAACGTTTTTCTACCTATGAATATCCATCATTAAACGGAACATTCGAAAGGATTCATCGTCTGTCGTCCTAACTGTGAGTTTATTCATTGAGTTAAACTGCCTGTATCGATGCAAGGGATGAATATCAAACCAGCTTGAGTAAGGCCTACTTAAACCTGGAGATGAACTTTATCGCTTTGTAGTTGAGACAGAACAGCCGCTAAAAATAGCGGCGCTTTACTGCCGACGCCCGGGTGCTGTAAGTGTGAAAGGGCTCTTAGCCTGCAGACTGAAAAGAAAAAGGATTAACAGATTTTTCCATTCACAGTACACAGTGTGCTGGATATTCTAACTTCTGTTGCAGACAGCTGTCAGAATGCCGGCAGATGAAAATTTTTCACCATCTCCTAGAAAACTTCTGCATAAAAGACAGGAATTCTTGGTTTATATATATTTCAATACATGCTTAAACTGACCAATTATGTCAGAGAGATCCTTTTCTGGCCCTACTCTACTGTAAGGTGACCAGATTTTTAAAGCGGAAGTAAACCCATCGATTTAACAGTTTCAAAAAGCAGTTACATTTCCGGCATGCCGGGAATGCCAACTGTCACATTGGTTGTGCTCCCAACCAAACTGTCAAACCATCCAATGGCTGGTGTCATAACTGATCACATGTGCAGCATCATGGCAGTTGAAGATTAAACAGAGGCCAAGATGGCAGCTTCCTTGCCTGAAAATGATAGGAGGGTTTACTTCCGCTTTAAAATGAAATCCGGGGAGGCTGTCTGTAAATGGAATCCTTTTTGCGGGGGTAGTGCGTGGCCTCTAGAGTGCACATGAACATGGTCTGTGATTACTGTGTCCTTTTGACACTGCAGATCACAAAATGAAGGTACAGAGGCAATTAAATTATCCCTGTACCATAAGGTGACCAGATTTTGAAAATGAAATCCAGGGACATATTTTTTTTATTGGCAAATGGTAAACTATTTTATAAGCATATTTTCCTCAAATTATATATGCAGTGTGTGTGGTATGTGTTTATAGAAAGATTTATGCTATATACATTATTTCTCACATTTCGTGAGATTAAAAAAAAGATACTTAGAATTTTTGGGGATATGACTACCAAATGTTAAGAAGATAAGATAGAGAAAAAAGCGCTGAGGTGCTCTATGTAGAGAGTGTAGAGTTCAAGGGTGCGCTATGTGCAGAGTTCAGGGGTGCACCCAGAGGTGGTTTGAATCTTAGCCAGTCCCTGCTAAACCAGGCAGGATTCTAATCATCTATGGCTGGCTTAACTGACTAACTGACACTGACATCAACAGTGACATGAATATAATGATCAGCTAAGGGAGAGGAGTGCAGAGTATATGGCAGTAGATAGTATGTGCAGGAGAAGAGTTTGGAGTATATGGTGGTGGGTAGTATGTGCAGGAGAAGAGTTTGGAGTATATGGTGGTGGGTAGTATGTGCAGGATGGCGTCAGTAGGGCAGTGAATAGTGTCAGTAGAGCAATAGACAGTGTCAATTATTTTTGTTTATTATTTTATTTTTTATTATTTTTTACAATTTTATTTTTGTATTATTTTTTTTTACAAACATTTTGTGAGGGCAGTGGGTGGTGTCAGAGTAGTGGATGGTGTCAGTTGTTTTTTTATTTTATTATTTATTCTTTTATTTTTTATTTATTTTTTAATAGTTTTTTTCAAAGTGCTTTGGTTGGGGGTGGGGCTGTGGGCCATTATGGCTGGATGGTTTAAGTAGAGCAGTGGATGGTGTCAGTAAGTAGTTTTTTATTTTTTATAATTTTTTACAATTTTATTTTTATTTATTTTTTTAAATATTTTTTTTATTTTTATTATTTATTTTTTTATTCTTTTTTTAATAGTTTTTTTCAAAGTGCTTTGGTTGGGGGTTGGCCTGTGGACGATTATGGCTGGATGGTTTCAGTAGAGCAGTGGATAGTGTCAGTAGTTTTTTATTTTATTTATAAATTTTTTACAAATATATATATTTTACATTTAATTTCTTCTTATTTAAAAAATAAATTAATTCACAATTCTTTTTTGGGGGGAGGAGGTTGGCAGTGGATCGTATAAGTAGGGCAGTGGATGGTGTCAGTAGAGAAGTGGACGGTGTCAGTAGAGAAGTGGACAGTGTCAGTAGAGAAGTGGACGATGTCAGTAGTTTTTTAGTAGTAGTCGGACTTCAAGTCTCAAGCCTCGTACACACGACCGATTTTCGAGTAAATCGGTCGTGTGTACGCGGCTTTCAGGTTTCTTTTCAAGAAAACCGACAAGAATCTCGACGAGAAAAATAGAGAACCTGCTCTCTATTTTCTCGTTGAGATTCTCGTCAGCATGTTTCTCAACGAGAAACCTGCCGTGGAAACCCGCGCATGCTCGAAATGACTTTGACGCATGCGCGGTAGCTTCCTAGGCATAGGTAGGGTGTAGCAAGATGGCGGCGATGGCATCGAATGTGACGAGCGCACGCTCGTCGTAGTCGATGACGTCACCGCATTCGCTCCATTCAAAGAACCGCGGGTTCTTTGAATCGAGCGTGTGTACACTCGGCCGGGACAAGTTTCTTGTCCAAGAATCTCGTTAAGAAAAACAATGTGTTTTTTCCTGACGAGATTCTCGGCCGTGTGTACGAGGCCGCAGGGCAAAGTCAGATCCACAGTCGTACGACTGTCGTGTTGTACCAGTGTAAACCCAGCCTAAAGGAAAATTCAGCTAGTTTGATCTCTGATCCTCCCCTTCACATGATCATATGTCTTGGTATCTTGAGGTATTGGGCAGGTGTTCTGTCAATATCTCCAACCCATCATAAACTCCAACCACGTCACTTCCGGTTTATTTAAAAGCTTAGTAATCTGAGATTTTGACGAATTGGTGGTTGGACACAACACCGACAACCGAATAGAGTCCGGTACAAGAAGACTGAGCTGTTTTGACAGCACAGCGGCAAACAAGGACAAAGTTGTCGCCGCCTCGGAGGCGGCCATTTTGTTGGCTAGTATCGGAGCGGAGTAAGAATCTCCACTCATAATATCCTGCACTCTATTGCCAGCATTGTGTCCAACCACCAATTCGTCAAAAACTCCAGTTACTGCTGGTGTTAAATAAACCGGAAGTTAAGTGGTTGGAGTTTCTGATGGGTTGGAGAACTTGGCAGAACACCACCTTAGGTTTGCAGGGCAGTGGTTTCTGTAACCAAGGACTTTCTTCTTCACAAGATTAAGATAGGCAGCATGTTGGTTAAAATAGTCTTATTTTGACCATAAAGCCACATAGCTAAAAGGGTCAGCAAATTCAGCAAAATCAAGTAAAATCTTTCTAAAATAAGCCAAATGTTCAATGAAATAACTATGTGTGTGGCCATGTAGAGAATTATATAGCATACTATTACATCTGTCCATGGCTACTCTTCACATACTATCTCTAAAGCCTAAAAACACATTTGGGGGAATGGCATCTGGAGAAAATGAAGGCAGCTTAACACTTTAGACTCTAATCCACCTTAATAGCTCTTCGATGTCAGTCCACAAACCCCCTGTAATGCATTACATTGTTATTGGTCCAAGTTGCTGCAATGGAAGAAAATGCTCCTAATACCATAATGAAAGCCAATTCCTAGAGGAGATAATATTTAATTTTATCTGCCTGAAAAAAGTGGACTGCACCTTGACTTGATCTTCATGGAATGGCTTACAAGGATTTAGACAGCTTTAGACCAACCTTACACATATAATGAACAGGCAATGAATACAACAGAAAGTTCTATCCCACTTAATACCTGCATTGGCTAACTTGTAGCAACTTGTCATAGGGTCCTTATCCCATTTCATATGGTGCTCAGAAGACCTGCGATGGTGATTGTTACTGTGGCCAAGTAATTTTTTTTAATTAGCAACTTATTATAAACATGTTAATTTACACTGTCCAAGCATGCCTGTTTGTGCCTCTCTCCTCTGGTATAGCTTGCCGCTGTTAATTGTCATTAAAAATGACATCATGCAGTACATACTAACTTGTGAATGCAATTCAAGCCTGCAATATAACAGGAAATTATAACAGAGAATGCTAGCCTGCCACCCGCTGCTCAACCGTAAACTAGTTTTTTTTACGGTCTATCAGTTTATAAACTGATCTTTCATATATTTTTTGTTTAATACTTGTACAAAATTCTTATTCTTCCCATGCCGGTACTTGTGGTCTGAAAGCCAGTTTTTGACAGTGGACCATATTAAAGCAGGGAGTGGCCCACGGTAAAGCAGAGAATGTCCTTTAATAAAGCAGTCATTGGCCCATGGTAGAGCAGACCATGGCCCATGGCAGAGCAGAAAGTGACCCATGGTGGAACAGGGAGTGGCCCATGGCAGAGAAGCAGAGCAGAGGATTACAGAATAAAAGATTATAACCATTTATCAAAAACATGGTAGAGCAGCGGCCCATTGTAAAGCAGAGTGGCCAATAATAGAGCAGACAATGGCCTATGGTAGAGCAGAGAGTGGCCCATAGTAGAGTAATGTCTTATGGTAGAGCAGATATTGGTCCATAGTAGAGAAAAGAGTGGAACCTGGTAGAACAGAGCAAGACCCATGGTAGATCACACAGAGGCCCATGGTAAAGCAGAGATTGACCAGTGGTAGAGCAGAGATTGACCAGTGGTAGAGCAGAAATTGTCCCATGGTAGAGCAGACAATGGACCTTGATAGACCAGACAGTGGCTCATGGTAGAACCTAGAGTGACTCAAAGTAGAGCAGACCATGGCCCATGGTAAAGCAGAGAGTAGCCAATGGAAGAGTGGAGAGTGGCTCATGGTAGAGGCACCAGTTAAAGAGGACAGGACAAAACAGGACAAAAGAATATAAACATTTAGCAAAACATTTCAGCATCTTTAGAATGAAATTAGAAAAGGCTAGATGCACAGTTGTTCAATATCACCTCTATCTCACCTCGTCCAATTAGCAGGAAGCTGCCCCCGGATGCAGTAATGTTAAACCAGAAACCAGTCTGGCAGGCAAACAGAACCCCTTGAGGTTACTCTGCTATTTGTACTGAAATTACCATTTTTGAGAGCAGTTTAAAAAAAACCTCCCTGTAAATAAATGATAATTCAAACATATATCTCTTAAGCACTTCTTCCTTATTAAACTGTTGAACTGAAAAAATAAATAAAAAAATAGCAGGAACACGTTTGAGTAAACAATGCTGTGGGGCAATCCTTGAATCCATAGAAAATATGCTTTAAAAAAATTACGAAATAACTCTTCCTCCCTTCCCGGAGGCTGTTTGCTAATAAAACAGAGGGTGGGTTAGAGAGAAGGAAATCTTAGCAAATCTCGGCACCACGCCTATGGGCTCACTGAGTAAATACATCAGTAACTGTGTCCTAAAGAAAAGGGCAAGGCACACACTTTTATGGAGCAATGTCACCTTTGTACTAGTGACCCGTCTTCCACTTTTATTTCCCTCAGTGATCATAACTCCAAGCATTGATTTCCTTCAACAATGGAAGCTGATATGAAACAGTACTTCAGTATCAATGTAAAAGGTGAAAATAAAGCAAAAATATAAATTACGTGCTGAAAACTTGCACTACTTCACTACTTCAGAAGAGATGTTGGACACAATGAAAACGTTCATAATTATGACTTTAGGCAGACCTTCATCCCTGTAAGACAATGTGGGTGTACCTGGCACCATCTCCTCCCTCTACCACAAATTAATGTTTTTATTTTTTAAGTACTTTTTTATTTTTTTGTGCTGCAGGTGCACCGAGGTAAGAATGACCTTGTGCACGCATGTGCGGATGTGCTAAAGGGCTCTGCCAGACTTCGGGACTTGGCAGAGATCTTTAGCACATCTGCCCACGTGCAGGTTTCCATTACAGCGCAAGGACAGCGCAGTGAAGGAAGTCTGGGGACCTCTTTCCCTTAGTGTGTGCGCAGTTGCGCTGAAGGGCTCTGCCAGGTCCTCAAGGACGGGCAGAACCCTTCAACGCATCTGTGTATGTAATGAACTAGGAAGAAGTTCTGGAAAGCCACACTCCAAAACAGTTTTTGCCTTTTATTCAAAAAATGTAATCAAAAATACATGCCACAGCAGAACGGACAGAAGAGCTGACGCGTTTCACACTAACAAACAGTGCTTAGTCATAGCTGTCAGCTCTTCTGTCCGTTCTGCTGTGGCATGTATTTTTGATTCCATTTTTTGAATAAAAGGCAAAAACTTTTTTGGAGTGCGGCTGTCCAGAACTTATGCATTGCCAGCACCTGTGGCTTCCAAACTGGAGGAGAGGTTTCACCTTTGTCTGACCTACCTGGAGCGGTGATATTCCCTTTCCCTATCTTGATTCCTGGACTTTGCATCTGTGTATGTGACAGACTATCAAAAATGGTGGCGCCGGTGGAGGGAGTGGGGCCAAGATGAAGGGGACTGGTTTTACAGTTTTCTTCAGTATTAGTAAATCTTGGTTTGAGTTCTGGAGCCCAAAGGCTTTGTAGAGACTTGGGATAGATGAAGCCTTTAACCCTGGGTCCACATTTTACTGGAAACCAGCATCCTGATTGTGCAGGTGTGCACAGCCTTTTTAGTATAGGGGTGTCTAAAAATTTGGATGCTGTTTAAAATCTACATAAAAAACAGAAGGTTATGATTTACAAATCTCATAAACCCATATTTCATTCACAAATCTCAAACCCATATTTTATTTACAATAGAAAATTGAAAACATATCAAATGTTTAAACTGAGAAAATGTATCAAATTAAGAAAAAGTAAGGTAATTTTGAATTGATGGCAGCAACACGTCTCAGAAAAGTTGGGACAGGACAACAAAAAGAGCTGGAAGAACATTTTGCAGCTACTTATTTTAATTGGCAACAGGTCAGTAACATGACTGGGTATAAAAAGAGCATCCTAGAGAGTCAGAGTATCTCAGAAGTAAAGATAGGCAAATGTTCACCAATCTATGAAAATCTGCATCCAAAAACTGTCAAACTATTTTAGAATAATGCTCCTTAACGTAAAATTGCAAAGACAAAATATTTGGGGGCGCTATGTGTCTATTTAGGGGTAATCTGGGCCAGTAGGATAAACCATGCCCAATATTAAGGTGACTTTGCCCTCTGTTAAAAAGAGGATGTCTGCTTTAAGGAGGAAAAGATGGAGAACATTGTTTTTTTTTCTTTCTCCAGGAAAAGGGACAGTTTTTCCTTCAAGTGAACTATGTTCAGTCGGAGTGTTGTGGTGAGGAGATGTTGTGGTCAGGAGTGGGATGTTCAATGTGTTGTGTTGCAAACCCATGCATGGCCAGTATGGGACGTTGTGACCCTGCTGACACTAGGTGGCGGTGGTCTGCACAGACAGAGACTGCACAGTACTTATGATCAAAATTTAAATTTCTTTTTTTTGTTTTGATTGTTTTATGCTAGGCTTAGCATATCAGAACTTTTATAGAAGGAAACTGCTTCCTCCCGGGGAAACAGTCTGCTTCTAAAGTTGTATAGATATTAGTGATAGGATGTTTACTTTTCTGTACATATTTTGTGATTTCTTGCAGGTACCGGGAGCTGCTGCCGAGACCACCGGAGAATGGGGTGGGATGGATAGTTAGTAAATGGGAGGAGTGTATATTTGAAATGTCAGTATCTGGAGAATGCAATGTTATCTTGTGTGCTTTCTTTCTTTCTTTCTTTCCCCTTTCCCCAAAGTTTGGTTCAGGCACCAGTTCATTTTTTTTTTTGTTTGGAAAATCAACAGCCTTCAGGACTGAAGGATTTTGATTTCCCCAGCCACTGGGGACAGTGTCTCTTCTGGGAGGGGGTGTGTGTAGCGCCCCCCCCCCCAATATTTGGGGGCGCTATGTGTCTATTTAGGGGTAATCTGGGCCAGTAGTTGGGCTCAGACCAATTGATATTTCATTATTGCTTCTGCTCTGGGTGTGATACTGCTTGGCAGTAGTGTTCCCTGTTGCCTGTAGGTGGCACTATTACCCCCGGCATAGGTGAACCAAGAGGGGTATCACAGCACCTTGGGTGTTCTCTCTCGGCAGCCATGCGGTGGGCGTGGTCAAGCCTTTGTGCATGCTGGGAGAGGGCACATAAGGGTCAGACGCCATTGGGGTTCGCGTGTTCCAGAGGACCCTTGGTCCTGTGTGTTGCGCCTCGTGGCCCGTATGGCACGAGGTGCGCGTGCGTGTTTGGGTCTCGGGCACCTTTAGCCCAAGGCAGCTTCGCTTCATGGTAGGCCCAGCTCTGCTGACTGGGGCCTACACCTCAGAGAAGGAACCCAGGCTGCCCACCTGTAGGGAGCGCACCTTTAGGAAAAGGAGACCAGGGGAGGATCAGTCCTGGAAAAGACTAGCGATGGTACCGCTGTCTCGGGAAGAGGCCTGGAAACTCACCTAAAGAGGGATCCATCATCTTTATCACAAGCCCTACAATACACCAATTTGGTATAAAGGTTTCTCTCATTATTGCTTGGCTGGGAGGTTCGGGACTATTGACAATCCTGTGGCAGAGGATTTCCGGAACGCATCCTTTCAAATTTAACTATTCATCCATGCTCCATATCGGCTGCTAGGACCGCTCTCAAAGGGACTATCCGGGTGAGCAATACCCACTCAGGCTTGAGTGGCGACGAAAGATTAACACGGTGCTCTAGGTTTTGCGTGCCTGAACCTTTTTCCCCTTACTCTCATCTTCCTACTCTTTATTCAAGTTCACTGCAAAGATAAAATAATAAAACCTTGCTGCTTGGGTTTTGCTCCTGTGTGGACATTGGCCTTATTCTGAGGAACTTCTACCTAGACAACGGAGAGAGAGGATCCACTTGAGAGAGGTAATTGCTGCAAGACCCAAACAATAACACCGCTCGCTCCTCTCTATACACAGGGAGGGGATATCGGGCAAGTAGCAGGTGTGCCCCACTGCAGGTGGAGGACGGCAGGAGAAAAAGGGGTTTGTGTGCTACAATATCTTCAAAAGATTCAGGGAATATGGATTCTGTGGCATGATTCTGGGATATACATCACTGCATGGGCCCAGGAATACTTCCAAAAATCACTGTAAACACAGTTCGCCGTTCCATCCAAAAATGCAAGTTAAAGCTCTATCATGCAAAGACGAAGGCACATCTGAACATGATCCATAAACATTGCCATCTTCCCTGGGCCAAAGCTCATTTAAAATAGCCTGTTGCAAAGCAGAAAACTGTTCTGTGGTCAGACGAAATAAAATTTGACATTCTTTTTTGCAACCATGGGAGCTGCATCCTCAGGACTAAAGTTGAGAGGGACCTTCTGGCTTGTTACCAGTTCAAAAGCTTACATCTCTGGTATAGGGGTGCTTTATTACATATGGAATGGACAGCTTGCACATCTGGAAAGGCACCATCAATACTGAAAGATATATCCAGGTTTTAGAGCAGCATATGCTCTGACAGGAATGGGGCAACATTCCTCTCCCCAAACTCCAGCAACTGGTCTCCTCAGCTCCCAGACGTTTACAGAGTGTTGTTAAAAGAAGAGGGGATGCTACTCCGTGGTGAACATGACCCTGTCCAACTTTTCTGGAATTGGGGTTGTACTCTGCCAGCTTTTTGTTTCCCTGCCCCAAATCTTTTGAGATGTGTTGCTGCCATCAATTTCAAAATTACCTTATTTTTTCTTAAAATGGTACATTTTTTCAGTTTAAACATTTGATATGTTTTCTATTTTCTATTGTCTAGAGAGGGAGCAAGGGGAGTGGGACTTTACATGAAATATATGGCAGCAAACAAATAATTGGTGAACAGCAGAGCTTTAATTGATGTAGTAGATGTAAACATACAATTGCAATTGTCAAAAACGGTAATACACATGATACTGGCAATACACATGATGGTGACACGAATGTCTCATGATAGAGCCTCTGGTAGTAATGATTGATTTGATAAGCATAATAATAACAACATAAACATAATGATATAAATTATGTCTCATTAGAGATTGAGATAAAGTTCTGTGGTTCACCAAAAGCAAATTGAGTAAAAAAGTAATTGAAGGTGCTGCCTGCAGGACCTATGGCTTCACTGAACCTGAGGAGATGGGTAAAACATAGTGACTTCAAAGTCCTGATCTGAATAGGTAGAGACACGGCATCAAAAAATCTCTATGCGTTTCGTGGCTGAACGCCACTCATCAGGAGCATGCGCGTGGTATGTCTAGAAAGAGAGTAATGACTAATAAATATATATGAAAGCATGGACAGGCTCAGGTGAAAACCCCAGCAACAAGATAATCACTTACTGGTTGGGGTTACCATTGACATATAGTGTGATAATGGAGTGTCACGAGCCTCCGGGAACACCTCCAACCGGGAGCCGAGGCGGACATCTCGACGGGGAGGGCCCATACAGGCAGCGCCTGGAGTGGCATGAAAAATGGGGCATCCCTGTAGTGAAGTGAAAAATGGTTGAAATGAGACAAGCGGTGGAAGGAAGTAAAGTTTAAAAGGGGAGCGAGTGATGGTGGATAGGGGTGGTGCTGGGATGGGGGCTAAGGGTCAAGGGTAACCAGTGAGGATGAGTGACAAGGAGATAGGGGGGGGTGAAACGATGTGATGGACCCAAGGTGACAACAAAGGGTGACGGTGAGTGGAACAAGTGAGCCGTAGCGAAGAAGGTCAGGTTACCTCGGCAGGAGGAGGAATCTGAGCATCACAGGAGGGTGTGATCCATGTTGTGTGCAGTATGGTGAACAGAAAGCCTCGAGTGACAGACCGCCCAGGGAAGCGCCCATATGTACCCCACCGCGGGAACGCCCACCAACGTCACGCCGTGATGCAGGGAGTGGAGACCAGGTGCAGTCAGTCAGAGCCGACATCTCCGACCAAACAGCGTGCAAATGCGTGCGGACAAAACCCCTGTTTTTAACGCATACTGTTAGACAGGTTAATTGGTAGTCTGCGAGCTGGTCGGTAAGTAGGCTTGTTTTTTTCCTGGGCTTTCCCTAGGCTTTTGTTGTTATGTTGTGTCACATGTGTGAAGGAATGGCCGTAGACCCCCATCCATTTGTTCGTTGCTTGCACTGCGGGGAGTACCTGTTTGTTGTGGAACACCCTACAATGCCGCCCCGTGCCTACAGAGTTGATTGGGCCACAGGTGTTGCTACAGTGGAGGCTGCTGCCTTTTCTCCTGCTGGGAAACCTACACTCATCACGTCTGCTACTGTGAGTGTTCCAGTTGATGATGTCGCTGCTACTGTTTCTAAAGTGCCATCAGCAGACATCGCCATTTCTACTGTGCCCGCTGCACCTGTCCAGAAGAAGGTGGGCTATGTAAAGGCAGCCCGCGGCCACGGTCGAGGCCTTCCCCAGAGACTACCAGAACCGGAACCATAGGAAGGCGTTACTCCTGGGAAATTCACATCAGGAACTGGTGAGAAATCTGGGAAAATCATTTCAGTGGGGTCAATGTGTAAATATAGGGCTGCAGAAGAATTAAGGGATTCTGAGCTGGATTCCTTGTCTGATTTATCTGGTGATGATGAACTGTTTGAATCTTTGTCACAAGAACTGTTGTGGGTTAATAGTGAGGATGTTGCTTCTGCCTTCACTTTCCCAGAATGGACAGCTTTAGACTTTGGGGAGACATCGCCTAGTGTGGAAACGCCAAGTGTTACTAGTGAGCCTCTGCCTAAAGTTATCAGTTCAGTTGAAACTAAAAAGTTGTCTGCAAAAGCCATGGTGCAAAAGTCTCTGAATCCATGTGTGCTTCCTGGATTGGGGAATACAAGAGCTTTGCCAAAGCTTGCTCGCTTTCAAAGAGTGCTCAACAAAAGAGTTGCTACAGAATATGGCTTGGAATTTCCATATGTTCCTTCAGAGACTATGCAAGAAATTGAATCAAAGCGAGAGCAGTGGTACAGTGAAGCTATCTGGGACTACTTGTCTGTACCAAAGCCTTTCAGAAAAGCTAGCTATTCATCTGTCATGGATGAGCGTTATGAGGGAAGCCTGCTTCAATGGAACTATGGCCGGCATATCTACTCTGACAAAGTGGTCATCTGCAGACCTGGAAAAGAAAATGTTGTTTACTTTGTCACTACTGTGGATAACCAAGGGAAACCAGTTACTTTGCCAGATCCTCGTTTCTACTGGTAACCGTTTAAAGGGACTGTCATAGTTCAGCTGGCAAATATCAGTCTTTTCTCTAAAGCAACAGTTTGCTCCTGTTTAAACTCAGAGAAAAGTCTTCAGTTTAAAAAAAAAAAAAAAAAAGACTGAAAAAAGTTCTTTATTCTCAATGGACTATAGGGTACATAGACAGATAGTTTTAGGTTTAGAGATCTTCGTGGTCAAGATTTCTACCTGTGTACAGTAATTTCAATATTCTGCCATTAAGGACTTCTGCCATATTGGTTTCCGGCCGCTAGATGGTGGAAGTTACTTATAGGAAGTGATGGACTTTTAAGTTACATTTTGGTTTTCTCTGCATTTAAAATGGGGAAGAAAGTTTCATTCTCCTGGGAGTGAGGCTTTGCTCCCAGTTGATTAGTGATGCTGTTATATATTTCTGTGTGTATAACCTTGTTCTTTTTCAGGTAAAACCAGATCTCCTATCAAGCTGCTAGGGGTGGTCAGTTAGATAGATAGTGAGGTTCCTGTAACATGTGTGATGTGAATATACTGTGTGTTAATGTTTGAAACTGTAACATACTTTTCTGCCTTACCCTTCCCTTTTCCCATCCAAGTTTTTTGATTCAGATACCTACTCTCAGGCTTGAGAGTCAGACGCTGAGGACATCGTCTATTTAAAAATGTAAAATGTAAATTTTTTTTTTGGCTGAGCTGTAAACAGCTCAGATTGATTGTATATAGTTTATTTGGTTTCTGTCCTGAACTTGGCTAGTTGTGCAATTTCTCACTGTTGCGAGTAGGTGTCATTGGTACCACAGGCCAGGATGAGAATTACAACAAGCTGAGCTGTAATGAATATTCTCTTTTCCCAAAAACAGCCCAGTAGGAGGTTCTTGGCCGCTGTGCATTCTGGGAGGGGTATTTATGGGACAGACGCCATGTGCTCTAGTCAGTCCTTACCTCGTGGCCTTCCAGGCTGAGGCCATGTTATTGCAAGCTCTGCAAGTAGGCCCAGAAGCCTGTCTGGGGCCTACTAATCCTGAGGTGGTCCTAGGTTGTCTTGCCTGCGTGGAAGAAGCCAAGCCAAGCTGAGGAGATCCAGGGGAGGACCCTTGCTGGAGAGAGCCAGGATGAAGGCTGGTCTCTCAGGAGGGCCTGGCGACTCGTTTGGAGGATGCACCTAAGCTAATCTACCCTCACAGTACTGCCTGATGGCTTAAAGGTTCTGGTACTGTGAAGCTGTTCTACAAATCTACTTCAAGGTAACTAACTCCTGTCTGTGAGAGAGACCTTTCCGTGAGTGCTACTGGCTGCTAAGTCTGTGAGAGAGGCTTGTCCAGGAGTTCTACTGGCTGCTAAGTCCTGTGAGAGAGGCTTATCCAGAAAATCATACCGGTTGCTAGGTCTGTGTGAGAAACCTACCCAGGTATCCAAGATCATCTAAAGAAAGCTGTTTTTGTCCTTTGGATTCAAGGAGTCCGTAAGTGATCTGCTTAAAAAGGTATCTGAAACCTCCCCTAACCCTCTATCCTACTACTACTTCTAAGTTCTTCATTAAAGCATTTGAAAAATACTAAAGTGACTGGCGCCCACATTTGTTCTAACTTCCCATTATAGCCATGGACTCAGCCCTGGGGTGAATGTAAGCTTGCTCCCTGTCCCTGGAGGTACCTCTCTGCCCCCAGTATACCCAGGGGGCGCTACACTTACAATGTTAAAATATTGCTATATTCTCTTGTAGGCAGGTGCAGCCGGTTGTCTCCTCCGCAGGTGTCGCTTAACCACAGTGGCAACGCAGAAGAGGAAGTCATGAGGAACATGGTTTCTCTATGGTTTTCTGAATCACTGGGGTAGTGATCTGTTTGAATGTTGGTAGCCCATGTGACTCTGGTGGCCACCTTGGGTGTAGCAGAGTCTATTTAAGACCCTGGCATTTGCATGAGGGTAGTATAGGCACAGGTCACCCATCTTTCAGGTACAATATTAGCGACAGGGAAAGGTTCCAGACAAGTAGGGAAAGCTTAGGGCTCTGCAATCTCCTTGGACATCTTCTTATTTCGGCACGGAATGAACAGGCCGCATTCTGCCCCTCCAAACAGACACTGTTTGTATGGCTGATTCCTACTCTGCTACACACTGGTTTAAATGCAGGGGATACTTCACTGATATGCTAACTAAAGCCTGCTGTACACACTGATCATAGTGTGTATCTCAATCAATTTTAATGTATGTGGAAACTGGAATGCATATGATAAACATTCTCCAACCAGTGTGTACAGCTGACTGCAATCATGGTAGATGTGGTAGATGTCAGCATTGGTTCCCTCTTAAATAAACACAACCTGCATTTGACAATCATGTCTGTACTGACAAGATTTTTATACTTGTGTACTTTGTTAATTTTTCATAGATTTATTTAAAGTTCAGTGATTAATGAGACAGTTCTCAGACACACATATTTTAGTTTCGGGGGAAAACGGCAAGTTAAACTCCCTATTGGCTTCCTTTATCTATTGGAAGCTCCAGTGGTTACATCTTTGCTTCTAGACCTGCCAATCATCATGAGGGATCAGCTTTGGGTTATTCCTCATGCGCCCTTCCGTGTCCACACATGTGCGCCAGTGCTCCTTTAGGTGTGCTGGCCAAGCACCAGGTGCAGATGCAATATGGATACATCTTATTTATAGTCACTTTTCTGGTTGTTGATATGACCTAACAGCCTACACATAAGTGGGCATCAACAAATCTTGGTTTGTTAGCTGGGATAAAAGCTATTGCTGTTTCTGGGATTTAGCTTGTGATGAACCCTCTGTCCTCAAACAGATCCAGGTCCGCCGTCAATGCTTCCTCTGTTCAGAACCAGCACTTATGCAAGATTCTCCAGCCCCCCAGTCAACAGACAGCACCTCAGTGTAGAGTAAAAACCAAAAACCTACACCAGTCTTCGAGTACATCAGGACTAACATTTTATCTGAGATCTCACACAAATATATACACAAGGGTGACAATAAAAACTGAACCAGAACCTAATTACCATGAGCTAATTAGCAATCCTTTAGACAGCATAGGTGACTCATAAACATGACCTTTCAGGTCCTAATCTGGCTGTCTCCTTCCCTCTACCTCACAGCAAGACACTTACACATCCCATAATAATTGAGGCAGACAGCCACAATAGAACCCCAAACCATCACAGTAAATAGTACACAACAACCAACACACAATATACACACAATATATACAATGTATACAGCATTGAGTCTGACTAGCACAGATCAGACTGGGGTTCTCATTCACCCTGTGCCCCTATTAGAGACACAGGGTGATTTACACAAAAGAGGCGTCGGGAAAGATGGACAAGGAGCCTCCAGAACTCTCCAGGGCAAGCTGAGTTCCCCAAACCCCCGACCCAAAGTCACTCCTGTCACAGAGCTATATTGCTGACCTTAATTGTGCTGTGCTTAATTTGGTTACAGTGTGTTCTGGTTTTGCTGCTGGACTCTGGTTTCTCATGCTTTGGCACCATCTACAGCTGGTTGGGTTAAACCCCAGCTAGTTTTTCTAATGATCTTGGTTGACATTCAGTACTACTGTTCCTTTTTTACTTTGGATTGACGGTTCACATGGCATGGCTCAAAATACTGTAAGTTCCGGGGGAACCTAAGTGCCAGTATAAAACTATCATCAAAAGGTGTTTTCTGCAAGTAAAAATGATGCAGCAGTGGTTATGGGGCCTGAGCTAGTGCCCATACTTTACAAACGGCCTGCTCATCCAGTGCCTATGTGTTCAAAGTCTAGAGCTCAGGACAATCAGCATTCTGAAAACCGAGGTGGAGACAATAATTTATTGATAAAAAGCTCACTACCTGGTCCCCCATTGTTACTGACACCATTAAAAGCAGTTCACAGTCTATACGTCTCATTTGTTGACAGGTACTACCTAATTAGATACACATCTCTAAAGGAAAAAGGGATGGCCGGACATAAAGAACTGTTGACTTTACCTGCACTTCACCAACCACAGTAAACTCAGCCCAAGAGCCATTATAGCACCACTTTATATTTTACTTCATTCTAGTTGGCAAACAAAGTTTATTTGTGCTAGTCATTAGTGACCGAATAAACAGTGTAAACCCATTGTCACGTACCTTATGATGGGAGCCCAACGTGCAGGGAGCGGCCTCTCGTAATCCCCTGGCTCGAGAGCCCCTGATAGAGCAGACAGAGGCTCAGGAGGACAGGGGGCACAAGTGCCTGGCAGGTAAGCAGGATATTGGGTAGTTGCGGCAGCAGATGGTGCACGGCAAAACTGGAACAGTCCAAAGATAGCTGGAGGGTGCACGGTAGGACCAATCAGAATGCAGACAACAGGCAGATGTATAAAAGTCCCAGATCAGACTGCAGGAACAAGGTGGTGTATTGTAGTACAGGCTGAGGTGTACTGTAGCTCAGGCACAGGTGCAGGGTAGTTCAGGCAGAGATGCGCTATGATTCAGGCAGAGATGCACAGTGGCTTCAGGCAGGATGCACTGTAGTTCAGGTGGAGGTGCCTTGTAGTTCGGACAGACCGGTGGGTCGGACCAGCAGCGACCAGGTACAGGGATGACCAAGAGAGTTGTCAGAGCAAGCCGAAGTCGGGGCGGGCAGCAATCGGGGTTAAACAGAGACAAGCCGGATCAGATAACAGGTGTACAGGAATCAGAAGTCAATAGCAGGGGTCTCGGGAACGCTGTAGACCAGACAGCAAGGAGCAAGGTATGCAGATAGTTTAAATACCTTGTTTGGTGCCAAATGCTGTCACCGCGCGCGCTCCCGCGAACGCGCGCGTGCGCGCTCCCGTGAACGCGCGCCCGCGCCCGCCGATCGCGCTATTGTGCACGCGCATGCGCGTAATGGACCTATGGAGTATAGACGATCTCCTGGCGGCACTGTTGCCAGGCAGATTGTAAGAACGCCTTTCCTGACATTGCCCCCCCCAAGGGGCAGCCTCCGGATGCCCAACTGGGCCACTTTGTCTGGGTGAGATTTCTCAAAGTCCTTGATTAGCCTTTCCGCGTGGACATTCATCTCTGGTTCCCATGAGTTTTCTTCTGGGCCGTAACCCTTCCATTTTACCAGGTATTGGATCTGGTTTCGTCTTCGTCTACAACCCAGAATGGACTCGACCTCAAATTCCTCTTCTCCATCGATAAGCACGGGTTCGGGAGGATTGGTGTCCCGATCCGTAAAGGGATCAGGAACCGTGGGCCTAAGCAGGGCTACATGAAAAACTGGGTGAATCCGGAAGGACCCAGGCAGTTTCAATTCGTAAGCTACCTCGTTAATCTTCCTTGTTATAGGGAAGGGACCTACGAATTTAGGGCCCAACTTCTTGGATGGGCATGCCAATTTTAGATTCAGGGTAGAGAGCCAAACTTGGTCCCCAGGTGCCAGGTTGAGCTCCCCTCTCCTCTTTCTGTCGAAAATTTCCTTGTTGTAGCTTTGTGCCTTAGCCATGGTCTCCTGGAGAAGTTTATTGTTGGTGGAGAAGAAATTTAAAGTTTCCTGGGCAGCTGGTACCGGACATTCGGGCATGTTGTTAGATAGAAATAATGGGTGAAACCCATAGTTTGCGAAAAATGGGGATTGCTTGATGGCAGAATGAACAGAGTTGTTGTAGGCAAACTCAGCAAGAGGCAAAAGAGGGGCCCAATCATTCTGGGAGAAGCTTGAAAAGCAGCGCAGGTACTGCTCGAGCGTTTGATTGGTGCGCTCTGTTTGGCCATTGGTTTGGGGATGGTAAGCTGAGGAAAAGAACAGATCGATCTTCAGTGATTTACATAGTGCCCTCCAAAATCTTGATGTAAACTGTACCCCCCCGGTCAGATGTAATGTTAGCAGGTACACCGTGCAGCCTTACTATTTCCCTGATGAAGATTTTTGCAGTCTCAGAGGCCGAGGGGATGCCCCTCATGGGTAGGAAATGGGCCATCTTGGAGAGTCTATCAACCACTACAAAGATGGTCGTAAACTCTTCTGATGGAGGTAGTTCAACTATAAAGTCCATTGAGATCATCCTCCATGGCCTCTCCGGG
Source organism: Rana muscosa (assembly GCA_029206835.1). Taxonomy (NCBI): domain Eukaryota; kingdom Metazoa; phylum Chordata; class Amphibia; order Anura; family Ranidae; genus Rana; species Rana muscosa. Next base: position 113,749,126 of record JARGYO010005626.1, read on the forward strand.
ACGGGTAGTGGCTTTAGTAACCCCCAGGCTCTGGTTTTGCTGTCTTTGTTCTGGATGCAGGTGGTACAAGATTCCACATAGCGCTTGCAATCTTGGGATAATCGTGGCCACCAGAATGTCCGCTGGAGGAGTTCGGAAGTTTTGTACACACCAAAGTGGCCGGCTAACTGGTGGTCATGACAGGATTTCAAGACGGCCACCCGAAGTTGTTGAGGTACAAAAATCTTGTCCTTGTTCCACAGCAGACCGTCTTTAGACTGTAGGGCAAGGCCAGAGAATGGGCATGGTCCCGAGGAGGCCTGTCTGATTTGGGACAGGAGGTCCTCTTGTAACAGGAGGAAGTTACCGGGAGGTAGAATGGTATCTGGGGGGGGAAGGACCTTAGGTTCGGCAAACATCCGGGAAAGGGCGTCCGGTTTGGTGTTCTTTGATCCGGGTCGGTACGTGATGTGAAACGAAAATCGGGTAAAAAAGAGTGCCCACCTGGCCTGGCGTGGTCTCAGTCTCTTGGCAATCTTTAAGTATTCCAGGTTTTTATGGTCGGTATAGATCAGGATAGGATGTGCTGCTCCTTCCAGGAGGTAGCGCCATTCCTCAAGTGCGGACTTTATTGCCAGAAGTTCCCTGTCCCCGACGTCGTAGTTTTTCTCGGCCTCCGTTAGTTTACGGGAGAAGAAGGCTACTGGGTGCAATGCGGCCTTTGGGCCTTGTCTCTGGGAAAGTATTGCTCCAACTGCCACTTCAGAAGCATCCACCTCCAAGATGTAAGGTAAGGCCGGGTTGGGGTGCTTTAGGACAGAGGCCGAGATGAACAGATTCTTAAGGTTAGCGAAGGCGGCCTGAGCTTCGGGGGACCAGTGAAACCGGTTACCTTGTTTAGTTAAGTTGGTAATGGGGGCAATGATAGAGGAGAATCCTTTAATGAATTTCCGGTAGAAGTTCGCAAAGCCCACGAAGCGTTGGATCCCCTTCTTATCGCTGGGGGCTGGCCAATCCAGAATGGCCGTGATCTTCTGAGGGTCCATCTTAATACCCTCTACCGAAATGATTAGCCCTAGGAACTGAATATCTTGTTGTTCGAATGCACATTTCTCGGGCTTGGCGTACAAACCATGTTGGCGAAGTCGGGCCAAGACCTTCTGGACGTGTTCACGATGGTCGGATAAGGAGGAAGAGAAGACCAGGATATCGTCTAGGTAGATGATGACAAATAGATCTAGGTAGTCTCTAAAAATATCGTTTATCCACTTTTGACTAAACTGAAATCCAGGCTACAGGCATGGCAAAACTTACCTTTGACGCTCATTGGTAGGGTGAATTTAGTGAAAATGAAATTTTTACCTTTGTTTTTGTATATATTTCGGAATTCCCCTGTTTGGATACCGAGATATGTTTTTAAGAAAATAGATAGTCTCATAACAACTTTCTTATGGCAGGGAAGACGCCCTCGAATTAAATTCCGGGTGTTACAACTGCCGTGGAAACAAGGGGGACTGGCGGTCCCGGATTTTCACAGGTATTTCTTAGCTGGTCAGCTGGTATTTGTCCACAGGTGGTTCACTCTACCTGAGGACGACACTGCTAATACACTGGAGGCGGCGGTTGTGGGTTTGTATGAGGCACTGAAGCATCTCCCGCTTCGGGGAATCAGGGCTCCGTATAGGCTCACGATATCCATGCGTACTGCTTGTAGGGCATGGGTGGCAGTGAATAAGGTGGGTGGCGCCTCTGAAATTTCTCCTTACACACCACTTTGGAAGAATCCTCAGCTACCACACTTTTGTGAGTACCCCGATCCAGTCACCTGGACTAAGTATAGCATTAAGACTCTGAGGGACATAGTGGGGGGTGGGAAACTCTTACAGTTTGACGCCCTTAAAGCCAAGTTTGATCTGCCCAATACGCACTTGTTTCGTTTTCTTCAGCTCAGACATGCATTTAAGGCCCAATTTGGAGATATTGGTATCAACATGCAAACTAGTGATATGGAGTCTTTACTGAGAGAGGACACTGTAGACAAGGCCTTGTCTACAATATATAAACAGCTGTTCAGTGAGGGAGGTGATCTCCTGGCAAAGTGTAGGGCGGCGTGGGGTGAGGTGTTCCCCCAGATGGACAGGGATGACTGGGATGATGTATGGGACATTAATTTTACTAGATTGGTCTCTGCCAGGGACCATCTCATCCAATTTAAATTCCTGCATCGCATCTATCTTACGCCGGCTAGACTGGCCAAGATATTCCCTACACAGTCTCCTTGTTGCTGGTGGTGCAGTTCCCTCACGGCCGATTTCATGCATGTCTTTTGGAATTGCTCATTCATCCAGGGGTTCTGGAGAGGGGTTGCCGACTGCATAGCTGGGGTGACCACCATCCAGTTACAGCCTTCAATTGAGGTATGCCTCTTGGGTCTGGTAGACAATCTAGCCCCAAGGAGAGCGACTCGGGCTCTGTTGACGATTCTCATATATTACGCCAGGAAACTGATAGTGTTATCATGGAAAAAGCCCAATCCGCCCACTGTATCAGCATGGAAGGGGGTGGTGAATAGAGCTGTACCGCTGTACAAAGCTACGTATGCTAGTAGGGGCGCACCTCAGAAATTTGATAAAGTATGGGGCGGTTGGATGAATAGTGAACTTACGGTGGCGGATTGAGGGGCACCCATTATAAATGCACTTGCAGTAAGAGTTGATTATGGTTGTGATTATGTGACATTTCCAAACAACATATGACTGTGATTGAGTTAAAGTGACTTTATAACTGTATTATTCCTGTTGATGGGTGGGGGTCTGGAGGGAGGGAGAGGGAGCCAATGCTGAAGATTTGTATTTAGTTTGTGTTTGGCCCATTGGGTCTGTTTGTTTTGTCAAAAGCTATAAATAAAACTTTTCAAAAAAAAAAAATATATCGTTTATGAAATGTTGGAACGTGGCAGGGGCATTACATAGCCCGAAGGGCATGACCAGGTATTCAAAGTGCCCGAATCTGGTGCGAAACGCTGTTTTCCATTCATCACCGCTCCGAATGCGGACTAAGTTGTAGGCCCCGCGGAGGTCCAATTTAGTGAAGATGGCTGCTGTCCCAAGTCTTTGGAAAAGTTCGGGTACTAATGGCAAGGGATACCTATTTTTAATAGTTACTTTATTCAGGGCTCTGTAATCCACACAGGGGCGTAGGGAGTGGTCCTTCTTTTCTACAAAGAATATACCGGCTCCTGCAGGAGAGGTGGAGGGACGTATGAATCCCTTCTCTAAGTTGTCATCCAGATACGTCTTGAGAGTTCCAAGCTCTAGTTCAGATAAGGGGAAAATTCTTCCAAAAGGGACCTCTGCCCCCGGAACAAGGTCAATAGGGCAATCGTAGGGCCTGTGCGGAGGTAGAGTCTCCGCGCCCTTTTTGCTAAAGACATCTAGAAAGTTGTGATAGGCCTCCGGGACCAGCCGACGGTTCTCCATGTCACTCCCCAGACAAAGTAATTGGGACGAGGTGTCGGATGGCGCTGGGAAACAGTGTTCACGGCAATAGAGAGATGGAAAGCGAACCTCTCCAGTGTTCCAGTTGATCTGAGGATTATGAGCTTTTAGCCATGGTATCCCCAAGATAATTGGGAAGAGAGGGGATTCTATAATGTCCAAGCACAATAGTTCTTGATGCTTGTCCGCAATGGTGGTGCGCAGGGGAAATGTCTGCTGCGTCACTGGTCCCGATCTGATGGCCAATCCGTCGGCAAAATGGACCGTGAGTTCTTTAGGTCTGGGCCTCAAAGGGACCTGATGTTTCAAAGCAAAGGAAAGGTCCATGAAGCCGCTGCAAGCACCGGAGTCAATAATGGCGGGTGTCCGGATGTTCCTTCCTGGAAGCTGTAGAGAGATGGAAACGGTCAGGTGAGCGGAATGGTTAAGCAGAACAGGCGAGACAGTAGAGGAGAGGTGGCACTTACGCAATTTAGCGGGGCACATCCTCACGTAGTGTCCTGACTCCCCGCAGTAGAGGCAGAGGTTGTGAACCCGGCGTCGCTGGCGCTCCTCAGGAGTAAGCGAGGGTCGGATCAACCCCAGTTGCATGGGTTCAGAGGCATCGGTAGCGGAGCGTGGGGAGGTCGAAGAAGCGGAATGAGGAGGATAGGGTACCCGTGGCAGCATCCATACTGGGCGGGATGGTCCCGCTGACCGTTCAGCTCTACGCTCCCTTAGTCGCCTGTCGATCTGAATAGCTTGAAGGATCAAGGCATCGAGCGTGTTCGGTATACCGACCCGGGCCAGCTCGTCCTTCAAGGGCTCTGATAGTCCCAGCCGGAATTGGTGTCGCAGGGCGGCGTCGTTCCAGCTGGTATCGGCTCTCCAGCGCCTAAAGTCTGATACATAATCTTCAGCGGCTCTGCGACCCTGCTGGAGAGAGCATAATGCTGCTTCGGCGGTAGCGGCCAGTTGAGGGTCTTCATAGAGGAGGTCCATGGCCTGGAGGAAAGTACTTAGTTGGTCAAGGCAGGTGTTTTTCTGTTCCAGGAGGCGGTGTGCCCAGGCCTGAGGTTCACCGGACAATAGGGCTATGACAAAGCCCACCTTGGTAGATTCAAGGGAGAAGGTCCTGGGCTGTAGCGCAAAGAAAAGTTCGCAGGCGTTACGAAAAGCCCTGTACTTGCCGCGGTCCCCAGAGAACCTCTCCGGAGTAGGGACCCTGGGTTCAGGTGGCAACATGACAACCGACGGTGCAGGTGAAGCTCCTGATGCGACAGGTGCTGAGGTAGCCAGGGTCTGGACACGCTCCTCTAGCCGGGTATATCCCTCTTGCAAACTCCTGACTGCAGCAGTAAGTCCGTCCAGGTGGCGGCATAGTTCCTCCATGGGAGAGGCCCCCTGCGTAGGCTCCGACATGGCTGTCTGGTACTGTCACGTACCTTATGATGGGAGCCCAACGTGCAGGGAGCGGCCTCTCGTAATCCCCTGGCTCGAGAGCCCCTGATAGAGCAGACAGAGGCTCAGGAGCACAGGGGGCACAAGTGCCTGGCAGGTAAGCAGGATATTGGGTAGTTGCGGCAGCAGATGGTGCACTGCAAAACTGGAACAGTCCAAAGGTAGCTGGAGGGTGCACGGTAGGACCAATCAGAATGCAGACAACAGGCAGATGTATAAAAGTCCCAGATCAGACTGCAGGAACAAGGTGGTGTATTGTAGTACAGGCTGAGGTGTACTGTAGCTCAGGCACAGGTGCAGGGTAGTTCAGGCAGAGATGCGCTATGATTCAGGCAGAGATGCACAGTGGCTTCAGGCAGGATGTACTGTAGTTCAGGTGGAGGTGCCTTGTAGTTCGGACAGACCGGTGGGTCGGACCAGCAGCGACCAGGTACAGGGATGACCAAGAGAGTTGTCAGAGCAAGCCGAAGTCGGGGCGGGCAGCAATCGGGGTTAAACAGAGACAAGCCGGATCAGATAACAGGTGTACAGGAATCAGAAGTCAATAGCAGGGGTCTCGGGAACGCTGTAGACCAGACAGCAAGGAGCAAGGTATGCAGATAGTTTAAATACCTTGTTTGGTGCCAAATGCTGTCACCGCGCGCGCTCCCGTGAACGCGTGCGCGCGCCCGCGCACGCCGATCGTGCTATTATGCACGCGCATGCGCGGAATGGACCTATGGAGTATAGACGATCTCCTGGCGGCACTGTTGCCAGGCAGATTGTAAGAACGCCTTTCCTGACACCCATGCATTGAAAATCCAAGGTAATTAACTTCCCTGGATGAGCTTTTCAATAATATAAAGTGTGAATGAGTAAGTCCTCGCCTTTTTTCTATTTCAGTTACATTTATGAAATAAAATAAGCACAAAAAAAGTTCAAAGTATACAACAAGGCAGGTACAGTGAAATATTGCCATGAAAATTTAAAGATATAAATAGCTAAAGTACAGGTGTGCCTTCTACAGAACAAATATGCTCAATTTGTTGTTGATATTCACTCAAGGTATTGTAAACCATTGGCTGAAGTAGATTCCAAGCTCAAAGACAAATAAACCTGTATACATCTGCAATTATGTGAAGTCATTCCTGGGTTTCCTGTACTGCAGACAGACTATAGAGCCAACTGGGGCAGCAACTTCTCTGTGATTTGGAACCGACTGTTGGGTTACCATAGAAGTCCCATCAGCAATGGCTCTCAATGGCCCTGTAGCAAACACACTGGAGCACCTCTGCAACTGCTTGATATAGTGGGAGGACTGAAGTCTGACTCTAGTAATAGAATAAATAGCTCCCACGGGGAATTATAGGGGTTGACGTAAAGCAAATCTAAACCACAAAACAATAAATGGTATATATTGCAGCTTACCAGTCTTCAGATGTGCTGGTTAAATAAGTAAAATTGTTTAGGCTTTTTTCACCAAGTGATCCTACCAGAAACACTCTTCCTGTCCTTGGGTGACAAAGCCCACTCACTGTTCTGTATTTATGGTTAGACTTGTGCAGAACAAAAACATTTGTTTTGTTTCGTTTTGTTTCAATTTGTTATTTACATTAATTCGTTTAGTTAAATTTGTTTAATTAGTTTAATTCGTTTTCGGAATTCGTTTAGTTTACCCTTTTTTGGAATCAATTTCAAAAAGTTTTCCAATTTCCAAAAATAATAAAAAAGAATAGAAATTAAAGGAATAGAATAGAAAAAAAATATATTTTTATTTTTCTACTCTATTCCTTTATTTTGTATACTATTTTATTCTCTTTGGAAATTGGAAAACTATTTGAAGTATTCAAAAATAATTTGAATTCGAATTTCGTCCGATTTTTTTTTACGTTATTTCGGATATGTTGAAATTCATTACTATTCTAATTTGAAAATTCGGATACATCCGAATTTCCGAATAATGAAAATTAGTCTGAATTCTAATTCGGAACGAAACGAACCGCACATGTCTATTTATGGTATTGACACCCTAGACTGCTCTCCTCATTTGTGCTACAAATACCTCCCCCACCCCTCATCTCCTTTACATAGAGGGGTGTTGCTTTCTAATTCTTTTCCAATCATTTTTATTAAAGGAGAAGTCCAGCCAAAGTTTGTTTGGCTGCACTTCTCTCCTGGATCACAGGAGTGCAGTTTGTTCTGCACTCCCGTGTCCCGTTTTCAGCAAACAGCGAGTTGTAGCCTGCTGACGACTGACGTCACAGAGCCTGGCTCTGTGACCATTTGATCGGGATCTTCCCACATGCCTGGACCGACATCCGGCTCAGCCTCTCAGTGCGCCACTGAGAGCCTGAGCCAGCCACTTCCACCCCCTCCACAGCCCAGCACTCCGGGCGGGGGGGGGGGAACAGAGCAGGCAGCGGTAACTGACAATCACTGACTCTCTGCTCAGGAAGCTGTGAGAACCGAGTGATTGGCGGTGTTTGATTGCTCAGTTCTCAGTGTTAGAGCCAGCGGGGACAGATGCAGCATCAGACTGATGCTGTATCCACCTAGGTAAGTATGATTCTGCAAAAAAAAAAAACATACTTCCCTTTTAGGGTTATAAACCGTACAGATATAAAACTATACAATACAATATAGAAAAGTACCGTTACATAATAACATTAGTGACATACACCAGTGGTTGCTAAAGAACTGGTATAACACCATTTTGGGCTATGTCTATATTTCTTAAGAGCAGGAGATACATCCTTCAAAGAGAAGCTGCATGACCGGGGAGACGAGAGGTCATCTCAGTCATGAGGCGATCACAGTAGCTGGTCTTTGTGTTTGCATACACAGCCCTCAAACTAGGAGTGGGACCAACCAGCAGTACCACACCGCTCCCCAAACTACCAAAAGGTTTAATAAGTAGGAAGAAAAGAAAGAAGAAGGGGATGAAGAAAGAAGAAACAGACAGCGAGCCTCTCCTAAGGCACTAAGAGGCTAGTTGCTTTTTAATTCAAATAAGATAGTGTGACAGCAGGAAGGTAAAGTCACCTGGTTGCATCCAGGGGGGTAGGTATATTTCTCCCAGATTCAGGCTTTATGCCGACTTATACAACTAGGGAGAGAGTTGATGAAGCCCAGCTGAGGCTAGTGGGCTCATGGATGATTCATACCTCTAGGGAGAGTGCTGGGCGTCGTGCAGGCAGGGAGTTGATGAGACCAGCTGAAGCTTGTCAGCTCGTTTAAGGCCTCTATAAAAACTCCCAGCTTCATTAGGTGTTTGCTCATGCCTGGAACCAGACCTGTGTGGACTGTCTAGGGAGAGTGAACCCCTGTGCGGTGAGACAAAGCCTGTGTGGCTATTTGTTTGGACATTTACTAAACCAGGGACTTAGGGACTAGGACAGCACCAGGCTGATCCCAGTTGTTAGTTTAGGAAACCTGCATGTTTAGTCAGAGGTCAAGCTGACCAGGGTTTATTTTGTTTATGTTTCTTTTTGCTTTGCTGTGTTTTTGTCACTGTAAATAGAGAAATAAACCGCACCCTTTTGATCTTGAAAACCACAACCTCCGTCTGCTGGGCCTGTTTTTGTGTGGGGAGCCCATCCAGGGGGTCACAAACACCCGCTGCCGAGCTAACCCCCTCACAGTTGGTGGAGAACCAGTGGCAGTTTTTTTTAAGCCAGCATGGAGGAGATACTGAAACAGCTGGCTCTAGCAAATGCCAATCAACAGCAGACAAATGCAGGTTTGCAAAAGAGCCTTGCAGCTCAACAACAGAGCTTCGCAGCCCAGCAGCAAGCTCATCAACAGAGCCTTGCAGCCCAGCAGCAAGCTCATCAACAGAGCCTTGCAACTTTGCAACAGAGTCTGGAGGCTCAGCAACAAGCCCAGCAGCAATCTGAGGCCCGCTTCATAGACCTGTTGCAGAAGCAAGAGCAGAGACTACAACAACAGATGGAAGCAGTAATGCAGCAACGTCCGCAGACCAGTGAGGAAAGCCGTCCCACTAATACCGTGTCATTTGGGGTGAGTCGTTTATTGACAAAAATGACTGGAGAAGATGATCCAGAGGTGTTTTTGACCACATTTGAAAGGACTGCTGAAAGGGAAAAGTGGCCTAAGGATCAGTGGGCTGGACTGCTGGCTCCTCTGTTAACTGGTGAATCGCAGAAAGCTTACTATGACCTAGAGCCTGACCAAGCAAAAGACTATGTGATGCTAAAAGCTGAAATATTGGCAAGGCTGGGTGTCACCCTGGCTGTCCGGGCTCAGCGTGTGCATAACTGGACTTTCCAGCTTGGAAAACCCCCCAGGTCTCAAATGTATGATCTCATTCACCTGAGCAGGAAGTGGCTACAGCCAGAGACTTTGTCCGCACCGGAGATTGTGGAACGTGTTGTGATGGATCGTTTCTTGAGAGCTCTTCCTACCGCCATTCAAAAGTGGGTAAGCCATGGAGACCCAGAAACGGCCGATAAACTTGTGGATCGTGTAGAGAGATACTTGGCTGCAGAGAACCTGACGACCTCTTCCAGAGACTCTCGGACTTTCCACCCTAAGACCAGACCATCCCCAGGGGCGGATAAGATGATTCCAAGGGGTGAGGGTGGAGAGAGTGAGAGGGTGGGAGCTCTGCCCAGGGTTTGGCGAGAACAGCCTGGGAAGTCGGGGGCTCAAGAGGCAGCCAAAAGGATTGTTTGCTACCGCTGCCGGCAAGCGGGACATATTGCAGCAAATTGCCCGGTTGTGGAGGAACCCATGCAATGTGACTTTCTGACGGACAGACGTCAGTCGCTGTGTGCGACAGTCGCATGCACTGCCATTCGGGGAACTGAGAAACATTTATGCAAAATGTGTATTAATGGTAGAAATGTTGTGGTATTACTGGATTCAGGTAGCCTTGTGACCCTGATAAAGGCTGAATTAGTTAAAACAGAGGTCTCTGGGAATAGCAAGGTAGCTGTTATTTGTGTGCATGGGGACACCCGAGAGTATCCAGTGACTACAGTGTGTTTCAAGACCCCCAAAGGTACCCTCTCTCATCCAGTGGGGTTAGTATCTCAATTACCGCATGATGCCATTGTGGGAAGGGATTTTCCGAAGTTCTGGGAACTGTGGGATGATCCTGAGCCCCCCACTGGTGCCCCTATGTACCAGGAAGGTGATAGCCAGAACTCCTCTGAGAGTGGTGAGGACTCTCCAGAATTTCCCTTGTCAGTATTGGCAGGCGAGACTCAAGAAACTGGAGAGGAGCCCACCTCCTCAGACGAAAACCTACCGTCTGTGGAGTTTTCTGATCTTGAGGTTCACAGGGAAAATTTTGCCACAGAACAGTTAAAAGACCCCACCCTAATAAAGGCACGGGAAAACGTAGTGGAAATAGATGGCGAGTTAGTGAACCCAGATAATACCTGCACTTACCCATACTTCAGCGTAGAGAAGGACCTACTGTATCGGGTGGCAAAAAGGGCAGAAGAAACCGTTGAGCAGCTTGTGGTGCCCAAACCTTACAGGAAGTTGGTGTTGGAGTTGGCCCATGGGCACATTCTTGGAGGTCATCTGGGGACAGAGAAAACTCGAGAAAGGGTATTACAGAGATTCTATTGGCCTGGGGTGATGAAGGACATAGAAAATTATTGTTCCTCCTGCCCTGTGTGTCAGAGGTCGGCCCCGATGCCACATTTCCGTAGCCCGCTGGTCCCTCTACCCATCATTGAGGTCCCGTTTGAGAGGATCGCAATGGATTTGGTAGGTCCTATAATCAAGTCCGCTAGGGGGCACCAGTACATATTAGTTATAATGGACTATGCCACCCGTTATCCAGAAGCGATCCCTCTCCGAAATACCTCGGCCAAAACCATAGCCAAAGAGCTATCTCTTGTTTTTAGCCGGGTGGGTATTTGTAAAGAACTGCTTACGGACCAAGGTACACCCTTTATGTCCCGGGTTATGAAAGAGCTGTGTAAATTGTTCAAAGTGACGCAATTGCGTACGTCTGTGTATCACCCCCAAACCGATGGGCTGGTTGAAAGATTCAACAAAACCCTAAAACAAATGTTGAAGAAAGTGGTGGATAGAGATGGAAAGGATTGGGACTGTCTACTTCCTTATTTGATGTTTGCTATTAGGGAGGTGCCCCAATCCTCTACGGGATTCTCCCCCTTTGAGTTACTGTATGGGAGACACCCAAGAGGGCTGTTGGATATTGCCAAGGAAACTTGGGAAAGTGAGAGTTCTCCCCACAGGAGTGTGATTGAGCATATCGCCCTGATGCAAGATCGAATTGCACAGGTAATGCCCATCGTAAAGGAACATTTGGCCCAAGCGCAGTTGGCACAGCAGAGAGTGTACAACCGTGGAGCCAAGACCCGTACCTTTTCCCCGGGGGATAGGATATTGGTACTTGTCCCTACGGTTGAAAGTAAATTCCTTGCCAAATGGCAAGGCCCCTACGAGATAATGGAAAAAGTGAGCGAAGTGAATTACAAGGTCAGACAACCAGGAAGGCGAAAGCCCGAACAGATCTATCACGTTAATCTGTTGAAAGCCTGGAGGGATAGAGAGTCCCTAGTCGCAGAAACTTGGTCACCAGCTCAAACTGGTTGCGTGATTCCGGAGGTTGGAATAGCAGCCACCTTGTCACATCCCCAACAACAGGAGGTTAAGGAGTTTGTGCTTCGCAACAAGGAGGTGTTCTCTGAGCTGCCGGGACAAACATCTGGGGTAGAGCATGATATTATTACCCCGCCCGGTGAAAGGGTGAAGTTAAAACCCTATCGGATCCCAGAGGCCCGACGGGAGGCAATACGGGAGGAAGTACAGAAAATGCTGAACTTAGGGGTGATAGAGGAGTCCCAAAGTGATTGGTCTAGTCCCATTGTGTTGGTGCCTAAACCGGATGGGAGCTGGCGATTTTGTAACGATTTTCGTCAGTTGAACAAAGTTACAAAATTTGACACCTACCCCATGCCACGTATAGATGAGTTGATCGACCAGCTGGGAACAGCCCGATACATGACGACTCTTGACCTCACAAAAGGGTATTGGCAAATTCCCCTGGCCAAGTCGGCCAAAGAGAAAACCGCATTTGTAACCCCAGACGGGGCGTTCCAATATAAGAGAATGCCGTTCGGGTTACAGAATGCGCCGGCCACATTCCAGCGGAAAATGGACCAGATACTGAGGCCCCATCGGAAGTATGCTGCGGCTTACCTGGATGACGTAATTGTCCATAGCACAGATTGGGCCTCACATCTGCCAAAAGTGCAAGCAGTCCTAGACTCTATCCGGGAAGCGGGGTTTACGGCTAACCCCAAGAAGTGTACCATTGGGCAGGAGGAGGCCAAATATCTTGGGTACACCATTGGCAGGGGAGTAATAAAACCCCAACTCAACAAAGTCGAGGCCATCCAGAGTTGGCCACGTCCCAACAGCAAGAAGCAGGTACGAGCCTTTCTGGGAATCGCGGGTTATTATCGGCGCTTCATTCCCCACTTTGCTTCTAAGGCTGTGCCCCTAACCAACCTGACGAAAGGGAAAGGGTCGGTCATGATTAAATGGACCCCCGAGGCTGAGGCAGCATTCCAATTCTTGAAACAAGCCTTATGTAGCCAGCCAGTGTTGTACTCACCCGACTTCTCTAAAGACTTTGTCGTACAAAGTGATGCGTCAGATGTGGAGTTAGGAGCAGTATTGTCCCAGGTCTGGAACGGGGAAGAGCACCCAGTCATTTACCTCAGCAGGAAGTTGAAGTCCCATGAGGTAAATTACGCCACGGTTGAAAAGGAGTGTTTAGCGGTGAAGTGGGCTCTAGATTCCCTTCGGTACTATCTGCTAGGTAGGCACTTTGACATGGTTACGGATCACGCTCCGTTAAAGTGGATGGCTCAAAACAAGGAGACAAATAGAAGAGTAAATAGGTGGTTCCTGGCCCTACAGGAATTCAACTTCACAGTAAAGCATCGCCCTGGCGTTCAAATGGGGAATGTGGATGCTTTGTCTCGAGTACATGAATGCCTGATTGCTGGTGTTCCAACCCCAAGGTTAAAACAAGAGGGGGGGGGTATGTGACAGCAGTAAGGTAAAGTCACCTGGTTGCATCCAGGGGGGTAGGTATATTTCTCCCAGATTCAGGCTTTATGCCGACTTATACAACTAGGGAGAGAGTTGATGAAGCCCAGCTGAGGCTAGTGGGCTCATGGATGATTCATACCTCTAGGGAGAGTGCTGGGCGTCGTGCAGGCAGGGAGTTGATGAGACCAGCTGAAGCTTGTCAGCTCGTTTAAGGCCTCTATAAAAACTCCCAGCTTCATTAGGTGTTTGCTCATGCCTGGAACCAGACCTGTGTGGACTGTCTAGGGAGAGTGAACCCCTGTGCGGTGAGACAAAGCCTGTGTGGCTATTTGTTTGGACATTTACTAAACCAGGGACTTAGGGACTAGGACAGCACCAGGCTGATCCCAGTTGTTAGTTTAGGAAACCTGCATGTTTAGTCAGAGGTCAAGCTGACCAGGGTTTATTTTGTTTATGTTTCTTTTTGCTTTGCTGTGTTTTTGTCACTGTAAATAGAGAAATAAACCGCACCCTTTTGATCTTGAAAACCACAACCTCCGTCTGCTGGGCCTGTTTTTGTGTGGGGAGCCCATCCAGGGGGTCACACACACCCGCTGCCGAGCTAACCCCCTCACAATAGCTACAAAATCTGGTAACACATTTAAGATTTCAGTTCGGTTCACAAGAATTTACAAGGACACAATATTCCTGACAGGCATAACAGATTTGTTTTTGTATTTTCAGGTAATGTAAAGAAAAGAAAACAAATGCAACCACCACAGCCAAGGACTTGTAAACTGCAATAGTGAGAGTGTCTGTGTAAAGAATCTCCCCCCCCTCACCAAACATACTGACACCTTGCCATTGCATCTCTACCACTCCTTCTGGTGCTGCGGGTACAGGAGAGCGTTTCAGCTCTATGTTGGGCCTGAGCACTTTCAAATGACAGAAAGGCTTTATGCACAAAGGACTCTTTTTTTTTACATTTACCCGGACTGGCTCACACAGATATACTGCAGCAGAATGGCTCTCCTGGGCGAAATCCCGTACATATACGGCTTTGCCCAGGAGAGCCACCAGAGGGCGCGCAAGCGCCGCCGGAGGCACGCGTGCGCCCCCTGGATGGCGGGGAATACACAAATCCCTGTGCTGTCAGAGGAGAGAAGACAGATCGTGTGTTTCTACAAAATAGAAACCACAATCTGTCATCTCTCCTAGTTAGTCCCACTCCCCTCACAGTTAGAACACACAAATAGGGAACACAGTTAACTCCTTGCTCGCCCCCTAGTGTTAATATGTAGAGGTGGGGGTAGACGTGAAGCAATTATACTCCTGCTAAGGCACCATCCCTTAAAGATATACAATATAAATTCAAAATTGGGTAGGGTGGGACTTTAAGTGTGCCCTAGTGGAGAGTAAACAATGATGTATGACACAGTCTTAAAAATATAGAAAAAAAAACTTTATTTGGCATCCATGGATGGAAACATTAAAATCTATTACAATCTAAGAGAAAGTACAGTCTACTATTTCTTGAGTCCAGGGTGTGCGAATCCTGGTGATAGAATATCGGAGATGTGGCCTACGCGTTTCGCGGGAACACCCGGTTCGTCAGGGCCTTAAAGGTAGCACAGAAAATATCATATGAGTATTTGGAAAAAATCTTCAATGTAAAGTTATCAACATTTCAAATCAAATATTAGATGAACATTGATGTTGCGAAATGCAGCGTACATATGGATTTTTACATGAGCATCAAGTCATTGTAAAGCATCTATAGTTGCTCATTATTAAAACCCAACCAAATCGATGTAATATAAGATAAACTAAGAAACTTTAACACAGGAATACAGTTACACGTCATGCTGTTTCATGTGCAGCGGTGTCTCACAGACGCAAAGTTAATGCAAGAGAGAGGGAGGAGAAAAGGTAATAAGTTATATGTGTGAATCCTTAAATCCATTTCATATAAAGTGCATCTATTCAAACTTTAGATTTTACCTCTAGACTGTGCAGGTTATATGTCGGCCCCCTGTGTTAACCCCTTCCCTGCCAGTGACATTTACATAGTAATCAAGGCATTGTTATAGCACTGATCGCTCTGTAAATGTCAATGGTCTCAAAAATGTCTCAAAAATGTCTCAAAAGTGTCCGACCTGTCCGCCGCAATGTCGCAATACCTCAGATCAGCGCCATTACTAGTAAAAAAATAATAATAAAAACGCCATATAAATGCCATAAATCTTTCTCATATTTTGTAGACGCTATAACTTTTGCGCAAACCAATCAATATACGCTTATTGCAATTTTTTTTTACCAAAAATATGTAGAAGAATACATATCGGCCTAAATTGAGGAAATTGTTTTTATTTTTTTGAAAAAAAATTGGGATATTTACTATAGCAGAAATTAAAAGATATTGTTTTTTTTTCTTCTTCAAAATTGTTGCACTTCTTTTGTTTATAGTGCAAAAAATTAAAACCGCACAGGTGATCAAATACCACTAAAAGAAAGCTCTATTTGTGGGAAAAAAGGACATCAATATTGTTTGTGTACAGCGTCGCACGGCCACGCAATTGTCAGTTACAGGGACGCAGTGCCGTGTCGCCAAAAAATGGCCTGCAATTTATAGTAATTTATAGCCTAAAAAGAAAAAAAAAACGAATGTCGCCACCAAGAATTTTTAAGCAGCTCTTTATTTCAGTTTTGTTTTGGGTTAATTACCACTTTAAGGTTGTGCTGTAGAGCCACATTTCATTGGTAAGTGTTACATCTTGTGAGGTTTAAAGTAAAGGTAGAACTTTTTTTTCCATTTTGGATAGAGTAAAGGAGGATTATAACGCCTGTAACTAAGTATCCCACTGGGGAGATTTCCCTTCACTTCCTTTTGTATAGCCAAAACAGGAATTAAGAAGAAATCCCTCCAAAATTAAGGAATTCCTGATTGTCATCAGGACTAGTGTCCCCATTGGCCATTGAAACAGACAGCAATATAATCTGACAGCGGATCTAATCCACTCTATCCAAAACGAAAAAAAACAGTTTTGCCTTTAATTATACTTTAACCGATTAAGCCCCGGACCATTTGGTTGTGTAGAGACCAGGCCACTTTTTGCGATTCGGCACTGTGTCGCTTTACCTGACAATTGCGCGGTCGTTTTAAAAGCTATTTTTTTTATTTTTTATTTTTTCCTCAGTTTAGGCCAATATGTATTCTTCTACATATTTTTGGTAAAAAAAAAAATCGCAATAAGCGTATATTGATTGTATTGCGCAAAAGTTATAGCGTCTACAAAATAGGGGAAATTTTAATGGCATTTTTATTATTATTTTTTTTTACTAGTAATGGCGGCGATTTGCGATTTTTATCGTGACTGCGACTTTATGGCGGACACATTGGACACTTTTGACACATTTTTGGGACCATTGTCATTTTTACAGCGAACAATGCTATAAAAATGCACTGAATACTGTAAAAATTATACTGGCAGTGAAGGGGTTAACCACTAGGGTGCGCTAAAGGGCTTAAGTGTGTCCTAGGGAGTGATTCTTACTGTTAGGGGGAGGAGCTACCAGTGACACGTCACTGATCACGGTTTCCTATCATGGGAAACAGTAGATCAGTGACATGTCAATAGGTAGAACAGGGGAATGTCTTGTTTACAAAGGAATCCCCATGTTCTGCCTTTGCCGACCGCAATCGTGGGCCGCCCTGGAACATAGAGTTGCCGGGACCCGCGAGCACACTCACGAGGCACGCGGTGGGCGCTCGCCTGCTGGGCGGCAAATTTAAAGGGACGTACAGGTACGCCCGTGCCATTGTGTCGACGTATATGTGTGTGCGTCGGTCGGCAAGTGGTTAAGAAGAAACAGAAACCACAGAATGGATACAAGGGTCCGGAATAGACGGGGGATTCACAGTTCTCTTTGAAAACACTTCAATACCGGGCACTTTTACCCCCTTCCTGTCCAGGCCAATTTTCAGTGTTCAGCACTGTCACACTTTGAATGACAATTGCGGGGTCATGCAACACTGTACCCAAATTACATTTATCATTTTGTTCGCACACATAGAGCTTTCTTTTGTTTGTATTAAATCATAGAGGGGTGCGCAGTCATGTTGGAACAGGAAGGAGAAATCCCCAAACTGTTCCCACAAAGTTAGGAGCATGAAATTTTCCAAAATGTCTTGGTATGCTGACGCCTTTATGCCGCATACACACGACCGTTTTTCACGACGTTAAAAATGCCATTTTTTAAAATGGCCATTAAAAACGATCGTGTGTAGGCTCCAGAGCATTTTTAACAACGTGAAAAATGGCCTAAAAAAATGAGAACCTGCTCTATTTTTTCACGTCGTTTTTCACGTTGTTTTTTTTAACGACGTGAAAACCGGTAGTGTGTATGCTTTTATGAGGGGAAAAAAAACGCGCATGCTCAGAATCAAGTATGAGACGGAAGCGCTCGTTCTTGTAAAACTAGCGTTCGTAATGGAGATAGCACATTCGTCACGCTGTAACGGACTGAAAAGCACGAGGCTGAAAAGCGCGAATCGTTGCTCAACAAACTTTACTAACATGAAGGGTGGCGCCATCCGAACGAAACTTCCCCTTTTATAGTGCCGTCGTATGTGTTGTACGTCACTGCGCTTTTTTTAATGAACGTGTGTATGCAAGACAGGCTTGAGAGGAAACAAGAAAAATCACGTTGAGAAAAACGTCGTTTTTGAAAATGACATTAAAAACGATCGTGTGTACGCGGCATAAGAGTTCCCTTCACTGGAATTAAAGGGCCAAGCCCAACCCCTAAAAGACAACCCCACACCATAATCACCCCTCCACCAAATGATTTGGACCAGTGTACAAAGCAAGGTCCATAAAGACATGGGTGGGCGAATTTGGGGGTGGAGGAACTTGACTGGCCTGCACCTGACCTCAACCTGATAGAACACCTTTGGGATGAATTAGAGCATAGACTGCTAGCCAGGCCTTCTCGTCCAACATCAGTGCCTGATTTTACAAATGCGCTTCTGGAAGAATGGTCAAACATTCCCATAGACACACTCCTAAACCTTGTGGACAGCCTTCCCAGAAGAGTTAAAGCTGTTATAGCTCCAACTGAATATTGAACCCTACGAACTAAACCTGAGATGCCACTAAAGTTCATCTGTGTGTAAAGTCAGGCGTCATAATACTTTTGACAGGAAGAAGGAGGCAAAGAGCGTGGTAGCCCGAAAGCGTAGTGATTTTGAAGTTGGATTTTGACCAGTTGAACATTTACAGTGGAAGACTGTATGGATCTAGCAATGGCTACTTTGGCTGCTGTATGGAAATCTGGCAAAATTCTTGTATACGAGTAGTGATGAGCTCGGGCGTGTTTGGATCGTACCCGCCAGGAAGCCATCACTGCACACCGCCAATTATAGGCAGTGTATGTATGTGCATCTGCTGGCCGGGAAATGCCTCACTGCCTATGATTGGCGGTATGCAGTGATGGCTTCCTGGTGGGTTTGATCCGAACCCGCCCAAGCTCATCACTATTTATTGAACGTTTTCATGTGGGACTGTTGTCTCTAGTGGCAGCGCTTTGGGGTATTTTAAAAATATCCTGCATGCACAGGCATGTACTGGCCATTGGGACTACAGGGAGTTTCCCGGTGGGCCGATGGCTCAGTGGGCCGGTTTCAGTGACAGCTTGTCAAAGTAATGGCTGTGCGGCTCGCCCTCCACTTCATGCAGTGATGTGGGAAGGATGAGAAAAATACAGAGGAGAATAAGTGAAATAATAAAATAGGTGAGTGAGGACTCCTTATGTTATGCTACTTATGTTTTTTTGCACAATTGCGTTTAGTTTATATACTTTTTTTGTGCTTGTTTGCAAAATT
Organism: Rana muscosa; assembly: GCA_029206835.1. Lineage (NCBI taxonomy): Eukaryota > Metazoa > Chordata > Amphibia > Anura > Ranidae > Rana > Rana muscosa. The sequence continues at coordinate 113,767,951 of JARGYO010005626.1, forward strand.
AAAGTGGGTCTGGATGAAGTCCAGGGCCAAATTTTTGTTTCAGTCCAGCCCTGTGCATGCATCATTTGCAAAGAATGTTCAAGTGTCCTATCCTTCCATTGTAGTCTATAGAAAGTCCCAAAATGCTTATAAAATGCTGATAAAACACAAGTAAACACTCATAAAATGCTCAGATCTGATTGTTACAAGCAGGTACAGGAGGATCCAACATGCTCCAAAAAAACACAATATGCTTTGAAATCCTTGGAAAAAAGTTAATGAAATGCTTCTAAATCACAAAAAAATCACTTTTAGAGGCTTATAAATGTATAAATACTAGTATATGACTGTCATTTTCAAAAGATTTTGTTGTAAACAGGCTCCATAAATAGAATCTGTCACGACAAAGTAAACTTGGACAGGCAGCAACCCACTAATAAGACAAAGTAACATACTGTGTGTTTTATTTATGCTCATCATTAGGGATGAGCTCGGTGTTCGAGTCGAACATACGTTCGACTCGAACATCGGCTGTTCGATCGTTCGACGAAGATCGAGCGATTTGGGCCGTTCGCGCCAAATTCGAGTGACGCGAACGGCCCACAATGCACTACGCCATCGCAGTGTCATCCAGGCGCTGTGATTGGCCAAGCATGCACTGTGACCCCGCATGCTTGGCCAATCACAGCGCCGGCAGCGAGGAGAGCAATGATTGGCCACAGGCAGGATGCCTGTGGCCAATTATTGCTGAGGGTGTTTAGTACACGCCCCACACTATAAAAGGCCGCCAGCACGGCGGCCTAGTGTAGTGTGTTCCGGAGCAGGGAAAGAGAAACATAGGCAGGGACAGTGACATTTATTTTTTTCTTGCTTAACCTGGATTCCTTTAGTTTAGGGAAAGAGAAGGATAGGTAGGGAGAGTGTCAGTGTGTTTTACTGTGCGAATCCTTGTTTCTAGGGACAGGGAAGGACAGTGAGGGAATTCTCCTTGTGCTATAGTGTGCTTTAAAAAAACATTTTTTCTAGGGACAGAAAACTATAGGTAGGGAGAGTGTCAGTGTGTTTTACTGTGCGAATCCTTGTTTCTAGGGACAGGGAAGGACAGTGAGGGAATTCTCCTTGTGCTATAGTGTGCTTTAAAAAAACATTTTTTCTAGGGACAGAAAACTATAGGTAGGGAGAGTGTCAGTGTGTTTTACTGTGCGAATCCTTGTTTCTAGGGACAGGGAAGGACAGTGAGGGAATTCTCCTTGTGCTATAGTGTGCTTTAAAAAAAATTTTTTCTAGGGACAGAAAACTATAGGTAGGGAGAGTGTCAGTGTGTTTTACTGTGCGAATCCTTGTTTCTAGGGACAGGGAAGGACAGTGAGGGAATTCTCCTTGTGCTATAGTGTGCTTTAAAAAAACATTTTTTCTAGGGACAGAAAACTATAGGAAGGAAGAGTGTCAGTTTCTTTCACTGTGATAATCCTTGTTTCTAGGGACAAAGAAGGAAAGTGAGTGAAATTCTCCTTGTGCTATAGTGTGCTTTAAAAAAACATTTTTTCTAGGGACAGAAAACTATAGGTAGGGAGAGTGTCAGTGTGTTTTACTGTGCGAATCCTTGTTTCTAGGGACAGGGAAGGACAGTGAGGGAATTCTCCTTGTGCTATAGTGTGCTTTAAAAAAACATTTTTTCTAGGGACAGAAAACTATAGGAAGGAAGAGTGTCAGTTTCTTTCACTGTGATAATCCTTGTTTCTAGGGACAAAGAAGGAAAGTGAGTGAAATTCTCCTTGTGCTATAGTGTGCTTTAAAAAACATTTTTTCTAGGGACAGAAAACTATAGGTAGGGAGAGTGTCAGTGTGTTTTACTGTGCGAATCCTTGTTTCTAGGGACAGGGAAGGACAGTGAGGGAATTCTCCTTGTGCTATAGTGTGCTTTAAAAAAACATTTTTTCTAGGGACAGAAAACTATAGGTAGGGAGAGTGTCAGCGTGTTTTACTGTGCGAATCCTCGTTTCTAGGGACAGGGAAGGACAGTGAGGGAATTCTCCTTGTGCTATAGTGTGCTTTAAAAAAACATTTTTTCTAGGGACCGAAAACTATAGGTAGGGAGAGTGTCAGTGTGTTTTACTGTGCGAATCCTTGTTTCTAGGGACAGGGAAGGACAGTGAGGGAATTCTCCTTGTGCTATAGTGTGCTTTAAAAAAACATTTTTTCTAGGGACAGAAAACTATAGGTAGGGAGAGTGTCAGTGTGTTTTACTGTGCGAATCCTTGTTTCTAGGGACAGGGAAGGACAGTGAGGGAATTCTCCTTGTGCTATAGTGTGCTTTAAAAAAAAAAAATTCTAGGGACAGAAAACTATAGGTAGGGAGAGTGTCAGTGTGTTTTACTGTGCGAATCCTTGTTTCTAGGGACAGGGAAGGACAGTGAGGGAATTCTCCTTGTGCTATAGTGTGCTTTAAAAAAACATTTTTTCTAGGGACAGAAAACTATAGGAAGGAAGAGTGTCAGTTTCTTTCACTGTGATAATCCTTGTTTCTAGGGACAAAGAAGGAAAGTGAGTGAAATTCTCCTTGTGCTATAGTGTGCTTTAAAAAAACATTTTTTCTAGGGACAGAAAACTATAGGTAGGGAGAGTGTCAGTGTGTTTTACTGTGCGAATCCTTGTTTCTAGGGACAGGGAAGGACAGTGAGGGAATTCTCCTTGTGCTATAGTGTGCTTTAAAAAAACATTTTTTCTAGGGACAGAAAACTATAGGAAGGAAGAGTGTCAGTTTCTTTCACTGTGATAATCCTTGTTTCTAGGGACAAAGAAGGAAAGTGAGTGAAATTCTCCTTGTGCTATAGTGTGCTTTAAAAAAACATTTTTTCTAGGGACAGAAAACTATAGGTAGGGAGAGTGTCAGCGTGTTTTACTGTGCGAATCCTTGTTTCTAGGGACAGGGAAGGACAGTGAGGGAATTCTCCTTGTGCTATAGTGTGCTTTAAAAAAACATTTTTTCTAGGGACAGAAAACTATAGGTAGGGAGAGTGTCAGTGTGTTTTACTGTGCGAATCCTTGTTTCTAGGGACAGGGAAGGACAGTGAGGGAATTCTCCTTGTGCTATAGTGTGCTTTAAAAAAACATTTTTTCTAGGGACAGAAAACTATAGGTAGGGAGAGTGTCAGTGTGTTTTACTGTGCGAATCCTTGTTTCTAGGGACAGGGAAGGACAGTGAGGGAATTCTCCTTGTGCTATAGTGTGCTTTAAAAAAACATTTTTTCTAGGGACAGAAAACTATAGGAAGGAAGAGTGTCAGTTTCTTTCACTGTGATAATCCTTGTTTCTAGGGACAAAGAAGGAAAGTGAGTGAAATTCTCCTTGTGCTATAGTGTGCTTTAAAAAACATTTTTTCTAGGGACAGAAAACTATAGGTAGGGAGAGTGTCAGTGTGTTTTACTGTGCGAATCCTTGTTTCTAGGGACAGGGAAGGACAGTGAGGGAATTCTCCTTGTGCTATAGTGTGCTTTAAAAAAACATTTTTTCTAGGGACAGAAAACTATAGGTAGGGAGAGTGTCAGTGTGTTTTACTGTGCGAATCCTTGTTTCTAGGGACAGGGAAGGACAGTGAGGGAATTCTCCTTGTGCTATAGTGTGCTTTAAAAAAACATTTTTTCTAGGGACAGAAAACTATAGGTAGGGAGAGTGTCAGTGTGTTTTACTGTGTGAATCCTTGTTTCTAGGGACAGGGAAGGACAGTGAGGGAATTCTCCTTGTGCTATAGTGTGCTTTAAAAAAACATTTTTTCTAGGGACAGAAAACTATAGGTAGGGAGAGTGTCAGTGTCTTTTACTGTGCGAATCCTTGTTTCTAAGGACAGTGAGGGAATTCTCCTTGTGCTATAGTGTGCTTTAAAAAAACATTTTTTCTAGGGACAGAAAACTATAGGTAGGGAGAGTGTCAGTGTGTTTTACTGTGCGAATCCTTGTTTCTAGGGACAGGGAAGGACAGTGAGGGAATTCTCCTTGTGCTATAGTGTGCTTTAAAAAAACATTTTTTCTAGGGACAGAAAACTATAGGTAGGGAGAGTGTCAGTTTCTTTCACTGTGATAATCCTTGTTTCTTGGGACAAAGAAGGAAAGTGAGTGAAATTCTCCTTGTGCTATAGTGTGCTTTAAAAAAACATTTTTTCTAGGGACAGAAAACTATAGGTAGGGAGAGTGTCAGTGTGTTTTACTGTGCGAATCCTTGTTTCTAGGGACAGGGAAGGACAGTGAGGGAATTCTCCTTGTGCTATAGTGTGCTTTAAAAAAACATTTTTTCTAGGGACAGAAAACTATAGGTAGGGAGAGTGTCAGTTTCTTTCACTGTGATAATCCTTGTTTCTAGGGACAAAGAAGGAAAGTGAGTGAAATTCTCCTTGTGCTATAGTGTGCTTTAAAAAAACATTTTTTCTAGGGACAGAAAACTATAGGTAGGGAGAGTGTCAGTGTGTTTTACTGTGCGAATCCTTGTTTCTAGGGACAGGGAAGGACAGTGAGGGAATTCTCCTTGTGCTATAGTGTGCTTTAAAAAAACATTTTTTCTAGGGACAGAAAACTATAGGTAGGGAGAGTGTCAGTGTGTTTTACTGTGCGAATCCTTGTTTCTAGGGACAGGGAAGGACAGTGAGGGAATTCTCCTTGTGCTATAGTGTGCTTTAAAAAAACATTTTTTCTAGGGACAGAAAACTATAGGTAGGGAGAGTGTCAGTGTGTTTTACTGTGCGAATCCTTGTTTCTAGGGACAGGGAAGGACAGTAAGGGAATTCTCCTTGTGCTATAGTGTGCTTTAAAAAAACATTTTTTCTAGGGACAGAAAACTATAGGTAGGGAGAGTGTCAGTGTGTTTTACTGTGCGAATCCTTGTTTCTAGGGACAGGGAAGGACAGTGAGGGAATTCTCCTTGTGCTATAGTGTGCTTTAAAAAAACATTTTTTCTAGGGACAGAAAACTATAGGTAGGGAGAGTGTCAGTGTCTTTTACTGTGCGAATCCTTGTTTCTAGGGACAGGGAAGGACAGTGAGGGAATTCTCCTTGTGCTATAGTGTGCTTTAAAAAAACATTTTTTCTAGGGACAGAAAACTATAGGTAGGGAGAGTGTCAGTGTGTTTTACTGTGCGAATCCTTGTTTCTAGGGACAGGGAAGGACAGTGAGGGAATTCTCCTTGTGCTATAGTGTGCTTTAAAAAAACATTTTTTCTAGGGACAGAAAACTATAGGTAGGGAGAGTGTCAGTTTCTTTCACTGTGATAATCCTTGTTTCTAGGGACAAAGAAGGAAAGTGAGTGAAATTCTCCTTGTGCTATAGTGTGCTTTAAAAAAACATTTTTTCTAGGGACAGAAAACTATAGGTAGGGAGAGTGTCAGTGTGTTTTACTGTTTGAATCCTTGTTTCTAGGGACAGGGAAGGGCAGTGAGGGAATTCTCCTTGTGCTATAGTGTGCTTTAAAAAAACATTTTTTCTAGGGACAGAAAACTATAGGAAGGAAGAGTGTCAGTTTCTTTCACTGTGATAATCCTTGTTTCTAGGGACAAAGAAGGAAAGTGAGTGAAATTCTCCTTGTGCTATAGTGTGCTTTAAAAAACATTTTTTCTAGGGACAGAAAACTATAGGTAGGGAGAGTGTCAGTGTGTTTTACTGTGCGAATCCTTGTTTCTAGGGACAGGGAAGGACAGTGAGGGAATTCTCCTTGTGCTATAGTGTGCTTTAAAAAATTTTTTTTCTAGGGACAGAAAACTATAGGTAGGGAGAGTGTCAGCGTGTTTTACTGTGCGAATCCTTGTTTCTAGGGACAGGGAAGGACAGTGAGGGAATTCTCCTTGTGCTATAGTGTGCTTTAAAAAAACATTTTTTCTAGGGACAGAAAACTATAGGTAGGAAGAGTGTCAGTGTGTTTTACTGTGCGAATCCTTGTTTCTAGGGACAGGGAAGGACAGTGAGGGAATTCTCCTTGTGCTATAGTGTGCTTTAAAAAAACATTTTTTCTAGGGACAGAAAACTATAGGTAGGGAGAGTGTCAGTGTGTTTTACTGTGCGAATCCTTGTTTCTAGGGACAGGGAAGGACAGTGAGGGAATTCTCCTTGTGCTATAGTGTGCTTTAAAAAAACATTTTTTCTAGGGACAGAAAATTATAGGAAGGAAGAGTGTCAGTTTCTTTCACTGTGATAATCCTTGTTTCTAGGGACAAAGAAGGAAAGTGAGTGAAATTCTCCTTGTGCTATAGTGTGCTTTAAAAAACATTTTTTCTAGGGACAGAAAACTATAGGTAGGGAGAGTGTCAGTGTGTTTTACTGTGCGAATCCTTGTTTCTAGGGACAGGGAAGGACAGTGAGGGAATTCTCCTTGTGCTATAGTGTGCTTTAAAAAAACATTTTTTCTAGGGACAGAAAACTATAGGTAGTGTGACAGCAGGAAGGTAAAGTCACCTGGTTGCATCCAGGGGGGTAGATATATTTCTCCCAGATTCAGGCTTTATGCTGACTTATACAACTAGGGTGGAGAGTTGTATAAGCCCAGCTGAGGCTAGTAGGCTCATGGATGACTCTTACCTCTAGGGAGAGTGTGGGGCGTCGTGCAGACAGAGTTGATGAGGCCAGCTGAAGCTTGTCAGCTCATTAGGCCTCTATAAAAAACTCCCAGATTCATTAGATGTTAGCTCATGCCTGGAACCAGACCTGTGTGGACTGTCTAGGGAGAGTGAACCCCTGTGCGGTGAGGCAAAGCCTGTGTGGCTATTTGTTTGGACTTTTACTAAACCAGGGACTTAGGGACTAGGACAGCACCAGGCTGATCCCAGTTGTTAGTTTAGGAAACCTGCATGTTTAGTCAGAGGTCAAACTGACCAGGATTTATTTTGTTTGTTTCTTTTTGGCTTTGCTGTGTTTTTGTCACTGTACATAGAGAAATAAACCGCACCTTTTGATTTTGAAAACCACAACCTCCGTCTGCTGGCCCTGTTTTTGTGTGGGGAGCCCAACCAGGGGGTCACACACACCCGCTACCGAGTTAACCCCCTCACAGTTGGTGGAGAACCAGTGGCAGTTTTTTTTAAGCCAGCATGGAGGAGATACTGAAACAGCTGGCTCTAGCAAATGCCAATCAACAGCAGACAAATGCAGGTTTGCAAAGGAGCCTTGCAGCCCAGCAGCAAGCTCATCAACAAGCCCAGCAGCAATCTGAGGCCCGCTTCATAGACCTGTTACAGAAGCAAGAGCAGAGACTACAACAAATGGAAGCAGTAATGCAGCAACGTCCGCAGACCAGTGAGGAAAGCCGTCCCACTAATACCGCGTCCTTTGGGGTGAGTCGTTTATTGACAAAAATGACTGGAGAGGATGATCCAGAGGTATTTTTGACCACATTTGAAAGGACTGCTGAAAGAGAAAAGTGGCCTGAGGAGCAGTGGGCTGGACTGGTGGCTCCTCTGTTAACTGGTGAATCGCAGAAGGCTTACTATGACCTAGAGCCTGACCAAGCAAAAGACTATGTGATGCTAAAAGCTGAAATATTGGCAAGGCTGGGTGTCACCCTGGCTGTCCGGGCTCAGCGTGTGCATAACTGGACTTTCCAGCTTGGAAAACCCCCCAGGTCTCAAATGTATGATCTCATTCACCTGAGCAGGAAGTGGCTACAGCCAGAGACTTTGTCCGCACCGGAGATTGTGGAACGTGTTGTGATGGATCGTTTCTTGAGAGCTCTTCCTACCGCCATTCAAAAGTGGGTAAGCCATGGAGACCCAGAAACGGCCGGTAAACTTGTGGATCGTGTAGAGAGATACTTGGCTACAGAGAACCTGACAGCCTCTTCCAGAGACTCTCGGACTTTCCACCCTAAGACCAGACCATCCCCAGGGGCGGATAAGAGGATTCCAAGGGGTGAGGGTGGAGAGAGTGAGAGGGTGGGAGCTCTACCCCAAGTTTGGCGAGAACAGCCTGGGAAATCAGCGGCTCAAGAGGCCGCAAGAAGGATCGTTTGCTACCGCTGCCGGCAAGCGGGACATATTGCAGCAAATTGCCCGGTTGTGGAGGAACCCATGCAATGTGACTTTCTGATGGACCGACGTCAGTCGCTGTGTGCGACAGTCGCATGCACTGCCATTCGGGGAACTGAGAAACATTTATGCAAAATGTGTATTAATGGTAGAAATGTTGTGGTATTGCTGGATTCAGGTAGCCTTGTGACCCTGATAAAGGCTGAATTAGTTAAAACAGAGGTCTCTGGGAATAGCAAGGTAGCTGTTATTTGTGTGCATGGGGACACCCGAGAGTATCCAGTGACTACAGTGTGTTTCGAGACCCCCAAAGGTACCCTCTCTCATCCAGTGGGGTTAGTATCTCAATTACCGCATGATGCCATTGTGGGAAGGGATTTTCCGAAGTTCTGGGAACTGTGGGATGATCCTGAGCCCCCCACTGGTGCCCCTATGTACCAGGAATGTGATAGCCAGAACTCCTCTGAGAGTGGGGAGGACTCTCCAGAATTTCCCTTGTCAGTATTGGCAGGGGAGACTCAAGAAACTGGAGAGGAGCCCACCTCCTCAGACGAAAACCTACCGTCTGTGGAGTTTTCTGATCTGGAGGTTCACAGGGAAAATTTTGCCACAGAACAGTTAAAAGACCCCGCCCTAATAAAGGCACGGGAAAACGTAGTGGAAATAGATGGCGAGTTAGTGAACCCAGATATTACCTGCACTTACCCATACTTCAGCGTAGAGAAGGACCTACTGTATCGGGTGGCAAAAAGGGCAGAAGAAACCGTTGAGCAGCTGGTGGTGCCCAAACCTTACAGGAAGTTGGTGTTGGAGTTGGCCCATGGGCACATTCTTGGAGGTCATCTGGGGACAGAGAAAACCCGAGAGAGGGTATTACAGAGATTCTATTGGCCTGGGGTGATGAAGGACATAGAAAATTATTGTTCCTCCTGCCCTGTGTGTCAGAGGTCGGCCCCGATGCCACATTTCCGTAGCCCGCTGGTCCCTCTACCCATCATTGAGGTCCCGTTTGAGAGAATCGCAATGGATTTGGTAGGTCCTATAATCAAGTCCGCTAGGGGGCACCAGTACATATTGGTTATAATGGACTATGCCACCCGTTATCCAGAAGCGATCCCTCTCAGAAATACCTCGGCCAAAACCATAGCCAAAGAGCTATCTCTTGTTTTTAGCCGGGTGGGTATTTGTAAAGAACTGCTTACGGACCAAGGTACACCCTTTATGTCCCGGGTTATGAAAGAGCTGTGTAAATTGTTCAAAGTGACGCAATTGCGTACATCTGTGTATCACCCCCAAACCGATGGGCTGGTTGAAAGATTCAACAAAACCCTAAAACAAATGTTGAAGAAAGTGGTGGATAGAGATGGAAAGGATTGGGACTGTCTACTTCCTTATTTGATGTTTGCTATTAGGGAGGTGCCCCAATCCTCTACGGGATTCTCCCCCTTTGAGTTACTGTATGGGAGACACCCAAGAGGGCTGTTGGATATTGCCAAGGAAACTTGGGAAAGTGAGAGTTCTCCCCACAGGAGTGTGATTGAGCATGTCGCCCTGATGCAAGATCGAATTGCACAGGTAATGCCCATCGTGAAGGAACATTTGGCCCAAGCGCAGTTGGCACAGCAGAGAGTGTACAACCGTGGAGCAAAGACCCGTACCTTTTCCCCGGGGGATAGGATATTGGTACTTGTCCCTACGGTTGAAAGTAAATTCCTTGCCAAATGGCAAGGCCCCTACGAGATAATGGAAAAAGTGAGCGAAGTGAATTACAAGGTCAGACAACCAGGAAGGCGAAAGCCCGAACAGATATATCACGTTAATCTGTTGAAAGCCTGGAGGGATAGAGAGTCCCTAGTCGCAGAAACTTGGTCACCAGCTCAAACTGGTTGCGTGATTCCGGAGGTTGGAATAGCAGCCACCTTGTCACAACCCCAACAACAGGAGGTTAAGGAGTTTGTGCTTCGCAACAAGGAGGTGTTCTCTGAGCTGCCGGGACAAACATCTGGGGTAGAGCATGATATTATTACCCCGCCCGGTGAAAGGGTGAAGTTAAAACCCTATCGGATCCCAGAGGCCCGACGGGAGGCAATACGGGAGGAAGTACAGAAAATGCTGAACTTAGGGGTGATAGAGGAGTCCCAAAGTGATTGGTCTAGTCCCATTGTGTTGGTGCCTAAACCGGATGGGAGCTGGCGATTTTGTAACGATTTTCGTCAGTTGAACAAAGTTACAAAATTTGACACCTACCCCATGCCACGTATAGATGAGTTGATCGACCGGCTGGGAACAGCCCGATACATGACGACTCTTGACCTCACAAAAGGGTATTGGCAAATTCCCCTGGCCAAGTCGGCCAAAGAGAAAACCGCATTTGTAACCCCAGACGGGGCGTTCCAATATAAGAGAATGCCGTTCGGGTTACAGAATGCGCCGGCCACATTCCAGCGGAAAATGGACCAGATACTGAGGCCCCATCGGAAGTATGCTGCGGCTTACCTGGATGACGTAATTGTCCATAGCACAGATTGGGCCTCACATCTGCCAAAAGTGCAAGCAGTCCTAGACTCTATCCGGGAAGCGGGGTTTACGGCTAACCCCAAGAAGTGTACCATTGGGCAGGAGGAGGCCAAATATCTTGGGTACACCATTGGCAGGGGAGTGATAAAACCCCAACTCAACAAAGTCGAGGCCATCCAGAGTTGGCCACGTCCCAACAGCAAGAAGCAGGTACGGGCCTTTCTGGGAATCGCGGGTTATTATCGGCGCTTCATTCCCCACTTTGCTTCTAAGGCTGTGCCCCTAACCAACCTGACGAAAGGGAAAGGGTCGGTCATGATTAAATGGACCCCCGAGGCTGAGGCAGCATTCCAATTCTTGAAACAAGCCTTATGTAGCCAGCCAGTGTTGTACTCACCCGACTTCTCTAAAGACTTTGTCGTACAAAGTGATGCGTCAGATGTGGGGTTAGGAGCAGTATTGTCCCAGGTCTGGAACGGGGAAGAGCACCCAGTCATTTACCTCAGCAGGAAGTTGAAGTCCCATGAGGTAAATTACGCCACGGTTGAAAAGGAGTGTTTAGCGGTGAAGTGGGCTCTAGATTCCCTTCGGTACTATCTGCTAGGTAGGCACTTTGACATGGTTACGGATCACGCTCCGTTAAAGTGGATGGCTCAAAACAAGGAGACAAATAGAAGAGTGAATAGGTGGTTCCTGGCCCTACAGGAATTCAACTTCACAGTAAAGCATCGCCCTGGCGTTCAAATGGGGAATGTGGATGCTTTGTCTCGAGTACATGAATGCCTGATTGCTGGTGTTCCAACCCCAAGGTTAAAACAAGAGGGGGGGGTATGTGACAGCAGGAAGGTAAAGTCACCTGGTTGCATCCAGGGGGGTAGATATATTTCTCCCAGATTCAGGCTTTATGCTGACTTATACAACTAGGGTGGAGAGTTGTATAAGCCCAGCTGAGGCTAGTAGGCTCATGGATGACTCTTACCTCTAGGGAGAGTGTGGGGCGTCGTGCAGACAGAGTTGATGAGGCCAGCTGAAGCTTGTCAGCTCATTAGGCCTCTATAAAAAACTCCCAGATTCATTAGATGTTAGCTCATGCCTGGAACCAGACCTGTGTGGACTGTCTAGGGAGAGTGAACCCCTGTGCGGTGAGGCAAAGCCTGTGTGGCTATTTGTTTGGACTTTTACTAAACCAGGGACTTAGGGACTAGGACAGCACCAGGCTGATCCCAGTTGTTAGTTTAGGAAACCTGCATGTTTAGTCAGAGGTCAAACTGACCAGGATTTATTTTGTTTGTTTCTTTTTGGCTTTGCTGTGTTTTTGTCACTGTACATAGAGAAATAAACCGCACCTTTTGATTTTGAAAACCACAACCTCCGTCTGCTGGCCCTGTTTTTGTGTGGGGAGCCCAACCAGGGGGTCACACACACCCGCTACCGAGTTAACCCCCTCACAGTAGGGAGAGTGTCAGTGTGTTTTACTGTGCGAATCCTTGTTTCTAGGGACAGGGAAGGACAGTGAGGGAATTCTCCTTGTGCTATAGTGTGCTTTAAAAAAACATTTTTTCTAGGGACAGAAAACTATAGGTAGGGAGAGTGTCAGTGTGTTTTACTGTGCGAATCCTTGTTTCTAGGGACAGGGAAGGACAGTGAGGGAATTCTCCTTGTGCTATAGTGTGCTTTAAAAAAACATTTTTTCTAGGGACAGAAAACTATAGGTAGGGAGAGTGTCAGTGTGTTTTACTGTGCGAATCCTTGTTTCTAGGGACAGGGAAGGACAGTGAGGGAATTCTCCTTGTGCTATAGTGTGCTTTAAAAAAACATTTTTTCTAGGGACAGAAAACTATAGGTAGGGAGAGTGTCAGTGTGTTTTACTGTGTGAATCCTTGTTTCTAGGGACAGGGAAGGACAGTGAGGGAATTCTCCTTGTGCTATAGTGTGCTTTAAAAAAACATTTTTTCTAGGGACAGAAAACTATAGGTAGGGAGAGTGTCAGTGTGTTTTACTGTGCGAATCCTTGTTTCTAGGGACAGGGAAGGACAGTGAGGGAATTCTCCTTGTGCTATAGTGTGCTTTAAAAAAACATTTTTTCTAGGGACAGAAAACTATAGGTAGGGAGAGTGTCAGTTTCTTTCACTGTGATAATCCTTGTTTCTAGGGACAAAGAAGGAAAGTGAGTGAAATTCTCCTTGTGCTATAGTGTGCTTTAAAAAAACATTTTTTCTAGGGACAGAAAACTATAGGTAGGGAGAGTGTCAGTGTGTTTTACTGTGCGAATCCTTGTTTCTAGGGACAGGGAAGGACAGTGAAGGAATTCTCCTTGTGCTATAGTGTGCTTTAAAAAAACATTTTTTCTAGGGACAGAAAACTATAGGTAGGGAGAGTGTCAGTGTGTTTTACTGTGCGAATCCTTGTTTCTAGGGACAGGGAAGGACAGTAAGGGAATTCTCCTTGTGCTATAGTGTGCTTTAAAAAAACATTTTTTCTAGGGACAGAAAACTATAGGTAGGGAGAGTGTCAGTGTGTTTTACTGTGCGAATCCTTGTTTCTAGGGACAGGGAAGGACAGTGAGGGAATTCTCCTTGTGCTATAGTGTGCTTTAAAAAAACATTTTTTCTAGGGACAGAAAACTATAGGTAGGGAGAGTGTCAGTGTCTTTTACTGTGCGAATCCTTGTTTCTAGGGACAGGGAAGGACAGTGAGGGAATTCTCCTTGTGCTATAGTGTGCTTTAAAAAAACATTTTTTCTAGGGACAGAAAACTATAGGTAGGGAGAGTGTCAGTGTGTTTTACTGTGTGAATCCTTGTTTCTAGGGACAGGGAAGGACAGTGAGGGAATTCTCCTTGTGCTATAGTGTGCTTTAAAAAAACATTTTTTCTAGGGACAGAAAACTATAGGTAGGGAGAGTGTCAGTTTCTTTCACTGTGATAATCCTTGTTTCTAGGGACAAAGAAGGAAAGTGAGTGAAATTCTCCTTGTGCTATAGTGTGCTTTAAAAAAACATTTTTTCTAGGGACAGAAAACTATAGGTAGGGAGAGTGTCAGTGTCTTTTACTGTGCGAATCCTTGTTTCTAGGGACAGGGAAGGACAGTGAGGGAATTCTCCTTGTGCTATAGTGTGCTTTAAAAAAACATTTTTTCTAGGGACAGAAAACTATAGGTAGGGAGAGTGTCAGTGTGTTTTACTGTGCGAATCCTTGTTTCTAGGGACAGGGAAGGACAGTGAGGGAATTCTCCTTGTGCTATAGTGTGCTTTAAAAAAACATTTTTTCTAAGGACAGAAAATTATAGGTAGGGAGAGTGTCAGTTTCTTTCACTGTGATAATCCTTGTTTCTAGGGACAAAGAAGGAAAGTGAGTGAAATTCTCCTTGTGCTATAGTGTGCTTTAAAAAAACATTTTTTCTAGGGACAGAAAACTATAGGTAGGGAGAGTGTCAGTGTCTTTTACTGTGCGAATCCTTGTTTCTAGGGACAGGGAAGGACAGTGAGGGAATTCTCCTTGTGCTATAGTGTGCTTTAAAAAAAACATTTTTTCTAGGGACAGAAAACTATAGGTAGGGAGAGTGTCAGTGTGTTTTACTGTGCGAATCCTTGTTTCTAGGGACAGGGAAGGACAGTGAGGGAATTCTCCTTGTGCTATAGTGTGCTTTAAAAAAACATTTTTTCTAGGGACAGAAAACTATAGGAAGGAAGAGTGTCAGTTTCTTTCACTGTGATAATCCTTGTTTCTAGGGACAAAGAAGGAAAGTGAGTGAAATTCTCCTTGTGCTATAGTGTGCTTTAAAAAAACATTTTTTCTAGGGACAGAAAACTATAGGTAGGGAGAGTGTCAGTGTCTTTTACTGTGCGAATCCTTGTTTCTAGGGACAGGGAAGGACAGTGAGGGAATTCTCCTTGTGCTATAGTGTGCTAAAGCATTCCTCATCAACCATCTTTGAAATCCTTGTTTTTTTGGACAGTCAGGGAAATTGTCGTTGTGCTATTCTGTGCAAAAGCAATCATCCTCAACCATATTTAGAAATCCTTAAGTAAAGGGACAGAGAAGGACACCTGAAGGTAGCCCTTATTGCTTTTTTCCCATCTCCCTGCAGGCCATCTATTAGAATGTCTGGAAGGCAAACAAGGAGAGGCAGACAGTCAGGAGGCAATAAAAGAGGGCAAGCAGGCTCTGTGTCTGGGGGCAACAGTGCTGGTCGTGGACGCGGTGCATTGTCATCAGCACATGGCCATGGGACACGCTTGTCCTTCTTTTCGGCAGCTGGACATGTTGAGCCACATCATGCCGAAGACTTGGTAGAGTGGATGACCAAGCCCTCCTCCTCCTCCTCATCCTCTCTCACCCAGGCTCAGGGTACTGGAAAAGCAGCTGCCAAAGCGTCCTCTTCCCTGGTATCAATGTCAGACTCATCATCAGTCACTCCTTCCCTAGACCCACCATGTCCTCCTCCTGAGGAGTCCCCCGAACTGTTTGAGCACAGTGTTGGGTACATGCTCCAGGAGGATGCCCAGCGTTTCGAAGGGTCTGATGATGAAACCCAGCTAGAGGAAGGCAGTAGCGTGAGAGCAGACAGAGGGGATGCTCAAGAAGGACACCAATCTGGCAGTCATGTTCCAGCAGCTGCAGCATACTGCCAGATTGGCTCCAGTGATGAGGAGGGAGGTGATGATGAGGTCACTGACTCCACGTGGGTGCCTAATAGGAGAGAGGAGGAGGAGGAGGCACATCTCCAACGAGGCAGGATGCCCTTTGGTGGCCAGCGTAAGGGCAGTACACCGACGGAATCACACCGCAGAGCTCCGCCTGTGCAGGGCGCTGCCTCTGCCCGTCATTCAAAAAGTTCTTTGGTGTGGGCCTTTTTTGAGGCTAGTGCATCAGATCGCACAGCTGCTGTTTGCAACATATGTCTCAAGCGTATATCGCGTGGCCAAAACATCAGCCGCTTGGGTACCACATGCCTGACCAGACATATGTTGACCTGCCATGCAGCTCGTTGGCAAGCCTACCTCAAAGACCCACACCAAAGAACAAAGCGGACCTCTCCTTGCACCGCATCAGCTGGGATCTCCAACCCCACTATAACTTCAGTCCTCTCTGAAACATGCACTGAGAGGAATGAAGGTGTAGAATTAGGTGTGTCACAGCCAAGTACTTGCGGCCACTCTGCTAGCAGTACACCGACGTCCGATTCTAGCAGGCAAATTTCCCTGCCCCAGCTGCTGGACCGTCGAAAGAAGTTCACTCCCAGCCATCCACATGCCCAGCGGTTGAATGCTAGCTTGGCTAAATTGCTAGCGCTTCAACTGCTGCCTTTTCAGTTGGTAGACTCGGCCCCCTTCCGTGAGTTTGTGCAATGTGCGGTTCCTCAGTGGCAGGTTCCCAAACGCCACTTTTTCTCACGGAAGGCTATTCCGGCTCTCTACCGGCATGTGGAAGGCAATGTCTTGGCCTCGCTGGACAGGGCGGTCAGCGGTAAGGTGCATATTACCGCTGACTCATGGTCCAGCAGGCATGGACAGGGACGTTACCTTTCTTTCACGGCCCATTGGGTCACTCTTTTGGCAGCTGGGAAGGATGCAGGACAAGGTGCAGTAGTGTTGGAGGTTGTTCCACCGCCACGCCTCCAAAATGCTACTACTGGTTGTGACACACCTCTCTCCTCCACCCCCTCCTCTTCTTCCTCCTCCATGGCCTCTTCCTGTGGTTTGTCTTCGGAACCAGCGGTGCTCCGTAGGCGTTCAAGGGGCTACGCAAGTACGCAGGCAAAAAGATGCCATGCCGTGCTTGCGCTGGTGTGTTTGGGGGACAGAAGCCACACTGGGGCAGAGGTCCTGTCTGCTCTGCAGGGCCAGGCCGAGAGGTGGTTGACGCCACGCCAGCTTAAGCCAGGAATGGTGGTTTGCGACAATGGCACCAACCTCCTCTCCGCCCTCCGACAGGGACAACTGACCCATGTGCCCTGTGTGGCTCACGTCCTTAACCTGGTGGTGCAGCGGTTCTTGGGCAGGTACCCGGGCTTACAGGATGTCCTGAGGCAGGCCAGGAAAGTCTGTGTGCATTTCCGCAGATCTTATAATGCCAGTGCTCGCCTGGCTGAGCTGCAAAAGGAGTTGAACCTGCCCAAGAACCGCCTTATATGTGACATGCCCACCAGGTGGAACTCAACGTTGGCCATGCTGCAGCGGCTGCACACGCAGCAGAGGGCCATCAATGAGTACCTGTGCGACTACGGCACCAGGACAGGGTCAGGGGAGCTTGGTTTTTTTTCTCCACGCCAGTGGGGCATCATCAGGGATGCATGCACTGTCCTGGCACCATTTGAGGAGGCCACGAGGATGGTGAGCAGTGACAGTGCATGCATCAGTGACACTGTACCTCTTGTCCACCTGTTGGAGCACACGCTGCGTGGAATAATGGACAGGGCACTTGAGGCAGAACAGAGGCAGGAAGAGGAGGACTTCCTTGCCTCTCAAGGCCCCCTTTACCCAGACAGTGTTCCTTCTGTCCCACCCATCGCACAGGAAGAGGAGGAGGAGGAGGAGGAGGAGGATTGTGTCAGCATGGAGGTGGAGGCTGGCACTCAGCATCATCAGCAGCAGTCTTTTAGGGATGATTTACAGTCCCAAGAAACCAGTGGACTTGTACGTGGCTGGGAGGAGGTGGCTGCGGATCATGTCATCCTTAGTGACCCAGAGGACTCCGGAGCGAATGCCTCAGCAAACCTACGCTGCATGGCCTCCCTGATCCTGCAAAGTCTGCGGAAGGATCCTCGTATTCTTCGGATCAAGGAGAGGGACCATTACTGGCTGGCCACTCTCCTTGATCCACGGTACAAGGGTAAGGTTGCGGACCTTATGTTACCGTCGCAGAGGGAGCAGAGGATGAGACAACTCCGGGAGGCCTTGCAGAAAGGTCTGTGCAACGCGTTCCCAGAGACTGGGAGGTTACAAACTCCTGGTCCTGGACAACGAGTTGCTGAGGCTTCGGCCAGTCAAAGAAGGAGCGGTGGGGAAGGTGGCCATCTGACCGATGCGTTCAGACAATTCTTTAGTCCGCAGCCCCAAAGTATGATCGGTTCCAGCAACCATCGCCAGCGTCTGATAAACATGGTGCAGGAATATCTAGGGGCAAGGTCAGACTTGGACACCTTCCCCACCGAAAATCCTCTGGCTTACTGGGTCTTGAGGATGGATCACTGGCCAGAGCTTGCACAGTATGCAATTGAGCTACTGGCCTGTCCTGCATCCAGCGTTCTTTCGGAACGCACATTCAGTGCTGCTGGAGGATTTGTCACGGATCACAGGGTGCGCCTGTCCACCGACTCGGTTGATCGACTGACTTTCATCAAGATGAACCAGTCTTGGATCACCACCAGCTACCACACACCTGATGCTGATATAACAGACTAATTGATTTTAACATGTCACATCCCTTCAAGACTGATGCTGATGCTGAGTGCCTGTGCTGTTATGTTGACTGGCTATCCTCCTCCTCCGAGTCCTCAATGATACGATTGATGATGATAGCTTGGAAGATCATTTTTGTTTATGGGTGCCGCCACCAGTGGCTAAGGCCCAATTTTTCAGCCCCTGTTTTACAGGGGCGTGTAATTACAATTTTTTTAGCAATAATTTGCCATAGGGCTCATTGCTGTGCTCCAAGTACAGTATCTGTGAGGGGTTGTAGTGTTGTGCCACCAGTGCCTAAGGCCCAATTTTTCAGCCCCTGTTCAACAGGGGCATGCAATTACAATTCTTGATCTAATAATTCACAGCAGGGCCCATTGCTGCACCCACCAAGAGTAACTCTGAGGGCTTACAGTGTTGTGGCAACGCCACCACCACCACCACCACGAAAGGCCCAATTTTTCAGCCCCTGTTCAAAAGGGGCATGTAATTACAATTCTTGATCTAATAATTCACAGCAGGGCCCATTCCTGCACTCACCAAGAGTAAATCTGAGGGCTTACAGTGTTGTGGCAACACCACCACCACCACCACCACCACGAAAGGCCCAATTTTTCAGCCCCTGTTCAAAAGGGGCATGTAATTACAATTCTTGATCTAATAATTCACAGCAGGGCCCATTGCTGCACCCACCAAGAGTAACTCTGAGGGCTTACAGTGTTGTGGCAACACCACCACCACCACCACCACCACGAAAGGCCCAATTTTTCAGCCCCTGTTCAACAGGGGCATGCAATTACAATTCTTGATCTAATAATTCACAGCAGGGCCCATTGCTGCACCCACCAAGAGTAACTGTCAGGGCTTACAGTGTTGTGGCACCAGCACCACCATCAAAGGCCCAATTTTTACTACCACTGTTCAACAATTATATGTAATTAAAATTCCTGATATAATAGTTGACAGCAGGGCGTTCCAGCACCAACCAAGAGTAACTGTGAGTGCTTACAGTGTTGTGCCAACACCAACAACTAAGGGGCCTATTTCTGCAGAGTATATACGGCAGGTCCCTACTTTCAAACATCCAACTTACAAACGACTCCTACTTGCAAACGCAAGAAGACAACAGGAAGTGAGAGGAAATCTACCACTAGGAAGGAAAATTCTCTCCTGTAAGAATAAATATGGGAGAAAGGTGTCTCCTCTGTACTGATGCTTTATCAGCAATCCTTGTTTCAAGAAAAACACCACATTTCAAAAACAGTTGTCATTGGGACGGAAAGTGAGGTGAAATGTTCTGAACAGGGGCACAGACAGCAAAACAAATGTTACAGGGGTGATAACCCTTACCTATGTTTTCCAAAAAGTTTAAAAATAGATTTTTGGGCTGGAGCTACACTTCAACAATGTACCTGTTCAAAATTACAAACAGATTCTACATAAGAACAAACCTACAGTCCCTGTCTTGTATGCACCGCCTGTATACGGCTGTTCAGAGTATATAGGGCCTTTTTTATTTTATGTGCGGGGTTCCCCTTAATATCCATACAAGACCCAAAGGGGCTGGTAATGGGCTGGGGTAGGGGGGGGGGGGGTCATGGGGTAGCTATGCCATTTTTCTTAAAGATTTTCATCCATATTACCGGGACCAGACATTACATTAAAGCCGCAAGCAGTTTTAAATGGCTTTTTTTCCCTTTAGAAGTGTCATTTTGTGCAGGGACAGTTCTAAACACGGGAAACACGTGGCACTTCACAGGCATACTTTAGACACCCCCCAGGTACGATATTTAAAGGAATATTTGACTTTTTTTTTTTCACTTTATGCATCATTAAAATGACTGCTCCCGAAAAACTACCGTTTTTAAAACTTCTTTTTGCATTGATACATGTCCCCTGGTGCACAACCCGGGTTCCCAAACCCTTTTTAGGACAATAACATGCATAATAGTTGTTATAATTAGCACTTTAGAATTCGAACGTTCGCATCCATTGTATTTAATAGGGTTCTAATGTTCGTACGAACTTTCGGTCCGTTCGCGGGTTCTGGTGCGAACCGAACCCGGGGGTGTTCGGCTCATCACTACTCATCATAAAGATAAGGAGGAGAGGTTTTGTGTAGTCCTAAAATGTTAAGTCTTTTGTGTCTATTCTGCAACAATTATTACCTTTTACCTGCTTTTTTTAATGCTTTCTAGAAAGACAGGCCCAAAGTAAAAACAAAAAAAATAAAAATAAAATAGGCGTAGGGCCTCATGACAGGGGGAAAAGGGCAGGGAAGGATAGGGCTAAATGTTAAAGCGGTAGAAAACCGCTGAAAAAAAAAAATGCAAGAAAATAGCATAATGTGCTAGTATGCATCGCACTAGCACATTATGAAATACTTACCTTCGAACGAAGCATGCCCGGTCACCGCTGAGGGAGCTGACATGTTCCCTCTGCATTTCTTCTGTGAGTGGCCGGAGCCGCGATGACATCACTTCGTTCCGGAAGTTCCGGCAGGATACCCTGGACCTGCAGACTGCATGAGCCTGCTGACGTCAGCGGCTGCATGCAGGGTTAATATCTCCAAAACCTTGCAGGTTTAGGAGATATTCTTTTAACCTACAGGTAAGTCTAATTATAGGCTTACCTGTAGGTAAAAATCACCAAGCGGGCAATACAACCGCTTTAAAAGAGTGGTTTGGATGGTCACTTATTCTTATTGGCTGGTTTGTATAGGGAGGAGGGGCTGCTGGGGGGTATGCTGGCTGGAGATCCCAAGAACAAATCTCTTGGAGCAAAGGATGAGCAGGAATCCCCGTCCCTCCGCCCTGTGTGCATTGGTTTACCGGTGGTTGGTCAAGTTTTGGCGGTTGGGGTCTTTGGAGGCGTTAACATTTTTGGAACAGTTCAGAGCATGACCCATGTAAGGTATGGTGGCCTCTGTTGGATCCCAGTTAATGGTGGATTAACTAGACATGTGCGATTCGTTTCGTACGAATTTCCGAAAATTCGTACATTCGGAAGCATTCGAAATACGAATTTCTATTCTTACGAATTTCGTTTCGGGAGTGGGAGACTGCTCAGACTGGTACTGGTAGTCGATGGGAGACTCAGAATTGGACAAAATAAGAATGTTCGTTAATATCGTGTTATTATTGTCATAATAGATTATTCGTTATGATGAAGTTAAAAACACAGGAAGTCAGCACAGCACAGGGATGGTGGGAGCCCCTCATAATGAGCACAGCAGGGGTACAGCCCCAGAAGGAAGTCAGCACAGCACAGAGATGGTGGGAGCCCCTCATAATGAGTACAGCACATGGATGGTGGGAGCCCCTCATAATGAGGACAGAAGGGGTACAGCCCCAGGAGGAAGTCAGCACAGCACAGGGATGGTGGGAGCCCCTCATAACGAATGTTCGTAATTGTTATGAAAAGTTAATGAACCTAACAAACTTTCGTATTTTGTACGAATCCAAATTGAATTTCGGACACGAATTACGAAATATGAATTAACGGCCTACTACAAACCCAGGAATTCAGCACAGCACAGGAATGATGGGAGCCTCTCATAATGAGCACAGCAGGGGTACAGCTCCAGGACGAAGTCAGCACAGCACAGGGATGGTGGGAGCCCCTCATAATGAGTTGACGACTGCCATATTGAGAAAGGTATTTTTTGCTTTTTAAATTCATCATAACGAATGTTCGTAATTGTTACGAAAAGTTAACGAAATACAAATTTTTGTCAAATTTTAAAACGGAACAGAACGAAACAAATTTATTGACGGCGTACATGTCTAGGATTAACTGGGAAGTGGTAACAAGAAGGTATCTGTGGTGAAGTGGGTTTGTCCCAGAGCCGGTGTTGCGTGGCTGGGGATCATTAACCACTTAACGACCGCCCACTGTAGATATACGTCGGCAGAATGGCACCGACAGGCAAAGTCACGTATATCTATGTGATTGCCTTTGTATAGTTGGGGGGTCCGATCGGACCCCCCTCCTCTACAGTGAGCGGCCGTTTTCCGTTCGGGAGCGATCCGAGATGAGGGGACGGCTGTTCGATTCCGGCCACCCCCCCACGCTCGCTCCCGGCGAATGAGAGAGCTTCCTCTGCTGTGTAATGTTTACACAGGCAGAGGAAGTGATGTCATCTCTCATGCGGCGCTCACATATACCGAGCGCCGTACAAGAGAAGACACACAGGTCAGTGCACAAACAGCACACTGACACCAGGACACATAGGCACACAAATTGCCCCCCCAGGCCCCCCAGATCACCCCCCAGCCCCCAGTCACAGTGTCACTGATTGCAGTGACCATTTATTTAGTGATCACTGCAATCAGTGACATTTGTGACTGTAAAAGTGTCACTACAGTTTAGTTTTAGGTCCAGTGTAGCCCCCTAACCCCCCCTAATAAAGGTTTAACCCCCTGATCACCCCCAGATAACCCTTTCACCCCCTAGCACCGCCGTCGCTAAGCGATCGTTTTTCTGATCGCTGTTTTATTGTCGGTGATGCCGATCGGTAGCCAGTTATTTTTTTTAGGTTCGCCGCAGGTTTTTATAGCATCAGGTATCCCCATATATTACCTAATAAAGGTTTAACCCCCTTGATCGCCCCCCAGGTAACCCTTTCACCCCCTATCACCACTGTCGCTAAGCGATCGTTTTTCTGATCGCTGTTTTATTGTCGGTGATGCCGATCGTTAGCCAGTTATTTTTTTTAGGTTCACCGCAGGTTTTTATAGCGTCAGGTACCCCCATATATTACCTAATAAAGGTTTAACCCCCTTGATCACCCCCCAGATAACCCTTTCACCCCCTATCACCACTGTCGCTAAGCGATCGTTTTTCTGATCGCTGTCTTATTGTCAGTGATGCCGATAGGTAGCCAGTTATTTTTTTTAGGTTCGCCACAGGTTTTTATAGTGTCAGGTACCCCCATATATTACCTAATAAAGGTTTAACCCCCTTGATCGCCCCCCAGGTAACCCTTTCACCCCCTATCACCACTGTCGCTAAGCGATCGTTTTTCTGATCGCTGTCTTATTGTCGGTGATGCCGATAGGTAGCCAGTTATTTTTTTTAGGTTCGCCGCAGGTTTTTATAGCGTCAGATACCCCCATATATTACCTAATAAAGGTTTAACCCCCTTGATCGCCCCCCAGATAACCCTTTCACCCCTTATCACCACTGTCGCTAAGCGATCGTTTTTCTGATCGCTGTCTTATTGTCGGTGATGCCGATAGGTAGGCAGTTATTTTTTTTAGGTTCGCCGCAGGTTTTTATAGCGTCGGGTACCCCCATATATTACCTAATAAAGGTTTAACCCCTTGATCGCCCCCCAGGTAACCCTTTCACCCCCTTTTGCCAGTGTCACTAAGCGATCTTTTTTTTTAAACGCTGTATTAGTTATGCTGGTGCCGATAGATAGCCAGTTATTTTTTTTAGGTTCGCCGCAGGTTTTTATAGCGTCAGGTACCCCCATATATTATCTAATAAAGGTTTTAACCCCCTAATTGCCCCTAGTTAACCCTGCGTCACACCCCAGGCAACATCAGGTTAGTGCCAGTAATGCCAACACCCACGCGTGAAGCATACACCTCCCTTAGTGGTATAGTATCTGAACAGATCAATATCTGACCTGATCAGATCTATACTAGCGTCCCTAGCAATTTAGGGTTCCCAAAAACGCAGTGTTAGCGGGATCAGCCCAGATGCCTGCTAGCACCTGCGTTTTGCCCCTCCGTCCAGCCCAGGCCACCCAAGTGCAGTATTCATCGATCACTCTCACTTACAAAACACAACACACATAACTGCAGTGTTCACAGAGACAGGCCTGATCCCTGCGACTCCAGTGCTATAGGAGGTGATTTCACCACCACAGTTAAAAAAAAAAAGCATATATGCCGAAGCATTGGGGCAGCAGGGGCGGAGTAGCGATTTTGCTCCTAATGCCGCGTACATACGGTCGAAATTCCGACGGAGGCTTGCCCGTGGAAAAGTCCGACCATGTGTGCGCGGCATAACTTTTGCGGGAAGATGCCCCCATGCTTCGGCATATATAAATGGTGCATGTATGTCCATCATTAGAAGTGGGTGGATGAAGGGCGGTATTCTAATGGTGGGCATACCCACCGATCAATCTTTTTTTTCGTTCAGCCAACAGGCTGCATGAAAAAAAAGATTACAATACATGTCCAACAAGGACCAGCAACGTACTGGTATGTTGCTGGACTTTGAATGGTTATACCAGATTGATGCCTGCGGGTTTAGGTATCATCTTGGTATCATTCTTTTCAGCCAGCGGCCGGCTTTCATGTAAAAGCAATCCTAGTGGCTAATTAGCCTCTGGACTGCTTTTACAAGCAGTGGGAGAGAATGTCCCCCCCCCCGGATATAAAAAGCGTCATTGGGAAATTGGGAAAGCATTTTATCACACCGATCTTGGTGTGGTCAGATGCTTTGAGGGCAGAGGAAAGATCTACGGTCTAATAGACCCCAGGTTTTTTTTAAAAAAGAGTACCTGTCACTACCTATTGCTATCATAGGGGATATTTACATTCCCTGAGATAACAATAAAAATGATTAAAAAAAAATATGGAAGGAACAGTTTAAAAATAAAATAAAAAAGCAAAATTAATAATAAAAAAAAAAAAAAAAAAAGCACCCCTGTCCTGCCCTGCTCTTGCGCAATGGCGAACGCAAGCGTGGGTCTGGCGTCATATGTAAACAGCAATTGCACCATGCATGTGAGGTATCACCGCACAGGTCAGATCGAGGGCAGTCATTTTAGCAGTAAACCTCCTCTGTAAATCTAACGTGGTAACCTGTAAAGGCTTTTAAAGGCTTTTAAAAATGTATGTAGTTTGTCGCCAATGCGCGTTTGTGCGAAATTTTAAAGCATGTCGTGTTTGGTATCTATGTACTCGGCCTAAGATCATCTTTTTTATTTCATCAAACATTTAGGCAATATAGTGTGTTTTAGTGAATTAAAATTAAAAAAAGTGTATTTTTTCCCCAAAAAATGCATTTGAAAAATCGCTGCGCAAATACTGTGTGGAAAAAAAAATGCAACACCCACCATTTTAATCTGTAGGGCCCTTGCTTTAAAAAAATATATAATGTTTGGGGGTTCAACATAATTTTCTTGCAAAAAAAAAAAATGTTTTCATGTAAACAAAAAGTGTCAGAAAGGGCTTTGTCTTCAAGTGGTTAGAAGAGTGGATGTAAGCTTCCTAATGTTGTGTATAAAATGCCTGGACAGTTCAAAACCCCCCAAATGACCCCATTTTGGAAAGTAGACACCCCAAGCTATATACTGAGAGGCATGTCGAGTCCATGGAATATTTTATATGTTGACACAAGTTGCGGAAAAAAGACAATTTATTTGAATTTTTAATTTTTTTTGCACAAAGTTGTTACTAAATGATATATTGCTCAAACATGCCATGGGCATATGTGGAATTACACCCCGAAATACATTCTGTTGCTTCTCCTGAGTACGGGGATACCACATGTGTGAGACTTTTTGGGAGCCTAGCCGCGTACGGGACCCCAAAAACCAATCACCGCCTTCAGGCTTTCTAAGGGTGTAAATTTTTGATTTCACTCCTCACTGCCTATCACAGTTTCGGAGGCCATGGAATGCCCAGATGGCACAAAACCCCCCCCAATGACCCCATTTTGGAAAGTAGACACCCCAAGCTATTTGCTGAGAGGTATGGTGAGTATGTTGCAGATCTCGCTTTTTGTCAAAAAGTTTTGAAAATTGGAAAAAATAAAAAAATGATTTTCTTTCTTCATTTTCAAAAACAAATTAGATCTGTAAAATACTCACCATGCCTCTCAGCAAATAGCTTGGAGTGTCTACTTTCCAAAATGGGGTCATTTGGGGGGGTTTTGTGCTATTTTGGCATTTTATGGCCTTCGAAACTGTGATAGGTAGTGAGGAGTGAAATCAAAAATTTGTGCCCTTAGAAATCCTGAAGGCGGTGCTTGGTTTTCGGGGCCCCGTTCGCGGCTAGGCTCCTAAAAAGTCCCACACATGTGGTATCCCCGTACTCAGGAGAAGCAGCAAAATGTATTTTGGGGTGCAATTCCACAGATAACCATGGCATGTGTGAGCAATATATCATTTAGTGACAACTTTTTGTAATTTTTTATTTTTTTTGTCATTATTCAATCACTTGGGACAAGAAAAAAAATATTCAATGGGCGCAACATGCCTCTCAGCAATTTCCTTGGGGTGTCTACTTTCTAAAATGGGGTCATTTGGGGGTGTTTTGTGCTATTTTGGCATTTTATGGCCTTCGAAACTGTGATAGGTAGTGAGGAGTGAAATCAAAAATTTGCGCCCTTAGAAATCCTGAAGGCGGTGCTTGGTTTTCGGGGGCCCGTACGCGGCTAGGCTCCCAAAAAGTCCCACACATGTGGTATCTCCGTACTCAGGAGAAGCAGCAAAATGTATTTTGGGGTGCAATTCCACATATAACCATGGCATGTGTGAGCAATATGTCATTTAGTGACAACTTTTTGTAATTTTTTTTTTTGTCATTATTCAAGCACTTGAGACAAAAAAAAATATTCAATGGGCTCAACATGCCTCTCAGCAATTTCCTTGGGGTGTCTTCTTTCAAAAATGGGGTCATTTGGGGGTGTTTTGTACTGCCCTGCCATTTTAGCACCTCAAGAAATGAGATAGGCAGTCATAAATTAAAGCTATGTAAATTCCAGAAAATGTACCCTAGTTTGCAGACGCTATAACTTTTGCGCAAACCAATAAAAATACACTTATTGACATTTTTTTTACTAAAGACATGTGGCTGAATACATTTTGGCCTAAATGTATGACTAAAATTGAGTTTATTCGATTTTTCTTATAACAAAAATAGAAAATATCATTTCAAAATTTTATATCGCAAAAAATAAAAATCGCAGAGGCAATCAAATACCATTAAAAGAAAGCTCTATTTGTGGGAAGAAAAGGACACAAATTTCGTTTGGGTACAACATTGCATGTCCGCACAATTTACAGTTGAAGCAGCGCAGTGCAAAATTCTGAAAACAGCTCTGGTCCTTTAGCTACCAAATGGTCCGGGGCTTAAGTGGTTAAGTAACGCAGATACATAACCTGAGTTTGATTCTTTGGTGCCTCCCAAGACCGGCAACCTTTATGTTATGGGTACTGGATTATGTTTATTGTTTCTGTTTTAACCACTTGAGATCCACGCTATAGCCGAAAGACGGCTGCAGTGCGGCTCTCGAGTGCCGAGTGGACATCCCCAGGACGTCCTTCTCTGTTTACATCCCACGTGATGCCGATGCGCGTGCCTGGCGGCCGCGATGTCCGCCGGGTACATGCAGGGCCGTCGGAACAGGAGAGGCAAACCAAGCAACTGCTTGGGGCCCCCAGCTGGCCTGGGGCCCCAGCAGAGTGGCCCCCCTCCTGAGATCGGCGGCCCCCCCACCCGCGATTGGCGGCCCCCCTCCCGCGATCGGCGGCCCCCCCACCCGCGATTGGCACCCCCCCTCCCGCGATCGGCGGCCCCCCCAACCGCGATTGGCGGCCCCCCCACCCGCGATTGGCGCCCCCCACCCGCGATCGGCGGCCCCCCCACCCGCGATTGGCGCCCCCCTCCCGCGATCGGCCGCCCTCCCTCCAGCGATCGGCGGCCCCCCACCCGCGATTGGCGCCCCTCCTCCCGCGATCGGCGGCCCCCCACCCGCGATTGGCGGCCCCCCCTCATGTGATCCGTGGCCCCCCCGCGATCCGCGCCCCCCCCTGCCGCGATCGGCAGGCCCCCCTCTCGCGATCAGCGCCCCCCCGATCGGTGGTCCCCCTCCCGCGAACGGCGGCCCCTCCTCCCGCGATCGATATCCCGCGTTAGCGGCCCCCCTTTTAAATTAAAACCAAAAATCTGTAGAAATCTCAGTAGCACCCCTCCGCTTCTGAATTAAAAAACAAAATCTAAAAAAATTGTGTAGCAGCCCAAACCCCCCCCCCCCCCGCTTCTCAAAAAAAAAATCAGGTAGCCCACCCCCCCCCCCGCTTGGGGGCCCCAAATTCTCAATCTGCTTGGGGCCCCCAAATTCCTTCAAACGGCCCTGGGTACATGCGATCGGCTGTGACAGAGGCAGGACGTGGATCTCTGTGTTACACACAGAGATCCACGTCCTGTCAGGGAGAGAGGAGACCGATGCTGTGTCCCTTGTACATAGGGACACAGATCGGTCACCTCCCCCAGTCAGTACCCCCCCCCCACAGTAAGAAACAATAGGGAACATATTTAACCCTTTGATTGCCCCCTAGTGTTAACTCCTTCCCTGCCAGTCACATTTATACAGTAATCAATGCATTTTTATAGCACTGTTCGCTGTATAAATGTGAATGGTCCCAAAATAGTGTCAAAAGTGTCCGATGTGTCCGCCGCAATATCGCAGGCCTGACAAAAATCGCAGATCGCCGCCATTACTAGTAAAAAAAAAAAAATATAATAAAAATGTCATAATTCTATCCCCTATTTTGTAGACGCTATAACTTTTGTGCAAACCAATCACTATACGCTTATTGCAATTTTTTTTACCAAAAATAGATAGAAGAATACGTATCGGCCTAAACTGAGAAAAAAAAAATGTTAAAAAAATTGGGATATTATTATAACAAAAAGTAAAAAAATATTGTGTTTTTTTCAAAATTTTCTGTCTTTTTTTGTTTATAGCGCAAAAAATAAAAACCGCAGAGGTGATCAAATACCACCAAAAGAAAGCTCTATTTGTGGGAAAAAAAATGATAAAAATATCATTTGGGTACAGCATTGTATGACCGCGCAATTGTCATTCAAAGTGCGTCAGCGCTGAAAGCTGAAAATTGGTCCGGGTACGAAGGGGGTTTAAGTGCCCAGTAAGGAAGTGGTTAAGGAATGTTAATTTGTTTATTTGTTAATAAATGGCCAACATGGCCAAATTTTCTCCAAATCGGTGTCATTTGTCATTTGCTTATAGTCATAAGTTTGGGATGTTTATGTGGGTATAACATACTAATAGTAAGCGGGAGTCCTCTAGTCATGATAGAGGAAAGAATAAAGCCCTGTACACACGATAGGTTTAACCGATGAAAACAGTCCGATGGACTTTTTTCATCGGACAAACCGATCGTGTATGGGCCCCATCTGTCTTTTTTCCATCGGTGTTTAAAAATAGAACATGTTTTAAATTTATCCGATGGTTAAAAAAACGATAGCAAATTACTATCGTCTGTGTGGAACTTCATCAGGTAAAAAACCCACACATGCTCAGAATCAAGTCGACGCATGCTCAGAAGCATTGAACTTCATTTTTCTTGGCTCATCGGAGTGTTTTACATCACCACGTTTGGAACGGTCGGTTTTTTGACTGATGGTGTGTAGGCAAGACTGATGAAAGTCAGCTTCATCGGATTTCCGATGGAAAAATCCATCGGTTAAAAAACCATAGGAAATCCGATCGTGTGTACAGGGCTATAGCCATTTGAGAGGTTTGTACTCTATGAAGTTGAATTGTCACTACATAAACACTCATATTAATCAGTATTAACCACTTAAGGACCAGAAGATTTCCCCCCTTATCGACCAGGCCATTTTTTGCGATACGGCACTGCGTCGCTTTAACTGACAATTGCGCGATCGTGCGACGCTGTACCCGAACAAAATTGACATCTGTTTTTTCCCACAAATAGAGCTTTCTTTTGGTGGTATTCAATCACCTGCGGTTTTTATTTTTTGCGCTATAAACAAAAAAAGAGCGACAATTTTGAAAAAAAAGCAATATTTTTTACTTTTTGCTATAATAAATATCCCCAAAAAAAAAAAAAGTTTCTTCATTAGTTTAGGCCAATATGTATTCTTATAAAAATAAATCACAATAAGCGTACATTGATTGGTTTGCGCAAAAGTTATACCGTCTACAAAATAGGGAATAGATTTATGTCATTTTTTTTTCTACTAGTAATGGTGGTGATCTGCAATTTTTAGCGGGACTGCGACATTGCGCCGGACAGATCGGACACTTTTGACACTTTTTTGGGACCATTAACATTTATACAGCGATCAGTGCTATAGAAATGACTTAAATGTCATTATTTGGCCTCAACCCCAAACAATATGTCTGGCAAAAATCCAAAACAGCTCACTATCCAAATAACACCATTCCTACCAGTGGTGTCCAGTTCATTAGGGGCGCCTATATGCTGTTGAAACACTGATCCTCAATCCGGCCAATCAGGAGCGGGTGTGAGACCCTTTTTCCGATTGGCCGAAAAAAAGAAGACTTCTGATTGGCCGCCGAGGACAAGGGAGAAAATAGAAGCCGCCATCACCGCAATTACCCATGGAAAGCAGGAGAACGGGAGGCCACTGCCGCCGAGCAGGGGAAGCCGCCGGTGATGTGGTAAGTGCCACAGACGGATGTACGGACCGGGCTGGGGAGTGGCATACTGTTTGCTGCTCCCACAAAAAAAATTCCACCGGCTGCCACTGATTTGTACAGTAAAGCATGGAGGTGGTAATATCCTGTTATGGGGGGTGTCTTTCTGCAGCAGGGACTGGAGCACTTGTCACTGTCAGCATAGATGGATGGGGCAAAATACCATGAAATACTTGAAGAAAATCTGGTACAGAAAAAGTTAGTAGGGACATCCCATAAAGGCTGTAATTAAAGCAAAACGTGGTTCAACAAAATACTGACATTAGGGGGTGATCCTTTTTCCAAATCAGATTCTGTTTTTGAATAAAAAAAAATAAAAAATCTGAAATATTGGTGTTATATTGTTCACTTGGATGTTATAAGTTGCACTAGTAAATACAGCTGGATAAAACAAAAACTGTGTCTGTCTTCAACTCAGGCTGCAAAGCAACAAAATGTGATTATTTTAAAGGGGGTGAATCTTTTCTATGCCCATTATATATGAGCATTTAAAGCAGAGCTCCACCCAAAAGTGGAACTTCCGCTCATCGGATTCCCCCCCCCCCCTCCGGTGCCACAATTGGCACCTTTCAGGGGGGAGAGGGGTGCAGATACCTGTCTAAGACCTGTCCCCCCCCCCCCATTGTGTTCTGGTAAACACACGGCTCCCAAAACACAACGGGGACCAGTGAAAGACGCGCGGCGCTGCTCGCGCATGCACAGTAGGGAACGGTAAATGAAGCCGCAACGCTTCACTTCCTGATTCCCTCACCCATGATGGCGGTGGGGGCAGCCGAGAGACGAGCAATCGCTCGTCTTCTGCTGCCGACGTCGCTGGACTCCAGGACAGGTAAGTGTCCTAATATTAAAAGTCAGCAGCTGCAGTATTTGTAGCTGCTGGCTTTTAATATTTTTTTTACGGCGGAGCTCCGCTTTAAAGGGGTTGTAAAGATTTGTGTTTTTTCTCCTTAACGCATCCTATGCATTAAGGTGAAAAAACTTCTGTCACTCAGCAGCCCCTCATTTCACTCACCTGAACCCCGCAATTCCCACACCGGAGACGCGCTCACACTCTCTGCCCGTTGTCTCGGCTCGATTGGATAGATTGATAGCAGCGCAGCCATTGGCTCGGGAGTGCGCCCACACGGTAGTGCTTCTTCTAGGGGGGTTACCGATGCCTTGAGGAGCCGCATGCGCCGCCGGGGGACCCCAGAAGACGATGATCGGGGCCACTTTGTGCAAAATTAACTGCACAGTGGAGGTAAGTATGACATGTTTGTTATTTAAAGCGGAGGTCCACCTTAAAAAAAAAAAAAAAAGACATAAAAATGCTCCAAAGAAAGTAAAAAGAAAAAAAAAAATTTGACTTACCAGAAATGGCTGTTGCTAGGCAGATCTTCCTAATCTGCCTCTTCCTAGTCCACGGCTGGTCTTCATTATTGTCCTCCTCGCGGTGTCTTCTGGGGAATGGGGCACGCTGTCTTCTGGGAACTGTGTGTATCACAGAGAACAGCCACCCATTCAGAAAGCGCTGCGCGCCTCGCGCATGCGCAGTAGGAAACGGGCAGTAAAGCCGCACGGCTCCACTGCCTGTTTCCCTTAGTGAGGATGGCGGCGCCGGTGTTCTGACGAGCTGGTTCCTCCTATCGATATGGTTCCCCCCTTGACTGCGCAGGCGCAATCCGAGGCGACGGAAATCTCGGAGATTTACAGCTGTTCGGCAGCTGCAGACGCGCTCGCTCCCGTTGCTTAGTTACACACGCCACTTTCTTCTTCATGCCGCTGTATCCAGCAAGGGGCAGATAAGATGTGATAATATTGAGCAGTGCGATTTGTTTGTTTATACACGCCGCTCTATACAGCAAGGGCCTGTATAGAGAGTCGTGTATAAACAAACAAATTGCACTGCTTAAAGGAGTAGTAAAGTTACATGTTTTTTCACCTTAATGCATCCTATGCATTAAGGTGAAAAAACATTCGACAATACCGCCCCCCCCCCCGAGCCCCCGTTTTTCTTACCTGGCCCCTCGAAAGTCCCATGCTCGTCCCCGTCATCCTCTTCGTTTTTCTGCCTGGCCGCCGATTGGCTACACTGGATAGATTGAAAGCAGCGCAGCCATTGGCTGGCGCTGCTGTCAATCACATCCAATGACGCGGCACGCCGGGGGGCGGGGCCGAGTGATACAGTCGGCGGCTATGGCCGCCGCTGTATCACGGGAGCGCGCCCGCAATCACTCCACACCATGCGAGCTCACTCGCATTAAGGTGTGGAGTCCTTGCGGGGAGGAGCCAAGACAGCCGCCGAGGGACCCCAGAAGACCAGGATCAGGGCCACTGTGTGCAAAACGAGCTGCACAGTGGAGGTAAGTATAACATGTTTGTTATTTTAAAGCAAAAAAAAAAAAAGGTATAGTGCTCCTTTAATATTATAACATCTGATCCGCCCCTTGCTGTATAGAGTGGCATAAAGAAGAAAGCGGCGCGTGTAACTAAGCAACGGGAGCGAGCGCGTCTGCAGCTGCCGAACCTATGGTTCCTCCTATCGATCTGGTTCCCTCTTGACTGCGCAGGCGCAAGCCGAGCCAACGGAAATCTCCGAGCTTTAACAGCTGTTCGGCAGCGACTGCGCAGTCAAGGGGGGAACCATATCGATAGGGGAACCACCTCGACAAGACACCGGGACCTGCCTCGGGGACAGGTAAGTGTCCTTATTAAAAGTCAGCAGCTACAGTGTTTGTAGCTGCTGATTATTTTATTTTTTTTAAATCGCGCCTGGAACACTGCTTTAAAAAAAGGATAAAAAAAATGAGGATTTAGTAACCCTTTAACCACCTTTCAGTCGTGAACTCAAGATAGTGGTAATTTCTCTTACTATATGTATGTAAAATACTTTTAATGATTTTTATATTTATTTCAACACTGTTTGTAAACACTTGCTGATTGTTACAATATGGACACTTGGTTTACATATAATGTATAAGATAGAGAGATAGAAAGTGGTTGGACCATGATATGCTTATTTTATCTTCTTATTCATTGACACATTTACTGTTTTTTTTTAGTTTGATATTTAATAGGGTATTTAGAGATGGGCTTATGTTTGAGGAAATGTTGAATCTCTGAATATACTTGTTTGTATATAGTTTGGGGGTTCTCTAGCACAGCAGTTTGATGTTGATCGGCTTTATCACATTCATTTTGCGCCGTTTTGTTTGACTAATGGTAAGCACTAAAGCTCGGAAAAGATTTAAATATTTTTTTTTGGTTCAATATTAACTTTATTTAAAACAGAGGAGACACAATATTTTCTGTTGCGTTAAAGCGCTTGTTACCCCAAAACTTCATATTCCTGATATGTGCCTGCTGTACCGTGTACTTGTATGATAAAGTATCCTGTTCTCTTTGTATTGCTTCCTTTGTGTGAAATCCCTGGTGATCCTGCTAGTCTCTCTGCTTTCTTATTAAAAACTGACCACACTAAGCAGGAGAACACACCGTGGTCAGTTCTCTAGCTATGCTGGGAACTCAGTATGCTCTCCTCCAATGATCAGACTTGTCCTGACATGCCCCGCTGCACAGCCATTCACTGGGAAGCTCAATGTGCTGCTGCTTCTCCTCCCCCCAGCTTTTATGCAGCTCAGAACAGATGGAATGCGATCACTAATAAAAAAGGGAAAAAGGTATTTATTAGGGTTGCACCGATACCACTTTAACACCGAGTACGAGTACCGATACTTTTTTGCAAGTACTCACTGATACCAATTACCAAAACCTATCGCATAGGTAGGGGGGTGGTTTGGCAGGGGGGGTTGTTAAGGAGTTGGACGAGGCTGGGGTGAGGGCAGGGTGGGAAGTAGAGGGGTAAGTGGGGGCAGGGTGGGAAGTAGAAGGGTAAGTGAGGGCAGGGTAGTTGAGGGTGGGGTGAAATAGGGATTGTGGGGTGGGAGAATTGAGAAGAAAAAGGCTGTGATTGCTGGGGGAAGAGAATGGGAGGGTCATTGAGAGACATGGGGGCAGAGGTGACAGCTGGCGGGGGAAGGAGGCAACACAGGGAGGGCGTTGTACAGAGTGTTAGGAGGGCACAGTACAGGGCGTTAGGAGGGAGTTAGGAGGGCACAGTACTGGGCGTTAGGAGGGCGCAGTACAGAGCATTAGGAGGGCGCAGTACAGGGCGTTAGGAGGGCGCAGTACAGAGCATTAGGAGGGCGTTAGGAGGGCGCAGTACAGGGCCTTAGGAGGGCGCAGTACAGAGCATTAGGAGGGCGCAGTACAGGGTGTTAGGAGGGCGCAGTACAGAGCATTAGGAGGGCGTTAGGAGGCGCAGTACAGGGCGTTAGGAGGGCGCAGTACAGAGCATTAGGAGGGCGCAGTACAGGGTGTTAGGAGGGCGCAGTACAGAGCATTAGGAGGGCGTTAGGAGGGCGCAGTACAGGGTGTTAGGAGGGAGCAGTACAGAGCATTAGGAGGGCGTTAGGAGGGCACAGTACAGGGCGTTAGGAGGGAGTTAGGAGGGCACAGTACAGGGCGTTAGGAGGGCGCAGTACAGAGCATTAGGAGGGCGTTAGGAGGGCGCAGTACAGGGCGTTAGGAGGGCGCAGTACAGGGCATTAGGTACATGCATGTTAAATCCCCTCAATAAAAATACAAAAACTAAGTTCAAGGACTGTTTTTTTGCTTGGGGGTGAATGAGAACTGCGTACCTGGCTGGGCAGGGTGACAGGCGAACCACAACACTCAGCAGCCCCTACACACACACACATATATATATATATATATATATATATTGTGACAGCAGGAAGGTAAAGTCACCTGGTTGCATCCAGGGGGGTAGGTATATTTCTCCCAGATTCAGGCTTTATGCCGACTTATACAACTAGGGAGAGAGTTGATGAAGCCCAGCTGAGGCTAGTGGGCTCATGGATGATTCATACCTCTAGGGAGAGTGCTGGGCGTCGTGCAGGCAGGGAGTTGATGAGACCAGCTGAAGCTTGTCAGCTCGTTTAAGGCCTCTATAAAAACTCCCAGCTTCATTAGGTGTTTGCTCATGCCTGGACCCAGACCTGTGTGGACTGTCTAGGGAGAGTGAACCCCTGTGTGGTGAGACAAAGCCTGTGTGGCTATTTGTTTGGACATTTACTAAACCAGGGACTTAGGGACTAGGACAGCACCAGGCTGATCCCAGTTGTTAGTTAGGGAAACCTGCATGTTTAGTCAGAGGTCAAGCTGACCAGGATTTATTTTGTTTATGTTTCTTTTTGCTTTGCTGTGTTTTTGTCACTGTAAATAGAGAAATAAACCGCACCTTTTGATCTTGAAAACCACAACCTCCGTCTGCTGGGCCTGTTTTTGTGTGGGGAGCCCATCCAGGGGGTCACACACACCCGCTACCGAGCTAACCCCCTCACAGTTGGTGGAGAATGCGGGCAGTTTTTCTTAAGCCAGCATGGAGGAGATACTGAAACAGCTGGCTCTAGCAAATGCCAATCAACAGCAGACAAATGCAGGTTTTCAAAAGAGCCTTGCAGCTCAACAACAGAGCTTCGCAGCCCAGCAACAAGCCCAGCAGCAATCTGAGGCCCGCTTCATAGACCTGTTGCAGAAGCAAGAGCAGAGACTACAACAACAGATGGAAGCAGTAATGCAGCAACGTCCGCAGACCAGTGAGGAAAGCCGTCCCACTAATACCGCGTCCTTTGGGGTGAGTCGTTTATTGACAAAAATGACTGGAGAGGATGATCCAGAGGTATTTTTGACCACATTTGAAAGGACTGCTGAAAGAGAAAAGTGGCCTGAGGAGCAGTGGGCTGGACTGCTGGCTCCTCTGTTAACTGGTGAATCGCAGAAAGCTTACTATGACCTAGAGCCTGACCAAGCAAAAGACTATGTGATGCTAAAAGCTGAAATATTGGCAAGGCTGGGTGTCACCCTGGCTGTCCGGGCTCAGCGTGTGCATAACTGGACTTTCCAGCTTGGAAAACCCCCCAGGTCTCAAATGTATGATCTCATTCACCTGAGCAGGAAGTGGCTACAGCCAGAGACTTTGTCCGCACCGGAGATTGTGGAACGTGTTGTGATGGATCGTTTCTTGAGAGCTCTTCCTACCGCCATTCAAAAGTGGGTAAGCCATGGAGACC
Organism: Rana muscosa; assembly: GCA_029206835.1. NCBI lineage: Eukaryota > Metazoa > Chordata > Amphibia > Anura > Ranidae > Rana > Rana muscosa. The sequence continues at coordinate 113,804,413 of JARGYO010005626.1, forward strand.
CAGAAACGGCCGGTAAACTTGTGGATCGTGTAGAGAGATACTTGGCTGCAGAGAACCTGACGGCCTCTTCCAGAGACTCTCGGACTTTCCACCCTAAGACCAGACCATCCCCAGGGGCGGATAAGATGATTCCAAGGGGTGAGGGTGGAGAGAGTGAGAGGGTGGGAGCTCGGCCCAGGGTTTGGCGAGAACAGCCTGGGAAGTCGGGGGCTCAAGAGGCAGCCAAAAGGATTGTTTGCTACCGCTGCCGGCAAGCGGGACATATTGCAGCAAATTGCCCGGTTGTGGAGGAACCCAGGCAATGTGACTTTCTGACGGACAGACGTCAGTCGCTGTGTGCGACAGTCGCATGCACTGCCATTCGGGGAACTGAGAAACATTTATGCAAAATGTGTATTAATGGTAGAAATGTTGTGGTATTACTGGATTCAGGTAGCCTTGTGACCCTGATAAAGGCTGAATTAGTTAAAACAGAGGTCTCTGGGAATAGCAAGGTAGCTGTTATTTGTGTGCATGGGGACACCCGAGAGTATCCAGTGACTACAGTGTGTTTCAAGACCCCCAAAGGTACCCTCTCTCATCCAGTGGGGTTAGTATCTCAATTACCGCATGATGCCATTGTGGGAAGGGATTTTCCGAAGTTCTGGGAACTGTGGGATGATCCTGAGCCCCCCACTGGTGCCCCTATGTACCAGGAAGGTGATAGCCAGAACTCCTCTGAGAGTGGTGAGGACTCTCCAGAATTTCCCTTGTCAGTATTGGCAGGCGAGACTCAAGAAACTGGAGAGGAGCCCACCTCCTCAGACGAAAACCTACCGTCTGTGGAGTTTTCTGATCTTGAGGTTCACAGGGAAAATTTTGCCACAGAACAGTTAAAAGACCCCGCCCTAATAAAGGCACGGGAAAACGTAGTGGAAATAGATGGCGAGTTAGTGAACCCAGATAATACCTGCACGTACCCATACTTCAGCGTAGAGAAGGACCTACTGTATCGGGTGGCAAAAAGGGCAGAAGAAACCGTTGAGCAGCTTGTGGTGCCCAAACCTTACAGGAAGTTGGTGTTGGAGTTGGCCCATGGGCACATTCTTGGAGGTCATCTGGGGACAGAGAAAACCCGAGAGAGGGTATTACAGAGATTCTATTGGCCTGGGGTGATGAAGGACATAGAAAATTATTGTTCCTCCTGCCCTGTGTGTCAGAGGTCGGCCCCGATGCCCCATTTCCGTAGCCCGCTGGTCCCTCTACCCATCATTGAGGTCCCGTTTGAGAGGATCGCAATGGATTTGGTAGGTCCTATAATCAAGTCCGCTAGGGGGCACCAGTACATATTAGTTATAATGGACTATGCCACCCGTTATCCAGAAGCGATCCCTCTCCGAAATACCTCGGCCAAAACCATAGCCAAAGAGCTATCTCTTGTTTTTAGCCGGGTGGGTATTTGTAAAGAACTGCTTACGGACCAAGGTACACCCTTTATGTCCCGGGTTATGAAAGAGCTGTGTAAATTGTTCAAAGTGACGCAATTGCGTACGTCTGTGTATCACCCCCAAACCGATGGGCTGGTTGAAAGATTCAACAAAACCCTAAAACAAATGTTGAAGAAAGTGGTGGATAGAGATGGAAAGGATTGGGACTGTCTACTTCCTTATTTGATGTTTGCTATTAGGGAGGTGCCCCAATCCTCTACGGGATTCTCCCCCTTTGAGTTACTGTATGGGAGACACCCAAGAGGGCTGTTGGATATTGCCAAGGAAACTTGGGAAAGTGAGAGTTCTCCCCACAGGAGTGTGATTGAGCATGTCGCCCTGATGCAAGATCGAATTGCACAGGTAATGCCCATCGTGAAGGAACATTTGGCCCAAGTGCAGTTGGCACAGCAGAGAGTGTACAACCGTGGAGCCAAGACCCGTACCTTTTCCCCGGGGGATAGGATATTGGTACTTGTCCCTACGGTTGAAAGTAAATTCCTTGCCAAATGGCAAGGCCCCTACGAGATAATGGAAAAAGTGAGCGAAGTGAATTACAAGGTCAGACAACCAGAAAGGCGAAAGCCCGAACAGATCTATCATGTTAATCTGTTGAAAGCCTGGAGGGATAGAGAGTCCCTAGTCGCAGAAACTTGGTCACCAGCTCAAACTGGTTGCGTGATTCCGGAGGTTGGAATAGCAGCCACCTTGTCACAACCCCAACAACAGGAGGTTAAGGAGTTTGTGCTTCGCAACAAGGAGGTGTTCTCTGAGCTGCCGGGACAAACATCTGGGGTAGAGCATGATATTATTACCCCGCCCGGTGAAAGGGTGAAGTTAAAACCCTATCGGATCCCAGAGGCCCGACGGGAGGCAATACGGGAGGAAGTACAGAAAATGCTGAACTTAGGGGTGATAGAGGAGTCCCAAAGTGATTGGTCTAGTCCCATTGTGTTGGTGCCTAAACCGGATGGGAGCTGGCGATTTTGTAACGATTTTCATCAGTTGAACAAAGTTACAAAATTTGACACCTACCCCATGCCACGTATAGATGAGTTGATCGACCGGCTGGGAACAGCCCGATACATGACGACTCTTGACCTCACAAAAGGGTATTGGCAAATTCCCCTGGCCAAGTCGGCCAAAGAGAAAACCGCATTTGTAACCCCAGACGGGGCGTTCCAATATAAGAGAATGCCGTTCGGGTTACAGAATGCGCTGGCCACATTCCAGCGGAAAATGGACCAAATACTGAGGCCCCATCGGAAGTATGCTGCGGCTTACCTGGATGACGTAATTGTCCATAGCACAGATTGGGCCTCACATCTGCCAAAAGTGCAAGCAGTCCTAGACTCTATCCGGGAAGCGGGGTTTACGGCTAACCCCAAGAAGTGTACCATTGGGCAGGAGGAGGCCAAATATCTTGGGTACACCATTGGCAGGGGAGTAATAAAACCCCAACTCAACAAAGTCGAGGCCATCCAGAGTTGGCCACATCCCAACAGCAAGAAGCAGGTACGAGCCTTTCTGGGAATCGCGGGTTATTATCGGCGCTTCATTCCCCACTTTGCTTCTAAGGCTGTGCCCCTAACCAACCTGACGAAAGGGAAAGGGTCGGTCATGATTAAATGGACCCCCGAGGCTGAGGCAGCATTCCAATTCTTGAAACAAGCCTTATGTAGCCAGCCAGTGTTGTACTCACCCGACTTCTCTAAAGACTTTGTCGTACAAAGTGATGCGTCAGATGTGGGGTTAGGAGCAGTATTGTCCCAGGTCTGGAACGGGGAAGAGCACCCAGTCATTTACCTCAGCAGGAAGTTGAAGTCCCATGAGGTAAATTACGCCACGGTTGAAAAGGAGTGTTTAGCGGTGAAGTGGGCTCTAGATTCCCTTCGGTACTATCTGCTAGGTAGGCACTTTGACATGGTTACGGATCACGCTCCGTTAAAGTGGATGGCTCAAAACAAGGAGACAAATAGAAGAGTAAATAGGTGGTTCCTGGCCCTACAGGAATTCAACTTCACAGTAAAGCATCGCCCTGGCGTTCAAATGGGGAATGTGGATGCTTTATCTCGAGTACATGAATGCCTGATTGCTGGTGTTCCAACCCCAAGGTTAAAACAAGAGGGGGGGTATGTGACAGCAGGAAGCTAAAGTCACCTGGTTGCATCCAGGGGGGTAGGTATATTTCTCCCAGATTCAGGCTTTATGCCGACTTATACAACTAGGGAGAGAGTTGATGAAGCCCAGCTGAGGCTAGTGGGCTCATGGATGATTCATACCTCTAGGGAGAGTGCTGGGCGTCGTGCAGGCAGGGAGTTGATGAGACCAGCTGAAGCTTGTCAGCTCGTTTAAGGCCTCTATAAAAACTCCCAGCTTCATTAGGTGTTTGCTCATGCCTGGACCCAGACCTGTGTGGACTGTCTAGGGAGAGTGAACCCCTGTGCGGTGAGACAAAGCCTGTGTGGCTATTTGTTTGGACATTTACTAAACCAGGGACTTAGGGACTAGGACAGCGCCAGGCTGATCCCAGTTGTTAGTTAGGGAAACCTGCATGTTTAGTCAGAGGTCAAGCTGACCAGGATTTATTTTGTTTATGTTTCTTTTTGCTTTGCTGTGTTTTTGTCACTGTAAATAGAGAAATAAACCGCACCTTTTGATCTTGAAAACCACAACCTCCGTCTGCTGGGCCTGTTTTTGTGTGGGGAGCCCATCCAGGGGGTCACACACACCCGCTACCGAGCTAACCCCCTCACAATATATATATATATATATATACATACATATACACATATATATAGATATATATAAATAAGAGACCCAGCAAAATAGCCCGACACATGTAACAATTAAGGAAATTAACTTTAACACCAAGAACATACAAAAACCCACTATCTAACTAATTGAACTAACAACCATAATTGGTCAATTAATGCGGGCACAGTGCAACCCAATGGCATGCTGGAAGGACACAGGGTATGCATAGGAGACAAGGAACCAAGGAAATCTATTGCAGCTAGTAGGAAGGGACACCAGGGGATAGGATGCAGGGAGAAAGTGTAAAGCGCAGGAAAGAGGGGGATGCTGAACAACGGTGTAGAGAGAGAAGAAGACTCAGCAAGCTGGAAAGGGCTGCAGGCAAACAACAACGAGAAACTATGCTGAGAAAGACACACACAGCAACAGGAAATGACAGAAACCAAAGGGGAAATACTGAGAAAAAAGACAGAATCAAACAACACACAGAATATGGGAATACTCTGACAGGGGCAAACACCACAAGAACAGAGGGGTCCGACTTCCAGGTGAAGACACCTTGCTGGAACACTAACACACAAGTGCAAAGGCTTAATAATACCGAGGTTCAGGGCGGATAGGCAGGAACCCAAGCAACTTGGACAGGAGACAAGACCCGGCACTTGATCGATGATATGTACGGAAGCGTGACGGTGGTGCCACTTGGGAAAAAAAGGGCAAATGTTGGATATGTTATGAAGGTTAAAGTGGAATTCTTGCCTAAGCCTAACTATTCCTAAGTCCTCTCCCTCTTCCTGCTACCTGTCCTGCCTACCTGATATAAAAAATGTATGTAGTGCAGGGGTGCCCAACCTTTTGAAGAGCGGGGGCCACTTAATGGACTTGGTAACCGGTCGCGGACCACAATGAGCGGAGCCCACTGAACTCTTTTTTTTTTTTGCGGATCGGATTGGAGGTAGGCATTTGTAAACGGACACAAGTCCATTTACATCTGCCACTCCTTAGAGGTGAATGGAGGGTTCGATTGGGTCGGACTGACCATGTGAAAGAGGTCTAAGTCTGCTTTCACCATGATGCACTGTTTACCCGCACAGCGGGTTCACCTGTGGCTTTCCTGCAGGTTAGCTGCACTTTACCATCGTCTTCTATTATATCCTGTAGCAGGGGCGGATCCAGAGTCTAGTCTTGGGAGGGGCACTACCAGAAAATGTTTTTTTTGGGGGGCAATTTATCAGGGAAATGGCTGGTGTTAGCGCTTCAATGATCAGAGCACCATGGTTGTTATGGTGTCAGGATGATTGAAGCGCATTATTTATATTATTACATTGTAATATAAAATGAAATGGTTCAACTCGCCATAATGCAGAATCAGTGGGTGCCCCGAGTGTGTCACTTGCCACATCACCTGCCACCAGATGCAGCTTGTCACTTGCCACACGTTGCGGATTGTCACTTGCCACGTCGCCTGCCACACGTTGCAGATTGTCACTTGCCACACGTTGCAGATTGTCACTTGCCACATCACCTGCCACATGTTGCAGATTGTCACTTACCACATCACCTGCCACATGTTGCGGAATGTCACTTGCCTGCCACCAGATGCAGATCGTCACGTCACCTGCCACATGTTGCGGATGGTCACTTGCCACGTCACCTGCCACAAGTTGCGGATTGTCACTTGCCACAAGTTGCGGATTGTCACTTGCCACATGTTGCTGATTGTCACTTGCCACAAGTTGCAGAATGTCACTTGCCTGCCACCAGATGCAGATTGTCACTTGCCACCTCACCTGCCACACCTTGCGGGTTGTCACTTGCTAAGTTGGTGTTTTGCTTGTCAGAGTCAGACAGCAGAAGATGATGTAATCTCTCTGCTGCCTGCACAGTGAGGGTGGAAGTTACTGCAGGGATGCAGGACGGTGAGAGATGATGTCATCTCTCTGCTCCCCTGGCTTGTTGATTGGCCAGCCTCCCGCTCACCCACAGAGCCGACGAGCTGACCGCCCACGCTGTCACCTGCCAGTGGAGCCGCCCGCTCTGTTTCTCGCACACGGAGCCACCCGCCTGCAAGTTCCGCAACTAAAACAAATTTCTCGGGGGTGGCAATTGCCCCGTTGCCCCCCCCCCTGGATCTGCCCCTGTCCTGTAGGTGTGGTGCACTTTCAGAAAGCACACCAAACTTTCAGGTAACAGGTAATAGAAGTCTATGGCTCAGTGCAGGTAACCCACAGGTGAACTGCTCTGTACCTGCGGATCAGTTGAAAGCAGCCCAGTAACCACTGCAGAACAGATATGCCTATATATATATATATATATATATATATACACACACACTGTTGTGTTACACTATGTGATTATTCTTGCTCTGTGTCTTTAAGATCTGTCCCCTTCTTTCTAGCTGAACTCTCTCTCTCACCGTAGTTCTTTATATATCTCCTCCACTTCCTGATTCTGGTCATTACTCCTGTATATCTTCCATGCTAAACATCTTACATGTGGCTTACAACTGCAACGTTTTACTACCTATGAATATCCATCATTAAACGGAACATTCGAAAGGATTCATCGTCTGTCGTCCTAACTGTGAGTTTATTCATTGAGTTAAACTGCCTGTATCGATGCAAGGGATGAATATCAAACCAGCTTGTGTAAGGCCTACTTAAACCTGGAGATGAACTTTATCGCTTTGTAGTTGAGACAGAACAGTAGAAAAACTACGTTTCACAGCCTAATTACAAGATTTCTGCATGTCAGTACTGAAACAGACAAGATTTACTGCCCTCATAGCAAGTCAGAAGGGACAGAGCAGCACATGGCAGCCTTATAGCCTCAGACAATCTGCACAGTGTCATATTTCAGCACACAGATCCTGCCTGCTTTCACAGTCAGTCTGCTATCATGAGTGACCAAGCTTCTGCATGTGAACTCACATCTCCCTCCTCACAAGTTCCTGAAGAAACAGAGTTACCCAAACGCTCAGTTAAACCCACTTGGAAAGTAATGGAGAATTATGAAGCTTCAAGGACTGAATTGTCAAAAAGCTTGGAATTAGTCTGGGAGAAAATCCTTGCTGAAGCCAATACAGTGTCTGTTGAACGTGAACTACTGACACTAGAGGGCGCCATTAAACAACTTTCTGCCTCATATGAGCTTTATCAGCTTACCAGCATCAAATTCACTAATGTCTTACAAAACATGAAGTCAGAAAATGCGATGATGCAATTAAAGCGCGTCAATGCTCTCAATAATGAAAGAGACAGTTTTATCCAGCAAACCAGATTAAAGGCAGAAACAAAAATAAAGCTGTTACAGGACACTGCATCTCACAGATCTGTTTCCACCAGACGTTCTAAAAACTCATCAAGATCCCATAGTTCAAGATACTCAACACTCAGTGAGCGACTTATTAATGCCCGTGCTGAAGTGGAAGCCAGCAAAGTGCAGGTGGCATATGCAGAAAAAAGAGCAGAGTTGGAAGCTCAAAGGGCAGAGTTGGAAGCGCAGTCAGCACGTCAAAGAGCAGAGTTAGAAGCGCAGTCAGCACGTCAAAGAGCAGAGTCGGAAGCGCAGTCAGCACGTCAAAGAGCAGAGTTGGAAGCTCAGAGAGCAGAGTCGGAAGCTCGGTCAGCACGTCAAAGAGCAACAATGGAAACCTTAAATGAACAGTATAAACATGACGCAGCTATGGCAAAGCTAAGGGTCCTACAGCAAGCTATCAGTGCAGACGAAGGTGCAAGTGAGAAAGACAGCATTAACCTAAACATAGCAGATATGGAAGACCCCCTCAAACGCACTAAAGACTATGTCCTAAGCCACTGCAGTGCACACTCCATTGTCTCCAATGCTCCCGACTACATAGAGACTCCTTCACAGCTTCAAGTTAAAGAGGTTCCAGCAACTTCCTGCACTCAAAATCACTCCACTGCATTTCCTACCTGCCTACCTTGCCTGCCTTCATACGTCACAGAGCATCAGCGCAAGCTTCAAGCAAGTCATCAATCTCCAGTCATCGGTACAGCCTTGAATCAACGTACCATTGGAACAACTAACTTAAAGCAAGCAACTCACCTGGATGCATCTGCTGCACCATATTTCCCTGTGTCCTTTAACAACAATGTCAAAGATAACGCAATCAGCGCCATACAGCCAACAGCATCTCACATAAAGGCGGAGACAACTGAGACAGAAGAGTTTGTGAGGTACATGCTTCGCAGAGAGCTCACAAAGACTGGTCTTACAAGTTTTGATGACCAACCTGAGAACTACAGAAGTTGGAAATGTGCCTTTAGAACTACAATCAGCAATATTGGCATTACAGCTGATCAAGAATTGAATCTGCTGATCAAATGGCTTGGTCCTCTATCTGCTGCACGTGTTAAGCCATTAAGATCGGTTTTCATGGACAATCCTACTGCAGGCCTCACAGCTGCATGGGAGCGACTAGAGCAAAGTTATGGCAGTCCAGAAGCTATAGAAAATGCTTTGTTCATGCGTCTGGAAACTTTCCCAAAGATATCCGGTAAGGACAACAAGGAGTTCCAGAGACTGAGTGACCTTCTCCTTGAGCTTCAGCTAGCCAAGACAGACCCAAAACTACCTGGACTCAGTTACCTTGACACTCCAAGAGGGGTAAACCCAATTGTATCCAAGCTCCCGTATGGTTTGCAAGAGAAATGGACTGCACTAGGGTCATCATACAAAAGAGAGAACAAGGTTTCCTTCCCTCCATTCTCTTTCTTCTGTGAATTCTTAAGGAAAATTGCAGAGACCAAGAACGATCTAAGTTTTTCCTACGGTGAGTACAGCCTCTTCTCACCCTTTCCTAAGAGTACCAGTCTTCAGGGCAACTATAGAAACCATAGAGGCCCAGTGTCCGTGAAAAAGACTGACATCCTTCCCACTCCTACCACAGTTCTGGCCACGAACAAACAGAGTAGGAAGATTGAAAACCCTAACAGAGAGTGTCCCATACACAAGAAGCCACACCCCCTCAATAAATGTATCGGCTTTAGGAAAAAGCCTCTGGAAGAGCGCAAGGAGCTTTTAAAGACATTTAGGGTATGTTTCAGGTGCTGTGCTTCTACAGAACATTTTGCAAGGGACTGTAATGTGTCCATCAAGTGCATAGAGTGTGGCTCTGAAGAACATGTGCAAGCCCTCCATCCTCTTGAGCCCAGCTCTGCACAACCTGCCAACGCTCCTCCCAGGTTAACGCATGGCGGGGAGAATACAGACCAAGTGCCTAATTCTACCATCATTTCTTCATCCTGCACTGAAGTTTGTGGAGAAGACCGCTGTGGTAAGTCCTGTGCTAAGATATGCTTGGTGAACATATACCACAAGGATCAACCAGAAAAGTTTCTAAAGGCATATGCTATCTTAGACGATCAGAGCAATTGATCACTTGCAAAATCGGAATCTATTTGAAATAAAAGGCGAAGCTCATCCTTACACCTTGGGTACCTGTAGTGGAACTATAGAGGTTTCTGGAAGAAGGGCTCATGGACTCATGGTATCTTCTCTCAAAGGTAACTTGCAATTACCCTTACCTACACTTGTTGAGTGCAATCAGATACCTGCTAACAGGGAAGAAATCCCTACTCCAGCTGCTGCTTTCCATCACCCTCACCTCAAGGTAATCGCAAATGAGATACCGCCGCTTGACAAAGATGCTCAGATCCTTCTTCTGTTAGGAAGAGACATTCTAAGAGTTCACAAGGTACACAGACAAGTCAGTGGACCCCCAGATGCCCCATTTGCCCAGCGCACGGATCTAGGGTGGGTCATCATAGGCAATGTCTGCATTGGCAAAATGAAAAGACCTACCAACCTTTCGTCATTCAAGACAAATGTTCTGCCAAATGTCCGAAACACTTACTTTGAGCCATGCCCACATCACTACTGGGTGAAAGAAAAGATAGCCAGCCACGAATGGCAACATGGTATCTCAGGTGACACAAGCCCTTTCTCCTGCCATGATGGCGACTTCGGCTCTACAGTGTTTAATGCAACCAGTGAAGATGACATACTGGCTCCTTCAATGGAAGACAAAGAATTCATCAAGGTAATGGACAATGAGTTTTTTCAAGATGACTCCAATAACTGGGTAGCACCCCTACCCTTTCGTCTCCCAAGAGAGAGATTGCCCAACAACTTACAGCAGGCCATCAGTAGATTCTCCTCCTTAAAGCAAAACTTAAGCAGGAAACCAGAGATGCAAAAGCACTTTGTGGACTTTATGCAAAATGTATTTGACAGAGATCATGCAGAGCCTGCTCCCCCACTAAAGGAGGGAGAAGAATGCTGGTACTTTCCATCCTTTGGCGTGTATCACCCACGCAAACCAGACCAAATCAGAGTTGTCTTTGATTCCAGTGCTCAGCACGAAGGTGTTTCTCTTAACAACATGCTCCTTACTGGACCCAACTTGAACAACAGTCTAATAGGAGTCTTGATTCGTTTCAGACAAGAGCCTGTAGCAGTAATGGCCGACATTCAACAGATGTTTCACTGCTTCATCGTCAGAGAAGACAACAGAAACTACCTCAGGTTTCTATGGCACAAGGACAATGACCTCAACAAGGAAGTTATAGATTATCGCATGAAGGTACATGTCTTCGGTAACAGTCCTTCCCCAGCAGTGGCAACTTATGGGCTAAGGAGAACAGCTCAAACTGGAGAAGTTGAATATGGATCTGATGCCCGTCAATTTGTTGAAAGAAACTTCTACGTTGACGACGCACTTAAGTCCTTTCCAACTGCTAAAGAAGCAATTGATCTTCTCACCAGAACAAAGGAGATGCTGTCTGTAGCAAACCTTAGACTGCACAAGATTATATCCAACAGCCAGGAACTTATGAATGCCTTTCACTCTGAGGACTATGCCACTAGTCTAAAAAACCTTGACTTAGGTACAGATGTGCCTCCTGTACAGCGAAGTCTGGGTTTGTTGTGGAACATCAAGCAAGACAAATTCACCTTCCAAGTGTCAATTTGTGACAAACCCTTCACTAAGAGAGGAGTCCTGTCCGTAGTGAATAGCATCTATGACCCACTGGGTTTCCTTGCTCCAGTTACCATTCAAGGTAAGATTTTACTAAGACAGTTGTCTACTGAGAACATAGACTGGGATACTCCCTTGCCTAGTGAGAATCAACACAAGTGGGAAAGGTGGAGTTATTCTTTGAAGTCACTAGAAAAACTTCAGATTCCCCGTTGCTATGTTCCGGGTTCCATTTCAACTGCTAACCGGAGAGAGATTCATATTTTCTCTGATGCATCAGTTGAAGCTATTGCTGCAGTAGCCTATTTGAAGACCTCTGAACTGAATGGAGAATCACACTGTAGTTTTGTCCTAGGCAAGGCAAAACTCACTCCCAAGCCTGCACATACCATACCAAGACTTGAACTTTGTGCAGCCGTGCTAGCAGTAGAAATTGCCGAGGTCATACGAAGTGAAATGGACACTATAATTGATTCTTTCACCTTCTATACAGACAGTAAGGTAGTACTTGGTTACATAAACAACCAAACAAAACAATTTTATGTGTACGTCAGCAACAGGGTTGAACGTATCAAGAGATTCTCTCTACCAAGTCAATGGCATCACGTTCCCACTGAACTCAACCCAGCTGACTGTGGGACCAGAGCCGTGTCACCTGCCGCTCTTCAGGACAGCTTATGGCTGTCACCTCCAAGGTTTCTGTGTGAGGACTCCCACTCACCCACTATCGACACCACCTATGGACTAATAAGCCCTGAAGATGATAAGGAAATAAGAACTGTGAACACCTCACTCCACACTTCTGTAAGTACAAAACAGAAGCTGCGGTCACACCATTACAGGCATCGATGGAAGCAGGTGCAGCATCTAGCCAATGTGTTCTGGCATCGCTGGAAGAAAAAGTATCTTCACCACCTTCAAGGTCATAACAAATGGCAAGCATCTAAGCCGAATCTTAAGGTTGGAGACCTCATCCTTCTAAAAGACAAGGAAGTTTGTCGGAATGAGTGGCCTATGGGTCTTATTACTAAAGTTATGCCCAGCGACGATAACAAAGTCCGGAAGGTAGAAGTCAAGGTAACCAAGGGAGGATCGACACGAACCTTTAGTCGACCAATTACAGAGTTAGTACTCCTTTTGCCAGGTGAGTGACTTGTGCAAGGACTAGCCATGCTGTTGGCACGGCGGGGAGTACATTGCTGCCATCTACAGGTTCTAGACATCATACTGTGACTTTATGTTCTTCATCCTGTTGAACTTACGTTTATTATTTGCTTGTTGCATGTTTTTCATTACAGGTTCCAGGACATTCGTCAGTATTGGACGTTTTCAAAATATATATTTTAGTTTAAGGTTATGAAATCTAAAGATTTCAGACAGGGAGTGTTGTGTTACACTATGTGATTATTCTTGCTCTGTGTCTTTAAGATCTGTCCCCTTCTTTCTAGCTGAACTCTCTCTCTCACCGTAGTTCTTTATATATCTCCTCCACTTCCTGATTCTGGTCATTACTCCTGTATATCTTCCATGCTAAACATCTTACATGTGGCTTACAACTGCAACGTTTTTCTACCTATGAATATCCATCATTAAACGGAACATTCGAAAGGATTCATCGTCTGTCGTCCTAACTGTGAGTTTATTCATTGAGTTAAACTGCCTGTATCGATGCAAGGGATGAATATCAAACCAGCTTGAGTAAAGCCTACTTAAACCTGGAGATGAACTTTATTGCTTTGTAGTTGAGACAGAACACACACACACACTGTGATTTTATTAGTAAACTTACCTTTAATAACAGTATTCTATTCTATTCTAATCTATTCTATCCCAGAACAGGAGGTCGTGGGCCACATCAGAGGGCTCCGCGGGCCACATGTGGCCCCCGGGCAACTGCTTGGGCACCCCTGATGTAGTGCATCCCCAAGGGAGCTGCAAATGAACTGGGATCCCCCACTATTGCACATCCAGGCACAACAAATTTCCCTAGGCACTCCAGAGTCAGAGAACAGTCTGTTTATTTGTTTTTATTTATTGAGGGTTAAAAACTTGGATAGGGATGGTAGGTTATGGGATACTCACTTGACTTCAGCAAAACCTTGGAAACAACCTCTGGGACATCTCCCTATCTACAGTCTATATACAGTCTCCTTTAGGCCCCTTTCACACAAAATGGACAGTCTATCCGTTTTTCTTCTATCCGTCAACGGACGACAATGCATTCCTATGGGCAAACGGATGACCATCTGTTACCATCCGTTAACCTCCGCTTCCGATTTTATCAGTTTTTTTAGTGTACAATACTCTCCTCCGGCACACACTTGCTTGCTGGCTCCAGCTAAATCACAGTTAGTTGAAAGGCTCTCAGTCAGACTTAGCAATGGCCCTTTACAGGCAGGAACTCTCAGCCTCCTCTCCCTTGCATCCACAGCTTATTAATACAGCAGAGACACAGCTGCAGGATCATGTGACCAGACTGGAGCAGCAGAAAGAAGGTAAATACACAAATCTTTTCCACATAGGGTATGCAGGATATGTAGCAGGAAGGGACATTTTTAAGAATAGTTAGTTAATAGAAATTCCACTTTAAGATGGCAACATTTAGATAGTGATTCTATCAAAAACTAAGCAAAAAAAAACCCTTCTGACTAGAGTGCCATTTTCATTAACTCCACCATGCGGCTTGTTGTTCTATTCAATGGTCTGACAGCAGCTCTGTTAAACATTGTTCCAGCTCACTGCGATCACATTTTATAGCGTGTAAAAGACCTTTCCTGCCTCCAGCAGCGATACAAAGAACACTGAGATATATTCCCATTCATTTACTATGTCAATAGGCCAAATAAAAAACTTTTATAATAGATCAACCATCTAGCAGAGCTTAAACAAACACTCACCTGTTCAGAGAGATGCACAATGAGTTTGCAAAGTGTGAGCTTTTAGAACTATGTGAACCAAGTCCTTCCCCCATAGACACTGATATTCATTAGAACGTGCCGTGATCCAGGACTTTTTATTTATTATTGTACTGGCCATTACCTGAATAAAAATAATAGGTAACTACGTGCAAATTAAGATTGTGGCAAAGAAAGTACATAAAAGAAAGTAAAAAGAGAAAAAAGAGGTGCAATGAGTGTTTAAAGTGGTTGTAAACCCACTTATGTAACTTGCAACTACAGGTAAGCTTAAGGCTTACCTGTAGGTGCAAGATTAAGGCTTACCTACAGGTAAGCCTTAAGATTAAGGCTTACCTGTAGGTGCAAGAAATATCTCCTAAACCTATACGGTTTAGGAGATATTTTACAAAAAAGAAAGCACCGCTGTCTACGGCGCATGCGCGCCGTAGACAACGGCGCATTCATAGGGTTAATCCCATTCACAAATCCAGCTTAGCCGGATTTGACGGCTCCCACGCGCATGAGCGGAGTCACGTCTTCGCCGCTCCGGCCAATCACAGCGCCAGAGCGGCGCTGTGATTGGCTGGAGCGGCGATACCCGGAAGTAACATTCCGGCTATCGCCACAGCGATGGCTGCGGCTGGAGAGGGAGACGAGGACGGCTTCGGGGGCCCCGATCTAAGGTAAGTGATGCATAATGAGCTAGTATGCTAGTCATACCAGCTCATTATGCCTTTGTCTTGCAGGTGGGATAAAAAAAAAAATCTTTACAAGGGTTTACAACCACTTTAAAAGGAACCTGTCACTAGAACAAACTGGCATAAAACTGCAATGGGGATACTATAGTGCAGTGGTTCTCAAACTCAGTATTCAAGTACCCCCAACAGGCCATGTTTGCAGGTGCTTTAAATCAGAGTCATTGGCTTGGTATTTTGGACAGCTTTTTTAATCTAAGAGAAATTCCCAAAACATGGCCTGTTGGGTAAGGTGACCAGATTTTTTAAATGAAATCCGGGGACATTTTGTTATTTTTACTAGTAATGGCGGCAATCAGCGACTCTCTATTCGTCGCCGCCCACCTCACAGCCTGTCAAATCTAATGCCCTGTACATACGATCGGATTTCCGATGGATTTTTCCATCGGAAATCCGATGAAGCTGACTTCCATCAGTCTTGCCTACACACCATCAGTCAAAAATCCGACCGTCCCAAACGCCGTGACGTAAAACCCCCCTGAAGAGCTGAGAAAAATTAATTTCAATGCTTCTGAGCATGCGTCGACTTGATTCTGAGCATGCGTGGGTTCCCCACAGACGATCAGAATTTTTTATCGTTTTTTTTATCATCGGTATAATTTAAAACATGTTCTATTTTTTTATACCGATGGGGAAAAAGACCGATAGGGCCCACACACGATCGATTTGTCCAAAGAAAAAAGTCCATCGGTCTTTTTTCATCAGAAAAAACGATTGTGTGTACGCGGCATTCCTCTCTGGGCCCGGCTACTACTGGGTGGGGAGCGGAGGAAGATCACTCCGCCAGGAAAGGCAAGGAGATAAACAGGCAGGCGGCTGGCCGGGACTTGAGCCAAGGCAGAAGAACATGCGAGCAGAGCTGAATGGGCATGCACCCGAAACTGAAGAAATATTCCCTCCACTCCGACCAGCACATGATCATAAGAAAGGGGCACAGATAATGGAAAAAAAACACACACCCTCTTAAGCTAGGAGGAGCAGCGGAGCGGGGGTGTGCAATTCAGATTTTTTTTTAAATTCTGCACTGACTGTCTTTGAAATTGCCCCAACCCCTGTTTAAATCCAATCCGGGGACAAACCGGGACAGACTTGGTCCGGGGACAGTGTCCTCAATCCGGGGACTGTCCCCTGAAACCGGGGATGTCTGGTCACCCTACTGTTGGGGGTACTTATGGACTGAGGTTGAGAACCACTGCTATAGTGGACACCACATGGGTGCTATTATATGTAGCGGGGTCTCCTTTAAGGCCTCGGGACTACGTTACCCAGAACCCCGTTCGGCACCCAGAGTGCAAGTAGCCACCGCGGAGACTCATGGGAGGGGTTATTTAAGGAGGAGGCGAGGCGGAGCTCGGCCTCTTTGGGACACCGCGCTGCAAGCAAGAGTTTCTTCCTGTGCGGATCTGCTGCAGTGCAAGGCCTGAAGCCTGGGCCTTGCGCAACTTCCAAAGAGCCTTCCACCCCACTGCGGAGCCTGGGTGGCATCTGACTTGTCGAGCGAGGACATCAGTTGGATCGGGGACCTGATCGTTGCAGATGCTGTGTGCGGATACACAGGAAGGTGGAAGTCCCGGACTGGGATCGCGTCCGGAGTGGTGAGCGGGCACCTGCCCAAACCAATAGACTGTGCCGTGTTCAGGCCTATAGACTGCATAGGCCCACAGTTCCGTTTATCTGCTGTTCCCCGGGGGGGGGGGGGACCGGTAGCAGGACAGAGTTGAAGTGCCCCCCTCCCCAGTATAGTGTTCCAAGTTATTGCCTGGTTGTGGATTACAAATTACTATTCATCAAGTGCACTACCGAAAGCTGGCATGCAAAGAAATCCCTATAGGAGGTGGCTGAGATTTACTCCATGTCAGGCCTGACCGGGGTGGGGAGTTAGGTTATTGTTAGTGCGCCACAGGGAGCGCATACCATAATAGCTACGCGTGGTGGAGTACCGCGCAGCGCCATTATTGTGTGCTGTATTGATTTCTGCAGGGCTCTGCAGGCCAGTTGCATGTGTTGTATTCTGTCTATGCTACCTTTAATATAATAGTAAACTGTTATATTTAACCTCTCGCCTCAGTGTGTTGTCTTACTGCTAAGAGATTACCCCTTGCAATATTATTGAATTTGATACAAATATAACCCCTAGACTAACTGTGCCAGAGTGGGTCAAGTAAGATTGCCGGGGGTTGGCGGTACTGTATACAGGGCCCGAAATAAAACCAAGCGGCTCTCTTAACTGGGGGTAGCGCTACACGTGGGGGCTCTCGAGTCCGGGATCCTGTTGCAGCAAGTAATGCGCCAAAAGTACCAGCATGGACCCACTAGAAGTAGGACAGTGGTGTAAAACGGTCGGCACAGATCCAGCCGGGGTAGTAGTCATAGAACACCCAGGGATCTGGCAAGAAGAAGCGGTGAAGCAGCTAGTGATGTCACTGTCACCGTATCAGAAAGCATGGGTGGTGGATGTCAGTACGAATTCCTCACTGACCCACGCATTAGTGGAAAGGAAGGACGGAGTCCCAGAACATTTCAAGAATCCAAGTGTAGAAGCTATAGATGATCAGACTTATAGCCTAATACATGCGCTGCCGCTTAAGCCAGGAGGACGGTCTCAGACACCAAAACTATCTCCATCACCCACCCCAAAAGTAGAAAGACAGGTGAAAAGGGAAAGTCCCGGGTCGCCATCTGCCACTCTCGGCGCAGAGTTGTGCGCGGTCCTGGGGGAACTTGTGGCACAGTGTAAGAAAGATCCTACAGATTACCAGATGTCAGGATACAGAAAACTTAGAATATTCTCAGGAAGGAAATCTGTGCCCTCGGGTGAAGAGGGGTTCGAGGAGTGGTTAGACGGTGCCACTCAGGCCCTAGAAGAATGGGAAGTCCCAGACCACAGAAAGAAGCAGAGAATTCCTGAGAGCTTGAAGGGGCCTGCTCTAGAGGCCATACGCAACCTCAAGATGAGTAAGACAGACTGTATTGCTCAGGACTATCTGGACATTCTGCAGAATGTGTTCGGTGGAACAGAGAAAATCACTGAGCTCACCTATCAGCTGGAGCACTGCTACCAAAAGACAGGAGAGAAGCTCTCAGAGTTCATGGGGCGCCTGGACAAGATCCTGCATAAGATGATTCTGAAGAAGGGGATTGACCCACGGAAGGTGGATAAGGCCCGTGTCCAACAGATGATGAGAGGATCTCAGCCCCTGGACCCCATCGCATTGGCGCTACGCACAAGACAGGACGGGAAGAGCCTGGAGTACCCTGACTTGATCCGTGTGGTCAGAGAGGAAGAAGCGATGCTGGAGGAGAAGAAGAGGAGCCTACCAGTTGAGTCGGTGAATCCTCCTCCAGTGATGGTCAGGACGGCCATGACCCTGGAAAGAGACTCAGAGGTGGATACCTTGAAGTCACAGATGTCCCAGGTGTTGGGGATGCTGACCTCCCTGATGGAAAAGAAGTCAAGGGAACCAGATAGGGAAAGTCCGAGGAAGGAGCTGTTTCCCAACACCGCAACGCCCGCATCCCTGGAAGATTGGGGGGATGTGATCTGTTTATATTGTGGAGGAGCTGGCCATTTCGCCAAAGTGTGTGCCAGCCCAAAGAAAAAAAAGATGAATAACCGCAAGCCGCCGGAAAACTTCAGCGGGCCCCGGTGAAAGAGTCAACCGGGTGCCCATCATCTCCAGTGAGCTCCAAACTGAATGAGAAGCACATGAAAAGAGTGGAGAAGACCCCTCAGAAGAAACGCAAAGTTCCTCAGAAGGAACGCACCCCAAAGAAAGAGAGTAGTGTCCCTCAGCGGGTAGTTACACCCACCAAAAGGAGGGAGATCAATGCATACCAGGCCCAAGAGAGACTTAAGTCCAAAGAGAAATGGAAGAAAGAAAGTCAAAAGGGAAAATGCAAAGATCAAAAGAAAGAGACCCCCTTGAAACGATATCCAGAAAAGCTGGTGGGTCCCTCCCCGATAGTACCAGTTCAAGTGGAGGGAGTCTACACAAGAGCCATACTGGATACTGGGGCGCAAGTGACCCTGTTGTACCGGGACTTTTATGACGAGCATTTAAGTCATCTACCCATCCAGAAGATTGAAGAGTTGGAGATATGGGGAATTGGGACAGAGAGTTTCCCCTATGATAGCTATCTGCCTATAAAACTGACTTTTGACCCGTCCATAGCCAGAAAGGCTGAAGTGTTCGACACCTTAGCTGTGGTGTGCCCCCGACCGCCTGGAGCTAACAAGAGCTCCCTGATAATAGGGACGAACACGGATCTGGTCCGAAGACTCTTGGCCCCTCTGACCAGAAGGAAAGACCTCACAGTCACTAAGATCCACCCAATGTTGAAGACAGCCTACCAATGGCTGATCTTGGAACAGAAGGCCCCGGAAGAGGGGGTAGGGAAGATCTGAAGGGTGGGGAGAAGGGGAATAGTGCTGCAGCCCGGTGAAGTAACCTGCTTGAAAGCCACAGTGAAACTCACTTGGGAACAGCCTGGCCCTTTTGTCATGTTGGAACCCGACCCAAGGGAAGAACATTCGGGCTTAGAAGTAGTCACAGAAGTGGTCCCGGTGAGGGCCCTGAAGAAGGCTCATTGTAAAGTGCCTGTGAGCATCAGAAATACCACGGATGGTCCCATGGAAATCCCAGCCAGGCTGTTACTGGGCCGGGTGAGCCCAGCTTCACCAGACGTGGAGAAGACAGATGGAGAAAATACTGTGCGGGAGAAACTTTCCATGGAGAATCCAAATCTGCCCAGGGCTTGGAAAGAGAGAGCCAAGGCCCAGTTGACCAGGTGGACGAGGATCTTTTCTCAAGATGAATTCGACGTGGGGTGTGCTAGGAGTGCCACCCATCGAATCCGCCTCCAGGAAGACAAGCCCTTCAGGGAGAGGGTTAGGCGGGTTCCGTTAGCAGACCTCAAAGACTTGAGGGAACAGCTCGCCGAGCTCAGGCGAACAGGCGTGATTCGAGAATCTAGAAGTCCCTATGCCTCCCCTATAGTGGTGGTCCGGAAGAAGAATGGGTCACTGAGGCTGTGCATAGACTATAGGACCCTCAACAGGAGAACCATACCGGATCAATATACCACTCCAAGGATAGAGGATGCCCTACAGAGCTTGTCTGGAGCCAAGTGGTTCAGTGTTATGAACCTCATGAGCGGGTACTATCAGATCCCGATGCATCCAGAAGACAAAGAGAAGACGGCTTTCATAACCCCGGTAGGGTTCTTTGAATTCAACCGGATGCCTCAAGGTCTGTCTGGAGCTCCAGCCACCTTCCAACGTCTCACGGAGAAGACTGTGGGAGATATGAACCTCATCGAAGTCCTCGTATACTTGGATGACATCATTGTCTTCGGAAGGACCTTGGAAGAGCATGAGGAGAGGCTGGAGAAAGTTTTGAAGAGATTGAGTGAGGAAGGACTCAAGCTCTCACCTGAAAAATGACAATTCTAACAGTCATCAGTTAACTTCCTGGGGCACATAGTGTCTGAAGATGGGGTAGCCACAGACCCCGAAAAATTGGAGGCAGTTACCTCCTGGCCCACAACTGTGACAGAGCTCAGATCCTTTCTGGGGTTCTGTTCCTATTACAGGAGGTTTGTGGAGGGGTTTGCTCGGATAGCCAGGCCTCTGAATGAGCTGCTAAAGATGGAGGGGGAAGAGGATGACACAGGGCCCAGAAAGCCAGGGGAGTCAGTCAAGGACCAGTGGAATGAGAAGTGTGAGAATGCCTTCCAGATGTTGAAGAAGACATTAACCACTGCCCCTGTCCTGGCCTACGCAGACCCTAAGAAGCCTTATGAACTTCATGTAGATGCCAGTCATGATGGTTTGGGGGGAGTGCTGTACCAGGAGCATGAAGAGCAACTGAGGCCTGTTGCGTATGTGAGCAGAAGTCTGACTCCCTCCGAGAAGAACTACCCCACCCATAAGTTGGAATTCCTGGCCCTCAAGTGGGCGGTAGTTGACAAACTCAGAGACTATTTGTATGGGGCGGAATTCACAGTGAAAACAGACAACAACCCCCTTACCTATCTTTTCACCACAGCAAAGTTGGATGCCGCAGGACATAGATGGTTGGCGGCGCTGTCTGCCTTCAATTTCAGCCTGAAATACAGACCTGGGGCTGGAAACCGAGATGCAGACGCCTTGTCTAGGAGATCTCACGTCCCCATTTGCAGTACAGAAGACGGGACCCAAGTGGCACCCGACGGGGTGCGGGCCCTCTGTCAAGGGGCTGAACTTCAAGCCAGTGGCGGCTCAAGAGCAGAAGAGATAGGGGTTACCATAGTAGGAGTTCCCAAGCAATACTGTGGAGTAACCCAACTGGGGGAGGATAACTTGCCAAAATTGTCAAAAAAGGAGTTGAGATCAGACCAATTGGAAGACCCCATGGGGAGATTGGTCTTGGAGGCCCTAGAGAATCAGGACCCGAATAGACTCTTACGCCACCCTTCAAAGGAGGCTCGCCTATTGAGGAAGGAGTGGGACAAGTTACAGGTGCATCAGGGAGTGGTCTACCGAAGGGGCCCCTCTGATGACCTAGAAGACAAATGGCAATTGTTCTTGCCTGAGAAGCACCGAGAGACAGTCCTGGTTGCTCTGCACGACAACCATGGTCACCTAGGGGCGGAAAGGACCTTCAAACTCATTAGAGACCGTTACTATTGGCCCTGCATGAGGGCTGAAGTTGAAGAATACTGCCACTCATGTGCACGATGCATCCAGAGAAAAACTTTACCTCATCAAGCTGCCCCAATGGGCTATCTGCAAAGTCAAAGCCCACTTGATCTGGTATGCATTGATTTTCTCTGCCTCAAACCCGACTTGAGTGGACTAGGAAATGTTCTGGTAGTAACCGACCATTTCACCCGGTATGCCCAGGCCTTTCCAACCAAGGACCAGAAGGCTTCCACCGTGGCCAAAGTGCTGATGGAGAAATACTTCGTACATTATGGGCTACCGCAACGGCTCCATTCGGATCAGGGAAGGGATTTTGAAAGTCGGTTGATCCGGAAACTCCTGGATTCTTTGGGGATCAAGAAGACAAGGACTACCCCCTACCATCCACAAGGTGATGCTCAGCTGGAGAGGTTCAACCGAACCCTGCTCAACATGCTGGGGACTTTACGCAGTGAGAAGAAGCAACAATGGAGCGACCACATAGCGGCCATTGTGCATGCATACAATAGCACCACCAGTGACGCTACAGGATACTCACCCTATAGACTCATGTTCGGGAGAGAAGCAAGGCTGCCAGTAGATCTGGCCTTTGGCACTACCATAGACCATTGTTCTGCTGCTTCCCACAAGGGATATGTCGATAGACTCAGACGTAATCTGAAAGTGGCCTATGAACAGGCACAGGTGGCCTCGGAACAAAGGGGGGCCCGCAACAAGAGACATTTTGATTTAAAAGTTAGGATTCAAGATCTACAACCTGGAGACAGAGTGTTGTTGCGGAATCTGGGGATCCCTGGAAAACACAAGCTTGCAGACAGATGGAGACCTGAACCTTATGTTGTTTGCAAAAGACTGCCGAGTCTACCCGTTTACAGACTTAAACCAGAAGGGAAGGTGGGACCTTTGAAGACCTGGCATCAGAACCACCTACTCCCACTAGCAGAGGCAGTTCGGATACCCCCTGTGACGGATTCCCCTGAGCCAACTTTCATCCTGGATACTCCCAGACCGAACACTCGGTCCCGGATCCCTCAGATTGGGGATACAGAGACCTCGGAGATGAGTGAAGATGAGGGAGAAGAACTTGACTGGCTTTGGCCTTCACAGGCCCCAGGAACTTCTGCTATTGATCTTCCACCTGAAGAAGACACCATAGATCAGACGCTGAATGCAGAAGCTACTGAGTTCATTCCATCCAGTCCTTGGTCGGATTCTTGGGAGAGCGCTTGTGACTTACCCCCAGAAGAAGATCCAAGGGAGTCCCTGTACCTCCCTGCCCCGGAGTCCAGTGCTCCCGAACCAGAAGTAATTCCTGAGTTGGTTCCAGAGGAGGAGCCTGTTCTAACAGAGAGCCCAAGAGGACAGAGGAAGCGAGGAGCCATAAAGCCTCCTAGAAGATTAACTTACCCACAGATGGGGAGAAGTGCGGAAGACACTGTGGTTATTGCCAGAAGGAGTACGGAGCAGCCTGACCCTCCCACTGTTCATTTAGTGGGGGGAAACCCCAGCTCACTCTCTGGCACAGTTAGGCAGGACACTAGTGATGGTGTGACCTGTGGGCAGGGGAGTTCACCGCCTCGGTTTTGGTGGGAATTTCCTCTGCCAACATCATACGAAACTTTGATTGATGTTGTACGTTCTGTGATTTAAGTTTATGTTATCTTTGGGGACCAAAGAGTTTAAGTGGGGGGGAGTGTGTAGCGGGGTCTCCTTTAAGGCCCCTGGGACTACATTACCCAGAACCCCGTTCGGCACCCAGAGTGCAAGTAGCCACCGCGGAGACTCATGGGAGGGGTTATTTAAGGAGGAGGCGAGGCGGAGCTCGGCCTCTTTGGGACACCGCCCTGCAAGCAAGAGTTTCTTCCTGTGCGGATCTGCTGCAGTGCAAGGCCTGAAGCCTGGGCCTTGCACAACTTCCAAAGAGCCTTCCACCCCACTGCGGAGCCTGGGTGGCATCTGACTTGTCGAGCGAGGACATCAGTTGGATCGGGGACCCGATCGTTGCAGACGCTGTGTGCGGATACACAGGAAGGTGGAAGTCCCGGACTGGGATCGCGTCCGGAGTGGTGAGCGGGCACCTGCCCAAACCAATAGACTGTGCCGTGTTCAGGCCTATAGACTGCATAGGCCCACAGTTCCGTTTATCTGCTGTTCCCCGGGGGGGGGGGGACCGGTAGCAGGACAGAGTTGAAGTGCCCCCCTCCCCAGTATAGTGTTCCAAGTTATTGCCTGGTTGTGGATTACAAATTACTATTCATCAAGTGCACCACCAAAAGCTGGCATGCAAAGAAATCCCTATAGGAGGTGAGATTTACTCCATGTCAGGCCTGACCGGGGTGGGGAGTTAAGTTATTGTTAGTGCGCCACAGGGCGCGCATACCATAATAGCTACGCGTGTGGAGTACCGCGCAGCGCCATTATTGTGTGCTGTATTGATTTCTGCAGGGCTCTGCAGGCCAGTTGCATGTGTTGTATTCTGTCTATGCTACCTTTAATATAATAGTAAACTGTTATATTTAATCTCTCGCCTCAGTGTGTTGTCTTACTGCTAAGAGATTACCCCTTGTAATATTATTGAATTTGATACAAATATAACCCCTAGACTAACTGTGCCAGAGTGGGTCGAGTAAGATTGCCGGGGGTTGGCGGTACTGTATACAGGGCCCGAAATAAAACCAAGCGGTTCTCTTAACTGGGGGTAGCGCTACATATAGACCATTATTTTTTTTATATTTCTCTCTATGTGCTCCCATACCTTGTGCAACCCAGAGTTGTGTGCAATATGAAAATCTCAACTTGCGACAAGTTGGAGCTTAGGCAAAGACTTTGTGTTCCACAATGCAGTGCAGGCCTCGTAAAAAAAACTACTAAGAGGTTGATTTATGAAAACTGGACAGTGCAAAATCTGGTGCAGCTCTCAATAGAAACCAATCAGCTTCAGTGGGTGCCACTCCATTAGAGGCACAGGGGCGCCACCCCCCCAATATATGCACCCAGCCCCTAATTACATGCAGGGCACCGGACGCTTGGACTTGTTTTTTTTTGTTTTTTTTAAGCACATAATTGGAGCCTGAGGCTCTACTTTGCTTCAAACTGAGCCTACCCAGTTGTGTGACATTAGCGAATCAATATTCTCTAATGTCTTCCTGCTTCTCCTCCAATCAGGAAGGAGGTCCTGAGACCCGATGGCCCAGGGAGTCTTAGGACTCCTGGCTGACGAGGATTCTTGGCCCCTCCCGCTGTAGCTGTCAAATCAGGAGAGGAAAGAAGCGGCCGGTCACGTGAGTGCCGCTAGGAAATAAGGTAACAAACTGCCTTTTTTTTTAAATGAAGCAGATACACTGGGGCACACAGAATTACGGAAGACAGAGGATTGCATGAAAATGACAAAGTGGGGTTACAACCACTTTAATATTATATCCACTGCTATGTATTTTAACTTGGAGACTCTCAAATATCGAATTGGGACTGCTGTATACATGGGAGCCTTGGCAAGGCACTGTGGCTTTCACAAATATTTGCAAATGAGTGCAACTAAACCCTTTGTTTTTAACGTGAATTGTTAGACAGGTCTTTTTTTTTTTTTTTTGCCGGCTAGCTGGTAAGTGTGTTAGGAAATTTTCTGTTGTTGGTGATGTGCAAAACCCTTCCATGTGCACCTTAGGCTTCATGTACACGGGACGTTTTTACAACTGCTCCTGAACGATTTAACTTGACAGATAGCAACCCACCTTTAAAACGTTCGTTTTGCCTTGTTTACATGCAGCGTTTAGCCGCATTTAGAAGTGTTTAAAAATATTTTTTTTTTTAAATGGCCGAAAAACGCCTATAAACAAAACACTGCTAAATGCGGGTTACTGCGTTTAGCCGCGTTTAGTCGCATTTGGCGTCTGAAACGTGGAGATCTTCGGCGTCTGAACCCATTTTTTTGCTTTCAAAGAAACGCTGTTAAACGCAACTGTCTAAAAACGTCAATAAACGAGACTGTGTACATGGTCACATAGGATAATATTGAAGGAGTTCATGGGGCAGTTGAAAAAAGCGTCCAACAGCCTCTGAACGTACGTTTAGCAGCGTCCCGTGTACATGGGGCCTTAGGCTTAATGTACACGGGACGTTTTGAAACCTCTACTGAATTTACCTTGACAGATAGTAATCCACGTTTAAAAATCTCAGTTTTGCCACATTTACATGCAACATTTAGCCACGTTTGCATTAGGGAACGTTTTTTTTTCCAAACAGTCAAAAATGTATCTCCATTAAAAACGCCTTTTTTACCAAGTTTACACGCATTTACAAGCTGTTACAGGCATTTGCTTTCCAAAAAAAGCTTCTAAACCCAACTGCCTAGAAACGACTATAAGCGACCCTGTGTACATGTACTGATAAGATAACATAGAGGAGAGTTCAGGGGCAGCTGAAAAAAATGCCCAACTCCCCCTAAACATCCGTTTACCAGCAGCAGTGTACATGAAGCCTTACTGCAAAGGCTAGTTATAGATTAGGGTGGTTGCCATTTATCTGTACAGCTTGTTCCATGGAACCCTGATTGAGAATGGTTGCCCTACATTCACCTGCTTTTCTCACTTCCACACCCCACATGTTGTTAGCCTGTGACCAACTTAACCACTTGCCGACCACCTGCCGCAAGTTGTACTGCGGCAACGTGGCACGGCTGCACGAAACTATGTACCTGTACGTCGTTCCGTGAAATAGCCACTGGGTGGCGTGCGTGCGGCCATTGGCCACAGGGGGAGCTAATCAGCGGGTCCGGAAGACGCAATGTCCGGCGAAACCCGTGGATTGTTCCCCAGAGAGATAGAACAGTGGCGGGGTTGCCATCCTCCAGCACTTACTGACAAAACAAGGAAAATTTACTGGCGGAGCACATTTTTTACTGGCAACCTGAAAAATTACAGAACTCCTATTGAAAACTAACACACTAAATATTTGAACAGTATAAACATGATATGGAAACACTGACAATACCTATAACAAGGTCATTTTCTTGATTTACACTTAAAAAGTCAACAGCATGAAATTTTCAGCCCCTGATATTTACTGGCAGTTGTAAAAAAAATCACTGGTTTTTACAAACTGTCAGTAAATTTACTGGCGGTTGGCAACAGTAAACGGTAGTCTGCCAATGTAAACAAGGCAGACCATCTTTCTCTCAGGCATGGACACTGTGATCTTGTGCTCCTTCTAATAAGGGACATGGATCGCTGTGTCCATGCAGTGAGCCCATCCCCCCCACACTAAGAAAGCACAAACAGGCAACACACTTAACCCTTTAATCGCCCCTGATGTTAACCCCTTCCCAGCCAGTGTCATTTATACAATGACAGTGCATATTTTTAGCACTGATCAGTGTAATAATGGCACTGGTTCCTAAAAAAAAGTGTCCGATTTGTCCGCTGCAATGTCTCAGTCCCGCTAAAAATTGCCGATCGCTGCTATTAGTAAAATAAAAATAAAAATATGTACCAGAATACATATTGGCCTAAACTGATGAAGAAATTTGATTTTTTTTCAAAATTTTATTGGATATGTTTTATAGCAGAA
Organism: Rana muscosa; assembly: GCA_029206835.1. Taxonomy (NCBI): domain Eukaryota; kingdom Metazoa; phylum Chordata; class Amphibia; order Anura; family Ranidae; genus Rana; species Rana muscosa. Next base: position 113,831,538 of record JARGYO010005626.1, read on the forward strand.
AGTAAAAAATATATAATTTTTTTTCAAAATTGTCTGTCTTTTTTTTGTTTCTAGAGCAAAAAAAGCCCTGCAGAGGTGATCAAATACCACCAAATGAAAGCTCTATTTGTGGGGAAAAAAATGTATTTGGGCACAGCATTGCGCGACCATGCAATTGTCAGTTAAAATAACGCAGTGCCATATCGCAAAAAATAGCCTGGTCATTAAGGGGGTAAAACATTCCGGTCCTTAAGTGGTTAAACAGATCCAATTAATCAGAGTCAAACCCGAAATATTTGATATATATATATATATATATATATATATATATATATATATATATTCACTATTCTAACACTGAATCGCCTCTCTGCCAATCAGGAAGCGTGGGTGTGAGATGCGTTTCCTGAAAAGAGAAGCGTTCTGATTGGCCGCCGAGCAGGAGGGAGGAGACGGAAGCCGCCGAGCAGGGGAAGGAGATGCCTGTTCATGATGCCTGTGGAGGAGAGCTGGGGAAGCTGCCCGTGATTGCCTGCCATGGATGAGGTAAGTGCATCGACTGACTGACCGACCCGCCCCCCCCCCAAAAAAAAATTACCACCAGCCGCCACTGGTAACTAGACCCATGATGTATCATAAGGATGTGTGTTTTTCCGCCAAAAGTTATCTAGTATCTACTAGGACAGTGGTGGCTGGTCGGTCTGGTCAGTCCGGCACTTACTCCATCGTGGCGGGTGGCAGGCAGCGTGGTGCAGCGGCTCAGCGCCAAGTCCCCCCGCTCCGTAGCGGCTTCCAGCTTCTCCCTTCCTCCTCCTAGGCGTCCAATAGGATCGCCTGTCCTTTCAGGCAATCCGGTGACCGGTGTCAAAACCCACTTCCTGATTGGCCGGGAGGAGAATCAGTGTTACAACAGTGAGTATTGATTCGCTGTTGTAACACACCTGGGTGGGCTCGGAGCGCACTCAATGCGACCCAAGCCCACCCTATATTGAAGCCTATTAGAGCCTCTGGCTTCTAATCGGTGCTTCAAAAAAAACAGGATCCATGTCCTGAAAGGGGCTGGATGCATGGATAGGGGAGACGGCGATGGACGGGGGGGGGGGCCCGCGGAGCCCTCTGATGTGGCCCGCGACCTCCTGCTCTGGGATGGTGGTTTGGCAAGCCCAGATCGCAGGTTGCCGACCCATCATCCCAGAGCATCAGTGTTGTGAATGAACCCGACGGTAGAGAAAGCAAGCAGCTGCAGAGCAGAGCCACATAAGCCAATGCTTCCTGTATAGCACCGCCTCCTGTCACAATCGATACAAAATGCACTCTGCCTGGGACAGCAACAGCCGGGAAAAACTGAATGGAAGACTGTTATTAAAGTTTAGTTTATTACTGAAATCACAGTGTATATATGGGCATATCTTTTCTGCAGTGGTTACTGGGCTGCTTTCAGACGAATCCGCAGGTGCAGCGCAGTGCACCTGCACCGAGCCATAGACTTCTGTTATTACCTGCGGATTTGGTGTGCTTTCAGAAAATGCACCACACCTGCAGGATATAATAGAAGTCTATGGCAAAGTGCAGCTGACCTGCAGGAAAGCCACAGGTGCATGTGGTGCATCAGTGTGAAAGCAGCCTCGGACCCAATAGGACCCTCCATTTACCTCTATATCCATTTACGCCCGCTTACCTCCGATCCGATCCGCAAAAAAACAAAAAACAAAAGGGGACCCGTTCCATTCCGTCTGGGCGGATTGAATTGGAGGGCCCATAGAGTAGCGTGGACACAGACCTGTCACCCGCCCATTCCACTCATTTTGGCCCACGACTGGTTACCAAGTCGCTTCAGTGGCCCTCGCTCTTCAAAAGGTTGGGCACCCCTGAGATAGATAGATAGATAGATAGATAGATAGATAGATAGATAGATAGATAGATAGATAGATAAATAGATAGACAGCCACTCCAAGGTATATACAGGTAAACAAACTGGCGACTTCCTAGTGCACATAAAGTGTTAATAGCAGACTCATGAGACTCGTATATGCACACATACACTATAAACGCCAACACTCCTAGCTTAAAAATGTAATTGCGCAACATGTTTGCCATAATATGAGCTGTGTAGCTTTCATGAAGCCTTTAAAAAAAACACGTGACGCAGACTATTGGCTCCCTGCTATTGTCAGTATGCTTCTTGTTTACCCAGCCCAAATATTTGTCCAATATTCCTGGCTCTTTGGAAATAAAGAAACACTCTTTACAAGTCTCTCGGTGTCGTTTTTTTCTCAATCTGTTGCTCTGCTGAGTATATTCCACGCACAATTCTCTGTGTATATCTATCTAGGAACCCCGTTCTCCTTTACAGGGATTCCCTTTTGATTCATTCTCCTTGCACTCACCTGACTGGTACCAAATAACAGTTCATCTGTCTCATCTGTCACCCGGCCGGCGCGTAGTACACCTGCTCTACCAGTTCTCTCTCAGTCCTGCCAAGTGAACATGTGTAGCAGGTGGAACTGGTCCTAGATGTCTTCTACAATCACAAGAGGGGAACTATTTTTAGCTCTCAGATAAGCTGCAGTTTCCTGTGTGATATCAATAAGCATTATGAAAAGAATGCAGAGCCCTCATCCCTACAGAATAAAAACAATACATTAAATATTAAAACTTCATCTAAAAATATGGAAACGTGAATGAACTCTTTACTATGTGTTTACTGAGGAATAATAGGATGATGGTGGTCAGGTCTCTTATGGACTGTTGTTATCTATTGCCTCGTTTTGACTGAGCGGATCGGTTCGGTACGGTTCGGTACGGTACGCTATTTTGGGTGTTTCCATTATGAAAGCGGCCCATACAACCGAACCATACCGCACCATTCTGGGTCCTGCTTCAGATGTGGGGCCTAGAAAATGGTACAGTTCGGTTAGGGCGGAGTTACTGGCTTCACAAAATACATTCCAGTGATTGGTGGACACGCTAGGCATTTTTTCTAAACCCTGTATGGCCCCTGATGGTCCGACTTGCAGTGGAAACGCTCACCAGAATAGATCGGACCTAACTGTTCCAAACTGTACCGACCCGATTCGTCCCGCTCAGTGGAAACGAGGCACAAGTAAGTAGGTATTGTCAATGACTTCGCTTTGGGTCTTTCCCGACCTTTAAATTGTATGCTCTAAAGCAGGGGTGTCCAAACTTTTTTCAAAGAGGGCCAGATTTGATGAAGTGAAAATGCGTCAGAGGCGATCATTTTGCCTGACATTCTTTGAACCAATAAAATTCGGTCTAATTTCGGTCTAAAGCCTCGTACCGCGATCGGATTATCCGACGGGAATTGTGTGATGACAGGCCGACTGTTTGTATGGACAATTGTTGTCGGATTTTCCACCAACAAATGTGGGATAGCATGCTTTAAAATTGTCCGCCAACAATTGTGTGTTGTCGGATTTTCAGATGGTGTGTACACAAGTCCGTTGGACAAAACACGCATGCTCGGAAGCAATGCTCACCATAACACAACATTAGCAGAAGTTGCCCAAAGGGTGGCGCTAAAGAGCTGAAAAACCATGCAGTTTCGTGTTTGTTGGCCAACAATTCTTTGCCGTTTGTATGCAATACAAGTTCATGGCCAACGCCCTTCGGACAAAAGTCCTACGCTTTGTCCGATGAAAATCCGATCGTGTGTACGAGGCTTGAAGGCAGGCATCCCAATACTTTTGGTAATATAGTGTAGCAGTGGACAGATTAAGGGCAGGTTTGCTTGGAGGGAGCCCACTCCTCCTTAGGCCGGGTTCACACTGGTACGACAAACGCTCCGACATTGGGAGCTCATGTCGCATGACGTGTGAAAATCAATGTTTCCCTATGGGAGCCGTCTTAACTGGTCCGACACATGTCGGTCCGACTTTGAAAATGCTCCCTGTACTACTTTGGTCCGACTTTGATCCTACTTCAGCCCATTGAATATCATTGAAGTCGGATCAAAGTAGGAGCCTTGTCCTAACCAGGGATGAGCCGAACACCCCCCTGTTCGGTTCACACCAGAACCTGCGAACAGACAAAACGTTTGTGTGAACTTTAGAACCCTATTAAATACAATGGACTCGAACGTTCGAAATCTAAAGTGCTAATTATAAAGGCTTATATGCAAGTTATTGTCCTAAAAAGTGTTTGGGGACCCGGGTCCTGCCCCAGGGGACATGTATCAATGCAAAAAAAAGTTTTAAAAACGGCCGTTTTTTCGGGAGCAGTGATTTTAATAATGCTTAAAATGAAAAAATAAAAGTGAAATATTCCTTTAAATTTCGTACCTGGGGGGTGTGTATGATATGCATGTGAAGTGGCGCATGTTTCCCGTGCTTAGAACTGTCCCTGCAAAAAATGTCATTTTTGAAAGAAAAAAAGTCATTTAAAACTCACTCGCGGCTATTAATGAATTGTTGGCTCCCGGCAATACATTCAAAAGTCATTGATTAAAAAAAAAAAAAAAGCGCGGGGGTTCCCCAGAATTCAATTACCAGGCCCTTCAGGTCTGGAATGGATATTAAGGGGAACCCCGCTGCAAATTTTAAAAAAAATTGACGTGGGGTTCCCCCAAATATCCATTCCAGGCCCTTCAGATCTGGCATGGATTTTAAGGGGAACTCCACCCCAAATTTAAAAAAAAATGGCGTGGAGTCCCCCTAAAAATCCATACCAGACCCCATATCCGAGCACGCAACCTGGCCGGCCGCAGGGGAAAAGGGGGGGACGAGAGAGCGGCCCCCCCTCCCTCCTGAACCGTACCAGGCCACATGCCCTCAACATGGGGAGGATGTCCCCATGTTGATGGGGACAAGGGCCTCATCCCCACAACCCTTGCCCGGTGGTTGTGGGGGTCTGCGGGCGGGGGGCTTATCGGAATCTGGAAGACCCCTTTAACAAAGGGGACCCCCAGATCCCGGCCCCCCCCCCTATGTGAATTGGTAAGGGGTACATTGTACCCCTACCATTTCACGAACAAAGCGTAAAAAAATGTTTAAAAAAAACACACAAACACCTTGAAAAAGTCCTTTATTTAAAAAAAAAACAAAAAAAAAACATTCCAGCGGTGAAATCCAGTGTCCCGCGGCGATCCCGATGTCCAGCGCTGTCCTTCATTGGTTGTGCCTGAGCGGACCTGATGGGGAACTCCCTCTCAGTATTTTAAATGTATAGACCCGCCCCTTCTAAAGTTCCCCATCAGGTCCGCTCAGCGGACCAGATGCGGAACATGAGAAGGGGCGGGTCTATACATGTATTACCAAAGTGAGAGCAGTTCCCCATCAGGTCCGCCCCCTCGGTATGTCGGACCCGCCTACGTCATTGGCTTGAGCGGGGAACTTCCTTCACTATGTAAATTTGTGACATCCGACATGGTGATTACAGCAGCAGTAAAAGGAATTTATCTCACACTGGCATTGTTTTGATTGGTCAAAGGACAAGTCAGACTTGCACAAAGTCGGATCAAAGTAGTATGGATGTAGGTAGAGTTGCCACCTCATCCCTTTTAACTTGAACACATATGAATTACACAGGTTCTGAGGCTAATTTAATGCAGGTAAGGCACCAAGTGAGATTAATTACCACCTTAATCAGCCACAGAACCTGTCTAATCAATATGTTTTCGGGTTTAAAGGGATGAGGTGGCAACTCTAGATGTAGGACCAATGTAGGACTGATGTCGCAGAGCAAAGTAGGATGAAAGTCGTATTACTGTCGTGTAGTATCAGTGTGAACCCAGCCTCAAAGGCACAGGGACGCATGGAACATCCAGCAGCATAGGCGTGCGCACAGGGTGTGCCAGGTGTGCCCAGGCACACCATAATCACCCTGCGAAGAACAGATTAATGGCAGCTGAGGGTATCCAGTGCTTCTTTGCATCAAATTCAACTAACTGTACAAAAAAGTGGCAACCACCCCAACTTGTACCTAGCCTTTGCAGTAAGGTGCACATGGAAGTCACAGTCAAACAAAAATATCCCAGCACGCTTACCAGCTAGCCTGCAAAAAAACCCTAAACCATTTATTGTGCTGTGTAATGTGCTGCAATAACTGCCATTATGGGCTTTGCTGTGTAAATGCTCCGGCCAATCACAGCGCCAGAGCCGGCCGACCCGGAAATAACTCCGGGTGACATGTCGCTGGTCACAGCGGTGTGCGGGGACCGCTGCAACAGCTTCGATCTAAGGTAAGTATTTCCTAATGAGCTAGACTTTGTCTTGCAGGTTGTTTTTTTTTTGTCTGAGTTTACAACCACTTTAATTCCTTTTGTTTGCAACTGTTTATTGAACAATACCTTTGTACCTGGACCTTGTTCAGAACCATAGACTTTAGCAAACATTTTTAAGTTTAGATACAACCCGACTTCATTGTGTCTTCTACCATTATTATACAGCTTCACCATTCTGTTGTTCCTCTTCTCTGCACAGTCACGGTTTATAAAGCAAAGCACACAAACAATACAAGCATTCACAATGATAACCAATGAGCAAAACCCTGCAAAAGCCAGACTTTTTTCTGTGTTGTTGTTTTATTTCATTGGCTAAAACCTGATTAACGGGAAGAATTAAGTAAAATCCTGCAGACTAAAGTTGACCATAGATGGATTAAAATTTGGCTGGTTCAGCAAGGACCAGGCAAACTTCGATTCATCTATGGCTGTTCCCACTTTAGCAAAGTTAATCTAAACTCTCATACACACACACACCTGTCAGAATACAAAGATCAGTAGTGCAGCTCATTGGCTGCAGTACAAGATTCCTGTTAAGCCTCATACACACAATCGGATTTTCTGACGGGAATTGTGTGATGACAGGCTGTTGTCGGAAAATCCCAACGTTTCTATGCTCCATCGTACAATTGTTGTCGGATTTTCCGCCAACAAATGTTGGATAGCATGCTTTCAAATTTTCCACCAACAAATGTGCGTTGATGGATTATCCGATTGTGTGTACACAAGTCCATCGGACAAAACTCCAAAGTACAAACACGCATGCTCAGAAGCAATGCTAACCATAACACAACATTGGCAGAAGTTGCCCAAAGGGTGGCGCTAAAGAGCTGAAAAACCACGCCGTTTTGTGTTTGTTGGCCAACAATTGTGTGCCGTTTGTATGCAAGACAAGTTCCTTGCCAATGCCCTTCGGACAAAAGTCCTACGCTTTGTCCGTGGAAAATCCGATCGTGTGTACCAGGCTTAACAATTGACTTCTGTCTAAAGCCTGGTACACACGATCGGATAATCCGACAACACATATTTGTTGTCGGAAAATTTTAAAGCATGTTATCCAACATTTGTTGTCGGAAAATCCAACAACAATTGTCCAATGGAGCATACAAACGGTCGGATTTTCTGACAACAGCCTGTCATCACACAATTCCCATCGGAAAATCTGATCGTGTGTACGAGGCTTAAAGCTGAGTTTCACTCAAAAATGGAACTTCCGCTTTTCGGAACCCTCCCCCCCTCCGGTGTCACATTTGGCACCTTTCAGGGGGGAGGGGGGTGCGGATACCTGTATAATACAAGTATTTGCACCCACTTCCGGGAATGACTCCCACGAGTCACTCCACTCCCCCCCCCCCCCCCCCCCCGCTGCCTTCTGGGAAACACACTGGTCCCAGGAGACAGCGGGGACCACTGGGAATGCGCTGCGCATGCGCAGTAGGGAACCGAGCAGTGAAGACGCAAGGCTTTACTTCCTGATTCCCTCACCGAGAATGGCGGCGGGGGTAGCAGAGAGACGATTGCTCGTCTTCTGCTGTCGACATTGCAGGCGCGCTGGACAGGTAAGTGTCCATTTATTAAAAGTCAGCAGCTGCAGTATTTGTAGCTGCTGGCTTTTAATAAAAAAAAAAATTGCGGGACCTTCGCTTTAACAGGAATGTTGGAAAATTTTCATTCAATCTTGGACTGCAGCCAATGAGCTGCAGCACTGATCTGTGTATTCTGACAGGGGAGGCGTTCCTGCTGTCAGAATACAATTACTTGTGTTGTGTGGATGGGGGAATCTGTTTGGTTTTTCTAATCAGCCCATTGGCTGATCAAAAAAAAACACAATCCATGCTGGACCAATGTACCTATGTATAAAATATCTATACCTGGATGTCATCAGTAACTCTGTCCCTTTCCACCTGCAAGAGAAAACACTAGATACTTATCTCTTCAGTGGGTGACAAGCAGTACAGCCTTCAGCTGAAGCTGGCAGTACAGACTCCGGGCTGAATGAAAAAAATCTAACAGATTCCTCCATCCACGCTATACAGTGTGAATGGCTATATTGCATTCTGTTGCATTCTAGCAGCTGATGCCACCAGGGAGCGCGCAGTGAGCGCAGTCTCAGCACAGAAACCTTGGCCATCCATGGACACATATGTGTGGAATGTGGGTGTTAAAGCCCACTCTCTGTACTGTTTCACAAATGCATTACATGGGCAGCACGAGCTTAAGAAGAATACATTTTTTCATAAAATAGAAATAAATCGATCCAAAGACAGTTTTTTTTCATGACTTAAAGGGGTTGTAAATGCTAATTATTATTATTTTTTTTAAAATAATAAACATGTCATACATACCGCCCCTGTGCAGTTCGTTTGGCACAGAGAGGCCCTGATCCACCTATTCTGGGGTCCCCCGGCGGCACTGGTAGCTCCTCCCCACAACAGGTGTCCACGTTGGAGAAGCGCTCTCCTTGGTGAACACCAGTGCGGGCGCGTTCCTGTATTCACACAGAAAGCGGGACTCGGCCCCGCCCCCCGGCGCTCACATCTTTGGATTAAATTGACAGCAGCGGTAGCCAATTGCTGCACTGCTATCAATCTATCCAATCAAGAGCCGAGACAACGGGCAGAGAGGTAGAACGCGTCTCCGCCGTGGGAACGAGCGGGCTCAGGTGAGTAAAATGGGGGGGCTGGTCAGTGTCAGAAGTTCATTATCCTACATTACATTTACAACCCCTTTAACTAGGCATACACAGTGTAAGGTATGGTGACCGCAATGGCCCTGCTAGGTACTTTTGGTTTCCCATTTATGTTCCCTGCTTCTCTGACTACGTACAGCTATCAGCAAAGTGTCTGAGCACAAATCATGGTGAAGTGCAGCAGAAACAGGGAAGAGACCAATAAACGGGAATAAATTGAACAGAAAAGATTTAGGAATTCCTGTTAATCCTTGGTGCCCGGGGGGCTCAAGTCTTATAGGACCCAAGTAATGCTCCTGCACAGACAGCAATAAAATGCCCGATAGTGGTTCAATCTTTTCCCATCAGCTGCACCTGACAGCTCATGCTGGAAAAATTCAGCACCAAAATGTAAATTACCAAAATTAATAATCTGATTGGAGTGGCAAGAAGGACAGTTTTTAGCAAACATTCTTGGCATTGGCCTCTTTGGGGGAAAACTAGTTCTGTTACAGAAGGAAGAATCCAACCCGAGGAAGAATCCAACCCGAATGATTGGCTCTGCCATAATTACGTAAGACCTAAAGACATACAGTATATTCCTGATCGGATCACAAAAGGCCAGATCGGGGGAAAGTTCTCTGCACACTTGGGTGCCCCAGGTTTTTTAGGACCCAAGCAATACCCATGCATAGGCAGCAATCAAAAAAGCCTAACAATGGTTCTATCTCTTCCCACCAGCCGCACCAAATCCTTATTTTTCTGCTGACAGCTATAGACGGAAGAACCTAGCACCAAAATGTAAATGACCAAAACAAATAATCTGATTTGGAGTGGCAAGAAGACCAGTGTTTAGCAAACATTCTTGGCATTGTCCTCTTTGGGGGAAAACTAGTTCTGATAAATAAGGAAGAATCCAACCCGAGGAAGAATCCAACTCAAATGATTGGCTCTGCCATGGTTACGTAAGACCCATAGGTGTGCGCTGGGGGTGTGCCAGGTGTGCCTGGGCACACCCTAATCACTATGTGCGGTGCCCCGATTGCCCAGGCTTCCCCCACCTTATTGCCCCCCCCCCCACCCCACAGTGCTGCTTGCATCACCTCTCCCCCGGCTGCTGCGGGGTGAATTTCAGGATGGAGAGTGGGGGAAGGGGCTAGTAAATATGTAATTTACTGACCCCTTCCTTTTCTAAATGAACACAGTAAACACACTCACTCACTGTGTCCATTCATAACTGAACCATAATAAACTGTGTTTATTATGTTTTCATTTGTGAATGAACAGGAAGCCGCTCAACACAGAGCACTTCCCATTCATTTACGGTTCTGTGCAGCTGAGGCTGCAAAGAAAGGTATGTGTGTTTGAGCTTTAGGCCCCTTTCACACTGAGGCGCTTTGCAGGCGCTATTGCGCTAAAAATAGCGCCTGCAATGCGCCCCAAAGAAGCCGCTCAATAGTTTCCAATGTGAAAGCCCGAGGGCTTTCACATTGGAGCGTTGCGCTTGCAGGAGGGTCAAAAAACTCCTGCAAGCCGCATCTTTGAGGCGCAATAGGAGCGCTAAAAATAGCGCTCCTATAGCGTCCCTGCCCATTGAAATCAATGGGGTAGCGCCTCCAATACGCCCGCAAAACGCAGCAAAGAGGCGTTATTGCGGGCGTTTTTAACCCTTTTTTGGCCGCTAGCGGGGGTTAAAATACCCCCGCTAGCGCCCGCAAATCGCGGCAAAAAAACGGTATAGCGGCGCTAAAAATAGCGCCGCTATACCGCCAGCGCATCCAGTGCCTCAGTGTGAAAGTAGCCTTAGGGTGCTCACCCTAATGTAATAGGCTGCACACACCTATGGTAAGACCTAAGGACATACAGTCATTCCCTGATCTGACCACAAATGGCCAGATCGTGGAAAAAGTTCTCTGCACACCTGGGTGCCCCAGGTTTTGTAGGACCAAGGCAATGCCCATGCACAGACAGCAATCAAAAAGCCTGGCAATGGTTCTATCTCTTCCCACCAGCTGCACCCAAATCCTTATTCTTCTGCTGACAACTCATGATGGAAGAATCTAGTGACCAAAGAAGATTCCAGCCCAACTAAACTGGCTTAGCATTGATCCGATTGCTCTGCAGCTCTTAATTGCCTTTTAATTAATTTTAATTATTTTTCACCTGTTTTGTTCACATGTCTGGATAGGATCGATATATGTATTAGAGGTTCTTTTTGTGAAAATCAGCTATGAGTAAACACTAAGTGTAGTGTGAAACGCGTCAGCTGTCCTAGGTTCGTTGCTGTGACTTGTAGTGCCTGTTTCCATTTTTACAATAAAGCCACGTTGGATTGGAGTCTTAATCTCATCTTTTTGTTCTTAAACTGGCTCTGCCATGGTCACGCAGGACCTAAAAACATACAGCCGTTCTCTGATCTGACCACAAATGACCGGATCAGTGTAAAGTTCTCTGCACACACCTTTAAAATCACAATAAAGCAATTTTCTACAGGCCAATTGTAAACTGAGCCCCTCTTCCGTTTAATTGTTTCATTTGAAGCTGAAGAGAAGTTTTGAAATCTCTCCCGTGGCCCTTCAGAAGATATTATAATAGGATGATAGGATCTGTAAATTGGAGGGTTATTGGTAAGGTATACCTAACAAGATTAGGCTCTTGATATCCTGGCAGAGGAGCTAGCAGTACGTTGCCAGCCAATGTCCTAGCCGGTTGCATGACTGTTATTACTGTTTGCTGTTCTCACGCAAGCCGGGCCAGGACGTATTGTGCAGGAAAATGCGAGTAATGTTTCCTTCATTCTTCCAGCAGGTAAGCAGTCTGCAAGAGTCACCAGTAAATAGTGACAGCCTGGAGGAAGGATGGGTGTGTGATAGGATTACAGGTGGGGGAGGGCAAGAATACAAGGACTGATGACTACACAACATCCTATTAAAGATGCAAGACTCCCAAAGAGTTCAGCATGCCTGTATAAACGTGCAGAGGCAAAAAAGCCGCGAAAAGGGCGTACAGATCGTAGAATCTATGAACATTCCATCTGCTTACTAATAACACAATTAAATGGACGGTGGCATTTTCTCTGCTTTAGTTTGTTTTCAAGTTATTTCCTTTTTTCTTCAGATACCTTCCCATATGTGTTGTTTTAGTGTGATTGATATAATATATGCTTTGCAACATTTGAAAACTCTAGGCCTCATGCACATTGGTCCTTAAAGCAGTAATAAACCCAAAAGCAAACATTTATTATATTGCGTGGTGCTGCTCTACAGGGTATGTTATAAACAAAAATGTATAGGTCCCTTTAAGTGGTGGGAGTGTTGTGAAATCACATAAATACTAAAAAGTGCCAGGTGCTCTATAGTTCATAACCTAACAACCAAACTTTCATATGTGCAAGTAAAAAAATAAATAAAATGTTTTATATATTGTGAGGGGGTTAGCTCGGCAGCGGGTGTGTGTGACCCCCGGGATGGGCTCCCCACACAAAACAGGCCCAGCAAACGGAGGTTGTGGTTTTCAAAATCAAAAAGGTGCGGTTTATTTTCTATTTACAGTGACAAAACACAGCAAAGCAAAAGAAACATAACCAAAATAAATCCTGGTCAAGTTGACCTCTGACTAAACATACAGGTTTCCTAACTAACAACTGGGATCAGCCTAGTGCTGTCCTAGTCCCTAAGTCCCTGGTTTAGTAAAAGTCCAAACAAATAGCCACACAGGCTTTGCCTCACCGCACAGGGGTTCACTCTCCCTAGACAGTCCACACAGGTCTGGTTCCAGGCATGAGCTAACATCTAATGAAGCTGGGAGTTCTTATAGAGGCCTAAATGAGCTGACAAGGTTCAGCTGGTCTCCTCATCTCTGTCTGCACGACGCCCCACACTCTCCCTAGAGGTATGAGTCATCCATGAGCCCACTAGCCTTAGCTGGGCCTATACAACTCTCCACCTAGTTGTATAAGTCAGCGTAAAGCCTGAATCTGGGCGAAATATATCTACCCCCCTGGATGCAACCAGGTGACTTTACCTTCCTGCTGTCACATACCCCCCCCTCTTGTTTTAACCTCGGGGTTGGAACACCAGCAATCAGGCATTCATGTACTCGAGACAAAGCATCCACATTCCCCATTTGAACGCCAGGGCGATGCTTTACTGTGAAGTTGAATTCCTGGAGGGCCAGGAACCACCTATTCACTCTTCTATTTGTTTCCTTGTTTTGAGCCATCCACTTTAACGGAGCGTGATCCGTAACCATGTCAAAGTGCCTACCTAGCAGGTAGTACCGAAGGGAATCTAGAGCCCACTTCACCGCTAAACACTCCTTTTCAACGGTGGCGTAATTTACCTCATGGGACTTCAATTTCCTGCTGAGGTAAATGACTGGGTGCTCTTCCCCGTTCCAGACCTGGGACAATACTGCTCCTAACCCCACATCTGACGCATCACTTTGTACGACAAAGTCTTTAGAGAAGTCGGGTGAGTACAACACTGGCTGGCTACATAAGGCTTGTTTCAAGAATTGGAATGCTGCCTCAGCCTCGGGGGTCCATTTAATCATGACCGACCCTTTCCCCTTCGTCAGGTTGGTTAGGGGCACAGCCTTAGAAGCAAAGTGGGGAATGAATCGCCGATAATACCCAGCGATTCCCAGAAAGGCTCGTACCTGCTTCTTGCTGTTGGGACGTGGCCAACTCTGGATGGCCTCGACTTTGTTGAGTTGGGGTTTTATTACTCCCCTCCCAATGGTGTACCCAAGATATTTGGCCTCCTCCTGCCCAATGGTACACTTCTTGGGGTTAGCCGTAAACCCCGCTTCCCGAACAGAGTCCAGGACTGCTTGCACTTTTGGCAGATGTGAGGCCCAATCTGTGCTATGGACAATTACGTCATCCAGGTAAGCCGCAGCATACTTCCGATGGGGCCTCAGCATCTGGTCAATTTTCCGCTGGAATGTGGTCGGCGCATTCTGTAACCCGAACGGCATTCTTTTATATTGGAACGCCCCGTCTGGGGTTACAAATGCGGTTTTCTCTTTGGCCGACTTGGCCAGGGGGATTTGCCAATACCCTTTTGTGAGGTCAAGAGTCGTCATGTATCGGGCTGTTCCCAGCCGGTCGATCAACTCATCTATACGTGGCATGGGGTAGGTGTCAAATTTTGTAACTTTGTTCAACTGACGAAAATCGTTACAAAATCGCCAGCTCCCATCCGGTTTAGGCACCAACACGATGGGACTAGACCAATCACTTTGGGACTCCTCTATCACCCCTAAGTTCAGCATTTTCTGTACTTCCTCCCGTATTGCCTCCCGTCGAGCCTCTGGGATCCGATAGGGTTTTAACTTCACCCTTTCACCGGGCGGGGTAATGATGTCATGCTCTACCCCAGATGTTTGTCCCGGCAGCTCAGAGAATACCTCCTTGTTGCGAAGCACAAACTCCTTAACCTCCTGTTGTTGGGGTTGTGACAAGGTGGCTGCTATTCCAACCTCAGGAATCACGCAACCAGTTTGAGCTGGTGACCAAGTGTCTGCGACTAGGGACTCTCTATCCCTCCAGGCTTTCAACAGATTAACGTGATAGATCTGTTCGGGCTTTCGCCTTCCTGGTTGTCTGACCTTGTAATTCACTTCGCTCACTTTTTCCATTATCTCGTAGGGGCCTTGCCATTTGGCAAGGAATTTACTTTCAACCGTAGGGACAAGTACCAATATCCTATCCCCCGGGGAAAAGGTACGGGTCTTGGCTCCACGGTTGTACACTCTCTGCTGTGCCAACTGCGCTTGGGCCAAATGTTCCTTCACGATGGGCATTACCTGTGCAATTCGATCTTGCATCAGGGCGACATGCTCAATCACACTCCTGTGGGGAGAACTCTCACTTTCCCAAGTTTCCTTGGCAATATCCAACAGCCCTCTTGGGTGTCTCCCATACAGTAACTCAAAGGGGGAGAATCCCGTAGAGGATTGGGGCACCTCCCTAATAGCAAACATCAAATAAGGAAGTAAACAGTCCCAATCCTTTCCATCTCTATCCACCACTTTCTTCAACATTTGTTTTAGGGTTTTGTTGAATCTTTCAACCAGCCCATCGGTTTGGGGGTGATACACAGACGTACGCAATTGCGTCACTTTGAACAATTTACACAGCTCTTTCATAACCCGGGACATAAAGGGTGTACCTTGGTCCGTAAGCAGTTCTTTACAAATACCCACCCGGCTAAAAACAAGAGATAGCTCTTTGGCTATGGTTTTGGCCGAGGTATTTCGGAGAGGGATCGCTTCTGGATAACGGGTGGCATAGTCCATTATAACTAATATGTACTGGTGCCCCCTAGCGGACTTGATTATAGGACCTACCAAATCCATGGCGATCCTCTCAAACGGGACCTCAATGATGGGTAGAGGGACCAGCGGGCTACGGAAATGTGGCATCGGGGCCAACCTCTGACACACAGGGCAGGAGGAACAATAATTTTCTACGTCCTTCATCACCCCCGGCCAATAGAATCTCTGTAATACCCTCTCTCGGGTTTTCTCTGTCCCCAGATGACCTCCAAGAATGTGCCCATGGGCCAACTCCAACACCAACTTCCTGTAAGGTTTGGGCACCACAAGCTGCTCAACGGTTTCTTCTGCCCTTTTTGCCACCCGATACAGTAGGTCCTTCTCTACGCTGAAGTATGGGTAAGTGCAGGTATTATCTGGGTTCACTAACTCGCCATCTATTTTCACTACGTTTTCCCGTGCCTTTATTAGGGCGGGGTCTTTCAACTGTTCTGTGGCAAAGTTTTCCCTGTGAACCTCAAGATCAGAAAACTCCACAGACGGTAGGTTTTCGTCTGAGGAGGTGGGCTCCTCTCCAGTTTCTTGAGTCTCCCCTGCCAATACTGATAAGGGAAATTCCGGAGAGTCCTCACCACTCTCAGGGGAGTTCTGGCTATCACATTCCTGGTACATAGGGGCACCAGTGAGGGGCTCAGGATCATCCCACAGTTCCCAGAACTTCGGAAAATCCCTTCCCACAATGGCGTCATGCGGTAACTGAGATACTAAGCCCACTGGATGAGAGAGGGTACCTTTGGGGGTCTCGAAACACACTGTAGTCACTGGATACTCTCGGGTGTCCCCATGCACACAAATAACAGCTACCTTGCTATTCCCAGAGACCTCTGTTTTAACTAACTCAGCCTTTATCAGGGTCACAAGGCTACCTGAATCCAGCAATACCACAACATTTCTACCATTAACACACATTTTGCATAAATGTTTCTCAGTTCCTCGAATGGCAGTGCATGCGACTGTCGCACACAGCGACTGACGTCTGCCCGTCAGAAAGTCACACTGCATGGGTTCCTCCACAACCGGGCAATTGGCTGCAATATGTCCCGCTTGCCGGCAGCGGTAGCAAACGATCCTTCTTGCCGCCTCTTGAGCCGCTGATTTCCCAGGCTGTTCTCGCCAAACTTGGGGTAGAGCTCCCACCCTCTCACTCTCTCCACCCTCACCCCTTGGAATCCTCTTATCCGCCCCTGGGGATGGTCTGGTCTTAGGGTGGAAAGTCCGAGTGTCTCTGGAAGAGGCCGTCAGGTTCTCTGTAGCCAAGTATTTCTCCACACGATCCACAAGACCATCGGCCGTCTCTGGGTCTCCATGGCTTACCCACTTTTGGATGGCAGTAGGAAGAGCTCTCAAAAACCGATCCATTACAACACGTTCCACAATCTTTGGTGCGGACAAAGTCTCTGGCTGTAGCCACTTTCTGCTCAGGTGAATGAGATCATACATTTGAGACCTGGGGGGTTTTCCAAGCTGGAAAGTCCAGTTATGCACACGCTGAGCCCGGACAGCCTGGGTGACACCCAGCCTTGCCAATATTTCAGCTTTTAGCATCACATAGTCTTTTGCTTGGTTAGGCTCTAGGTCATAGTAAGCTTTCTGCGATTCACCAGTTAACAGAGGAGCCACCAGTCCAGCCCACTGCTCCTCAGGCCACTTTTCTCTTTCAGCGGTCCTTTCAAATGTGGTCAAAAATACCTCTGGATCATCCTCTCCAGTCATTTTTGTCAATAAACGACTCACCCCAAAGGACGCGGTATTAGTGGGACGGCTTTCCTCACTGGTCTGCGGACGTTGCTGCATTACTGCTTCCATCTGTTGTTGTAGTCTCTGCTCTTGCTTCTGCAACAGGTCTATGAAGCGGGCCTCAGATTGCTGCTGGGCTCGTTGCTGAGCCTCCAGACTCTGTTGCAAAGTTGCGTTTGTCTGCTGCTGGGCTGCAAGGCTCTGTTGTTGAGCTGCAAGGCTCTTTTGCAAACCTGCATTTGTCTGCTGTTGATTGGCATTTGCTAGAGCCAGCTGCTTCAGTATCTCCTCCATGCTGGCTTAAAAAAAAACTGCCACTGGTTCTCCACCAACTGTGAGGGGGTTAGCTCGGCAGCGGGTGTGTGTGACCCCCGGGATGGGCTCCCCACACAAAACAGGCCCAGCAAACGGAGGTTGTGGTTTTCAAAATCAAAAAGGTGCGGTTTATTTTCTATTTACAGTGACAAAACACAGCAAAGCAAAAGAAACATAACCAAAATAAATCCTGGTCAAGTTGACCTCTGACTAAACATACAGGTTTCCTAACTAACAACTGGGATCAGCCTAGTGCTGTCCTAGTCCCTAAGTCCCTGGTTTAGTAAAAGTCCAAACAAATAGCCACACAGGCTTTGCCTCACCGCACAGGGGTTCACTCTCCCTAGACAGTCCACACAGGTCTGGTTCCAGGCATGAGCTAACATCTAATGAAGCTGGGAGTTCTTATAGAGGCCTAAATGAGCTGACAAGGTTCAGCTGGTCTCCTCATCTCTGTCTGCACGACGCCCCACACTCTCCCTAGAGGTATGAGTCATCCATGAGCCCACTAGCCTTAGCTGGGCCTATACAACTCTCCACCTAGTTGTATAAGTCAGCGTAAAGCCTGAATCTGGGCGAAATATATCTACCCCCCTGGATGCAACCAGGTGACTTTACCTTCCTGCTGTCACAATATATATATATATATATATATATATATATATATATATTGTCAGGTCACCTGTGGCCAGATGACAGATGCACACCGTTGGGGTCAGGAGTGCACCGCAAGGTAGTGAACCCTATGGCTGACTGCTGTGGATGGGAAACTGGGTGGTTGTGGAAAGCGGGACCAGTGGAGCACAACAGGGATCCACAGGGAGCTAGAGCCCAAGATTCCCCAGGGCGCGGAGTCTAAGATCCAGCAGGTTTTCACCAGAGCCTCTAGTGGTGAAAGATGGCCTACGCTGCAGCTGGGTCCAGGTCGCAGCCCCCCAGTGTCCCCTAGCTCATGCTCCGTATGGTAAAGAGGATAGAGGGGAGTCAGCAGCTCAGGATACAAGAATAGTGAGGGGAAAAGCCAAGGTCAGGGCAACAAGCAGACAAGGATAAACAAAGGACAAGCCGAAGGTCAAGGTCACTAGCAGACTGGGATAGTCGGGAACAAGCCAACACAGAGACAGACGTAGCACACGGCAAGCAGGAACCCAAACACACAATGCTTAACAAACAACGTTGATCAGCACGGCTGGCTTGCAGTGCACAGGTTAATATAGTGTTCCCTGATAGGGCCTGGGGTGGAGCATACTGGGAGGAGAGATTATAAAAGCAGCCAGGTGAGAGAGTCTGGCCTCTAAGGTGAACACATGAAGAGGAAGGTAAGATGACAGACAAACATTACTGCATATCCATGACATATATATATATAATACTAAAATTACAATTGGTATTAATACAACAAAAAATAACCAGTTCATATCATGTGCAAATATGCTTGGATATAGGGATGCACCGATACCATTTTTTTTACGAGTACCGATACTTTGTTTTTTCTACTCGCTGATACCAATTACCGATACCTACCGCAACGGTTTTGTTTTCACTTCAGCTGTCAGCAATGGTACGAAGCATTGAAAAGTTATTTACAAATTAAATAAATTGTTTTTTTTTTTGTGCTTTTTCAATGTAAAATGTGTAAATATATGTTAATATATATGTTCAAAAATATTCACTAACAAAGCAAACAAAAAAAAGTTTTAATTGTTTATCGTTTAAAAAATTCAAAAAGCAGGAAAATAATAATTAAATGGAGGAGAATAGGGAGTTAATTAAGGCTGATTAGAGTAAATTAAAGGTTAAACAGAGGAACTTTTGTTCATCCCTTTGATCTGCAGATGAAGAAACAGAAAGCTACAAAAAAAAACAATGTTTCTTTTTATTTTGGTGTTTCAGCAGCTGAGCAATGTTCTTAATAAACATTGCTGGCTGCTTTTTTTTTTTTTTTTGACAGATCCAATTACCAGACTTCTTTAAAGTGGAGCTCCACCCTAAATAGCAACTTTTGCTATTTGGAACCCTCCCCCCCTCCGGTGTCACAATTGACACCTTTCAGGGGGGAGGGGGGTGAAGATACCTGTCTAAGACAGGTATTTTCACCCACATCCGGGGGTCCTCTCTCCGGGAATCTGCGGGAGTGACGTCACTTCCCGCAGACTTCCCGTAGTGTTCTGGGAGACACTCGGCTCCCAGAACACAGGAGCACCAATCAGAACGGCGCAGCGCGACTCGCACATGCGCCGTAGGGAACCGGGCATGAAGCCGCAGGGCTTCACTTCCTGGTTCCCTCAGCGAGGATGGCGGAGGGAGCAGCAGAGTGACGAGCGATCGCTCGTCCTCTGCTGCGGACGTCGCTGGACTCCAGGACAGGTAAGTGTCCAAATATTAAAAGCCAGCAGCTGCTGTAGCTGTAGCTGCTGGCTTTTATTATTTTTTTTTCCGGCGGAGCTCCGCTTTAACACTTCAGCTGTCAACAGGGGAGACCCACCGACAGGTCAAAGAATCGAGCCTGAAAGTATACTCAGTATCGGCACTGATACTGATACCGATGCAACCCTACTTGGATGTATATCCCACAAAATATAATTTTTAAAATAAAGTGACAGTTCTTTAAAACAACAAAAATGTGACCGGTTTATAACATGTGCAAATATGCTTGGATGTGGATCCCAAAAAATATAATATAATCAGTAAATATAGAGTTGATTTTGACAGGTGCTCTATAAAACAGCTGCTCAAATGCCTCTGAAAAGTGATCCTTGCATGGATCTCTTTTCAGAGGCGTGGCATAAACCCCCCGATCAAACCTAAATTTTTTCACAACTGGACAGGGTATTATCCTTGCAAAAATGCTCAGTCTGTCATTACAACACATGTGGAAGAAAGGCTACGAAGGAATTTAGATCAACATTCCCTCGACATTACCATCAATACCATGCTCGAAACCCCACCGGAACTCAATTTCTTGTTATAGACAGATTTGTAGCCCCATGGAGGGGAGGAGCTAGCACTAGAGGAGTATCTAGGTTAGAAACATTCTGGATATATAAAAGTTACAAACCCACCACCCACAAGGGATGAATGTGGAGTGGGATATTAACTCCTTTATAAACAAGTCCTAATTGCCATTTGCAATTACTGTAGGAACGACCTCTCTTTATTCATTCTGTTTTAATTCATTTATTTTGTTTTAACCAGCAAATCTGTTTTTAATTTATGTATGCCTATTCACATTCCAGTGAATTTGTATTCAATTAATCTTATTTTAAATATATTAACGTTTGCATAGATCAGCCGTATAAAACATATAGGCTGTTTCTGGCAATCATATAATTCTTCTTTTTTTATTAAAATATTTTTTATATTTTATATGTAATCATGGTAATCAATCACCCCATGTTTGAATTGGTATGGGCACTGTCATAAGGATTGTCTAAGCATAAGTCACTTAGCCCCACCTTTTTAGCATATTTTTAGCATATTTCAATACTGCTTGGTGCGGGCGTTTTTACCAATCAACGTTGCCATTATTGCGTTACTATCCGGCTCTGTCACTGGGAGAGATATCATGGACGGATCAGTGATGCCACGCTTTCCTAGTGAGGCGTGGCTTTACGCTCCCTGTTTGGAGGTAGGGTATCCACGCCTCGTTTTCATAACGAGGCTTGGATGCAGATCCAGTCTCCTCAGTGATTCAATGAGCAGGAAGTGATGCAACGCGGGAAATGACGCAGCGCGTCTTTACTTCCAGAGTGAGGCTTGGTTATAGATCACCACCACGCTGTATATACAGTGTGCTGTGGGTGACAAATTTTTTCCTAAATGCTCAGATCAGTGCCACTTATTTATTGAATCTTCATAAATTCATTTTAAGAGTTAGATTTGGGCTATTAGGGTTTACTTCCTCTTTAAGGTCTCACAAGCACATTAGAACATAAAATTCTAGCCCTATTCTGTCCATGGGAAGCCACAGGTTTAGTGTATGCTCACGTACAGCTATTCATGTCCGTGAGTGGCTGGACGCAGCACCTGGGTTTTCTGAGTACAGAACAAAGCCAGAAGATCATGTTGTATGCCCCAATGTACCCATGTGCATGAGACCTAAAGCTGGACTCCAGGTAGCTATAAAAGACACAAAATAATGCAGCGCTGTGTTTATTAGTATCTTTTCATGTAAACAGTGTAAGTTCCTAAATTGGAATTGGAATTGGTATCAGTTTCTTGCAGTCCCTTGCACAGTAGAGATCAGGCTTGGAGGAGGGTGAAACTGTACAGGGAGCCAATCAGTTATTGTGCAGTGCAATGAGCATGCTGATAGGAAGAAAAAGCAGAGTGACAAAGACGTCAGCTCATCAGTCTGCTGCTCCTTATAGGCACAAGATGGCTGATTCATTGGCTTTAGGCTGGGTTCACACCTCTGACGGATGCAGCTCGCAGCAGGGGTCCGGTGTGTCCCTGTTCTCCGTTTCAGGGACTAATCAGGGCCAAATATTTGCCTGAATTCGGCCCCAAAGATGCACAGCACTCCTGTGCAAGCCGCTCCGCAGCTGCAATGGAGATATCTGGACTGGCTCTATAGAGAGCCGGTCACAATCTCCTGTAATGCGAATTGGATGTGACGAAACCCACATCCAATTCGCATAGGCGTGAACCCAGCCTTAATAATTTTTACTGACCTAGAACAACACATAAGGGTGGCCATACACACTGAAATCTGATTGTACAATCCTTGTAAGTCTCATTTAAATTTACCAAAACTATGTAATATGAGATGTTGCGCTTTTTGCATAATCTGTGTCAAAATAATCAAAATTAGGTAAAATGTAAACATAATTAAATATACATGTAGCGGGGTTCTTTTAAAGACTCTTGAACTACTGTTCCCAGAACCCCACTGGTTCTCAGGATGTTTTGCTTCTGCCCCAGAGACTCATGGGTGCGGAGATATAAGGAAGGGGCGAGGCCTGGCTCGGTCTCTTTGGACACGGGACGGCAGAGACTGATACACCTGTGCGGACCTGCGCTGGGTAAGGCCCGAAGCCTGAGGCCTTCCGGAGCGGACCAAAGAGCCTTCCACCCCACTGCGAGCCTGGGTGGCATCCAACATCTCTACCTACAGCCTAGATTGGATCAGGGACCCGATCGCAGCGACCGCTGTGTGCGTGTGAAGACAAAGCCGGTGGAAGTCCCGGACTGAGATCGCATCCGGCGGGTGAGCGAGCGTAAGCTCATTCCATAACCTGTTTGATAGTACTGTGCCTATAGACTGCCGAGGCCTACTACCTCATGTTAAAGACTCTCACTGGAGATCCAGGAGATCCACAGCAGGACTGATCCAGAGGATCTCCAGTGAAGTGTTGCCAGTTATCAACTTTCCCCTTTCTTGGATTACAAATGTTGTTTATGCTTATGTGCACCACCTCTACAGATTGCCGGTGAAGAATCCATCATCCATACAGGACTGAGCTCTAGAATTAGGAATCAGGCCTGATTCATTAGGTACCTAGTTTAGTTATTGCGCCACAGGGCGCCTAGTTAACGGTCGCCCCACGAGGCGTTTCCTTATTCACCCCCCCCTTCTCTATGGTGTAGTGTGACTGATATTGCAGGGCTCTGCATATAATCTAGTAGGTTAAGTTGTCATCACTGTTCATTCTCTTTGCATAGCTGAAAGTAAAATCTGTTATTCCTTTACAACTATTCTGTGTCTGAGTCTCTCATAGAGTATAAGTATTAAATGTGTATACCCCTAGACTAACTGTGCCAGAAAGGGTTGAGTAGATTGCCGGGGGTTGGCGGAGCTGTATTCAGGGCCCAAGCCAAATCTGCGGCCCTCTTAGTTGAGGGTATCGCTACACGTGGGGGTTCTCTACCGGGATCCTGATACAGCGGGAAAACCCGCCAAGAGGTACCGGCATGGACCCGAAAGACATCAACACGTGGTGTGGAGTAGCTAAGACAGATCCAAGCCAGTCAGTGGTCATTAACATGCCGGGTCAGGAATGGTCGTCCGAAACGGTGGAAGGATTAATGAAGTCAGTGACTCCAGATTGTACACCATGGGTGATGGGAACAAAGTTAGACCCAGACACCTCACACCAGTATGCGCTAGTGGAGTATTCAGATGGGAAGCCAGAGGCTTGCAAGCGCAAATATACGCAGACGTCGGATAACAGATCTTATAGTCTGGCGCACGCTATTAAGAAGGAGCCACCACTAACGGGACCACCGCAGACTGTGGCCCGTACCTCACCAGAGAGGAAAGACGGAGCGACACCTCCGGTGACGCCTGCACCGGCCGGCCACGGCCATATCACCCGAATTGATAAAGGTGTTAGGGGACCTACTAACAAACTGTCAGAAGACAAGCACGGTGCACGTAGAGACTAGCTACCGGAGACTAAAGACATTCTCAGGGAAGCTTCCCGTCCCTGTGGGGGAGGAAGATTTTGACACCTGGGTGAAACAGGCATTACAGGCAGTAGAGGCATGGGAGGTGCCTGAGGCACAGAAGAGACAGCGAGTCTTGGAAAGTCTGAAAGGTGCCGCGGCAGAAGCGGTGAAGAGCTTCCGGTTTGGAAATGAAAACTGTACAGCTCAAGATTGTCTGGCCATGCTGCAGGAAGAGTTTGGTCAGCTGGAGAAGGTGACAGAGATGATCTATCAATTTGAACACACTTTCCAGCAGCCGAATGAGAAACTGTCTGAATATGTTAGAAGGCTGAACAGGCTGTTATGCAAGATTGTTCTGAAGAAGGGAATGCTGCCCAAAGATGCAGATGAAGCACGAATGAAACAGATCATGAAGGGAGCGTGGCGCTCAGACCCGGTTTGGCTGCACCTGAAAACCTCAGGAGGAGGAATGTCACTAACCTACTCTGATCTAATAAAAATTATTAGAGACGAAGAGGCGCTGCAGAAAGATCAGCAGGTGGCCAGGGCGAATGTTACTCCTGTGCCAGTGTTGGTCAATTCGGTCAAGAGCCCGGAAAGAGATGCAGAGGTCGACACTTTGAAATTGCAAATGGCCCAAGTGTTGGAGATGCTGACCTCTTTGATGGAGAAAGATCAAAGAAGACCAGTGAAACCAAGTCCAAGAAAGGAGTTGTTTCCGAACACCTCAGCACCGGCCTCCTTACAGGACCGAGAAGAGATGATTTGCTATAACTGCGGAGGGAGTGGCCACTTTGCTAACACATGCGCCAGCCCAAAGAAGAAGAGAACAGATAATTACAAGCCGGCGGGAAACTCCAAAGGGCCCCGGTGAAGGAGTCAACCGGGTGCCCATCATCTTCAGTGCGCTCCAACCTGAATAAAAAGGCCAAGAATGGAGGAGACAAAACTCCTAGGAGGAGATATAATACCCCCCCACCAGGATATACCCCAGAGGGAGGGGGCAAGACCCCTCAGTGGAAATACAGCACCCCAAAGAAGGAACATTCACCTAAGAGGAACAATAACATCCCTCAGCGGGTTTGTACCCCCATTGAGAGGGGGAAGATCAATGCATGCCAGGCTCAGGAAAGAATAACGTCCAAAAGGAGCTGGGCGAGGAAAAGTCCAAAAAAGAAGGTGACCCCAGTCCGGCCATATCCAGAGGAACTGGTGGGCCCATCTCCTACTGTGCCCATTCAAGTGGAAGGAGTCTATACTAAAGCTCTTTTGGACACCGGAGCACAGGTGACTTTACTATACCGAGACTTCTATGATAGGCACTTGAGTCATCTGCCTACCCAGAAGATAGAAGAGCTGGAGATATGGGGACTTGGAACCCAGAGTTTCCCTTACGATGGTTACCTTCCCATAAAGATGACTTTCGACCCATCCGTAGCTGGAAAGGCTGAAGTGTTTGACACCCTGGCAGTTGTGTGTCCTCGGCCGCCTGGAGCCAGCAAGACTTCCCTGATTATAGGGACAAACACGGATCTAGTCCGGAGACTCCTGACCCCTCTAGTGAAAGAGAGAAACCATTCAGCCACCAAAATCCATCCCATGCTAAAGACGGCCTACCAACGACTGGTCTTAGAGCAGAAGACCCCGGGAGAGGGGATAGGGAAGGTGTGGAGACTTGGCAGAGAAGGAGTAGTGCTGCAGCCCGGAGTAGTAACCTGTCTTAGGGCCCCTGTGAAGCTTACGTGGGAACAACCTGGCCCCTTTGTTATGCTGGAATCCGACCCAAGGGAAGAGTCCTCAGGCCTGGAAGTGATACCAGAAGTGATCCCGCTCAAGGCCCTGAAGAAGGCCCATGGCAGAGTTCCGGTGAGTGTGAGGAACACTACGGGAGGGCCCATGGAGATCCCTGCCAGAATGTTGCTGGGCCAGGTGAGCCCTGCTGCCCCGGTCACTCTGTCAGAAGTCAAGGGGACGGGTGACGGAGGAGATGTTTGGGAGAAGCTGTCCATGGAAAACCCGAACCTACCCAGGGCTTGGAAAGAAAGAGCCAAGGCCCAGCTGACTAGATGGGAGAAGATCTTTTCCGAAGATGAATTTGATGTGGGGTGTGCAAGAAGTGCCACCCATCGAATCCGCCTCCAAGAAGATAAGCCCTTCCGAGAGAGGGTCAGGCGGGTTCCCCTGGCAGATCTGGAGGATCTGAGGGAACAACTTGCAGAACTGAAGAAGACTGGTGTGATCCGGGAGTCTAGAAGCCCCTATGCCTCCCCAATAGTGGTGGTCAGAAAGAAGAATGGATCGTTGAGGCTTTGTATCGATTACAGGACCCTCAACAGGAGAACCATCCCTGACCAATACACCACGCCAAGGATAGAAGATGCCTTACAGAGTTTGTCTGGAGCCAAATGGTTCAGTGTGATGGACCTCAAGAGTGGGTACTATCAAATCCCTATGCACCCAGAAGACAGAGAGAAGACGGCCTTCATAACCCCGGTGGGATTCTTCGAATTCAATAGGATGCCTCAGGGTCTGTCTGGAGCTCCTGCTACCTTTCAACACCTTATGGAGAAGACTGTTGGAGACATGAATCTTATAGAAGTCCTTGTGTACTTGGACGATGTCATTGTCTTCGGGAGAACCTTGGAAGAACATGAAGCCAGGCTGGAGAAAGTATTGAGAAGACTCAGTGAGGAGGGACTTAAGCTTTCTCCTGAGAAGTGTCGGTTCTACCAGTCTTCTGTGAACTATCTGGGGCACATAGTGTCTGAAGAAGGGGTGGCCACAGATCCCGAGAAGTTGGAAGCAGTCACCTCCTGGCCACGACCCACCACAGTAACAGAGCTCCGATCCTTCCTGGGGTTCTGCTCCTATTATAGGAGGTTTGTTGAGGGGTTTGCTCGGATTGCCTGCCCGTTGAATGAATTACTAAAGGCAGAAGGGGAAGAGGATGACTCAGGGCCCAGGAGGCCTGGTGAGTCAGTTCAAGATCAGTGAAACTCAAGGTGTGAAGAGGCCTTCCAGGCCCTGAAGAGGAGCTTAACCACTGCCCCAGTTCTGGCCTACGCCGACCCTACCAGACCTTATGAATTACATGTGGATGCCGGCTACGTGTTTGGGTCATAGAGGCCGTTTCCAAACACTTCCCCAAGGCAGAACGTTATAAGAGGCTATGTGAGAGGGAAAATTACTGGATCTACACTTTAGATAGCCTCTCTCCTGGGGGCCTTAATGAGGGTATTGAAATTAACATACTCTTATAATATAGTGTTATTCAGTACATTGAGTATAGGTTTGCCACATCCATTCCTTGTGGCTTATTTTACATGGTACATTAGGGTGACCATTTTGAGCTGATTGATAAATAGAAAAGGTATCAGGTGTGCACGCGTCAGCTTAAGCATAATGATGCCTATTATACCACCCAATTAACTTTATTCAAATTTATATTCTTTTTTACATTTTTAATATTTATTTTTATCTTATTTTTTATGAGGTATTGAAGGATCCTAAAGTGAGGTTTGGGGGAAGTCTTAGTAAACTTCGGATTCCCAATTTTATTAATATTTTTCCAATTCATTAATAATTTTTATATATATTATATTTATAACATTTATAATATTATATAATACAATATATTTTAATACTGCACCTTGAGTGCTTGATTATACATTATCTTTATAATGTTTTTATTATATATTTTGTCCATATGTATGTGTGCATATGATTGTGCATGTGTGTGTATATATATATACACATGTATGTATATATATATATATACTTTTATTATACTCCCTATTTGTATCCATTTATTGTATTTAGGTGGTGCTTTCTTCTTTCTCCTTTTTGTTTTTTCCCCCTCCCTATTTTCATTATTTGACAACACTCCTATCAGCGCTATCTAAATCCATATTGTAAGCGCCATGCTATGTCTTTTAGCCGCGTCCTGTATCCATCTCCTTGGCAACTAAGTAAGCTAATTCACTTGCATTGTGGTGTGGTATAAATTGCCCCACTCCAAGATGGCCCTTATGAGCCTGATGAAGAAGCACGCATGCTTCGAACGCGCGCATCCCCCGCTGACATCATACCCGGAAGTGACGATTCCACTAGCTGTGTTCCAGTGAGGATTCTTCCCCATCTCTGCGGCCGCAAGAGTGAAGTTCCTTCTACCACCGCTAACCACTACGTGGGATTCCAGCTTGTGAACATCAGGATTCGCAGCTCCCGGGTCGAGCGGATGACAACTTTTAAGATAAGCCTCTTACTATACTCGTTTGTGAGTGTATCTCTTGCCGCTGTATTATATATTTTTTTAATAAATCTGTGATACTACTACGCTTAGAAGGCGCTGCTTTTTTCCTCTTCCTGTCTTATTTCAGATCACTTCTATCTGTAAGCTGGCAGCCTTCCTTGCGGATAGTTTTCAAGCTATTCCACACATGGACTAATTGATATGGACTTTTAACGTGTGTTTTTATACAGCCTATTTTAGTTCCATTCCCATTCTGTCTGCCCCGTTTTATGTTTAGTTTTTCTTTTGTATTTCCTAATCCAGAGTGCGCTCAATTCATCTATTGTTTATGTTATATGTATTACTCTTGAAGTCATTTTTGAGCAGCCGCTGGACATAGGTATTTTTTGTGTTTTTTAGTGTATTTTTTGTTTAATCATTCAAGATTGATTATCTCCTTTTGATATTTGCATCATAATTGTCTAATGCTCTTGTACACTCTAATCTTTGAGAGTGTACATTTATTTTAGCCTATCTCTGTTGCCATGGAGATTATATTAGAAATTGAATCGGCTAAATATGTCATTCTTGATGAGATGTATGCTCTGTTTCCTGATAATTTTTTCTCAGTTTCTACATCAGTCCCTAGATCATCTTATAGGTTGACATGTGCAAAATTCCGTAAAATAGAGGATACCATCGTTGCAGCTGACCAACAGTGGTGGGACGCTTTCTTTTTAGACCAATACCTTAAGTATAAAATTTCCCCTAGAGGACTTAGAAACACCAAAACTTGTTCCTTTCTGGGTGCGGACTTAGCCCGTGAATGGGCGTATACCTCTGAGTTCTGTACCCAGAAATGGATGAAAATTGTTGCTCAACAAAGGGATATCCAATACACTTACCTTCTCTCCAAATTATCAGATCTTATTCGATCTCTTCAATTAGAGATTACATCATTACCTTTGTCATGGTTTAAGAAACTTAAATTAAATACTAAATTCCAAGAGGATTCACTCATTGGAATGAAATTACATAAAATCCGGAGAGATTTTGAATATTATAATACCAACAGAGTTTTCTGTTGGAAAAAACCTAGGGCCCCTCATATACACCCTTCCAGCCCGGATCATGGGGATCGGGGTCAGGTGGGGTCTATTGGCCTTATACCCCTAATGGAGTGTGTTCCCAGGCCTACCATCAGACCGCTCCCACTTCCATCTGGGTCTAGTGTGAATAAACATAGACCCCCCCCTTCCCTAGGCCCGTATCACATTCCACTACTCGAACCAATCTTCACCTAGTTCTTCCTTCAGGGTCTCACCCCTCCAGTGATAAATCCCCTCTCATTGAACCTCTACCAATTAGTATGACAAATAAGACTACATCTACACACATTACCAATTTAAATGCATTAGCAAACATCACATCCAGTGACACTACTCCTGTTAATTGTCCTTTGTCCTCCTATCCTGATTCCGGAGTCTCTGTTCCCTCTGAGATTGTTCTTAGTTCCGTGAAGATCCTTGATGGCACAATTACTAACCCTGATAGTGCAGCTATATTGGTGGAACCAGTACCGCCCCTTGGAAGTGCGATCATTGGGACGCATGCTGAAGGGCCAGGTTCTCTAGGTTCCCCATTGCCCTCTTCCTCTTCTTTTTTAGCGGCTGCCCCCCTCCCTGGCCCAAAAAGAAAGCTCGTCATAGAGGCAGGAGAGGGGGACGATGTAGACACAGAAAGAAAGGGGAAATCCCGCAGACTGTAAAGATTTTTAATCTGTCCAATCACACTTTGTCTAGACCAGAGGAGTCACTCCTTGCCCGAGGTCTTACGTTTGCTCCCACAGCACCCCCCAATCCATTTACTTTATTTTTGGACCTAAATAGATTCATTAGAAATATTACCATTAAGAGATACTTTAACCTACAAGCCAAAAAAGATTCTGGTGCGGGGGGCGGTTCACCTGATGACCTTGATAACACTGATCCATCTATAGATAATACCCAAGAAAACAGTGCTCTGGAACGCATAGCCCTCGATCATCTGGAACTTCTATATACCGAAGATTCTGATGACTATGTTGAGTTACTCACCCAACACCTACCTACCTCCCCTCCCATCCTACAGACTAAATTTCGTCCTAAATCCATATTTTACCCCACCTTTGCCAAGGGCCCTTATATTCAAAGTTTCTACCAGGTGGTATATACTGAAATATTACGCATGTGCCAACAATCGCCGATATACAAATCATCTTCCAACATTTCAAAGGCCGAAACCATTGCCCTTAAACAGCTAGCAGAGAATAAACAGCTCATTATTAGATCAGCTGACAAAGGAGGTGGCATAGTAGTCCAAAATCTTGTTGATTACCAGTTGGAGGCCTCTCGGTTGCTCTCAGACAGCGCTATATACCAAAAACTTCCCGGTGACCCATTACCTTGGTTTTCTAAGGAGGCCCATGACCTTGTCAATCAGGCCAAGACAGAGGGACTTGTTACCAAAACAGAAGTCGCGTTTCTGTTACATGATTTTTACAAAAGACCCTATTTTTATCATCTCCCGAAAGTTCACAAAGATCTGACCAACCCGCCCGGGAGACCGATTGTGGCGGCCATGGAAAGTGTGACAAGTTATTTTTCTATTTATATAGACCACTTTCTACAGCCTTTAGTTCAAAATCTCCCTTCATATATCAAAGATGGTATACAACTTTTAAAAATGTTACAGTCTTATAGATGGGAGCCCTCATATCGTTGGCTCTCACTAGACGTAGTTTCTCTTTATACGTCGATTCCCCATAATGTGGGCTTGTTAGCCACACAATACTATTTAAATGAGGACCCTTTACTTAATCCTAGACAAATACACTTCCTCCTTGATATGTTAGAATACTGTCTCACCCATAATTATTTCGAAACGAATGGTGAGTTCTATATACAGATTCAGGGTACAGCGATGGAGGCCAATTTTGCCCCCAGTTATGCGAACCTCACAATGGGCTACTGGGAACATTTTCATATTTGGAATAATAACCCCTTTTCCTCCAATCTGGTCTTTTACGGTCGCTATATAGACGACGTAGTGATTATTTGGGATGGGCCAGACACGTCTATTCCAGACTTTTTACATTACTGTAACTCTAACACCATGGGTCTATCATTTACTTCTGTTACTGATGAGAACACTCTAGCTTTTCTTGATTTGGAATTGTCTCATGATGATCATACCATACATGCCCAGAATTATACCAAGCCATCTGCAGGTAACTCCTTTTTGCATTACGAGAGTTGCCATCATCCACGTTGGGTGAATAATATACCCAAAAGCCAATTTTGTAGACTTAGACATAACTGCACTAAGCTACAGGATTATACCACGCATGGCTTAAACCTGAAGACTAAGTTTTTAGAAAAGGGTTACCCCGATCAGTTAGTGGAGGGAGCCTTTCAACATTACCTCAATACTGAGGCTAGGAGTGACAAAATTACTACCACAGATGACAACTTACAACAGGTCAGGTTTGTTACCCAATTCCATAGTCAGTTTAGACGTATGGAAAGGATCTTGGTCAAACATTGGTCAATCTTGAGTGAGGATCCCCACCTCAAATCAACACTCCCTGAAAGACCAATAGTCAGCTATAGAAGAGCCAAAAACCTGAAGGCACATATAGCCCCAAGTAAAATTGAACAATTAGGGCCTACTGCTAGCACCTCTTTGACATTTTTTAATGTAAAGGGGGTGTATCAATGCAGGAAAGCCCTATGTCTCACCTGTAAACATGTCACTCACAGACAAAAAGAGTTTACGTGTAAGGATAAAACATACACCATACCTGATTTTTTCACGTGCTCTTCCGAGTATGTTGTCTATTGTCTTACGTGCCCTTGTGGCCTACTTTATGTGGGCCGCACTATTCGTACCCTCCGCAAAAGGTTTGGGGAGCACCGTAATTTTTTGGAGAAGGGCCTAGAAAAATATAGTGTTGCAAGGCACTTTAAAGAATTTCACCAGCAGTCCTCTGAGGGGCTACGTGTTTGGGTCATAGAGGCCGTTTCCAAACACTTCCCCAAGGCAGAACGTTATAAGAGGCTATGTGAGAGGGAAAATTACTGGATCTACACTTTAGATAGCCTCTCTCCTGGGGGCCTTAATGAGGGTATTGAAATTAACATACTCTTATAATATAGTGTTATTCAGTACATTGAGTATAGGTTTGCCACATCCATTCCTTGTGGCTTATTTTACATGGTACATTAGGGTGACCATTTTGAGCTGATTGATAAATAGAAAAGGTATCAGGTGCGTACGCATCAGCTTAAGCATAATGATGCCTATTATACCACCAAATTAACTTTATTCAAATTTATTCTTTTTTACATTTTTAATTTTTAATATTTATTTTTATCTTATTTTTTATGAGGTATTGAAGGATCCTAAAAGTGAGGTTTGGGGGAAGTTTTAGTAAACTTCGGATTCCCAATTTTATTAATATTTTTCCAATTCATTAATAATTTTTATATATATTATATTTATAACATTTATAATATTATATAATACAATATATTTTAATACTGCACCTTGAGTGCTTGATTATACATTATCTTTATAATGTTTTTATTATATATTTTGTCCATATGTATGTGTGCATATGATTGTGCATGTGTGTGTATATATATATATACATGTATGTATATATATATGTATATACTTTTATTATACTCCCTATTTGTATCCATTTATTGTATTTAGGTGGTGCTTTCTTCTTTCTCCTTTTTGTTTTTTCCCCCTCCCTATTTTCATTATTTGACAACACTCCTATCAGCGCTATCTAAATCCATATTGTAAGCGCCATGCTATGTCTTTTAGCCGCGTCCTGTATCCATCTCCTTGGCAACTAAGTAAGCTAATTCACTTGCATTGTGGTGTGGTATGAATTGCCCCACTCCAAGATGGCCCTTATGAGCCTGATGAAGAAGCACGCATGCTTCGAACGCGCGCATCCCCCGCTGACATCATACCCGGAAGTGACGATTCCACTAGCTGTGTTCCAGTGAGGATTCTTCCCCATCTCTGCGGCCGCGAGAGTGAAGTTCCTTCTACCACCGCTAACCACTACGTGGGATTCCAGCTTGTGAACATCAGGATTCGCAGCTCCCGGGTCGAGCGGATGACAACTTTTAAGATAAGCCTCTTACTATACTCGTTTGTGAGTGTATCTCTTGCCGCTGTATTATATATTTTTTTAATAAATCTCTGATACTACTACGCTTAGAAGGCGCTGCTTTTTTCCTCTTCCTGCCAGCCATGAGGGCCTGGGCGGAGTGCTCTACCAGGAACATGAGGGACAACTGCGACCGGTGGCCTATGTGAGCAGGAGCCCGACCCCCTCAGAAAAGAACTACCCCACTCATAAGCTGGAATTCCTGGCTCTCAAATGGGCAGTAGTAGACAAGCTAAAAGACTACCTCTATGGGGCGGAGTTTACTGTGAAGACAGATAACAACCCCCTGACCTACCTCTTCACCACCGCAAAACTAGATGCAACCGGACACAGGTGGTTGGCTGCCTTGTCAGGATTCAACTTCAGTCTGAAGTACAGACCAGGGGCTGGAAATAGGGATGCAGATGCCCTGTCCCGGAGATCTCATGCCATGACCAATGACTGGGAAGACTGGACCCAAGTAGCACCCGAGGGAGTACGGGCCCTTTGTCAAGGAGCTGAATTTCAAGCCAGAGGAGATAGGAGTTACAATGGTAGGAGTCCCTAAACACTATTGTGGAGTAACGCAGCTAGAAGAAGATAACCTGCCGAAGCTATCCAAGAGGGAGTTGAGGTGTGACCAACTGGAAGACCCCATGGGGAGATTGGTCCTCGAAGCCCTGGAGAATCAGGATCCCAACAAACTCTTACATCACCCCTCAAAGGAGGCCCGCCTGTTGAAGAAGGAATGGGACAGGCTGCAGGTGCGTCAGGGAGTAGTCTACCGAAGGGGCCCCTCTGATGACTCAGAAGATAAGTGGCAGTTGTTCCTCCCAGAGAAGCACCAAGAGACTGTACTAATTGCTCTGCATGACCATCATGGTCACCTAGGGGCAGAAAGGACCTTCCAGCTTGTCAGAAGTTGGTTCTATTGGCCCTGCATGAGGGTAGAAGTAGAGGAGTATTGCCATTCCTGTGCACGATGCATTCAGAGAAAGACTCTACCCCATCAAGCTGCCCCAATGGGCCACTTAGAGTCAAGGCCCAATGGATCTGGTATGCATTGATTTTCTCTGCCTCGAACCCGATCTGAGTGGATTGGGGAATGTTCTGGTAATAACCGACCATTTTACCCGCTATGCCCAGGCTTTCCCAACCAAAGACCAGAAGGCATCCACCGTGGCCAAGATACTTATGCAGAAGTATTTTGTCCATTACGGACTACCACAGATACTTCACTCAGATCAAGGAAGGGACTTTGAGAGTCGGTTGATCCGGAAACTTCTGGACTCATTGGGAATAAAGAAGACCAGAACCACACCTTACCACCCACAAGGAGATGCTCAGCCGGAGAGGTTTAACCGGACTCTGCTTAACATGTTGGGAACTTTAGAAACAGAGAAGAAGCAACACTGGAGCCAACACATATCAGCCCTAGTGCATGCCTATAACTGTACCACAAGTGATGCTACTGGCTACTCCCCTTATCGACTCATGTTTGGGAGAGAAGCAAGGCTGCCCGTGGATCTGGCCTTTGGCACTTCTTTAGATCATACCTCAGCTACATCTCACAAGGGATACGTGGACAGACTTAGACGCAGCTTGCAGGTGGCCTACGAACAGGCCCTGGCGGCCTCGGATCAAAGGGGAGCCCGCAACAAGAGAAATTTCGATCTGAAGGTTCGAGTGCAGGATCTGCAGCCCGGGGACCGAGTACTGCTACGCAATCTGGGGGTCCCTGGAAAGCACAAGCTTGCAGACAGATGGAGATCGGAACCCTATGTCGTCTGTAGGAAGTTGCCCGGTTTGCCTGTTTACAAACTAAAGCCAGAAGGGAAGGTGGGACCCCTGAAGACGTGGCATCGAAACCACCTGCTCCCACTTGCTGAAGCAGTCAGGATACCCCCAGCAAGGTACCCCCCGGAATCAGTCTCTATCCTGGATATTCCCAGGCCGAGCACTCGGTCTCAGACCTCTCGAGCTGAAGATGGGGAGGCCTCTCAACTGAGTACTGATGAAGGAGAACTGGACTGGCTGTGGCCTTCCTCGACTCCGGGGACGTAAGCCATAGATCTCCCAAATACAATGGATACTCCAGATGCAACGCTGAATCCGGAGGCCACTGAATTCATACCCTTCAGTCCCTCAGCTGATTACTGGGAAGATGTTCCTGATACTTGTTCAGAGGAGGATCCTAGAGATTCCAATTACCAGTCAACTTCTGAATCAGAGGTTCCAGAACCAGCAATGTTACCTGAACTTACTCCTGAAGAAGAGCCTGTGGCGCCAGAAGCCCCAAGAGAGCAGAGGGCTCGCAGAGTTATCAGGCCTCCCAAGAAACTAACTTACCCCCAAATGGGGACGAGCTCAGAGGACTCTGTTGTAACGGCTAGGAGAAGTGTTGAGCATCCTGATCCCTCCACTGTCCATTTGGTGGAGGGCAACCCCAGCTCACTCTCTGGCACAGTTAGGCAGGCCACTCATGGTAGTGTGACCTGTGGGCAAGAGAGTTCCATCCCAAAATTTTGGTGGTAATTCCCTATGCCAACATTATACTCGACACTGTCCAAAATTGTACATAGCATTTGTTGAAGTTTATCTTTGGGGACCAAAGAGTTTAAGTGGGGGGAGTGTGTAGCGGGGTTCCTTTAAAGACTCTTGAACTACTGTTCCCAGAACCCCACTGGTTCTCAGGATATTTTGCTTCTGCCCCAGAGACTCATGGGTGCGGAGATATAAGGAAGGGGCGAGGCCTGGCTCGGTCTCTTTGGACACGGGACGGCAGAGACTGATACACCTGTGCGGACCTGCGCTGGGTAAGGCCCGAAGCCTGAGGCCTTCCGGAGCGGACCAAAGAGCCTTCCACCCCACTGCGAGCCTGGGTGGCATCCGACATCTCTACCTACAGCCTAGATTGGATCGGGGACCCGATCGCAGCGACCGCTGTGTGCGAGTGAAGACACAGCCGGTGGAAGTCCCGGACTGAGATCGCATCCGGCGGGTGAGCGAGCGTAAGCTCATTCCATAACCTGTTTGATAGTACTGTGCCTATAGACTGCCGAGGCCTACTACCTCATGTTAAAGACTCTCACTGGAGATCCACAGCAGGACTGATCCAGAGGATCTCCAGTGAAGTGTTGCCAGTTATCAACTTTCCCCTTTCTTGGATTACAAATGTTGTTTATTCTTATGTGCACCACCTCTACAGATTGCCGGTGAAGAATCCATCATCCATACAGGACTGAGCTCTAGAATTAGGAATCAGGTCTGATTCATTAGGTACCTAGTTTAGTTATTGTGCCACAGGGCGCCTAGTTAACGGTCGCCCCACGTGGCGTTTCCTTATTCACCCCCCCCTTCTCTATGGTGTAGTGTGACTGATATTGCAGGGCTCTGCATATAATCTAGTAGGTTAAGTTGTTATCACTGTTCATTCTCTTTGCATAGCTGAAAGTAAAATCTGTTATTCCTTTACAACTATTCTGTGTCGGAGTCTCTCATAGAGTATAAGTATTAAATGTGTATACCCCTAGACTAACTGTACCAGAAAGGGTTGAGTAGATTGCCGGGGGTTGGCGGAGCTGTATTCAGGGCCCAAGCCAAATCTGCGGCCCTCTTAGTTGAGGGTATCGCTACATACAAAAATTATAGAATGAGATCATAAAGTGCATATAAACATACAAATAGTGTCCATAATAAAGTGTCCAATCAAATTGGGCAAAACAACAAAAATCTTCAATCTGTGCAAAAGGAAATCCTCAGTGCCAAACTCCAGTACTCCACCACCCAGAGCACACTATAGCACTTTACCAAAGCGTCAGACCCCAAATTATAGAAGGATAAAGCCCAATAATGCCCACGTACTCCAAGACTGATGAACACTTGTAGGGAGTATCTCAGGTGACAAAACGCATAGGGCGGAGTCTAGCGACGACGTCATCATGCCTGCCCGATCAAGTGGCATTGTACATTGATGCACTGTTTTTACCTACTTCTACATGAGTACATTACTTTTACCAATAAATGAAGTAATTACACGTATTACATATGGAGTTTCTCTGCTTTATTCTCTATGGTTGTTACTGGCCAGCTTGAGCTCTATAAGGTGGCAAAATACACTCGCGAGTTCTGTGTGTTTGCCTGCATTGGGTCTCATGGTACAGAAGTATCATGCAATCTGGTTGCAGTGCATTTTTTAAAGTAGCGCATGCACTACTTTTGGTGTGGTGCAGTGCGATTGCAGCCCTTTCAAATAATTTGTCTGAAAACGCACTGCACTCAAATCGCACAGGAACGTGTTCCTGTGCGATTCCTGCTGTGAACCTTCCCTTACTCTGATTTCTCTAGCTGCGTGATATTTCAACTTTAAAGCCTCAGAAAGTATCAAGACCAGAGGAAGCCAGGTAAGTAGCAATGAAGACCTCTATATTTTTCCATGTGCAGGTTTACTTTAAAACATTTGTTCAATAAAACCTTCCTTCACACATCTTATCCTGACAAGAATACTTTCATCGCAGCAAATATTTATGTCTGGTTACTCAGTTGAAGCTTTTTTTTTTTTTTTACCTTGAAGCTGTATCATATGATGTGACATTATGTAACCATAAGATTT
Source organism: Rana muscosa (assembly GCA_029206835.1). Taxonomy (NCBI): domain Eukaryota; kingdom Metazoa; phylum Chordata; class Amphibia; order Anura; family Ranidae; genus Rana; species Rana muscosa. Next base: position 113,869,259 of record JARGYO010005626.1, read on the forward strand.
GCTACAAATAAAATCATTTCAGGCTCTATTTCCAGTTATCACTACAATATACGAGCCACAGATTCCATGAACAATCACATGTACATAGGACATAGGATTGCTGGCCCCTCCCAGTTCTAAAGGTATTAAAGAATACCGGTAAAGGCAGAGAGACTGGTATTAGTCCATTCACTGCCAATGTGTCTGCTCTTGTGTAATAAGCTCTAATATCAACACCTATGGTGCAATTATATACAAAGGGACTATGAGCATTGTGATATCTTTGTTCTCCAAAGCACCCAATCAACTTCTAACTGCCATTTCTGCAGTGCCGGTGTCTTGTCAAGCTCGTTCCCCTATCGATATGGTTCCGAGCTCGACTGCGCAGGTGCTGCCGAACAGCTGTTAAAGCTCGGAGATTTCCGTCGGCTCGGCTTGCGCCTGCGCAGTCAAGAGGGAACCAGATCGATAGGAGGAACCATATGCTTGCCAGCTGTGGACGCGCTCTCCCCCCATCCTTCATTACACACGCAGCTTTCTTCTTCACGCCGCTGTATACAGAAAGGGGCGGCAGGGGGCGAATAAGATGTGATAATATTGAGCAGTGGCATTTGTTTGTTTATACACGCCGCTCGATACAGCAAGGGGCTGTATAGAGTGGTGTGTATAAACAAACAAATCGCACTGCTCAATATCAGTGGCGTAGCGTGGGGGGGCAGGGGGGCGGTCGCCCCGGGCGCAAAATTTAGAGGGGCGCAGCAGCAGGCGGCAGGTTACCTGCAGCTCTTCTCCTGCACTGTGCAGTCTAGGAGACTGTGAGCTCTTCCGCTTCGCTATGAGGAAGAAGTTGCGGTGCAGTCCCGGCTTAGGCTCCAGCAATGACACTGACACAGAACTGAGTAAATGAACACTGAAGACAATCCATGGTGATCCCAGGGATTGTGACCGTGCAGAGTCTGGGGGGAAGGAGGAGGGCAGGCGACTCACGAGGCATCCTCTCCATTACACGCCACTCCCCACACATAAGGTCCACGTGCGACGTGCTGTCCGTCCACTTAGCCCGCCCCACAGCCCGGACTTCCAACCACTGCCGCTTCTCCTGAATCCTGCATGTGCCTGTCAGTGTGCTGCTACGCGGCCCGACACTCTGACCCTGCACCGACTACCCCACGACTGGAGGAAACCGGGGCCAGGAGGAAGAGGATGAGGCATCATCCACACAGACAGAAGCCCCTCCTTACCGACAGCTGCACGGACATTGTGAGTACGTCTCTACAGAGGAAAGCTCTGTACGGGATGATGGCAGCCGGAGGGGGGGCTGGGGCTGAGCTCTGAACTGGAATCTGTGGGAAAGAGAGCTTTGTTTTTGATGGTGGAGATGTACACAGCGCACCCCCCTCAACCCTGCACGCCGCACACAGCGCATCCCCTCAACCCTGCAAGCCACACACAGCGCACCCCCTCAACCCTGCAAGTCACATACAGCACACTTACTCAACCCTGCATGCCACACACAGCACACCCCCTCAACCCTGCACGCCACACACAGCGCACCCCCCAACCCTGTACACCAAACACAGCGCACCCCCCAATCCTGCACACCACACACAGCGCACCCTCAACCCTGCACGCCACACACAGCACACCCCCTTAACCATGCACGCCACACAAAGTGCATCCCCCTCAACGATGCACACAGTGCACCCCCTCAACCCTGCACTCCGTACACAGCGCACCTCTGAACCCTGCATTCCATACAAAGTGCATCCCTCAGCCTTGCACTCCATACACAGCGCGCCCCTAAACCCTCATTGCTAATAATTAGTTCTATTTCTTATTTTCTGTCTATTGGTGGGTCCCGTAACTTCTGCAGTCTGTGGTGTGCATGCAGTGAGATGATGTGCTGTAACCTTAAGCAACCAATCAGTGAGCCGTAATGATGTGCTGCAATGTCTAGCAACCGATTAGGGAGCATTAATAATATGCAGTAACCTCTAGCAACCAGTGAGTGGTAATGATGTGGAGTAACTTTCAGCAACCAATCAGTGAACAGTAATGATCTGCTGTAATTTCTAGCAAGCAATCAGTGAGCGATAATAACTTGCAGTAACCTCTAGCAACTAATTAGTTTGTAGTAATGATGTGCAGTAACCTCTAGAAAACAATGGGCAAGCTGTAATTTTGTGCAGTATCGTCTAGCAACCAATCAGTGAGCAATAATAATGTGTGTAGTGGACAGTGTAGGAATCAGGTGGGTCAGTGTAGTGGTCAGTATAGCAATCAGATAGGTCAGTTTAATGGTCAGTGTAGAAATCGGGTAGGTTAGTATAGTGGTCAGGTAGGTCTGTGTAGGAATCAGGTTGGTCAGTACTACTGTACTAGCAGAAGGGACTCAGAGTGCTAAAAATCCGCGGGTTAGGGGGCGCAAATCTCTTGCCCTGCCCCGGGCGCTGACAACCCACGCTACGCCACTGCTCAATATCACATCTCATTCGCCCATTGCCGCCCCTTACTCTATACTATACAGTGGCGTGAAGAAGAAAGCGCCGTGTGTAACTAAGCAACGGGAGCGAGCGTGTCGAGCTCGACTGCAAAACAGCTGTTAAACATCTGCGATTTCCGTTGCCTCGGATTGCGCCTGCGCAGTTGACCTCGGAACCATATCGATAGGCGGAACCAGCTCAGCAGAACACCGGGTTCTAAATGAAACAAGGTTTCTGTCTGTGACGGGCAACAAGAACTTTTCTTGTTTGTACACTCTTATGCCCCGTACACACGGTCTGAGTATTCTCCGGCCAAAAGCCCATCGGAATTCCGACGGAATTCCATCGGAGAAAAATAGAACATGTTCTATATTTAAACTCCGATGGAATTCATCGGAATTACTCCGATGGGGCACACACACGGTAGGAATTTCCAATGGAAAAAGTCTATCAGAGTTTTTCCATTGGAAATTTCTATTGTGTGTACAAGGCATTACGCTCTTCGTACATAAGTCCAAAAGTAATTACTAAGACAAGGAGGCCCATTAATAATGGGTAGTGGAAATTTTAATGAAGGTCCACACCATGGTCTACATTTTGCAGCTCATAAAATGCAGGCTGTGGAGTGGACCTCCATGGAGTTCTCTCTGCTTAACGCAGCAGAAAGAGCTCTGTGATTGGAGTAGAGCTGGTCATGTGACTTTTACAGGTCACATAATTGGGCTTTCCCCCAGGCTATTAACATGTTTTTCATACGTTGCCTTCATTTTCCAAAATGGCTGAGGACTAATGCCGCCTACACACGATCGGAAATTCCGACAACAAATGTTCGATGTGAGCTTTTGGTCGGATATTCCGATTGTGTGTAGGCTCCATCGGACATTTGCTGTCGGAATTTCAGGCAACAAATGTTTGAGAGCAGGTTCTCAATTTTTCTGACAACAAAAGAAAACAACAAAAGTTCTTGTCGGAAATTCCGACCGTGTGTAGCCATCTCCAACGCACAAAAGTGCTGCGCATGCTCGGAACCAATTCGACGCATGCTCGGAATCATTGTACTTAATTTTTCTCGGCTCGTCGTCATGTTGTACGTCACCGCGTTCTTGACCATATGAATTTCCGACAACATTTGTGCGACCGTGTGTATCCAAGACATGTTTGAGCCAATATCCATTGGAAAAAGAAAAACACGGTTTTGTTGTCGGAAATTCCGATCGTGTGTACGCGGCATGAGAGCTGGTTCTCAATTTTTCCGACAACAAAAGTTCTTGTCGGAAATTTCGACCGTGTGTATCCAATTCCGATGCACAATAATCCTACGCATGCTCGGAATCAATTCGACGCATGCTCGGAATCATTGAACTTAATTTCTCTTGGCTCGTTGTGTTCTTGGCGATCGGAATTTCTGACAACATTTGTGTGACCATGTGTATGCAAGGCAAGTTTGAGCGAACATCCGTCGGAAAAAAATCCACGGTTTTGTTGTCGGAATGTCCGATCGTGTGTACGTGGCATTAGAACATCTATAAAACACATCACTGTGACGCATAAATGTGCAGTAATTTTTTTTAATTGGCCCCAAAACTCTCAAAGGCCCCTTTCACACTACTGCAACTTCAAAGTCACGCGATTTTACCATGATTTCGCGGCCGCGATTTTGCCGCGATTTCAGGGAATGCCTGTGTAAGTACCATCAAAATCGGACCAAAGTAGTGCAGGGACTACTTTGAAGTCGGAACGACTTAAAGGAGTAGTAAAGTTACATGTTTTTTCACCTTAATGCATCCTATGCATTAAGGTTAAAAAACATTCGACAATACCGCCCCCCCCCGAGCCCCCGTTTTACTTACCTGGCCCCTCGAAAGTCCCACGCTCGTCCCCGTCATCCTCTTCGTTTTTCAGCCTGGCCGCCGATTGGCTACACTGGATGGATTGAAAGCAGCGCAGCCATTGGCTGGCGCTGCTGTCAATCACATCCAATGACGCGGCGCGCGGGGGGCGGGGCCGAGTGATACAGTCGGCGGCTATGGCCGCCGCTGTATCACGGGAGCGCGCCCGCATTCACTCCACACCATGCGAGCTCACTCGCATTATGGTGTGCTGTCCTTGCGGGGAGGAGCCAAGACAGCCGCCGAGGGACCCCAGAAGACCAGGATTGGGGCCACTGTGTGCAAAACGAGCTGCACAGTGGAGGTAAGTATAAACTGTTTGTTATTTTTGGCCAAAAAAAAGGGAAGCTTTAGTGCTCCTTTAAAGTCATACTAATATGAATGGTTGTCATTGGAAATCATGGGAAACGACTTGTCATGCTACTTTGCCATCACAAATTGTGGGACAAGTCGTATAAGTGAGAAAGGGGCCTAAAGATGACATCAGGCTTTGATTAAATTCATTTTTCAACTGTCATTTTCTACTACAGATCTGGTTGTTTTGGGGAAGCACAGATACTTATTTTTTCAGACAACCAAATGGAATTCACTGTGGACTGAATCAGGACAGGGTAAGATTAAGGGCTAGTTTACACTTGCTTCAAAACAAGGCTTCGGACAGGCTTTGTTAAAGCTCTCTGAACCCAAGTCGAATCCCCTGTCATTAAATAAAATGGTTAGCTTACAGTCCTGTTTACAACTTGCTTTTGATTGGTGCTTCGATGAGGCTTTGGTGGGGCTTCAATGAGGCTTTGATGAGGCTTCGGTGGAGCTTCAGTGGGGCTTCAAGCGAGCTTTGCCATAAACTTCTATGAAGGCTTTGAAGACGCTTTGAAGCACCACATGGGGTATAATTTTTGATGCAAAGCTGCAGCAAAGCAAACGCAAGGTGTAAACAGGACTGTAAGTTTACCATTTTATTTAGTGACAGGGACCTTGACTAACGTTCAGAGAGCTTTAACAAAGCCTGTCCGAAGCCTTGTTTTGAAGCAAGTGTAAACTAGCCGTCAAAGTGTGTTGAAGCCGAAGTGTAAATGAGCCCTAAAGCTGGGTTCACATCTAAGCTCACAGCAGGAGTCTGGTGCGTCTCCATTCACCGTTTCAGGTCCGATTTCAGGCCGAATTTTGGGCTGAATTCAGACCTGAAACGGAATAAAAGACGCACAGGACCCCTGTGCAATTCGCACTGGAGCCGCTGTGGAGATGTGTGAACCGGCTCCATAGAGAGCCAGTCACAATCTCCTGCTATGTGAATTGGATGCGGAGAAATCCACATCCAATTTGCATAGGTGTGAACCCAGCCTAATTTTTGCAAGCCTGTGATGGGTTACATAGTCAGTGGCGTCACTAGGGTTGGTGTCACCCGGTGCGAAAAAAAATGGTGTCACCCCCCAACAACTATAGTGCCCCCTCAGTACAGACCCCCCTCCACTAACTACAGACCCCACTCCCACAGTTTAGATCCCTTCCCTCAGTACAAACCCGCTCCACTAAGTACAGACTCCCCGCCATCAATATAGACCCGCCTCCCTCAGTATGAACCTCCCCCTCAGTACAGACACCCCCACCTCAGTGCAGACCCCCTCAGTTACAGACAACCCCCTCAGTTACAGACACCCCTCTCAGTACAGACACCCCTCTCAGTACAGACACCCTCCTCAGTAACAGACCCCCCCTCAGTAACAGACCCCCCCTCAGTAACAGACACCCCTCTCAGTACAGACACTCCTCTCAGTAACAGACACCCCTCTCAGTTACAGACACCCCTCTCAGTTACAGACACCCCTCTCAGTTACAGACACCCCCTCTCAGTTACAGACACCCCCCCTCAGTTACAGACACCCCCCCTCAGTTACAGACACCCCCCCTCAGTTACAGACACCCCCCTCAGCTACAGACCCCCCCTCAGTAACAGACCCCCCCTCAGTAACAGACACCCCTCTCAGTAACAGACACCCCTCTCAGTTACAGACCCCCCCTCAGTTACAGACCCCCCCTCAGTTACAGACACCCCCCCTCAGTTACAGACACCCCCCCTCAGTTACAGACACCCCCCTCAGTTACAGACACCCCCCCTCAGTTACAGACACCCCCCTCAGTACAGACACCCCCCTCAGTACCAGACCCCCCTCAGTACAGACACCCCCTCAGTTATAGCCCCCCTGGTGCAAACTCCCCCTAGTGCAGACCCTAGCAGTACAGACATCCCCCCCATCAGTAAAGATGCCCCCCTTACCTTACAGACCTCAGAACAGAGCGGCAGATACACACAGCAGTGTGTCTCTCGAGCGCGGGCTCCTCCTCCTCCTCTGTGGATGTAAACAGAGAGGAGGCAGAGGGGGCGGCGGCTTCCTTCCGCTCCGCTGAGGGACACAGCCGCAGCGTGAGCCTAAGGCACAGGGCAGCGGGCGATGTCAGTGTGGTGCCGCTGCGCTACCCACGGGTGTCACCCCTCTGGTGGGTGTCACCCGGGTGCGGCCCGCCCCCCCGCACCTGGCTAGCAACGCTAGTGTACATAGTTACATAATAGGTGAGGTTGAAAAAAGACACAAATCCATCAAGTCCAACCTATGTGTGTGATTATATGTCAGTATTACCTTGTATATCCCTGTATGTTGTGGTTGTTCAGGTGCTTATCTAATAGTTTTTTGAAACTATCGATGCTCCCCGCTGAGACCACCGCCTGTGGAAGGGAATTCCACATCCTTGCCGCACTTACAGTAAAGAACCCTCTACGCAGTTTAAGATTAAACCTCCTTTCTTCAAATTTTTATGAGTGGCCACGTGTCTCGTTAAACTCCCTTCCACAAAAAAGTTTTATCCCTATTGTGGGATCACCAGTACGGTATTTGTACATTGAAATTATATCCCCTCTCAAGTGTCTCTTCTCCAGAGAGAATAAGTTCAGGGCTCGCAACCTTTCCTCATAACTAATATCCACCAGACCCTTTATTAGCTTTGTTGCCCCTCTTTGTACTCTCTCCATTTGGTGGATTCAAAGTCTTGTTTTGGGAGGGGCACTGCCAGAAAATGTTTTTTTGTGGGCAATTTATCAGGGAAATGGCTGGTGTCGGCGCTTCAATCATCCCGGCACCATGGTTGTTATGGTGTCAGGATGATTGTAGCACATTATTTCTATTATTACATTGTTATATAAAATTAAATGGTTCAATTCACCATAATGCCGAATCAGTGGGAGCCCCGAGAATGTCACTTGCCACCATCACCTGCCACACGTTGCGGATTTTCACTTGCCACCATCACCTGCCACACGTTGCGGATTGTCACTTGCCTGCCACCAGATGCACATTGTCACTTGCCATGTTGCCTGCCACATGATGTGGATTGTCAAGTGCCCCGTCACCTGCCACACATTGCGGATTGTCACTTGCCTGCCACCTGATGCATATTGTCACTTGGCACGTCACCTGCCACACCTTGTGGATTGTCACTTGCCACATCACCTGCCACACCTTGTGGATTGTCACTTGCCACACGTTGCGGATTGTCACTTGCCTGCCACCAGATGCAGATTGTCACTTCGCCACACCTTGTGGATTGTCACATCACCTGCCACACCTTGTGGATTGTCACTTGCCACATCACCTGCCACACCTTGTGGATTGTCACTTGCCACGTCACCTGCCACACCTTGCGGATTGTCACTTGCCTGCCACCAGATGCAGATTGTCACGTGCCACATCACCTGCCACAAGTTGCGGATTGTCACTTGCCACACCTTGCGAATTGTCACTTGCCTGCTAAGTGTTTTGCTTGTCTTTTGCTGTGTCCCAGACTCCCAGAGTTAAGGAGCAGAGAGATAAAGATATCTCTCTGATGCCCATGCTGCCTGCACAGTGAGGGCGGAAGTTACATGTCATCTCTCTTCTCCCCCACCCCCGGCTAGCTGATTGGTCAGCTGCCCGCTCACACCAATGCTGCTCTCTAACTCTCACCTGCCCACACACTGAGCCAGCCGGCAGCCCGCTGACAAACCGCGCCGCCGGGCCCGCCCGCTCTCTCACCCGCCTGTGGAATCGCCCGCTATCTCATCCGCCAGCGGAGCCGCCCGCTCTCTCACCCGCCTGACCCGCAACAAATTTCTCGTGGGTACCAATTGCCCCGTTCCCCCCCCCCCTGGATCTTCCCCTGCCTGAGGACTGGTGCCCAGAACTGGACAGCATACTCCAGGTGCGGCCGGACCAGAGTCTTGTAGAGCGGGAAAATGATCATTTTATTTCTGGAGTTAATTCCTATTTTAATGCATGCCAATATTCTGTTTGCTTTCTTAGCAGCAGCTTGGCATTATTGCACTTAAAGCGGAGGTCCGCCTAAAAAAATAAAATAAAAATTAAAAGAAAGCCAGCAGCTACAAATACTGCAGCTGCTGCCTTTAATATTAGGACACTTACTTGTCCAGGGTGCCCGTGATGTCGGCAGCCAAAGCCGATCTGTCGCTCGGCTCTCGGCTGCTGCCGCCGCCATCCTTGGTAAGGGAATCAGGAAGTGAAGCCTTGCGACTTCACTTTCTGGTTTCCTACTGCGCATGCGCAAGTCGCGCTGCGCGTCCTCACTGGTCCCTGCTGTCTTCTGGGACCTGTGTGTCTCCCAGAAGACAGCGGGGGAGGACAGAGTAGGCGCAGGAAGTGACGTAGGTCACCTCGATCGCCGAGGCGACCTATGCCTGGAAGTGGGAGCAAATACCTGTATTACACAGTAGGGATGAGCTTCGAGTTCGAGTCGAACTCATGTTCGACTCGAACATTGCCTGTTCGCCCATTCGCCGAACAGCAAATTGGGGTGTTCGTGGCAAATTCGAAAAGTCTATGGGAGAAATCTAAAGTGCTAATTATAAAGGCTTATATGCAAGTTATTGTCCTAAAAAGTGTTTGGGGACCCGGGTCCTGCCCCAGGGGACATGTATCAATGCAAAAAGAAGTTTTAAAAACGGCTGTTTTTTCGGGAGCAGTGATTTTAATAATGCTTAAAGTGAAACAATAAAAGTGAAATATTCCTTTAAATTTCATACCTGGGGGGTGTGTATGATATGCATGTAAAGTCGCGCATGTTTCCCGTGCTTAGAACTGTCCCTGCACAAAGTGTCATTTTTGAAGGAAAAAAAGTCATTTAAAACTCACTCGTGGCTATTAATGAATTGTCGGCTTTTATCAATACATAGAAAAGTCATTGATAAAAAAAAAGCGTGGGGGTTCCCCCAAATTCAATTACCAGGCCCTTCAGATCTGGCATGGATTTTAAGGGGAACTCCACCCCAAATTTTTTCAAAAATGGCATGGAGTCCCCCCAAAAATCCATACCAGACCCCTTATCCGAGCACGCAACCTGGCCGGCCGCAGGGGAAGAGGGGGGGGACGAGAGAGCGGCCCCCCTCCCTCCTGAACCGTACCAGGCCACATGCCCTCAACATGGGGAGGATGTCCCCATGTTGATGGGGACAAGGGCCTCATCCCCACAACCCTTGCCCGGTGGTTGTGGGGGTCTGCGGGCAGGGGGCTTATTGGAATCTGGAAGACCCCTTTAAAAAAGGGGACCCCCAGATCCCACCCCCCCTATGTGAATTGGTAAGGGGTACATTGTACCCCTACCATTTCACGAAGAAAGTGTCAAAAAATGTAAATAAAAACACACCAACACCTTGGAAAAGTCCTTTATTAAAAAAAACAAAAAACAAAAAAAAACATTCCAGCGATGAAATCCAGTGTCCCGCGGCGATCCCGATGTCCAGCACTTTTCTTTCATTGGTTGTGCCTGAGCAGACCTGATGGGGAACTTCCTCCGCCGTGTTTTAAATGCATAGACCCGCCCCTTCTAAAGTTCCCCATCAGGTCCGCTCAGCGGACCAGATGCGGAACCCGAGAAGGGGCGGGTCTATTCATGTATTACACAGTGAAGGAAGTTCCCATCAGGTCCGCCCCCTCGGTATGTCAGACCCCGCCTACGTCATTGGCCTGAGCGGGGAACTTCCTTCACTGTGTAATTTATATTTACACAGTGAAGGAAGTTCCCCATCAGGTCCGCTCAGGCCAATGACGTAGGCGCGATGAGCGAGTTTGGGGTGGAGAAACTTGACTAGCCTGCACAGAGACCTGTCCTCAACCCAATAGAACACCTTTGGGATGAATTAGTGTAGACTGTGAGCCAGGCTTTGAGTTACCCACTCAATATTGAACCCTATGGACTAAGACTGGGATGCCATTAAAGTTCATGTGCATGTAAAGGCAGGTGTCACAATACTTTTGGCAATATAATGGATACCAAAAAGAAGAATTTTTGCCATTGAAGTTCACGTGAAAAGTGACTGGCTGTATACAGATCAGAGAAATGTTCCCTTCTACATGTAGACACCTTAAGGGACAATATAAACAAAGGGTGCTTGGAACATAAAATATGGCTGGATATACTCGATTGCTCCCCAACATCCTCCAATAAGATATGTACTAAGCTTACATTTCACTGTGCACAGCTGCACTACAAAACATCATGATTTGCAGTATTAAGGCCATGTCTAACATGGCAAGTCCATTAACTTAGACTGTACTCTCACAGAAGCCTCCCAGGCTAGGGGAGCCATGAACACCCAGGTAGACTGTCAGGGACGTGCTGCCCGCTTCAGAAGGCGCGCGCCTATGCACATGCACAATTCACTGACTTTGCACTCCGATGCGCGCATGTCCGCGCATTAGATGCGCTTTGGCGCCCAACGGCCTATTAAAGACGTTCCAGTGGTACTGTTCCTTGTGGTTTGATGTGATTCTGTTCCCTGTGTTCCTGATTCTGTGCCTGTATCTCTTCCTGACCTCGCTCCTATCTCCAGTCCTGACCCTGGCTTGTTTGACCCTGCTCAGTTACCTGTCTGATCATTAGTGATGAGCCGAACACCCCCGGGTTCGGTTCGCACCAGAACCCGCGAACGGACCGAAAGTTCGTACGAACATTAGAACCCTATTAAATACAATGGATGCGAACGTTCGAATTCTAAAGTGCTAATTATAACGACTATTATGCATGTTATTGTCCTAAAAAGGGTTTGGGAACCCGGGTTCTGCACCAGGGGACATGTATCAATGCAAAAAGAAGTTTTAAAAACGGTCGTTTTTCGGGAGCAGTCATTTTAATGATGCATAAAGTGAAAAAAAAAAGGTCAAATATTCCTTTAAATATCGTACCTGGGGGGTGTCTAAAGTATGCCTGTGAAGTGCCACGTGTTTCCCGTGTTTAGAACTGTCCCTGCACAAAATGACACTTCTAAAGGAAAAAAAAGCCATTTAAAACTGCTTGCGGCTTTAATGTAATGTCTGGTCCCGGTAATATGGATGAAAATCTTTAAGAAAAATGGCATAGCTACCCCATGACCCCCCCCCCCCTACCCCAGCCCATTACCAGCCCCTTTGGGTCTTGTATGGATATTAAGGGGAACCCCGCACATAAAATAAAAAAGGCCCTATATACTCTGAACAGCCGTATACAGGCGGTGCATACAAGACAGGGACTGTAGGTTTGTTCTTATGTAGAGTCTGTTTGTAATTTTGAACAGGTACATTGTTTAAGTGTAGCTCCAGCCCAAAAATCTATTTTTAAACTTTTTGGAAAACATAGGTAAGGGTTATCACCCCTGTAACATTTGTTTTGCTGTCTGTGCCCCTGTTCAGAACATTTCACCTCACTTTCCGTCCCAATGACAACTGTTTTTGAAATGTGGTGTTTTTCTTGAAACAAGGATTGCTGATAAAGCATCAGTACAGAGGAGACACCTTTCTCCCATATTAATTCTTACAGGAGAGAATTTTCCTTCCAAGGGGTAGATTTCCTCTCACTTCCTGTTGTCTTCTTGCGTTTGCAAGTAGGAGTCGTTTGTAAGTTGGATGTTTGAAAGTAGGGACCTGCCGTATATACTCTGCAGAAATAGGCCCCTTAGTTGTTGGTGTTGGCACAACACTGTAAGCACTCACAGTTACTCTTGGTTGGTGCTGGAACGCCCTGCTGTCAACTATTATATCAGGAATTTTAATTACATATAATTGTTGAACAGTGGTAGTAAAAATTGGGCCTTTGATGGTGGTGCTGGTGCCACAACACTGTAAGCCCTGACAGTTACTCTTGGTGGGTGCAGCAATGGGCCCTGCTGTGAATTATTAGATCAAGAATTGTAATTGCATGCCCCTGTTGAACAGGGGCTGAAAAATTGGGCTTTTCGTGGTGGTGGTGGTGGTGTTGCCACAACACTGTAAGCCCTCAGAGTTACTCTTGGTGGGTGCAGGAATGGGCCCTGCTGTGAATTATTAGATCAAGAATTGTAATTACATGCCCCTTTTGAACAGGGGCTGAAAAATTGGGCCTTTCGTGGTGGTGGTGGTGGTGGTGTTGCCACAACACTGTAAGCCCTCAGAGTTACTCTTGGTGGGTGCAGCAATGGGCCCTGCTGTGAATTATTAGATCAAGAATTGTAATTACATGCCCCTGTTGAACAGGGGCTGAAAAATTGGGCCTTAGGCACTGGTGGCACAACACTACAACCCCTCACAGATACTGTACTTGGAGCACAGCAATGAGCCCTGTTGCAAAGTATTGCTTCAAAAATTGTAATGACACGCCCCTGTTAAACAGGGGCTGAAAAATTGGGCCTTAGGCACTGGTGGCACAACACTCCAACCCCTCACAGATACTGTACTTGGAGCACAGCAATGAGCCCTATGGCAAATTATTGCTAAAAAAATTGTAATTACACGCCCCTGTAAAACAGGGGCTGAAAAATTGGGCCTTAGCCACTGGTGGCGGCACCCATAAACAAAAATGATCTTCCAAGCTATCATCATCAATCGTATCATTGAGGACTCGGAGGAGGAGGATAGCCAGTCAACATAACAGCACAGGCACTCAGCATCAGCATCAGTCTTGAAGGGATGTGACATGTTAAAATCAATTAGTCTGTTATATCAGCATCAGGTGTGTGGTAGCTGGTGGTGATCCAAGACTGGTTCATCTTGATGAAAGTCAGTCGATCAACCGAGTCGGTGGACAGGCGCACCCTGTGATCCGTGACAAATCCTCCAGCAGCACTGAATGTGCGTTCCGAAAGAACGCTGGATGCAGGACAGGCCAGTAGCTCAATTGCATACTGTGCAAGCTCTGGCCAGTGATCCATCCTCAAGACCCAGTAAGCCAGAGGATTTTCGGTGGGGAAGGTGTCCAAGTCTGACCTTGCCCCTAGATATTCCTGCACCATGTTTATCAGACGCTGGCGATGGTTGCTGGAACCGATCATACTTTGGGGCTGCGGACTAAAGAATTGTCTGAACGCATCGGTCAGACGGCCACCTTCCCCACCGCTCCTTCTTTGACTGGCCGAAGCCTCAGCAACTCGTTGTCCAGGACCAGGAGTTTGTAACCTCCCAGTCTCTGGGAACGCGTTGCACAGACCTTTCTGCAAGGCCTCCCGGAGTTGTCTCATCCTCTGCTCCCTCTGCGACGGTAACATAAGGTCCGCAACCTTACCCTTGTACCGTGGATCAAGGAGAGTGGCCAGCCAGTAATGGTCCCTCTCCTTGATCCGAAGAATACGAGGATCCTTCCGCAGACTTTGCAGGATCAGGGAGGCCATGCAGCGTAGGTTTGCTGAGGCATTCGGTCCGGAGTCCTCTGGGTCACTAAGGACGACATGATCCGCAGCCACCTCCTCCCAGCCACGTACAAGTCCACTGGTTTCTTGGGACTGTAAATCATCCCTAAAAGACTGCTGCTGATGATGCTGAGTGCCAGCCTCCACCTCCATGCTGACACAATCCTCCTCCACCTCCTCCTCCTCCTCTTCCTGTGCGATGGGTGGGACAGAAGGAACACTGTCTGGGTAAAGGGGGCCTTGAGAGGCAAGGAAGTCCTCCTCTTCCTGCCTCTGTTCTGCCTCAAGTGCCCTGTCCATTATTCCACGCAGCGTGTGCTCCAACAGGTGGACAAGAGGTACAGTGTCGCTGATGCATGCACTGTCACTGCTCACCATCCTCGTGGCCTCCTCAAATGGTGCCAGGACAGTGCATGCATCCCTGATCATGCCCCACTGGCGTGGAGAAAAAAAACCAAGCTCCCCTGACCCTGTCCTGGTGCCGTAGTCGCACAGGTACTCATTGATGGCCCTCTGCTGCGTGTACAGCCGCTGCAGCATGGCCAACGTTGAGTTCCACCTGGTGGGCATGTCACATATAAGGCGGTTCTTGGGCAGGTTCAACTCCTTTTGCAGCTCAGCCAGGCGAGCACTGGCATTATAAGATCTGCGGAAATGCACACAGACTTTCCTGGCCTGCCTCAGGACATCCTGTAAGCCCGGGTACCTGCCCAAGAACCGCTGCATTACCATGTTAAGGACGTGAGCCACACAGGGCACATGGGTCAGTTGTCCCTGTCGGAGGGCGGAGAGGAGGTTGGTGCCATTGTCGCAAACCACCATTCCTGGCTTAAGCTGGCGTGGCGTCAACCACCTCTCGGCCTGGCCCTGCAGAGCAGACAGGACCTCTGCCCCAGTGTGGCTTCTGTCCCCCAAACACACCAGCGCAAGCACGGCATGGCATCTTTTTGCCTGCGTACTTGCGTAGCCCCTTGAACGGCTACGGAGCACCGCTGGTTCAGAGGACAAACCACAGGAAGAGGCCATGGAGGAAGAAGAAGAGGAGGGGGTGGAGGAGAGAGGTGTGTCACAACCAGTAGTAGCATTTTGGAGGCGTGGCGGTGGAACAACCTCCAACACTACTGCACCTTGTCCTGCATCCTTCCCAGCTGCCAAAAGAGTGACCCAATGGGCCGTGAAAGAAAGGTAACGTCCCTGTCCATGCCTGCTGGACCATGAGTCAGCGGTAATATGCACCTTACCGCTGACCGCCCTGTCCAGCGAGGCCAAGACATTGCCTTCCACATGCCGGTAGAGAGCCGGAATAGCCTTCCGTGAGAAAAAGTGGCGTTTGGGAACCTGTCACTGAGGAACCGCACATTGCACAAACTCACGGAAGGGGGCCGAGTCTACCAACTGAAAAGGCAGCAGTTGAAGCGCTAGCAATTTAGCCAAGCTAGCATTCAACCGCTGGGCATGTGGATGGCTGGGAGTGAACTTCTTTCGACGGTCCAGCAGCTGGGGCAGGGAAATTTGCCTGCTAGAATCGGACGTCGGTGTACTGCTAGCAGAGTGGCCGCAACTACTTGGCTGTGACACACCTAATTCTACACCTTCATTCCTCTCAGTGCATGTTTCAGACAGGACTGAAGTTATAGTGGGGTTGGAGATCCCAGCTGATGCGGTGCAAGGAGAGGTCCGCTTTGTTCTTTGGTGTGGGTCTTTGAGGTAGGCTTGCCAACGAGCTGCATGGCAGGTCAACATATGTCTGGTCAGGCATGTGGTACCCAAGCGGCTGATGTTTTGGCCACGCGATATACGCTTGAGACATATGTTGCAAACAGCAGCTGTGCGATCTGATGCACTAGCCTCAAAAAAGGCCCACACCAAAGAACTTTTTGAATGACGGGCAGAGGCAGCGCCCTGCACAGGCGGAGCTCTGCGGTGTGATTCCGTCGGTGTACTGCCCTTACGCTGGCCACCAAAGGGCATCCTGCCTCGTTGGAGATGTGCCTCCTCCTCATCCTCCTCCTCCTCCTCTCTCCTATTAGGCACCCACGTGGAGTCAGTGACCTCATCATCCCCTCCCTCCTCATCACTGGAGCCAATCTGGCAGTATGCTGCAGCTGCTGGAACATGACTGCCAGATTGGTGTCCTTCTTGAGCATCCCCTCTGTCTGCTCTCATGCTACTGCCTTCCTGTAGCTGGGTTTCATCATCAGACCCTTCGAAACGCTGGGCATCCTCCTGGAGCATGTACCCAACACTGCTCAAACAGTTCGGGGGACTCCTCAGGAGGAGGACATGGTGGGTCTAGGGAAGGAGTGACTGATGAGTCTGACATTGATACCAGGGAAGAGGACGCTTTGGCAGCTGCTTTGCCCTGAGCCTGGGTGAGAGAGGATGAGGAGGAGGAGAAGGGCTTGGTCATCCACTCTACCAAGTCTTCGGCATGATGTGGCTCAACATGTCCAGCTGCCGAAAAGAAGGACAAGCGTGTCCCATGACCATGTGCTGATGACAATGCACCGCGTCCACGACCAGCACTGTTGCCCCCAGACACAGAGCCTGCTTGCCCTCTTTTATTGCCTCCTGACTGTCTGCCTCTCCTTGTTTGCCTTCCAGACATTCTAATAGATGGCCTGCAGGGAGATGGGAAAAAAGCAATAAGGGCTACCTTCAGGTGTCCTCTGTCCCTTTACTTAAGGATTTCTAAATATGGTTGAGGATGATTGCTTTCGCACAGAATAGCACAACGACAATTTCCCTGACTGTCCAAAAAACAAGGATTTCAAAGATGGTTGTTGAGGAATGCTTTAGCACACTATAGCACAAGGAGAATTTCCCTCACTGTCCTTCCCTGTCCCTAGAAACAAGGATTATCACAGTGAAAGAAACTGACACTCTTCCTACCTATAGTTTTCTGTCCCTAGAAAAAATGTTTTTTTAAAGATGGTTGATGATCAATGCTTTAGCACACTATAGCACAAGGAGAATTTCCCTCACTGTCCTTCCCTGTCCCTAGAAACAAGGATTATCACAGTGAAAGAAACTGACACTCTTCCTACCTATAGTTTTCTGTCCCTAGAAAAAATGTTTTTTTAAAGATGGTTGATGATCAATGCTTTAGCACACTATAGCACAAGGAGAATTTCCCTCACTGTCCTTCCCTGTCCCTAGAAACAAGGATTATCACAGTGAAAGAAACTGACACTCTTCCTACCTATAGTTTTCTGTCCCTAGAAAAAATGTTTTTTTAAGATGGTTGATGATCAATGCTTTAGCACACTATAGCACAAGGAGAATTTCCCTCACTGTCCTTCCCTGTCCCTAGAAACAAGGATTATCACAGTGAAAGAAACTGACACTCTTCCTACCTATAGTTTTCTGTCCCTAGAAAAAATGTTTTTTTAAAGACGGTTGATGATCAATGCTTTAGCACACTATAGCACAAGGAGAATTTCCCTCACTGTCCTTCCCTGTCCCTAGAAACAAGGATTATCACAGTGAAAGAAACTGACACTCTTCCTAACTATAGTTTTCTGTCCCTAGAAAAAATGTTTTTTTAAGATGGTTGATGATCAATGCTTTAGCACACTATAGCACAAGGAGAATTTCCCTCACTGTCCTTCCCTGTCCCTAGAAACAAGGATTATCACAGTGAAAGAAACTGACACTCTTCCTACCTATAGTTTTCTGTCCCTAGAAAAAATGTTTTTTTAAAGACGGTTGATGATCAATGCTTTAGCACACTATAGCACAAGGAGAATTTCCCTCACTGTCCTTCCCTGTCCCTAGAAACAAGGATTATCACAGTGAAAGAAACTGACACTCTTCCTACCTATAGTTTTCTGTCCCTAGAAAAAATGTTTTTTTAAAGCTGATTGATGATCAATGCTTTAGCACACTATAGCACAAGGAGAATTTCCCTCACTGTCCTTCCCTGTCCCTAGAAACAAGGATTATCACAGTGAAAGAAACTGACACTCTTCCTACCTATAGTTTTCTGTCCCTAGAAAAAATGTTTTTTTAAAGCTGATTGATGATCAATGCTTTAGCACACTATAGCACAAGGAGAATTTCCCTCACTGTCCTTCCCTGTCCCTAGAAACAAGGATTATCACAGTGAAAGAAACTGACACTCTTCCTACCTATAGTTTTCTGTCCCTAGAAAAAATGTTTTTTTAAAGACGGTTGATGATCAATGCTTTAGCACACTATAGCACAAGGAGAACTTCCCTCACTGTCCTTCCCTGTCCCTAGAAACAAGGATTATCACAGTGAAAGAAACTGACACTCTTCCTACCTATAGTTTTCTGTCCCTAGAAAAAATGTTTTTTTAAAGCTGTTTGATGATCAATGCTTTAGCACACTATAGCACAAGTAGAATTTCCCTCACTGTCCTTCCCTGTCCCTAGAAACAAGGATTATCACAGTGAAAGAAACTGACTCTCTTCCTACCTATAGTTTTCTGTCCCTAGAAAAAATGTTTTTTTAAAGATGGTTGA
Source organism: Rana muscosa (assembly GCA_029206835.1). NCBI lineage: Eukaryota > Metazoa > Chordata > Amphibia > Anura > Ranidae > Rana > Rana muscosa. The sequence continues at coordinate 113,887,773 of JARGYO010005626.1, forward strand.
TGATCAATGCTTTAGCACACTATAGCACAAGGAGAATTTCCCTCACTGTCCTTCCCTGTCCCTAGAAACAAGGATTATCACAGTGAAAGAAACTGACACTCTTCCTACCTATAGTTTTCTGTCCCTAGAAAAAATGTTTTTTTAAAGATGGTTGATGATCAATGCTTTAGCACACTATAGCACAAGGAGAATTTCCCTCACTGTCCTTCCCTGTCCCTAGAAACAAGGATTATCACAGTGAAAGAAACTGACACTCTTCCTACCTATAGTTTTCTGTCCCTAGAAAAAATGTTTTTTTAAAGACGGTTGATGAACAATGCTTTAGCACACTATAGCACAAGGAGAATTTCCCTCACTGTCCTTCCCTGTCCCTAGAAACAAGGATTATCACAGTGAAAGAAACTGACACTCTTCCTACTGTGAGGGGGTTAGCTTGGCAGCGGGTGTGTGTGACCCCCGGGATGGGCTCCCCACACAAAACAGGCCCAGCAAACGGAGGTTGTGGTTTTCAAAATCAAAAAGGTGCGGTTTATTTTCTATTTACAGTGACAAAACACAGCAAAGCAAAAGAAACATAAACAAAATAAATCGTGGTCAAGTTGACCTCTGACTAAACATACAGGTTTCCTAACTAACAACTGGGATCAGCCTAGGGCTGTCCTAGTCCCTAAGTCCCTGGTTTTAAATGTCCAAGCAAATAGCCACACAGGCTTTGTCTCACCGCACAGGGGTTCACTCTCCCTAGACAGTCCACACAGGTCTGGTTCCAGGCATGAGCTAACCCCTAATGAAGCTGGGAGTTCTTATAGAGGCCTAAATGAGCTGACAAGCTTCAGCTGGTCTCATCAACTCCCTGTCTGCACGACGCCCAGCACTCTCCCTAGAGGTATGAGTCATCCATGAGCCCACTAGCCTTAGCTGGGCTTATACAACTCTCCACCTAGTTGTATAAGTCGGCGTAAAGCCTGAATCTGGGCGAAATATATCTACCCCCCTGGATGCAACCAGGTGACTTTACCTTCCTGCTGTCACATACCCCCCCCCTCTTGTTTTAACCTCGGGGTTGGAACACCAGCAATCAGGCATTCATGTACTCGAGACAAAGCATCCACATTCCCCATTTGAACGCCAGGGCGATGCTTTACTGTGAAGTTGAATTCCTGGAGGGCCAGGAACCACCTATTCACTCTTCTATTTGTTTCCTTGTTTTGAGCCATCCACTTTAACGGAGCGTGATCCGTAACCATGTCAAAGTGCCTACCTAGCAGGTAGTACCGAAGGGAATCTAGAGCCCACTTCACCGCTAAACACTCCTTTTCAACGGTGGCGTAATTTACCTCATGGGACTTCAACTTCCTGCTGAGGTAAATGACTGGGTGCTCTTCCCCGTTCCAGACCTGGGACAATACTGCTCCTAACCCCACATCTGACGCATCACTTTGTACGACAAAGTCTTTAGAGAAGTCGGGTGAGTACAACACTGGCTGGCTACATAAGGCTTGTTTCAAGAATTGGAATGCTGCCTCAGCCTCGGGGGTCCATTTAATCATGACCGACCCTTTCCCCTTCGTCAGGTTGGTTAGGGGCACAGCCTTAGAAGCAAAGTGGGGAATGAATCGCCGATAATACCCAGCGATTCCCAGAAAGGCTCGTACCTGCTTCTTGCTGTTGGGACGTGGCCAACTCTGGATGGCCTCGACTTTGTTGAGTTGGGGTTTTATTACTCCCCTCCCAATGGTGTACCCAAGATATTTGGCCTCCTCCTGCCCAATGGTACACTTCTTGGGGTTAGCCGTAAACCCTGCTTCCCGAACAGAGTCCAGGACTGCTTGCACTTTTGGCAGATGTGAGGCCCAATCTGTGCTATGGACAATTACGTCATCCAGGTAAGCCGCAGCATACTTCCGATGGGGCCTCAGCATCTGGTCCATTTTCCGCTGGAATGTGGCCGGCGCATTCTGTAACCCGAACGGCATTCTTTTATATTGGAACGCCCCGTCTGGGGTTACAAATGCGGTTTTCTCTTTGGCCGACTTGGCCAGGGGGATTTGCCAATACCCTTTTGTGAGGTCAAGAGTCGTCATGTATCGGGCTGTTCCCAGCCGGTCGATCAACTCATCTATACGTGGCATGGGGTAGGTGTCAAATTTTGTAACTTTGTTCAACTGACGAAAATCGTTACAAAATCGCCAGCTCCCATCCGGTTTAGGCACCAACACGATGGGACTAGACCAATCACTTTGGGACTCCTCTATCACCCCTAAGTTCAGCATTTTCTGTACTTCCTCCCGTATTGCCTCCCGTCGGGCCTCTGGGATCCGATAGGGTTTTAACTTCACCCTGTCACCGGGCGGGGTAATGATGTCATGCTCTACCCCAGATGTTTGTCCCGGCAGCTCAGAGAATACCTCCTTGTTGCGAAGCACAAACTCCTTAACCTCCTGTTGTTGGGGTTGTGACAAGGTGGCTGCTATTCCAACCTCAGGAATCACGCAACCAGTTTGAGCTGGTGACCAAGTGTCTGCGACTAGGGACTCTCTATCCCTCCAGGCTTTCAACAGATTAACGTGATAGATCTGTTCGGGCTTTCGCCTTCCTGGTTGTCTGACCTTGTAATTCACTTCGCTCACTTTTTCCATTATCTCGTAGGGGCCTTGCCATTTGGCAAGGAATTTACTTTCAACCGTAGGGACAAGTACCAGTATCCTATCCCCCGGGGAAAAGGTACGGGTCTTGGCTCCACGGTTGTACACTCTCTGCTGTGCTAACTGCGCTTGGGCCAAATGTTCCTTCACGATGGGCATTACCTGTGCAATTCGGTCTTGCATCAGGGCGACATGCTCAATCACACTCCTGTGGGGAGAACTCTCACTTTCCCAAGTTTCCTTGGCAATATCCAACAGCCCTCTTGGGTGTCTCCCATACAGTAACTCAAAGGGGGAGAATCCCGTAGAGGATTGGGGCACCTCCCTAATAGCAAACATCAGATAAGGAAGTAGACAGTCCCAATCCTTTCCATCTCTATCCACCACTTTCTTCAACATTTGTTTTAGGGTTTTGTTGAATCTTTCAACCAGCCCATCGGTTTGGGGGTGATACACAGATGTACGTAATTGCGTCACTTTGAATAATTTACACAGCTCCTTCATAACCCGGGACATAAAGGGTGTACCTTGGTCCGTAAGCAGTTCTTTACAAATACCCACCCGGCTAAACACAAGAGATAGCTCTTTGGCTATGGTTTTGGCCGAGGTATTTCGGAGAGGGATCGCTTCTGGATAACGGGTGGCATAGTCCATTATAACTAATATGTACTGGTGCCCCCTAGCGGACTTGATTATAGGACCTACCAAATCCATGGCGATCCTCTCAAACGGGACCTCAATGATGGGTAGAGGGACCAGCGGGCTACGGAAATGTGGCATCGGGGCCGACCTCTGACACACAGGGCAGGAGGAACAATAATTTTCTACGTCCTTCATCACCCCCGGCCAATAGAATCTCTGTAATACCCTCTCTCGGGTTTTCTCTGTCCCCAGATGACCTCCAAGAATGTGCCCATGGGCCAACTCCAACACCAACTTCCTGTAAGGTTTGGGCACCACAAGCTGCTCAACGGTTTCTTCTGCCCTTTTTGCCACCCGATACAGTAGGTCCTTCTCTACGCTGAAGTATGGGTAAGTGCAGGTATTATCTGGGTTCACTAACTCGCCATCTATTTTCACTACGTTTTCCCGTGCCTTTATTAGGGCGGGGTCTTTCAACTGTTCTGTGGCAAAGTTTTCCCTGTGAACCTCAAGATCAGAAAACTCCACAGACGGTAGGTTTTCGTCTGAGGAGGTGGGCTCCTCTCCAGTTTCTTGAGTCTCCCCTGCCAATACTGATAAGGGAAATTCCGGAGAGTCCTCACCACTCTCAGGGGAGTTTTGGCTATCACATTCCTGGTACATAGGGGCACCAGTGAGGGGCTCAGGATCATCCCACAGTTCCCAGAACTTCGGAAAATCCCTTCCCACAATGGCGTCATGCGGTAACTGAGATACTAAGCCCACTGGATGAGAGAGGGTACCTTTGGGGGTCTCGAAACACACTGTAGTCACTGGATACTCTCGGGTGTCCCCATGCACACAAATAACAGCTACCTTGCTATTCCCAGAGACCTCTGTTTTAACTAACTCAGCCTTTATCAGGGTCACAAGGCTACCTGAATCCAGCAATACCACAACATTTCTACCATTAACACACATTTTGCATAAATGTTTCTCAGTTCCTCGAATGGCAGTGCATGCGACTGTCGCACACAGCGACTGACGTCTGCCCGTCAGAAAGTCACACTGCATGGGTTCCTCCACAACCGGGCAATTGGCTGCAATATGTCCCGCTTGCCGGCAGCGGTAGCAAACGATCCTTCTTGCCGCCTCTTGAGCCGCTGATTTCCCAGGCTGTTCTCGCCAAACTTGGGGTAGAGCTCCCACCCTCTCACTCTCTCCACCCTCACCCCTTGGAATCCTCTTATCCGCCCCTGGGGATGGTCTGGTCTTAGGGTGGAAAGTCCGAGTGTCTCTGGAAGAGGCCGTCAGGTTCTCTGTAGCCAAGTATTTCTCCACACGATCCACAAGACCATCGGCCGTCTCTGGGTCTCCATGGCTTACCCACTTTTGGATGGCAGTAGGAAGAGCTCTCAAAACCCGATCCATTACAACACGTTCCACAATCTTTGGTGCGGACAAAGTCTCTGGCTGTAGCCACTTTCTGCTCAGGTGAATGAGATCATACATTTGAGACCTGGGGGGTTTTCCAAGCTGGAAAGTCCAGTTATGCACACGCTGAGCCCGGACAGCCTGGGTGACACCCAGCCTTGCCAATATTTCAGCTTTTAGCATCACATAGTCTTTTGTTTGGTTAGGCTCTAGGTCATAGTAAGCTTTCTGCGATTCACCAGTTAACAGAGGAGCCACCAGTCCAGCCCACTGCTCCTCAGGCCACTTTTCTCTTTCAGCGGTCCTTTCAAATGTGGTCAAAAATACCTCTGGATCATCCTCTCCAGTCATTTTTGTCAATAAACGACTCAGCCCAAAGGACGCGGTATTAGTGGGACGGCTTTCCTCACTGGTCTGCGGACGTTGCTGCATTACTGCTTCCATCTGTTGTTGTAGTCTCTGCTCTTGCTTCTGCAACAGGTCTATGAAGCGGGCCTCAGATTGCTGCTGGGCTCGTTGCTGAGCCTCCAGACTCTGTTGCAAAGTTGCGTTTGTCTGCTGCTGGGCTGCAAGGCTCTGTTGATGAGCTTGCTGCTGGGCTGCGAAGTTCTGTTGTTGAGCTGCAAGGCTCTGTTGATGAGCTGCAAGGCTCTTTTGCAAACCTGCATTTGTCTGCTGTTGATTGGCATTTGCTAGAGCCAGCTGCTTCAGTATCTCCTCCATGCTGGCTTAAAAAAAACTGCCACTGGTTCTCCACCAACTGTGAGGGGGTTAGCTCGGCAGCGGGTGTGTGTGACCCCCGGGATGGGCTCCCCACACAAAACAGGCCCAGCAAACGGAGGTTGTGGTTTTCAAAATCAAAAAGGTGCGGTTTATTTTCTATTTACAGTGACAAAACACAGCAAAGCAAAAGAAACATAAACAAAATAAATCGTGGTCAAGTTGACCTCTGACTAAACATACAGGTTTCCTAACTAACAACTGGGATCAGCCTAGGGCTGTCCTAGTCCCTAAGTCCCTGGTTTTAAATGTCCAAGCAAATAGCCACACAGGCTTTGTCTCACCGCACAGGGGTTCACTCTCCCTAGACAGTCCACACAGGTCTGGTTCCAGGCATGAGCTAACCCCTAATGAAGCTGGGAGTTCTTATAGAGGCCTAAATGAGCTGACAAGCTTCAGCTGGTCTCATCAACTCCCTGTCTGCACGACGCCCAGCACTCTCCCTAGAGGTATGAGTCATCCATGAGCCCACTAGCCTTAGCTGGGCTTATACAACTCTCCACCTAGTTGTATAAGTCGGCGTAAAGCCTGAATCTGGGCGAAATATATCTACCCCCCTGGATGCAACCAGGTGACTTTACCTTCCTGCTGTCACACTACCTATAGTTTTCTGTCCCTAGAAAAAATGTTTTTTTAAAGCTGATTGATGATCAATGCTTTAGCACACTATAGCACAAGTAGAATTTCCCTCACTGTCCTTCCCTGTCCCTAGAAACAAGGATTATCACAGTGAAAGAAACTGACACTCTTCCTACCTATAGTTTTCTGTCCCTAGAAAAAATGTTTTTTTAAAGATGGTTGATGATCAATGCTTTAGCACACTATAGCACAAGGAGAATTTCCCTCACTGTCCTTCCCTGTCCCTAGAAACAAGGATTATCACAGTGAAAGAAACTGACACTCTTCCTACCTATAGTTTTCTGTCCCTAGAAAAAATGTTTTTTTAAAGACGGTTGATGAACAATGCTTTAGCACACTATAGCACAAGGAGAATTTCCCTCACTGTCCTTCCCTGTCCCTAGAAACAAGGATTATCACAGTGAAAGAAACTGACACTCTTCCTACTGTGAGGGGGTTAGCTTGGCAGCGGGTGTGTGTGACCCCCGGGATGGGCTCCCCACACAAAACAGGCCCAGCAAACGGAGGTTGTGGTTTTCAAAATCAAAAAGGTGCGGTTTATTTTCTATTTACAGTGACAAAACACAGCAAAGCAAAAGAAACATAAACAAAATAAATCGTGGTCAAGTTGACCTCTGACTAAACATACAGGTTTCCTAACTAACAACTGGGATCAGCCTAGGGCTGTCCTAGTCCCTAAGTCCCTGGTTTTAAATGTCCAAGCAAATAGCCACACAGGCTTTGTCTCACCGCACAGGGGTTCACTCTCCCTAGACAGTCCACACAGGTCTGGTTCCAGGCATGAGCTAACCCCTAATGAAGCTGGGAGTTCTTATAGAGGCCTAAATGAGCTGACAAGCTTCAGCTGGTCTCATCAACTCCCTGTCTGCACGACGCCCAGCACTCTCCCTAGAGGTATGAGTCATCCATGAGCCCACTAGCCTTAGCTGGGCTTATACAACTCTCCACCTAGTTGTATAAGTCGGCGTAAAGCCTGAATCTGGGCGAAATATATCTACCCCCCTGGATGCAACCAGGTGACTTTACCTTCCTGCTGTCACATACCCCCCCCTCTTGTTTTAACCTCGGGGTTGGAACACCAGCAATCAGGCATTCATGTACTCGAGACAAAGCATCCACATTCCCCATTTGAACGCCAGGGCGATGCTTTACTGTGAAGTTGAATTCCTGGAGGGCCAGGAACCACCTATTCACTCTTCTATTTGTTTCCTTGTTTTGAGCCATCCACTTTAACGGAGCGTGATCCGTAACCATGTCAAAGTGCCTACCTAGCAGGTAGTACCGAAGGGAATCTAGAGCCCACTTCACCGCTAAACACTCCTTTTCAACGGTGGCGTAATTTACCTCATGGGACTTCAACTTCCTGCTGAGGTAAATGACTGGGTGCTCTTCCCCGTTCCAGACCTGGGACAATACTGCTCCTAACCCCACATCTGACGCATCACTTTGTACGACAAAGTCTTTAGAGAAGTCGGGTGAGTACAACACTGGCTGGCTACATAAGGCTTGTTTCAAGAATTGGAATGCTGCCTCAGCCTCGGGGGTCCATTTAATCATGACCGACCCTTTCCCCTTCGTCAGGTTGGTTAGGGGCACAGCCTTAGAAGCAAAGTGGGGAATGAATCGCCGATAATACCCAGCGATTCCCAGAAAGGCTCGTACCTGCTTCTTGCTGTTGGGACGTGGCCAACTCTGGATGGCCTCGACTTTGTTGAGTTGGGGTTTTATTACTCCCCTCCCAATGGTGTACCCAAGATATTTGGCCTCCTCCTGCCCAATGGTACACTTCTTGGGGTTAGCCGTAAACCCTGCTTCCCGAACAGAGTCCAGGACTGCTTGCACTTTTGGCAGATGTGAGGCCCAATCTGTGCTATGGACAATTACGTCATCCAGGTAAGCCGCAGCATACTTCCGATGGGGCCTCAGCATCTGGTCCATTTTCCGCTGGAATGTGGCCGGCGCATTCTGTAACCCGAACGGCATTCTTTTATATTGGAACGCCCCGTCTGGGGTTACAAATGCGGTTTTCTCTTTGGCCGACTTGGCCAGGGGGATTTGCCAATACCCTTTTGTGAGGTCAAGAGTCGTCATGTATCGGGCTGTTCCCAGCCGGTCGATCAACTCATCTATACGTGGCATGGGGTAGGTGTCAAATTTTGTAACTTTGTTCAACTGACGAAAATCGTTACAAAATCGCCAGCTCCCATCCGGTTTAGGCACCAACACGATGGGACTAGACCAATCACTTTGGGACTCCTCTATCACCCCTAAGTTCAGCATTTTCTGTACTTCCTCCCGTATTGCCTCCCGTCGGGCCTCTGGGATCCGATAGGGTTTTAACTTCACCCTGTCACCGGGCGGGGTAATGATGTCATGCTCTACCCCAGATGTTTGTCCCGGCAGCTCAGAGAATACCTCCTTGTTGCGAAGCACAAACTCCTTAACCTCCTGTTGTTGGGGTTGTGACAAGGTGGCTGCTATTCCAACCTCAGGAATCACGCAACCAGTTTGAGCTGGTGACCAAGTGTCTGCGACTAGGGACTCTCTATCCCTCCAGGCTTTCAACAGATTAACGTGATAGATCTGTTCGGGCTTTCGCCTTCCTGGTTGTCTGACCTTGTAATTCACTTCGCTCACTTTTTCCATTATCTCGTAGGGGCCTTGCCATTTGGCAAGGAATTTACTTTCAACCGTAGGGACAAGTACCAGTATCCTATCCCCCGGGGAAAAGGTACGGGTCTTGGCTCCACGGTTGTACACTCTCTGCTGTGCTAACTGCGCTTGGGCCAAATGTTCCTTCACGATGGGCATTACCTGTGCAATTCGGTCTTGCATCAGGGCGACATGCTCAATCACACTCCTGTGGGGAGAACTCTCACTTTCCCAAGTTTCCTTGGCAATATCCAACAGCCCTCTTGGGTGTCTCCCATACAGTAACTCAAAGGGGGAGAATCCCGTAGAGGATTGGGGCACCTCCCTAATAGCAAACATCAGATAAGGAAGTAGACAGTCCCAATCCTTTCCATCTCTATCCACCACTTTCTTCAACATTTGTTTTAGGGTTTTGTTGAATCTTTCAACCAGCCCATCGGTTTGGGGGTGATACACAGATGTACGTAATTGCCTCACTTTGAATAATTTACACAGCTCCTTCATAACCCGGGACATAAAGGGTGTACCTTGGTCCGTAAGCAGTTCTTTACAAATACCCACCCGGCTAAACACAAGAGATAGCTCTTTGGCTATGGTTTTGGCCGAGGTATTTCGGAGAGGGATCGCTTCTGGATAACGGGTGGCATAGTCCATTATAACTAATATGTACTGGTGCCCCCTAGCGGACTTGATTATAGGACCTACCAAATCCATGGCGATCCTCTCAAACGGGACCTCAATGATGGGTAGAGGGACCAGCGGGCTACGGAAATGTGGCATCGGGGCCGACCTCTGACACACAGGGCAGGAGGAACAATAATTTTCTACGTCCTTCATCACCCCCGGCCAATAGAATCTCTGTAATACCCTCTCTCGGGTTTTCTCTGTCCCCAGATGACCTCCAAGAATGTGCCCATGGGCCAACTCCAACACCAACTTCCTGTAAGGTTTGGGCACCACAAGCTGCTCAACGGTTTCTTCTGCCCTTTTTGCCACCCGATACAGTAGGTCCTTCTCTACGCTGAAGTATGGGTAAGTGCAGGTATTATCTGGGTTCACTAACTCGCCATCTATTTTCACTACGTTTTCCCGTGCCTTTATTAGGGCGGGGTCTTTCAACTGTTCTGTGGCAAAGTTTTCCCTGTGAACCTCAAGATCAGAAAACTCCACAGACGGTAGGTTTTCGTCTGAGGAGGTGGGCTCCTCTCCAGTTTCTTGAGTCTCCCCTGCCAATACTGATAAGGGAAATTCCGGAGAGTCCTCACCACTCTCAGGGGAGTTTTGGCTATCACATTCCTGGTACATAGGGGCACCAGTGAGGGGCTCAGGATCATCCCACAGTTCCCAGAACTTCGGAAAATCCCTTCCCACAATGGCGTCATGCGGTAACTGAGATACTAAGCCCACTGGATGAGAGAGGGTACCTTTGGGGGTCTCGAAACACACTGTAGTCACTGGATACTCTCGGGTGTCCCCATGCACACAAATAACAGCTACCTTGCTATTCCCAGAGACCTCTGTTTTAACTAACTCAGCCTTTATCAGGGTCACAAGGCTACCTGAATCCAGCAATACCACAACATTTCTACCATTAACACACATTTTGCATAAATGTTTCTCAGTTCCTCGAATGGCAGTGCATGCGACTGTCGCACACAGCGACTGACGTCTGCCCGTCAGAAAGTCACACTGCATGGGTTCCTCCACAACCGGGCAATTGGCTGCAATATGTCCCGCTTGCCGGCAGCGGTAGCAAACGATCCTTCTTGCCGCCTCTTGAGCCGCTGATTTCCCAGGCTGTTCTCGCCAAACTTGGGGTAGAGCTCCCACCCTCTCACTCTCTCCACCCTCACCCCTTGGAATCCTCTTATCCGCCCCTGGGGATGGTCTGGTCTTAGGGTGGAAAGTCCGAGTGTCTCTGGAAGAGGCCGTCAGGTTCTCTGTAGCCAAGTATTTCTCCACACGATCCACAAGACCATCGGCCGTCTCTGGGTCTCCATGGCTTACCCACTTTTGGATGGCAGTAGGAAGAGCTCTCAAAACCCGATCCATTACAACACGTTCCACAATCTTTGGTGCGGACAAAGTCTCTGGCTGTAGCCACTTTCTGCTCAGGTGAATGAGATCATACATTTGAGACCTGGGGGGTTTTCCAAGCTGGAAAGTCCAGTTATGCACACGCTGAGCCCGGACAGCCTGGGTGACACCCAGCCTTGCCAATATTTCAGCTTTTAGCATCACATAGTCTTTTGTTTGGTTAGGCTCTAGGTCATAGTAAGCTTTCTGCGATTCACCAGTTAACAGAGGAGCCACCAGTCCAGCCCACTGCTCCTCAGGCCACTTTTCTCTTTCAGCGGTCCTTTCAAATGTGGTCAAAAATACCTCTGGATCATCCTCTCCAGTCATTTTTGTCAATAAACGACTCAGCCCAAAGGACGCGGTATTAGTGGGACGGCTTTCCTCACTGGTCTGCGGACGTTGCTGCATTACTGCTTCCATCTGTTGTTGTAGTCTCTGCTCTTGCTTCTGCAACAGGTCTATGAAGCGGGCCTCAGATTGCTGCTGGGCTCGTTGCTGAGCCTCCAGACTCTGTTGCAAAGTTGCGTTTGTCTGCTGCTGGGCTGCAAGGCTCTGTTGATGAGCTTGCTGCTGGGCTGCGAAGTTCTGTTGTTGAGCTGCAAGGCTCTGTTGATGAGCTGCAAGGCTCTTTTGCAAACCTGCATTTGTCTGCTGTTGATTGGCATTTGCTAGAGCCAGCTGCTTCAGTATCTCCTCCATGCTGGCTTAAAAAAAACTGCCACTGGTTCTCCACCAACTGTGAGGGGGTTAGCTCGGCAGCGGGTGTGTGTGACCCCCGGGATGGGCTCCCCACACAAAACAGGCCCAGCAAACGGAGGTTGTGGTTTTCAAAATCAAAAAGGTGCGGTTTATTTTCTATTTACAGTGACAAAACACAGCAAAGCAAAAGAAACATAAACAAAATAAATCGTGGTCAAGTTGACCTCTGACTAAACATACAGGTTTCCTAACTAACAACTGGGATCAGCCTAGGGCTGTCCTAGTCCCTAAGTCCCTGGTTTTAAATGTCCAAGCAAATAGCCACACAGGCTTTGTCTCACCGCACAGGGGTTCACTCTCCCTAGACAGTCCACACAGGTCTGGTTCCAGGCATGAGCTAACCCCTAATGAAGCTGGGAGTTCTTATAGAGGCCTAAATGAGCTGACAAGCTTCAGCTGGTCTCATCAACTCCCTGTCTGCACGACGCCCAGCACTCTCCCTAGAGGTATGAGTCATCCATGAGCCCACTAGCCTTAGCTGGGCTTATACAACTCTCCACCTAGTTGTATAAGTCGGCGTAAAGCCTGAATCTGGGCGAAATATATCTACCCCCCTGGATGCAACCAGGTGACTTTACCTTCCTGCTGTCACACTACCTATAGTTTTCTGTCCCTAGAAAAAATGTTTTTTTAAAGCTGATTGATGATCAATGCTTTAGCACACTATAGCACAAGTAGAATTTCCCTCACTGTCCTTCCCTGTCCCTAGAAACAAGGATTATCACAGTGAAAGAAACTGACACTTTTCCTACCTATAGTTTTCTGTCCCTAGAAAAAATGTTTTTTTAAAGATGGTTGATGATCAATGCTTTAGCACACTATAGCACAAGGAGAATTTCCCTCACTGTCCTTCCCTGTCCCTAGAAACAATGATTATCACAGTGAAAGAAACTGACACTCTTCCTACCTATAGTTTTCTGTCCCTAGAAAAAATGTTTTTTTAAAGATGGTTGATGATCAATGCTTTAGCACACTATAGCACAAGGAGAATTTCCCTCACTGTCCTTCCCTGTCCCTAGAAACAAGGATTATCACAGTAAAACACACTGACACTCTCCCTACCTATAGTTTTCTGTCCCTAGAAAAAATTATTTTTTAAAGATGGTTGATGATCAATGCTTTAGCACACTATAGCACAAGGAGAATTTCCCTCACTGTCCTTCCCTGTCCCTAGAAACAAGGATTCGCACAGTAAAACACACTGACACTCTCCCTACCTATAGTTTTCTGTCCCTAGAAAAAATGATTTTTTAAAGATGGTTGATGATCAATGCTTTAGCACACTATAGCACAAGGAGAATTTCCCTCACTGTCCTTCCCTGTCCCTAGAAACAAGGATTCGCACAGTAAAACACACTGACACTCTCCCTACCTATCCTTCTCTTTCCCTAAACTAAAGGAATCCAGGTTAAGCAAGAAAAAAAATATGTCACTGTCCCTGCCTATGCTTCTCTTTCCCTGCTCCGGAACACACTACACTAGGCCGCCGTGCTGGCGGCCTTTTATAGTGTGGGGCGTGTACTAAACACCCTCAGCAATAATTGGCCACAGGCATCCTGCCTGTGGCCAATCATTGCTCTCCTCGCTGCCGGCGCTGTGATTGGCCAAGCATGCGGGGTCACAGTGCATGCTTGGCCAATCACAGCGCCTGGATGACACTGCGATGGCGTAGTGCATTGTGGGCCGTTCGCGTCACTCGAATTAGGCGCGAACGGCCCAAATCGTTCGATCTTCGTCGAACGATCGAACAGCCGATGTTCGAGTCGAACGTATGTTCGACTCGAACACCGAGCTCATCCCTACTGATCATCTGTTGCCAAGACCCAGCCTGGACTCTGACTACTCTCTGCCTGCCGTTTATGCGGTTTACCTTGATTTGTATGACCTGGCTTCTCGGACTCCGCTGCTCTGCATACCTGCACCTGCTGACCTGCATTTGGGGCTCTGCATACCTGCACCTGCTGACCTGCATCCACTGCTCTGCACACCTGCACCTGCTGACCTGCATCTGCGGCTCTGCATACCTGCACCTGCTGACCTGCATCCGCTGCTCCCGGCTCCAGCTGTTCCAGCTTTCGCTTGGCTTCACTACACCCAGCCGAGAGGACCAAGCAGGCACCCTTACCTCACCGCGCTCTTACCACCACTGTCTCCATTCCAGTGGTCTCCGAGCCGGAGTTGTACGGGAGGTCTCCCTCTGCACGTCAGGCTCACACCTAAGGTATGTGACATAGACATGGCCTAAAGAAACATAGGTCCCGAATACTCTTCAATATTCAGCACCTATGTATACTTAAAGTGGAACTTTAGTCAGAAAATTAAGTCCTGCTAGATGACTTCAGGCTGGCCGCTTTTGCAGGTATAGATATGTAAAACATTAAAAATAAGTGTCTATTCTGTTTAAAATCCAGTAATGCACCGTCTCACCCTGCTCTGCACATGCCCAGTGGCTCTATATTTGTAGGCACTGACAAATTTGTAGAGGTCGATCTGCTGACAGCCTTAAAACCTATCCTTTACAGCCAAGGAAGCTGCTTCTGTTTGATCTGCAACTGCCATGGTGCTGCATATGTGATCAGTTATGACACCAACTTGACAGTTTGGTTAAGGAAACAAGCAAATGTGACAGTTAGCAATCCTGGCATTCCAGAAATATAACTTTTTTGAAACTGTAATTGATGGGTTTAGTTCCGCTTCATGATTTACTTCTGCTCAGGGCTTCAGCAAAATTGAAGCCTCCAGCAAGACAAAGCAAGAGCAATGCAGCAACACAAATTTTGGTAGCATAATTATTATTGTGGAATGTATGTTCCTTGCTAAAGAACATATTTTTTATCAAGTTGTTGTGGTATAAAGTTCCGCTTTAAGCTAAGAAGGCCACACATGTATTTTTCTGAGAAGATAAAGCCCAACTCCAGATAACACATACACATAAACTTCATACACCTGCTCCTGAAGAGCAGTTTTAAGCCGCAAAACGCGCCAAGCTACCTGTTATGTGTCAATTCTATCCACAGGGATTAGTCAATATTTGACCATGCAGATTGTATGTTTCCTAAAATTATACCCAATTTATGAACATAGGTGGACCCTTTAACCTATTATGTGTACATTGTTTTCAGACATGTTGCCGCCTGGCATTACCGTGTCAGGAGCTGGCATTCGCCAGTATGCAATCCTTTACATTATATACAGACATGTTACTGCCTGGCATTACCGTGTCAGGTACTGGCATCCACCACTGTGCAATTGATGTATTGTTTTATGTAACCCATGTATTATAACATGTAAAAATGTATTAATAAATATTTTATATCCACTACAATTGTTCTTCTTTGTTACCATGGGCTTCATTTAAAGTCCCACCCTTCCCCCTTGGTGCAATTTTGCAGCCTCACCGACTTCCTTTTTTGCTCCTTTTTTTTCCCAATACGACAGGGATGGAGGTGCAGGGCCCTACCCGGTCCTGACCTCGCGAAAAATCCCACTTCCCTCCCCTCCATTTTTTCTTATTCATTAGTAATTCAGGGATGGAAGCTCATGGTAACATCCAAGGTTTTATCCTGCTCTTTAATAGTCTGCCCTAGAAATAGTGGTCTATACTTGTTTTTCCCTTTCTATTTTGCGTACTTTCTATACCATTTTATATTCTCATCTTTTGCCATGTAGCTTTACCATTAGTTCCTTTCTTCCATCTTTTTATTAGTGTGCATTGGCCCCTATGGGGACACTGTGTGCTGCCCGGTCTTGTCGATTCGGGAGCTGCGATGCGCACTGTGGGAGTTCCTCCTCCTGCCCCCTCTTTTGGGCGGTCGGGGGGTGGACGCGCCGTCACTGCGCATCGACGTCACACCTACATGCCGGATGTGTGGCGTCCTGATGACGCTATCCCTCCGGCGGTACTCCATCTTACGGACCTGGATGGGGGCGTGTTGGGGCTGACTGCTGGGCGAATCACCGCCTGGGTGCCGGCCTCTCCGCGCCCCCCTCCCCCTACGCCTGTGCGTGGGACGTTGGGGGCTTGGTCGGCGGCGGCGCGCATTTTATGGGCAGCTCCCCTGGCTGGGTCTGGACCGCTCCGAGCCCTCCTGCACATTACTCCTCACGTCCCTCCTGGATTGGACATCTCTTCCCCCTCCAAGCACCAGGTAACCCACTTCACTGTTCACCCTTCCTTCACTTCTCCTTCCCCCCACTTTCCCCTTCAACCACTTGGTGCGGTGTGGTTGACCTTGTCCATAGCCCTCCACCGGCACCCCACTTCCTATCACTATCCCACACTTCCTTCCTTGGATTGCACTTCTCTCATTCCTTCTGCCACTGGCACTTCACTGTACCGCTCACTTTCCGTCACTTTCCCTTCCCTCATCTCCCCCTCATAGTCATCCGGTGTGTTGGGGTCGGCCTTCTCCATGGTCCTCCACCTATACCCCCATCTATTACTTTCACGATTGCTGCACACTCACACTTCAATATCCCATTTTTTACCCACTCCAATCAGTCACATTACACTCACACTCACTGTTTATATTTTTCATCTTTATGCCCCCCCCCTCCCCAGGAGTGCTCGGTGTGCCCGGATCCGCCTGGGGTGCTGTTCCTGGTGGCGCCTCCGCTGAACACGCCCCCTCAGCTCACGATATCGACCCCCCTCGAGTGGTCCACAGTCCCTGCTGGTGTGCCATTTATTGCACATACACAAACTTCATACACCTGCTCCAGAAGAGCGGCTTTAAGCCGCGAAACGCGTCGAGCTACCTGTTATGTGCCAATTCTATCCACAGGGATTAGTCAATATTAGACCATGCAGATTGTATGTTTCCTAAAATTATACCCAATTTATGAACATAGGTGGACCCTTTAACCTATTATGTGTACATTGTTTTTAGACATGTTGCCGCCTGGCATTACCGTGTCAGGAGCTGGCATTCGCCAGTATGCAATCCTTTACATTATATCCAGACATGTTACCACCTGGCATTACCGTGTCAGGTACTGGCATCCGCCACTGTGCAGTTGATGTATTGTTTTATGTAACCCATGTATTGTAACATGTAAAAATGTATTAATAAATATTTTATATCCACTACAATTGTTCTTCTTTGTTACCATGGGCTTCATTTAAAGTCCCACCCTTCCCCCTTGGTGCAATTTTGCAGCCTCACCGGCTTCCTTTTTTGCTCCTTTTTTTTCTTAATCCAGATATAAGTACAGTGGAACCTTGGTTTACGAGTAACTCAGTTAACAAGCTTTTTAAAAAACGAGCAACTTTTTTTAAAAGAATTCTGACTTGGTTTGCGAGTGTTGTCTCGCAAAACGAGCAGAATTCAAGCTAATGGGGACTGCAGTTCCGCCTTTGGCCTGAGGTGGGGGGCGCTGGAGCCAAGCAGAGCCAAACGTCGCCGTTCGGAAATGCATGAAAAGGCCAGAGGACAGCTTGGCTGACCTCGACAAATCTCGGAAACAAAGTCTTTCCGAGGTTTTCCGAGGTCAGCCGAAGTGTCTTCGGCCCTTTTCGGCTGTTTCCGAGGCTCTCCGGCGCCCCCCCGCCTCTGGCCACATGCGGCATTGCATGCCATTGAAGTCAATGCGGAACAAATTTTCTTTTCCATTGACTTCAATGGAGAAGCTCGCTTTGATATGCGAGTACTTTGTATTACGAGCATTGTCCTGGAACGGATTATGCTCGTAATCCAAGGTTCCACTGTATCTATTTTTGTATAACACGCTGAATGTCAATAATTGATTGTATAGTCAACTTTGCCCCTTAAAATAAAAAAATAAAAAAAACACATAACACCACATGCACTGAAACATGCCCCACATGTAACAAATTATTAAGGCCAAGGTTTCCCCTAGTGACTGGGGTAGGTCGGGATTGCAACCACACCTTACAGCACATTCCTCTAGGTCTAGGGTTGTAACCAAGGACATATGTACAGCTTCCTATTACACAGTTTAAGATGGGGAACTCCTTGACTCAAGTGTCTTCTCTATGTCCAGTAGCTTCAGACACTGTACATAGACCAATGCTCCACCAGGCTAGTTGGACGTTCTCTCTAAACAGTCAGTATGCTTCAAATATTGGGAGAATCAATAGCTTTATTCTATCACAATGCTCTTCTTGTATAGGCCAAGTATTCCTTCCCCACATAGCTTCATAGTAGTTCACTCACCCAGCACATTACAGACACCTTATGTTCAGTCAGATTTGAATTGTGTTTAAACAGTTTTACTTCAACGTAACTTGTCAGCACACAATATCATTATCATAAGAAGCCATTTCCAACATGGTGGCTTAGGGCAAGTCTCAATAGAATAAACATTTTCCATAACTTCTAATGCTCAGGTGCTCATAGTGACAAGGTGTTGTGGAAATTTTATTATATAAGATTTATGTGGACATTTTATTCTAGGATGTGCGTTTTATAGATTGTCATCTGTCTCCCTGTGTCTGATGTTTAATCGAGGAGCGCTCTAGCAGAGCGCACTTGGGTTGAATCGAGACCAGCGGTAAAAACGGTCAGTATGAAAACCTTCTTATGGGATTGAAACGTGTTCTCTGCGTGTGTGGGCGTTTGTTGGTTTGTAGATATCAAGCGCAATGTGCTGGACTGCTTGCTTTCCAATGGCTATACACATTAGAGAAGCGAAGTCCGCATAATGAGAGAAACCTATTAATTCTCTCTTGCAGACTTCGTTATCCCCTTTATGGATACATATCTGTATTTATAAGAGGACATTGATATCTGCCTTGTCGGTGTACTTGTACCGTATATTGACAACAGCAGTAGCAATGTCCCCGCAGATTGTCCCAAAACTATAAGAACAAGTAGAATGATCTCACTAGATACTGTTTACTTTGAACAGTATTGTGTGGGCTCCATGCTGATTAAGATGGGGGGTGTGCACTTCCTCCCCTTTCCCTCCTGTGAGTGCCCTCCCCTTTACTGTTTGTCATTTCCTGTGATGTCATTTTGTATTAAGGGAAGTGATTGGCTGTTGGGGCCATCACTTCCTGTTTTGTTATCCTTTTGTTTCCAATGAATAAAAGAATCCGGGTGGCTGAGCTCTGCCCAGACGCTTGAGACTCCAGCTTGAAGCAGCATTGTTTCTGATTCTACCTGGTGCCATTGAAGTACTTCATATTCCTTGTACCAAAGAGCTTGATACAAACGTGCTTTTAAGCACGAAGGAATTGTTTTGTGCTTTGTGTGCATTTAGACGCTGGAAGTCCACATTTAGGCGCGGTGTGGATTTGCATACAAAGCCCAAGGGAATTCTTCCACGACACAAGGGAGCTCAGATGGTCTCTTAAAAAGATGATATTTTTGTCACGTCAGTCCCCAAAAGGCTCTACCACACTAATGTCGCGTACACACGGTCGGAATTTCCGACAACAAATGTTCAATGGCAGCTTGTTGTCGGAAAATCCGACCGTGTGGAGGCTCCATCAGACATTTGCTGTCGGATTTTCCGACAACAAATGTTTGAGAGCTGGTTCTCAAATTTTCCGACAAATGTTTGTCGGAAATTTAGAGCGTGTGTACACAATTCCAACGCACAAAATTCCACGCATGCTCGGAATCAAGCAGAAGAGCCGCACTGGCTATTGAACGTAATTTTTCTTGGCTTGTCGTACATGTTGTACGTCACCGCGTTCTTGACGCTCGGAATTTCCGACAACATTTCTGTGACCGTGTGTATGCAAGACAAGTTTGAGCCAACATCCGTCGTAAAAAAATCCACGGTTTTGTTGTTGGAATTTCCGATCGTGTGTACACGGCATAAGAGTAAAGAGCTTCCTAGCATTGATACTCACAGCACTTTGCAGCATCTTTACAGTTCCACTAAGTAGATTTCTGCTTTCCAAAAAGGGAAAGTCACCTGTGCTCAACAGTGTCCTGCATACTTCTCCCCAAACACCTTTGCATCCGAAAAGGGTGCCCACTTGGAACAGTCTTTCCACTCACATCATGCTGTTGTCCTTTGTGCTTTTCCTTTCAAGGACTCCCCTTTGTGACACAGCACATGGTATTTATATTATATTTATAGACCATGTCTTTGCCACCAAATCTAATTGGAATCTTATGTCTTAAATAGGCACAGAGACGGCTAATCATTGCAGAGGACACCCAGAGTACGGCAGTCGCCATGTGACCACTCTATTTCCTGAGTACTGGTTGTTTCCTGCCTGGCATCAATCAGTGGAGCACCTCGGGATGGTGGGCTGCAGCGAAATGCGCTGCACCTTAAACATTCTTCTAGATCAGGGGTCTCAAACTGGCGGCCCTCTAGCTGTTGCGAAACTACAAGTCCCATGAGGCATTGCAAGACTGACAATTACAAGCATGACTCCCACAGGCAGAGGCATGATGGGGCTTGTAGTTTTGCAACAGCTGGAGGGCCGCCAGTTTGAGACCCCTGTTCTAGATGTATCTTTAGGCAAAAATATAATTTTAATCTTGTGTTGATTTTACCAGAAATGCCGTGTCCTTGTCACTTCCTGTGAGGTCAAAAGAAAGCACAAGGAAACTTATCTTTCTTCTTTCTCCCATCAATTCACCATGTAATTGAGATGAACCAAGGCGGACATGTTTTCCTGTGTGACAACCTTGGCTCCCTCCATTAATATAGAGGAGAAGTGGGCATGGTGAAAGGTGGGTGTTCCTAAAGCTGACCATACACTCTCGGCATTCAGACACATGACATCCCAGGGCCACAAAGAAAGTTGGTGCTGGAGGTCTTCCTTTTGCCTGACACTGTGATCATAGATCTGATTGGGGAGCTGGTAGTTATATCATTATTATGTCCTGCTCTATAACCAATTATTATCAAAGTATTTTTACTTAGGGACAACAGCTCAAATTTCCTATTAGTATGTCCCGCGGGGGCAAATGCCCACTGTTTCCTAAGCCATCTCCTACTCAATGCACATGATTACCAGTTGCAGCTGTAGGTATTTGGGGATACACTGGCCAACACTGAAGACAAAAGACAATCAGATCGACTAACCTCAGGCATCTATTGTCAGCTTAATAGACAAAACTTTTTCTGTCTGACCTGACAAAGATTTGACAAACTCATCAAATGTACAAAAATGACAGATTAACTAACAAACATCAAGCAAGACTGACTGCCCAACATGACAGAAAATCATTCTCAGTGGATGGTCATTAATGAGGATTGTGATCTACTACCTATGTGGTCCCTTTCTCTTTCTATTTCTATTCTTCCCTTTCCTTACTATTTATGGCTCCTTGTGGGACCATGTACTAAGTGTCTTGGTTCTACTACTAGGATTCCCACTTCCAATAACCGATTCTTCCCGGTTGATGCTGGAAATTATTATACTCTAAAATACATCATTTTTCATTGAAACAGACATGTATGTAGCGATACCTCCAACTAAGAAGGCCGCAGATTTAGTTGGGCCCTGAAGACAGCTCCGCCAACCCCCGGCAATATGCTCAACCCCCTACTGGCACAGCTAGTAAGGGGAGATAGGACCGCGTGACCGCAACTCTAGGTGACACAGTCCTATGGCAAACACACACAGTGATATACTTTAAAACTTCTATTAAAGTAAGTGAAACTGACACCAATGTACTTGACCCAGATATTTTACTGAGGCTAATGGGCAAGTAATAAACAACAGTATAACAAGTTGCAGATCCCTGCAATAAACAGTAATAAAGATAAACAGAGTAATCAGAATAATTAAGTATTGCTGTGCAACTCTAGCGCTGCCCTTTTACAGCTACTTCCCCTCAGGGGTAGACTAACACCCAGCAATGTCTACCTATGCAGTCAGGCCTGACTGATCTAAATGGAAGTTCAGTGAAACAATATTCGCTAGCAATCTTTCGGTGGTGCACTTGAAGAACAACTTTGTAATCCCAACGAATAGTAAAGATAAAGTATCTGTCTTTAAACAGCTCTCACCACCCGGACAAGTCCAAGTCCGTTTCCTCCATCGATTCGTCTAGGAACAGGAATCCACCGACATCCAAGTCTTCAATCCTTCTGGTGTACTGCAGCAAGGATGAGAAGATGTCTCTAAGGTTCTGCTAGGCTGGCAGAGGGGCTCTTTGGAAAGGAGCACAAGGCCCAGGCTTCAGGCCTTGTGCACACAGCAGTTCAGCACAGAGATCCTCTTGCTAGGAGAGGGGGTGTCCAAAGAGACCGAACAAACTCCACCTACCCTTTATAAAGTCTGCCCCAGCAGTCTCTGTTCCGGAGCAATGTACCCTGGGTGCTGCAAGATGTACTGGGAGATGTAGTCTCTCCCTCCTCTGCTTTCACTTCCAGTAATGTCTCTTTACTTCCTCCCGACTCACCTCTCACCTGGAACTTCTTGTCTCTCTGTCTTAAAGGGGAATACCCCGCTACACACTCCCCCCACTTTGAATCTTTGGTCCCCAAAGACATTTTTTAGGTCTGCAAAACATTCTAGATTCAATGCGGTTGCATAGGGTTGACAGAGGAGCCTCCCACCAATCATCATAAGATGGGGAGCTGTCCTGTCTACAGGTCGCTTCAGTGGGGGCGACCTGTCTAGCTGTGCCAGAGAGTGAGCTGGGGTTGCCCTCCACCAAATGGACCGTGGAGGGATCCGGATTCTCAGCATTCCTCCTAGCAGTAACTACAGAGTCTTCCGAGCTGTTCCCCATTTGTGGGTAGGTCAGCTTCTTAGGAGGCCGGATGACTCTTCGAGCCCTTTGCTCTCTTGGGATTTCTGGCTCTGGCGCCACAGGCTCCTCTTCCTCTGAACAACCATCATGGGCATCTTCCCAGTATTCTGCTGAAGGACTAGAAGGGATGAACTCTGTGGCTTCTGGGTTCAGTGTTTCATCTGTGGTGTCTTCAGTGGTTGGAAGATCTATGGTAGAAGTTCCTGGAGTTGGGGAAGGCCACAGCCAATCAAGTTCTCCCTCCTCACTTCCACTAAGTTGAGAGGCCTCTCCATCTTCAGCTCGGGAGGTCTGCGACCGAGTGTTCGGCCTAGGAGTATCCAGGATAGAGGCCGGTTCAAGGGAGTCTCCCACGGGAGGTATTCTAACTGCCTCAGCAAGTGGGAGAAGGTGGTTTCGATGCCACGTCTTCAGTGGGCCTACCTTTCCTTCTGGCTTCAACGTATAGACAGGTAGGCCTGGCAACTTCCTGCAGATGACATAGGGTTCAGATCTCCATCTGTCTGCAAGTTTGTGCTTTCCAGGGACCCCCAGATTGCGTAACAGTACTCGATCCCCGGGCTGTAGGTCTTGTACCCGAAACTTCAAGTCAAAGTTTCTTTTATTTCGAGCTCCCCTTTGATCTGAGGCCGCTTGAGCATGTTCATAGGCTACTTTCAGGCTGTGTCTGAGCCTGTCCACATATCCTTTGTGGGATGTGGCTGAGGAATGGTCCAGAGAGGTGCCAAAGGCCAAGTCCACCGGTAGTCTCGCTTCTCTCCCAAACATGAGTCGATATGGGGAGTAGCCTGTAGCATCACTGATGGTGCAGTTGTAAGCATGTACTATGGCTGCTATGTGTTGGCTCCAATGTTGCTTTTTCTCGCTTTCCAGAGTCCCCAACATGTTGAGCAAGGTTCGGTTAAACCTTTCCGGCTGAGCATCTCCCTGTGGATGGTAAGGTGTAGTTCGAGTCTTCTTAATTCCCAAAGAATCCAGGAGCTTCCGGATCAGTTTACTCTCAAAGTCCCTCCCTTGATCTGAATGGAGTCGCTGTGGCAGCCCATAATGGACAAAGTACTTCTCCATAAGTACCTTAGCTACGGTGGAGGCCTTCTGGTCTTTGGTGGGGAAAGCCTGGGCATACCTGGTGAAATGGTCAGTTATCACCAGAACATTTCCTAGTCCACTCAGGTCGGGTTTGAGGCAGAGAAAATCAATGCATACCAGATCCATTGGGCCTTGACTCTGTAGATGGCCCATTGGGGCAGCTTGATGGGGTAAAGTCTTCCTCTGGACGCACCGTGCACATGAGTGGCAGTACTCTTCTATCTCTGCCCTCATGCAGGGCCAATAGAACCGACTTCTGACAAGTTGAAAGGTCCTTTCAGCCCCTAGGTGGCCATGGTTGTCATGCAGGGCAATCAGAACAGTCTCTCGATATTTCTCTGGGAGGAACAGTTGCCACTTATCTTCTGAGTCATCAGAGGGGCCCCTTCGGTAGACCACTCCCTGATGTAACTGCAACCTGTCCCACTCTTTCCTCAGCAGGCGAGCTTCTTTTGAAGGTTGACGCATGAGTCTGTTTGGATCCTGATTCTCCAGGGCCTCCAGGACCAATCTCCCCATGGGGTCTTCCAATTGGTCACACCTCAACTCCTTCTTGGACAATCTTGGCAGGTTGTCCTCTCCCAGTTGAGCTACTCCACAGTAGTGTTTGGGGACCCCCACCATGGTAACTCCTATTTCCTCTGCTCTGGAACCTCCTCGAGCTTGGAATTCAGCTCCTTGACAAAGGGCCCGCACCCCGTCCGGTGCCAATTGGGTCCAATCTTCTACGTCACTGGTGAGAGAATGAGATCTCCTGGACAGAGCGTCTGCATCTCGATTCCCAGTCCCTGGCCTATACTTTAGGCTGAAGTTGAATCCAGAAAGTGCGGCCAGCCACCTGTGTCCAGTGGCGTCCAGCTTGGCCGTGGTGAAAAGGTAGGTAAGGGGGTTGTTATCGGTCTTCACAGTGAACTCCGCCCCATACAGGTAGTCTTTAAGCTTGTCTACTACCGCCCACTTAAGGGCCAGGAACTCCAGCTTGTGAGTAGGGTAGTTCTTCTCAGAGGGGGTCAGGCTCCTGCTCACGTAGGCAACAGGCCGCAGTTGTTCCTCGTGTTCTTGGTAAAGTACTCCTCCCAGACCGTCATGACTAGCATCTACGTGTAGTTCATAGGGCTTGGTTGGGTCTGCATAGGCCAAGACTGGGGCAGTGGTTAGGCTCTCCTTTAATGCCTGGAAGGCCTCTTCACACTTCTGGTTCCACTGATCTCTGACTGACTCTCCCGGCTTCCTGGGCCCTGAGTCGTCCTCTTCCCCCTCGGTCTTGAGTAGTTCATTCAATGGCCTGGCAATTCGGGCGAATCCTTCCACAAACCTCCTGTAATAGGAGCAGAACCCCAAGAAGGATCTGAGTTCGGTTACTGTGGTGGGTCGTGGCCAGGAGGTAACTGCCTCCAATTTCTCAGGGTCTGTGGCCACCCCTTCTTCAGACACTATGTGCCCCAGATAGTTCACAGAAGACTGATAGAACCGACACTTCTCAGGCGAAAGCTTGAGTCCTTCCTCACTGAGTCTTCTCAACACTTTTTCCAGCCTCCTTTCGTGTTCTTCCAAGGTTCTCCCAAAGACATCGTCCAGGTATACAAGGACTTCAATAAGGTTCATGTCTCCTACAGTCTTCTCCATGAGACGTTGGAAAGTCGCTGGGGCTCCAGACAGACCTTGGGGCATCCGGTTGAATTCAAAGAACCCTACTGGGGTTATGAAGGCTGTCTTCTCCCTGTCTTCTGGGTGCATAGGAATCTGATAGTACCCGCTCTTGAGATCCATAACGCTGAACCATTTAGCTCCAGACAAGCTCTGTAGGGCATCCTCTATCCTCGGAGTGGTGTATTGGTCAGGTATGGTTCTCCTGTTGAGAGTCCTGTAGTCGATACAGAGCCTCAATGATCCATTCTTCTTTCTGACCACCACGATGGGAGAGGCATAGGGGCTTCTGGACTCCCGTATCACACCAGTCCTCTTGAGTTCTGCAAGTTGTTCCCTTAGATCCTCCAGATCTGCTAGGGGGACCCGCCTGACCCTCTCTCGGAAGGGCTTGTCTTCCTGGAGGCGGATCCGATGGGTGGCACTCCTTGCACACCCCACATCGAACTCATCCTTAGAGAAGATCTTCTCCCATCTATTCAACTGGGCCTTGGCTCTCTCCTTCCAAGCTCCTGGCAGATTCGGGTTTTCCATGGACAGCTTCTCCCAAGCATCTCCTCCTTCACCTGTCCTCTTCACTTCTGACAGGGTAACAGGGGCCGCAGGGCTCACCTGGCCTAGCAGCATTCTGGCTGGGATTTCCATGGGGTCTCTGGTAGTGTTCCTAACACTCACTGGAACTCTACAATTGGCCTTCTTCAGGACCTTCAGCGGAATCACTTCCGGTATCACTTCCAGACCTGAGGACTCACCCCTTGGGTCTGACTCCAGCACGACAAAGGGACCAGGCTGCTCCCAAGTAAGCTTCACAGTGGCTCTGAGACAGGTTACTTTGCCGGGCTGCAACACTACCCCTTCTCTTCCAAGTCTCCACACCTTCCCTATCCCTTCTCCAGGGGTCTCCTGCTCTTGGACCAGCCGTTGGTACGCCGTCTTCAGCATGGGATGGATCTTGGTGGCTGTTCGCCCCTCTTCTTTTACTAGAGGGGTCAGGAGTCTTCGGACCAGGTCCGTGTTCGTCCCTATTATAAGGGAATTCTTGTTGGCTCCAGGCGGCCTAGGGCACACGACTGCCAGGGTGTCAAACACTTCGGCCTTCCCAGCCACGGATGGGTCAAAGGTCATCTTGATGGGAAGATAGCCATCGTAAGGGAAACTCTGGGTTCCAATTCCCCATATTTCCAGCTCTTCTATCTTCTGGATAGGCAGATGACTCAAGTGCCTATCGTAGAAGTCCCGGTATAGTAGGGTCACTTGTGCCCCGGTATCCAAGAGGGCCCTGGTGTAGACTCCCTCCACTTGAATGGGCACTATAGGAGATGGGCCCACCAGCTTCTCCGGATATGGCCCGGCAGGGGTCGCCTTCTTCAGACCTTTCCCTTTCGGACTCTCTCTTGTCCTATTCCCTTTGGACTTGAACCTTTCTTGAGCCTGGTATGCATTTACTTCCCTCCTTTTTATGGGTGTAGGAACCCGCTGAGGGATACTGTTATTTTTCTTAGGTGTGCACCCCCTCTGGGGAGTGCTGTGTCTCTTCTGAGGGGTCTTGCCCCCTTTCTCTGCGGTGTATCTCTGTTGGAGAATGTTGTGTTTCCTCTATGGTGTTCTATTTTCTCTCTTCTTCTGTTTTTCATTCAGTTTGGAGCTCACTGAAAATGATGGGCACCCGGTTGACTCCTTCACCGGGGCCCTCTGAAGTTTTCCGCCGGCTGGCGGTTATTTATCTTTTTCTTCCTGGGACTGGAACATATGTTTTCAAAATGACCAATCCCTCCGCAGTTGTAACAAATCACCTCTTCTTCACGATCCTGTAGAGAAGCGGGCGCTGAGGTATTCGGGAACAACTCCTTTCTTGGACTTTTCTTTTCTGGTTTCCTTTGATCTTTCTCCATCAAAGAGGTCAGTATCTCCAACACTTGGGGCATCTGCGATTTCAGGGTGTCCACTTCTGCATCTCTTTCGGGGGTCATGGCCGGGCTGACCATCACGACCAGAGGTTTGGTTGGCTCGACTGGCTGTTCCCTCTTTTTCTCCTCCCACATGGCCTCTTCCTCTCTGACCATTCGAATGAGGTCGGGGTATTCCAGGTTCTTCCCGTCCTGTCGGGTGCGCAGCGCCAATGCAATAGGATCCAGGGGCTGAGCTCCCCTCAATACCTGCTGAGCCCGGGCCTCGTCTACCTTCCCTGGGTCGATCCCCTTCTTCAGAATAATTCTATGCAGGATCTTGTCTAGACGTCCCATATATTCTGACAGTTTCTCTCCTGTTTTCTGGTAGCAGTGCTCCAGCTGATAGGTGAGCTCGGTAACTTTTTCTGTCCCACCGAACACATTCTGCAAGATGTCCAAAAAGTCCTGTGCAGTACAGTCTTTCCTGCTCATCTTCAGGTTGCGTATGGCATCCAGAGCAGGCCCCTTCAAACTTTCAGCAATTCGTTGTTTCTTGCTGCGTTCTGGAACTTCCCATTCCTCTAAGGCCTGAGTGGTGCCATCTAGCCACTCCTCAAATCCTTCTTCCCCTGAGGGCACAGGTTTTCTCCCTGAGAATATCCGGAGCTTTCTGTACCCCGACATTGGGTAATCTGTGGGATTCTTCTTGCACTGGGCCACAATCTCTCCCAGTACAGCGCATAGTTCTGTGCTGAGGGTGGCCGGTGATGATCTGGGACTCTCTGTATCCTCCTGCTCTTGTGCCTTAGGGGATGGTGGGGGAGGTATCTGTGGAGATGATGACTTTCTTATTTGGAACCGATCTCCCTTATGTGGCAGCGCATGTGTCAGATGGTAGGTCTGCCCATCCATAGCTTGTATGCTCTGGCTTTTAAAATGCCCTGGAATTTCGTCTTTCCACTCTATTAATGCGTATGTACACGAAGCATGTGGTCTCACATCCATCACCCATGATTTCTGGCATGGTGATAGGGATGTCATTAACTGCTTTATCGCATCTCTTTGCCAGATCCCCGGGAGTTCAAGAACTGCCGCCGCGGCCGGATCTGCGCCAGCCATTGTGTACCACTGTCCTACTTCTAGCGGGTCCATGCCGGTCTTTTGGCGTGTTCGCTTGCTGTATCAGGATCCCGGACGAGAACCTCCACGTGTAGCGATACCTCCAACTAAGAAGGCCGCAGATTTAGTTGGGCCCTGAAGACAGCTCCGCCAACCCCCGGCAATATGCTCAACCCCCTACTGGCACAGCTAGTAAGGGGAGATAGGACCGCGTGACCGCAACTCTAGGTGACACAGTCCTATGGCAAACACACACAGTGATATACTTTAAAACTTCTATTAAAGTAAGTGAAACTGACACCAATGTACTTGACCCAGATATTTTACTGAGGCTAATGGGCAAGTAATAAACAACAGTATAACAAGTTGCAGATCCCTGCAATAAACAGTAATAAAGATAAACAGAGTAATCAGAATAATTAAGTATTGCTGTGCAACTCTAGCGCTGCCCTTTTACAGCTACTTCCCCTCAGGGGTAGACTAACACCCAGCAATGTCTACCTATGCTGTCAGACCTGACTGATCTAAATGGAAGTTCAGTGAAACAATATTCGCTAGCAATCTTTCGGTGGTGCACTTGAAGAACAACTTTGTAATCCCAACGAATAGTAAAGATAAAAGTATCTGTCTTTAAACAGCTCTCACCACCCGGACAAGTCCAAGTCCGTTTCCTCCATCGATTCGTCTAGGAACAGGAATCCACCGACATCCAAGTCTTCAATCCTTCTGGTGTACTGCAGCAAGGATGAGAAGATGTCTCTAAGGTTCTGCTAGGCTGGCAGAGGGGCTCTTTGGAAAGGAGCACAAGGCCCAGGCTTCAGGCCTTGTGCACACAGCAGTTCAGCACAGAGATCCTCTTGCTAGGAGAGGGGGTGTCCAAAGAAACCGAACAAACTCCACCTCCCCTTTATAAAGTCTGCCCCAGCAGTCTCTGTTCCGGAGCAATGTACCCTGGGTGCTGCAAGATGTACTGGGAGATGTAGTCTCTCTCTCCTCTGCTTTCACTTCCAGTAATGTCTCTTTACTTCCTCCCGACTCACCTCTCACCTGGAACTTCTTGTCTCTCTGTCTTAAAGAGGAATACCCCGCTACATGTAATCTACGCAAATGTTAGCACAGAGTGGCGAATAATAAAATTATTCTGACCCTTGCTACACAATCAGAAGGAAAGACAATCCCCAGAAAAAACATGATTTTCATTTATCAATCATTAGTATTTTTATAACTTGTGATTTTTACAATTGCTCGCCTTTCTTCATTTAGTCTATTAATAATATATTTATTTTATTATCTGTTATAGTATATAATATATATATATATATATATATATATATATATATATATATATATATATAATGTACACTATATTGTCCAAAGTATTGGGACACCTGCCATTACACGCACATGAACTTTACTATCCCATTTGGATGGAAACTTTTCTCTCCCATTTATCACTACATTTTCCATGCAGCATCAGACTATTAAACGTCTGATACGTAAACATTGGCATGTGCTAAGCAGTGATCAAGTGTTAGCACCTTCTCTCCCTGAGAGACCCTCTATTGTATTTAGAGGAGCTTCATCGCTCTCTAATAGAATTGCCCCAAGTGTTCAGGATCCCCCACGGGCACATAGGACCTTTTTGGAGAACTTGACGGGCTATTACCGATGTAAGAAATGTCAAGTGTGTAGTCTTAATAGCTGTAGAGATAGGAAGATCAGCCAATTTTCTTCGACTAGCACTGGTCGATCCTATGAAGTTGAACCGTTTATAACATGTTCATCTTTGGGAGTCGTTTATCTTATACAGTGCCCTTGCGGCCTTCAATATGTTGGGAGGACCAAGAGGGCATTGAAGGTGAGACTCAACGAACATATAGCTAATATTCGAAAAGGTTTCGACAAACATTCTGTATCTAGGCACTATGACCAGGTCCATAAGAGAGAGCCCTCTAATACCTTATTCATAGGGATCAACAAATATAGACCCCATTGGAGAGGCAGCTCGCTTGTGAGAGAGATCTCCGAGCAAGAGATGGCATGGGTGTACCGGTTGAGGACCTATGTCCCTTTCGGACTCAATGTCGACACTGACGTCAATGCCTATATTAATAACTCTTAAGCCTCGTACACACAAACGAGTTTCTCGGCAAGAAACGACAAGAAAACTGCCGAGATAGCTTTCTTGCCGAGAAAATCGTTCATGTGTATGGTTTCTCGTCGAGAAAACTGACAAGAATCTTGACGAGAAAAATAGAGAACCAGCTCAACTATTTTCTCGTCGAGATTCTCGTCGGCATGTTTCTCGATGAGAAAAGTGTGAGTGTGTACACTTACCTGTCGCCGTGGAAACCCCCGCATGCTCGAATTGACTTTGACGCATGCGCGGTAGCTTCCTAGGCATAGGTAGGGTGTAGCAAGATGGCGGCGACGGCATTGAATGTGACGAGCGCACGCTCGTCGTAGTCGATGACATCACGCGTTCGCTCCATTCAAAGAACCGCGGATTCTTTGAATGGAGCGTGTGTACACTCGGCCGGGACAAGTTTCTTGTCCTAGAATCTCGTCAAGAAAAACTACGTGTTTTTTCCTGACGAGATTCTCGGCCATGTGTACGAGGCCTTAGAGTCTTATTTGGACAATTTGATCTTTTCCTAAATAATCTTCTAATTACCGGTATTCAAATATAACAATGTCACATTTTTAATGTTATTGCTCCTTGTGTCTTTGGGTACCAACACCTATATGCACTCCCAAATTCAAAAGAGTGTAAAAATAGGGTTGTAGTTTTTTTTAATGCAATTATAACACATTACCCACTAGTGTTTATACATTTATATTTATTGCATCTTTCTGGTAACTAATTGGGTATTTGAATTAATTACCTATAGCCAATACGTGGTGGCTCTTTTATGATTTTTTTTACATTTTAGATCATTGGTGTGGACCAAGTGTTATTCCGAGTCTACCTAATGTTCAATTTAATATATACATTTTCTGTTATTTATTTAATGTATATAGAACGGTTTATTTGTCCTGCCGTTCCTGCTGTGTCCTTAGTGGCCGCAAGGGGTGGGCAGGTTTACTCCGTTCCTTGATTTCTGTTTACACACGGAGGATCCTCCCCTCGGAGGAAACGTGCGCTGTTTCTTGCTGCCGCGGTTTCGCTGGTGCATGGCGTGACCTATTCCCAAGGCCGCGCCGACGTGCTATCACGTGATGACGCACGTTTTGGCGGTTCCGAAAGCGAGGCTTGGTTTCCTCGCAGTGAGACGTGCGCGCGCATCCTCCTTTGGATTGGTTGTCTCCTGGTGTGTTCCCTATAAAGAGGGGGTGACGCAGCCCGCCGCCCGTGCCCCGAGACAACGTGAACTTTCACGAAACGCATAGGGCGGATACGAGCGATGTGCTGACGTCACCCTCCACTGCTCGGTTCCCACGGACATGTCTGTGTGCCAGCGCCTGACCGGCCGGCGCTGTTATACTTAAGGCTGTCTACTAATTTTGCTCTTGTGAGTATGTTTTTATGCTTCTTTTAACAATAAACCCCAAGGATTTTACACTATCCAGTGTCCCCCTTCTTTCTATGTGCATCTGATGGTGTGGAATACTGGCATCTGAATGATGATATATGGGCTGTCTGGCGGTGCCAACTGAGATCTACTACATGTTGACGGTATCAACTGAGATTTACCATATGCAGTTTGAGGTCCTTCGTCATAGGGGACCGATTCTATCTGGTAAGCAGGGCTACTTACTGAAGGTGGTGGATTTTTCACGTTAAATTTTTTAATGAAGATTGGATTTTCCTTCCTCATTTTCTGGATAGCTGCACGGGTGTTTTTGTTTGGATCACAATATATGAACTCTGATGTTGTTTGCACAAATGACCAGTGGACTATTATTCATATTTATTCATTTATTCATTTTTTATTATCTCAACCACTAACATTGTGTATGTTGATTTTGTATTTTGGTTCTTCACTGAGCACTTTATAACTTTATTTAGCCACTGCTGTATTTACTTAGATTTTTTAATCACCCAGTGGTGTGTTTATGATTGATTTCATATTTAGCGCAACTATATATATATTTTTTATTTAGTTTAACTGATGATTGTTTTCAGGTTAGTTGCTGCTTCCCCTATTCAGACGGTTTGACTTATCTGTCTGTCTCTAAATATCCTAGCGCAGTTTTTTTTTCCATCATTTCCTACATGAACTTTACTGGCATCCCAGTCTTAGTCCGTAGGGTTCAATATTGAGTTGGCCCACCCTCTGCAGCTAAAATAGCTTCAACCCTTCTGGGAAGGCTGTCCATAAGGTTTTGGAGTGTGTCTATGGGAATTTTTGATCATTCTTCCAAAAGTGCATTTGTGAGGTCAGGCACTGATGGTGGTTGAGAAGGCCTGGCTTGCAGTCTGCGCTCTAATTCATCCCAAAGGTGTTCTATCGGGTTGAGGTCAGGACTCTGTGTAGGCCAGTCAAGTTCCTCCAAACTCGCTCATCCATGTCTGTATGGACCTTGCTTTGTGCACTGGTGCGCAGTCATGTTGGAACAGGAAGGGGCCATCCCCAAACTCTTCCCACAAAGTTGGGAGGATGAATTTGTCCAAAATGTCTTGTTATGCTGACACCTTAAGAGTTGGTATGGACTAGTGCACAAAGCAAGGTCCATAAAGACATGGATGAACGAGTTTGGGGTGGAGGATCTTGACTGGCTTGCACAGAGTTCTGACCTCAACCCGACAGAACACCTTTCTGTTGACTTAGATCGGAGACTGAGAGACGGGCCTTCTTGTCCACGTCATCTACGTCATAGCCTTACCTCACAAATGCGCTTCTGGAAGAATGGTCAAACGTTCCCATAGACACTCCTAAACCTTGTGGACAGCCTTCCCAGAAGAGTTGAAGCTGTTATATCTGCAAAGGGTGGGCCAACTCAGCTTGTATAACAGTGTAATATCCGTGATGTCGTCATGGAGGAGTGGAAGAGGACCTCCAGTGACAACCTGTGAAGCTCTGGTGAACTTCATGCCCAAGAGGGTTAAGGCAGTGCTGGAAAATAATGGTGACCACACAAAATATTGACACTTTGGGCCCATTTTGGACATTTTCACTTAGGGGTGTACTCACGTTTGTTGCCAGAGGTTTAGACAATAATGGCTGTGTGTTAAGTTATTTTGAGGGGACAGCAAATTGACACTGTTATACAAGCTTTACACTCACTACTTTACATTGTAGCAAAGTGTAATTTCTTCAGTGTTGTCACGTGAAAAGATATAATAAAATATTTATATAAATGTGAGGGGTGTACTCACTTTTGTAAGATACTGTATATATAGATATATAGAGATATATTCAGAATATAGACTTGTATTGTAATATATACTATAAAATAATTTGTATATATTATAATATAGTAGTATACATTGTTATATAGTAGTATACTGTATATAATATTTATTAATCTTATTGGCCAAAAAATAATTAAATTCTTTTTGTGGCCAGACCACATTAAAATCGGCTGTGAATTGCCGCACTCTACGCATTAATATTATCGCACTCTGCTTAACCGGATTAAATAATTCTATCTGTGTAAGAATGTTTGTACCCCTGTCAGTCCTATGTCTTGGCTATACAGTATAGTGGAAGGCTCAGTGCTAGCCTGATAGACTGCAGAAAGAAGGTGGAGAATGGGACGGGCGAGCTGGGGGAGTGTCTCTACCTGTCTCTTACCTGTTAGCTGGGCTGGGAAAGAGAAAGAAAAAAAAAAACAGGGGGGGGGGGGAAGGGGTGGAAGGAAAAAAAAAAAGTAGAATTACCAGTAGCTCTTGTTCTGCCATCTCTTTCCTTTCCACACACCTTTACCTGCACAGACTTGAAAGTCCAGTTCCACCAGAGAGCTAGAGAGAAGATAAAGGGAGAGTTCATTGGATCAAACATGTCACAAGAGACGGACAAGTAAGTGATCATACAGGTTTTAGGATCTTGTGGCAGTCACAAGCCGGGAAAGTTTTTTTTTTTTTTTCCCCTCATTCCTCTGTGTTGTAGGACCTGATCTGCAGGGAGCCTGAGCCTGCTGACCCCCTGCAGCTCCCCCGATCAGAAACTTTTTTCTGGAATTATTGGCTTTTGAGAAAGTTTTTGTCGTCTCTGACTGTGAGTTTGACCTGGACTGTTTCTACCTGGAGAGCTTTCCGGAGGCCGCTGGGACGGTGTGCACTGCTGGGAAAGGGCCTGGCAAGGCAAAGAGAGAGATTGGCTTTTGTGTTCATGCAACAAAAGGCTTTTTCTTCTGCTGCACACAACGGCCATCTTCTGGGATGGGATCTTGAGCACTGGGGGTGCATAGGGCCGATGGGCTCAGGTGGGCCGAGGAGAGAAAAAAAAACGGAAAAAAAACCCCCCAGCAATTTACATTACTAGCATTCTTGTCCTGAAAGCTGTACTGTCAATGACCCCCCACTCAGCTGCATACAAGATTTTATTATATTTCATAAATAATTTTTTTTACAAAAACATGAATTGCTCTTATACGCCATATGCTTGTGAATTTTATTTATTTGCACTGAGTTTATAAAACTTTTAAACTTTTTATTAATTAATATGCTTATTTTTATTTTTAATTAAATTGTATTTTTTATTTTTTTTAGCATTTTGCATTCAGTTAATTTAGTGTGCTGGTATGTTATAATGTGATTATTCCACAGAAATGCATTAGATTATGTATTCTATTTCTGACTATTATTTTACCGCTGTGCCATATGTTTGATAATAGAATTACATTAGCTTCGAACTGTGCATAGATTGGATACCACAGAAATATTCAGCTTGTGATTTTGCAGCTGCAATGGAATTTCTGTCACTGAGGTCCGGACAGCTTATATATGGGAAGGCATGCTTGAACTTGTAGTTCCACAGATGGAGAGATGAGGGATAACTATTTGATCTACATGGTCCTGCCAGAGGTACTTCCACCAAATTCGCAGGGTACTCCTGTCTCATCAAATTATTTGACTAATTAGTTAAATATTTTGGAAAGTAATATACGAGAGGGTCTTCAAAAAGTTTAAACATATAACTTGGTTAAAAAAATGCGGAAACTTTTTAAAGAACCCTCGTACATTATAGAAAAAAAAAAAAGTATTTTAATTATTATTAAGGGATTGTGTAGAAATTTTGAGCATGCATTTTGCCGATATTGGCAAATTTACTACACAAGAGCACTTGACATTCACCCAGGGGATATTGATCATTCCAATATTTATTTTGAATATTAACTGCTATCAAATAGACAAAATTGGTAAGAAACACTTGCTGGATAGATGTGGTGCACTGTGAAAGTATTTCTCACATCCTTGTCAGTAGGGCCAGTGTGGCATTTTCAGGAAAAGTTCATATTTTGTGTATGGCCTGTGCAGTATAGGAGGCTTGCCTTGTCAACCATACCTGGGTTGGGTCATTAAAATTTCTACAAATGATTCTGTGCCCCAGGCAGAGCGACTGAAAACTCCAAAGACAAGTCAAGACATTCAATCTCCTGATCCCTGTCCTTCATCTGCTGTTGGGATTGTCTCATCATGCCCTCATTAACTATTGTTCTTGGCACCAAGAATGCACCATGGACAATAGAAGAGAGCGGACAGTGACTCAGAATTCCAGCCGTGTCCAAACAATTCTTCCTGTTAATCAGATCAACAAAACAAAACAACCTCATGATGTCCTACACTATGTAAAGCGAGGTGAAGGACACTTCCCCAAAACATACAATTGGCTTTAATCCAGAGATCGTATTAATGGGTCCACCCAGAGCAGCTATAAAACGCTGCAGGCTTCAGCATAGATGGAGCCGATATGTTGATTTCCAGCAGCAAGCTCAGGCAAGTCTACTCTCAGATCTGCATCTTGAGCATGACATGGTGCAGGTAAAACACACAGGACCCCCTTGCCTTTTCACTGTATGAATCTGAAGGGGAAAGGCTTGGTAAATTTTAAAGTCGCTGTACATAGAGAGATAATGTCAGATATTACAGATAACCACTTAAAACATACTCAGTGTATCTGATCCCATCATGGCACTACAGTAGGGTGACCAGACATCTCCGGTCTCTGGGGACAGTCCCCGGATTGAGGACACTGTCCCCGAACCAAGTGTGTCCCCGGTTTTGTCCCCGGATTGGATTTGAACAGGGGCTGGGCAATTTCAAAGACAGTTGTGCAGAATAAAAAAATAGATAAATCTGAATTACACACCCCCACTCCGCCGATCCTATTAGCTTAGGGGGGTGTATTTTTTCCATTATCTGTGCCCCTTTCTGATGATCATGTGCTGGTCAGAGCGGAGGCAATATTTCTTCAGTTTCGGGTGCAAGCCCATCCAGCTCCGCTCGCATGTTCTTCTGCCTAGGCTCAAGTCCCGGCCAGCCGCCTACCTGCTTATCTCCTTGCCTTCCCTGGCGGAGTGATCTTCCTCCACTCCCCACCCAGTAGTAGCCGGGGCCCAGAGAGTAAAGCCCTGTACACACGATCGGATTTCCTATGGATTTTAAACCAATGGATTTTTCCATGGGAAATCCGATGAAGCTGACTTCCATCAGTCTTGCCTACACACCATCAGTCAAAAAAACGATTGTCCCAAACGCCGTGACGTAAAACACTCCGACGAGCCAAGAAAAATTAAGTTCTATGCTTCTGAGCATGCGTCAACTTGATTCTGAGCATGCGTGGGTTTTTTATCCGATGGAGTTCCCCACAGACGATAGTAATTTGCTATAGTTTTTTTTCCCATCGGATAAATTTAAAACATGTTCTATTTTTTAACACCAATGGAAAAAAGACCGATGGGGCCCATACATGATCGGTTTGTCCAATGAAAAAAGTCCATCGGACTGTTTTCATCGGTAAAACCGATCGTGTGTACAGGGCTTAAGACTTTACAGGCTGTGAGGCGGGCGGCGGCGACGGGCAGAGAGTCGCTGATTGCCACCATTACTAGAAAAAAATATATATGTCCCCGGATTTCATTTTAAACATCTGGTCACCTTACACTACAGTCTGTGTCCTCAGTGATGGGTTATAAAGTTTTGCCCAGTTTTCTGTACATATCTGCTGGTAAAGTGGAGGTGCATTGATGTGGCCTGGCACTAAGCACTACATACTTGTAAGCACATGTAATAATAGATGTGTCTATCCAGTGAACAAGGGTCAAGGGCCTGATTGTTTTGTTAAGGCCTGCTTAAATTCTTGCCTGATGGCTGATAATGGGATAATGGACAAATTGAGAAACAATTGTACATCTGATTTCCTAGATACGTCCTGGCCACGCAAACTTGGGTGTATAATTGATCATTCAATATGGATGTTCCCATGCAGTTTCTATAGTTCCCCAGGCAAAATGTTGGGACCAGGGATATTTGTACAGAGCAGACTCATGCACAGATGCATGCTTACGTCAGCATGTGTGGTTGTCACTACCTTATGTCTGTGGGTAGCCTAAAGATTGCCATAGATAGCGGAGAATTGTCAGATATGTTCATGCTATCTAAAGATTGTTGACTATTCTGTTTAACCGCTTGCCGAACGCCGCACGAGTATTTACGTCGACAGAATGGCACGACTGCGCAAATGGGCATATATATATATCCCCTTTAATTTGCCGACCGTGTGGTCGTGGTCGCGTGCGGGCTACCGCCAGCGCCCTCGCGACCCTGTCACGAGCTCCGTGACCATGCCCACGGGACCCGCGGACTCGATGTCCGCCGGTGTCCCGCGATCGGGTAACAGAGCTGAAGAATGGGGAGATGTTAGTGTAAACACAACATCTCCCCGTTCTTCCTAGTGACATGTCACTGATCGTCTGTTACCCCCTTCACTGCCAGTGTCATTTTTACAGTAATCAGTGCATTTTTATAGCACTGATCGCTGTAAAAATTAAAATGGTCCCAAAATGGTGTCCGATGTGTCTACCATAATGTCAGTCACGATAAAAATCGCTGATCGCCGCCATTACTAGTAAAAAAAAAAAAAGTATTAATAAAAATGCCATAAAACTATCCCCCATTTTGTAGACGCTATAACTTTTGCGCAAACCAATCAATAAACGCTTATTGCGTTTTTTTTTTGCCAAAAATATGTAGAAGAATACCGTACATATCGGCCTAAACAGTTTTTTTATATATTTTTGGGGGATATTTATTATAGCAAATTGTCGCTCTATTTGTGTTTATAGCACAAAAAATAAAAACCGCAGAGGTGATAAAATACCACCAAAAGAAAGCTCTATTTGTGGGGAAAAAAGGACGTCAATTTTGTTGGGGAGCCACATTGCACGACTGCGCAATTGTCAGTTAAAGCGACACAGTGCCGAATCGCAAAAAGTGGCCTGGTCTTTGGCCAGCCAAATGGGAATAGGGGCTGCACACAGATGGTCCCAGTCAGTGGCGTCACTATGGGGGTGCAGACCGCACCCTAGTGACACCCGCCACAGGGGTGACACCCCCATCCATGACAGCGCCCAGATCGGAAAGCCTGCGCTGACCTCATGCACACCGTAACCATGTGCGGCCGGCCCTGGTGCGGTAAAACCAGGTGACATCCCCTCAACTCACTAGACAGGAGAGAGACAAATGGGGGGATGGGGGGTGTCACCTGGTTTTTCCGCACCAGGTGGGACCAAACCTGGTGACACCATTGGTCCCGGTGTCATGAAAAACAATAGTGACTGGCCAAGATTTGTTCTGCAGGCTGGATTAGGAGAATATAATTGAAAGGATGTGGTCATCTTTACACTGTTTCCTAGTCCTGCTGATACCACCCCTAGTAGATTAGGGTGACCAGACGTCCCCGGTTTCTGGGGACAGTCCCCGGACTGAGTACACTGTCCCCAGACCATGTCTGTCCCCGATTTTGTCCCTGGATTGGATTTGAATTTTGCCACCCCATCCCTCCATACCTCCCTTTTCAGCCTGACCGCAGCGGCGCCCACTGTCACAGGGATCAGAGCCTTGCTTGTAGTGCAAGGTCCTGTTTTGCGGCAGGGAGCAGGCCCGCTGTAACTTTAA
The DNA here is from genome assembly GCA_029206835.1 of Rana muscosa. Lineage (NCBI taxonomy): Eukaryota > Metazoa > Chordata > Amphibia > Anura > Ranidae > Rana > Rana muscosa. The sequence continues at coordinate 113,926,882 of JARGYO010005626.1, forward strand.
GGGAGGACAGATGAATCCTGGTCCTCCTGAATCCTGACCTTGACGCACACTATGTTTCTGCGTGATGATACTCGGGTCAGTAGTAGCGGGAAAGTAGTAAGTGAGAGAGTGAGAGGGAAGAAGCTGCCTGTCAAGTGTGTGTCAAAGATTCTAGAGGTTAGTAGTCTGCAGTTATGGCTTATACGGTAGCAACTGAATAACTTTAACTTAGGAGCCCTTTTACACTGAGGCAATCTTCAGGCATTTTAGTGCTAGAAATAGCGCCTGTAAAGCACAGGAAAATTGTCTCCCATGCTGCTCGAGTGTGAAAGCCAGAGAGCTTTCACACTGGGGCAGTGCGCTTGCTGGACGTTAGAAATTTATGGTCGAAGGTATCCTACGTGTTGTTACCATGCAATGTTTTACTGTTCTGAATTGTTCATTTATATTGTTATTGTTGAACCAACATTCTTTGGTAAGAATAAAATACAAAATATGCATTAAAAATAGGATTTTTATAACAGCTTACCTGTAAAATCCTTTTCTTGGAGTACATCACGGGACACAGAGCGACATAATCATTACTAATGGGTTATATAGTTACCGTCAGGTGCTGGCACTGGCAACTTCCAAAACCGGAAGTACCCTCCCCTATATAAGCCCCTCCCATCCGGGAGCACCTCAGTTTTGTAGCAAAGCAATAAGTGTCCCCAAAGAGGGGCGGGAGCTCTGTGTCCCGTGATGTACTCCAAGAAAAGGATTTTACAGGTAAGCTGTTATAAAAATCCTATTTTCTTTCTCGTACATCACGGGACACAGAGCGACATAATCATTACTAATGGGATGTCCTAAAGCAATGCCAAATGAGGGGGGGGATACACCATATATAAGCTGAGCGCTATCAGACATGAGGATCTTTTGCGGCCTGCAACACACTGCGCCCAAAGGCGACATCCTCCTGACTTCTAACGTCCACCTGGTAGAACCTAGTAAACGTGTGTACTGAAGACCATGTTGCGGCCTTACAGACTTGAGCCAGGGAGGCCTGGTGATGCACTGCCCATGAAGTTCCAACTGCTCTCGTGGAGTGCGCCCTAACTTTGAACGGAGGCGGTCTACTTCTCAAGCTATAGGCTTGTATTATGACCTGTCGAATCCACTTGGCTAAAGTAGATTTTGACGCTGCCTGACCCTTTCTGGGGCCTTCCGGCAGAATAAACAAAGTATCCGTTCTGCGAATCTGAGCAGTGGCTTTTAGATAAGCTTTAACTGCTCTTACTACATCCAAAGAATGTAATAACTTTTCCTCTACCGAAGTAGGCTTGGGGAAAAAAGAAGGAAGAACCACATCTTGGTTCAAATGAAACCTCGATACCACCCTAGGAAGAAAGGCTGGATGAGGACGTAACACTACTCTGTCCTTATGGATAACCAGATATGGCTCCTTACAGGACATAGCTGCTAATTCCGATACTCTTTTAGCCGAACAAATGGCTACTAAAAAAAATCAATTTCCTGGTGAGAAGCACTAAGGAAATATGCTATAATGGTTCAAATGGTTGTTTCTGTAGAACCGACAGAACCAAGTTTAGATCCCATGGACATATGGGAATATTAACCGGAGGACTAATACGCATCACTCCTTGTATAAAGGCTTTGACTAGTGAATGCGAAGCCAAGGGCCTTTGAAAAAATATTGACAAGGCCGAAATCTGACCCTTGATAGTACTCAAGGCAAGCTTCCTATCTACAGCCCATTGTAGGAAGTCCAGAATCCTACCTATTACGTACTTATGTGGATGCCATTTCTTGGCCTCACACCACGCGATGTACGCCTTCCAGATTCTATAGTAGATCTGCCTGGATACCGGCTTCCTGGCATTGATCATGGTAGATACCACAGCATTAGAGAGCCCTCTCTTTTTTAGAATGTGGGCTTCAATAGCCAGGCCGTCAAACCTAGGGCTGGTAAGGAAGGGTGGTATATCGGTCCTTGCGAAAGCCGGACGACGTGGGAGAGTCCAAGGACTCCCCACTGAAATTTTACAATCTCCGCGTACCACGCTCTTCGGGGCCACGCTGGAGCCACCGGAATCACTGGTTTCTTTTCTACCCTGATTCTGCGGAGTAATCGAGGTAACCATTGGCGGTGTGAATGCATATATCAGCTTGAACTGATCCCAAGGGAACACTAGGGCATCCGAGCCGCAAGCTAGGGGATCCCTTGTCCGAGAGACAAACCTGTCCCCCTTTGCGTTGAATCTGGATGCTAGAAGATCTACATCCGATGTTCCCCACCGCTGACATATTGTCCAGAAAACCTCGGGGTGAAGGGACCCTTCCTCTGGGCCTAATTGCTGGCGACTTAGAAAGTCCGCCTTCCAATTCTCCACTCCTGGAATGAATACCGCAAATATGGCTGGGACATATTTTTCTGCCCATTTCAGGATGTAATTTACTTCCCTCTGGGCTGCACGACTCCTGGTGCCCCCCTGATGATTGATATATGCCACTGCTGTGGCATTGTCTGATTGAATTCTGACAGGGGACCCTTGGAGTTTGGATGTCCATGCTACTAGGGCATACCGCTCGTATCTCTAAGAGATTGATGGGCAGGGCCTTTTCCGCATCCGACCATCTGCCCTGGAGAGACTATTGCTCCAATACTGCTCCCCAGCCTATAAGGCTGGCATCTGTAGTGACCACCTTCCAAGAAATCGGACTGAAGGATTTCCTTTTTTCCAGATTCTGGGGAACCAACCACCAACGGAGGCTCTTGCGAACGGAAGGGGACAAGGACATTGTAAGTCTAGGGCCTGAACTTTTTTTGTTCCAGGCTGACAGTATGGCCCCTTGCAAATTTCCTTGAATGGAATTGACCGTAGGGTACTGCTTCGAATGATGCCACCATTTTTCCCAGCAGCCTCATATACAGGCGTATGGACGGCTGTCTTTTTTGTACCCACTAAGTGGATCAAATCTTTTAAAGACAACACCTTTCCTCGAGGCAAGAATATTTTTCTCTGGCCTGAATCCAACCTTAGCCCCAAGTATTCCAGACTTTTGACTGGTTTCTAGGGCTGACTTGTCTCGGTTGATAATCCAACCGTGAGATTCCAGATACTTGAACGTCTTGTGAACGACCACGTCTAGTTTTTTCACTGAGTGGTCTATCAGCAACAAGTCATCCAGATATGCCATTATCATTACACCTTGTGTTCTTAGATTGGCCAATAAAGGGCCAGAATTTTTGTAAACACTCGTGGTGCTGTGGCCAAACCGAAGGGTAAGGCTCTGAACTGAAAATGGCGCCCTTCTACTGCAAAGCGTAGAAATTTTTGGTGGACTGGAAAGATGGGAATGTGCAAATAAGCATCTTTGATGTCGATCGTGGCTAACCAATCCTCCCCTTGTAGGGCAGTGGCCACCGATCGGATCGACTCCATCGAAAAGTCCTGATATACAGGAATTTGTATAGCCCTTTTAGAATTAATATGGGCCTCCCGACCGCGTTTGCTTCGGGACTGTAAAGAGGTTTGAGTAAAACTCGAACCCTCATTCTTCCAGGGGAACCTCCATAATTACTCCTTGGAGCAATAGTTGTTCTAGTGCCAACAGGAGGGACTCTCTCTTCCGGGGATCCCTTGGCACGTTTGACCTCAAAAAATGGGAAGGAGGAGAGTCTTTTAACTCCAAACTGTATCCCAAACCTACTGCGGAGAGCACCTATCTGTCTTGATCGTGTCCCGCCAGGTCTCTTGCGAACAACTGGAGTCCTCCCCCCCACCCGACTGAGTGGGGGCTTCAATGAATTTCACTTTAGGGGAGGTTTTGTACCTCCCCTGACCCAGGGTTTCTTATTACCCTGCTACTGTCCCTGTTTTTTACCCCCGGGATTTGACCGAGGAGGCCGTCGGAACTGTTACACAGCCGATGCCCCAGGGACTGGAGAAGCAGGCCTCTTAAAGAGGGACCTCTAACTCTGCTTTTAACCGGCAAGAGCGTATTTTTACCGCTGGAAATTTTCTGGATATATTTGTCCAGGTTTTCCCTGAATAAGCGTTCACCATGAAATGGGACGCTAACCAGCCATTCTTTACAGGGAGCTTCAGCAGACCAGTTTCTGAGCCATAGGAGCCTACGCATATGTACTATAGACAGCGTAAGGCGGGAGGCCTGATGGACTGAATCCTCTATGGCATCAACCGCAAAGCCTAAGGCTCTAGGTAGATCAGCTAGGGCAAAGCCTGCTGATCTGTCAAGTCCCTCAAGACCTGTTTCAACTGATCCTTCACTGCTTAGCAGACCCCAATAGCTGCTACTGCTGGTTGTATCACCAAGCAGATTTTCATAAGGACTCCAATCTTTTATCTATTGGGTTCTTGAACATTTGGACATTATCCACTGGACATGTCAGTGATTTATACATACAAGAGATGGCTGCGTCCACTGTAGGGACCTTCCATTTTTTTTTTTTTTTTTTGATGAACTTATCCTCCATGGGATAGACCACCGGAAATCTCTTGGGGGAATAAATATTTTCTCAGGACGTTCCCAATCCTGGTAAATGAGCCCTTTCAGTAAAGGGTGAAGTGGAAAAGAACAAACAGTCTGGGGGCTTCTAGCGACCCCAACGAGGATACAGTAGTGGTTAATGGTTCCGCAAGGTGCATTTTTAAATGCTGATCGGACCATGTCAGTCAGAGACTGAACCCATAATCTTTCAGCTTGAGATGCTGAGAAAAGGTTCCCCCACTGTTGATTCCTCTATAACAGAATCAACCTTATCCTGATCCCCTTCAGGCAGGTCGATCCCTGTATGGGACTGTTGCTCTGCTAACAGGCACTCTGAAGGAGGAGACGGAGATCGGGCGTGCTTTCCCTGACAGGGAGGCAGCGATAAATTTTGACAATCTCTCTCTAATCCTCCCAGAGCTGAGGAAAAAAACCTCCTCTGTTACATACACAGGAGCAGGTGACTGAGGACAGCCACAGTACCAAGTACCCCTGCGGGGTCTCTACGGTCACTTACCTCTGAACTTCAGGGGAGACTGGTGCAGCAGGAGTATGCCCAAGATCCTCAGAGCCCGATGAGACCCCCTTCGCTTCCTGGAAGATTCAGTTCCGGAGCTACTGGACGGCATATTCCTAAGCCTAAAGCTGAGGTATTCCAGCCGTAATACACCTCTTTTACTGAGAATAGTCTAGCACAATTGCTGCTATATCACAGTTGGTGTCTACTAATGTGCCTTTCTAGGGGATGCCTGTATCAACCGCTTGCTGTATGCCTTTAAATGTTGCCAGCTCTGTCTCTGTACTTCATAGCCAGCTTACTGCAATAATGTGGCTTTTTAAAAACCTGCTGGGACGCCCGCACATGCGCAGAAGCGCTGCGGCGCGCACAGAGCGTCATCCCCCAGGCCCCGCCCCTTTTTCCGGCCACCTCTATATATAGAGGCGCGTGCACGCGCACGCGCGCGGCCACGTGCGCCTCGGCGCTAATTTTCAAACATGGAAACCAGGGACAGGAGCCAGGGCCCCCTTTGCCGCAGGCCGGGGGATAGACGAACACTGCAACATGGCAGAGGAAACAGTTTCCTGTAGGAGAACTCACCAGCTGCCTGGACTTTGCTCTCTGAGAAGAAACTAGTCCATATGACAAGAAAAACATTCCACAGCGGCCTCTAGTGGACAAACACAGGTACCGCAGTTTAATATACTAAACATATATAAAAAAAAACATTCTTTTTTTTTTTTTTTTTTTCTTGACCACCATTAAAAATTATTACATTTTTTTAGTAGTTACAGGCATGCACAGATATTAGCGGGAATACCGTTAGGTAACAGACAGAAAGACAAATTAGGCTTGGGGGTCCCCCAATAGAACCAAGTTCCTGGGGGCCCCCACTTACCTGTTCCCCGCCGCAGGACTTTGTTTGGTCCACAAAAGCCCAAACTTCACCTATCACGGCAGGCATTGTAATCAAACCTTCAGGGACCGGGTTCCCAAGGATTCCACTCCCCTGGACCTGTATAGCACCCTGCACAGAAAACATCTTGGTCGTGGGTATGACCAGAGCTCTGGATCCCAGGGTCCAGCTCTCCTAAGAGAAGCATTACAGGCAGAACCTTGCTCTTCTCTGCAAGGCCCGGGTACCGACCGTTTAGCTATGAAGCTTTTTTGGTCGGATCCGGAATAGCTTACTGAGGCCCAAAAGAACCTGTACGCAAGCTCAGTGAAAAACACATGTTTCTTCTTGGCCAACACCTTAGACACTGGCAAAAAACTGAGGTGCTCCCGGATGGGAGGGGCTTATATAGGGGAGGGTACTTCCGGTTTTGGAAGTTGCCAGTGCCAGCACCTGACGGTAACTATATAACCCATTAGTAATGATTATGTCGCTCTGTGTCCCGTGATGTACGAGAAAGAAAGATTTTTTTCTCTATCTTATCTTCTTAACATTAAGGCTCCATGTACACTGAAGCTGATAAACTGCAGTTTATTGGCGTTTTGGCGTTTTTTTTAAAAGCCCATTAACTGCACTCTATGTTAGCCTGTGTGTTCATGCACACATGGTCGTTTTTTAGCGTTAATGAGCAGTGAAGTTAATGGGCTTTTTTCTGAACGCAAGAAATTTGCGTTCAAAGTGATGTTTTTCGGTGGGAAAAAACGCGAAACGCCAAAAAACTATAATAAAAAACGCTCAAAAACGCAGCTCGCCAGCGGTTTTTTAGCGTTTTTGGATCCATTGAAAAAAAAGCTAAAAAACGCTAACACTGAAAAACGCTAATAAGCGCTATTGTAAAAACGCTAAAAAACGTTGAAAGGCTCCCTGCAAAGCTATTGGCGTTTTTTATAGGTTTTTTTTAGCGTCCAGTGTGCATGGAGCCTTAGTAGTCATATCCCCAAAAATTCTAAGAAGAATTTTTTTTTCTATCCCATGGATGAAATGTGAGAAATAATATGTATATCATACAATCATTCCATAAACACATACCACATACACTGCATGTATAATTTGAGGAAAATATGCTTATAAAATTGTTTACCATTTGCAAAAAAAAAAAATATGCCCCCGGATTTCATTTTAAAAATCTGGTCAATTTATAGTAGATACATCTTCAGATTATCACTAGGATGTTTTTTTTTTTCACTACAGTTGCCGATAGTTGCTGACAAGTGTCTTCTACTATCTTCATAAAACTAACATTAAAAATTTCAATAGTAGTTGCATGTAGGGTCTTTGGAAAATACCTGTATTTGATGTACGATTATATTCTTTGTAACTTCTATAGAATATTTCACCATACACGGCAGTCCCTGGTTCACAAAATGCGGCAGAGTGGCCTATAAACCTGCAAGCTTGTTAATAAAGAAAGGAAGGTGGTTGTGGATGTAAAGAGGAAGAAGTTGGCATCAGCTAACGAAGGGGGTTTTATTCAAATTTCCTCTGCCAATGACTGTATTAATTTTGGCAACAAATTTCGATTTAGTTTTAGTCTTAGGACTAAAATGGCATTTTAGTTTTAGTCCCATTTTAGACTTCTGCAAGTGTCTTCGTTTTAGTCGTATTTAGTCGACTAAATCTCCAGTACATTTTAGTAGACTAAAATCATTTTAGTAGACTAAAACAAATTTTAGTTGTCTAAAATCTAATGGGTGTAGTTAAATTGTAATACATTATATAACCACTTCAGCCCCGGAAGAATTGGCTGCTCAATGACCGGGCCATTTTTTGTGTGCATCGCTTTAATTGACAACTGCGCGGTCGTGCGACGCTGTATCCAAACAAAATTGACGTCCTTTTTTCCCCATAAATAGAGCTTTCTTTGGTGGTATTTGATCATCTCTGCGATTTTTATTCTTTGCGCTATAAACAAAAACGGACCGATGGCGGTTCGCGGGATCTTGCCGACCTGCCGCAGTATAATGAGGCGGCTGCCTGGCAAGTGGTTAAGCATTTCTCTACAATTTCCAAACTCATTATACACAACAACTGCTGGAGTGAAAAATCGAATATGTTATTATTTATGGTATTAAAGGGGTTGTTAAGGTTTAGGGTTTTTAAAAAAACAAAAAAACATGTCATACTTACCTCCATTGTGCAGTTGGTTTTGCACAATGTGGCCTCGATCCTCCTCTTCTGGGATCCCTCAGTGGCGCTCCTGGCTCCTCCTCTTCTCGAGTGCCCCGTCGAAGAAGCGCTATCCTTCGTGGACACCCGCGTGGGCGCGCTCCCAGTGTCCTGCTTCTGTGACACAGAAAGCAGGACTCGCGCCCCCCCCCCCCACCAGGTCATTGGAGCTGGCGTGCTTGTTCCCGTCATGGGAAACACAAGTATAATGGGGGCTCGGGGGGGGGGGGGGGCAGGTGAGTGACAGAGGGTATTTCACCAAAAAATAAAAACTCTTTGCGTGATGATGCCAATGCTACCATGCAGTGCACTCCCAGTGGTCAGAGGAGGCCTGTAATTCTACACAGTGCTCTGAATGGACGGTGGTCTGAGGGGAGACCTCAGGCCCGCTGTAATTGTAATGTACTATACACTCACAGTCTGCTCTGCTCTGGGCGCCTGGCAGTCATCTTGTGAGTCTGGAATCGGGAGTCGGAATGACTCATCGGGACTCGGGAGGCCTGGCTGCCCTGTAGTGCTGCTCTCTCTGGTCTCTGGCAGTTGTCATGGTACATACAGTCGAACGCGCCTGCTTGCTGGGAGCTGATTGCAGAAGCAGGCTGAGCTCCGTGAAAACCGGAAGTTAGTTCACGAGGGTAAACGTCCCTGCCTCACATTGAATTTCATTATAGTTTTTGACAGTGGACGAAAATGTGGTGTACTTTTTGTTTTGTTTTGGTCACTGTAAAAATACCGCTGACAAAGTTAACACTGCCAATGACCAGCCAACCATGTTGGAGAGGACAGCCAGACTGAGTGCCCTTCATGCCATCACTATATGTACAATAAAGCCAGCCATAGACTGTTCGAATCTCAGCCGGTTCAGTAGGGACCGGCCGAGATTCAAACCATCTAGGAGTGCGGCTGATTGTACCCAAATCAATCCATCAATCGACTTGGGTACAACTTGAAATGTCTAATTTTGCATGTAATAATTGTGGCTGTACCCCCCTAGGGGCTTCTAAGTGATGTGGCCCACCTGTCACCCTGCCCAGCCTGGCGTTCACTCCTCAGTCACTCTCAGGCAGAAAACAGTCCATGTGCTCGTTTTTGGTGTTTTTATTGAGGGAATTAACTTGGATGGGGTAAAGGAAATATGGGATGCCCAATGGAAATTTGGAATAAACAATTGGTAGATTGTATATCAATCAATGGGTGGATTGTATAGCAATCAATTGGGACAACTATGTACATGACACTTCTCCAGAGTCTTCCTGCACAACTCTTGCTTGCAGACTATTGCTCTCTCTCTCTTCCTTCTGCACAACTCTTAGCTCCCAGGAGCAGCTATCACATGGTTAGGCCCGACACTAACTCAGCCAGGCCCCAGTAACTTGCCATTTGCCGGCAGGGACCGCGGGCCCCTATGGTGTAGCAGAAAAATAGAAAGTCCTTTATGCCAGTTGTCCTATAGGTGGACTACTGCTACCAGTCAGTCCTCTTCAGGCCCAGCCAGCACTCCTGGTGACTTCACTGATCGTAACATCACAGTCCATACTGCTGGCTCTACACCCACCCCAGACCGCACACTCCCAGTCCTTTCAGGTATTTAAGGAGGCCTGCCCCCTGTCAATCCAGGTTGGGGATTGGTCAGGGCTCCTTAACACACTCTAGGCAGCTCCACCTTCCCTCTCCCTTTTTCTCTTTCTCTCACCAGCTGCTAACTCTGAGCCACTCCCGTCCCACACAAATCAAAACAAACAGGCCTAGCTTCCAGCTAGGCGGCCTAGGCCTGCTTACATTTTCCTACACTCACAAAAATCCTAAACTAGCACCTACCTAATCTAGAGAGTGCTACATCACTATGTGTTCTCCCGACAGGGACGGTAACTGTGTTGATGGGAGTATCAATCGATTTTCTTTTCGGCAACCACAGGAAAGAAAACCACACCCTCTATGCCCAGCTTAAGACAGATCTGTTTAGCTACCAGCATGTTTGTGTATTGTTGGAGAAATCAGGACACCCCAAAACCAAGAGAGAACGTACACACTCCATGCCTGCTCTGTATTACAAGGCAGCAACCTCTGCCAAACAAAATATTTATTGTTCATCAGTGTTTATCTTTGTAACTATTAAACTTAGTATTACTCCCACATACTCTGCAAGGCAATTGTTGAGTCTAAGGTTAGGTTCACACCTATGCGAATTGGATGCGGCATCAAATTCAATACATCAAATTCGCATAACATTTTAAAATCTATTAGTTTTAATGCATCTGGTTTACATATGTGCGTTGCATTCGCACTCCGCATTGCCCAAAAAAAGCGTGTGCCTTTTCTAGGCAGTGCGGTGTAAATTGAAGGCACATATTCTTCCTATGGGATGATTCGCAGATGCGTTCCGTTGTGAACAGGCATTCTCTCCCCTCCTCACTACACCTCCCCCTCTCCCTGCTCAGCTGATCCTCACCTACAACGGAGAGGAACCGCTGAACAGCTGTTTTTTTCTCTTCGCAGAGAAAACGGAGATGGAATTCGCACCACACATGTGTGAATCCAGCCTTACAAAACATACTAAAATTATAGTGACAGTGAATTGGTTTAGATTTGTTCATATACTGTTTGAGTCCTATTCTCCATCCGGAGAACGTCTCTATACTTATTACCATGGTGCATTTGTCAAATAGACTTTACAAATAATACTCAATAACATGCAAGGAAAATCAAAAATCAAAACAAAAACTTAATTTTTGCTTGCACAGGATGGGATGGTGGAAGTCAGCAGAGCTTCCCTTCATTTGGGTATTCTTTGCGTATCGGCCTTCACCCTCACCCCCTTCTTTATCGGTTACTCTGGCTCTGGTCTAGGGGTATCTTGGAGGGGAGAGTGAGGTGCGCCACGGCCCATGTCCTCTAGATTACAGCATGTAGAGGTGAAGGCCAGCATCAGATTACCTTCGGGCTGTGTATACGCTTAGAGCCAAGTCTGTTCTGCTGATAACCCCCTTTGCTCCCAGTAATTGGAGTATCACACACTGAAAAAGGTCCAACACGTATTTATTCCATAACAGCAAACAAATAGTCCTTTGCGAGCAGACAGTTTGAGACCCATAGAACAGTTCAGTATTGGTGGGAAGTAGGTCAAGGCACAATCCTCAAAGAAAACTAAACCGTTGAGGTTTCACCAATGGTTGTTAAGCTCAGTGGCTGTTAAATGGAATTTTTGGCTTCAGAGTCTCTTCCAGCGACTCTAGAGAACAGGAACTGGAGTTACCTTCGCTACATTGCAGCCCCTGTCAGGGGGAAGACATCCCTCCAAGGGAGTTACCAGAGGCCCCGCCGTCACCGGGTTAATGCTGTACCGGGCTATTCGGAAGGGTTACACTCCCCGGCCTCCTCGCCTCAGATACGGGTCCCAACACCTTAGGGCCCCTCGGACTCCTCCACCCTCGCGGAACCCAGTCGAAGTTACTGGGCCCCAGGCTCCGGTAGTAGTACCTCACCCCAGGCTTAAGGTGCCTGGGATGGACTCCATCTCTCGCTCCGGCCAGGTCAAGGGCACCTGGGCCCGGAACTCCGGAACGCCAGCACCCAGGCTGAAGGTGCCTGGGTGCAGCCGCGTCCTCCAACTCTGAACCCAAGGTCAGGGCGTCCGCCCCTTTTATCTCCTCTCCTTATGCGTCACAGCGGGTTCCCCGCCCCGCTGTACCAGCGCCAGGAAAGGACAAAAAGGGAGCAGTCTTGCGGTGCGGGTTCAACTCCAGCCCAGGGCGACAACGCCACCAGCAGGCCACAGGGAACCCTGCACCACCAGAGTCCTCCAAGAACCACAAAAAGGGATTCTCAGATTCCCTAACAATTAGTACATCTGGGTTAAAAAACCCAGATGCTCCCCCCCCAATTTAAATACGCGCTACATTTGTAAAGTAAAGTCAGCAAATGCAGCCACCATGATAATAAGTATAGATGTTCTGCGGATGCAGAATAGGACTCAAACAAACAGTATATGAACAAATCTAGAGCAACTGCACCTGCAAAATGCACAATCTATTTGCCTTCAGTAAATCAACCCCGCTGAGTTAACCTGTTTTTATTTTTTCTGCACTGAAAGCATGGATGATACCGATCAGTGGCGGTGCATCCATTAGGGGCGCTCGGACACCGCCCCCTCTCTCCAGCCACCCCCTTGGTGTACTATAGATAGATTCATGTATTGCATGAATCTATCCATGGCCGCTGTAGCCACGCCCATTCAGGCATCCGGCCCCTTTTCGGGGCCTGAATTACAGCGGAGGGGGGGGTGTTTTTGAAGAACCTGATTAGAGCCATAGGCTCTAATAGGTGTAGCACACAGACCTTTTCCTGCCTTTGGCTCGCTTGCAGGTCAAGGCACACCGCGCTATATGCCCGTATCCTCCCTTCAAGAGGTCAAGCGGTGTTAACAGATCTTTGGGTCCTGCAGCTGGGTTCACCTTCAGTTGGTTCTCGTCTCCTAGAGTATAGGGACAAGTCTCTAGTTTTCCCAAGTAAATCCAATGTCCACACCACCTTAAACTCCAACGTTGAGTTTATTTTTATAAGCAAAGTTCAATAGACAGTAAAGATGGATGAGAGAAAGGACAGCAAGGTGTTGGGAGATAGGTCCTGGCACAATCAATATTGTAGTCGCCACCCGATCCCGAGTGGGTTTAGCTCACCCGGATAGTCTCCTGTAAGAGTGGATCCTAGCAGCCGGAGTGATGCTCGAACGTTTACTTGAGTTTTCCCAGAGATACGATCGGGAGATCCTCTGCCACAGAATCTTTAGGTCCCAAACCTCTCAGCACATGCAACACAAGGACAGGTGCTGGCGACAGCACATTGCAAGGCCTGTAGTGAATCTTTGAATCCCTCCAGAAGGTTACCGGGCCTCTCCTTCATCGTGAACTTTCACCGGTCCCTCAGAAAGGTCCTCCCCAGCCTCCCCTTCTTAGAGCGGGTTCCCTCGCAAGGGCACCCTGGGATTCCTCTTTCGGGGATGGGCTCCAGCTAAAGGTGCTGGGCCCAATAGTAGAGTTGCAGCCCCAGGCTAAAGGTGCCTGAGACTGATACACACGCGCACCCCTGGCCTGGAGGGCCGGGTGACGCGAACTGCTCCCCAAAAGATGGCATCTGCCCCTTATGTATCCTCTCCCAGCATGCACAGCGGGTTAACCACGCCCACCGTACCACTGCCGAGAGAGGACACCCTAAGGCATAGCAATGCCACCCAGGGTTCAACCCTGACCCAAGACGGCAGTGCCACCTACAGGCCACAGGGAACTGTACATTGGGCTGCATTACATAGGCAGAAGCTAGTCCTAACAATCAAAAATGGTCTGAGCCTGACTACTGGCTCAGACCAAACCCCTAAATTTAAGTACATAGCACTCCTGAAAGTAAAGGGGCACTACACAGGCTTCAAAAAAGGTGCACTGCAAACCATTGCGCTCGCAGTGCACCCCAATACTTTCTTTGCTAACACAGAACTGCCTCTCAGCCAATCAAATTGTGATACATAAATATTGAAAGGGTTAAATTGTAAAAATATTAAAGAATAAAACACACTGACACCCCCCCCCCCAAAAAAAAAAGAAAAAAGAAAAAAAGAAAGCATTGTAAAAAAAATAACTAAAATAATAATCCCTTTTTTTTTTTTTTAATAAAGTTTTAAAAATAAATAAAAGAAAAGAAAAAACGACTGACACAGTCCACGCATCATCAGTGCTGCATATAATGCCGCGTACACACGGACGTTTTTAATGTCATTGAAAAAAACAGTTTTTCTCTATGTGATTCTTCTCAAGCCTGCCTTGCCTACACACTATCGTGAAAAAAAATGCTACAGCAAAGCGCGGTGACTAGGGATGAGCTTCGAGTTCGATTCGAACTCATGTTTGACTCGAACATTGCCTGTTCGCCCGTTCGCCGAACAGCGAACAAATTGGGGTGTTTGCGGCAAAATCTATGGGAGAAATCTAAAGTGCTAATTATAAAGGCTTATATGCAAGTTATTGTCATAAAAAGTGTTTGGGGACCCGGGTCCTGCCCCAGGGGACATGTATCAATGCAAAAAAAAGTTTTAAAAACGGCCGTTTTTTCGGGAGCAGTGATTTTAATAATGCTTAAAATGAAAAAATAAAAGTGAAATATTCCTTTAAATTTCGTACCTGGGGGGTGTGTATGATATACATGTAAAGTGGCGCATGTTTCCCGTGCTTAGAACTGTCCCTGCAAAAAAATTCATTTTTGAAAGAAAAAAATGCATTTAAAACTGACTCGCGGCTATTAATGAATTGTCGGCTCCCGGCAATACATACAAAAGTCATTGATAATAAAAAAAAAGCGTGGGGGTTCCCCAGAATTCAATTACCAGGCCCTTCAGGTCTGGAATGGATATTAAGGGGAACCCCGCCGCAAATTTAAAATTTTTTTTACGTGGAGTTCCCCCAAATATCCATTCCAGGCCCTTCAGATCTGGCATGGATTTTAAGGGGAACTCCACCCCAAATTTTAAAAAAAATGGCGTGGAGTCCCCCTAAAAATCCATACCAGACCCCTTATCCGAGCACGCAACCTGGCCGGCCGCAGGGGAAAAGGGGGGGACGAGAGAGCGGCCCCCCCTCCCTCCTGAACCGTACCAGGCCACATGCCCTCAACATGGGGAGGATGTCCGCATGTTGATGGGGACAAGGGCCTCATCCCCACAACCCTTGCCTGGTGGTTGTGGGGGTCTGCGGGTGGGGGGCTTATCGGAATCTGGAAGACCCCTTTAACAAAGGGGACCCCCAGATCCCGCCCCCCCCCATGTGAATTGGTAAGGGGTACATTGTACCCCTACCATTTCACAAAGAAAGCGTAATTTTTTTTTTAAAAAAACACACAAACACCTTGAAAAAGTCCTTTATTTAAAAAAAAAAAAAAAAAACATTCCAACGGTGAAATCCAGTGTCCCGCGGCGATCCCGATGTCCAGCGCTGTCCGTCATTGGTTGTGCCTGAGCTGACCTGATGGGGAACTCCCTCTCAGTATTTTAAATGTATAGACCCGCCCCTTCTAAAGTTCCCCATCAGGTCCGCTCAGCGGACCAGATGCGGAACATGAGAAGGGGCGGGTCTATACATGTATTACCAAAGTGAGAGCAGTTCCCCATCAGGTCCGCCCCCTCGGTATGTCGGACCCGCCTACGTCATTGGCTTGAGCGGGGAACTTCCTTCACTGTGTAATTTAAATTTACATAGTGAAGGAAGTTCCCCGCTTTTTTTTTTATCAATGACTTTTGAATGTATTGCCGGGAGCCGACAATTCATTAATAGCCGCGAGTCAGTTTTAAATGACTTTTTTTCTTTCAAAAATGACATTTTTTGCAGGGACAGTTCTAAGCACGGGAAACATGCGCCACTTCACATGCATATCATACACACCCCCCAGGTACGAAATTTAAAGGAATATTTCACTTTTATTTTTTCATTTTAAGCATTATTAAAATCACTGCTCCCGAAAAAACGGCCGTTTTTAAAACTTCTTTTTGCATTGATACATGTCCCCTGGGGCAGGACCCGGGTCCCCAAACACTTTTTAGGACAATAAATTGCATATTAGCCTTTATAATTAACACTTTAGATTTCAAACGTTCGAGTCCATTGTATTTAATAGGGTTCTAAAGTTCACACGAACATTTTGTCTGTTCGCAGGTTCTGGTGCGAACCGAACAGGGGGGTGTTCGGCTCATCCCTGGCGGTGACGTACGAAACGTACGACGGCACTATAAGGGGGAAGTTCCATTCGAATGGCGCCACCCTTTGGGACGCTTTTGCTGATCCTCGTGTTAATAAAGTTTGGTGAGAGATGATTTGCGCTTTTAAGTGTAGCGCTACCCCCAGTTAAGAGAGCCGCTGGATTTTGTTTCGGGCCCTGTGTACAGCACCGCCAACCCCCGGCAATCTTACTCAACCCACACCGCCACAGTTAGTCTAGGGATTATACTTGTATCACAGTCATACAGTATTGCAAGGGTTACCTCTTTGCAACGGTTTTACTTTAGTTTTAAAAGGGCATAGGCAGAACATAACACATACAACTCGCTTACAGAGCCCTGCAGCAATAGGTATAGGTATAGCACGCAATAATGGCGCAGCGCGGTAATCCACCACGCGCAGCTATTATTGTATACGCGCCCTGTGGCGCACTAAAACAATATTCTATCTCCCCTCCCTGGTCAGGCCTGACACAGAATAAATCTAAGGCCTTGTACACACGGCCGAGATTCTCGTCGAAAAAAACATGTCGTTTTTTTCGACGAGATTCTTGGACAAGAAACTTGTCCCGGCCGAGTGTACACACGCTCGATTCAAAGAACCCGCGGTTCTTTGAATGGAGCGTACGCGGTGACGTCATCGACTAC
This sequence comes from Rana muscosa, assembly GCA_029206835.1. NCBI lineage: Eukaryota > Metazoa > Chordata > Amphibia > Anura > Ranidae > Rana > Rana muscosa. The sequence continues at coordinate 113,943,397 of JARGYO010005626.1, forward strand.
GACGAGCATGCGCTCGTCACATTCGATGCCGTCGCCGCCATCTTGGTATACCCTACGTATGCCTAGGAAGCTGCCGCGCATGCGTCTAATTCATTTCGAACATGCGCGGGCTTCCGGGAGGACAGGTAAGTGTACACACACACTCACTTTTCTCGTCGAGAAACATGCCGACGAGAATCTCGACGAGAAAATAGAGAGCAGGATCTCTATTTTCTCGTCGAGGTTACTTGTCGGTTTTCTCGACGAGAAACCATACACACGAACGAATTTCTCTGCAAGACATCTCTGCCAGCAAGTTTCTTGCTGGTTCTTGCCGAGAAACTCGGTCGTGTGTACGAGGCCTCAGTCTTTTCATTAAGGATTTCTTCACATGCAAACTTTCGGTGGTGCACTTGATGAAACAGTATTTGTAATCCACAAAGTAGACAGTCCCAAGGAACACTATACTGGAGACCCTTTTAAACTCTGTCCTGCTACTGGTCTCCAGTGAAGTAACAAACAAACGATTGGTGGGCCAAGGCAGTCTATAGGCCTAAACACGGTACAGTCTATTGGATTAAGCAAGTGCTCGCTCACCACTCCGGACGCTATCCCAGTCCGAGACTTCCACCTGCTGTGTCTCCGCACACAGCGTCTGCCACGATCGGGTCCCCGATCCAACTGATGTCCTCACTCGACAAGTCAGATGCCACTCAGGCTCCGCAGTGGGGTGGAAGGCTCTTCGGAAGTTGCGCAAGGCCCCAGGCTTCAGGCCTTGCACTGCAGCAGATCCGCACAGGAATACTGTTGCTTGCAGCGTGGTGTCCAAAGAGGCCGAGCTCCGCCTCGCCTCCTTCTTAAATAGCCCCTCCCATGAGTCTCTGCGGTAGCCAATTGCACTCTGGGTGCCGAATGGGGTTCTGGGTAACGTAGTCCCGGGGCCTTAAAGGAGACCCCGCTACATAAGCCTTCGTGCTTTTCAGTCCGTAACAGCGCGACGAATGTGCTATCTCCATTACAAACGCTAGTTTTACCAGAACGAGCGCTCCCGTCTCAAACTTAATTCTGAGCATGCGCGTTTTTTTTCCCCTCGTAAAAGCATACACACTACTGTTTTTTGAAAAAATAGAGCAGGTTCTAATTTTTTTTAGGCCATTTTTCACGTCGTTAAAAATGCTCTGGAGCCCACACACGATCGTTTTGAATGACCAATTAAAAAAATGGCATTTTTAACGTCATGAAAAACGGTCGTGTGTACGCGACATAAGTGTCACTGTCACAGGACATTAAAAAAAGTATCGGTAATCGGTATCAGCGAGTACTTGAAAAAAAGTATCTGTACTTGTACTCGGTCTTAAAAAAGTGGTATCGGGACAACCCTAGTTAACAGCAATGAAACCCTGTGCATGCGCAGTAATTATCCTGTAAGACCTAGGTATCTTAAAACACAGCTGTCGCGTTAATGTAGGGACCAAGAGGTTCCTAACTGTACCTTAAAGAGACTCTGTCAAATGTCATTGGAGCTTATACAAGGGTTATGAATTATGATGTCACCCTTTCTATCATGTGACCTTGAAATTGGCTGTTAGGCCAGGGCGTTGAATCATGGGAGGAGGTCACATGCTCCCCACATACCTGGATTCACTGGGAATTTTGCAGCGGCTGTGACAAAGAAAAGAACAGCAGAGGGGCGCTGCAAAGATGAGTCAGGATGGGTGGTCTCTATGAAACATAACTAACCTTAACCCCTTTTCACCTTTCAGCGCTGTTGCACTTTGAATGACAATTGCGCGGTCATGCTACACTGTACCCAAATACAAATTTTAACATTTTTCTTTCACACAAATAGAGCATTTATTTGGTGGTATTTTCTGCATTAAAAAAAAAAAAACATAACGTTTTTTATAGTTTGTTATAACATTTTGCAAACAGGTAATTTTTCTCCTTTACTGATGGGCACTGATGATGAGGCACTGATGGGGCTGCATTGATAGGTGGCACTGATGGGCACTACTGATGAGTATTGATAGATGGCACTGAATGGCACTAATAGGCGGCACTGAAGGGCTTTGATAGGAGGTACTGTTGGCCACTTATAGGTGGCATTGATGGGCACTGATAGGTGGCACTGATGAGGTTGCACTGATAGGTGGCACTAAGGGGCATTGATAGGTGGCACTGAAGGGCACTAGCAGGTGGTACTGATGGGAACTGATAGGTGACACTGATGGACACTGGTAGGTGGCACTAATAGGCAGCACTGATGGGCACTGATAGGTGGCACTGATAGGCTGCACTGATGGGCACTGATGAGGTTGCACTGATGGGCACTTATAGGTGGCACTGAAGAGCACTGATAGGTGGCACTGATGGGCACTAATAGGTGGTACTGATGGGCACTAATAGGCGACACTAATGGACACTGGTAGGCAGCACTGATAGGCAGCACTGATGGGCACTGGTACCCGGCACTGATAGGAGCACTGATAGGTGACACTGATGAGGAGATACTGGTGAGCACGGATTGGCAGCACTGTTGGGCACTGATTGGCAGCACCGTGTCCACTTATATGCAGCACTGGCTGGTACTGTTGGGACTGCACTGATAATCACTACACTGATTATCAGTGTAGATGTCCCTTTACACAAGTGGTAATCGGCTCTCCACCTCTCTCCTCATGTTGCCAGCTTGAGGAATGGAATGCCGATAACTGGATTGTGTTTACATCATGATCAGCTGTGATAAGACACATCTGATCACATGGTAAAAGGCCTCTGTGATTGGCCCTTTACCCCGATATGTGATCAGCTGTGTGCTAGTGACACAGCAATCACAGAGCGCATAACCTGCGTGCCACAGCGGCCGCAATCACAGAAGGACGTCATACGACGCCCTCCCAGAACTGTCTGGTCACGCTGTAGCCATCATTCAGCTATAGCATGGACAGCAAGTGGTTAAGAACAAAAATGTTATATATTCCAGTTTATCAATCCTTAAAGATGTGGTGTCTGTATTCGTTTTCTTGTTTCAGGATAAGAACATTTCAGCAAGTACACAAAATGCATGCTGATCTTGCCAGAAATTAAAGGGGTTGTAAACCCTCACGGTTTTACATTTTGTGCTGCAGCACCCCCCCCCAGACCCCCCTTTTTTCTTACCTGAACCCGATCGTTCAGAGCTCCAGCTGCTGTCTCGGATCCTCATTGGATAGATTGATAGCAGCAGGAGCCATTGGCTGTCAATCAAGACCAGTGACACAGGAGCCGGGGGTGGGGCAGAGTCCTGCTGTCTGTGTCAATGGATGCAGCAGCAGGACTCTGTAGCACACCCGCACGAGTGCCCCCATGGAAAGCGGCTCACCAGGGGGGCACTCGAGAAGAGGAGGAGCCAGAAAAGGAGGATCGGGGCCTCTCGGTAAAAAACGCTTGCACAGAGGAGGTAAGTATGACATGTTTGTTATTTATTTAAAAAAAAAAAAAAACGAAGTTTTGCAATGACTTTAAGTGACCTTGTCACTTTTAGTGAGCTGAACAGAAGATAAAAATATGTTATCTATGATAAGAACTGTTTAGGTGACAACCATAGCTGGCTCCATAGATACAGTGGAGGAGTAAGGACAGCTCATACACTAAAATGTTTGATTTTCTATTGGTTTGAAGGGTCAAAATGACATTTGTCTGACCGCAGTGATGAGAAAATTTGAACATTACAGAAAATGTTCTCAAACGAACACATTTTGTATATGTGCTTTTCATTCGGTAAAATTGATTTGTTGCAAAATTTAATGCTAAAAGTGAGCAAAATTTTGAAGCACTGTTGAATGTAATGAAAATTTTGTCCATCAGTATAATGGACAGTCCTACTGGCAAATAGAAACTCTTATACCGCGTACACATGTTTGGAAATTCCGACAAGAAAACCGTGGATTTTTTTTCTGATGGAATTTTGGCTCAAACTTGTGTTGCATACACACGGTCACACAAAATTCCATCCGTCAACAACACTACAACGAGCCAAGAAAAATGAAGTTCAATGATTCCGAGCATGCATGTTTTTTTGCGCGTCGGAATTGCATACAAACAATCGGAATTTCCGACCAGAACTTTTCCCGTCGGAAAATTTGAGAACCAGCTCTCAAATTTTTGCTGTCGGAAATTCCAACAGAAAAAGTCCGATGGGGCCTGCCTACACACGGTCAGAATTTCTGACCAAAAGCTCACATCAAATTTTTCTTGTCGTATGGGGTTGCAGGAAAGAAATCTGCACTGTCTATGGCCTGGCTGCCTTAAGCCGTGTACACATGATCGGCTTTACCTATGAAAACAGTCCGATGGACTTTTTTCATCGGGCAAACTGATCGTGTATGGGCCCCATCGGTCTTTTTTCCATCAGTGTTTAACCACTTCGCGCCCGCCATACGACAAATGACGGCCGCAAAGTGGTTCTAAAATGCCGGGAGGCCGTCATTATACGGCCTCCGCTCCTCCGGCCACTGGGGGGCGCGCGCGTGCCCGGCGCATCACTAAGATGACAATGCGCGTGCCTGGCGGCCGCGATGTCCGCCAGGTACCCGCGATCGGCCGGTACACAGACAAGGACATGGATTTCTGTGTGTAAACACACAGATCCATGTCCTGTCAGGGAGAGAGTATACCGATGCTGTGTCCCTTGTACATAGGGACACAGATCGGTCACCTCCCCCAGTCAGTCCCCTCCCCCACACAGTAGCAATCACTCATAGGGCACACATTTAACCCCTTCCTCGCCCCCTAGTGTTAACCCCTTCCCTGCCAGTCACATTTATACAGTAATCAGTGCAGTTTTATAGCACTAATCGCTGTATAAATGTGAATGGTCCCAAAAATGTGTCAAAAGTGTCCGATATGTCCGACGCAATATCGCAGTCCTGACAAAAATCGCAGATCGCCGCCATTACTAGTAAAAAAAAATAATAATAAAAAAAATGTCAGAATTCTATCTATCCCCTATTTTGTAGGCGCTATAACTTTTGCGCAAACCAATCACTATACGCTTATTGGGATTTTTTTTTAAACAAAAATATGTAGAAGAATACGTATCGGCCTAAACTGAGAAAAAAATGTTTTTGTTTTTTTTTTAAATTGGGATATTTATTATAGCAAAAATCAAAAAATATTCAGTTTTTTTTCAAAATTGTCGCTCTTTTTTGGTTTATAGCGCAAAAAATAAAAACCGTAGAGGTGATCAAATACCACCAAAAGAAAGCTCTATTTGTGGGAAAAAAAGGACATCAATTTTGTTTGGGAGCAACGTTGCACGACCGCGCAATTGTCATTCAAAGTGTGACAGTGCCGAAAGCTGAAATTTCGCCTGGGCAGGAAGGGGTTTTATGTGCCCAGTAAGCAAGTGGTTAAAAAAAGATCATGTTTTAAATTAATCCGATGGTTAAAAAACCGATAGCAAATTACTATCGTCTGTGTGGAACTCCATCGGATAAAAAACCCACGCATGCTCAGAATCAAGTCGACGCATGCTCAGAAGCATTGAACTTCATTTTTCTCTGCTCATCGGAGTGTTTTACGTCACCGCGTTTGGAACGGTCGGTTTTTTGACTGATGGTGTGTAGGCAAGACTGATGGAAGCCAGCTTCATCGGATTTCCGATGGAAAAATCCATCGGTTTAAAAACCATAGGAAATCCGATCGTGTGTACAGTGCATAGATGATGTGAATAGTTCAATACACGCTGTCAGGGAAATGTCTGACCCCATTGTCTATTGGCATTGATGCTGTAGACCTTATTCAACTTAATACTGTCAAGACCTCACCACCCCTAGCCAATACCTATTGTGTCCCTTGAGATAACACTTACCCTGGGGTATCTGCTAAGATATGCACAGGTCATGCAGTGATCTGTTGAAGTAAAATGAGTGCTTGGATTGTTTGTATAGTCGTTTTTTCTCTCTCTTAGCCAGCTTTAATGTACCTGTATAAGTTACTTCTCTATGCTTGGTGATTTATTACTATTGAAACTGTTGCTGCTGTTCAGCTACTGTCTAGATGGAACTGATTTAAAAGTGCCCTGACTGTCACCATTTAAAAAAAAACAGAAATACAGTGTCTTGAAAAAGTATTCATACCCCCTTGAAATTTTCCACATTGTGTCATGTTACAACCAAAAACGTAAATGTATTTCATTGGGATTTTATGTGATAGACCAATACAAAGTGGCACATAATTGTGAAGTGGAAGAAAAATGATAAATGGCTTTCAAAATGTTTTACAAATAAATATCTGAAAAGTGTGGCGTGCATTTGTATTCAGCCCCCTTTACTCTGATACCCCCAAAGAAAATCTGGTGGAAGCAACTGCCTTCAGAAGTCACCTAATTAGTAAATAGAGTCCATCTGTGTGTAATTTAATCTCAGTATAAATACAGCTGCTCTGTGAAGCCCTCAGAGATTTGTTAGAGTACCGTGGTTAACAAACAACATCATGAAGGCCAAGAAACACACCAGACAGGTCAGGGATAAAGTTGTAGAGAAGTTTAAAGCAGGGTGGGTTAAAAAAAAATATCCCAAGCTTTGAACATCTCACGGAGCACTGTTCAATCCATCATCCGAAAATGGAAAGAGTATGGCCCAACCACAAACCTACCAAGACATGGCCGTCCACCTAAAATGACAGGCCGGCCAAAGAGGAGCATTAATCAGAGAAGAAGCCAAGAGGCTCATGGTAACTCTGGAGGAGCTGCAGAGATCCACAGCTCAGGTGGGAGAATCTGTCCACAGCATAACTATTAGTCGTGCACTCCACAAATCTGGCCTTTATGGAAGAGTGGCAAGAAGAAAGCCATTGTTGAAAGAAAACCATAAGGAGTCCCGTTTCAGTTTGCAAGAAGCCATGTGTGGGAAACAGCAAACATGTTTTGGTCAGATGAGGCCAAAATTTAACTTTTTGGCCTAAAAGCAAAACGCAATGTGTGGCGGAAAACTAACATTGCACATCACCCTGAACACACCATCCCCACCCCAGCACATTTGAGGTACCATCTATCTCCCTGGTCATCGAGTTTTAACTTCAGTCGTCCTATGATTCAGGCTGGTCACTAGAAAAAGCTAATTTTAACGCTCTGCTTGTGAGTAGGACCATTGCTGTTTTTATACATTTTAATAAAGATTTTATCTGGTAATACACTAGGTCGGTGCGCCCTCCTGTTTTTTGTTTTTTTACAGTTGTATGAACACCCATAGTTCTGAGGAGGGCTGCAAGATTCCTAAAGTGTTGCCTGTTTACTGAGGAATGATCGACACGCCCCGCATACACCAAGACATCAGAGCGCAGGAGTATTGTTTTGTTGTATCCCCACCGTGAAACATGGTGGTGGCAGCATTGTGTTGTGGGGATACTTTTCATCAGCAGGGACAGGGAAGCTGGTTAGAATTGATGGGAAGATGGATGGAGCCAAATACAGGGCAATCTTAGAAAAAAACCTGTTAGAGTCTGCAAAAGACTTGAGACGGGGGGGGGGGGTTGTTTGCCTTCCAGCAGGACAACAATGGAATGGTTTAGAGCAAAGCATATTCATGTGTTAGAATGGTCCAGTCAAAGTCCAGACCTAAATCCAATTGAGAATCTGTGGCAAGACTTGAAAATTGCTGTTCACAGACGCTCTCCATCCAATCTGACAGAGCTTGAGCTATTTTCAAAAGAAGAATGGGCAAAAATGTCACTCTCTAGATGTGCAAAGCTGGTAGAGACATCCCCAAAAATACTTGCAGCTGTAATTGTAGTGAAAGGTGGTTCTACAAAGTATTGACTGAGGGGGGCTGAATACAAATGCACACCAAACTTTTCACATATTTATGTGTAAAACATTTAGGAAACCATTTATCATTTTCTTTCCACTTCACAATTATGTGCCACTTTGAGTTGGCCTATCACATAAAATCCCAATGAAATACATTTACGTTTTTTTGTTGTAACATGACAGAATGTGGAAAATTTTAAGGGGTAAGTATTTTAAATGCTTATTTGCAGTGTTTTACCTTTCCATAAAGATGTTTTATTCACTTGCAATGTGCCTCTTAATCTTCCTATGGAATTTGACTACTTCAGGAAGAGTCGATTCCCTAGCCCTGCTCTCTCCTTCCTTGCATGTTATAGCCCTCTCCACCTCTGGGAGTGTCAAAGTACTTACTGTGCACAGTGCAGGCCCAGCTCCTCTCCCAATTCCCCTAACCTCCCTAAAGAGGAACTCCAACCTTACTATCAAAAATCGAATTTATTTATTCCTAAATTCTGTCCTTGTATATGTAGCGATACCTTCAGCTAAGAGGGCCGCAGATTTAGTTTGGGCCCTGAAGACAGCTCCGCCAACCCCCTGGCAATTTACTCGACCCCCTACTGGCACAGTTAGTCTAGGGTAATATGTGTATATCTTATGCTCTATGATTAAATTCAAACACCAATGCAGTGATAGAAGAATAACGAATTTACATTCTTCTGGCAATAAAATCAACAGTGATAACAGATCATATGAATCTATCTGCAGAGCCCTGCAGCAATAGTCACACTATAACCAGTCAGATATGGCGCACACGCGCCACGTGTAACAGTACTTCACTATGCGCCCTATGGCGCAGCAACTAAATAAACTACCTAGATGGCCAGGCCTGACCATATAACTAAGTCTCTAGGGGGGTAAAATTCTTCGCATGCAAGTCTTTAAACGGTGGTGCACATTCAGGAACACATTTGTAATCCAGGGGGGGGGGTAAAAATGCCAACATAGTACACTCCACTAGAGATCCGTTTGACTCAGTTCTGCTATGGATCTCCAGTGAGGGAAAAGAACTGAAATAGGAACTGGTGGGCCACGGCAGTCTGTAGGCCTAACAATGGTATACAGTATTTGTGGATTGAGCATGTGCTCGCTCACCCCTCCGGACGCGATCCCAGTCCGGAAACTTCCACCTGCTGTGCCTCCACACACAGCGTCTGCAGCGGTCTGGTCTCCGGCTCAGCAGCGGTTGAAGAAAACCGAGTCAGATGCCACCCAGGCTCGCGATGGGGTGGAAGGCTCTTTGGGTAGCAGCGCAAGGCCCCAGGCTTCAGGCCTTGAACCACAGTGGATCCGCACAGGAAGATCTTTCCCTTGAAGTCTCGTGTCCCAAAGAGGCCAAGCCCAGCCTCGCCTCCTCCTTTTATAACCCCTCCCATGAGTCTCTGGGGTGGAAACATTGCCAAAAGGGGTTCTGGGTAAGGTAGTCCTGGGAGTCTTAAAGGGGACCCCGCTACATATAAAAAAAAATAATAAAATACTAGTCTATGGAGTCCAGTGGTGTCCTGGTTACAGGGAAAGTTCTGCCTTCCCTGCTCTTTTTTGGTGTCACCATGTTGAATTGAAATCCAGAGCTCGTGCAGATACACCGCAGGGATCTTTTATGGGACCTGGCGGATCCTGCAGTGTGTCTGCGTATTTATGAGATCCAACAAACAAGAGAGACACAGAGCAAACACCATATCTCTCCTCCTATACAACAATGATTTACAGCAGCTTTGTGTCAGCTCTCATGCTGCCAGTGTGTGCGGTGCTCTGTAGGACTGCACATACATTTGCCAATTTTTAGCATATATATATATATATATATATATATATATGTGTGTGAAAAGGTTTGGTGCAATAAACTATATTCTATGAGTGAACAATCACCTTCCCCCAATGGTCACCAATCACTGCGGAACTGCTACACCCTTTGGTACACTTTCTTTGACCCAAACGAACATCCATTCCTTGAAAGGCCCAGTGGGTTGTGTTCCCCCCCCCCCCCAGACCAAAAGGTCAGAGACCTCCCCTGTAGGATTACTATTTAAATTAGATGAAAGTTGTCTCCCTAGGACACACTTAACCCCTTCCTAGCCCCCTATTGATTAACCCTTTCACTGCCAGTCACATTTATACAGTAATCAGCGCATTTTTATAACACTGATCGCTGTATAAATGTGAATGGTCCCAAAATAGTGTCAAAAGTGTCCGATGTGTCCGCCATAATGTCGCAGTCATGATAAAAATCGCTGATCGCCGCCATTCCTAGTAAAAAAAAAAACTATTAATAAAAATGCCATAAATCTTTCTCCTATTTTGTAGAAGCTATAACTTTTGCGCAAACCAATCAATAAACGCTTTTTGCGATTTTTCTTTATCAAAAATATGTAGAAGAATACGTATCGGCCTAAACTGAGCAAAAAAAATATATTTTTAATATATTTTTTGGTGATATTTATCATAGAAAAAAGTAAAACATTTTTTCAAAATATTCGCTCTATTTTTGTTTATAGCCCAAAAAATAAAAACAGCAGAGGTGATCAAATACCACCAAAAGAAAGCTCTACTTGTGGGAAAAAAAGGACGTCAATTGGTAACTGGTCACGGGCCACAATCAGCGGAGCGGGTGGATGGCAGGTCTGCGCAATTGTCAGTTAAAGCGACGCAGTGCCGAATCGCAAAAAGTAATTTTGGCAGCCAAATGGTCCGGGGCTCAAGTGGTTAATTACCACTGTAGCGACCTCACCTCTGCCTCCCTCTTCTCTTCTCGGTCAATGGCTCTCGTCTAGGGGACCAGGGAGGAGAGTGTGGCGCACCACCAGCTCGTATACTCTTGTGTGCAGAGGTGTGAGCTATAACCTTTCACCTTCGGGCCTGTGTCCCTGTTCAGAGCCAACACTTCCCTTGAGGATGATTCCCACCCTCCACGCAGGTGGAGGTAGGACCCTTAGCTCCCAGAAAGTCAAGTTCCACATCATTGAAAGTCCAACACTTATTTATTCTTCAGAGCAATAAATAGTCCTTTAAGAGCGACTGGTTAGACATAGAACAGTTCAGAACACAGTGGGGAGGAGGTCCAGGCACAAACTTGAACTTGGTTTCTCTCCTGTTCCGTTATAGCGCGAACAGGCTTGGCGCACAGTTGCTGCACCGACCGTGAGGGGGTTCTCTGCCATAGACCAGATGAATAAGGCCTCTGCCACAGACCTGGTTGTTGGGTCTCTGCCACCGACCTGATTCACAATGGGTCCCTGCCACAGACCATAAGAACGTGGACTACCTTCTGTTGGAGATGGCCCTTGTCAGGGAAAGGACATCCATCCGGACAGTTACCAGAGGCCCCGCCGTCACCAGCAAATGCTGCACTGGATCTTCAGAAGGGTCACCTCCCTGGCCTCCTCGTTCCAAGATTCGGGCGTCCACACTGGAGGACACCCTAGTAGCCCTCGATCCCTTGCGGGACCCAGTCGAAGGTACTGGGCCCCAGACCTCCAGAGAGTACCTCACCCCAGACCAAAGGTGTCTGGGGTGGAACCGCAACTCCGTCCCCGGGCCTAGGGCACCTGGGACGACATGCACATGCACCCAGGCTGAAAGTGCCTGGGCGCGGACCTCGCGCGGAAGATGTCTGCCCTCTTTATACCCTCTCCCAGCATGCACAGCGGGTTCCCCACCCCGCTGTACTACTGCCGCGAGAGGACACAAAGGGCACAGCCCTCCAATGGTGGTTCAACACCAGCCTATGGCAACAGCGCTGTCTATAGGCCACAGGGAACCGAACACCATTGATATCCTCCACTGGCATAAATGGGTCCAGGAATCCTAACAATTGCTGCATCTGAGCCTGGTATCACTCAGATGCATCCCCTAAATATGACCACCCGCTACACCACCTTAATCAGCCACAGAACCTGTGTAATTAATATGTGTTGAGTTTTAAAGGGATGAGGTGGCGACCCTACTTGGTCCCTCACCCTTCCCTCCACAATACAGACCTTTAAGTTGAAGGAGCGCTCTGAATTGCAGACAGAGCAAAGTTATAGGATCCTGTTCTAGGAATGACCACACTCTCAAATCTATGGCCATCAGGGAGCTCTTGTGTCTAACTCCCCCCACTTCCTCCACCCAATGACTTGTGACCTTATGACTGATGGAGGAATAATCAAGAAGCAGCAGCAAAGGTGGAGGAACACAGATGCACAGAATGAATACATCAGGAGGAGGGAGATACTTGAACTGCAGGTCCTCAGATACAGCTTCTTCTCCAGCAAGGAGAACAGTGGAAGCTCAGTAGTGACATCACCAAACCAAATCTCACTACAAATCTTGTGTAAATAGCAGTCAGAAGCAGCAGTTCTGCTTACAGTACAGCTATTTTTCAGCAGGAATGCAAGACAAAAAAATTTATAATTTTTCAGGGTACTCCTTAAGCATAATCAACATTTTTAGATGGTCTCTATAGCATAGCCAATCTTCACTTTTAGGCTGGCCATGCATTCTACAATTTTCTTACCAAAACCATATAATATGAGGTCAAACCTAAACACTTTCAATTTATATGCAATCAAGCAGGCCATTTTACTACCCAGTTGAAGGTAAATCTAAAGAAAATTGAATAAGAAAATTGTATACAGTAATATATGGCCAGCTTTAGGGTTCAGATCAAATTTACAGTAACTCCATAATCTTCTGCATGATAAAAATCTGACTAGCAGTGAAGTGTCTTAGTAAAGTTCTACTGCACAGAGATGACGTTTTAACATGTTTCAAGCAGTGGTTGCTATAGGGGGAAGGTGTTTGGGTATGCTTAATGGAGGTAAGCTCATTTATAGTTTATTCACTAGGCCTCATGCACACTGGATGTTTTTACAGCTGCTGTTTTTGGCTTCAGGCATTTCTTTCTGCAGCCAGTAAACTCCCCAGCATGTTGTCCTATGTATCCATGCACACATAGGCTGTTGTCGGCAGTTTTTGTCAGAAGCGTTTTCCAGCTGTAAAAACCCCAGAACTAGTGGGTTTGAAGAGGAGTTTCGGAAGTTATGTCTATAACAACAGAAGGTCTAGCTGAGAATTTCTTCTTCAGTAAAACAGTTCAGAACACAGCTACTGGCGATTATCTCTGTGTCTTGGGTAACTCTGGTAACACAGGTGAACAGCTGGAGGGAGTCAAGAACAAAGGGCTATCCACTTGAACGGGAGTGCTCAGGTAGCAATCGGGGGGGAAGTAGCTGGCTCTTCTGGAGAAGCTCTTTGGAAGAATCGCGTTCAGGATCGGAACATTTTGACTGTCAGCCGTGGAAAATGCAAAATGCGGCACCATCGATTTTACCGAGATTTTGCCACGTTTTGCGTTTTCCCGCAGCCGGGGTAAATGTAGGCCAGTGTACATGAAGCCTTAATCCTTCCCCACCTCTCCAAAACGAAAAATGAGGGTTCACGCTGCAGTTGGACGTCTGAGTAAATATTTCCCAGGGTGATTACTCACTGAATATACATACTAGTGCATTTTATCTTGATGTTTACAAAGTTGCCAAAAAGCTCATTATTTGTGTAACACGCAATAGTAAAATATATTGTCTTTCCTCGCTGTGTACTTTTGGACAATGTGATAAATGAAGCACCAACAGAATGTGACCCATATGGAGGTGAATGACTCCCAGTGTATTTATTCAGTTGGGAAATGTTTGATTTTGGAGTATTTCAGTGTTAACAGCTCTGGAATTCAGGCAATATATAGTGAAGTATTCCAGCGTATTTCTTGGACTCTAAAAAGAAAGCTATGTTGTGTTTTTTTTTTTTTTTTTTTTAAAGAGAACTGGTCAGTGTTCATTTATAAGAATCGAATTCTCCACTCCTAAAATATTTCTAAATTTGAATCTTTTTTTTTTTTCATTTTGTATGGAATAAGGAATGGTTAAAATCCAAGTCAGTTTTTTTTTGTCATCTGTGTTCCAGTCGAGAGATTCCCCATCTTCAACACAAAGAGTGTTCCCATCAGTGGCGGCTGATGGGACAACGAGCGGCGGCTTTCCCCCCCCCCCCCCCCCGCTCGCTGTCTGCTGGTCACTTACCCTATCTAGGTGGCGGGCTGCAGGCAGCAGCTCCGGTGTTCTCTCCTTCAGCACGGCGGACCCCATCTAGGTGGCGGGCGGTGGGCAGTGGCTCCGATGTCCTCTCCTCCAGCACGTCCGCCGTACGTCTCCTCTCTCCTCCCCCTAGGCTCTAGGCGTCCAATAGGATCGCCTGACGTTTTGGCCAGTCGGAAACGGGTCTCACGACCCACTTTCTGATTGGCAGGGAAGGGAATTTAGTTTGAAAATAGCGAATATTTCTCACACAACTGGGTGCCCACCCTTTTTTGAAGCCTATTAGAGCCTCTGGCTCTAATCATGTGCTTCAAAATCCCCTCATCATTGGAATCCATAGCCTGGCGCCCTGTATGTAGATCAGGGGGCCAGACGCCTGGATAGGGGGGGGGGGGGAGGCCTAATGGATGGGCCGCCACTGGTTCCCATTGAAAGATTTCCTCACTATTCCTGTACTGATGACAACTCTAAATTTTAAATTCATTTTTTTGCTCACTTTTTGTCCTGGTGACCACAAGTAGAGAGGATAAACCTCCCTAATGGGGACACAGACTGTAAGAAGAACTCCACACGCCTTTTAGCTGTACCACACTTAAAGTGTTACTAAACCGACAACAGTAAAATAAGTTTGTATATGCAGTAAAGCATGTTTGTTATACTCACTGTGGAACCTAAGGGGTTAATTCTCGGCATTGTGTAAAAAGGCTTCCCCTTCTTCCACTGACTCCAGAACATGTCCGGATATGACAGAGCCTTTGGAGTCAGGCTGCACATGCTCAATTTGGTGTGTATTGCTAGAGAGTTTTTTTGTTTTCTTGGGAGGGTGCATGTGATCAGCACAGGGCCAATCAGCACTGTCCAGGCAGAGGGTCAGGGGTCCTGGATCCTGATAGGACAGCTCAGTGCAGTATGAAAACTCCTACTACAAGCTTTAACCATTATCTGATAGAAGTCATAGGACTACTATATACTGCTGGTGAGAAAAGGTATTTAGCAGTTTGCATTTCCATGTTCTGTGTACTGTGGGAGACCAGATATAGTGAATGGGGTAAAAAAAAAAAAACGAAGACTGAAGCTGCGCTAGAAAAAATAAATAAATTGTGATAAAAAATGTGTTGAAAAAAAATAAACTGCCAGCACCTTGAAGTCTAGTACCAAATTTAAAACATCAAAATTAACTAAAATAGATGCAGTGCTAATACAAATAAAAGGTGAAAAATGATCATGTGAAAAAAATTATTTTGTAAAAAAGAATTATGAGTGGAAAACAATAATTACAGATAAAAACTAAAGCAAAGTCCCAATAGTGTTTCAATCCATATGTGATAAACGAGAAATTATTTTAGACCAAAATATCCTATGAAAAGATATATTGGTAATGAAATGAAAAAGTGAAAACTAGAAAACTAAAGCAGCGTCCCATTAATATTTTAGTCCATAAACTGTCAGGAAAGGAACACCCATCCGTGTAGAAAGATGAAAAACTGCAAAGGAGGTATAACGTGCAATTCCACAACCAGATTAAAGGATGGCCTGCTTACCAGCTGGCGATGACTACTAAACAGCAGTCTGGCTCAGCGTAGGGAATTCGGTCTCCCCAAAACCTATGCAGTCTCTGGAACAGCCAGATCAATAGTGGTACTCGGAAACAGAGAAAAGAAAACCTCCCAGTGCAATATGTTTTGATAAAAATGAATGTAGTTTAATAAAAGGAATCTCACTTACAATGCAGAAGTCAATTGACAGCGATAAGTATAAAAAACAGTGAGGCCGCGGTATCTTCTTCGAAGAAGATATTGCACAAAAAAAGACAGACAATGTAGAAAAAAAACTATTTTTTACTTTTTGCTATAATACATATCCAAAAAAAATGTAAAAAAAAAAAAAATCTTTATCAATTTAGGCCAATATGCATTCTTCTACATATTTTTGGTAAAAAGAGAAATCCCAATAAGTGTATATTGATTGGTTTGCGCAAAAGTTATAGGCGTCTACAAACTATGGGATAGATTTATGGATGGCGATTTTTAGCGGGACATTGACATTGTGGTGGACAAATCTGACCCTAAGTGACACTTTTCGGGGACCAGTGGCACTAATACAGTGATCAGTGCTTAAAAAAATGCACGGTCACTGTATAAATGACACTGGCAGGGAAGGGGTTAACATCAAGGGTGATCAAAGGGTTGAATATGTTCCCTGTTTGTGCTTTCTTACTGTGTGGGGAAAGTATTGACAGGAAGAACACAGAGATCGCTGCTCCTGATTACTAGGAACAGAAGATCTCCATGTTCTCCCCTGTCAGAACGGGGAACTGCCTAGTTCACATAGGCAAATCCCTGTTCTGCCTTTCTTTGAAGCGATCGTGGGTGACCCACGCATTGGCTCCCCCTCCATGCAGCGGGCGCGCGTGCACGCCTCCAGCGGCGCGCACGCCCACAGTATCTTTTGCATGAAACAACGTACAGGTATGTTTTTTCACACAATAGAGCCACCCTGCCGCCGTATATATGCGGTGGGCAGTCTTTAAGTGATTAAAGTGGAACCTAACTGTATCTAAGGACCAAAAACTGAAAACACCATTTTATTAATTTTCAATATAAAAAGCAAACTCCCCCATCCATCCATTTCTCCATGATTTATTTTGTTGAGAAATCACGTAAAAACAGCCCCCTAGCATTTCTAACTGCGGCCATCTTGAGTAAGGGCAGATGATTCATGTAGCATTTACTTCCTGAAATCCATTTCCTCCACTCCTCCAGATGGAAGAAAAAAAATGCCCACCAAGAGTAAAAGAAAGGGACATTTGAAACAGAGGGACAGAGTGATTTGGTATCAAAAGTGGTGTCCTAACAGTTCCTGGGACAATAAAAAAACATTTGCCAGCCCACACAGGCTGTTTCTTGTGCCAAAATTGGTTTAGTGTTTCTGTCTCTCTGTTCTCGTTCATCTGCTCAAGATAATTAAAGCAATATTAAACCCAAAACCACAATATTAATATAGCTGTTGTAGCTTACCAATCATTAGATGTGGTGGCTGCATTTCTTTTCTTTTTTTAGGCTTTTTTCCGTGTTCTCAACTGGTGATCTGTCCAGTAACACAGCTCCTGTATTAGAATGCCTCCAACTCTGGATGAAGGAGCACAGGGGGTACCTTTGGAAAGCAGCGTTGTCAGTCTGGGGGGGGGAGGGGAGTGTTGGATGTCCTAGTCGGCTTAACCACTAACAGACCACAAGAGTTTCCCCCTTAACCACTTAAGGACCGCCGCACGACGATGTACGTCGACAGACTGGCGCGGACAGGCACAAGGGCGTCCCCTTTAAAAACCTGTCCGTGGGTCGCACGCGTGCAGCCAGCGGCGCACTCGCGACCCGGTCTGAAGCTCCATGACCGCACCCGCGGGACCCTTGGACCTGATCGCCGCCGGTGTCCCGCGATCGGGTCACAGAGCTGAAGAATGGGGAGAGGTAAGTGTAAATAAACCTTTCCCCGTTTTTCCTAGTGTCAGTGTCACTGATCGTCTGTTCCCTGTCATAGGGAACGACGATCAGTGACATCACACGCCAAGCCACACCCCCTTCAGTTAGAATCACTCATTAGGTCACACTTAACCCCTACAGTGCCACCTAGAGGTTAAACCCTTCACTGCCAGTGTAATTTTCACAGTAATCAGTGCATTTTTATAGCACCGATCGCTGTAAAAATGACAATGGTCCCAAAAATGTGTCAAAAGTGTCCGATGTGTCCGCCATAATGTCGCAGTCATAATAAAAATCGCTGATCGCCGCCATTACTAGTAAAAAAAAAAATATTAATAAAAATGCCATAAAACGAAACCCTATTTTGTAGATACTATAACTTTTGCGCAAACCAATCAATAAACGCTTATTGCTAATTTTTTTACCAAAAATATGTAGAAGAATACGTATCGGCCTATATTTTTGGGGGATATTTCTTATAGCAAAAAGTAAAAAATATGTAATTTTTTTCAAAATTGACGCTCTATTTTTGTTTATAGCGCAAAAAATAAAAACCGCAGAGGTGATCAAATACCACCAAAAGAAAGCTCTATTTGTGGTAAAAAAAGCCACGTTGCACGACCGCACAATTGTCAGTTAAAGCCACGCAGTGCCGAATCGCAAAAAGGGGCCTGGTCTTTAACCAGCCAAAATGGTCCTGCGCTGAAGTGGTTAATGACTAGGCCATTTTTTGCGATACGGCACTGCATCGCTTTAACTGACAATTGCACGGTCGTGCGACGCTGTACCCAAACAAAATTTACGTCCTTTTTTCCAAACAAATAGAGTTTTCTATTGGTGGTATTTGATCACCTTTGTGGTTTGACTTTTTTGCGCTATAAACAAAAATAAGCGACAATTTTGAAAAAAAAAAACAATATTTTTTTACTTTTTAGTATAATAAATATCCCCAAAAAAATGTAAAAACACTAATTTCTTTACCAATTTAGGCCGATATGTATTCCTATACATATTTTTGGTAAAAAAATCACAATAAGCGTATATTGATTGGTTTGCGCAAAAGTTATAGCGTCCTACAAAATAGGGGATAGATTTATGGCATTTTTTTTTTTTTTTTTACTAGTAATGGCGGTGATCTGTGATTTTTAGCGGGACTGCAACATTGCGGCGGACAGATTGGACACTTTTGACACTTTTTTGGGACCATTGACAATTATACAGCGATCAGAGCTAACAATAGCCACTGATTACTGTATAAATGTCACTGGCAGGGAAGGGGTTAACACTAGGGTGTGATCAAGGGGTTAAATGTGTTCCCTAGGAGTGTTTCTAACCGTATGGGGGCTGGGCTGACTAGAGGAGGAGACAGATTGCTGTTCCTAATCACTGGGAACAGCAGATCTCTCTCTAACTCCCCTGTCTGAACGGGGATCTGTTTGTTTACATTGACAGATCCCCGTTCTGGCTCTCGTTCCCGCGATTGCAGGTGGCCGGCGGACATCTCGGCCGCCGGCCATGCGCATCGGGTCCCCCGCTGTACACCGGGCGCACGCGCGCCTGCTACGGCTCCTTAACCACTTGTCCACCGCCCACTGTCAATTGACGGCGGGCGGAGGATACTCTCGTTCTGGGAGGACGTCATATGACGTCCTCCCTTTAAAACGAGCTAGAAGGCGCGCGCTCGCCGCCAGCGACGCGCGCGCGCGCCCGCCGCGTTCACAAGGCCCCGGTGCGCGTGCCCGGCGGCCGCGATTGCCGCCGGGCACCCGCGATTGCCCGGGAAACGAGCAGGAAAGTGGGTCTCTGTGTGTAAACACAGAGATCCACGTCCTGTGAGGGAGAGAGGACCGATGCTGTGTCCCTTGTACATAGGGACAACCATCAGTCACCTCCCCCAGTCAGTCCCCTCCCCCCACAGTAAGAACACATTGAGGGAACATATTTAACCCCTTCCCGCCCCTAGTGGTTAACCCCTTCCCTGCCAATCACATTTATACAGTAATCAATGCATTTTTATAGCAGGGATCGCTGTATAAACGTGAATGGTCCCAAAAATTTGTCAAAAGTGTCCGATGTGTCCGCCGCAATATCGCAGTCACAATAAAAAATCGCAGATCGCCGCCATTACTAATAAAAAAATAAAAAAATTAAAATGCTATAAATCTATCCCCTATTTTGTAGACGCTATAACTTTTGCGCAAACCAATCAATACGCGCTTATTGCGATTTTTTTTTTTACCAAAAATATGTAGAAGAATACGTATCGGCCTAAACTGAGGAAAATTTTATTTAAAAAAAATAAATGGGTATTTATTATAGCAAAAAGTAAAAAATAGTGTTTTTTTTCCAAACTGGACGCTCTTCTTTTGTTTATAGCGCAAAAAATAAAAACCGCAGAGGTGATCAAATACCACCAAAAGAAAGCTCTATTTGTGGGGAAAAAAGGACACAAATTTTCTTTGGGAGCCACGTCGCACGACCGCGCAATTGTCATTCAAAGTGTGACAGCGCTGAAAGCTGAAAAATGGCTTGGGCAGGAAGGGGGTTTTCGTGCACAGTAGGGAGGTGGTTAAAAGAGCCGCCGTACACCTACGGTGATTCGCGAGAACGTAAAAGGTGACGGCGGCTGGTCGGCAATTGATTAAATACACTAACAAATTATAGCCAAACTCAAGCTAATAGTTTATAAACAGTTACAGCAACAGTTTCTTTTGGGTTAAAGGTTTTTCATAAATAAAAGCTGAACATTGTGAGCACCCCTATTAGTGGTAAATAGTTTGTCTCAACACTCTAACTGCTAACTCTAACTACTACATCTGCAATGTAGCTCGTACTTTTGAAGAACACCAGACTTACTGGCCAGATCACTAGATGAAAATAAAAGAAAGCCTAAAAAGAAAACTATTAAGAATTTGTAAGCTCTCCAGATTTTGTGCTCTCCAGTTTTAGTAAATCAACTCCAATGTATAAATGATTACAGACTTAGGCCGGGTTAACACTGGGGCGACAAACGCTCCGACATTGGGAGCTCATGTCGCATGACGTGTGAAAATCAATGTTTCCCTATGGGAGCCGTCTTAACTGGTCCGACACATGTCGGTCCGACTTTGAGAATGCTCCCTGTACTACTTTGGTCCGACTTTGATCCGACTTCAGCCCATTGACTATCACTGAAGTGGGATCAAAGTCGGACCGCAGTCTTGCATGATCCGACTTTGGCATGCGACTTGTGCTGTGCTGCTCTTGAGGGGGAACTCCAGGCCAAATTTTAAATAAAAAACTGGCATTGGTTCCCCCTCCAGGAGCATACCAGGCCCTTGGGTCTGGTCTGGATTTGAAGGGGAACCCCTACGCCGGAAAAACGACGTGGGGGTCCCCCCAAAATCCAAACCAGACCCTTATCCGAGCACGCAACCTGGCAGGCCGCAGGGGAAGAGGGGGGGACGAAAGAGCGGCCCCCCTCCCTCCTGAACCGTACCAGGCCGCATGCCCTCAACATGGGGGGTTTGGTGCTCTGGGGCAGGGGGGCGACCTGCAGCCCCCCCACCCCAAAGCCCCCTGTCCCCATGTTGATGAGGACAGGGCCTCTTCCCGACAACCCTGGCCGTTGGTTGTCGGGGTCTGCGGGCGGGGGGCTTATCGGAATCCGGGAGCCCCCTTTAATAAGGGGGCCCCCAGATCCCGGCCCCCCACCCTATGTGAATGAGTATGGGGTACATCGTACCCCTACCCATTCACCTGGTGGAAAAAAATGTCAATAAAAAACACACACAGCTTTTTAAATAAATTTATTGCACAGCTCCGGGGGTCTTCGCGCTCTCCGGTTCTTTCTTCTGCCGGGCCTCCGCTATCTTCTTCCAGCTCTTTTGCTAGCGGGGCCTGGTCTTCTCCATCGCCTTCTTCTTCTCCTGCTCTCCGGTTCTTCGCTCGCTCTCCGGTTCTTTCTTCCGCCGGGCCTCCGCTATCTTCTTCCAGCTCTTTTGCTAGCAGAGAGGCCCGGTCTTCCCGTCGCCGTCTTCTTCTCTCTTCTCCTCCTCGATGTTGACTCGTCGCTTTCTCCCGCTGTAATACTGGCTGTTCGCTCCGCTCCGAATTAATATAGGCTTCTCATGACGTCACAGTCACATGCTCCGGGTGGCCCCGGAGCATGTGACTGTGACGTCATGGGAGCATGTGACTGTGACGTCATGAGAAGCCTATATCGTACAAGTGTGAACCCAGCCTCAGGCTGGGTTCACACTGATACTACACAACAGTCATACGACTTTCATCCTACTTTGCTCTGCGACATCAGTCCTACATCGGTCCTACATCGGTCCTACATCCATCCGACTTGAATGAACAGGAAACTACATTGATCCAACTTTGTGATAGTCTGTCTTGTCCTTTGACCAATCAAAACAATCCCAGGGTGAGATAAATTCCTTTTACTGCTGCTGTAATCACCATGTCGGATGTCAAAAGTCGGATGTTTAGGACAAGTATCCAACTTTGATACGACTTTAATGATATTCAATGGGCTGAAGTAGGATCAAAGTCGGGCCAAAGTAGTACAGGGAGCATTTTCAAAGTCGGACCGACATGTGTCGGACCAGTTAAGACAGCTCTCATAGGGAAACATTGATTTTCACACGTCATGCGACATGAGCTCCCAATGTCGGAGCGTTTGTCGGACCAGTGTGAACCCAGCCTAAAGCCGGGTTCACACTGTTGCGACAAACGCTCTGACATTGGGAGCTCATGTCGCATGACGTGTTAAAATCAATGTTTCCCTATGGGAGCCGTCTTAACTGGTCCGACACATGTCGGTCCGACTTTGAAAATGCTCCCTGTACTACTTTGGTCTGACTTTGATCCTACTTCAGCCCATTGAATATCATTGAAGTCGGATCAAAGTCGGAACACCATCTTGCATGATCCGACTTTGGCATGCGACTTGTGCTCTGCTGATCTTGAGGGGGAACTCCACTCCAAATCTTAAATAAAAAACCGGCATGGGTTCCCCCTCCAAGAGCATACCAGGCCCTTCGGTCTGGTATGGATATTGAGGGGAACCCCCTACGCTGAAAAAACGGTGTGGGGGTCCCCCCAAATCCATACCAGACCCCTATGCGAGCACGCAGCCCGGCCGGTCAGAAAAGGGGGTGAAGACGAGCGAGCCCCCCCTCCTGAACTGTACCAGGCCGCATGCCCTCAACATGGGGGTGGGTGCTTTGGGGCAGGGGGGCTCCCTGCGGCCCCCCCACCCCAAAGCACCCTGTCCCCATGTTGATGAGGACAAGGGCCTCTTCCCGACAACTCTGGCCGTTGGTTGTCGGGGTCTGCGGGCGGGGGGCTTATCGGAATCTGGGAGCCCCCTTTAATAAGGGGCCCCCAGATCCCGGCCCCCCACCCTATGTGAATGAGTATGGGGTACATCGTACCCCTACCCATTCACCTGGGGGGAAAAAAGTGTCAATAAAAAAAAACATACTAGACAGGTTTTTAAAGTAATTTATTAGGCAGCTCCGGGGTTCTTCTTCCGACTCCGGGGGTCTTCTTCTGACTTTGGTGGTCTTTTCCGACTTCTCCGCTCTCTCTCCGGCCCTTCGGTTCTTCTCCATGTCTCCAGTTCTTCTGCCGGGCTCCTCCGCTATCTTCTGACCTTTTGCCGCTCTTTTGCTAGCGTTGACCCGGTCTTCTCCGACGTCTTCTTCCCTATTCTCTTGTTCCGATGTTGACACAACGCTCTCTCCCGCTGAAATGCCGTGTGCGTGGTGCGCAATGACTTATATAGGCATGGGGCGTGGTCACCGGGTGATGTCACCCGGTGACCCCGCCCCCTTATGATGTCGCAGTCCCATCATGGGACGGGACTGTGACATCATAAGTGGGCAGGGTTACCGGGTGACATCACCCGGTGACCACGCCCCATGCCTATATAAGTCGTTGCGCACCACGCACACAGCATTTCAGCGGGAGAGAGCGTTATGTCAACATCGGAACAAGAGAAGAGGGAAAAAGACGTCGGAGAAGACCGGGCCAACGCTCGCAAAAGAGCGGCAAAAGAGCAGAAGATAGCAGAGGAGCCTGGCAGAAGAACCGGAGACCGGGAGAAGAACCAAAGGACCGGCGAGAGCGGAGAAGTCGGAAGAGATAGACGAATTCGAAAGAAGACCCACGGAGTCGGAAGAAGACCCCCGGAGCTGCCTAATAAATTACTTTAAAAACCTGTCTAGTGTGTTTTTTTTTTTTTTATTGGCACTTTTTCCCCCCCAGGTGAATGGGTAGGGGTACGGTGAACCCCATACTAATTCACATAGGGTGGGGGGCCGGGATCCGGGTGCCCCCTTATTAAAGGGGGCTCCCGGTTTCCGATAAGCCCCCCGCCCGCAGACCCCGACATCCAACAGCCAGGGTTGTCGGAAAGAGGCCCTTGTCCTCATCAACATGGGGACATGGTGCTTTGGGGTGGGGGGCCGCAGGGTGCCCCCCTGCCCCAAAGCACCCACCCCCCATGTTGAGGGCATGCGGCCTGGTACGGTTCAGGAGGAGGGGGGGCGTTCGCTCGTCCCCACCCCCTTTCCTGACCGGCCGGGCTGCGTGCTTGGATAAAGGTCTGGTATGGATTTTGGGTGACCCCCATGCCGTTTTTTTGGCGTAGGGGGTTCCCCTCAATATCCATACCAGACCGAAGGGCCTGGTATGCTCTTGGAGGGGGAACCCATGCCGGTTTTTTATTTAAAATTTGGCTTGGAGTTCCCCCTCAAGATTCATACCAAACACAGTGCCTGGTATTGGCGGAGATCCAAGTCGGATCCCCGTTCATTGAAAGTCGGACGTATGTCAGCTTCAAGTCGCAGGGCAAAGTCGGATCCAAAGTAGGACGAGTGTCATGTCGCACTAGTGTGAACCCATACTGGCATTGTGTTCTGCACGGCTGCTCTGTGTGGTGCGATTCTCGCCCCTAAGGAGAGAATCTACAAATTTGTATATGCAATACAGTCATTCAAATATGGAAATATAAAAGTTACATCAAACATTACTTGGGTTACACTAAATGTAAATCCCATGTAGTAGCTTGCTATGTATACTGAACATCTGTAATTTTTTTTTTATTTATATATATTTTTTCACCTTTTTTTATCAGTCAGCAATGGCAGCCTCCATATTTCTTTCAAGAGGGGGTTTCATCTATATATTAAGAGTGTTGCTTTAAACTCATGGAAAAAGTGTATAGTCCAGGCAGTGGCGTCACTAGGGTTGGTGTCACCCGGTGCGAAAAAAAATGGTGACACCCCCCACCAACTATAGTCCCCCCTCAGTACAGACCCCCCTCCACTAACTATAGATCCCCGTCCCACAGTATAGACCCCCCTCAGTGCAGACCCCCCCTCAGTACAGACACCACCCCTCAGTGCAGACCCTCCCAGTTACAGACCCCCTTCAGTGCAGACCCCCCTCAGTGAAAACCCCCCACAGTGCAGACCCCCCAGTAAAGACACCCCCAGCAGTACAGACACCCCCCCCTCAGTCCAGACCCCCCAGCATTAGACACCCCCTCCCCCCATCAGTATAGACGCTCCCTTACCTTACAGACCTCAGAACAGCAGATACACACAGCGGTGTGTTACCCTTGAGCGCAGACTCCTCCTCCTCTGTGAATGTAAAAAGAGAGGAGGGGGCGGCGGCTTCATTCCGCTCCACTGAGGGACACAGCCGCGGCGCGAGGCACAGGGCAGCGGGCGGTATTAGTGGTGCCGCTACCCACGGGTGTCACCCCTCTGGCGGGTGTCAGCCGGGTGCGGCCCGCACCCCCCGCACCTGCCTAGCAACACCACTGAGTCCAGGAAACTTGTGATGGAGCCAGCTGGCAGCTGCCATATGCGTCTTCCTCCTCCAGGCCGATCGCTTTAGAGCTCCACTGTTCTGAAAACTGCACACAGTCCATCCAGTTTATAATGAATACACTGCCCTACATGTTATCTACCTCCCCGGCCTTATCAAAGCATTATCTGCTCTCTAATGTGAGTTTACTTAATTGCTTCAGCTAAACATAACTTGGCATCATCATATGTGGCACACAGAGGCTGGTCTGCTGGACTGGAAAAAAACATTTATTTATTCGGAAATAATTATCTCTATTTGCCCACTGTTAAACAACATTAGATGATGACATATAACCTGAGACCAAATTCCTGCCAGATGCCAGAATGTTCTTATTTTCAAAGCTGAAAATGCATTTAGCACCCAGATGGGCCCTAAGATTTGTTCTCACGGCTTTGGCAGATTAGAGCCGTCCTAAAGGTCACTTTGGCATACTACATAACTCCAACTGTGTCTCTTTAGGAACCAAATCCTCTGTCTCTCTGTCCTCCTTCCTTGTCCCTCTTTTTGGTCTTACCTAAAGAGGTCTATAAGAAAAATGTACCAATATACTAAACTTTCTATTCAAAACCTAAATTCTATAAATTTATCGCCTTGGAAGGCTAGTAAGAAAGAAAAAGAGGGGTTGAATTTTTTTTTTGTGGTTTTTAACCATTTTTTTAAATTTTAAACCATTTTTTTAATATTAAAGTGTATCTAAACCCAAAAAGTGTAGTCGTAAGCAGGGGTGTTTCATCAAAACTAATACCGTCTGGTTGTATCTAACTAGTTCCTGACAGGTGCTGCTTTACCATGGTTGCAGGAAAGAAAATCACTTAATTTATGGCAGGCCTTAGCCTGACAATAGGAAAGTAATGCAACCATCACATCTAAGGACTCACAAGTTGCAATACATTTCATTTATGATTTTGTGTTTAGATACACTTCATGGTCCATGTAACTGGGGTGTGGCAGGGGTCTTTCCATTTTTCTACTGCTAGAGGGAAGTTGCACTGGTTATTAGCAGAAACTGGGAATATATATCTATGTTAAGGGGGGTAATTGTAGGTGCCACTGGCCCATAATAGTGTTGTAGAGTATGAAGGTAAAGATACTAATGTGCAAACCAACATAAAAAAGGGGGTGCTAATAAGTAGCTGCCAACATAAAAAGGTGTTCACACACTAAAGTAATAAAGAAGGATAAAAATGTGGCGCTTACTCAATACAGTACTATTAAATAGTTTATAAATAATTAATAATCAATAATAGATCAATTTAAAGTGCATAATATAAGGAAGGAAATCTTCAACAGGGGTGCAGATCAACAATAATGTGCAAATAAGATGTTCAATATGTGCAAAAAAGTATAATTTCAAAGATAAAGTGCAATAAGCGCAAAAAAGTGCAAAGGGGTGTAATGGGCACCAAAAACTGGTAATTAGTGCAAAAATAAATAATAATAATGTCCAAGGATACTTCCGGTCTCGGCCGCGACCGGAAGTGACGACACCTGGCTCCTCACTGACGCGTTGCGTCACTGAACACATGACTTTATCAAAGTGAAGATGAAGTCACGTGTTCAGTGGTGCAACGCATCAGGAAGGAGCCAGTTGTCATTACTTCCGGTCGCGGCCGAGACCGGAAGTATCCTTGTGTTTGAATTTTAACTGTGAGTTACTACTTGTCGTTTTAAATAAATTGTTTTGGATTACTACACCAACTTGCATGTTATCTACATTCTGAGGAGTTTGGAAACTGATCTTTGAGTCTACGTTTTCTGGTCTCGGATATCCCCGGATACCAATTGATTGCTTTGGAGGCTTGACTTGACCTGTAGGCATCTTTGAATGAGGTGAGAGGCTGGGGCAAACCATTATCGCACCGCGGATGGGGGAATTTCTTGGATGAATTGGATTCCACAGCTTTATGCACATGCACTTTATTCCATGAACTGTGCTTTTCTGATTGGACATTATTATTATTTATTTTTGCACCAATTACCACTTGTTGGTGCCCATTACACCTGTTTGCACCTTTTTGTGCTTATTGCACTTTATCTTTGAAATTATACTTTTTTGCACATATTGTACTGTTTTTTGCACATATTGAACATCTTATTTGCACATTACTGTTTTTTTTTGTTTTTTTTAAAAATAGATTTTATTAAATTTATACAGGTTTACAATAATCACAAACGTAGAGAACAATTAAAAAGTCATCAAAAGAAACAGAGAACATACATTACGAATAACAATAGGATCACTGGTAGTCGACATCTTATCAGCGCCCTGACACCTGTAGTAGATTAGACCTATTGTAGTCAGGGTTGTCTGCTCCTATGTGTGGGTAACGTGGTCGAGAAGCATATGGATAAGAGGTCCTCTGGTGTATCCCCATAGTGGCGGGTTGGGGCGTACGCATGTGTTTGGCTCTAAGCAGTGAAAAAGTGTACACCGGCGGCACCTACCCCATCCCCCAATCACCCCTGAAGGGATCTGACTGTGACCGGAGGGGAGGTAGTAGGTATGTGCGTATGTAGGTTGAGTAAGGTCGGTATACCTCTTTGTGTGGGTGAGCCCATTCTCTAGTTGTTTGGGCCCCAGGCTTAGGCAGCCTAGGTGTGGTATGTGGTGCCGAATTATAAAGCCAGTCAGGGGTGTTTTCCTTTCAGAAAAAACAAACAAACCAATAAGGCAATTGTTCAGAGGACTGAGAAAAATAGCTGTTCAACAGAATAGTTAAGTGGGAGACAAAGGAGGGGGGGGGCGGAGGTCCAAGGTCCAAGGCTTGTGTAATAGTATCAGAGATGGATTTCTCTAAGTGGTGGAGGGTGAGACAATATTTGGACTGTTAGCCGCAGTGGATTCTCTAAAATGTGTCCAGCATGCCCAGGTTTCCCTGTATTTTGTCAGGTTGTCTCTGGCTTGGTGTATGAGGTTTTCCATCTCTGCTGTTCTGTCAACCCGCTGGAGCCATTCTGTAACGATGGGAGGAGAGGTGCTTCTCCAGTGTACCGGGTTACATTGATTAGCCACATTAATGAGGTGTAGGACAAGGGATTTTTTATATGCTGACATAGGAATGAAGGTGTATGGGAATAGAAATTGTGCGGGGGTGAAATCTGGGGTGTATGTTGTAATTTGTGTGATTAGGCAGTGGATTTCTGTCCAAAATGGTTGTATGAGTGAACACTCCCACCAAATGTGAAGTGTTACAGCTCCAGTATAGTGGGGGGAGACTAGGATGACATTTGTGGATCTTGGCAGGTGTTTTGTACCATCTGGAGAAAATCTTGTATCTGCTTTCCTGGGTAGAGACATTGATGGAGCCTTTGTGGATATGACTGTATATGCACTCCAATTCCTCATTAGTTAGATCTACATTGAGGTCTGATTCCCAATATTGGGCCAGTTTGTCTACTTTGATGTTGTGGGTCGAAAATAGGAGCGCATAAACAGTCAAGATTATGTGTCTGTGGGGTTCTTTGCTAATGCAAAGTAATTTGAATGGCGTGTGATCCCGGTACCAGAGTGTGTCGGGTTTGGAGTTTTGGAAGAAGTGCCGGAGTTGTAGAAATTTAAAGAATGGAATGTGATAATCTGGGAATGTAGAGGACATAGCTTGGTGTGACAGGAGTTTGTTGTTCTGGAAAAATTGTTGCTTGCACATTACTGTTGATCTGCACGCCTGTTGAAGATTTCCTTCCTTAAATGATGCACTTTAAATTGGTCTATTATTGATTAATATTTATTTATCAACTATTTAATAGTATTGAGTAAGCGCCACATTTTTATCCTTCTTTATTCGTTTTGTACAGTACAAGTCAGTGAGTTTGAACATCACCCAACCAGACCCCTTGTATATCTTTGTTGGTATGACTGATGGGGATCAATTCTTCCATTTCCAATACGTAGTCTATATGACAAACCCAGTCTCCCATGTCAGGTGTGTTGGCTGATTACCAGTCTCAGGATCAGAGTTTTTGTTGCGTTAAAGCAGTGGTGTCCCATCCATTAGGGGCGCACGGGCGCTGCCCCCCCCCCAATCCAAGTGTCTGGCCCCTAATTTCCATGCAGGGTGCCGGACGCATTGATTTCTTTGTGTTTTTTGTTTTTAAGCACGTGATTAGAGCCCACACACTTGTGTGACATTAGCAAATTAATATTCGCTAACGTCCTTCTGCTTCTCCTCCTGGCCAATCAGGAAGCAGGACCTGAGACCCGATTGGTCCAAAGACTCTCTGGCCAATCCCTCAGGGCCCACTTCCTGTTCGGCAGGAAGGAGAAGCCGGTCTGTTTGGCCAGGAGGAGAAGCCCGTCTCTTTCCTCGGCTGGAGCAAGGAGCAGCAGCCCTACCCCTCCTCATCTTCTAAGGTAAGGCCGCCTTCCCGTCCATTACTCACGCGGGGGGGGGGGGTGGTTTTGGTGCGATTGAGAGGGTGCGTGGCGAGTGGCGGCGGTGCGAGTGGGGGGGTTGTTTGTTTGCCTATCCCCCAAAATATTTTGCACCACAGCGTTAAAGTTATTGAAAACCCATATTTTTTAAATTAGCAAATGTACTTACCTGCCGACCTGGTTTTGTACTTTTTCACTAAGTATAAGATGGAGGGGGGGGGGGGTTCTGGGGGGAAACTGTACTTAAAAGGTTTTTTACCTTAATGCAGAGAATACATTAAAGTGGAGCTCCACCCTAATTTTAAACTTATGCTAACCGGATTCCTCCCCCCCTCCGGTGTCACAATTGACACCTTTCAGGGGGGAGGGGGGGGTGAAGCTAAGACAGGCATTTATCACCCACATCCGGGAGTCCTCTCTGCGGGAATCTGCGGGAGTGACGTCACTTCCCCCAGACTTCCCGTAGTGTTCTGGGAGACACTCGGCTCCCAGAACACAGGAGGACAAATCAGAACGGCGCAGCGCGACTCGCGCATGCGCCGTAGGGAACCGGGCATGAAGCCGCAGGGCTTCACTTCCTGGTTCCCTCAGCGAGGATGGCGGAGGGAGCAGCAGAGTGATGAGCGATCGCTCGTCCTCTGCTGCGGACGTCGCTGGACTCCAGGACAGGTAAGTGTCCAAATATTAAAAGCCAGCAGCTGCTGTAGCTGTAGCTGCTGGCTTTTAATATTTTTTTTTCCGGCGGAGCTCCGCTTTAAGGTAAAAAAATACCATCTGCCTTTAGAACCACAGAATACAAACAGGCACTCTCCTCCTTACAGTACCTTGAAAAAGTGTTCATATCCCTTGAAATGTTCCACATTTTGTCATGTTACAACCAAAAACGCAACTGTATTTTATTGGGATTTTATGTGATAGACCAACACAAAGTGGCACATAATTGTGAAGTGGAAGGAAAATGATAAATGGTTTTCAACATTTTTTTACAAATAAATATGTGAAAAATGTGGCGTGCTTTTATATTCAGCCCCCCTGAGTCAATACTTTGTAGAACCTCCTTTCACTGCAATTACAGCTGCAAGTCTTTTTGGGATGTCTCTACCAGCTTTGCACATTTACAGAGTGACATTTTTGCCCATTCTTCTTTGCAAAATAGCTCAAGCTCTGTCAGATTGGATGGAAAGCGTCTGTGAACAGCAATCTTCAAGTCCTGCCACAGATTCCCAATTGGATTTAGGTCTGGACTTTGACTGGGCCATTCTAACACATGAATATGCTTTGATCTAAACCATTCCATTGTAGCTCTGGCTGAATGTTTAGGGTTGTTGTCCTGCTGGAAGGTGAACCTTCACCCCAGTATCAAGTCTTTTGCAGACTCTAACAGGTTTTCTTCTAAGATTGCCATGTATTTGACTCCATCCATCTTCCCGTCAACTCTGACCAGCTTCCTTGTCCCTTCTGAAGAAAAGCAACCCCACAACATGATGCTGTCATCACCATGTTTCACAGTGGGGATGGTGTGTTCAGGGTGATGTTCAGTGTTAGTTTTCTGCCACACATAGTGTTTTGCTTTTAGGCCAAAAAGTTACATTTTGGTCTCATCTGACCAAAGCACTTTCTTCCACATGTTTGCTGTGTCCCCCACATGGCTTCTTGCAAACTGCAAACAGGACTTCTTATGGCTTTCTTTCAACAACGGCTTTCTTCTTGCCACTCTTCCATAAAGGCCAAATTTGTGGAGTGCACGACTAATAGTTGTCCTGTGGACAGATTCTCACACCTGAGCTGTGGATCTATGCAGCTCCTCTAGAGTTGCCATGGGCCTCTTGGCTGCTTCTCTGATTAATGCTCTCCTTGCCCGGCCTGTAAGTTTAGGTGGACGGCCATGCCTTGGTAGGTTTCCATTTTCGGCTGACGGGTTAAACAGTGCTCCGTGAGATTTTCAAAGCTTGGGATATTTTTCTTTATAGCCTAACCATACAGGCATACCCCACTTTTAAGTACACTGTACTTTAAACTTCTCCACAACGTTATCCCTGACTTGTCTGGTGTGTTCCTTGGCCTTCATGATGCTGTTTGTTCACTAAGGTTCTCTAACAAACCTCTGAGGGTTTTACAGAACAGCTGTGTTTATACTGAGATTACATTACACACAGGTGGACTCTTTCTTTCAAGAGGGGGTTTCATCTATATATTAAGAGTGTTGCTTTAAACTCATGGAAAAAGTGTATAGTCCAGGCAGTGGCGTCACTAGGGTTGGTGTCACCCGGTGCGAAAAAAAATGGTGTCACCCCCCACCAACTATAGTCCCCCCTCAGTACAGACCCCCTCCACTAACTACAGACCCCCCTCCCACAGTATAGATCCCCCTCCCACAGTATAGACCCCCCTCAGTGCAGACCCCCCCTCAGTACAGACACCACCCCTCAGTGCAGACCCTCCCAGTTACAGACCCCCCTCAGTCCCATCCATTAGGGGCCCACGGGCGCTGCCCCCCCCCCCAATCCAAGTGTCTGGCCCCTAATTTCCATGCAGGGTGCCAGACGCATTGATTTCTTCGTGTTTTTTGTTTTTAAGCACGTGATTAGAGCCCACACACTTGTGTGACATTAGCGAATTAATATTCGCTAACGTCCTTCTGCTTCTCCTCCTGGCCAATCAGGAAGCAGGACCTGAGACCCGATTGGTCCAAAGACTCCCTGGCCAATCCCTCAGGGCCCACTTCCTGTTCGGCAGGAAGGAGAAGCCGGTCTGTTTGGCCAGGAGGAGAAGTCCGTCTCTTTCCTCGGCTGGAGCAAGGAGCAGCAGCCCTACCCCTCCTCATCTTCTAAGGTAAGGCCGCCTTCCCATCCATTACTCACGCGGGGGGGATGGTTTTGGTGCGATTGAGAGGGTGCGTGGCGAGTGGCGGCGGTGCGAGTGGGGGGGTTGTTTGTTTGCCTATCCTCCAAAATATTTTGCACCACAGCGTTAAAGTGATTGAAAACCCATATTTTTTAAATTAGCAAATGTACTTACCTGCCGACCTGGTTTTGTACTTTTTCACTAAGTATAAGATGGAGGGGGGGGGGGGGTTCTGGGGGGAAACTGTACTTAAAAGGTTTTTTACCTTAATGCAGAGAATACATTAAAGTGGAGCTCCACCCTAATTTTAAACTTATGCTAATCGGATTCCTCCCCCCCTCCGGTGTCACAATTGACACCTTTCAGGGGGGAGGGGGGTGAAGATACCTGTCTAAGACAGGTATTTTCACCCACATCCGGGAGTCCTCTCTGCGGGAATCTGCGGGAGTGACGTCACTTCCCCCAGACTTCCCGTAGTGTTCTGGGAGACACTCGGCTCCCAGAACACAGGAGGACAAATCAGAACGGCGCAGCGCGACTCGCGCATGGGCCGTAGGGAACCAGGCATGAAGCCGCAGGGCTTCACTTCCTGGTTCCCTCAGCGAGGATGGCGGAGGGAGCAGCAGAGTGATGAGCGATCGCTCGTCCTCTGCTGCGGACGTCGCTGGACTCCAGGACAGGTAAGTGTCCAAATATTAAAAGCCAGCAGCTGCTGTAGCTGTAGCTGTTGGCTTTTAATATTTTTTTTTTCCGGCGGAGCTCCGCTTTAAGGTAAAAAAATACCATCTGCCTTTAGAACCACAGAATACAAACAGGCACTCTCCTCCTTACAGTACCTTGAAAAAGTGTTCATATCCCTTGAAATGTTCCACATTTTGTCATGTTACAACCAAAAACGCAACTGTATTTTATTGGGATTTTATGTGATAGACCAACACAATGTGGCACATAATTGTGAAGTGGAAGGAAAATTATAAATGGTTTTCAACATTTTTTTACAAATAAATATGTGAAAAATGTAGCGTGTTTTTATATTCAGCCCCCCTGAGTCAATACTTTGTAGAACCACCTTTCACTGCAATTACAGCTGCAAGTCTTTTTGGGATGTCTCTACCAGCTTTGCACATTTACAGAGTGACATTTTTGCCCATTCTTCTTTGCAAAATAGCTCAAGCTCTGTCAGATTGGATGGAAAGCGTCTGTGAACAGCAATTTTCAAGTCCTGCCACAGATTCCCAATTGGATTTAGGTCTGGACTTTGACTGGGCCATTCTAACACATGAATATGCTTTGATCTAAACCATTCCATTGTAGCTCTGGCTGAATGTTTAGGGTTGTTGTCCTGCTGGAAGGTGAACCTTCACCCCAGTATCAAGTCTTTTGCAGACTCTAACAGGTTTTCTTCTAAGATTGCTATGTATTTGACTCCATCCATCTTCCCGTCAACTCTGACCAGCTTCCTTGTCCCTTCTGAAGAAAAGCAACCCCACAACATGATGCTGTCACCACCATGTTTCACAGTGGGGATGGTGTGTTCAGGGTGATGTGCACTGTTAGTTTTCTGCCACACATAGTGTTTTGCTTTTAGGCCGAAAAGTAAAATTTTGGTCTCATCTGACCAAAGCACTTTCTTCCACATGTTTGCTGTGTCCCCCACATGGCTTCTTGCAAACTGCAAACAGGACTTCTTATGGCTTTCTTTCAACAACGGCTTTCTTCTTGCCACTCTTCCATAAAGGCCAAATTTGTGGAGTGCACGACTAATAGTTGTCCTGTGGACAGATTCTCACACCTGAGCTGTGGATCTATGCAGCTCCTCTAGAGTTGCCATGGGCCTCTTGGCTGCTTCTCTGATTAATGCTCTCCTTGCCCGGCCTGTAAGTTTAGGTGGACGGCCATGCCTTGGTAGGTTTCCATTTGCGGCTGATGGGTTAAACAGTGCTCCGTGAGATTTTCAAAGCTTGGGATATTTTTCTTTATAGCCTAACCATACAGGCATACCCCACTTTTAAGTACACTGTACTTTAAACTTCTCCACAACGTTATCCCTGACTTGTCTGGTGTGTTCCTTGGCCTTCATGATGCTGTTTGTTCACTAAGGTTCTCTAACAAACCTCTGAGGGCTTTACAGAACAGCTGTATTTATACTGAGATTACATTACACACAGGTGGACTCTATTTAATAATTAGGTGAGTTCTGAAGGCAATTGGTTCCACTAGATTTTAGTTAGGGGTATCAGAGAAAAGGGGGCTGAATACAAATGCACGCCACACTTTTCAGATATTTATTTGTAAAAAATAAAAACTTTGAAAAATATTTATTTTTCTTCCACTTTATGTGCCACTTTGTGTTGGTCTATCACATAAAATCCCAATAAAATACATTTACATTTTTGGTTGTAACACGACAAAATGTGGAAAATTTCAAGGGATATGAATACTTTTTCAAGGCACTGTATATGTTGGACATGCCCACAAATTCACCCAATATAACTGCAACTATACCAACTTTTTGGAATAATTCAAATTCCTCCTATACCAAACAGGCCTGCTGCTTATGGCATAAAAGTGGCCCCTTCCCATTTCTCTACCTAACATTTGAAACAGATATCTGGAATGTCTAATGATATTTTATGTATGTCATCCGGTGTGTGGTACTATCTTGTTCACAATTTATAGTTACTTTCCTGTATATTAATAAGAATGGAGCTTTTTAGTAGGATAGTGTTTTTTTGTTCCCGATCTTCCTCAGTTAAGCTTAGATGCCACTCCTACTAGCTTAGGGGGTGTATTTTTTTCCATTATCTGTGCCCCTTTCTGATGATCATGTGCTGGTCGGAGCGGAGGGAATATTTCTTCAGTTTCGGGTGCATGCCCATTCAGCTCCGCTCGCATGTTCTTCTGCCTTGGCTCAAGTCTCGGCCAGCCGCCTGTCTGTTTATCTCCTTGCCTTCCCTGGTGGAGTGATCTTCCTCCGCTCCCCACCCAATAGTAGCCGGGAGCCGGAGAGTAAGACTTGACAGACTGTGAGGCGGGCGGCGGCGATGGGCAGAGAGTCGCTGATTGCCACCATCACTAGTAAAAAGAAAAAATATGTCCCCAGATTTCATTTTAAAAATCTGGTAACCTTAGCTTAGACCCAAGTCTCTTTCCCAAGCTTTGGCTGCTGGATCTTCACTGGGTGCATGTATCAGGTATAGGCAGGAGTCTAGATGGAAGAATACATTCTGAAGTGGAGTGTCAGAGGTGCATCAAGTCTCAAAATGTGTGAGTTTTCTAGCACAGTGTTGGTGGACATTTGGGGCATTGAGGAAATGTCGTACTTGCGAATAAGGGTATGGTACCCACATAATTAAGGTCATATAGTACTTGTAAAGTAAGGAACGTACCTTGTTCAAAGAAGGTGTGAGCCAAAAAGGTTAGTTTATTCCACCAGATGTTGTCTCCATTTTTTCCATCTCATAAAGTTGGGATGTATGTAACATCCAGTACTGTTATAAACAACACAGATACAATCTATTATTATAGAATGTTTATTCTAAAAATCTGTTTCAGGCTTGTTTCCCATCATCAGTGAAGTCTACAGAAGCCATGACTTTCATGTAGTAAGGCTTGGGGCCCAATGAGACAGTAAACTGCACTGATGATGGCTGAGAGCTGAAACCCAAATGGTAAGTTATTGCACTCACTCAATAATACCCTACTATAGCAGCTACTATTTCCATATAAAATGGAAAACTATGCACAGCAAAATTTAAAAGCTGTTGATATAAATTTATATTACCCAATAAAGCTGTTCATATTCAAATATATTCTATACATTAAAAAGGCTATTTGCTGCATATTTATGAAATAGATTTTCCGCTTAATTCCTGTATTATAACATCAAATGTATAAAAAGTTAAAAAAGATTATTCTGTGCCAGTAGAGTGATCCTGCTCACAGCCCATTATTCTTATGCAAAAACAGCCCTTGGGTCAAATAGCGAGCTGTATTATTTTAATCATGAATAATATTAAATCTGTAGTAAGCCTTATTATAATCAAGCTTTCCCCCTCCCAGGATATGAGTTGTCACATTTCACTCAACATATTCCTACTGGTTTCTTCTAGATACAAAAGAGGAATGTTACGGATGGAATAGAAGTAAATTGTCTTATATATTGACATTTTCTTTTCTGGACAGCTTAAACCCTCAGGACATGGGTTTTCTCACTATTTTTAAGCATGAAACCATTTTCGTTATTTTCCTCCATCAAGGAGCTTTTAGCACCGTCTTTCTGAGAACTTGTATATCTAAATCAGTGTTTCTCAACTCCAGTCCTCAAGGCGCTCCAACAGGTCATGTTTTCAGGTTTTCCATTATTTTGCACAGGTGATTTGATCAGTTGCACTGCCTTAGTAATTACCACAGCTGTTTCATCTGAGGGAAATCCTGAAAACATGACCTGTTGGGGCGCCTTGAGGACTGGAGTTGAGAAACACTGATCTAAATACCCAACATATGCCATACGGAAGTAAAGGTGATAGATCATCTGTCAGAGAATTGGAAGCCATGTCAGATTACTAACCCTGTGACAACTTGCAAGTGAAGGGATCACTAATGGACCGTACACACGATACGAAAATCGGAAGTAAAATTTCGTCAGACCAACGATCTGCTGATTTTCGGATCGTTGGTATGGTGCTTTCGACAGCTGATTCCGTTTTTTTTGTCAGACAAATGCTGAATGTGCTGACTATAACATTTTTGTCGTACGTGAACTCAACGTCCGATTTTCGTTTAATTAGTACTGTTTTCGTACGAAAAAAATCATAAGCGCAATACTAAGCATGCTCAGAAATGAAAGAATACATACAAAACTAGTCAACACATTACTTCTGAAGTTGTATTCTGTCATAGGAGAATTTTCGTATGGTGAGTAACCTCTTCACTTTCGACATGAGACTAGTATGCAACAAAAAATGGACGTTCGGCTGTCCAAAAATCTGATCATGTCTACGAGTCTTAAGACAGCAGGGAGAATAGTCACCCGTTCCTATGACATCACTTCCTCCCTGGCAAAACCATCTATGGCCGGCCTTAGTTATCACTAGAAGAAGTATCCCCATTGGAAGATTACCCCTTTTTTCCTATTCTTGTGACAAAGCTTTTCAGGAAAAAAGAGAGAGAGAATTTTCCGAGCAGGAACACAGACAGGAAGTGGAGACCTAAAATGGGGTCCAACCCCTCACCACTTTATCCAAGGCAAAATTTAATGTTTTAGTTTATTGACTAAAAAAACAAATAAAAAAAGATGAATTTAATTTTTTTCAATTATAACCTATACAGTAAGTGCTCTACTTACGAATGAGTACCGTTCCGGGAGCTCGTTCATAAGTCCAACTTGTACGTAAGTCCAACAAAGATCAGTGCTTCCAGACAAAGGCTGCGAGCGCTGATTGGTATGTTATGACAGGTGGAATTCCTCTGTCAGAACACAATTGCACAGCTGGGGAGATCGCTGCACCAACATTGCTTGTGTTGGTATGGTGATCTATCAGGTTTTTTTTCATTCAGCTCCCTCCCTGGGTGTAATGAAATAAGAAACTGTGCAAACACATGTTCACATCTTTTGAAAGTTCACAACTCGAAGGTTCGTATATAGGGGACTTACTGTACACATTCCCTTGAAAACCTTCTATACAGCATCACTTTAGGTCATTAAAGATTCAAAATACCCAAAGGCATTAAAGGGTTATTGACTTCTAACCAAACTGGCCTTCAATGCCCCGGAATTTTGGCCGGCAAAATTTATTGTCCGAAAAAAGAGTTTTCAGCGTTGTGCCAAAAGAAAAAAAAGTGCCGATAACGACTGCCGAAAACGCCTGAGATTTTTAGTTTTACCTTGCTCATGGTGTGTTTTTGCATAGGTCATGTGACTCAAAAAATGCATCAAAAAGACAACACAGGTGTATTTCTGATGCGTTCTTGATGCGTTTTCAATGCATTTAGAGGGGAAGGTATGTTTTTGGTGCGGTTTGACAAATATGCACCAAAAATGCAGCAAGCAGGATTTTTAACACTGCTTCAAAAGGTCCCGATAATGGCCGAAAATAAATTCATATTGATTTAAATTCATGATATTAATTAAAAAGTTGAATATAATACAATTATTTATAAAAATATATTTATTTTTTAAAAATCATCAATTTCGGTTTCGGCCAAGTGCATCCAGATTGTTTGGTTTCGATACTGAAATTTTCATTTCAGTGCTCCACCTAATATTTATTACAGATATTTTTGGTGCCAACAATTTACACAGTACTTTACACATTGTACTTGCCCTCAAGGAGTATACAGTTCCTATCTCCCATGAATACATATTTGACTGGGGCCAATTAACCTACCAGCATGCCTTTAGAGTGTGGGAGGAAACCCACACAAGGACAGTGAGAACATGCAAACTCCATGCAGATAGTGTCTGGGACACAAACCGGGGCCCCTAGTGCTGCAAGCCAAAAGTGCTAACCACTAAGCCACAGTGCTTCATGCTGACATTTTGCTCTGCTCATCCTCACTCAATAAAAGAGTCAATTAAGTATTTAATGGATCTATTAATATCCGTTGGTGAAGTTTTTCTGTCTTTGTCTTTGAAGAAAAGGATGTGAGACCATGAATCCCATAACTATTAGAGATACATTGAGTATTACAAAACACAGTTTCCAATAACAGAATTTTCACACAGAGCAATTCTTTTCCTAGAGATGAATATCTGCTAAGATATATAGAAGAACATTCCTCAGTAAACATTGGATGTCTATGTTGTCACCTCGATACATATAAACACATCCACTCTCCTACCTCTATCTACATTACTGCAAATGTATGGTGCATGCCAGAGCTTTGTAACTTGTTTGGGCACTCTGCCAATAATGACTTCATGGCACATTCTACAAAGATGCTTTATTATGTTGTGTTAAATAGGATTCCAAGATTGAGAAAATAGGAATAACCATTTTTAGGCTCCATTCACACCATGCAGGTGCGATAGAGCTTGCTGGAATTCTCTGCTCCTTTTCGGACCTTACACCAGTCACATTGCCATGCATTTTGCAAAATGTTTAATAGCAGGCTAAATGCATGGGCAATGCAAGAGTTAAGCCTTGTACACACGATCGGATTTTCCAACGGGAATTGTGTGATGGCAGGCTTTTGTTGGAAAATCCGACCGTTTGTATGCTTCATCGGACAATTGTTGTCGGAATTTCCGACAACAAATTTGGGATAGCATGCTTTACAATTTTCCGACAACAAATGTGTCTTGTTGGATTTTCTGATCGTGTGTACACAAGTCCGTCGGAAAAAAATCCAAAGTACAAACACGCATGGTCAGAAGCAATGCTAACCATAAGACAACATTAGCAGAAGTTGCCCAAAGGGTGGCACTAAAGAGCTAAAAAAAACACCTAGTTTTGTGTTTGTTGGACGACAGCTCTTTGCTGTTTGTATGCAAGACAAGTTCACGCCCAACCCCCTTCGGACAAAAGTCCTACGCTTCGTTTGATGGAAATCCGATCGTGTGTACGAGGCTTTTCATTGTGCTGGAAATCAGTCTTGCATTTTGCCACTCAGGTCATGTTCTTTCAAAGCCCGACCAAGCACCAAGTTTAAAACACGTCAATACACATCAGTGCAACTGATATTAAAGTGTACCTGAGTTCAAAATTTGAAGATTTGCTATTGTCTAGGGAACATCTAGATGTTAATTGCTCCCACACAGTACACTGGAAAATATGTATATATCGCCTTTAATTTATCATAAAAAATCAGCAGTGCTCTTCCTGATGTGACTGTGCCTAGGTACTTCTATAGCCTAATATTTGTATGTTTGCAGTGTGAGCTCATCCAAGGCACTGCTGCCTCTGAC
This sequence comes from Rana muscosa, assembly GCA_029206835.1. NCBI lineage: Eukaryota > Metazoa > Chordata > Amphibia > Anura > Ranidae > Rana > Rana muscosa. The sequence continues at coordinate 113,983,742 of JARGYO010005626.1, forward strand.
TGCAAATCTTAGGAGATTTGGCATGTTGCTCACTGTTCTCCTTGCTGGAGAGGAAGCTGTACCTGAAGACCTGCAGTGCAAAGATCTCTCTGCTTCTCTCTTCATTCATTACGTGGATTTGTGCTTTGTTCACCATTCTTACTGCTTTGTTGATTATTACCCCACCAGCCAGCTCTGACATGAAGCAAAGCCCCTGCTACTCTTCTAAAATAGCCACCTCCATATAGAAACACAGCGTGGATGAGGGCATGACTATGCTGATCATGCATGGTTCGAGTTGTGGGAGGCCCTGTCAGCACCATTGGCTCAAAACTCTTTAATTAAAAAAGAAAGGAACATTTTCTTACCAAACAGTGACAGTATCCTATCAGAGTAAGTCACCAATCAGGTATTCAAGCAGTCTCGGGTGTTGTGGCTACTTCAATACAATAGCAGGCAACAGAGGTTCCTCCATCAAAGTTGTTTAGTGTGGATGGATAAATCTAGGGATGTATAGCTAGCCTAAGACAGTAATTAGGGAAGTATCGCTAATACTAGTGACTAGTCCTTTGCCCTCTGCTTGCCTTCTTTGGGCACAGCTTACACAGTACATGTCCCTCATATCGCTTGCTATGGGTTATAAAAGTCTTACGCTACAAGATATATTTGAAGTTACTATTGCATTGCTTACTTTAGAGTATTTTTTTATGTGACATTCACATATTGGCTTATGAAAGTCTTACACTACAAGAAATATTTGAAGTTACTATTGCATTACTTACTTTAGAGTATTTTTTATGTGACATTCACATATTTAAATGCTTGTACTTCCGATATTAATATTGCAATAAATATAGAGACTTTGTGATTAGCCACTAGTGGGGGCTCCTCACCTGATTCAGCCTCATTCAGCCTTCTTAGACTCCATTCACACAGGGGCAACACGACTTCCAGCGCGACTTTTGGAGGCAACTTGGACACGACTTGAGTATGAATCACAGCGCGACATGAGGCTACTTACAAGGCAACTCCAAGTTGCCTCCAGGACAGGAGACATTCCAGTGGTCAATCAAACAAGAATCAGCTCTGTGAGAGGGAGAGGTTTGCCTGAGAAATGTATGTTTTCTTCCTGGAGAGTTGCTCCTGTTAAGACAGGGGATCCGATTTCTGAGCGACTTCCATTGAAATCAATGGGTACAGGTCGCCTAGCAGTTGCCTAGAATTCGGATTGAAGTAGTACAGGAAACTTTTTTGAAGTCGGAGCGACTGCAGTAGTGTGCATTAAGACGGCTCCATTCACTTACATTGATTTTCTCATGCAGCGCGACTTGAGGCGACTAGGCGCGACCTGGGGCGTTTTGAAGTCGGATTCAAAGTTGCCCCTGTGTGAATGGGCTCTTACCTTACAACTGTTGATATACTGTTTCATTTCAGGCACACAGGAAGCGCGTTGTTTTCATTGCATTGGTCAGCTCATACTGTAGATTTTTACTGTGAGAAAAAGCAGTAAAATACAACCTTTGATTAGCATTGCAAAGCAGGAAGCAGAGTCTGCATATGTAATAAGATTCTATGGTTGCCTTCATGTACATATAGTTACATACTATTTTTAGAAACAAAGTTTTTAAAACATTAACACATGGATAATGCTATTTAAATGATGTTACTCTGTTTTACATTGTATATCATAAAATGATTGAAAATATCATATGTCTTCCCTTTATTCAGTGTTGTGTGTCAGCAATCTACTACAGTAAATAATAAATATTGTTTTATTTAATTTAGTAAAAGGCTCGTGGTCTTGGTGTCCAATGAAGCAGCTTTTAACTCCCGACGACAATACACAAGTGAGGATGAGGCCTGGAAGACGTACCTGGAAAATCCATTGACAGCTGCCACAAAGGCAATGATGAGCATAAATGGAGATGAAGACAGTGCTAATGCCCTTGGCCTTTTATATGATTATTATAAGGTAAAAGTGAATTTTGCACTCTGTATGCAGCGCACACCTGAACTCTGCACTCTGTGTGTAATTCCCCCCCACACTCTGCACTCTGTACCTACTATGTACTGTACTATGCACTCCTGGTATTTAATGCCCCTTTAAGACCCTCCCACTGTAAGTGAAATTTGACAACACCCACCATTTGATGTGATTTGAAGGGCGTGTGTGTGGGTGGGGGAAGAGGGGTTTTGGAGGTTGTGGTTGAGTTCCTGCAACAAAAAAAAATCCCTGCGTAAACGGTATACAATACGGAAGGTTACAATCTTGAGTACATACATTTGGAACAGCTAGTCAGACTTAAAAACATATGGCTAATGAATAGTCTTTGGTGATAAACCCATACAAAGATTTTGCTCTGGTCATTGAGGGGTTACTGGGTGCTAGGTGAGGGAAGACAAATAAAAACTGGAAACATAATTACCATGGCTGAAACACCAGGCTTATTCACATGTGGCTGCCTGCTCCAACCATCTATCCCAGACTTTATTATACTTGGTGGGACATCCCCTGTGATTATATATACATTTCCTATAAGAGAGGGTAGCATTAACTTCAGAGACCCATGATAGGAATGTAGGAGGAAGAGCCTGTATCCAATTTCCAGCTATTAATTTTCTGGCACTAAAAGGATTTCCTGCAAAAAAGATTGTCAGGTATTTGTCAGTGTCAGGGTCTGAAAAGCATCCACAGATACATTGTTTAGGGTTCAGGGTCAGAAGCGAGCCCATTTCATGTAAAAATTTGACCTCTTGGGTTCAGTAGCCTTTGGATCACATGACAGGCCAACCACACTAAATGATAGAAGGTACATCTAGTGGTGGAGCATCTAGGGCACTGGGGGCTATATGAGGAGCAGCATCTTAACATACAGATAGGGGTCAGATAGGCCCTATGGAAAATATATAGGTTTATAAGCCTGTCAGATCATTTGGCAATTTACATGAGTCTAAGACCTCATCCCACTCTCTGTCCTCCAAGCCTCCCATATTCACCTCCCAAAGTGTAGAGGTTGCGAAAAACATAGAGTTGGGAAGGACAAACTCTTTATTGAGCTCCTGAAATGTTCTAATGCCAGTACTAGTCAACACGTGACATAGGTAAGTTATACCCCAAGATGCCCACATGCCAAAGTCAGGTAGAGATAGTAATTCAAGTAGCTGATTTTGATTTACCAGAGGGGTGTATGAGCGTGGAGGGCAGGGGCATTCATTTTACTAGCCAACACCTTCTGATGGCGATAGACCATACTTTTACGATTATACATTCCCCAAAAGCCTGTTTTTTTTAGTCACCTGAATCGATGCGTAAAAGCTTAAAGCAATGCTTTGCCCGTTAAGGGTAACAGGTTTGTTTTTAAACTGTCATCACCTGTAGCACATACTTACCTTTCTTTTACTTTCTCGCCATTCTGCTGAGCAATGGTAGCCAAAAGAAAATACCTGGTACATCCAGGTATGGAGGAACATATAGTTGACCTGCATGTGACAGCACTGGGCCAATCAGCACTGTCACAAGCCATAAACCCTGTGTAAGCTACAACTCCAGCAATTCATAAATCATACAGGCTCAAGGGAGCTGCTGGTTCACTTTATTGCTTGACTCAGGTTTTTATTTCAGTATTATTATTATTTAATATTATCATTTCCATCCGTGTTCCTACTGGGAAGATTGTTTCTGTCTGTGTCCCTGTTGGGGAAATATTCCTTTATTTCCTACCAGAACAGGGAGCAATGGGGAGTCCCTCCAACTGAAACACAGACAAAAAGTCCCAAAAAGTCATACAAAAAGTCCCAGGAAAATTACTTTTTGTTTGGCTGTGATCCCATTGGATAGATTTTCCCTTCACTTTAAAGAAAACGAAGGGTAATATCCCCAGTAGGAAAACAATAACAACAAAAATCTTACAATCTACCACTCTATACAAAACAAAATAAAAAGCGTTGCCTGGAGTTGGGCTGCTGAATAACAATAAAAAATCTCCCTATCTCATTCTGTTTGCAGGTACCAAGGGATAAAAGGGCATTGCCTCTAAATAAAATAAATGAACATGTTCATGATGAGCAAGAGAAAAGGTAAAGTGAAGTACAATAAGTATTTTTTTTTTTACTTTCAATTATTGGTTTTAGAGTAGTTTTGGTTCCTTTAGGGCCCCTTCAGATCTGGTCTGTTGCAGTGCATTATGGAATATATATTACCATGTGTTGCATTAAGGCAGTCCATTCGTTTGAATTGAGCTGCTAATGGACCTTCAATTGAACATGCACCATTTTTATTCCAACGCAGCACACCACAACACACAGTAGGTGTGCAATAAGGTTGATGTTCCTAGAGGTGTTTGTACCATTGAAATGGCATTGCTGAATGATTGGTCAATGTAGTGGAAACTGCAGTTCAATGATTATAAATACAAAATACTGAACTAAGAGAAAAAGAATCCCGAAACATAGAAAACAGTATTTGGGGTACAGAGAGAAAAGGGTTTGGGGTGCTTTTTTTCAGATGACTGTAAAACAAGCAATCAGTGTGGCGTGACAGTAAAGAAAGGGAATATCACTAGAGGGGTGCATCACTAGAGGGGTCACCAGCATGATTTAGAAGGTCAGAATTCCATTTATAGATTGTACAAAACACAAACAAAAGAAGGTGCACCAGCCTAGTGCATTCTCCCAGATTTATTGACAAGCAATCGTTTTAAAATTACGCTCACAAACAAGTGAATTAAAATCGCTCATCAAGCTACTCATTTGTAGCCCTGTATTCCCATGACTTAGTTCACTCCAAAGTCCAGGGGGACCTTAGCAGGGTTGTTACTGGTTAAAGTGTTTTGAAGGATACACCTTGTTCACTTGTTTGTGAGTATAATTTTGAACAATTGCTTTTCAATAAGTGGCTTCGGGGCATCCCCAATCTAAGAGGGCAGCAAGGCTCGTGGCTACATCCCCGTGACGTGGAGCTATGCTCAATCCACTTACTGGGACACTACATTTTTGTGCAGGAGGTGTATTTTTGTTGTTGTTTCCTCTTTATATCTTTTATTTATCACTAGAGGGATCACCAGTGGGAGGAAGGAGGTCCTGATTTCTCTTTATAGATCTTTAGTTATCAGTTGAAGGGGTCACCAGCAGGAGGAAAAAAAAAGGTCCTGATACCATGGGCGTCCGCTGAAATTTTTCCAGGGGGGGGAGGGGGGGCATCATTTTAAGGTCATCCATGCTCGGTCCCTTTTTGACAATGTGATGAAGGTGAGGGGCTTAGTCATATTTGCGTTGGGGGCTGGTAAAAAATCAGACCTGCTTTAATAAAAAAAAAAAAAAAAAGTAGGTGAAATAATTGTGCCCAATTTATCATGGTACCCTGTGCACGTACCTTGTTAGCCTGTATGGGAAATGTAAGTGTTTTTTCTTTATATTTACACCTGTAACAGCCACTAATGATTACATTCTTGACCCTAATGAACCTTTTTGTTAAGTTAAGGGTTTTTATACCATATAAAAAAAAAATACTCAAGTCACACATTTCTAAAACCCTGAATTAACAATCTATCTTTTTTTTAATGTATTTATTTATTTTTTTGCTCTAGGCTCCCAAGAACCGCCAAACTTTTTTTTTTTTTTGCATTGTTTGTCATGCAGTCCTATCTCCATATCGTTGGTACAAATGAGCAGGGGGGGCCCTATTGCTGCATTTTAAACAAATAAAGGACATTTAACTAGTTGTAAACTGGTGAAACAGAGAGGAGGGAGGAAACAGGCTGGTTTCCCAGTATATCTTTTTGACATTGCATAAGGTCAATTGCAGAACAGTCCTTACCTGTAGTTCACTAGGGCAGGCACTGGCCAGGCAGCGTATTCTCTCTTGTCTCGGCCACTGCACGCCACTCACGTGACCTGTGGGAGGAGCCGGCGCCGTGCCGGCCGGATCGGCATGGGCACAAGTTCATTTACACAGGCAGAGGCAGGCTGAGGGAGCAGCCAATCACGCAACAGGTGATGTTAAGCAGAGGCCCGAGCGGCAGTCAGCAGAGCCAATCTGATGCTAGGGCTGGGGGTGAGGAGGGAGGGACGGATCGGATGTGTAGTTGGAAAAGACTGAGAGCTGAGTAGCCCCAGCCCCCAGGCCAGCAGCAGACTTAGAAAAAAGTCCACGGCTGCCGCGGAGCCTGACGGCCATTGCTACACAGTGGGCAAGTGTCTTCTTCACTCTGACTTCAACACTTAGTCTCTTACGATTCCAGGGGGGGGGCAATTGACCCCCCTTGCCCTATGGAGCGGACGCCCATGCCTGATACCCCTGTATAGATCTTTTGTTATCACTTGAGAGGTCACCAGCTTGAGGAAGGATTGCCTATTATAAATCTTTAGCTATCACTAGAGGGGTCACCAGCAAGACAAAGAAGGTCCTTCTTCTACGCAAAGAGGGAAATTATATTGCATTACTCTCCCCCCCCCCCCCCCCCCGCGGTGGAATCTTGGGAGAAATCGATTAATGCTGTACTTCCACTATACAAACTGACCTATCTTAACAGAAACTGCCCCAAAAATTCACCAAAATCTGGCAGCCATGGACGGCAAAGGGAGGAGTAGCCTTCTGACCGCAGGATCTGGGTGTGTGGGAGGTGTAGTACTTGTTTAAGCTCCTGTTTCGATGGAGTGGAGGGTGCTCCGTTGCATGGATGTAACTGTCACATAATTGTTGTACACATTATTTCTTATATGACTAGTCACCTGTACTGTTCCTTTTTTTGATTTGGTCCATTTGGACAAATGTTGTATCATGCTCTGACCCTTTGTGTCTCAATAAAGGAACATTTTGTTGTTAAAAAAGACAAATGAGGTCCTGGTTCCCTTTTATAGATCTTTATCTATCACTAGAGGGGTCACCAGCAGTAGAAATGAGGTCCCAATTCCCTTATATAGATCTTTAGTTATCACTAGAGGACCACCAGCAAGAAGGAAAAAAGTCCTGATTCCTTTGTATAGATCTTTAGATATCATAAGAGGGATCACCAGCAGGAAGAAGGAGGTCTTGATTCTCCTATATAGATCTTTAATTAGACCCCATTTAGAATACTGGGCTCCATTCACAAAGCGGTATCTTGCCACTTCCGAGGATACGGTAAGATACAGCACAGCGTTTTCAAGAAGTTTTATGAAAAAATGCTACGTAAATACCGCATGAGTTATTTTATGAAGTCATACGGTATTTTAGTAGTGAAAGCTTGCGTTAAAGTAATTCTGGGAGGTAGCCGGCGTATTTATTACCAGTAGTAAAGACCACATTGTTAAGGAGGGGGCGGAATCCGGTATCCTTAACAACCAGTAACTGTTATGGTTGTAAAAGTGGAAGTAAACCCATAGATTTACCAGTTGAAAAAAACAGTTACATTTTTGTCACATTGGACATGCTCTCAACCAAACTGTCAAACCATCCAATGGCTGGTGTCGTAACTGATCACATGTGCAGCAACTTTGCAGTTGAAAATTAAACAGAGGCCAAGATAGCAGCTTCCTTGGCTGAACATGATAGGAGGGTTTACTTCCGCATTAGGGGCCAGCGTGCCCCCCCCGAAGGGCCTGATATGGATTGGGGGTGCACACCGGCGAGCATACCAGACCACATGCCCTCAACATGGGGGGGTGCTTTGGGGCAGGGTTGGCTCTGGTATCCGGGCAGCATGCTTGGATAAGGGTCTGGTATGAATTTTTTGGGGACCCCACGGCATTGCTTAAATTTTGGCATAGAGGGTCCGTTCAAAATCAATACAAGACCCCAAGACTGTTTTTTTTTCCTAATTTTTCATTGCAGGCAATTCTTTTTTTTATATTCAGCTGTCAGCGGGCAACCCTGCTGACAGTTATGACACATTCCTTGTTGCCCGCTCCTTAACAACCAGTGCACATTCCATAAATACCAGGTGCCTCGATCACTACTTAATTACCGTATGCATTTAATTATTTATTTCCCTCTGTAAATTGAGTGTAACGCCTGTTCATGCGGTAAATGCATTTTGCGTTTTCAGCATTTTGCGGTAAATAACGCAGAACGGTATAGTGAATTGACAGTTTTAGGATTGTATGCAGTGATGGATCAAAGGTTTTTATCTACTGTCACTCTTCTACGTTCTATGTCAGTAGTGTGTCACTGTGCCTTGTGTTGCATTGTAATGTAGGTGCATTGAAGCTGGATACCTTTAGTTTGTTGGAGTGCCATTGAAAGCATGCGGCAAAAGCATGAGGCTGCCCAATTACAGATAATTGATACTGGATAAAATATCCAACTTCTGTACGCCTCTTTTCTGGTTATAGAAAGCAAATTTTGTGATGCCATGCAAGTATAACCTATATGGAAGGAAATCTAATTCCCACCTAAACAAAATACAATTTCAGATGTATCTTGGTTTGTATTCCAATCACAATGTCCAGGGTGAGCATGAAACTTTTTCACTTGTCAGTACCAAAATGTAGAAATGTGATGTCACTCACAATTATGATAATTGCCTATTGCTCTCTTCCTATCAATCTTTACTAATGATAAGGACAATCGTAAAACAACTTCAGGTTTTCAGCTACTCATAGATAAGGGACTGTAATGTGACATTTGGCATGCTGTATGTATGAGATGCTACTAGAACAGACAATGATATACACAAGTGTGTAGAGGAGATCACAATTAAAGCTGTTTTGCTATTTGTTTTGTTAGTATTAAAAAAACTACATTAGTGCAGTTCAGCAAGTGTATAGTTTACATTTTATATTGTTTGAAATTTTTATGATTGTATTTGATATGTAGATTCATAGGATTTTTTTCTTTGGTGTGTTCTAGACAGCGCAATCAACATAATTGCTGAGAAAACATATAAAACTAGTTGCAGGATTATCCACCTCGAGATTGTATTGTGTTCACTGAATCTGAGTAGACCAATAGACATACAGTGAGGTAATAGGAAGAGTACACTCACATTTTAAAGAAGAATAACATTTTTTTTTTACATTATTCAATTCCTGATGATATAAAGTACATGTATGTGCCCTGTAACACTAGCTTATACTTCCCAACTTTTTGAGATGGGAATGAGGGACACCTATCAGCAAAAGTATGCAGGCATAGGTCACACCCCTGGTCACGCAACCTTAAGGGCTCTTTCACACGGGGCGGATCCGTGCAGATCCGCCCCGTGAAGCTCCGCTTGCTCAGCGGGGATCGCTCCGTTGATCCCCGCTGAGCCGACGGATGACTGGGCAGTCCCCGCACACTGTGCAGGGACCGCCCTGTCAGAGCGCCGCTCTCCCCTATGGGGAATCGGATGACGACGGACCGTAGAGTCCGTCGTCATCCGATCCGCTCCGCCGACGGAAGGAAAAATAGGGTTTTCCTCCGTCACACTTTGGCAGAGCGGAGCGGAGCGGATGTCAGCGGACATGTCTCCGCTGACATCCGTGCCTCCATAGGGGTGCATGGAGGATCCGTTTTAGGTCCGCCTAAAAAACTGACAGGCGGACCTGAACGGACCTCCGTGTGAAAGGGGCCATAAGGAGAATTGTACAAAAAAAAACATGATTGGTTAAACCTATAAGTGCTTTTTTTTTACCACTACTATTCCTTAATATTGGCTATTGGAATTTCCAAATGCAGCAATTTAGAAACCAGATGAAAGGTTTAGTGCTGGAAAACACTTTTTGATAGATAAAAAGTGCATTTTATATTCATCTATATAGAACAGAGGGACATTGCTCCAAATCAGGGACAATTGGGAGCTAAGCTAGCTGCATGACATGCACCCCCCCCCCCTCTCCTTGGCTCACAGCCACCCAACACTTAGTAAGGAGACAGCTGCTTTCCTCGAAAATGCTGGGATTCGGAGAGAGGCGCTATAAAGCAAAGTGGACTTCTGCTTGTTAGTTGCAGTGTCGGGTGGCTGGTGGCCTGTGTGACATTTCAGCTAGTGTTACAGTGCATCTAGGCAGATGGGACAAAGTACTTACATGTACTTTGTCCAACTTGGAACTCAATAATGGAAAAAAAATTGTGATACTCTTTCTTTTGGGCTAGGTTGCCAGTTGGTGTCTGCATTTTCTTTCATTTTTTTATATGTTGTCAATTTATTTTTTTATACATTTTCTGTGTTTTTCATGTGTTTTACATGTGCTTCTATTAAAGTCTATGGAGCTAAATATGTACAAAAAAAAGCACCAGCATCCTTTTCCAAGTCACACAGAAGTGCATTGCTTAGGTGTGAATGGGTCCCATAGACAATAATGGGATTCTTCTTGTGTCATGTGACGGCCAAAGCATAGCAAATCACACAGGTGTGAATTGGGAATAAGAAGCAGGAAAGCTGTATATCTAGCAAATATGGCCACCTATATACATGTTATGTATTAAAACACGTCTGTAGGTTACTATTTAATTTATCCCCTTTCTTTGCCATCTGTGATAATGAGCTTTTTTACTTCTTGTACATCCAGGAACGGCATTCAGAATTCTGAATCTTCAGGTAACCTGAGCACTGGAGAGAACAGGGTGCAAGTTCTGAAGACACTTCCGGTGAACCTTTCCTTGAACACAGAGACTGTAGACTCCTCTAAGAGAGAACAGTATAGCAGCAATTTATCAAACAGTCCCTCTGCCCCCGCGTCCTCTGCCACCGTGGTAAAAGCAGAGGAATTTACACCAGTATTTATGTCACCCTCCGTGCCTTATAGAGGTGACAGTGAGGAACCAAGGAGTGTGATTTTTGAGCAAAGTCACTACGGAGGACATATCAGCCAACATACAGACTACCTCAAAGACGATCAGCGGAGTACTCCAGACAGCACATACAATGAAAGCTTCAAAGAAACTGAAGTAAATATTTGAATGACACCAGTATATATTGTACTTTTGGTAGCACCTAAACAGATCAAAACAAAATGTTTAGACTTCTTAGCGGTGACCCCCAGGGCCGCTGATAGGGGGGGACAACCAGCCCTCCTGTAGGGGGACCAGGCACACAGAGGGGCCCGAACAGCAGTAGGAATCAGTGTGGTTGGGCAGAGGGGCAATTATAGAAAAATGCCCTGTGCTGCTCTCTGCAGCACCTGAAAGACGGTTTCTCTTCCTCCCATCGGCATTCAGCTGCTGCAGAGAGAGACACAGGGCATCATTCCTTTAATTACTTCCCCCACACCGATTCCCCTCCCTGGTCTGCCCACTTCTGATCCCCCCGTGTGCCCCCCTGTTACTGTGCCAAGCCAAGCCCCCACCCGTGGCACTGCGGACTTCCCTGTCCTGTAAAAAAAATGTTTACAGGACAGGTAAATGATACATTTTTTAAATACAAATGTAAAAAAGATATTTAAAAAGGGCTAATTCACACAGGTTCTTTATTAGGTTTGTATTAGCTAATAATAATTTTAGTGTATTTTTAGTGAAAATATTGTTTTGATACATTGGGGGGGAGGGCGTCTGCCAGGTAGGCTGTACGAGGCCCCATAATTTCTAACAGCAGCCCTGGTGACCCCTATTGATCCTATTTATTAAAGTCTCAGGTGGAAGACTTGTCCAAGAAGCTCAGTGCAACCAGATTCTGCCCTTCATCTTTTTATTCCAACATAGGGGAATTCATATATGATATTGACATCTTGCTTGTGACAACAGCAACAATTTCTTCTTTAAATACTTTGACAAAGAAGGCCTTCTTTGGCTACAGAAAGTTTCCAGTTATTCCCTATGACCACATGATTATTCTAAATTTATAGGGCAAGAGCACTCACCGAATCAAAATCTAACCAGGGTGCATGAGTGAAAAATTGTTTTGCCTCCTTAAACAAATTACAGCCACAGTGTGCTTTGTGGTCACAGTAAGATAAATAAACCCTATTGTGACCTTTCTGTTACACAAGTGGGGACCATCTCTAATGCCCTCTACACACGATCGGATTTCCGATGGAATAAAATCCGATAGAATTTTCCGTCGGAATTCCGATGAAGCTGACTTTCATCAGTCTTGCCTACACACCATCAGACAAAATTCAGACCGTCCAAAACGCTGTGACGTAAAACACTCCAATGAGCCGAGAAAAATTAAGTTCAGTGCTTCTGAGCGTGCGTTGACTTGATTCTGAGCATGCATGGGTTTTTTCTCCGTTGGAGTTCCACACAGACGATCAGAACTTCCTATCTTTTTTTTTCCATCGGAAAAATTTAAAACATGTTCTATTTTTTAACACCGATGGAAGAAAGTCTGATGGGGCCCACACACGATCGTTTTTTCTGATGAAAATAGTCCATCGGAAAAACCGACCGTGTGTACAGGGCATTAGGGTTGCAGAGATTGCACTTGTTTGAAGTTCCTGAAGACGCAAAGGTATTTGCTGTCATTTCCAGCCAAACCATTCCTATGACAGTACAGGGAAAGATACACCCACAGCACTGTGACTTCTCCTCTAAGATGTTCAAATATTGCTTGTGTAACTGGACATCCAGAGTTGGTATACACAGCTCCCAACTGTCCTTCCTTTGGAACCAATCCCTCTATTCCTATAATTACTTAATATAATTAATTCTTTGTGGTCCACATAATTGGGGTTGTGGCACGGATGTGTCCTTTGCTTACATACTTTGTACTAAAAGGTCTACCTTTTTCTCATCCCAGAAAGTTGGAAGGTGTAGGTATATCAGGAAGCTATGTGGAAGGTCAAGTGGTGTAGATAGAAAAAGACCCTTACTTCCACTTCTCATCCACTTCTCATCATCTTGCCCAGTGGTAATGATAATGTGGTCAGAGCACACAAGTTAGTAAATAGAAACACGTGGCAGACGTGCCGAAAAAAAAGTAGGCAAATAGCATTACAATCCAACATATAAGTGCCCTATGAGCTTTTTAAGGTGACAGTATTTGGGCAAGTGGTGTTGTAGCAAACGGGTATGCCCATTGTTGGAGAGATCAGAAGATGAGCTAAAGCTAAAACCAGACTGTTTCTTTTGTACAGGGTTGCTCTGCTGTCACTAATCCCCGGAATGCTCATAAAGCTATGGCTTTATATACATTGTTGCTCCTGAACGTGAGTTTAGGAGCTTATGGTGTTTTTTTGCCAAAGCTCCTGAACTCAACTCAATAAAAGCCTATGTGTCCATGCACACAGGCTTTTACCAGAGTTTAGGAGCAACAGAGTTTAGGGGCAGTTAAACATCCCTCTAAACAGTTTGCCCAAAAATTTCAAATGTGTGTAAACGCACCTAAGTGCTAACCGCGTTTAGTACTTGGGTGTTCATTCATTTCAATGGCAAGCACTCTGCCCAATAAAGCGAATAAATGTCAAAGAGCTAAACGTGGCTAACGTTTAGCGTTTTTCTGCTGCCGGTAGAGTTAATGTTTGAGGCAGTTCCAGTGTACATGTAGCCTAAAACATAAACTGCTTACCGTATATACTCGAGTATAAGCCAAGTTTTTCAGCACATTTTTTTGTGCTGAAAATGCCCCCCTCGGCTTATACTCGAGTCACCTTTTTGTGCCTGATCTCCCGGACTTACCGGCCGACCCCAAACTTGGCACACATATAGCCACACTCTTCCTGTACATGTGTGCAAAGTTTGTTGTTCAAGGCCGGGCACCCCTTCCATTGACTCCCATGTCAAACGGTAATTTCTCTGGTGAATTTGGGGACCCGGTACCGGACGGTCCTAGGTCCCCAAAAAACTTTGCACACATGTACCCCCATTTCTCCTCTACACGTGTGCAAAGTTTTTTGTCTGGGGGACCTACGGTCGGGGAGCACAGATTTTTCAAAGCCCGGCACCCCTTCCATAGACTCCCATGTTAAACTTCAGTCTAGTAATGGACACAGTGAGGCATGGGCACAGTGAGGCATGGGCACAGTGAGGCAAAGTGAGGCACAGTGAGGAATGTATATGAACACCCTAGGCTTATACTTGAGTCAATAAGTTTTCCCATTTTTTTTTTGGTAAAATTAGGTGCCTCGGCTTATATTCAGGTCGGCTTATACTTGAGTATATACGGTACCATTTTCTTTGTTGTGAAGCTGCTACAGAACATACTCTAGGCACCGAATGAAGGCTGGTTATAGGTGAAAGTACACCTATTCATGGTTAAGAATCTAAAACCAATGTGCATGGCCAACTAAGATTATGATTCCCATGAATTTAACTGAGTTCAGTTACCTTTTATGTATTATAAGTCTCAGGTATGCAAGTGGTAGGCATCTTGGCTTTATCTCTGGCCAGATAACTTTTCTCACCCAGCCTTGTGATAGACAGTATGGTCACATAATCAAGCTGTCCTACTGAAGTACGTTGTGAAGCTAATATTTCAGAGGGCAATTGGATTCAATTTGGAACTACAGATCTTAGGTGCAATGTATATCAGTGGACAAGGCTTGGTGTCTGAGCAGATTTTTCCTGCCAACGTGTGCTGGATCACTAATATATACATAATATTGGGCACTACAGAGATGAATGGGGGCTATTCACTGCACATATGGGAACCGGGTATATACTGTATAGCAATTAAACAAACATGAATCTAATTATATGATTATTTCCTGCTGTTTTAGAAATACCGTGGCTCCTCTGTGACGGAGGAATTCTTGTATGATCAAACATCCAGGTAATATAAATGCAAGCATATATGTTTTTTTGCTGTGGCAATGAACTGTAAGAAATGTCAATGCTCTTGCAGGAGACATGGCTCATAAAGTTTGTTGAATTCAAAGATGTATGTAAGATTGTGGCTGTCAGATGTAATCATATAAAAAAGTTGTTGTTTTTCCCACAGCACTTTTCAGTATACTCTAGAAGCTACAAAATCTCTGCGTCAAAAACAAGGCGAGGGACCAATGACTTACTTGAACAAAGGCCAGTTTTATGCCGTAACCCTAAGCGAAACTGGAGCCAATAAGTGTTTCAGGCACCCTATCTCAAAAGTTCGGGTAAGAAATTTTACGATTGATTAACACTTATATTATTTTTAGTGTTCACAATTTTTCAACGTTATCCCACATTGATAAGGGTACATATATTAGGCTGAAGACATTTACATATGTATCTGTAAAAAACAAACAAACCTGAAAACACTACATTCTGATCATTAAGCCCTGTATGGTCGAAGCACTATAGGCATAAAATATTCCCCCTCCAAATTTTTGAATTCAGGAAGACCAAACCAAGTCCAAAAAAACATGGTTTGAAGAGTTATTCCGCGTACACACGTCCGTTTTTAATGTCATTTTTAAAACCGACGTTTTTCTCGTCGTTGTTTTTCTTGTTTCCTCTCAACCCTGTCTTGCGTACACACGATCATGAAAAAAAACGCTCGAGCAAAGCGCAGTGACGTACAACACGTACGACGGCACTATAAAGGGGAAGATCCGTTCGAATGGCGCCACCCTTCATGTTAGTAAAGTTTGTTGAGCGACGATTCGCGCTTTTCAGCCTCGTGCTTTTCAGTCCGTTACAGCGTGACGAATGTGCTATCTCCATTACGAACGCTAGTTTTACCAGAACGAGCGCTCCCGTCTCATACTTGATTCTGAGCATGCGCGTTTTTTTTCCCCTCGTAAAAGCATACACACTACCGTTTTTCACGACGTTAAAAAAAACGACATGAAAAACGACGTGAAAAAATAGAGCATGTTCGAAATTTTTAATGGCCGTTTTTCACGTCGTTAAAAATGCTCTGGAGCCTACACATGATCGTTTTTAATGCCCAATTTAAAAATGCCATTTTTAACGTCATGAAAAACGATCGTGTGTACGCAGCATTAGGTATGGAGGAACTGGAGTGGCCTGTGCAGAGCCTTCGACTTCAACCTACTGAACATCTTTTGGGATGAAATGGAAAGCTGATTGTGAACCGGGTCATTTGTCCAACATCATTACCTGACCTCACACATGCTACTTTGAGTAAATATTATTTATTATCCCACAGACACATTGCAAAGTCTTGTGGAGCACCTTCCCAGAAAAATAGAGGCTGTTATAGGGTGCTAATGTCCTCCAGAAGAATACATTTATACATTTTTTCCTCCCGAGATCAGTTGGGAGGGAGTTGCCTGCAGAAGTCATAATGCATGTTTAAGAAAAAATCTTTTGTTTAAAAAAAAAAGTATTTTAACCTCCCTGGCGGTACGATTATGTCTGATTTTTGAATGTCAAAATTGGTACATTGTTTTGCATGGAAATTCGTTCTTTTATATTGTAGGCCCATAATTCTTAGGAATAACTCACTTAAATCTGTCCAAACAAGAGTCTAGTAGACATCCCGGGTATGATAAAGTTTGAAACACAAAATCATAAATTATAATATAAAAAATAACTCAAAATAATTATAAAAAATAATAATATAATAATAATAATAAATTTTATTTAATGATGTAATCAAATCAAAAACACTGAAATTTGACCAAACAAGGGTGCAATATTACTAGTCTCTGTAATACTGACACAGCGGGAGGACATTGCAGGATCCTAGGGACAAGGTAAGTACCTGTACCTGGATCAATCACTTGTAATCAAACCGGTGTCATGTCCAGTTCCTCTCTCCCCTCTCTGTACCGATCAGTACAGTGCGAGGGGAGAGGGAGAGAACGGTTGCAGCAGCGCTGTGGGCTGAATGTGTAGTGCCCACAGTGCTGTTCTGTGACAACTGTAGCCTCTGCCATCCCTCCACCATACTCTGCCATCCCTCTGCCATCCTGCCATCCCTCCACCATACTCTGCCATCCTGCCATCCCTCTGCCATCCTGCCATCCCTCCACCATACTCTGCCATCCTGCCATCCCTCTGCCATACTGCCATCCCTCCACCATACTCTGCCATCCTGCCATCCCTCCACCATACTTTGCCATCCTGCCATCCCTCCACCATACTCTTCTACCCCTCCGCCATACTCTGCCATCCCTCGATACTCTGCCACTCGGATCAATCACTTGTAAACAAACCGGTGTCATGTCCGGTTCCTCTCTCCCCTCTCTGTACCGATCGGTACAATGCGAGGGGAGAGGGAGAGAACGGTTGCAGCAGTGCTGTGGGCTGAATGTGTAGTGCCCACAGCGCTGCTCTGTGACAACTGCAGCCTCTGCCATCCCTCCACCATACTCTGCCATCCCTCTGCCATCCTGCCATCCCTCCACCATACTCTGCCATCCTGCCATCCCTCCACCATACTCTGCCATCCTGCCATCCCTCCACCATACTCTGCCATCCTGCCATCCCTCTGCCATCCTGCCATCCCTGCACCATACTTTGCCATCCTGCCATCCCTCCACCACACTCTGCCATCCTGCCATCCCTCCACCATACTCTGCCATCCCTCCATACTCTGCCATCCCTCCATACCCTGCCATGCTCAGCCATCCATCCCATCCACCCCCAGCCATACTCAACCATACCCAGCCATACTCGGCGATACCCAGCCATACCCGGTGATACCCAGCAATACTCGTGATACCCAGCCACTCGGTGATACCCAGCCATACCCAGGCATACTCAGTGATACCCAGCCATACCCGGCCATACTCGGTGATACCCAGCCATACTCGGCCATATTTGGCCGTACCCAGCCATACTCAGCCGTACCCAGCCATACCCAGCCATACTCAGCCATACTCGGCAATACCCAGCCGTACCCAGCCATACCCAGCCGTACTCGGCAGTACCCAGCCATACTCGGCAGTACCCAGCCATACCTAGCCGTACCTAGCCTCTGTATGTGGCCAGGCTGTGGAAGACTCCCACATGTGGTATTGCTGTACTCAGGAGGAGTAGGAGAATCTATTTTGGGGTGTCATTTTTGGTATGTACATGCTATGTGTTAGAAATATTGTATGAATGGACAACTTTGTGTAAAAAAATGCGTTTTAATTTTCTTTCCACATTTTCCAAAAACGTTTAGAAAAAAATTACATGTTCAAAAGACTCATTATGCCTCATAGATTATACGTTGGGGTGTTTTCTTTCCAAAATGGGGTTATTTTTGGGCCGTTTCCATCGTCCTGGTGCTCCCAGGACTTCAAAAGTGTAAGAGGTAGTCAGGAAATTGGATGTCTAACTTATGCTCCAGAACGACTGAAGGTGCTCCCTGCATGTTTGGCCTTTGTATGTGGCCACGCTGTGTAAAAGTCTCAGACCTGTGGTATTGCCATACTCAGGAGTAATAGCAGAATGGGTTTTGATGTGTACCGTAATTTGTGGTATGCATATGCTGTGCGGGAGAAATAACCTGCTAATATGACAATTTTGTGAAAAGAAAAAATAAACTTGATTTTCCAAAGAATTTTGGGAAAAAATTACAACTTCTAAAAACTCACCATGCCTCTTACTAAATACCTTGGAATGTCTTCTTTCCAAAAAGGGGTCATTTGGGGGGTATTTGTACTTTCCTGGCATGTTAGGGTCTCAAGAAATGAGATAGGCCGTCAGTACTTCAGGTGTGATAAATTTTCAGAGATTGGCGCCATAGCTTGTGGACTCTATAACTTTCACAAAGACCAAATAATATACACCGATTTGGGTTATTTTTACCAAAAATATATAGCAGTATAAATTTTGGCCAAAATTTATAAGAGAAAAAGTATTAATTTGCAAAATTTTATAACAGAAACAAAGAAAATTTAATTTTTTTACCGAATTTTCAGTGTTTTTTCTTTTATAGCGCACAAAATAAAAAACCCAGTGATGAATAAATACCACCAAAAGAAAGCTCTATTTGTGGGAAAAAAAGAACAAAAATTTCATATGGGTACATTGTTGCATGACTGAGTAATTGTCATTCAAATTGTGAGAGCACCGAAAGCTGAAAATTGGTCTTGTTAGAAAGGGGGTTTAATTGCCAAGTGGTCAAGTAGTTAAAGCGGAGGTCCACCCTAAAAAAAAAAAAATAGCCAAAAAGGCTCCAAAAAAAAAGTATACTTACCAGAAATGGCTGTTGCTAGGCAGATCGTCCTAATCTGCCACTTCCTCGTCCACGGTGATCTTCTCTATTCTCCTCCTCACGTTGCCTCCTGGGAAATGGGGCGTGCTGTCTTCTGGGAACTGTGTGTCTCCCAGAGGACAGACACCCATTCACAAAGCGCCGCGCGACAGTAGGAAATGGGCAGTAAAGCCGCAAGGCTTCACTGCCTATTTCCTTTAGTGAGGATGGCGGCCCGGCACACGATCCTGAGGATGGATCCGCCTCGGGCGGCCGACATCACGGGCACGCTGGACAGGTAAGTGTGCTTTCTAAAAGTCAGCAGCTACAGTGTTTGTAGCTGCTGACTTTAAAAAATAAAATTTCCCAGCTGGACCTCCGCTTTAAAGTACAGTCTCTCTCCCACTCTCCTAATCGACACAATATACAGAAATATTGCTCTGTAGTCCAAGATAAGCATTTGGGGGAGTAATTGACATGGTCAACATTATTTTTTGCAATTATCAGATATAACAATTGCTTCCAATGGTACATTTAATTTAACAGGCCCAAACAGATAAAACAAGAGAAGTTCATTGTTAGGGTTTATATATACCGTACTTTTAGCAACCGGATCTTAAGAGCACCATCGTATATCTATGGCCAGCATATGGGATATGAATAACCTCAGAAGATAATGTTGGGGCATCAACAGGAGAAGCAAAGTTAATTGCCTGTTTAAGTTTACAGTCATCCCATCCCCCACTGTGTGAGCAGAAATAGGCATATATTCCCATCTTACAAATTGTGTAAAGATCATACAATATGCATTAAACAGAATACGTGTCTGCCACATGTCCGAAAGATCTTTAGACAGTCTGTTCATTTCATATAAAGCAACAGATGACAATTGTGTGTGGAAAAACAAAGGATCTGTAAAGGACAGCATGGAAAGGAAGGATAGCACATAAAGATAATGACAATCAGAATAAAGTTAAATAATCACCTATACTGAATTATGAAAGAAATGTTTTGAGGTTGTTGCTCCAATTTCTCCAGGTACCGGTAGTGGAAAGTTTGCAGTTAAAATTCTCTTTGTAACCTCTGCTGTTACAATGGCAGCTACAGATGTTTAAGTTTCCCCTTGAGGCGCCCTCTTTAGATGAGCTGAATGGACAATGTGTGACAGCCATATATTTCACAGGTAATAGTGTTTCCATTGTCAGACGAAATTATGGGTAGTAGAATAGTAGGAAACCCATACTGAGTGGCTTCCTAAACGGTACCTCTTGCCTTCAAGATGGGTGCCTGTAGGAACAGGTTGGCTGTAAAGTAACTGAATAGGTCAATGCCTTTGAACACTGGCATGAACATGGGAAAGTGTATAATCAAGCATCAAAAATGTCCTAGTGTAAAAAAATCTGTACAATTAGTTTTTGTAAATCTATCTGTATATGTTTTGCATAGATATAAAAAAACAAAAAGACTACAAACTCCAACGACCTAACCGGTGCAGGGGGGGTCGCTGGTAATACTACATGTAGCGGGGGTTTAAATTTAGGGGGATACACCTGGGTGGTAGTATGACCCAGGTGTGTATAAATCATGAAAGGATTTAGACCATTGTTAATTCGTGGAGGACTTGGTGGTGTACTGTTCTCCTTGGCCTGTGGGTGGCGGGGTTCCCACAGGTCTAAGGTAGATTCACTGCCCCAGTGCTGGCCTTTTTGTCCCCTTCCGGCGATGATACGGCGAGGGCGGGGAACCCGCCGTGGCGTCATGGGAGGAGATAAAGGGGAGAGACGCCCTCACCACGAGGTCTGTTTCCTGCATCTTCGGCCTGGGTGTGGGCGGTTCGGAGTTCCAGCCCAGGCGCCCTAGGCCTGGCCAGAGCGGAGTTGGCGTCCATCCCAGGCACCTTCAGCCTGGGGTGAGGTACTACACCAGAGGCCTGGGGCCCAGTGACTTCGACTGGGTCCCGCAAGGGCGGAGGAGTCAGAGGGTCCCTGAGGTGGATGGGGCCCATGTCTGAGGTGAGGAGGCCGGGGAGGTCACCCGTCTGAAGAGTCTGGAGCAGCATCAACCCGGTGACGGATGGGCCTTCGGTAACTCCCTTGGAGGGACATCTTCCCCCTGACAGGGGCCACAACGCAGCGAAGGTACTCCTATCTGCATTCTATAGAGTCGCTGGTAGAGACTCACAAGTTCCAAGTTCTCTCTAGCCAAGGCTATAGTAACCGCTGGTGAAACCACAGTGGTTTAGCGTACAATCAGGATAGTGCCTCGACCTGCTCACCCCACCGTATTGAACTGTTATTGGGTCTCAACCAGTTGGCTGGCCAAGAACTGTTTGATTGTGAGTGTGACAATAAAACAAGTGTTGGACCCTAATCGGTGTGTGGTACTCTGGTTAATGGGAGCAAAGGGAAGTGTCAGCACAGCAAGACTTGGTCATTAACTGAAACGCACAGGCCCGAGGAAAATAACTGGTACTGGCCTTCACCTCACTCACTGCCATGGGGAGGACATGGGCCGTAGCGCATCTTACTTTCACATACAAAATACCACTAGACGAAACGGATGGAGTGAGGGCGCTACATACACATAGGGTTTTTTTCATTGTTAGATTCCCTAATGTGATGAATCAGGAACCAGTCCACAAAACCAAAAAACAGAAAAGCTACAGAGCATCTTCCTTTATGAATACATACAAATGGGCAAAATAGTAATGAAAAGATACGCAACTTCCAGGGGTTAGCGAAAAGTTCAATAGGCGGGATCATCCGCTGTGGAGGGTTCCTTCATGCACCTTGACCAGACAATACGATACATCTGCGCACAAGCATATATGAGGGAGGGGGCTTTAAATATTTAAGAAAAAATAAAATGATTTATTGAATTCATTTTTCCACTGTTGCTTCAATTTTTTTTCGTATTTTAGTCGACTAAAATCGAATGGATTGAGTCAAATTGTAATGCATTATTTAAGCATTTCTTTAGAATTGCCAAACTCATTATATACTCCTGGAATAAAAACATGTTATTATTTATGGTATTTAAGGTTTGAACATGCACTACGGACACAGATTTAGTCGTTGTGATATATAACGTTTTTATAAATAAACCACGTTTCATAAAAAAAATAAAAAATATTGCTTTTTGACAAACAAAAATGCAACTTTAAAAATATGTAAAAAAATTAAAAATAAAACTGTAAGCTTCATTTGCTGTGATGCCATTGCACGTTATACCTGAATACATTACCAACAATAAATATTATGAAAAAAAAAATAGGAAAAGCCTTTTTCTTATTTTTTGTTTTCTTTCAGCAGCTTAGTAGATACCCCTTTTTTTCCTATGTGGTAGTGCAGTGTTAAATTTGACAACAAATTTCAATTTAGTTTTAGTTATAGTTATAGTCTTTTGACTAAAATGTAATTAAAATTGTAGTCATATTTTAGTCATTGAATTGTTTTAGTCATATTTTAGTTGACTAAAAATGTGTTGATTTAGTCAACGAAAATATTTTTGTCAACGAAATGAACACAATGTTTGATAGCCAGATTATGCAGCATGGTACATCATGATAAGATTTGTGACTTTGAATGGAGAGTATAACAGTATTTTTCCTTGTCAAGCATAGGCAATGGAACCTTGACATTAGGAGATCCGAAGCACCACTTTATGGCAGATCTTGTCTTCTGACTTGCCCAGCTATAGCATTTCTCTGCAAGTGTTGTGGTCTTGCAAACTGGTGTCATCTGCCATACATACATAAAATACTCTACTTACATACATAACATTTAAGGAGGTTAATATGCAAATACGAGAATAGATTAGAAGTTGTGGAAATACACAGCGTACTTTCCAATGTATTAACAAAATCAGGAGTCACGTTGGGTCTACAATGGACATAGTAGACTTTTACCTTCCTCCCAAAAGAAAGAAACCATAGCTTAGCAATAAAATGTAGGTAAGGACAACACTGACAGGGGGTTTAACTTTTTTCTTTGCTCTTCTCTCTAACATGGCTCATGAACATTATAGGGGCATCAAGAACACATTTTTCAAGAGTACAGTACAGTAAAGCATGGAAACATGTGGTTGATGCACATGAAATGAACATGGATTGCATACTTTGGGTTACTTGTGATGCAAAAATGTAAAAACAGAAGAACAAGGGCAAACAAATAACCCCAGTCTGTGGGAGGGTGAGCCCAGACATCTTTATGTAAACGTTGTTTCCCACAATAACCCTTGTAGCAGCAATGTGTATCTGTGTAGCAGCAGCTAAATACTGGCTGCTTCTCTTGGAGCAAGAGCACCAATGTGGACTGCTTTGTCATTGGCTTAGGTATGTCTTGGGCCATGACATTCAGGGAATGACTGGAAAAATAAATATAGGATTGACTGATTACATTAGGGAGTTTCAAGAGAGTTCTACTTTTAAAAGGCATAGTATGGTCATGCATGATGCACTTACCCACAAGCCAGTCCAATGGCATAGCTTCTTGGTGGAATTTGGTGGAAAATCCAGAGTTGACACTGAGAATATGAATACATACATCACACACAACTTGAACATTTCCTGAAAGGAAATTCTTGTGCTTTCTTTACATCTCCTCCCGTTGATGTAAGGCAATTGATACAATCATGCAATCAATTGTAACCAGTGAATGGGGCATATGGGCTAAGCAATAAAAGCCTTTCTGGTAGCCAGTGACTCACCATCAGATGGGGGAAACAGGTTAGGGAGATTGGAGTTGATTTACTAGCAAATCTTGTTGGAAAATTGATAAAAATAGAGTCAAGGTGGAAAATGTAATCTGGTAAAAAAATGTTTGACTCTTGGGTGAAAGTTGGGTGAAAACAATGATAATTAGGCCCCCTAGTGTCTAATCAATTACACTGAATGCTTCATGCCACCATTACATTCAGCACTCTTTTCCTCTCTATTAGGCCCCATTTACACCTGAACGTTTTGTAGCTTGAAGCTCCAAAACACTTGAGGAGAGAAATTCAATGCATCTCTATGGAATCTTTTTAAATCTCCACTCCAAGTCGTCTGAAGCCAAATGCCTGAAGCTCAAAAAGTTTTGGAGCTACTTTTGTAGCTTGATTCAGGCAGATTGGTGCATTTTTAAACCATTTTTACCCATAGAAATGCATTAAAACGCACGATAATAATAAACAAATACATAAATAAAATAAATACATATACAAATATAATAATAATAATTATAAAAGTAAAATAATTTAACCCTTAACCCTAACCCTGGTGTTTATTTATTCATTTTGTTAGGGTTAACCCCTAACCCTAAACCTGGTGTTTATGTATTTCTTTTTCTTTCTTTCTTTATTTTGTTAGGGTTAGGGTTAACCCCTAACCCTAACAAACAACCAATAAATAATAATAATAATAATAATACAATTAAATAAATAAACAGCAGGAAGAAGAAGATGCAGTGGATGAAAAAGCTGAAAAACATGAATAATGAAACAGATGATATTTTTATCTACTGGCTAATAAAAAAACGCCAAAGCTCAAAAACACTTTAAAAAACGCTGTACAAAAAAATGTGCGACAAAACACCCCAAAAAAATGCACAAAAACTTGATGCTCAAGTGTGAATGGAACCTTACATGCTGAGCCTCTTTCCACTGTATTTCAGGCTGAAAAATTACAAACTAGCTACTTAAAATGCCCAGCAAGGAAAGGGTTAAAGCAACAAGAACATATTATGCAGAGTTTATCATGCATACAATTAATTCCAAAGACTCTTTTCAGCAAGCTGAAAAATAGTTAGAATGTTATCTCATCTACAGGAACAGAACAATAGAAATAATGTCCTGTCATCTACACTCGCCAGCCTGTAAACTGAGGATTGTTACTATGACTTTTTTTAAAAACTATTTATTTTTAATAATCAAAATTTTATTAAGTTTTGTATGTCAGACAAAGAAAATACAGAATATAAAAATACACAGGTAGACATGGTGCACTTGTCAGGTTCATACAGCAGGAACAAATCTAACATAGTCAATGTGTGATCAAACTTTACAGGTCTGGTGCGTAACATTCCAGAGAAGACACAAGGGTCCTCCGCCTGCACACCACGCCATCGTCAGCATTTAAAACCCATTCTGATACATGCTTCTGATAGTCAGTTATTTGTGTTCTGCCATTAATTGTTTCCATCGGTTTTATCTCTGCAGAGCGTCATCATGGTTGTGTTCAGTGAAGACAAAAACCGTGACGAACAACTGAAATACTGGAAGTACTGGCACTCGCGGCAACACACTGCAAAGCAACGCGTCCTGGATATTGGTAATTCTCATCAATAACTGTATTTTATTTGAGTTTGCTGCTATTTTTTCTTTGTATATTATTTATGTATTTAACCTCCCTGGAGGTATGATTATTTCTGATTTTAGGTGCTAAAAGCGGTACAATTATTTTGCATGGAAATTTGGCGTTTTATATTGTAGGCCTGTAATTCTTAGGAATAGCTCACTTAAATCTGTCCAAACAAGAGTCTAGTAGACATCCCAGGTATGATAAAGTTTGAAACACGAAATCATAAATTATAATATAATAAATAACTATAAATAATTATAACAAATAATAATGTAATTATAATAAAAATTATTCAATAATGTAATCAAATCAAAAACACTGAAATTTGCTCAGTTGCAGAATTGTCGCTGTCATTACTTTCAGTGTTTGATGACGAATTTCCCCACAAATCGCTATCGCTCAATTCTGCAAGTGATTCTAATTTATTATCGCTGTTTTCTAGCTGGTCTAAAACCACTTTTGACGTAAAGGGACACTTTTTGGTTGCTATGGACAATCTCCAGTTTCCAGGCAGAAAGAACAGTGTTTATAATATAAAACTGCATGCAGGACACTGGACAGACCACTAGGGACAAAGGGGATGTGTATTTATTTAATACAGTACTGTAATCTGTAAGATTACAGTATACTGTATGTGTATTGTGTGTTTCACTTTTTTTAATTTGGCGCCGATCTCAGCCCCCGTGCGTCGCAACGCTCTCAGGGAACGGAGCTTGGCACTGTGTGTGAATCGAGCGAGACACGGCTCGCAGACACAGCGGGGAGACATCCAGGGGACAAGGTAAGTAACTTTCCCTGTATACTGCGATGCAGCCCGAGTCTGACTCGGGGTTACCGCTTTTGGTATGAAAAATTCACCCCGAACCAAACTTGGGAATACCGCCAGGGAGGTTAAGTAAAGAATGCAGGTTTGACAATAAAATACATATATGACTGCACTGTACAATGGAATACATATCTAAATAATGAACAATATACAGTGCCTCGAAAAAGTATTCATACCCCTTGAAATTTTCTACATTTTGTCATGTTACAACCAAAAACGTAAATGTATTTTATTGGGATTTTATGTGATAGACCAACACAAAGTGACACATAATTGTGAAGAGGAAGGAAAATGATAAATGGTTTTCAATTTCTTTTACAAATAAATATGTGAAAAGTGTGGGGTGTATTTGTGTTCAGCCCCCCTGAGTCAATACTTTGTAGAACCACCTTTCACTGCAATTACAGCTGCAAGTCTTTTTTGGGGATGTCTCTACCAGATTTTCACATCTAGAGAGTGACATTTTTGCTCATTCTTCTTTTGCGAAATAGCTCAAGCTCTGTCAGATTGGATGGAGAGCGTCTGTGAACAGCAATTTTCAAGTCTTGCCACAGATTCTCAATTGGATTTAGGTCTGGACTTTGACTGGGCCATTCTAACACATGAATATGCTTTGATCTAAACCATTCCATTGTAGATCTGGCTGTATGTTTAGGGTCATTGTCCTGCTGGAAGGTGAACCTCCGCCCCAGTCTCAAGTCTTTTGCAGACTCTAAAGCCCCGTACACACGATCGGATAACCTATGGATTTTCGTCCGATGGATTTGACCATCGGAAATCCGATGAAACTGTTTTTCATCAGTCTTGGCCACACACCATCAGTCCAAAAACCGACCGTTCCAAACGCGGTGACGTAAAACACTCCGATGAGCCAAGAAAAATTAAGTTTAATGCTTCTGAGCATGCGTCGACTTTATTCTGAGCATGCGTGGGTTTTTTATCCGATGGACTTGCTCATAGACGATCGGAAATTCCCATCGGTTTTTGATCCATCGGAAAAATTTAAAACAAGTTCTATTTTTTCCATCCGATGGAAAAAAGACCGATGGGTACCATACACGATCGGTTTGTCTGATGAAAACCATCCATCGGACGGTTTTCATCAGTTAAACCGATCGTGTGTACGGGGCTTTACAGGTTTTCTTCTAAGATTGCCCTGTATTTGTCTCCATCCATCTTCCCATCAACTCTGACAAGCTTCCCTGTTCCTACCGAAGAAAAGCATCCCCACAACATGATACTGCCACCACCATGTTTCACAGGGAGGATGGTGTGTTCAGGGTGATGTGCAATGTTAGTTTTCCGCCACACATAGCGTTTTGCTTTTAAGCCAAAAAGTAAAATTTTGGTCTTATTTGACCAGAGCACCTTCTTCCACATGTTTGCTGTGTCCCCCACATGGTTTCTCACAAACTGCAAACAGGACTTCTTATGGGTTTCTTTCAACAATGGCTTTCTTCTTGCCACTCTTTCATAGGCAAGATTTGTGGAGTGCACGGCTAATAGTTGTCCTGTGGACAGATTCTCCCACCTGAACTGTGGATCTCTGGATCCCAATAAAATACATTTACAAATTTGGTTGGAACATGACAAAATGTGTAAAATTTCAAGGGGTATGAATACTTTTTTAAGGCACTGTGTATAGGGGTTGATTTACTAAAACCGGAGAGTGCAATATCTGGTGCAGCTCTGCACAGAAACCAATCAGCTTCTAGGTTGTATTGTCAAAGCTTAATTGAACAAGATGAAAATAGAAGCTGATTGGCTACCATGCACAGCTGCACCACATTTTGCACTCTCCAGTTTTAGTAAATCAACCCCAATATGTATAATGTAAAGGGATGGGCAGCATAGGCACAGAGGAAGGGATTGGGGGGTGGTGTATGTGTCTGGCTCGCTCATGCTGAATTATGGTCATTTTGGAAAAAACATCACTAGGCGTATGTGCTGTCCCCTCCCCAACTCATAGTGAGAATTGATAAATTGGCCTAAGCATACTGACTATGTACCAATCCCATACAGACCAGGCAGTTGGCTTAGTACACTTGAAAAGAATAAAAAGATGGATCATAAATCAGCGTTCTTTACTTAGACTGGTTCAGTTTGGTTTGTTTCATAAATCCACCTACATACATAAGACTTGTGTGTTAGGGGTCAGAGCTGTGTTATGTGGTGAACCGCACCTTTATGTGATGTTTTAGAGCAGCCCTTGGCTACCGTTCCCAGTTCTCTATTGTCACCCCACCATGTCCAATCAAGTGCACGCTAATTGCAAATCTGTCACATGATCTCCAAAATGTAAACGCTTTTCAGGTGTCAGGATTATAGAACAACAAATAGCACAATATACAATATAATTCATCGTCAGAGGCACTAATAAAGGACCGCTTTTACAGGTTTATTTATTGGTTTAGTGCTGTGACTATGTACATTGTGCAACTAGGAATAGTCTTTTAAAGTGGTTGTAAAGAGACATGAAATCTGAACAAAACACATATTTCTATGATCTTTACTACTCTCCAAAGCACTAAGTGTCATTTCTGTCTGCTGTCTTGTTCCTCTGCTGCAGAGGCATAACTAGAACCTTCAGGGCCTCAGTGCAAGAAACCATGAAGGGCCCCTCCAGCTGGTGCCCTTTCCTCCCATCGTCAGACCCTTAATTAGGGTCCTGCAGCGGGCCCCATTCCTGCTGTTTTGGGTTCCCCCCACGGTGGTGGAACGCCAAGGCCCAGTCACAAGTGCGACCTTTGTGACCCCAGTAGTTCCGTCACTGGTGTTTAATCTCCATCTTTGCAGCCTCAGCTGCACAGAATGAATGGACAAGAATAACTCTGTACAGAGCTTCCTGTTCATTCATAAACGGAAGCATAGTAAACACAGTTTACTTTGCATCAGCTATAAATAAAAAAAAAATGGAGCATGGGTCGGGTCGCAATCGCGACCCCTGTACATTCGACTCTGCTCTTCTGCCTTTATGAGTCACTTCTGACAAGTTTTCCTAACACCAAGAGAAAAAAGGTGACAGGGGGGAGCTCAAGCACACAGCCTGTGATTGACAGCCTCAGCTGTGTTCCTGTGTGCTGTGTGGAGGGGACTGTCTTTTCCCTACAGTCAGCTCTCAGAGATCTTGTACAGTGTGTAACTGCATCTCCTCTGCTTTACGAGTCAGTGAAAAATCCTTTTTTCTCTGAGTTTCAACAAGGATGTACAGGACAAATGGCTGCAGATAAACAGGAAACACTTATGTAGAAGGATTTGTTTAACTACTAGTCGACCGCGCTATATCCAAATAATGGCTACAGCCCGGTCGCCTAATTCTGGGGTGCCGACATATGATGGCGTCCCGTGATTGCGCCTGCCGTGCCTCTGGACACTGCTGATCACAGATTGAGATAAAGAGCCAATCAGCGGCTCTCTACCATGTGATCAGCTGTGTCCAAATATAGCTGATCACAGAGGTAAACAGATGCCATTATTGGCACTCCTTTCATCATGCTGACAGCATGAAGAGAGGAGAGCCGATAACCGGCTTCTCTAAAAGGCAAATCTACACTTATAATCAGGGCACTGATTATCCGTATCCTGATTATCAATGCAGTCCCACCAGTGCTGGCAATCTTTGCCTACCAGTGCTGCCAATGAGTGCTGACAATCAGTGCCTCCTCATCAGTGTCACCTATCAGTGCCACCTACCAGTGCCCATCAGTGTCACCTATTAGTGCCCATTAGTTCTGCCTATCAGTGCTCATCAGTGCTGCCTATCAGTGCCCATCAGTGCAGCCTATTAGAGCCCATCAGTGCAGTCTTATCAGGACAAATCAGTGAAAGAGAAAGATTACCCGTTTGCTAAATTTTATAACAAACTATGAAAACATTTTTTTTTTCCAAAAATTTTAGTCTTTTTTTGTTTATTTAGCAAAAAACAAATGGTGATTAAATACCACCAAAAGAAAGCTCTATTTATGTGAAAAAAATTATAACAATTTTGTTTGTGTACAGTATTGCATTACCACGCAATTGTCATTCAATGTGTGACAGCGCTGAAAGCTGAAAATTGGCCTGGACAGGAAGGGGGTAAAAAGTGCCCGGTAGGCAAGTGGTTAATCTCCGTGTATCACCTGTGGCCAGTCACTTCATTGGGTATAGATAAGGGCTTACGACCTCTTTAACTGATCTGACCACAGAAGAATGAAATCTAGTTGGCTGGAATTAGTTACTCTGCTTTACACACTAAAATTTTTCTTTGCAGCACCTTATTTTATTAGGCCTATTAAAAAAACTCAAATAATGTGTTTAGGTCTAAATTGTTACCTTATAGTATAGTAACCCAAAAACAAGATTTTATATATTGCAGCTTACCTTTCCTTAGATGTGGTGGCTGAATTTGTTTTATTTTTTCCGTTTATTCCCTCTTTATTTTCACCTGGTGATCCTGCTAGTAAAACCTTTCTGTCTTAGGGTGAGAACACCCTGGGGTTAATTTACTAAGGGCAAATAGACTGTGCACTTTTGAAAGTGCAGTTACACTCTGCAAGAGCAGTTGCTCCAGAACTTAGTAAATGAGGGAGAACTCTGCTGACTTCCATCATCCAATCATATGCAAGCAAAAATGCTGTTTTTATTGTTTTCCTTGCATGTGATTGGTTGTTCTTTGTAAAGTGAACCTTTACCTTATTTACTAAGCTCTGGAGCATCTGCACTTGCAGAGTGCAACTGCACTTTCAAAACTGCACAGGCTATTTGCCTTTAGTAAATCAACCCCATGTATGGTTACCCTAGGATAGGAAGGAGCAGCATGGTTACCCTAGGATAGGAAGGAGCAGCATGGTTACCCTAGGATAGGAAGCTTCCATAACATAGAGGGGGTGTTATGTGTAGCGGGTATTTGAATTTAGGGGAAGCATCTGGGTGGTAGTGTAACCCAGATGCACTAATTGCTAGGGGATCCGGGACCTTTTTCTGGTTCTTGGAGGACTCTGGTGGTGTGAGGTTCCCTGTGGTCCACAGGTGGCGCTGTTGCCCTGGGCCGGAGCTGAACTCACACCGCAAGACTGTGCCTTTTTGTCCTTCCCTGGAGCTGGTACAGCGGGGCGGGGAACACGCTGTGGCGCAAAGGGAGAGGGGATAAAAGGGGCGGACGCCCTTACCACGGGGTTCAGAGTGGAGAGTTCGGAATGGGAGTCGGAGGACTCGGCCACACCCAGGCACCTTCAGCTTGGGTGCTGGCGTTCCAGTGCTCCAGGCCTAGGTGCCCTTGGCCTGGCCGGAGCGGAGATGGAGTCCATCCCAGGCACCTTTAGCCTGGGGTGAGGTACTATGGCGGATGCCTGGGGTGAGGTACTATGGCGGATGCCTGGGGCTCAGTACCTTCGACTGAGTTCCGCGAGGGTGGAGGAATCCGAGGGGGCCCTAACTCCTTGGGTGACCATGTCTGAGTTTGTGAGATCTGGTGTGCGGAACTTCTCTGGAGAGTCCAGTGCAGCATCGCTGGTGACAGAGAGGCCTCCGGTTTCTCCCTTGGACGGATTTCCTTCCCCTGACAGGAGCCATGCTAGCGAAGGTAATTCATGTTCTACCTCATATGGTCAGTGACCGTGACTATTCGCCACTGGTGATATCACAGTGATTAGTAGGAGAAGGGAAAGGATTGTGCCTCAATCTATCCCCATTATTACTCAGTAGAAGAAACTGTTTGTTGTTTGCCAAGAAGAATAAAACTGAGTTGGACCTATTCACTGTGTGGAACTCTGGTTACTAGGAGCAAAGGAGTCAGGGACGAAGTACTGGACTTGACTCTAGGACACCTAAACAAAACCCAATCTTCTGGCCTTCACCTCTTAGCTATGGAGGACATGGGCCATAGTGTATCTCATCCCTTCCCCCAGCACTGAGACCCCTAGACGAAGAAAGACAAGCCGAGTATAAGAAGGGGAGAGAGGGGTGAGGCCGCTACATATGTAGTCCACAGAGAGACCTAGGTCGATTCTAACCAGTAACAGCAGATACAGAGAGCATAGGAAGTTATCAGCTCACAAGAGTTCTAGCAGGATCAACATGTACAGTATTTTTTTGTACTTATCAAACAGATATAACAAAGTCATTGCAATGACATAATTAACAGACTAAAATAAAAGTTCATTGTTAGGGTTTACATACACTATAACGCGATATGACTGCAGCTTTAACCTTCCTAGCGGTATTCCCGAGTCTGGCTCGGGGTTAAATTTCAGCACCAAAAGCGGTAACCCCGAGCCAGACTCGGGCTGCGTCGCAGTGATCCAGGCAGGAGTTACTTACATTCTCCCCTGGATCCTGCGATGCCTCCCCGCTGTGTGATCGAGCCGTGTCTCCTCGCTCGATTCACACACTTCCGAGTGCCGCCGAGCTCTGTTCCCTGCGACGTTACGATGCACGGGGACGGAGATGGGCGCCAAATTCAAAAAAGTAAACACATAGTATACATACAGTATACTGTAATCTTACAGATTACAGTACTGTATGTAATAATTACACACCCCCGTTGTCCCTAGTGGTTTGCCCAGTGTCCTGCATCCAGTTTTATATAATAAAAACTTTTCTTTCTGCCTAGAAACTGGAGATTGTCCATAGCAACCAAAAAGTGTCCCTTTATGTCAAAAGTGGTTTTAGATCAGCTAAAAAACAGCGATAATAAATTAAAATCACTCGCAGAATTAAGCGATAGCGATTTGTGGGGAAATTCGTCATCAAACACTGAAAAACACTTTTATTATTATTATTTTAATATTTGTTATAATTATTTTATAGTTATTTATTTTATTATAATGTATAATTTTGTTTTTTGAACTTTATCATACCCGAGATGTCTACTAGACTCTGGTTTGGACAGATTTAAGTGAGTTATTCCTAAGAATTACAGACCTGCAATATAAAACGCCAAATTTCCATGCAGAATAATGGTACCGCTTTCAGCACCTAAAATCTGACAGAATCATACCGCCAGGGAGGTTAAAGAAAAAACCTGCAAGCTGAACGAAGGAAATCTAACAGACTTCTTTATGTACACAAACAGTGTGGATGGATAAATCTCCTCTGTTGGGCTAGATGGATCATCGGGCTGTCAAAATACCCAAACAGCGACTGCAGTTGATTGGCTGCTGGTGCTGTTTGGCTGACATTTTTGGCCCAACTTCTTTGACAAAAGTCTATTGAGTATTTGACTTTTGTCAAGCCAGAAGGGCCACCCATTTTTCAAATTTTGGTTAATTCTATCTATCTACCAGATGAAGTTGGTTTCCTAAGCCAGCCATAGACAAAGCATTTTGATTCCTCCATCATCAGTGTTGATGGGGGAGTCCCTTCTGCGTCCCCACCAGGAGAACACAGTGATTATTGCTAGTGAGATTCAAACCATTTATGGCCGGCTTTAGGCAATAAGAAAAATAGTACCTATAATATACGTATGTAAATATAAAATAATATAGATACATCTGTATCAGCATAAACTAAAACTGAACGGAACTTTCATTTTCTAATGGCCAATAATCAAATGATAATTATAAGCTGATTAGTTGCAATGTGCAGCAGCAATTTGTCCGGGTTTTCTTAAAATAAATGGCCATATAGACCTTCTACTTCTGGGCATCGGCTGAAAGCAATTGTACACAGTGGTGTCTATTGTCATTCTCACTGACCATAATGTTTTATTTTGTTACTAGCTGACTACAAAGAGAGTTTTAACACCATTGGAAACATTGAAGAAATCGCCTATAACGCTGTGTCCTTCACTTGGGATGTGAATGAAGAAGCCAAGGTAACATTTTAATTTCTAAATGCGTGAATGTATTCTCATGTTCAGGGTCTGGCCAGTTCTAAAATAGATTACTCTGGGAGGGATTTGGTAGGACCTCCTTTGGTTTACCCAAAGCTGATATTTCAGCTATTGTTGGAGGTTGGTAGGCCAAATCTCAATTTTTTCATGTTTCTTAGGGATTGCTTTAATAAGAGGAATTTCAGTTTTCTTACGCCCTTTCCTGAGGTGTAAATTATGTGAGAAATAAAGGTCCCTTGTATTGGTAACAGCATGTGGGCAGAGCTTGGAACTGCGGGACAGAGATGGCACTAATGGAATTCTAGAACAGCAAGCCAATGGAAGAGTAGAGCAGCTGATATCTAATATAAAGTGCTGAGAAAATGATAGGGCTCTTATTGCTGACTATCTTCTGAAATTTATAGTTATCTGGCATCGTCTACGTATCTGGCCACCTCTCTGCTGTTAGTACTTTCTGAGTTACTGACCCAGGACAAGCATGAAGCATATAAATTAAAAGATTCTTATTAACTTGTTCCAGGGTTAAAGCGTTAGCATCGCATGGCATTATCACAAGCACAAATAATTATAGAAGTGCAGAATACAAAACATTGTTCAACAAGAGGTATAGAACCTCGGGAGATGAAGTGACCTTCGAATATGGGGAGTTTTTGGGTGCATATAATATATGTCCCAAGTGGGCAGGCCACAGGCTCCGAAGGTCCAGCACAGAAGCTTTATGAAAGATGCTAACAATGAAGAAGTACACACTTTAACTTTGTATTTATTGGTGTTTTTTTTTAAAGAGGGGGTGGGGTTCGCTTTAAGGGCTTCTGTGACCATAGAGATGTCTCTGTAGTGGATGTTTCTGTAGATTGTGTAGTTGTTGGAGAACTTCCAGTGGACAAGCCTCCCTGTTGGAATCACCAGTGGCATGAAAGCCAACAAGGGATTCAGCACATCAGCGTTCACTCATACAATGAAGAGAACAATAATTTGCACTGGAGAGCTTTGGGGATCTGCTGCTTGCTAAAAGGGTTATTGATGAATAAATAGCATATTACAGTGGGTGGCCAGCACACAACATTGAAAGACATTATTCTTTCAAAAATGACTTAACGGTGAATATTGCAAAATTTACTAAAAATATGCGGTCCCTGAACATACACCAAACTCATATGCTGGACTACACAACAACTCTCCCTCTCTTCACCTTCAAAATATGGGAGAGGTGTTCTATAGTTCAAATTGGGCAAGGTTTATAAGGATGTTTGGCATTTCAGTGCAGCAGATATAGTGTGCATAGGAAAGTAGGAGCTCACTGGATTTCTGACAAGATCAACAGGTGTTTTTCTGTACTTTTTACAGCATTTTTAAAAGGGAAAAAATATTGGCAAAAAAGTATGTAATGCAGTGATGTACTGCCCAGACAAAAAACTTTGGGGCTGAACTTTAAGTAGATATATTAATACAAGTGAATGGAGCACTGTATTCATTGCTACAGAATTAAATGTATTTTTTTAATCCAAAGGAGTTTTTATTAGTATTAAATTGCTAGGGTGTATTCGGTATACACGTATTGAAATTCAGCTGGCAGAAACCGGGTGAAATTTTGGTTTGTGTGTTCTCCTCTCTGTTGTCTGTCAACCAGAATTTGATCAGCCAATGGCTGCAGCCCTGGTCAGTGTATTCTGACCCACTGTCATACAGTAGTGCAGTGGGGGAAATTGTTGTGGATGCAGGGCATCTGTGAGTTTTTTTTTCTCTCAACCTGCCGATTGAACGAAAATATTTTTTTACGCATATACCCTGTTTAACATCAATACTGACAATCATGCATGATGTACATCCTATCCTTTTGGTAGGTAAAACGGCTCCTGTATATGTATTTCATCTGGTGCAGCAAGCGGTTTTCCTGGAGTTCACCCTTAAGCATAAAACATGTCAGAGGTTTGAGACCCTGTATTATGCCATACTGTATATTCAACAATAATCATTCCATTAAGTGGTTGATCTTTAGTGAGGACCACAGTTCTTTCCAGTTTGAAGCATGGTAAAGCTTTTTCTGCACCAGTCCTCTGGGGTTATCCTTTGCTGAGGCAGAGCCTAAGCATTCAGCATTAATGGGAAGGATATGGTTGTTTGATCTATGCATGAGAGAAACAGATTTATACTCAGACAAAAAAAACTCAATGGACCACTTGGTCTTTTTTCTGCCATCTCTTTCCTACGTTTCTATGATCAGTGGCACTGTGGATAAATTCTGCATGAACTTTATTCATACTGCACATTCTGTGAACTTTAAGTTGTAAAAACTCTCATCTGGTTCGAACTTGATATAATGGAGCATTCTCGGGTCCTTCGTCTTATCACTTCATCTCATTGTGGGCCATTAAATCCCAGGAGGAGTGCGTTCCACCAAAGCAAATGTCTGTATAAACCTTCAATAGACTGCTCTGTTATGATCTGGGTAGATAGTCACATACTTATAGAGAATGTTTTGATGAAAGGCCAGGACCTTAAATCTATTCTCAGTATGTCCGTACATTATTTGTAAGCCAACATTTCCATACCTTGATGCATAACGGATAGAGATCTTTAGTTCATTTCCTTTAATGGGTTTTAAGATAGGATCTGAATTACATAAAGTTGACCAATAAGCTGTAAGTATTTCAGCAGCCTTGTATTGGCTTTTTAACGAATGGTAAGCAGATGATTGAATGGGTTCAAGAAGAGAGAACCCCACCAGTTTTCACCAGTTGTGCAAGTGGAAGGGATACATTCATATGTAATGTCTCTTCTACGATAATGTACATGTAATGTTTGCACTTCGGCAAACATCCTTTGAGCTGGGATTACTGAACTCAGGAGTGACGTCATCCTGCACCAGCCAAAAAAGACAACTGCAGCCTCTGCTCCCTCTCTGGAGAAGAAGAAGAAGTAAGTATTGGGCTCCTTAGTTCCACTTTAAAAAATTGCATTCAGACCTGCTACTTGAATGGAATTAGCAAACATATTAAACAGGTTTCTTTTATTGCTTATGAAAGCACAAAAATAATAAGACCCCTTCCACATGAGGTGGGCTCCATTGCAGTCCACCTGCTCAGTCCACCTGCGGAATCTGTCTGCTGATCCCTGGCTGATAGCCGATCCGTGTCTGCTTCACTTATGCAGAGCAGACACAGACACAAACTGCTCTTTGCTATGGGCGGTCGGATGTAAACGGACCCCGCCTGTACATTTACACCAGACTGCCATCCGATCTGCCAGACGTCTGTTTTTGGCAGATAGGATCGGATCGGATATTGGCGGGTGCCAATGGACACATGTCTGTTGCCACCCATTGCTCCATAGAGGGCAATGAATGATCCGATCGGGTCCGCCTAAAAAACTGAAAGGCGGGCCTCATCGGCCTTCCCATGTGAAAAGGGCCTTATGCAAAGCAAAGTTTAAATAACACATATATATGTTTTATTTTGACATATGTTTATATGTACATAATATATTCAACTACATATGTACATTGTAGAACAGGGATATTGAATTCAAATTCACTGAGGTCCGGTCAGTAAAATTTTCTTCCAGCAGAGGTGTGATTATCATGTTGGTACCCAATGGCACATTTTTGCGAACCTAACCGCATGTTGCTGCAGCGCGATTTTGAAAATAAAAGGTCAAGGACTTCTTTCTCTGTGTTTCTTGCGGGTAGTGCAGCCCATTAAAATGGGCTGACCTACCCAGGATGTGTACACCTAATGCACATGCACAGATCTGAACCCATTCTTACGTCAGTGTCCTCAGTCCCCACTGCACATCACAATCCTCTCCTGCATCACATCAAGATCCCCTCTTGATGAGTGTCCTCAGCTCCCCCTTTACATGACCTCTCTCCACCCCTTTCACAGTAGCGTTCTCACACTTCCTTGACATCAACCCCCCCTCCCCAACAGTACTGTCCTCTGCCCTTATTTACATCATCCCCCCACAGTCCCCATCCCACATTACAGTCCTCAGCCACCCCACATTACTGTCTTCAGCCCCAAAATTACGTTTCTAGCCCCTCTCCACATCAATGTTCTCACTCCCCCCACATCACAGTCCTCAGCCTCCCACTTTAATGTCCTCAGCCCCCCACATCACATTCCTCAGTCCCCCCAATTTAATGTCCTCAGCCCTCCAACATTACAGTCCTCGGGTCCCCACACTTTAATTTCCTCAGCCCCCTACTTTAATGTCCTCAGCCCCCCCACCACATCACAGTCCTCACCCCCCCCACTTTGATGTGCTCAGCCTACCACATCACAGTCCTCAGCTCCCCCACTTCAATTTTCTTTGACTTTAATGTCATCAGCCCCCACACATTACAGTCCTCAGGCTCCTCCAAATTTAATGTCCTCAGTCCTCCACA
Organism: Rana muscosa; assembly: GCA_029206835.1. Classification (NCBI taxonomy): domain Eukaryota; kingdom Metazoa; phylum Chordata; class Amphibia; order Anura; family Ranidae; genus Rana; species Rana muscosa. Next base: position 114,021,992 of record JARGYO010005626.1, read on the forward strand.
TCACTGTCCTTAGCCCCCCCCCCACACTTTAATATCCTCAGACCCCCATATTACAATCCTCAGCCACACACCCCCCCCCCCCAACATTCAGTCCTCAGCTCCTTTTTCAGCCGCCCTTTAAACTAGTGTCCTTACCCCCTTTAACTTTGAATCGGAGGGAGGCACAGCATGTCTGAATCGAGGGCAGGAGTTGCAAGATAGTAATTGGTTACTAGGAGCGTTCTTCATCCTAGCAGCCAATAACCTGCTTGTTAACCTCAGCAGCTGCCGCGTTCCATCCAGAACTGCCCTGCCTCCCGCTGTCGGCTCTGTGAGGATCCCTTCATTCAGATGCTGCTCCAGTAACGTAAGCATTTCTAAAGTGACACCTCAAGTGCTGGAACTGTGTTAAAATACTGCCAATACTGAGAACAGCTGTAACCGGGTCGTTTCTGTTAACAAATTTTTGATGCCATATTGTTTTGGTACTCCTAATTAAGCATCTTGCCGCTGCCCTCATTGTAGTATGTGTTACTTCTAATTAACCAAATAAGAACGGTGCCACTTACTTGGTCTCTGTGTGCCTATACTCCATCTTGGGTACCAACCAACTGGCCCCGCCCACATGTTCATTACAATAGATATGATTTTTTCCATTAACAGTTACAATTCAATTTGTTTAGATAAGAGCAAGTAAAAAAATACCCATTCTTTGCCATTGTTTTTTTCAAATTACTACAGTCAAAAATGACCAATGTTTTGCAATGCGGGGACAAGGTCATTCAGTGACCCAGGGGGAGAAGACAAATAGCCTTCTCCCCCAAGTGGGGGGGATAATAGCGGTGCATGGGGCAAAATGTATGTGTAGCACACAGACCCCCTTTTACCTGCCTTATTCGGCTCCTCGTAGGAAGAAGGGGCACACCATGCCACAAGCCCGTACCCTCCTGTAATAAGAGGTTGGGCGGTGTTGTTGATGGGTCTTCCACAGTCAGATAACCAGAAAATGTCTCTAACCTCTGTGAATAACAGAGATAAGTCCTTGTTTCCCCCAGTAACTGAAATGTCCACACTCGCTGCAACTCCAACACAGAGTTTATTTTGTCCTTTAGTAAAACAACAGTCTCTGATAGAAAAGAGGTTGAAGTGAACACAGGACAGCATAAGATATGGGAGAGGTCCAGGCACAATCTCAATCACTTCACTGTTCGGCTTCTAGAACAGACTCAGCCCCAAATGGATAGTCTACTTAAGACAAGACTAGCAGCCAAATGACACTCCAACTTTACCCAAGGCCTCTGCCACAGACCTGGTGAACTCGGTCTCTGCCACAGACCTGGTGAACTCGGTCTCTGCCACAGACCTGGTGAACTTGGCCTCCGTTTAGGGAGAAGACGTCCCTCTGGAGAGTTACCGGGACCCTTCCTTCACTGTGACTTCTGCACCAGTCCCTTGGAACGGTTCCTCCCCCCGGCCTCCTCTTCCAAGATACGGGTCCCCTCGCAAGGCGGCACCCTGAGACTCCTCAATCCCCAATGGACTCCAGCCGAAGGTGCTGGGCCCAGGCCTCCGCCGCAGCCCCAGGACTAAAGGTGCCTGGGACTGATCCACCGACCACGAACTGCAGACCCGCCCCTGGGCCAAGGGTGCCCAGGGCGGACAGGAACAAGAACCTGGGGTAGGACCCCCGACAACGAACCCCCAACAGGCAGCGTCTGCATCTTTTATATCCTCTCCCACCATGCCCAGCAGGTAGACCACACCCACTGCAGGCTGCCGAGAGGGGACACACAAGGCACAGCACTGTATCAGTGGTTCAACCCTGGCCTACTATGGCAGCGCCACCTGCAGGCCACAGGGAACCGCACACCAATACTCCACCTGTGAATTAAAATGGTTTCAAGAACTCTAACAATTAGGGTGTTTGGGTATAACTACCACCCAAACACTTCCCCTAAATTTAGCACCCCGCTACATATGTAATGTTTGTTGCATGTACTGATGTAGTACCAATAGTTGTGGTACACACTGCAGCAAACTGAAGAGTTTAAAATCGGTGCACAAATAAGGCAATAACAATGGAGAAGAAAAAAAAATGTCAGTGATGTCACTGGAAGGAAAAAAATGCATCAGTGTCAGTTGGGAAAAAAATGCCTACTGCATCGCTGGTGTCAGTCTGAGCAGAACTATCAGTGGGATGACATATTGCCTCCTCACTGCCTGTCAAACACCCTCTGAAATGAGATCCAATGTGAATCGCTCTTCAGAGGGCTACTGCTAGTGTGAACTAGCTCTAAGGCACCATTCATGCCTATGCTAGTGTGAAGGATATTGTGTTTTTGAATGGCTTGTTTAGGGCAGCCTATTCATTTCAAAGTGCTCTCTACGCATGGAAAATGCACAAAAGAAGTGTATGACCTTTTTTGCAATTGCACCAGAGCAAAACGCATGGTACTTTCTTACCATGCGTTTTAGCGCTGGCGAATGAGGGAAAAAGCATGCATGTTAGTGAGGCGTAGGGTGCACAACCACACAACTGCAAAAGGCCCGTGTGTTTTTATGTGTGGCAATAATGATTGTGCATTCCTGCAAAACAAATGTGAATCTAGTGTAAGAGAGGGAGGAGGAGGTCTGAGAAGGAGAGGGTTGGCCCCCTCCTCCTTGTACTCACAGATCGCACTTAGTGCAGCCTGAAATAAAGGCCGCTTCTCCTTCCCCTCCACAGTTGTGTGACATGTCACATGACAAGGGGAGAGATGACGAAGGGCACATGCCCCTCATGCCCCCCCCCCTTTGTTCCAGCTCTGAATATTTGCCCCCATTAACCATTATTAGAATAGAACACATGTTTAAAATATAAACATATTCAAATAAAATTCTAATCATGTATAGCTAGCTTTACAGGTGACCTCATAAATGTGTCCAATAGCCAGGATAGATGTAAGGACAAAGGTACGGAGCTCAGGATCCGGCACTGCATGTATGTGTCCCAGGGGCCGGACTGCACATTAGTGAAATGCCGAACGGTAACGTTTTGTTTGGTATTCAAATTAGTCTTTGATACGTCATGTCTATGAGCCTTGTAGTAACCCATTAGGAGAATAGTTCATTCCACTGAGGGTAAATCACACATCATTTGTAGTCGGTGAGTAAACCGAGCATGTTTTTACTTGATTGGAAGGCACCCCACCCCTCCACAGATATGCAGCTTCATTATTGTATAAACATACATAATGATGTTTAGCCAACACAAATGCACAACTTGTTGTATTCTTTCCTTTCAGGTTCCTTGTGCTTTTCTTGGAAGTAAAATGAGGCTCTGTGAATTATTCAAATACATTAACCAGGGTGGGATTAGACACACAGATATAGAAGAACACGTAGTTGGAATGATGAAATATACGTAATTGCAGCTTCCCAAATTTCTGAATCTAATGATCACGACAGCGCTTTATAGATTACTCAATATTCCACTCGCACACGTTCCTGGACAAGCGGCTTTTGTAAGATAATGGGTGCTGCAGCGATCACCAGATGGGTCCTGGAAACATCAGCAAATGACCATATTCTCCAGCACACCAAGGATCGTTCCAATTACGTCCAAAAGGTTTTTATTATTTTAAAACATCACAAAAGTGTAATGTTTCGGAGCCGCGTAGGACCCCTTCGTCAGACAAGTGATGTTACACTTTTGTGATGTTTTAAAATAATAAAAACCTTTTGGACGTAATTGGAACGATCCTTGGTGTGCTGGCGATATGGTCATTAGCGCTTTCTAGATGACATCTGATTGTGTATTGTTCTCATTTTAATCTCAGCTTCATTTGTGACAGGTTTACTCAACCACTTGTCTACCAGACACTCTGACCCCCTTCCAGGTCAATTTGCTGCTTTTAGCGCTGTGGCACTTTGAATAACAATTGCACAGTCATGCAACAATTCTTTTACATATTTTTTTGGCAGATAGAGCTTTCTTTTGGTGGTATTAAATCACCACTGTTTTTTTTTTTATTATTTTCTAAACAAACAAAAAAAAGACCCAAATTTTAAAGAAAAAAAACCCTTTTCTTTGTTTATGTTATACATTTTTTAACCTCCCTAGCGGTAATCCCGAGTGTGGCTTGGGGTGAATTTTCAGTACCAAAAGCGGTAACCCTGAGCCACACTAGTGATCGCATCGCAGGATCCAAGTACAGTTTACTTACTTTGTCCCCTGGATCCTACGATGTCTCCCTGCTGTGTGTGCGAGCCGTGTGTCCTCCACTCGATTCACAGTGCCGAGCTCTGTTCCCTGTGAGCGTCGCAGCGCACGGCGATGGAGCTCGGCGCCAAATTCAAAAAGTGCAAAACACATTATACATACAGTACACTGTAATCTTACAGATTACAGTACTGTATCAAATAGTTTCACATCCCCTTTGTCCCCAGTGGTTTGTCCAGTGCCCTGCATCCAGTTTTATATTATAAATACTGTTCTTTCTGCCTGGAAACTGGAGATTCTCCATAGCAACCAATACATGGATCTATCTATTGGTGATTGACAGTTGCATTAGAGAAGGGGGTGGCGCCCCTGCACCCTTTATGGACGCACCGCCACTGTTTGAAGAGCTAAACACAGCACCCAAGTTGACCAAGGGGCCATCTTGATTCTGCCTTCCAGACTGCCTGACTTCTGGGGGTGATTTATTAAAGACCAACAGACTGAGCACTTCCCCAGAGCTTAGTGAATGAGGTGAAGCTCTGTTGATTTCCATCATCCAGTCATGTGCAAGCTACATTTTTTATTTTATTTTTCTTGCACCTGATTGGGTATTCTTTACAAACTGAAGCTTCATAACATTTACTAAGCTCTTTGATTCTGTAATGGGTGTGCAAGGAGGAACATTCCACAAGCAAGCGCAGTTCCAAAGACGGTCCGCTGACTTATTTTTTACGGGCGGCTGCTGTCCGTCACAGACATTTACAGACGGTCTGTAAATTGCTTGAAATTTACAATTTGTCTGTAAATTTACAGAAAGTTGTCAACCCTGCCCAGCACCCCATGCCTTTCCTTTTTTTTAAATACTGATTTTTTTTTTATGTTGATTACGCAAAGCAAATACACTATAGGGGGTCCTTTTTTAACCATTTGTTTCCCAAAACAATAGGAAGTTCAATGTGCTTTGCAGACCTTTCTTCTGAGACTGTCTGTTGCACCTACATTGACACACGTGGAAGCTAGTAGGCTCCATTTACACCAATGCGTTTTTTCATGCTTTTTGCAGAAGCACAGGACATTTTATTAACATGGGTAACTATGGAACACATGCACTTTTGTGCCACTGCATTTTTGGAAAGGACCAGGGACTTTTTTAACAAGCAAAACAGTGCTTTTTTTGCATTTTTGGTTCAATAGACTTCAATGGAGAAGCTGCAGAAAAGCATGCAGTGCGTTTTTACTGCAATTTTGCAACAAATTTGCCAATATAAACAAAGCAAATCATGGCAAAATCGTGGTAAAAGAAATACAAAAAGCACTGCATAAAAACTCAAAAGCAAACTGCATAGGTGTGAATGGAGTCTAAAGCCTCGTACACACGGCCGAGAATCTCGTCGTAAAAGACGAGATCCTTGGACAAGAAACTTGTCCTGGCCGAGTGTACACACGCTCATTTCAAAGAACCCGCGGTTCTTTGAATGAAGCGTACGCGGTGACGTCATCGAATACGACGAGCATGCGCTCGTCACATTCGATGCCGTCGCCGCCATCTTGGTTCACCCTACCTATGCCTAGGAAGCTACCGCGCATGCGTCAAAGTCATTTCGAGCATGCGCGGGCTCCCTGGAGGACAGGTAAGTGTACACACACACACTTTTCTCGTCGAGAAACAGGCTGACGAGAATCTCGACAAGAAAATAGAGAGCAGGTTCTCTATTTTCTCATCGAGATTCTTGTCTCTTTTCTTGACGAGAAACCATACACGCGAACAAATTTCACGGCAAAAAATCTCTGCCAGCAAGTTTCTTGCTGGTTTTTGCCGAGAAACTTGGTCGTGTGTACGAGGCTACATGGTGGATTCACAATCAGCAATCTCTGTGGTGTGCACAACGTCCTTACAGCCAGTAGATGGTGCTTTCAGATTTGCAATCAATGGAAAAAATACATCTAGCAGAACATTTACTACAGGTAATAGAGGTCTGTACACTTCGCTGTGTTTTGTTTAGGTCGTATTAGTCATCCCAGTTATTTGAAAATTACTTTAGAAAGAGTTTTAAATGAGAGACTGGCAATGGGCCAGAATGGAGGTGCTTTGTGGGTTCTCTCAGGTCTGAGCCCACAACTGAATAATAGACGTAGGGCATGTACAAACTGCATCTATTCTAAAAATACACAACAGCTATTTTAATATTGGTACACAAGTTAAAAGCAATTTAAAAGCAAAACTTTTCTTTTTTTTTTTTGCATTGGATAGAGCGGAGAGAGATTAAAACACATATAAAAGTGATAGACAATCCCAAATTTTGGGTTGTCACCAGAGCAGGACTAGAGGGGAAATCTTCCAATAGGGACAACCAGGGATCCCTTCAATGGCAAGAGTTTTTCTCCCTCTTCCTGCTGTGGCTATGAGACAGGAAGTGAAAGGAATTCTCCCAAATGGGACACAGATGGCAAAAAATACTGGCAGGGGCTATAACCCTCCCTTACTCTAACCAAATTTAAAAAAGAGGTTTTGTCCTTAGGTTTGCCTCTCCAGTGAACTCAGATTTACAATTTACAATTTTTGGCAGTAGGTCTATTTGGCAGTAGGTCCATCAGCTTCCAGTTTTTTTTTTTGCCAAAGCTTAAAGTGGTTGTTAAGCCACTATGTTATGTTTATACCATACCCTCTGTTAGATAACAACATGTGTCCTAGTGTCTGTGCTTAAAAAAACAAAATGCAGATTTCTACCTGATTTCACAGCACCTCCCGGGGGCTCCCGTGACTCCTCGGCTCTCTCCTCTCCCTGTCTGACAGCTCCAGCGGGCGGGGCCAAGAACCGCTGACGTCAGCCGGGAGGCGGGAAGGAGAGGAGGACAGATCCGTGGAGTCACGTGAGGGCCAGGAGGTGCTGTGAAATCAGGTAGAAATCTGCATTTTTTTTTTATAAAGCACAGACAGTAGGGGATGGTATAAACATAACATAGTTTTATAGCAGCGGGGAGGGGAGAAGAGTGGTGCCGGTACGAGCTGACAGGCAGGAGGAGGGAGGGGGGAGAGGAGCACAGATGAGGACAGAGAAGAGCAGACAGAAGAGCTGCGGATGATGATATCAGCCATGTATTTCAGATGATAGAGGGGGCCAAATTACACAGCACTGTGCTGTTATTCATGCTTTATTGGAACAGGATCCTTTTTTCAGATATTGCTACAAGCAATAAAAAAGTATTTTGTACATTGGAAATATTTTTGTTTGGTACAATTTTTATTATTTTATTAATTTCCTGTTTATTTAAAATATATTTAAATTTTTTTGTAAACTTATATTGTTGTGTATATGTAATCCACGATATTACTGGCTCTTTATATAATATGGGAAAATAAAAATGTAACGCTAAGTTGGAAGAGAGATATTACTATCTCACAAGGTGCAGTGCACTCCACTGAGTGTAACAGTGAAAAAAATGTATATATGCTAATAAGTCCATATAAAACAACAACAAAAAGACATAAATGAAATGTCCATCAAAATAAAATTAAGAATAACGGTGAAGATGAACGTGTAACCGTGTAGATCATCACATAGAACTTTCTTGCAGGTGGATAATAAAAAGACTGAATACGCTTACCAGAACCGGTGGATCTACCTGTCAGCCACAGCAGATCATTCAGGCATATGGAATCCCCACGGCAAGAAGGCTCAACTTATCAGAAGACTCTGGGTGATGGAAACCACAGACGTTAACCCTGGACCTGACAGTCCACACCTCAGAACCCTAGGTGGTTGGTATCCTGGGCTTATGGAGGACTCGGAACTCGCAGGGTGTCCACCCTGTTTTCAGAGGATGTTGAAACAGCTTCCGCTAGAATAACCTCTTGCGGGATCAATGGAGGGCACGATGGAACAACTCAAAAAAACGTAATCTGCCAGAACATGGAAGGAGAAAGAAAAACGATGCTCTAATGGTGCAGGTCAAAAAATTATGGGCTTTAATGTAATAAAACCAACAAACATTAAAAAGTGATCACAAGTAACAGAATAAAAAGCAATATGGCGAGTGGTGTACCAAGTCCGACGCATTTCGTCTGACTAGGACTTCTACTGGGGCATCTACCTGCTCCCCCATAGGAGAGAATTACCGCTCAGGTGTGGCTGATGAGTCATTCACAGGATCCAGAGCCGTGGGTGCAGGCAGTGCATATGGTAATGCAAAGAAATAGGAAAAACGCTTGGACAGCCGCACTCCAAAAATAGGTTATTTTATTTAAAATAAAAGCACAAAAACATAGCACAGCAAGAAACAGCAGCTATGAGCTGACGCGTTTCGCACTGCAAATTAAGTGCCTAATACCTGCTCCCCCATATTGCACATATATTTATAGATAACACTCCAAATTAGGCTTGAAACTAACCAATCGGTCAAGTTTCCAAATACAGGTCAGTGATTGGAGGAGAGCCGATCACATGATCTGCTAAGCTCGCAGCCTCCAATCATTGACCAATAAAAAATCACTGCTGAGAAGTCCTTCCAGGTCAGCCATGACTCATGGCATTAGACCAGCAAGTGACCTCATCATGCACATGGTAAAACGTTAAAAAAAGCCAGCGAAAATCGGGAAGGGGCAGGCCACACGGTGATTGACACCCACGTGCCCAATCATCCCTCATTGGCAGGGCTATATATGTAAATATGTAAAAATCCCCATTGATAATAACCCCTGATGGGAGGTGAACCAAATGAGCACTGACAAAACAGGAACCACCCTGCGTCACATCGTCATGTGAATGCAAAAGAACAATGACCCCTGACAGGAAGGTGAGCTGAATTGGGCCTTGGTAAACAGAAAATGCCCCGCGTCATGACGTCACTTGTCCGCCGTGTCTGGAACGCAAGCCGGACCCACAATGACGCGGCGCAGCCGCCGCCAAGCCACAATCCTAACAGGCAGGAGGACGAGCACGTCACGTTGCGGCGTCACACACGCCACAATGCGCGCACACATTCCCGGCATCGGGCATACAAGACTGGGCACAACGCCGAGCCGCACGCGTGACGTCACGGCGTGCAAAGACGTCGTGCACTGGAACGCAGCGCATGGCCCTGAAAGCTCAATAAGGAGCGTGTGCACGTGATGGGTCAAATCTGCAAGGGTTCACGGATGTAAATTGAACAGCGCCATCTAGTGGAGATGGACAAATGTCAACCATCCGGTCCTGAGCAAAACTAATATTAAACAAAATGGGACTAAGAAAAAACATGTTGCAGAGGACTGTCTTCATACATGAACAGAAAATAATACACAAAATAGATACACATGAACCAAGGAAGTAACAAAAAAAAACATCACTAAAATCCTCGAACACAAATCATGTATACCAACAAAACCTGAAATGAGGAAAAAGTGATGTTAAATATAAGACATAAAAAATTATATTTAAGCTAAATTAATGAAAGAATTTATATCCCACTCTACATTCATGCTAAATGGCAAGTAGGTACGGAGCTCATAAATCCAATAAGTTTCAAGGCGGGACACTCCGCATACACGGGACTCTCCTCTCCAATGGGAAACAAATTGGTCAATCACCAAAAATTGTGTTCCCATGGGGTCACGATTGTGGTGTTGTAAATAGTGGCGGGGAACACTATGGTTGGTCTTACCTTTCTTAGTATATGTGTTCGTTAACCCGGATGGTAAAGGTCCTAATAGTACGCCCTACATATTGCCTTTTGCACGGGCAAGTCAAAAGATAGACAATGTACTGTGTGGCACACGCAGTGAAGCGCTTCATCTGGTACACCTGCAAGGTAACCGTTGACTGAAACGTCTCACTTTTACGTCTGCCGCTGATGTTATGCAAACACACGTTGCACTTGCGGCAGGGGAAATAGCCCTTGCAATCTTGGAAAAACGTAACCCTTTTGGGAGAATCAATAATATTAGGCACAATCTGACCTTGGATAGATCTGCCACCCCTAAAGATGACACCAGCTCGTTCCGGCAATGCCGGTCCCAGCAGCCTGTCATTCTGGAGGACACCCCAATGTTTTTTGAGGATTTCTTTAATTTGTCTAGATTGAACCGAATATGTAGTGAAAAAGGACCATCTAAATTTGTCGTCTTATAATAATATATTAAAGTAAATCTGTACTCCAATTTAAACTTTGAAAAGAAACCTGTCATGAAGGTGACCATTGCTGACTTCTCACACTGAAAATGCCAGTTGCCTGGCTCACATGCTGACCCTCAATATTTTTGTAACTCACCTGAAACTTGGTTCCTGGGACCTGACTTTCCCTAACATTATGGTTCAGCCATGCCAACTGAGATTGTCCTCAGTGAGACTGGCAGTCACCAGAGTTTAGCCATGAGATCGAAGACAGTCAGGCTCCAATAACAAAGAGAAAATAAATCAAAGAGGGGAACAGAAGAGACTTCTGCAGCTGACACTATAATCAAACTATAAAGACTTATTAAAAACTGTACCTGTAAAGCAGAAAGTATTAACCTACCAGGTACCAACTCATTGGGTATTTGTCCTTTTATTTAACTTTGTATTGCGGTAACTGTTGAGCTGGGAGACCCACAGAGGTCTGATAGTTGTTGCCTTGTCAGCCGCCTGACTTCATGTGAATATTGTAAAGTTTTTTAGAAGCCAATCTTGAAAGCTACTTCAGTTGCCTGTTGGGCTGCCTATCTGATTGACCTGAAAAGCAGCCCAAATGGCAAACTGAAGGAGTACACAGGGCAGGCTGACAATAATGCTTTGTTTCATGGATGGCCCTGTCGGCACCCCACAGCTCGCCATAAGTCGATTTTTTTCTATAATGTGTCGAATGAGCTGGGCGGAAAATTCCCAGCCAATCAATATCTGCATCCGATCAGATGCAGCAAGATATTTGGGTATTTTGATAGTTGTGGGTCCAGCTATCAGAATACAATGGCCAACACTGCAAATTTGTGGGGCTGAAGGAGAGAATTATTAAAGCTAAAGTTTAGTGTTTTTTTTTTTTTCCCCAGGGACACTACCTGCAATGAAGTGTGTGTCATGTGCTGGTGGCTGCATTTTGTTTCGTTTTTAGCACCCGTGCTATAGGTTCCAACAATGCAAAGCATTTCATGACTAGAGGAGGCGGAACTTTCATTCATCCACCGTGCTCCAATTACGGAACCCTTTGCATTGTGGGAACTTATAGTACAGTGCCATAAATGGAGTACGGGGGCAAAAAGGGTAGTTGTCAATTTTGACAAACACCCTTTAACAGGCACAGCTGCTGATATTAATCTTTGCTGTAATAGAAGATCAATTCTGCAGGGGTATCCAAGGACTGAAGTATTCTACTGTGTACAGCAGCCACCAGCACATGGGACACACTTCATTGCTGGTAAGTAGTGTCCCTGGTGCTTTTTAAAAAAAAATAGTTCACTAAACTTCAGATTTATGGTCAGCTTTATTGTTAGCTTTCAGCAGAAAGCAGTACTATTGGTAAGTTTGCAACCAATTGCTTAAAGTGATACTAAAGGTTCATTTAAAAAAAAAAAAAACATGTCATACAAGGGTTTTGCACAGAGCGCCCCCCCGATCTTCCTCTTTTGGGGTCCCTCAGCAGCGCTCCTGGCTCCTCCTCTTCTCGAGTGCCCCCACGGAGAGTCGCTTTCCATGGGGGCACTGTCCACTGACACAGACAGCAGAACTCGGCCCCGCCCCCGGCTCCCGTGTCACTGGATTTGATTGACAGCAGCAGGAGCCAATGGCTGCAATCTATCCAATGAGGACCCTAGACCGCAGGTGGAGCTGCTGTGCTTGTCCCCGTAGCTGGAAAGATCGGGTTCAGGTAAGTAAAAGGGGGGCTCTGGGGGGCTGCTGCAGCACGGAAGGTTTTTCACCTTAATGCATAGAATGCATTAAGGTGAAAAACACTGAAGCCCTGTACACACGATAGGTTTTACCGATGAAAACAGTCCGATGGACTTTTTTCATCGGACAAACCGATCGTGTATGGGCCCCATCGGTCTTTTTTCCATCGGTGTTTAAAAATAGAACATGTTTTAAATTTATCCGATGGTTAAAAAACCGATAGCAAATTACTATCGTCTGTGGGGAACTCCATTGGATAAAAAACCCACGCATGCTCAGAATCAAGTCGACGCATGCTCAGAAGCATTGAACTTAATTTTTCTCGGCTCATCGGAGTGTTTTACATCACCGCGTTTGGAACGGTCGGTTTTTGGACTGATGGTGTGTAGGCAAGACTGATGAAGATCAGCTTCATCGGATTTCCGATGGAAAAATCCATCGGTTAAAAAACCATAGGAAATCCGATCGTGTGTACAGGGCTTGAGATTTTACAGCAAAATTTGTATGCCAAATGGGATGGCAAAATTGATTTTAAATTTACATACATGTAAATGCACCGATTTATACCTTATAGTGATTTTTTTTTTTAAATATTGATTTATTTACTAAAATTAAACCCTGCATTGGACATGTATTGGTCAAGTTTAGTTGTGATGCTTGCCTTTACACACACATAAACTTTAATGGCATCCCAGTCTTAGTCCGTAGGGTTCAATATTGAGTTGGCCCACCCTTTGCAGCTATAACAGCTTCAACTCTTCTGGGAAGGCTGTCCACAAGTTTTAGGAGTGTGTCTATGGGAATGTTTGACCATTCTTCCAGAAGCGTATTTGTGAGGTCAGGCGCTGATACCGGAGAAGGCCTGGCTCGCAGTCTCCACTCTAATTCATCCCAAAGGTGTTCTATCAGGTTGAGGTCAGGACCAGTCATGTTCCTCCACCCCAAACTCGCTCATCCATATCTTTATGGACCTTGCTTTGTGCACTGGTCCAAATCACTTGGTGGAGGGGGAAATAATGGTGTGGAGTTGTTTTTCAGGGGTTGGGCTTGGCCCTCTTTTTCCAGTGAAGGGAACTCTTAAGGCTTAAACATACCAAGACATTTTGTTCCAACATGACTGCACACCAGTGCACAAAGCAAGGTCCATAAAGACATGGATGAGTGAGTTTGGGGTGAAGGAACTTGACCGGCCTGCAACCTGACCTCAACCTGATAGAACACCTTTGGGATGAATTAGAGCCAGTGCCGATGCCATCCAACATTCAGCTCATGTGTACTAGGCTTAAGACAGGAAGTGTATTGCTGACCAGATCACCAGGTGGAAGCAAGGAAAACAAAAACAATAATGCAGCCACCACATCTAAGGATAGGTAATTTGCAATATATTACTTTTTTGTTTAATACCACTTTATGGTATGTTTTTGTTCTTGCCCTGTAACATAGATTTCTCATCACTTTCTGTCAAGTGAGAGTGCATTTCTCCAGGAGGAACAAAGAGGAACACAGAAGGCATTTAAAACCTGACCGAGGCTCTAACTCTTCCCCACTCTATATAAAACAGAATAAAAAGCTTTGGCTGGAGATGGGGTTTACATAATGGCATGAGTAACAATTACAGTATTCGTTTTATACTAATATTTATCAAAATATAGTTCAAAGCAGACCTTCACTCAAAAGTAAAAGTACAGCTCATCCTCCTCCCCCCAACCCCACCCTAACACATTTGAGTTTTCTTTTTCTCTTTTTTTATTACATGGAGGCTGGAGCGGGTACCTTTTTAACAGGTACTCACTCTCACTTCCTCAGTTCTCACCTAGACAAGAATGACACAGTTCATTCCATCCCCCTCCCCACTCTCAGCCTCCTGGGACCTGTCACACATCCCAGGAGGCTGCAGTACCAGTCTCAATGCTCTACCTGATCTCGCAAATGTGCAAAAGGGGGCTGGCTGCCCACTCCTACATTCAAGGTAGTGTCTAGTGGTGAGAAGAATTGGCTCCGGAAAGACAGCTAGCCTCTATAGACTTGTATCTGATTTTATCTATTGGGGCAGTTTCCACGTATGTCCTAATTATATTATTTGAATATTGCAAGATATTGTAATCTTCATTGAAATGCTATGTAGAAATTGGTCTAGAATATAGTCTGTTGAGAAAATGAATACAACCAGGAAAGAAAAATAGAGCCACTTGCTGCCCAAAGAACCATATAGTTTGTTGTATGTAATTACCATGGTTGAGTTTTGCATAATGTTACCCTGGGCTCGTCCTGTTGACACACCGGTCTCTATACTATTTGCTGAGGTCATTCATCATGCTGTGGCTCATAAATCTTCTAAATCATTCTTTATAAGAGTTAGTTCTACACCTAACATCCTGACTATTTCGAATGGGCTGCCAGAGTGTGGCGTTGTAGATGAAACAATTCAGTAAAGTACAATAAACATCTGCCACAGTCTTTATCATTGCTATAATTCTATAATAGGCCTTTCTTCTCCTGGGTGACTTTTATAGACAGTCACTAGTGTGCTCATAAAATTTCATGAATGACGCAGGAGGAAAGAGGAGGAAAGGTGGCACTAGTCCCCAAGGATGTGTTTTCATTTGAATAATAAGAAGAAATGATTTTTCAAGTAGCATGTGCATGTTTGATATCCGTTGAGTTGTATCCGATTGTTGTCAACACTATGGGCCAGTTCTCTGGGCACCATGTCTGATATGCTTGAGAGCCTTTTTCCATTAAACTTTTCTTGGTAAGTCATCTGGTCTTTCCTCAACCCAACAGGCATCTTCTCTTCTGGGTTCAGGATCTTAGGCCATATTGATTGGCGAGGCCAGGCCGACGTAACTCCCATGTACCCAGTAGATGCGAGGTTTGTACACTGAGTTGCACATGAACAAATCAGTGTATGGTGTAAACAGTGTGTGAAGAGGAAAGTAAGAAATCCTTTATTGCAGACACACACTATATTACCAAAAGTATTGGGATGCCTACCTTTACATGCACATGCACTTTAATGGCATCTCAGTCTTAGTCTGTAGGGTTCAATATTGAGTTGGCCCACCCTTCTCAGCTATAACAGCTTCAACTCTTCTGGGAATGCTGTCCACAAGGTTTCGGAGTGTGTCTATGGGAATGTTTGTCTATTCTTTCAGAAGCGCATTTGTGAGGTCAGGCACTGATGTTGGACGAGAGTCTCCGCTCAAATTCATCCCAAAGGTTTTATATCGGGTTGAGGTTAGGACTCTGTGCAGGTCAGTCAAGTTCCATCACCCAAAACTCACTCAATCATGTCTTTATGGACCTTGCTTTGTGCACTGGTGCACAGTCATGTTGGAACTGGAAGGGGCCATCCCCAAACTGTTTCCACAAAGTTGGGAGTATGAAATTATCCAAAATGTCTTGGTATGCTGACTCCTTAAAGCCCTGTACACACGATCGGATTTCCTATGGATTCAAATCTAATGGATTTTTCCATCGAAATTCTGATGAAGCTGACTTCCATCAGTCTTGCCTACACACCATCAGTCAAAAATCCGACTGTCCCAAACACCATGACGTAAAACACTCCGACGAGCGGAGTAAAATTAAGTTCAATGCTTCTGAGCATGCGTCGACTTGATTCTGAGCATGAATGGGTTTTTTCTCCGATGGAGTTCCACACAGACGATCGGAATTTGTGATCGTTTTTTTTTTCCATCGGATAAATTTAAAACATGTTCTATTTTTTCTCACAGATGGAAAAAAGAACGATGGGGCCCATACACGATCGGTTTGTCCGATGAAGAAAGTCCATCGGACTGTTTTCATCAGTAAAACTGATCGTGTGTACAGGGCATAAGAGTTCCCTTCACTGGAACTAAGGGGTCAAGCCCAACACCTGAAAAACAACCCTGCACCATAATTTCCCCTCCACATGATTTGCACCAGTGCACAAAGCAAAGTCCATAAAGACATGGATGAGTGAGTTTTGGGTGGAGAAACTTGACTGACCTACAAACAGTCCTGACCTCAACCCGATAGAACACCTTTGGCGTTGGACACAGGCTGTGACAGCAGCACAGTGGGTCACAGCAGGACAACATTGGATCTACTGGGCAGGTGGGTATCTGAATTGAGGACAACCTTCAATTACAGGTAAGAGGGGGAAAAAATGGAGCACTGGGGGCTTTGTTTTTAAAGCTTTCATCGAACTGAGTGTTTGAGCTGCTCGATTTAAACAGAATAAATTCTGATTTGTATGTTTTACATGTGTCATACATGCTAATGTTGTCCATTAAGGGTAAGGACTCATCAAATAGTCCTTTTGTAGGTTCTGTAGCCAATACTGACTCTCCAGGTTTGGCTTACATGTTCTATATAGCAGATGACACCTGGTGGTCTATTTATAAATGTTTTCACATACCTTTAACTCAGGATTCATAAAGGTTTCCAATTCAATTCGAGAAACGTGTGAATCTTGTTTAAACAAATGTATAAATAACACCCCTGGGATCTAATGTGCTCACTTTAATTGGATTCACTCTTTTCGCACATCTTTGTAGACTCAATTTTCATAAATCTCTATGTTTTGCTTCCTCCTCAGATTTTCATCACCGTGAACTGTCTCAGTACTGATTTCTCCTCTCAGAAAGGGGTGAAAGGTCTTCCTCTCATGATTCAGATCGACACATACAGCTATAATAACCGCAGCAACAAGCCAATCCATCGGGCCTACTGCCAGATCAAGGTCTTCTGTGATAAGGTAACAATGGACATACTGTGGCAGAAGATAATGCAATATTCTTCCATTCAGTCAATGGCTAATAGTATCATTGACAGATTTCTGAGAAGTTACAATTAGATAGTTGTCAGAGTAAAACACGCTTTAGTAATATGAAATGTTTATGCTGCCAGCACAGTACCCTTTATACGTCCCTTTAAAGTCCAAACTCTTAGCATTGTTAGCAAGGGGTTAATGGTATATCCCCCAATGGGGACATCTATTCTGATGACAGCTGTCAAAAAGGTTAATTATGCTAACTTTTTAGAGATTTCCTCTCAATTCCTGTTGCATCTACAGGACAGAAGGTGAAGGGGATTTCTCCCTAATCAGACACAAACAGCAAAAAAAAAAAAAAATGGCTACTGTTAAATTGACGTATGCAGTAGAGTCCCCCCACCCCTCCTCACACTGCATGTTTGTTTGGCTAGGAGGGATTTAAAGAACTTAACCACTTAACAACCACCTGCCGACAAATAACGGCGGCAGGGTGGTTGCTTAACTCTGGGAGGACGTTATATAACGTCCTCCCAGAATCGCGCTCCCGCGCGCCCCCTGGGGCGCGCACACGGGAAACTCCGTGACCGCCGGGTCCAGAGGACCCGGCGGATCACGAATCGCGGTAAATCGCCGCTGATAGCGGCCGTTTACCACGTGATCGCTCCGTCAAATGACGGAGCAATCACTTGTAAACAGACCGGCGTCATTTGATGACGCCGGTTCCTCCCTCCCCTCTCTGTACCGATCGGTACAGTGTGAGAGGGGAGGGGGAGGGAGCGGATGGCAGCAGCAGCACTGTGGGCTGGATCTGTGACAATTGCAGTCACAGATCCATCCATCCATCCATCCCTGCTCAGCCATCCCTGTGCTATACCCTGCCAATACTCTGCAATACACCCTGCCAATACTCTGCAAAATACCCTGCCAATACTCTGCAATACACTGGTGCAATACTCTGCAATACCCTGGTGCAATACTCTGCAATACCCTGGTGCAATACTCTGCAATACCCTGGTGCAATACTCTGCAATACCCTGTGAAATACTCTGCAATACCCTGCGAAATACTCTGCAATACCCTGCGAAATACTCTGCAATACCCTGGTGCAATACTCTGCAATACCCTGGTGCAATACTCTGCAATACCCTGGTGCAATACTCTGCAATACCCTGGTGCAATACTCTGCAATACCCTGCACAATACTCTGCAATACCCTGCACAATACTCTGCAATACCCTGCAAAATACTCTGCAATACCCTGCAAAATACTCTGCAATACCCTGCGCAATACTCTGCAAAATACTCTGCAATACCCTGCACAATACTCTGCAATACCCTGCACAATACTCTGCAATACCCTGCACAATTCTCTGCAATACCCTGCACAATACTCTGCAATACCCTCCACAATACTCTGCAATACCCTCCACAATACTCTGCAATACCCTCCACAATACTCTGCAATACCCTCCACAATACCCTGTGCAATACCCTCCACAATACCCTGTGCAATACCCGTGCAATACCCTGTGCAATACCCGTGCAATACCCTGCCATACACCGCAATACCCTGCCATACACCGCAATACTCCGCAATGCCCTGCAATACTCCGCAATGCCCGGCAATACTCCGCAATGCCCGGCAATACTCCGCAATGCCCGGCAATACTCCGCAATGCCCTGCAATACTCCGCAATGCCCGGCAATACTCCGCAATGCCCGGCAATACTCTGCAATAACCACTTCCCGCCCTCCGGCCGTCATATGACGTCCTTGACTTTGTGCGGGGATATCTGAATGATGCCTGCAGCTACAGGCATCATTCAGATATCGGCTTTTTCAGCCGGCGATTCCCTACACCATAAGAACAATCATAGCGGCTGTTCCGCCGCTTGATCATTCTTACGGGAGGCAAGAGGGGATGTCCCCCCCCCCCCGCCGCCCTCCGGTGCTTCTACCGACTCACCGCTACGATCAAAGCCAGGATTGTTGTTTTTTTTTTTTTTTTTTTTTTCAGGCTTCCCAGCCTAGAGGTGAGATGTGGGGTCTTATTGACACCCCCCCCCCCTCATATCTCACTGTAAAGAGGACCTGTCATGCCATATTCCTATTACAAGGGATGTTTACGTTCCTTGTAATAGGTATAAAAGTGATCAAAAAAATGTTTAGGGCGGAAAAACATGTCAAACTAAAATAAATAAAGTAAAATGAAGAATAAATTATTTTTTTTTTTTTTAAAGCGCCCCTGTCCCCGTGAGCTCGCATACAGAAGCGAACGCATACGTAAGTCCCGCCCACATATGAAAACGGTTTTCAAACCACACATGTGAGGTATCTCTGCGAACGTTAGAGCGAGAGCAATCATTTTGGCCCTAGACCTCCTCTGTAACTCAAAACATGTAACCAGTAAAAATATTTAAAGCGTCGCCTATGGGGATTTTTTAAGTAGCGAAGTTTGGCGCCATTCCACGAGTGTGTGCAATTTTTAAGGGCGACATGTTAGGTATCTATTTACTCGGCGTAACTTCATCTTTCACATTATGCAAAAACATTGGGCTAACTTTACTGTTTTTTTTTTTTTTAAGCACAAAACATTTTTTTTCCGTAAAAAACGCGTTAAAAAAATTGCTGCGCAAATATCGTGCGAGATAAAAAGTTGCAACAACCACCATTATATTCTCTAAGGTCTTTGCTAAAAAAACATATATAATGTTTTGGGGTTCTATGTAATTTTCTAGCAAATAAATGATGATTTTTACATGTAGGAGAGAAATGTCAGAATTGGCCTTGGTGCTCCAGAACGCCTGAAGGTGCTCCCTGCATGTTGGGCCTCTGTATGTGGCCACGCTGTGTAAAAGTCTCACACATGTGGTATCGCCATACTCGGGAGTAATAGCAGAATGTGTTTTGGGGTGTAATTTGTGGAATGCATATGCTGTGTGTGAGAAATAACCTGCTAATATGACAATTTTGTGAAAAAAAAAAAAGAGAAAAAAAAAATCTTGATTTTGCAAAGAATTGTGGGAAAAAATGACAACTTCAAAAAACTCACAATGCCTCTTTCTGAATACCTTGGAATGTCTTCTTTCCAAAAAGGGGTCATTTGGGGGGTATTTGTACTTTTCTGGCATGTTAGGGTCTCAAGAATTGAGATAGGCCGTCAGTACTTCAGGTGTGATCAATTTTCAGATATTGGCACCATAGCTTGTGGACTCTATAACTTTCACAAAGACCAAATAATATACACCAATTTGTACTTATTTTTACCAAAGATATGTAGCAGTATAAATTTTGGCCAAAATTTATGAAGAAAAAATAGTAATTTGCAAAATTTTATAACAGAAACGAAAAAAAAATCATTTTTTTACAAAATTTTCAGTCTTTTTTCTCTTATAGCGCAAAAAATAAAAAACCCAACAGTGATTAAATACCACCAAAAGAAAGCTCTATTTGTGTGAAAAAAAGGACAAAAATTTCATATGGGTACAGTGTTGTATGACTGAGTAATTGTCATTCAAAATGTGAGAGCACCGAAAGCTGAAAATTGGTCTGGTTATTAAGGGGGTTTAAGTGCCCAGTGGTCAAGTGGTTAAAGAAGAATTCCAGGTATGGATACTTTATACATAGTTACATTGGTCCGCCTTTGTACCAATATAACTATGCATGTACCATGCCATCTTCCTGGAAGTTGGAAATCACAGAAGTAAACACTCTGGCTACTCCAGTGATCTCAACTTGCTTCTGGATCACCACCCCACCTCTCCACTTGTCCAATCAAAGAACAGTTTGCATTTATTCCGAAAATGCAAAACATTCTGTGAATGGTGCTGGTGCAGAACGGCCAACCGCCTGTGTTCAGAATGCAGCAGGCCAGCTGCTCAGCACGGGACCCCAAAACAAGTTGATAACGCTGGAGTAGTGGTGTCTACTACAGTGATTTCCAGCATTCAGGGGTATCAACCAGGTGTAGTATATGCATAGTTACACTGGTAGAAGTTGGACCAATGTAACTATGTATAAAATATCCATACCTGAAATTCTTCTTTAAAAATACTTAACTAATTCCTTACTCCTGCAAGCTTTCTCCTTTCTTTGTGATCAGTTTCATCAGACTGCTTCTATTTGATGCTTGGCTGATTGCAGCTCTCTGATGTCACCACATACAATGCAGCACTAGCAGTCCTGCATTGTACATGAGGACAATGAGGTCCCACCTACATTTGGTAAGGTGTGAACTATTTGTTGCATTTCTTATCTGTAACACCAGATACACACAAATTATATTTTCCAGTATTATTTCTTGTAGATGAAAAACCTAGTGAAACCGTTCTCAAACATGTATTGTCTATAAGTATTATATCTTTCTTTTTGCGTTTGATTTCTAGGGAGCAGAGAGAAAAATTCGGGATGAAGAAAGAAAACAGAACAGAAAAAAAGGAAAAACACAAACAACATCGGCACAAACACTATGCACAAATAATTGTAAGTCTTTCTTTATGCCTTTTCTTAAAGAAGATCCTCTTGGCATCCAAGAGGAATATATAGTATGTCCATTGTCTATCAGCTGCTCATCTCACAACATACATGGAATTGCCTGCTGCTTTTACATTAATCTTTATCTTCACACTCAGGTCTACAGCAGAGCTCCAGATCAAAAAGTAGACTTGGTGTTGACCAAGATTTTAAAACTTAAAGTAATATTAAAGTTACATTTTTAAAACAAAAGATATGTCCTTTGTGCTGATTAAATAAAAACTAAACTTAAAGGGGTTGTAAAGGTTTGTTTTTTATTTTCTAAATAGGTTCATTTAAGCTAGTGCATTGTTGGTTTACTTACCTTTTCCTTAGATTTACCTTCTAAATATTTTTTTTCTTTGTTTTCTTTGTCTGAATTTCTCACTTCCTGTTTCTCCTCAGTAAGCTGTTCAGTAAGCTGTTCTGGCTGACTCCACACCACTCGGATGATGGTGTGAAGTTTAGTGAGGAGAAACAGGAAGTGAGAAATTCAGACAAAGAAAAAAAACATTTAGAAGGGAAATCAAAGGAAAAAGGTAAGTGAACCAACAATGCACTAGCTTAAAGGAACCTATTTAGAAAATAAAAAACAAACCTTTACAACCCCTTTAAGCTTTAAGGCCAGCTTAATACCTGTACTGTAACACGCAATCATTGATGTGCCACTTTGCTGTGCCATTCATTTTGAATGACATCCCAAGGCACCTTGCAAACAGACCTCAATGCATGTTCATACTCTCATTTATGGGAAGACTTTCAGTGCCCAAAGCAACAATTCAGAATGTAGAACCTCTAAGATGTTTCCTTGGATACAGGAATATCAGAAAAATAAAACATAAGGAAGAGATGAGTTTGTTTTAACAAAAAATATGTTTGCTTGTTTTAATTGTAGCACCTGATGCAAAAATGGCAGCCATACCTCTACAGAAAAAGAGTGACATCACCTTCTTCAAAACCATGTCTGACCTGGACTCCCAGCCCGTCCTCTTCATCCCTGATGTTCACTTTGGAAATTTACAAAGAACTGGACAGGTATTCCAAATGTAGAACTTTAATCAATAAACAATTTGCAGCATGTACAGTAACAAGATTACATACAGTTAACACCTACAGCACATGTGATAAACAAAAGGCCTGCGGGCCAGATCCAGCCTGCCAGGCTGTTTCATGTGGCCCTCACACCCAGGGCCTTTTTCAGACAGAACGTGGCGGAACTCTGTTCCACCACCACCACCGACTCTCACACGGACTCCTCGCTCACCTCTTTCACTTGTAAACAAAAAAGCCCTCTGTGTTTACAAGGACAACTTTCCTCTTGGTGGCTTTCACAGATCTCTGCCTTCCCTGCACTCACAGCGGGGAGAAGGGAGATTTAGGTGCAGTGTGTTCATGGACATCACAGTATAAACTGCTCTGTAAACCCTATCTGTGCCCAGGTGCACAGATGCCAACCAATGATATCTCTGCAAATGAGAAGTGGAGCTGTCTACAGTGCCGGGATGTACTAGAGCCATGCCAGGTAGGTGAAATGCATGGTGAGAGGCACTTTTTTTGGAAAAAATACACTTTTTTGAATTAAAAAATAAGACAACAGTAAAGTTAGCCCAATTTTTTTTTATATTGTGAAAGATGATGTTACGCGGAGTAAATTGATACCCAACATGTCACGCTTCAAAATTGCGCCCGCTCGTGGAATGGCGACAAACTTTTACCCTTAAAAATCTCCATATTCTACAGGTTGCATGTTTTGAGTTACAGAGGAGGTCTAGGACTAGATATATTGCTCTCGCTCTAACGATCACGGTGATACCTCACATGTGTGGTTTTAACATAGTTTTCATATGCGGGCGCTGCTCACGTATGCGTTTGCTTTTGCATGCGAGCTCAGTGGGACAGGGCGCGTAAAAAATAATTTTTTCTTATTTATTTTACTTTTTATTTTTTATTTTTACACTGTTCTTTTAAAAAACAATGTGTCCGTTTAATTCCTATTACATCCCTTGTAATAAAAAAAAAAAAAAACATGACAGGACATCTTAAATATAATAAAAAATAATAAAAAAATCAAGCTGCGCAATAATAAAGTGAAAAATTAATAAAAAAATAATTAGATGAACAGAACATTCAATTTCCAATGGCAGTATGATCCCACATCCGAGAGGAGAAAATTATGTCCGAAAAAATTATATACCCAGATATAGTTCTCCTAATATGCTACACCCTTGTGAGTAACTGGTGTGGGCAGCATAAAAATCTTATGATAGTTCATATATGAAGTTCAATCATCAAGGTAACAATTATGGGTAATTCAATCTTCTCAACTTGCATCCGTGACATCAAACGTGAACACCTTAGAACAGTGCTGTTTCAGAATAGTAAAGAATCCACCACCTCTATTCAAACAGCCGCTTACCAGAAGTACTGATCCCTGTGAGAGACCAGTCAACACATGTGGCTGTTATCCCTGCCAGGGGCTCTTTATGGATCAATCAGCTATCCTGGTTCCTCTGTTGCCTAGATCAATGATCTCTCGGTGACCCAACGGATGCTGTATCCATACACACTTCACCTCCAGGCAGACTCTTCTCCATCAGGACAGGATTTTCAGCTAAGCAGAGTGAAGTTTGTTCTAATACAGCAAGAGGTGATTCTTTACTATTCTGAAACAGCACTGTTCTAAGGTGTTCACGTTTGATGTCACGGATGCAAGTTGAGAAGATTGAATTACCCATAATTGTTACCTTGATGATTGAACTTCATATATGAACTATCATAAGATTTTTATGCTGCCCACACCAGTTACTCACAAGGGTGTAGCATATTAGGAGAACTATATCTGGGTATATAATTTTTTCGGACATAATTTTCTCCTCTCGGATGCGGGATCATACTGGCATTGGAAATTGAATGTTCTGTTCATCTAATTATTTTTTAATAATTTTTCACTTTACTATTGCGCAGCTTGATTTTTTTATTATTTGCATTTTTGTGTGTGTCTCACATATTTAGTTGCAGCACAGGTAATTACATACCTACTTATTGTTTTCTAGACAGCGCAGTATACACACCCCAATCTTAAATATAAGATCTGGGGTCAAAAAGTCCTTAGATCTCATATTTACACCAAAATGTTGTTTTAAAAAAAAAATGTCCCTTTAAGAGCTATGGGCGGAAGTGACGTTTTGACGTCGCTTCCGCCCTGCAATAGTACGGAGCCGGGTGGGGGCCATCTTCCCCTCAGTCTGAAGCAAGCCAAGCAGGGGACAGGATCCGATCGCCTCCGCTGCTGCCGGCGGCCCCTCTTCCGCCACTGATAAAAGTGATTCGCCGCTGAAACCACTTTTATCTGAAAGTGGACCTCCCGCTGAAGAAGTGGATACCGGGGTTATGGCAGCTAGCTGCTGCCTTAACAACGATATTCCACTTCAAAGAACCTTCGTATAATGATGGCGGGCGGTCCGTAAGTGGTTAAAGTAATGTTTACAGGTAAAAAAGAAATGTAAACGCACTTTATGCACATACTGTATATATGTTCTTTTTTTTCCTGGGGAAGATAGCTACTTTTTTTTCTAGCATCAAGGGTGTTAAGATTTATTAGATAACATTAAACATCTAAATAGAATCAATAAAAGTAATTCTAGGAAAGCGCAGCCGTCTCTTTGCAATAATGTGTACTACTTTTGTAATTTATAAGATGTGATAAGATTATGAATGCATAATGAAAGCAATATCATTGTCAGTTTCTAGAATGATCTCTTTCCTTGTAACGACCCTCCAACTAACAGCTTCTCTGTTTTATTCCATCCATCTCAGCAAAAAAAACAACTGATAAAGCCTTTTTTGTTACACGCTAATCAAGTTACTGTTGTTGTAATGAGGATAAGGATGGCGTTTTATCAATGTTTATTACATTCTGGTTTATATCTAAATCAGGATAATAGTCTGATCCATCATGCCTTAGCCAGCTACAGTAATGGAAATATATGCCCTGGATTTTAACTGTTTTGTAACAATGTACACTTGTTTCTCAAACAGGTTTTCTACAATACAGATGATGACATAGAAGGGTAAGAAACAATATTTAAATCTATGTATATACATATGTATGATGTATTAACCACTTCTCGACTACGCTATAGCCAAAAGACAGCCACAGCACGGTCGTCTAGTTCTGGAAGGGCGTCCATGGATGACTTTACAGAACCAAGCCCCCTCACGTGCCTGCTGGGGCGGGCAGCCGGAATGCTCTCTGATCGCTGTGTCTTTAGGATACAGCGGCCCTTTCCCATGTGATCAGCTGTGTCTAATCACAGCTGATCACATGTAAACACACTTGCTGGTTATCGACATTCCTCGCTTGAGGAGAGGAGAGCCGGTAACCAGCAATTTTTTACAGGGGACTTTTACACTCATAATTAGGGCACTGATCATCTCTGTCCTGATTATCAGTGCAGCCCCAACAGTGCCGCCTGTCAGTGTCCATCAATGCTCTCTATCAGTGCCGCCTATCAGTGCCGCCGTTCAGTGCCTCCCCATCAGTCCCGCCTATGAGTGCCCATCAGTGTACATCAGTGCCGCCTTCAGTGCCTCATATCAGTGCAGCCTCATCAGTGCCTCCTCATCAGTGCCCATCAGCACAGCCTATCAGTTCCCAACAGTGCAGCTGCATCAGTGAAGGAGAGAAAAAAAACTTGCAAACATGAAAAACAGAATCCAAGAAAAACTATTAAAAAAAATAATTCTGTCCTTTTTTTTGTTTTGTTGCATGACCGCGCAATTGTCATTCCAAGTGCGGCAGCACTGAAAGCTGAAAATTGGCCTGGGCAGGAAGGGGGTGAAAGTGCCCAGTAAGCAAGTGGTAAAATTCCCTTGTACTGCAGAAAAACATTCCTCAATCCTTCTGCTATTGTCATTTCCCAAAATAACACAAAGGCAGCAGGAAAATAAAAAACGACCGTAAATGTAAAAAAAAGAAGCCTCTTGAAATAACTGGTAGTCAGAAGTAATTTAGGCTCTACTGCTACCCCAGATTTATAGACCTAAAACAAATTGTCAGGTAGAGAGTCTGATTTCTTTGCTTGATCCAGGTCAGTAAGGTAGTGAATCCAATGAGCTGGAAGATAATTAATACAGCCAGGCCATTAGGATCTTCAGAGGATTGATAGGAATGGCAACCCAAATATTTTTCTAATCTTAGGTTTCCTAATTCCATATCACAAATTTTATTTTGATGTGCAAAATAGTGTAATGCCTTGTACACACGATCGGATTTCCGATGGAATAAAATCTGATGGAATTTTCCATCGGAATTCCGATGAAGCTGAGTTCCATCAGTCTTGCATACACACTGTCAGACTAAATTCCGACCGTCCAAAACGCGGTGACGTAAAACACTACGACGAGCCGAGAAAAATTAAGTTCAATGCTTCCGAGCATGTGTCAACTTGATTCTGAGCATGCGTGGATTTTTCTCCGATGGAATTCCACACAGACGATCGGAATTTCCCATCGAAAAAATTTAAAACATGTTCTATTATTTTACTCTGATGGAAAAAAGTCCGATGGGGCCCACACACAATCGGAATTTCCGATGAAACAAGTCCATCAGATTTTATCCCATCGGAAATCCGATCGTGTGTACAAGGCATTAGGCTTTATTTATGCACAGTATTGTCTTCCTTCACAACTATTGTCGAGCCTTCACAACAGTCCCATGTCGGCCCTTGGAAAAAGGAATTGCCCGCCCCTGCCCCAGAGGAAGCTATCTTGCCTATCTTCAATAGATATACAGAATACGTGGCCAGCATCTATCCAAGTTTTAGTTTTGAGTTGGCTCGTCTATTAAAGAGTAAATAATAATACATAAAGTGTGTGACATAGACACAATACAACATCATATCTCTTATCGTCAAACTTGTGCTGCAAAATTTACAGAATCTGAAAGGCTGATAGGGGTAAATCATTTTGTTTCTTCTACATTTATACAGTCTCACTTTCTACCCATTCTATTACAGAAAAACAGTTAAAAATTGATTGAATGTAATCAGCATAACCAGCAGGCCATGGGACACATTGAGGATTGCCATTTGATAATGATTTCCATTTTTGTGCAAATGAGATATCATTCTGAATAATTTCTTTTTGTCAGTCCTAGCTGTTTAGTTTAATCATTTTGTTCAGATTTTTACTTTTGGCCATCTAGAGCTCAGGATGTGCTGTGCTTGTCCAAGTCACTATGCCCGGAGGATGCGTAATTTTGTATGAACTGTTATCTTGCCCCTTAAACAGGCAAATTGCAAAGAAAATCATAAGGAAAATCAATACTTATATTTAGTGTGTTCAGGTAGGTTAAGCCATTTAATCAAGAAATATCTGCAGATGTGACAGATGACCTATTGTGTAAACCTTAACCAAGTGTTTGACTTCTGCCTCTTTCACGCTATTATTGGTCCATATCTTTTAATCGTGACCTGACTGGCCAATGACATGGGAGAAGAGGAGGTCCTGGACCCCCAGTTGGTGCAGTTAGTGCAGATTTGCATAATAGAGCTTCCTAAGTTTTGTATCTTCTGAAGTACTCTACAGCAGTGGTTCTCAACCCTGTCCTTAAGTACCCCCAACAGGCCATGTTTTGGGAATTTCTCTTAGATAAAATAGCTGTCCAAAATACCAAGCCATTGACTCTGATTTAAAGCACCTGTGCAAGATAAAGGAAAACCTGCAAACATGGCCTGTTGGGGGTACTTGAGGACAGGGTTGAGAACCACTGCTCTACAGGATGTATGACTGACTATTTATGCAGACCCCTCTCATTGACTGCTTTTTATGCCTGCTATTGCTAACAATTGTTTAATAGGTTTAAGGTAAAAGTTTTTATAAATGTACTAAACAGGCTTCAGCAGTAATCTGCAGACACCACTGCCTTTATATGAACTCTGAAGTGCCAGTGGTGCTCCAAAACCAGTGCAATGGCCAGTTATAACACTTCCTGGTTGTCATGATCGATGGCCAACCTTCATCTGTACATTCGTCTAGACCAGTAAGCACTCCATCATAGCAGGGGCCAATAGGAACTGGCATGGGGTAGGTGCTCTGAAACCTATCATGAAGTGTTGATTGGGCATCCTACAGTGGCTTGAGGTTAGTGCCCCCCCCCGGAAATGGGGGGGTCATGTAGGTACTGCTATTAGCCCATAGCTATGGTAGGCAGTCTCAATGGACACACATTTCTAGGCTCCTGCTTAATACTTCTGCAAGCTATTACACTACCTTTATGGTACCGACAGGTTTGCTTGAAAGTGACCTTTGTTAACGTTAACTCTGTATGGTAAATCATGCCTGTAGGAGAAAAAACACTTTACCTACTTTTCCGCTGCTGTTTGCTGGTATGCAACCTCTTTGCTTCTCCTTAGCCACTGCAGATTGTCAACTCACTGGATGGGTCTTAATCCCTGTGTCCCCACCGCACGCAGTGGTCACAGTCCTGTAATGATGTATGGGCCAGTTGTGGAAACCACAGCATGCAGATTGGAAGCAGGTATTCCACACACCCAAAAACCTGGAGTACTTGCAGTGGTCAGGAAGAAGCAAAGAAGCGACATATCAACAAAAAGGTAACTTTAGAGCCCCTTCTCTTACAGATATACTTTACCATACACATTTTTTAAAATGTATTTCATAATTGAATTGGCAAGGTAATCTGCAAAGTGCTGTAATATTTTAGTAATTAGGTGTGCACAGCCTTCAATACTACAATGGTGGCTTCTACACATACTTTCTTGCTGTACTCTGTCCTATGTGTGTGTTGTAGAGGAACCAATATAGAGGCATAGAAGGCAGTCTACTAGGCAGGCACAGAGAAAGCCAACTCTAGGAGCACAGCAGCCCAAGAGTTAGCACTTTTATATTACAAAAGCCATATTATCTACTAAACCTTCTGTTTTTTTAACATACAGGAGCAGTGTGCTGGTGAAAAGGATGCTCCGTCCTGTCGAGGAAGAATTTGGTCCACCTGCACCGAAGCAAATGAAAGAAGCAGCTAAAAAAGGTAAAATTGAATGTAATTACTATAGTGCGACTGCAAAAGAAAACACAAAATTAAGTTATAATAAAGTTTTGAGGCAAAAATATTCATATTCATGCTTCAAAATGATAGCTGGTCATAATGCAAACAGCCTCATCTGAGCAGAGAAAATACTTCTGGGTAAAGCCATTATTTTATTGAAGGCTTGTAAGTTAAAAGAAAAGTTGGGCTTTTATTTATTTTTAAATCATACTTACCTAGGTGGATGCAGCCTCTTTCCCATGCCACTTCTAACCCTCAACGGATCTAAGGCTGAGAACCGAGCTATCAAAGACTGCTGATCGCTCGGTTCCCATCCCCTCCACAGCCCAGTGCTCCAGTGAATGTTGGGGGGGGGGCAGAGCAGAGAGTGGTGACTGGCAGTCACCAGCTCTCTGAGAACCGAGTGATCAAAGACCGCTGATTGCTCGGTTCCCAGAGCTCCGTGAGCAGAGAGCTGATGACTGAGATTGACCACTCTCTGCTCTCCCCCCCCCCCCCCCACCACGCTCACTGGAGTGCTGGGCCATGGAGGGGGCGGCAGTGGCTGGCTCAGGCTCTTAGCAGCTCGCTGAGAGGCTGAGTCGGGTGCCGGTCCAGGCTCGTGGGCGGCTCTGTAACGTCTGTGGGCTTCAGCCCATTGTCTGCAGAAAATGGGTCACAGGAGTGCAGAACAAACTGCACACCTGTGATCCACTGGAGAAGTACCGCCAAACTAGCTCTGGCTGTACTTCTCCTTTAATATCTAACTCACTGGGTGTTTATAGCTTCATGGGGCTTGTTCACACGGGCAGCTCCATGACACGAAGACAACTTCATGGTCATAGAGTGACAGAGTGATGTCACCATATAACAGGAATTGCCTGAACAAAGGCCTTGATGGCAGGATCACCAGACCAGGTATTAGTATAATGAAAGCTGCAGATTTAAAAACATTGAAAATTACTACCTAAATTGCTTTAACATGTTTAACTCTTTAACAACAGACTTACACCTACTGTATATGCAGGAGTATTGCAGTTGGCCCTTAACGCCCAGCTGCAAAATATGCTCCGCTGTGTTGTTCTGGAGCACGCTCCATCAGCATGCCCAGAACTGTGACCGAGCCGTCACCAGCAGCTCACATTCAACTACCAACAATCGGGATCTGGTAGGATGGCTTCCCAATGACATCATCACTGTGCCGCCAATCATAGTACCACATGATTGGAAGGCCTACCAACTGGGACACTTGAAGGGCAAGAGGTTAAGCTTACGTGAGATTTTAGTGACTGGGTATACATATACTGTACTTTAAATTCAAATTATAGAAGGACTAAATGTTATTTATTACAACATTTAGTGTGATTTGTGTGATGTGCATGTTTATGTAAAAAAAAAAAAATACTATATACACTGTATGTGTATATATACCAGTGTGTATATATATATATATATATATATATATATATATATATATATAAAAAATCATTATTCTTGAAAAAACACATGGAAAATAAACATATAATCAAAAACATCTGCTCTATATTTTCATTACAGTTCTTCTTTATGTAAGGAAAGAAACAGATGAAGTATTTGATGCGCTCATGTTAAAGTATCCTACAGTGAAGGGGCTATTAGATGCTGTAAGTATATGTAATAAATCTTGGAAGACATACAGTATAAGAAAGGCTGATATGCTCTTTTTTGTTGCTTACACTTGCCTCGCACTCCCTGACACTACAATAAAAAAAAACGCATTGATGGATGGAAATATAAAAGTTGCCGTTGCTGATTTTCTTTTTTTTTTTGGTGCAGGTTCCAGAGCTGTCATCCTCCTCCTTCCTTCATTGCTCAGGAGACCATGACCTAAGACAGTGGTGGAAAATCAAGTGTCTGGTTGTTGCATGCTCACTGGGTCATTACCTTCCTAAGTAGTGAAAGAAGGATGAGGATGATCGGCACTGAGCTTATACATTTTGAACAAGACTTCAATAACAGTTCCTATATTGCTATTTAGCCAGGTTTCCTCTAAGTCAAGATATCAAAAATAGGTGAGAAGTGGAAGGACAGACAGACAGATATTTGCTGCAAACTTAAGCCTCGTACACACGATCAGATTTTCGGATGACCGTTCGTCCGTTTTTTGTTGCATGCTAGTCTCATGTGGAAAGTGAAGAAGTTACTCACTATACGAAAATTTTTGTACGACAGAATACAACGTCAGAAGGGACGTAATGTCTTGAATAGTTTTGTATGTATTCTTTCATTTCTGAGCATGCGTAGTCATGCTCTTACGATTTTTTTTGGATGAAAACCATACTAATTAAACAAAAATGGGATGTTGTGTTCACATCCGCCAAAAATTTTATAGTCTGCACATCCAGCTTTTGTTGTATGAAAAATCTGAATCGGCTGTCGAAAGCACCATACTAACGAACGATCTGAAAATTGGCAGATCGCTCGTCGGACAAAATTTTACTTCCGATTTTCGTATTGTGTGTACAGGCCTTTATAGGGCCTGATTTATAAAGCTACAATAATAGCTGAAGTCCAACTCCACATTTTGTTTCTATCAATGATCAAAGATACGGAATTAGCCCACCCTACAGTGATATTCTAGGTATAGTCAGAGCTTCTTGAGCTGAGTCAGGCGCTGGTTTCTTATGATTCCAGACTCTGTTCCTGTCCATCTCTGCGTTTTGAGATTTATTCCTCCTGCCTTTGTGTGTTCAGTCACATCTTGCTGCATTCTTCCTAACCACTTGCCCTCCAGAGGGTTTACCCCTCCTACATGACCAGGTCCTATTCTGTGATACGGCACTGCGTTATTTTAACTGACAATTGCGCAAGCATTCGACGCTGTACCCAAATAAAATGTATGTCCTGTTTTTCTCATACATAGAGCATTCTTTTGGTGGTATTTGATCACCTCTGCAGTTTTTGTTCTTTGCATTATAAACAAAAAAGACTGACAATAGAAAAATATATATTTTTTTTACTTTCTGCTATAAAACACATCCAATATATATATATATATATATTTTTTTAAATCTAATTTTTTTATTAACTTAGGCCAAAATGAAGCTACATATTTTTGGTAAAAAATCCCAATAAGCGTATATCAATTGGTTTGCGCAAAAGTTATAGCGTCTACAAGCTATGGGATATATATATATATATATATATATATATATATATATATATATATATTTATATTTATTTTTTTATTTACTAGTAATGGCAGCGATCAGCGATTTATAGTGGCACATTTATAGTGGCGATTTATATTGTAACAGACAAATTGGACACACGGTCGGGTTGTTGGTCCAACTTGCTCAAAATTAAGTTTGTTGGCCAAAAGTCCGACCGTGTGTACGGGGCTTAAGCGTCCCACAAAAAATAAAATAAGTCCTGGGATCTCTAGGAGTTTTCTGTTCTATTAATGGGTCACCTCCCCAGTCCATGGTGTGCAGGCAGTGAGGAGATAATGTCCTGCAACTAATCAGTGAGCCGTAATGTGTGCTGTAACCTCTAGCAACCAGTCAGTAAGCTGTAATAATATGCTGTAACCTCTGGCAACCAATTGCAATCTGATCTGATTCAGTAAACTGATTTTGAGTCTAGCTGCTGTTTATTGTATATATATTAGAGCAGGTGGAGAGCGAAATTGCATTGGGAGGGGGGCCAAGAAAATGTTTGCCCAGGGGTCCAATCAATATAAAACCCCCCCAAAAAAATAAAAAAAGTCAGCAGCTACAAATACTGCATCTTCTAAATTTTAATATTAGGACACTTACCTGCCCAGGGCGCCCGCGATGTCCTCACCCAAAGCCGATCTGTCCCTCGGCTCCCGGGTGAAGGCGCCGGCATCTTCAGTAAGGGAATCAGGAAGTGAAGCCTTGCGGCTTCACTTCCTGGTTCTCTACTGCGTATGCTCGAGTTGCACTGCACGATCTCACTGGTCCCTGCTGTCTTCTGGGACCTGTGTGTCTCCCAGAAGACAGCGGGGGGGGGGGGCGGAGGAGGGGCTGGACATGGCGTAGATCGTTGCTGATCACTGCGGCGACCTATGTCCGAACGTGGGAGCAAATACCTGTATGTCAATGGCTCTCGTCTAGGGGACCAAGGAGGAGAGTGTGACGCACCACCAGCTCATATCCTCCAGTATGTAGAGGTGTGAGCTATAACCAATTACCTTTGGTCTGTGCCCCTGTCCAGAGCCAAAGCTCCCCTTGAGGATGATCCTTTAACTCCCAGAAAGCCAAGTTCCACACCATTGAAAGTCCAACACTTATTTATTCTTTTAGAGCAATAAATAGTCCTTTTAGAGCAGACTGGTCAGACAACGAACAGACAAGGTGGTGAGGAAGGTCCAGGCACAAACATCAACTTGTTACTCTCCTGTTCCGGTATGCGCAAACAGGCTTGGCGCACGGTCGCTGCCACCGACCGTGAGGGTGGTCGCTGCCACCAACCGGGTGAAATAGGATTTAGGCCTCTGCCACTGACCTGGGTTTCAGTTGGGTCGCTGCCACCGACCATGAGAACGTGGACTACCTTCTTGAGATGTGGCCCCTGTCAGGGGAGTCATCCATCTGGACGGTCACCAGAGGCCTCCGCCGTCACCAGCCAATGCTGCGCTGGATCTCCGGGAAGGTCACCTCTCTGGTCCCCCTCGCCCTAGATTCGGGTGTCCAATACCGGAGGACACCCTAGGAATCCTCCATCCCTTGCAGGACCCAGTCAAAGGTACTGGGCCCCAGGCCTCCAGAGAGTACCTCACCCCAGACTAAAGGTGTCTGGGGTTGAATCGCAGCTCCGTCCCCGGGCCGAGGGCGCCCGGAGACCACCAGCACTCACACCCAGGCTGAAGGTGCCTGGGCGTGGACCCCGAGCGGAAGATGTCCACCCCTTTTATTCCCTCTCCCAGCATGCACAGCAGGTTCCCCGCCCCGCTGTACTACTGCTGCGAGAGGACAAAAAGGGTACAGACTTACAATGGTGGTTCAACCCCGGCCTATGGCGACAGCGCCACCTACAGGCCTCAGGGAACTGGACACCCTTGTATCCTCCACTGGCATAAATTGGTCCATGAACCCTAACAATTGCTACATCTGAGCCATTTATCACTCAGATGCCTCCCCTAAATGTAACCACCCGCTACACTTAAATGAACAAGCTGAAGTTAAAAGCTGGTTGGCTACCATGCACATCTGCACCAGATTTTGCACTCTCCAGTTCTAGTAAATCAATCCCAATGTACCAACAACTGTGTTATGTGAGGACCTATCTGATCAGATATCATCAAGGATTCAGGAGCTGGCAGAAAAATCCAGCGTAAAACATGCTCATTTTGTTGCACAATTATGCACGTTTATAGGCATTTAGAGTTTAGAAGAGTATGCGCATAAACTAATTTTATTGGTTAAAATATTCATTCATTCTGGCCAATGGACTTAACTTACACCTATCTATACACATGCATTTATGCACATATGTGCATGAATTATGCAGAAAGCTCCTCTCTAAATAAAGGTTGGAGACATTTTTTTGTGTCCCTGAAAGGTGATCTCAAATACAAACTTTAACGCAACAATGTGTTGCTAAAATATAGAGCCGAGTTCAGATTCATACAAAAAAAAAAAGAACGACACATGCCTTCAACAGAAGTCGTTTTTCTGCCCGTGTGCATGAGGCCTCAAAGGGTCAGTCCACTGAAAACCAGTATTTCATTTTCCTTTTTTCAATTGTTTGGTTTAGAGTTGTGTCTGTGTACCGCCAACAGAGGGCAGTATAGCTCAACAAACACTTATTAATATGAAGTGCAGTGATGACAACAGGGATACGTTATACTAATGACTAATTATATTTCCAGACCTAAGAAGACTTTGCATAACATTTTTAAGCTTTGAAGGAATAACATTTATGCCTGCTGTCAATACATTTGAAGTGAATTATATTTACAGCATGTAACATGTTCTCTTTCCTTACTTCTGTGTTCCAGATCTCTGAGAAATATGGCATCCCTGTTGAAAAAATTGTGAAAATTTATAAGAAAAGCAAAAAAGGGTAAGGGGATAAAAAGTGATGTACCATATGGGATGAATATTGAAGAGTAGACCTCAGAGGCGGTGCTACAATTGTAATTGATTTGTAAGGCCCCTCCCCAAGACAGCCGATAAGAAGAGTGGGTGTGGCCAATATGTGGAGTGGGGGGGGGGGGGATTTAGATGTGAGGAGAAAACAATCATGTGCCGAGAAAAATATGGAGCCTGGCATCACTTACCTCTGTCTAAACTGCTATATGCCATGCTGATCTTGCTAGATGTCCAGTTCCCAACTTCTTGTAGTGGGATGACAACACTGCTTCAGCTACTCATAAGTCCTGAGTATTGTTGTCAGCCTTGCCGGAGCTCCGCCCTGCTGGACTACAGAACACCTCCCTTATACTTTATAGAGAAGGAATGTGTGTGTGTGTGTGTGTGTGTGGGGGGGGGGGGGGGTAGTCTGTAATCCAACAGGGGAGAACCCAGACAGGGCTGACAACACCTCTTGGTGATTTCAGTGCAGCAGATTGGACTGGATTTCATACTGGCAAAATCAATGGGTACTTTACATGCTGCATTTCTAAAAAGCCAAAACGTGGAAACGTGCATGTATTTTTATTTGTCAAGAGTCAGATCTTTCATTGTCCACATACTATACTGGCACTGTATTGAATAGTAGACATTACTCCCCTGCCATGCCTCTCCATGGTAAAGGTGACCACGATATCCCTAGTATACAGCACTCCCCCTCCCCCACATACACCCCCCTTCATACAGCACCCCCTCCCCATACACATCTCTTCTTATAGCACCCCAAAACACACCCCTTCTTACTGCAACCCCTGCCAATACACATCCCTTCTTAAGACACCCCCCATATACACACCTCTTCTTATAGCAGTCCCCCCCATAAACACCCCTTTATACAGCACTCCCCCACCCTCTAATACACACCCTTTCATACACAACTCCCCCATACACACTCCTTTATACAGAACTGCTTCCCATTGGATACAAATTCCTTCATACACCCCCCTCCCCAAATACATATACACCCTTTCATTTAGCACACCCCTTCATACAGATCCCCTCCTTATCGGATACAAATTCCTTCATACAGCCCCCCCCCCCCACCATACAACACCCCCTTATATGCATATACACCCTTTCATACCGCACACCCCCATATAAACCCCTTCATACAGAACCCCCTGCCCATCCCATACAAATCCCTTCACACAACTTCTCCCATACAGCACCTCCCCATATACACCCTTTCATAGAGCACATCCCCATGCACACCCTTTCATACAGCACCCCCCATACACGTCCCTTCATGTAGCACCCCCCCCCCCATATACACTCTTTCATACAGCACTGCCCATACACACCCCTTCTTACAGCAGCCCCCCCCCCATACACAGCCCCTTTTACAGCAGCCCTCCCCATACACACCCCTTCATATAGCACCCCCATATATACCCCTTCTTACAGCACCCCCATACACACCCCCTCCCTAGAACACCCCTTCTCACAGCAGTCCCCCATAAACACCCATTTATAAAGCACTCCCCATCTCCCATGCACACCCACCCCTTCATACAGCAACCCCCATATACACCCCTTCATACAGAACTCCCTGCCCATCCCATATACACTGTTTAATACAGCACACCCCCATACACACCCTTTCATACAGCAGACCCCCATACACACCCCTATTTGCAGTACCCCCATACACACTCTTTCATACATCAACCCCTGCTTATACACATCGCTTCATACGGCACCCTCTCCCCATACACACTTCTTTTTTACAGCACCCCACATACACACCCATTTCATACAGCACCGCCTCCCTATACGCACTCCTTTTTACAGCACCCCTTCCTATACACATCCCTTCATACAGCATCTCCTCCCTATACACACACTACTTTTTACAGCACACCCCTACACACCCCTTCATACAGCTCCCCTTTTCCCCATACACACTTCTTTTACAGCACCCCCTACACACCCCTTCATACAGCACCCCCCTTCCCCATACACACTCCTTTTTTACAGCACCCCCTACACACCCCTTCATACAGCACCCCTTCTCCATACATGCCGTTTTTCCAGCATCCCTCTCCGGGCACCCACACAGGTAGTAATATGGCAGTGGGGGTACAGGAATATGGTCTGGCTTCCTCCGGGGAAGTAAAGGGAAAGCAGTGCCCACCGTGACTCAGGGCATCTTTATACCCCCAGAGGAAGTGGTGGTGTTTCTACAAGAGGGGACTAATACCCATCGTCCCCCACAAATGCCCAAAGCAAAGGTAGCGTGCATACGGCCAGCCAGGCTGCTCAATAAAATAATCAGCAGCAGTGCATTAATGGCGATTATGTTAACCTGTTGATTTGTACTTTTTGTCTTTAACGATTTAACACCTACATAAAATTTAGCCAGAGTTGAAACCATTGATTTTCCTGCTCTGAGTCATACATTAGGGGAGAAGGAGCTTGGTGCTTTGTTAGGCAACGTGTCTATTTACACGGCAGTACAATGTTTTGGTCATATCGGTGCTGGGAGTATAAATAATGAGTCATGGAATAGAAATATCTCCTAATAGCGCGCTCGTCTTTTCTCTATTACGAGTTCTGCACAGCTGTGTCACCCGAACAGATAAATACCGGAATGTGTATCCTCGTCTCCCGCGCCGTACGTTCTGTGATCTGATGAGTTTACATTAGTCTATGGTAAAGTCATGTTTCATGAGTGCAATGATCATTCAGATTGTGAACCGGGGGAACACACCGACTTTGAAGATCCATGTCTACCTAACTAGCAAGCTGAAGAGCCTAGCAAGCAAAAAATGAGTCCAAATGAATGACAGATCTGCAGTGAGATAGGAGCAGCAACACGCTAAAGCCATCATATCAGGATAAGGATCCTTGTTATTTTCAAAAAAGTGACAGATATTTTTTCCCTGAGTTCAATCAGATGTGAAAATTGGTCACAGGGCTGAAAATAAAGATTCTTATCCTTGTGTTAAAGCTTTGCATATGGAGGCTACTGTGTTCATACAAAGTAAACCCTATGGCAGAGTCTAGGCAAAGGGCTTATATTATATAGAAAAGGCATGGTACAAAGTCCTCGCTTAGGGCCCAATGCAGAATTATGTTAAAGATATTAGTGTTTGCGGTTTTATTTTAAATGGGAGTACATTCTTAAATGGACTTGGAACATTTGGCCTGCAGAGTTAACACAACCAACTAGCCTTTTCATAGTAGGTACAGACATCTGTGGTCTAAAGAACTGTAGCACCCCCCTAGTTACAGTAGGCTGCTAAGCCAAATTTAGTTTTAGCTCCTCTGCAATCTGAAGAGCAGGTGGTCGATTAATTGGGGCTGCTCAGGGTTTCACAGGCTGCTGCTCTGCTACTTCTCCCTGTCTTCTAGAGATTTCTAAAACTTAGTAGGAAGGTAAGGCAGAGACAGCAACCTAAATATATTTTTTTGGCACTTCAGCAAATCCCCGAGAAGGTGTGCCCAAAAGGCAGGGAAGAGTCCATAAATAGTCTGAGTCCTGTGCAGCAAGGGCAGCTTGCAGTATGTGGGTGTAGGGCAGTTCCTGTGTCCAGCCTGCCAGAGGGGACCCCTTTTGAGGGGTCTTTCCCTCCTGGGCAGAAGGGGAGGGAAGGAAGCCAGCCTGAAGACGCAGAGGTCCTAACTAGGCTCAGCTGGGGGGCCTATTGCAAAGCAACCCAATAATCCAGAGGGTCAGGAGAGAGCTTGCGGCATAGAGCCAGTGGGTAGCAGTGGGAGAGAGCCCAAGTTGTCCAAGAGGTGAGGTGAGTTTAAATCTTCATCAGTATAAAGAGCCAGTGGGGTGTCCCCAGATTTCATTTTGAAAATCTATTCACCCTAGTGTATCACTGACTGCCAGTCCCACTCTGAATGGTAAATTATCTCCACTAAAGGCCACCAACCCAACGTATCTTATAAGTGCAGGCCCAGGTGGCAATTTTTTGACAGTTTTAGGAAACCATAACTGTCCACAACTGTAATAAAATAGTGTTCTTTACAAAATGACTCATGTAGCAAAAAACAAACAAAACATAAGTGTATATTAATTGGTTTGTGTGAAAGCTATAGTGTCATCCAAACAAAGGTATATACTGTATACTGGAATTTATGCAGCTATACTTGTAATGGCGGTGATCAGCGACTTGTAGCAGGACTGTGATAGTGTGACAGGCAGTTTGGCACTAGCTTATGCTGACTGGGAGGGTCACTAACTGACACTGACATTGCTAGTGACACTAATACAGTGATCAGTGATAAAACTGTGCACTGTACTAATGACACTGTCTGGGAAGGGGTTAACATCAAGAAGCAAGCAAAGGGTTAACGGTGTGCCTAACAAGTGTAATGTGTGCTGCTTTAAAGTGGAAGTAAACCCTCCTATCATTTTCAGCCAAGGAAGCTGCCATCTTGGCCTCTGTTTAATCTTCAACTGCCATGATGCTGCACATGTGATCAGTTATGACACCAGCCATTGGATGGTGTGACAGTTTGGTTGAGAGCACAACCAATGTGACAGTTAGCATTTCCGGCATGCCGGGAATGTAACTGTTTTTTTGAAACTATTAAATCGTTGGGTTTACTTCCGCTTTAACTTACCGATCTGGCTGTTTTTTCTTCCATCTTTTCAAGGAGAAGAATCAGCCAGATCGCTTTTCTCAGTACACAGAGTCCTGTATGTTTGTAAACACAGACCTCTGTGTGTGATTGGACACAAGCAATCAGCAGGATTCAGCTGAAATCATTGGCTGAAATCTGCTGCCAAACTTGTGCTGTGTCCAATCAAAGCACGGGTCACCAGGGGGGCTCACGCATACACGCCCCAAACCCAGAAGAAAGCCGGCAATGTACATGCACATTGCCATGCCTGCACCTGCCTCCTGCTCGAAGTATATTTATTGTAAGCGGTTGACTGGTTAACGACCACCCTATAGCAGTATACTGCTACAGGGAAGCTGCTTTGTGCAGGAGGTACATCGCTTCTGCTGTGATTAGTCTCAGCAGAAGCCGATCAGCAGGTGCTGGCCAATGTATTTCCACCAGCACCCACTGATTATCGAGGAGAGAGGCTGGACAGAGCTCTGCATATGTACACAATGTAGAGCTCCGTTCTGAAAGCAGGGATGTGATGCATTTTATTTCCCTGCTTTATAAAAAAGCTAACTGGATTTTAAAGCCAAACTAT
The DNA here is from genome assembly GCA_029206835.1 of Rana muscosa. Lineage (NCBI taxonomy): Eukaryota > Metazoa > Chordata > Amphibia > Anura > Ranidae > Rana > Rana muscosa. Next base: position 114,062,632 of record JARGYO010005626.1, read on the forward strand.
CCTCTTGCCGACCGCCCCATAGCAGATTTACTGATACAGGGCTGCCGTTCGCATATATGTACGCGATTCTGCATTTCCGCATAGGGGGCGCTCCACTTCTGCTGTGATTAGTCACAGCAGAAGACGATCAGCGGGTGCCGGCGAACAGATGTCAGCCGGCACCCGCCGATCGTCAGGAAGAGAGGCTGGACGAAGCTCTGCATAAGTTAAAAATGCAGGGCTCTGTCCTATCAGCAGGGATAGGATGGATTTTCGTTCCCTGCAGAGAAGGGAATATAATCCATCACATCCCTTAGTAGTGCAGCACACAAAAACACTGGCTAGGCACACATTTAACCCTTTGATCGCCCTAGATGTTTAACCCCTTCCCAGTCAGTGTCATTAGTACAGTGATAATGCATTATTAGTATTAGTGTCACTGGTTTCCACAAAGTGTCAAAAGTGTCAGTTACAGTAGTGTCAGATTGTTTGCCGCAATATCGCAGTCCTGCTATAAGTCGCTGGTGGCCACCATTACTAGTATAAAAAAAAGAAATAAATAAAATTCCAGTATATATACCATAGTTTGTAGACGCTATAACTTTTGCGCAAACTAATGAATATACGATTATTGGGATTTTTTAACCAAACATATGTAGCAGAATACATATTGGCCTAAATTGATGAAGAAATTAGATTTTTTTACATTTTTTTATTGGATATGTTTTATAGCAGAAATATTCATGAACCGAAAAAATTTTTTTTTTTTCAAGTGAATGGATAAAATTTAAATGAATCATTTTACTTGTATAGATCTTTTTGCAATCAGCATGATATGATTTATAAAACTTCAGTGAAGAACAGCAGAGAAATTCAAAATAAACCTAATTATGGAAATTACAGGAGAACCTCATACTACCACCACCAACCAGACAGCAAGGCAGTGACAACTTAGCAACCTTTACATCAGGAGCCACCATTCCGATCAGTCTGTACTTACATCAGGAGTCTCAATCAGAGTCCCCAACAGAGTCCGCTGTTAGGGTCCCCATCAGAGTCCACCTTACAGAGTATCCATGAGAATCCAGCCTTATATAAGTCTACCCTTATATCAGAGAAGTCCCAATCAGAGTTCCCTGTACATCAGAGTCCCCATCAGTGCCCCTCCTTTTGTCAAAGTCCATAGCAGTAGGACAGTAGCTGGGGAGTGGGGACACAGAGCAGATCTGAACAGAAGAAGTTCCATCCTACTTTGAATGCTGGGTCAAGCAAGTATTGCTTGCTAGAGCACTGCCAATGATGGGAGCAATTACAGCTCAGCCAGGGGAAAATATGCTGGAGGCTGTAAGGGGCTGGGGGGAGAATCGGAGACCATAGACGGCCTCTGCTGACCTGAATCCTCAATCTGTGCAGTGTGTGGGAGCACAGTGGGTCCCATCCCCCTTGGTGCACACATTGAAGATACACCACTGACCCTAGCTGTGGGCTGGATAAAATCTTGTAGAGGGCCGGATATAGCCCGTAGGTTGTAGTTTGATGACCCCCTGCCCTAGATTATTTGTTACAAACCTGTATGTTATGTGCAATTTCATTATGCAAATATTTATGTAAATTGTGAAATTTAGTGCACCTAATCCACTGCTTTCATTTCATTTCTTAGTATCTTAGTTAACATGGATGACAACATCATTGAGCATTACTCCAATGAGGACACCTTCATACTAAACGTGGAAAGCATGGTGGAACAAGGCTTCAAGATCACACTGACGGAAATCTAACTAAAGTCACAACAATGCCTGATGGGAAGGAATGTTCCGGCATGGAGCAGAGGGTACCAGACGTTCTCTTGTAACCCCAACCTCATCAGAGACATTATTCTAAGACTTGTTAATAGGCATCTGGACAAAGAATTCCCCAGCTACTTCATTTTCAATACAAAGAAGAAAATGCAAGACAAAAGACTGATTATCATTTATTTATTTTGTCACTCCACATTGAGGTATAATAATAAGAGGACATACTGGATTCTGGTTGGAATAATTGGTTATCTTGTTCCCATTCTGTAATATGTGTTCCAAGGGATGCTTTTTCCCCTCCTTGGGTGTCCGTATTTCCTGTGGATGTGTCAAGGGGAGGCTTCAGAACAAAGTAGAGGTACGGCCGGGCAGATTGTGGCCTGAACTGTGGTCTGTTCTGTGTCTCCATTCTGGAAATAATAAATCTATCTCTGACTATAGGACCAAACAATTCCAAGCCTACTGGAACCATAACCATTATATATTTGTACAATTACTGACACCGTACAAATATGGTGGCCAAATCCACAATGTGTACAGACTGGCTACATTTTTGCTACTTAAGTTGTATGTAAACCCTAACCTTACTTATTTGGTCTCTTTCCTAACAAGCATAGACATCGCAGAAGTACAGCGGTGTCAGTAATTGTTAATGGCACTGCCACACATCTGCTAATGTGCCCGTTTTCACAAGTGCCAAACTGCATGGTGCCGCAGCACTATACGGTTCGATGCGGCACAATTTTGAAGGGTCAGGGATTTTTTCTTTTTTTTTGTGCGATTCTTGTGCATAGGGCAGCCCATTGAAATGAATGGGCTACCCTACACGCAGAGCTCGGAAACGCGCATGCGCTCCATCACACCTATATGGTGCAAACAAAGCCTAAAGACAGATAAGCTGCAACATATACACTTTAATGCATTGATACACTTTAATACAAAGATGGAATTGATAAGAAGCAGCTCACAACTGCCCGTAGCAACCCACATGTCCTCCCAAACACACTAACGCTAGATTTGCCAAAGTGCCAGTCCAGGCATGCCAATATAACATTTATTCAGCACTCCATACTGGAAATAACCAATAAAAGCAGATCTATGCAGCTTCCAAGAGGTCTAAATTGTACAGAATATATGTGTAGCCAAATGTGTGTATGGTTTTATTTTTTATTTTTTTTAGCATGGTCAGTCATCTCCTTTAAAAACTGAATGTACAAAGAGAAATGATCGCTTTTTAAAGTATTTTGTAAGTAATCTTTAAAATAAGGTAGTTTTTTAAAAAAAAACAATGTACAATTTTTTTTGTAAAGTGCAATATAATATGTCTATTTTTTATTTCCTTTGTCTTGCCTTGTTTACTGCCACTGCAGTGACTAATTGTATCAGCTTTTTAAATATCTAAATTGTGGTCATGCATGGTTAATCAGCGAGTGCAAAGAGCAACGGTTATGTGCAAATGTAGTAACCTTTCCTCACCCCACTTACACCATTGCGGTGCATTAGCATGCATTAACATTCAATCTGCATTATGTCATGCTCAAAGGAACGGGCTGCCTAATGGACCAAAATGGACCAAAGAAAAGTTGTATGTACTGTTTCTGGCAGCGCAACACATATTATTGCATTGCTGAGCATTCTGTTATGCTGCAACGTATTTCCGTCAGCAAAGGCACACTGGGGAGCTATTCAGCATTAATGGCATCAGATCACCCTAACGTATGTAACATGCTGTGCTGTACGTTACTGCAACACAATAGTGTGAATGGGCCCTTACCATCAGAAATCATCACCAGTGAACTGAAAGCAGATTGGTCATTATGGGTATCCACATCTTCATTGCTGTTTGCAATGGTTGTTATGAAAAAATGATACATTGTTATCTCTCTATAAGTACTTATTTCTTATGAAATACAACTCCCATCTAGTGGCTATAATGCGGTATTTTCCCAAACTACTCAATTATTTTTTATGAATGAATAGTATTCAACCTGTAGAGAAAATAGGAGAACATTTGATTTTGCCTTATTTGCACAGAACGAATGTAGCAGCAGTTTCACTGAATAAATAGCTATGCAATTTTTTTTATTTATGTATACACCCTTTGTAGTGCTCCAATACTCCCAGGCCAGTTCCAAAAAAACATACTGTGGAAGGTCAGTGGGAGGTAACCAGTCCTGAGCAATATTTCCAATATTTTTCTTTGAAAGTGAAACATTCCTTTAAATATTAATTAATACAGTGGCAAGCATGTAAATAGATATGTAGTAATGAACTGGAAGTACTTTAAAAAATGTTTCTTACTACGGTGGCAAGTATGTAAATAGTATATGTAGTAATGAACTGGAAGTACTTAAATTTTTTTCATACTGTTGTATTTGTATTTTTGTCTTAAATGTGAAATAATTGGTCAAGCCTATACTATTTTTTAATATATATATATATATATATATATATATATATATATATATATATGTGCTAAGTTTTGCTAACTTTGTCATCTGTGCTTCCCAAACAAAATGCTATCATACTCTGTAGATTGTCAGAGTACATTTCATATTTTCAGCAAGGAACGTCATCTACAAATTAACTTTTTATAACACCTAAAAACATACAGTCTTGGTCTGGTGACCATCCTGATGGTGTAACCTTGGATGGTATTTGGTGTCTATAAATGATCTTCTTTATCAAACACTCCTGAAATTAAGAGTTTTTTTTTAATTATTATTATTTAATAGAAAGGGAAGCGAAGATCATTGGTCTCAAGCAACCAACAATATGGTATAATAATAACATCCAGTTTTCCGTTACAAATAAAGCTCAGTTTTTCATTTATTTGTGTCAATATTCTTTTTTTTTTTTCATGACAGTTATATCATGGCAAGAGCAGTTTCTGATAATATAAACTGCAAATGTTCTGGTATATGTGCGGATGGTAACAATTAAAAAATTACTATTATCATATACTTATTTAGACTTAAATAACAAGAGTTAGCATCCAGGGGCATTTGTTAATGTTTTTGTCACCTTTCCCCAGTAGGTTTGCAGGCTTTTTCTGGGGTTCAGAGGTTGTGATCCTAAGGGGGCTCCAGGGAACATATGGGAAACACACGTTAAAGACTTGCTGGAACACCAAGTTTGGAGTTTCCTTTAAGAGACTTCACCTGTGCAGGTAACCTGGGGCAGCCACAGTTAGATCCTGTTAGGAACTAAATGTTATTGCATGTTATACATGTTGCCAAGTTTACAGTAAATGTTGATCCAACTGCTCAGAGCCTGATCTTGAAGATATTCCAAGGGGTGCATGTGAGGCCTAGGCATACTATGAAAGAACTTGAGTCCGCAACCATAATAAAGGGGTATGTGTAATATCGCTACAGCAAAGGTTCATGAGTAACTACAAGAGAAACGGCAACCAGATGTTGGCTTGGTACCTGGAAAGTGACAGGCTCTTCGGTAGCAAGGGGGTCGGTGCTTGGACTCCATCGGTCACCTGGAGTGGACTAACATGACAGAGATCTAGGCCTGGTCACTTGGTATGGAAAGTAAAGAGTTCAGTGAGAGAAAGCATGAGGTTCATGCAATCATGCTACGTGCTCAATGGACCCCATTCTGTTACTGGGAGTGAGGTAACAGAGGTACGCTGACTGGTGGAGTGGGCAATGGCTCTGCATGTCCCTCTGAATGCAACACATATATCAGAGTAAGTGTGTAGGACATGGGACAAACAGTTTTTCATCACCTTTACCCCAATAACGCTGACCAAAATATTAAACGCCAGTTGGGGAAAGTCCTGGGAATAAGGCAATATTATAACACCGCTTTTCTTCTTCCTCTATTTTGCTCTAGTCAGGTTTAACTTAGTCTAGATTAAATTTTTCCTGGGGTAATAGTGAGAATATCTCCACATATTCCCCTTTCCATTTCTTGTGTTTTATTCTCCGACTTAACGTGCGGCCCAAGGTGATCCTAGTAACATACATAAACTTTGCATCTTGCGGATTCTGATAACCGCACCCCCACCGAGGCCGTATCCCCCTTTTTGGAATCCGCCGACACCTTTTCTGAGACGGTGGGTGAATCCACTGGGAAAGAGTAACTGGGACTGAAGCCACGCCCTCAGTCGCTGGCGCAACTGATTGTGCCATGACAGGGTGTCTTTCAGCGACAGCTGCCCTTTCGTCCCCTGCAGACATCCAAGCAGGTACCGGAGAAACTACCTGCGAGAAGGAAGCTACCGGTAATGAGGATGCCCTCGCATCTCTTCATGCCTTCAATTCCCTGCTCTCTGTCAACAATGCCCAAAAGACATAGGACAAAAGGGTATCCGGCCTGGACAGACACTGTTCCGGGCGCCTAGCCCCCCTGCCCCTGTCCCTATTAGACCCAGGCACATTCCGCAAACCACCCTAAAACTCCACTGCAACCCCAGCTAACAAGACACAATCCACAACAGGAGGAATAACAGTAACAGGCAAAGGCATATTTCCTGACTTACCAGGCTGTTACGGAAATTGGTGCTGCACAGCCGTGTCTCTGGATTCCTGATGAGCCCTGGTCTCATCTTCAGCTGCCTCATCCTCCTGCTTCTCCTCTCCCCCTGCTGGGACCGGGCACGCAGAGAGGTTGTCATTGGCCACTGCCAGCCACTTGGCAGATGTCTCCCATGCTGTGCACTTTGCAGCACCCTCCTGCCTGCAGATGCATACCTCCAGTCCAGTAACGCTGTAGGGGGGCATGGTGACCTCTCTCCCAGCACCTCTGCTTCTCCCCATGGTGGTCCCAGGCACCCCAGGGCGCATGATCTCACTGATCTAGTGAGAAGGGCTGGGAGTGAGAAGGGGTATTGTATCTCCCACCTAGGGCCCACTTATGACAGGGATTCAAAAGGAGGAGGCTGCCTATATGCCTTTGGGGCTAAAGAGTCCCTGCTGGGGCTCCCTAAACAGCGGCTAAACCTCGGGGTCACGTCCGAACTAAGGCATCCAGTTAGGGTGACCACATTTCCAAACTGCCATTCAGGGACTCAACCCCACCCCTCACCCCCCCTTCCCAAAAAAAGATGAGAGGGGAAAATGTAGTCTTGGGGGTTGATGGGGAATGTGGCGGTGGGTGATTTGTCATGGGAATGGCTGGTGTTGGCACTTAAGTCATCCACCATGCTTTATATGGTGTCAGGATGATCAAATCACATTATTTTTATTACTACATTGTAATAATATATAATGAAATAGTTCAATTCATCATAATGCAGAATCACTGGAAACCCTAAGCTTGTCACTTTCCACCAGATGCAGCGTGCCACCATCGCCTACCACCAGATGCAGCGTGACACCGTCGCCTGCCACCAGATGCATCTTGTCACTTGCCACTGCCATCTGCCACCAGATGCAGCTTGTCACTTGCCACTCACGCCTGCCACCAGATGCAACATGTCACTTGCCAATGTCGCCTGCCGCCAGATGCAGCGTGTCACTTGCTACCGGCAGATGTGAAGCTTGACTATACAGCAGCATTTGAGCTGCAGTAGAATTCGCTCCTCTGTGAGGGGCTGAATAGAGTAATGATTTCATATAGTAGCGTGGGAGCTGCTTACCATTTGCTCCTCCTATGGGGGCGGATGTGTAGTTAGATTTTGTATATGAGCGGGTGACTCACGTATCTCCGTCACCGCTGATGAAGTCCCGCCCATTTATCGGGGACGCAACGCGTACGGAACGTGAACAGGGATCGTGACGTCACCCGCGTCTATGCTTGCTGTTTGCTGTGTACTACCGCTATCATCACTGCCGCTATTCATTGCCGTTTGCTATTGCTGAGCATTGTCTGCTGTGGATCCTTCGCACTGTGGGACAGTGCCAGCTCTTGTAAGTGTATCTTTTATGTGTTTTTAAAATACATTTTATACAGAGAGCACTAGATTCCACTTTATTATTTTACATATGAACTACGCCTTGGAAGTCCTGTCTGGGTTATCTGATTGACCGGAAACTGAGTTCCTGCTATATTCCCTGGAGTGGGAAATGTCTGTTTGACCTGACTGATCTACTCAGGGGTCTATATGTGAAGGTGAGCTGCCATTGCTGCCACTGGTGGAGGGTTTTCACAGAATCACCTGAATATTGTACTTCTCATCACTTTGGACACTTGTTGGTGATGTGGAGGGCGCAATCTTTGACCGCTGAAGATTTTGTTCCACTCTGTTTATATATGGACTTCCTTTAAATGTTTTAGAAGTTTCTTTATGTTTTGCGCTGCACTGCTGTTTATATATATATTTTTATGGTGGAATTTGATTAATTGACCCTCAGTGTACAGCTGCTGTCTATTAGGTTATCTGCGCTGGTTGATTTCTATTATAACATTGCTATTTTCAATTTATCACAACTTCAGCTGCAGATATGGATGTTTTCCAATACTTGGAAAAAAGAGAGGTGAAGCTGGGAGAAGTGTTCTCTCATAGCTCACCCATTGGACAGGCTAATGATTTAACCTATTCATTCAGGAAATTGGACACATTTTTGAAAAGAAAGTCAAAACATAGTGGGATATTACATCATTCCAGCAGTATATAAGTGCTAAACTAGTTCCACATCGTTTAAGGTGGGATGTACCGCCCAATGATGGCCTTATGGATGAGGTATCCATGAATGAGTGGAAAGAATTTTTTGTGAAAGAAGGTTTAGAACTGTTGGAATTCCTACTCATGAGAAAGCAGAGAAAAATTATTATTTTGGAAAATCAAATCCGTGAGATTAGGAATCTCATTGAATCTCAGAAAGAGAGTGAGGAATTTTTGAGATTGTCTGTCGAACTCAAAAAGAAACTTAATAAATGGGATTTAGAGGTACAAAATAAGAAAAAGAAAAAGTACATCAGGGATCATAATGACTTTAGCAGTGGGAACATTTTCAAATGGCAGAGTCAGAATACTCCCAGCCTGCCTGTTTCAGAATCATTTCCTAATCAAGATGCCTCTGAATGTATGGAGGTTCCGTCCTCCACCCAGAGAAACATCCCTATCCATAGTTATGATTATGGAGAACATGATCCTTATAACCAGAGAGGCGCACAGGCGCCAAGAGGTAATAACCAAAGAGGTAGATCAGGAAGGGGTAAGAGAGGAGGTCACCATTAGGGATAAGCTCGGTGTTCGAGTCGAACATCGGTGTTCGACTCGAACATCGGCTGTTCGACCGTTCGGCGAACATCGAACGATTTGGGCCGTTCACGCCAAATTCGAGTGACGCGAACGGCCCACAATACACTGCGCCATCGCAGTGCAATCCCGGCGCTGTGATTGGCCAAGCATGCACTGTGACCCCGCATGCTTGGCCAATCACAGCGCCGGCAGCTAGGATAGCCATAATTGGCCACAGGCAGGTTGCCTGTGGCCAATTATAGCTCAGGGGGTTTAGCACACGCCCCACACTATAAAAGGCCGCCAGCACGGCGGCCTTGTGTAGTGTGTTCCGGCGCAGGGAAAGAGTTACATAGGCAGGGACAGTGTCAGTGCTATTTGTACCTCAAACTTGTGTGTAGGGAGAGAGAAGGATAGGCAGGGAGAGTGTCAGTGTCATATTATTTGCTAAACCTTGTGTGCAGGGAGAGAGAAGGATAGGCAGGGGACAGTGTCAGTGTCACATTCTTTGCTAAACCTTGTGTGCAGGGAGAGAGAAGGATAGGCAGGGAGAGTGTCAGTGTCATATTCTTTGATAAACCTTGTGTGCGGGGAGAGAGAAGGATAGGCAGGGAACAGTGTCAGTGTCATATTCTTTGCTAAACCTTGTGTGCAGGGAGAGAGAAGGATAGGCAGGGAGAGTGTCAGTGTCATATACTTTGATAAACCTTGTGTGCAGGGAGAGAGAAGGATAGGCAGGGGACAGTGCAGTGTCATATTCTTTGCTAAACCTTGTGTGCAGGGAGAGAGAAGGATAGGCAGGGAGAGTGTCAGTGTCATATACTTTGATAAACCTTGTGTGCAGGGAGAGAGGATAGGCAGGGGACAGGGTCAGTGTCATTGTTGCTAAGCCTCCTGCACATTATACACCTGAAGTTAGCCCGTATTGCTGTGTTTTCCTGGTGTGTTACACCAACAGGCATTTGCAGCACTTACAGCGGGCGGAGTGTGCCTCCTGCACCTTATACACCTGAAGTTAGCCTGTATTGCTGCGTTTTCCTGGTGTGTTACACCAACAGGCATTTGCAGCACTTACAGCGGGCGGAGTGTGCCTCCTGATCATATTACACCTGAAGTTAGCCTGTATTGCTGCTTTTTCCTGGTGTGTTACACCAACAGGCATTTGCAGCACTTACAGCGGGCGGAGTGTGCCTCCTGATCATATTACACCTGAAGTTAGCCTGTATTGCTGCTTTTTCCTGGTGTGTTACACCAACAGGCATTTGCAGCACTTACAGCGGGCGGAGTGTGCCTCCTGTTCATATTACACCTGAAGTTAGCCTGTATTGCTGCTTTTTCCTGGTGTGTTACACCAACAGGCATTTGCAGCACTTACAGCGGGCGGAGTGTGCCTCCTGATCATATTACACCTGAAGTTAGCCTGTATTGCTGCTTTTTCCTGGTGTGTTACACCAACAGGCATTTGCAGCACTTACAGCGGGCGGAGTGTGCCTCCTGATCATATTACACCTGAAGTTAGCCTGTATTGCTGCCTTTTCCTGGTGTGTTACACCAACAGGCATTTGCAGCACTTACAGCGGGCGGAGTGTGCCTCCTGATCATATTACACCTGAAGTTAGCCTGTATTGCTGCTTTTTCCTGGTGTGTTACACCAACAGGCATTTGCAGCACTTACAGCGGGCGGAGTGTGCCTCCTGATCATATTACACCTGAAGTTAGCCTGTATTGCTGCGTTTTCCTGGTGTGTTACACTAACAGGCATTTGCAGCACCTACAGCAGGCGTAGTGTGATTCCTGCAAAATATACTCCTGAAGCTAGGCCTTATTGCTGGTTTTCCCATTTCCCTGCAGGCCATTAGAATGCCTGGAAGGCAAACAAGGAGAGGCAGACAGTCAGGAGCCAATAAAAGAGGGCAAGCAGGCTCTGTGTCTAGAGACAACAGTGCTGGTCGTGGACGCGGTGCATCGCCATCAGCACGTGGCCATGGGACACGCTTGTCCTTCTTTTCGGCAGCTGGACGTGTTGAGCCGCATCATGCCGAAGACTTGGTAGAATGGATGACCAAGCCCTCCTCATCCTCCTCATCCTCTCTCACCCAGGCTCAGGGTACTGGCAAAGCAGCTGCCAAAGCGTCCTCTTCCCTGGTATCAATGTCATCATCAGTCACTCCTTCCCTAGACCAACCATGTCCTCCTGAGGTGTCCCCCGAACTGTTTGAGCACAGTGTTGGGTACATGCTCCAGGAGGATGCCCAGCGTTTCGAAGGGTCTGATGATGATACCCAGCTAGAGGAAGGCAGTAGCGTGAGAGCAGAGAGAGGGGATGCTCAAGAAGGACACCAATCTGGCAGTCATGTTCCAGCAGCTGCAGCATACTGCCAGATTGGCTCCAGTGATGAGGAGGGAGGGGATGATGAGGTCACTGACTCCACGTGGGTGCCTAATAGGAGAGAGGAGGAGGAGGAGGAGGATGAGGAGGAGGCACATCTCCAACGAGGCAGGATGCCCTCGGGGGCCCAGCGTAAGGGCAGCACACCGACGAAATCACACCGCAGAGCTCCGCCTGTGCAGGGCGCTGCCTCTGCCCATTATTCAAAAAGTTCTTTGGTGTGGGCCTTTTTTGAGTCAAGTGCATCAGATCGCACAGCTACTGTTTGCAACATATGTCTCAAGCGTATATCGCGTGGCCAAAACATCACCCGCTTGGGCACCACATGCTTGACCAGACATATGTTGACCTGCCATGCAGCTCGTTGGCAAGCCTACCTTAAAGACCCACACCAAAGAACAAAGCGGACCTCTCCTTGCACCGCATCAGCTGGGATCTCCAACCCCACTATACCTTCAGTCCTCTCTGAAACCTGCACTGAGAGGAATTAAGGTGTAGAATTAGGTGTGTCACAGCCAAGTACTTGCGGGCACTCTGCTAGCAGTACACCGACGTCCGATTCTAGCAGGCAAATTTCCCTGCCCCAGCTGCTGGACCGTCAAAAGAAGTTCACTCCCAGCCATCCACATGCCCAGCGGTTGAATGCTAGCTTGGCTAAATTGCTAGCGCTTCAACTGCTGCCTTTTCAGTTGGTAGACTCGGCCCCCTTCCGTGAGTTTGTGCAATGTGCGGTTCCTCAGTGGCAGGTTCCCAAACGCCACTTTTTCTCACGGAAGGCGATTTCGGCTCTCTACCGGCATGTGGAAGGCAATGTCTTGGCCTCGCTGGACAGGGCGGTCAGCGGTAAGGTGCATATTACCACTGACTCATGGTCCAGCAGGCATAGACAGGGACGTTACCTTTCTTTCACAGCCCATTGGGTCACTCTTTTGGCAGCTGGGAAGGATGCAGGACAAGGTGCAGTAGTGTTGGAGGTTGTTCCACCGCCACACCTCCAAAATGCTACTACTGGTTGTGACACACCTCTCTCCTCCACCCCCTCCTCTTCTTCTTCCTCCATGGCCTCTTCCTGTGCTTTGTCCTCGGAACCAGCGGTGCTCCGTAGGCGTTCAAGGGGCTACGCAAGTACGCAGGAAAAAAGATGCCATGCCGTGCTTGCGCTGGTGTGTTTGGGGGACAGGAGCCACACTGGGGCAGAGGTTCTGTCTGCTCTGCAGGGGCAGGCCGAGAGGTGGTTGACGCCACGCCAGCTTAAGCCAGGAATGGTAGTTTGCGACAATGGCACCAACCTCCTCTCCGCTCTCCAACAGGGACAACTGACCCATGTGCCCTGTGTGGCTCACGTCCTTAACCTGGTGGTGCAGCGGTTCTTGGGCAGGTACCCGGGCTTACAGGATGTCCTGAGGCAGGCCAGGAAAGTCTGTGTGCATTTCCGCAGATCTTATAATGCCAGTGCTCGCCTGGCTGAGCTGCAAAAGGAGTTGAACCTGCCCAAGAACCGCCTTATATGTGACATGCCCACCAGGTGGAACTTAACGTTGGCCATGCTGCAGCGGCTGCACACGCAGCAGAGGGCCATCAATGAGTACCTGTGCGACTACGGCACCAGAACAGGGTCAGGGGAGCTCGGTTTTTTTTCACCATGCCAGTGGGGCATAATCAGGGATGCATGCACTGTCCTGGCACCATTTGAGGAGGCCACGAGGATGGTGAGCAGTGACAGTGCGTGCATCAGTGACACTGTACCTCTTGTCCACCTGTTGGAACATACGCTGCGTGGAATAATGGACAGGGCACTTGAGGCAGAACAGAGGCAGGAAGAGGAGGACTTCCTTGCCTCTCAAGGCCCCCTTTACCCAGACAGTGTTCCTTCTGTCCCACCCATCGCACAGGAAGAGGAGGACGAGGAGGAGGAGGAGGAGGATTGTGTCAGCATGGAGGTGGAGCCTGGCACTCAGCATCATCAGCAGCAGTCTTTTAGGGATGATTTACAGTCCCAAGAAACCAGTGGACTTGTACGTGGCTGAGAGGAGGTGGCTGCGGATCATGTCGTCCTTAGTGACCCAGAGGACTCCGGACCGAATGCCTCAGCTAACCTACGCTGCATGGCCTCCCTGATCCTGCAAAGTCTGCGGAAGGATCCTCGTATTCTTCGGATCAAGGAGAGGGACCATTACTGGCTGGCCACTCTCCTTGATCCACGGTACAAGAGTAAGGTTGCGGACCTTATCTTACCATCGCAGAGGGAGCAGAGGATGAGACAACTCCGGGAGGCCTTGCAGAAAGGTCTGTGCAACGCGTTCCCAGAGACTGGGAGGTTACAAACTCCTGGTCCTGGACAACGAGTTGCTGAGGCTTCGGTCAGTCAAAGAAGGAGCGGTGGGGAAGGTGGCCGTCTGACCGATGCGTTCAGACAATTCTTTAGTCCGCAGCCCCAAGGTATGATCGGTTCCAGCAACCATCGCCAGCGTCTGATATACATGGTGCAGGAATACCTAGGGGCAAGGTCAGACTTGGACACCTTCCCCACCAAAAATCCTCTGGCTTACTGGGTCTTGAGGATGGATCACTGGCCAGAGCTTGCACAGTATGCAATTGAGCTACTGGCCTGTCCTGCATCCAGCGTTCTTTTAGAACGCACATTCAGTGCTGCTGGAGGATTTGTCACGGATCACAGGGTGTGCCGGTCCACCGACTCTGTTGATCGATTGACCTTCATAAAGATGAACCAGTCTTGGATCACCACCAGCTACCAAACACCTGAAGCTGATATAACAGACTAATTTATTTTCAAATGTCACATCCCTTCAAGACTGATGCTGATGCTGAGAGACTGTCCTGTTATGTTGACTGACTATCATCCTCCTCCTCAATGATCCGATTGATGATGATAGCTTGGAAGAACATTTTTGTTTGTGGGTGCCGCCACCAGTGGCTAAGGCCCAATTTTTCAGCCCCTGTTTAACAGGGGCATGTAATTACAATTTTTTATGCAATGCTTTGCAGCAGGCCTCATTCCTGCACTCCAACTAGAGTATCTGGGAGAGGTTGCAGTGTCATGGCACCAGCACCAGTGGCTAAGGCTCAATTTTTCAGCCCCTGTTTAACAGGGGCGTGTTATTACAATTTTTTTATGCAATGCTTTGCAGCAGGGCTCATTCCTGCACTCCAACTAGAGTATCTGGGAGAGGTTGCAGTGTCGTGGCACCAGCACCAGTGGCTAAGGCCCAATTTTTCAGCCCCTGTTTAACAGGGGCGTGTAATTACAATTTTTGATGCAATACTTTGCAACAGGGCTCATAGCTGTGCTCCAAGTACAGTATCTGTGAGGGGTTGCAGTGTTGTGGCACCAGTGCCTAAGGCCCAATTTTTCTGCCACTGTTTAACAGGGGCATGTAATTACAATTCTTGATCTAATAATTCACAGCAGGGCCCATTCCTGCGCCCACCAAGAGTAACTGTGAGGCCTTACAGTGTTGTGTCAACACCACCACCACCACCACCAAAGGCCCAATTTTTCAGCCCCTGTTCAACAGGGGCATGCAATTACAATTCTTGATCTAATAATTCACAGCAGGGCCCATTCATGCGCCCACCAAGAGTAACTGTGAGGGCTCACAGTGTTGTGGCAACACCAACATGTAAGGGGCAAATTTCAGCTGAGTATATAGGGCAGGCCCCTACTTTCAAACATCCAACTTACAAACGACTCCTCCTTGCAAACGGAAGGATACAACAGGAAGTGAGAGGAAATCTACCCCTAGGAAGGCAAATTCTCTCCTGTAAGAGTTAATATGGGAAAAAAGGTGTCTCCTCTCCACTGATGCTTTATCACCAATTCTTGTTTCAATAAAAACCCCAAATTTTCAAAAAACATTTGTCATTAGGACGGAAAGTGAGGTGAACTGTTCTGAACAGGTGCACACTGCACAGACAGCAAAACAAATGTTACAGGGGTGATAACCCTTCCCTATGTTTTCCAAAAAGCTTAAAAATAGATTTTTTGGCTGGAGCTACACTTAAACAATGTACCTGTTCAAAATTACAAACAGCTTCTACATAAGAACAAACCTACAGTCCCTGTCTTGTATGCACCGACTGTATACGGCTGTTCAGAGTATATAGGGCCTTTTTTATTTTGTGTGCGGGGTTCCCCTTAATATCCATACAAGACCCAAAGGGGCTGGTAATGGGCTGGGGTAGGGGGGGGGGGCTGTGATGGGGTAGCTATGCCATTTTTCTTAAAGATTTTCATCCATATTACCGGGACCAGACATTACATTAAAGGCGCAAGCAGTTTTAAATGGCTTTTTTTCCTTTAGAAATGTAATTTTGTGCAGGGACAGTTCTAAACACGGGAAACACGTGGCACTTCACAGGCATACTTTAGACACCCCCCAGGTACGATATTTAAAGGAATATTTGACTTTTTTTTGTTCACTTTATGCATCATTAAAATGACTGCTCCCGAAAAACTGCAGTTTTTAAAACTTTTTTGGGGATTGATACATGTCCCCTGGTGCAGAACCCGGGTTCCCAAACCCTTTTTAGGACAATAACATGCATAATAGTCGTTATAATTAGCACTTTAGATTTCGAACCTTTGCATCCATTGTATTTAATAGGGTTCTAAAGTTCGTGCGAACTTTCGGTCCGTTCGCGGGTTCTGGTGCGAACCAAACCCGGGGGTGTTCGGCTCATCACTAGTCACCATTCTCCGATGAGGAATATCCCTCCACAGCAATACCAACAACAATATCAATCACCACAGAGAAATGACTACTACAGACAGGACAGAGGTCCTGAACAAGGTTATTATTATAATAAAGGGGGATCACAGGTCCAACGAGGGGGCCAAACATCTGTATCCAATCGATTTGCCCCTTTACAGTATCATTCATCTAGGGATGGGGGGATTTTTCGGGGGCTCAGAGTGGCCCGGGGAGGGGTCAGCCAACCTACCAGCAGGATCCGGGAGATTGGTGGAGACACCAGTCCCAATCCCAGTCATCACCAAGCACGAGTGAGCACCCCCGAAAGAGAAAAGAACGAGAGGAAGGAGAGGGGGTAGGATAACACAAAAAAACGAAACCCCAATAGGTGCTGGTATATTTAATTTGAGCAATTGCACATTGAGTGTTGATGAATTAAAGGTATTGGATAGGGGGCTAAAATTTGCCCCTGTCCGTAACCTTAACAAATTTCACACTTACGTCAACATACACAAATTTGTTAGAAATCTCAACATGCGCAAATATTTTTTATCTTATTCTAGTAGACCTTCAACTGTAGAGGTAAGGATTCATTCCAATCTACATAATAGATCCACGTTTAACCCTTTAAATGCTGATAACACATTTTTGGAGGTGTTTAAACATAAAGTATTTAATGGTTTGGATAAAATTAAAGTACGGAAAGTAGCAGACCCACAGTTTATTAAAAAGGGGATAGAGTCCTTAGAAAAGCGTAAGGAGATTATAATACGCCCCGCTGACAAAGGGGGGGGGGGGCTCGTCATTTTAAATAAAGAAGACTTTCTGGCAGAAATGGATCGCCTTTTGAGCGACCATGATACTTACGGATTCTTAATAGGGACCCAATGCTGACATATAAAGATGAACTACATAATTTAATAGAGGAAGGAAAAAGTAAAAGTATTCTAAACAAAAAAGAAGCTCTTTATTTGGATCCATTATTTATTAGAACTCCCATCATCTACTGTCTCCCTAAGATCCATAAGGATAATGCCAAACCACCAGGGAGGCCGATTGCAAATGGAATTGATTCTATATCTTCCAGACTTGGCCAGTATATTGATAGCTTCTTGCAGCCCCTGGTATCCAAAACAAACGCATACCTGAAAGATACTAAACATATTATTCAAATTATTGAGTCAGCTTCATGTTCATCTTCTAGTATTTTGGTCACTGCGGATGTGAGCTCACTGTACACTATTATTGGGCATGAGGAAGCTATATCCTCAGTACGGTGGTCTCTATCAGCATCTGACCTCCCTAGAAAAAAATCAGAAGTTTCTTCTCAAAAGTCTTGAACTTTGTCTTTCGAGGAATTACTTTTGGTATCAGCGACAATTTTTCTTACAGACGAGAGGTGTGGCGATGGGGGCCCGCTTTGCTCCCAGTGTGGCCAATCTATTTATGGCCCACTGAGAGGAAGAGGTGGTCTTCACTAATCGTCCCCCTCAACTTATCTGCTACAAACGCTTTATAGATGATCTGATCATGATTTGGGAAGGTGACCGAAGTAGCCTGGATGAGTTTGTGTGTATTTTGAATAACAACAATAAAAATATTGAACTCACCTGGAATATTAGCACAGATAATGTCACCTTTCTCGATCTAGAAATAAGTATAGTTAATGGTCAGTTTAATTTGTGTAATCATTTTAAACCAACAGATCGTAATTCGTACATACCTCTCAATAGTTGCCACCACAAGTCATGGTTGTGTAATATACCAAAAGGTCAATTTGTCAGATTGAGGCGCAACTGTACACGAGAAAATGACTTTATGTCACTCGCAATCTCAATTATTAGCAACTAGATTTAATGAGAAGGGGTATAGTAAGGAGTCTCTGAAAAGTGCAATAGAGACAGTGCGTAATTATGACAGATTAGTACTCACAGATGATAAAGTAAGAGGCCAGTTCTAGTATCTCCAATTTTAAGATGATTTTGGATTACAATGTGCATCACAAAAAAATTGAAAAAATTGTATCCAATAATTGGTCTATCTTAAAGCAAGACAAGACATTGGGCCCCCTGCTTCCTGATCATCCTTCTTTTATATATAAAAAGGCTCCTTCATTATGCAACAGATTGGCACCTGGAGTAGTAGACCCCCCTGTCCATTCTGAAAATCGACTTTTCTCCTTCCTCTCTGGGTTTTATGCATGCGGTCGGTGTACTGCATGCAAACATTCTAAAGGTAACGTTAAAAAACGTAAACATTTCGTGTCATCAGCCACTAATAAACAGTTTAAAATTGACCAACTTATCACTTGTGATACAATAGGCGTTGTTTACATGCTTGAATGCGAATGCGGCCTACAGTATGTAGGAAGAACATCACGGCCCCTTTCATGTTAGATTGGGCGAGCATGTAAATTATATCAAAAAAGGGTTAAAAACGCATAATGTGTCAAAACATTTTAAGCTGGCCCATAAACAGAACCCCAGAGGATTAAAATTCTGGGGTATTGAAAGGGTTATAAAACATTGGAGAGGTGGCAATTTTTTGAGGCAGCTCAGTCGGAGGGAATCCCATTGGATTCATTTAACTAAAGTTTTAGTGCCGAGAGGCCTCAATGTCGATTTCGACATAAATTGTTTTATTTCAGATAGATGAATTATATGAAATTTAATTAGTTTTGAATTTTATATATTTAGTTTTGATCTGTGTTGGTATTATATTGTTTGGTTTGTGATGGTGGCGGTATGCGCGGTGAGGCATGGACGCGGGATGACTTATTTGACATGACCCCCATTTTCTTCCTTGTACATCTGATTTCTTTGTTTTTTAATAGGAGCCATTATAGATATACGGATATTTCTAAATAATATGTGGCTTAATTTCCAGAGTTTTCTAAAAGATATGTACATCTCTTTCTATAATAGCGATGGTGCTGTTCAGCTTTGGCCTCTCATATAGGGGCAGATGTAAAGCTTGACTATACAGCAGCATTTGAGCTGCAGTAGAATTCGCTCCTCTGTGAGGGGCTGAATAGAGTAATGATTTCATATAGTAGCGTGGGAGCTGCTTACCATTTGCTCCTCCTATGGGGGCGGATGTGTAGTTAGATTTTGTATATGAGCGGATGACTCACGTATCTCCGTCACCGCTGATGAAGTCCCGCCCATTTATCGGGGACGCAACGCGTACGGAACGTGAACAGGGATCGTGACGTCACCCGCGTCTATGCTTGCTGTTTGCTGTGTACTACCGCTATCATCACTGCCGCTATTCATTGCCGTTTGCTATTGCTGAGCATTGTCTGCTGTGAATCCTTCGCACTGTGGGACAGTGCCAGCTCTTGTAAGTGTATCTTTTATGTGTTTTTAAAATAAATTTTATACGGAGAGCACTAGATTCCACCTTATTATTTTACATATGAACTACGCCTTGGAAGTCCTGTCTGGGTTATCTGATTGACCGGAAACGGAGTTCCTGCTATATTCCCTGGAGTGGGAAATGTCTGTTTGACCTGACTGATCTACTCAGGTGTCTATATGTGAAGGTGAGCTACCATTGCTGCCACTGGTGGAGGGTTTTCACAGAATCACCTGAATATTGTACTTCTCATCACTTTGGACACTTGTTGGTGGTGTGGAGGGCGCAATCTTTGACCGCTGAAGATTTTGTCCCACTCTGTTTATATATGGACTTCCTTTAAATTTTTTAGAAGTTTCTTTATGTTTTGCGCTGCACTGCTGTTTATATATATATATTTTTATTATGGGATTTGATTAATTGACCCTCAGTGTACAGCTGCTGTCTATTAGGTTATCTGCGCTGGTTGATTTCTATTATAAACTTGCTACCGTCGCCTGTTGTCAGATGCAGTTTACCACTTGCCACCCATAGCCTGCTGCCAGATGCAGTGTGCCACGTGCCATCCAGGGCCTGCCACCAAATCCAGTGTGTCACTTTTCACCGATAGCCTGCCACAAGATGCAGTGTGCCACTTGCCACCCATAGCCTGCCACCAAATGCAATGTGTCACTTGCCACCCATAGCCTGCCATCAAATGCAGTTTGTCACTTGCCACCCATAGCCTGCCACCAGATGCAGTGTGTCACTTGCCACCCATAGCCTGCCACCAGATGCAGTGCCATTGCCACCCAGAGCCTGCCACAAAATGCAATGTGTCACTTGCCACCCATAGCATGCCACCAGATGCAGTTCCACTTGCCACTCATAGCCTGCCACTACTGTAGATGCAGTGCCACTTGCCACCAAGAGCCTGCCACCAAATGCAGTGTGCCACTTGCCACCCTCAGTGATGGGACCTGTAGTCCTTCACTTTTGGGGGGTCACATCCCAGAAAAGTGAAGGACTACAAGTTCCAGCATGAACCCTTGATATCATTAAGGATGTGTCCACCTCCCAGTCCTTTGGGGGTGTCATGTAATCTGTCACTCTCATTTGTCAGTGTCCTCTCCTTTCATCTACCGTCCTCTGCACAGTGCACTGCAGTCATCCATCTGCATACCGTCGCCCGCCAGAGAAGATTGAGGAGGTTGTGGGCGGAGCGCTGCGCGGAGGAGGAAGTTAAATACTCCTCTGCACTGAATTCTGGGGCCTTGCTCTGTGGTGACGTCACTGGTTGGTAGATGCCAGACGGCAGACGCCTAGCAACCAGTTAGGGCAGTGAACCAGCGGCCAGTTGATTCGGGTGGATTCGTGTAAAACGGTTCTCGACCGACCCAGGATTCCACCAGGACAAGTGACAGCGGTAATGCAGTGGCCTATTTAGGGGGCATCAGATCGGCCCAGGGGGCAATTCCAGGACACTGTATGGTCTTGGAATGAAGGTGCCCAGGATCCAGGACAGGCCTGCCAAGTGTGGGACTGTCCTGGGCAATCCGGGACATGTAGTCACCCTAACGCAGTTGGCCTTGACCACCCCACGTGGAAGAGCGGGGGCAGGTAAGCTGAGGCCTGCCCCAAACCCGGTAGCATCCCAGCTATTTACGTGTTAAGCCGCTGAGGGCCATTTGCCATTGGAGCTGTCCAAAGCTGTGACAGCAAGCTCTCAATGTCCGCCCTGTCTGTTGAAAGTGTCTTCTTTGATGATCTGGCTCCCACTGACCCACCAGCAGCTGCACCCTTCTGCTAGACCACTAGTTCCC
Organism: Rana muscosa; assembly: GCA_029206835.1. Lineage (NCBI taxonomy): Eukaryota > Metazoa > Chordata > Amphibia > Anura > Ranidae > Rana > Rana muscosa. Next base: position 114,083,805 of record JARGYO010005626.1, read on the forward strand.
CCTCCCCAGCCACACCCTATCTGGTCATCCAATAACGTTTGCCGCTCTTACACTTTCTTTCCAACACAACATCTCCAACTGCCTGACTGTAGCATGCACAGCAAACTTAGTCATGCAGGCCCTCCACCTAATGCTCTGCATGCAGTTCCAGGCCTATACTGTATTGGAACATGATCAATGCTGTTACACGTGTAGCACCCTCCTCACTCCCCTCTTTCTCTTCAGCTCGTCTCTCTCTTGTCTAGGGGTATCTTTTAGAGGGGAAGGGAGGGGGACACTACGCCAGGCCTTTGTCACAGGTGTCAGTGTGATACAAGCAAAGTTCTTTTACCTTCGGGTCAGTGCTGTGCACCTGGAGCCTCCACCAAGAGTTACCTTGAACAATGTCTGTCAGGAAATGAGCCCCACACCATTAAAGTTCAACACTCCTTTATTCTTCTCGAATGAACACAATCAGTTGAACTCCCTTGATAGAAACAGAACAGGAAAGGAGGTGTGGATGCGAATAGGCCCAGACACAATGTGTTCTCCACTTTCCTTCCTGAAAGTGGGTTTCAGTCTCCGAACGAGGGGAATTTCCTTCCAAGCGGTCTCCGGTGAGAGACTCACCCGTCACTGGCAATCTGCTGCACCAGGTCTTGGAATGAGAAGCTCCCCCCGGTCCATTACGCCTTCCGGATTCGGGTACCCACTCCCGGGGTTCCCTAGGATCTCCTTCCCTCGCGGAACTCAGTGTTGGGCACTGAGCTCCGGACCTCCATCTGAGTACCTCACCCCAGGCTAAAGGTGCCTGGAATGGAACACGACCTCCAGCTGTCCTCTAGGCCTAGGCCCGCCTAGAGAACCCACACGAACCACCGTCCACAGGCTGAAGGTGCCCTGGACTCCTACCCCGTGACAAAGATGGCCGGCCCTTTATACCCTCTCCCAGCAAGCACGGCGGGTTCCCCGCCCCACCATACCACTGCCGAGGGAGGACAAAAAGGAGGCACGACACACAGCAATGATTCAACCCCAGCCCATGGCGACAGTGCCACCCGCTGTGCTGCAGGGAATTACACATCACTAATGTCTCTGTCAAGTTCAAATTTACACCCAGGAAAGTACATACCCGCTACACTCTCCCCCTGGTGGTTTGACACTGGTCCCCAGTGTCTGGAGTAAATCATGCCCTCAACGGCTGACATAATCCAATCCAGAAACCGACTAACAATTGTACAAAAATAAAACTTTTAGAAAAACTATCCAACTAAAACATTGTGTCTGAGCCCTGTAAAGTAAAGGGAATAAAGACAAAAGAGAAACAACAGCATTGACTCATAACTTTGAATCACATCTTCACAATTTTTTCCTTTTTTTTATTTCCCCCCCCCCCATCCTGACTAAGACCCACCCCATTCTCAGTGGACTTGATGGGATGCTCTCCTGCAGAGGGAAAATAAAGGATTAACACATATAACCCTGACACCTGTATTCGTGTGATGGAAAAGAAACTTCTCCGGAAAGAAATCCCTTTTCTTCAAAGAGTGAGTGCATGAAAAGTGTTTTAACGTTGCGCAACACTGCCACCTGGTGACAGCACCGCGGTACCTGCACTCGTGGAACTTTCCTCTTCTCTTTGGCCCTATCTACCCAGAGTCTATGATCTCTTGCAGAAAGTGAAGAACAACAGGAACAGTCCTTCATTCCTTTAGGGCACAAAAGCAACGGGCCCCAGAAAGTTCAGCAGCATGATAAGAACGGAGTCTCTTTTCTCCTACAGATAAAAACGGGGATGCGGCAGAACAAGTGGCTTCAAGTGCTGATCCATGGTTTCCAGATGATACTCCACATCTTCTCCTTCTTTGCGTCGGATCAACACTTTGTCTGCATGGATATGTCGTCCCAACATCCATTCTGCCTTGCAGTCCTTAAAACGTTGAGAGGCCTTTGGAGAGCATACCAGGTACCTGCGGGCGTGGGGAACCTGAAGGTGGGTCCACACAAAGTCCTTGTACCAGCGCTCCCGGCACACTTCCACCTCATACAGCAGTTCCTTCGACAAGTACGGATACTCCCATCCGTAGTCCGCAGCAACCTTCTGGCAAAATAGCCGTTGTAGTCTCGCCAAAGGAGGCATGGTAGCTCTGTCCCCTTCGCCAGGCAACACTATCGAGTCCGGGTGGCGAGGGACCTTGATCACTTCTGATCTGGGCATTGGTGCCCGCAGTAACAGTCTCTTTTCCCCAGTCTTCGGTACAGATGGCACCGGGGATGTAGAAGCAGGCTGGAGATGGGACCTCTCTTCAGGCACTGGTGCCTCCACCCGGGGTGTACTTTCCCCTGTAGACATGGGTGGATCCCTGGTCCTCCGGAATGAAGCGAGAGGTACTTTGTCCCAGCCTTTCTCTGCAAACAGTTCATCTATTGCAACATCGTCTCCCATGTCCGAGAGCCACTTTAGGTCAGAGGTGTCACACTCCTCCGCAGGCAGATATCCTGTAGTGGAGACCGAGCTTTCACCTCCTCCCACACACCAAATCTCTCCGCCAGGCTTACCTCGGCCTTTACTTGAAACGGGACATCCGGAACTCTTGTCGACGGATCCATCCTAGCCGGGCGTAAGCGGGCGAGACGGTCCACCACAACCGCTGGTCGGGGCTACCATGCCGGTCTTTCTCTTTGGTGGTGGACGCTGTGAGATTGTGGTGACCGAGTCAGCATCCTCGGATTTCTCCCGTTGAAGTTTTACGACCTCCTCCGCGGTCGCTGCAGTGTGCGCAGGGATGGCTGTCACAGCAGTGATTCCTCCTCTCTGAGTGGTGCTGCCCGCAGCACGGCCGGGGTAGATGGTTCTCGGCTTCTCAACCGCCGGATTCACTTCGAACAGGAACTCCCCACAGGCCTCACATCGCCCGAATGGCTTCAGCTGGCACACCAGTCCCGAACATCCAGGACAAATCACACCCAGGGCCTCAACGTCCATGCACGAATACAGAGCGAATCGACTCCTTGGCTTTAGCCGGATCCCCGAATCTGTTACCGAGCAGCAGCAGTCAATGCCGTGGTGGAAGGGTGAACTGGAATCCACGACGTATGTCCGAACATGGCGACCTGTTGCTGATCCATTGCACACTGCAGAGTTTTTGCTCCAATGTCCCACGTGTAGTCCTTCACACGTATTGGACTCCTCCCCTTTGCTCCAGTTTGCGGGCTTTTCTTCTTTTCTGTTTCTGAGTCACGCCCACGAACTAAGCGATGGGGGTGTGCCTGGGGGCGCAGTGCAATAGAAGCCCCCACGTGTAGTACTTCACACGGCTGAACTTCCCCCTCTTTCCACTCTTCTGCGCGGGCCTTTCCCTTCATTGGGTCATGTCCACGACTTCGAGCAGGGATGCACTTCGGCCAATGAAGGCCTGCCTATTCACGTAACTCTTCCAACAGACATGTTCAATACTGTGGTGCACAAACACTATACCGGACCCGAGCCCCCACGTGTAGCACCCTCCTCACTCCCCTCTTTCTCTTCAGCTCGTCTCTCTCTTGTCTAGGGGTATATTTTAGAGGGGAAGGGAGCGGGGACACTACGCCAGGCCTTTGTCACAGGTGTCAGTGTGATACAAGCAAAGTTCTTTTACCTTCGGGTCAGTGCTGTGCACCTGGAGCCTCCACCAAGAGTTACCTTGAACAATGTCTGTCAGGAAATGAGCCCCACACCATTAAAGTTCAACACTCCTTTATTCTTCTCGAATGAACACAATCAGTTGAACTCCCTTGATAGAAACAAAACAGGAAAGGAGGTGTGGATGCGAATAGGCCCAGACACAATGTAGTTCTCCACTTTCCTTCCTGAAAGTGGGTTGCAGTCTCCGAACGAGGGGAATTTCCTTCCAAGCAGTCTCCACTCACTTGTCACCGGCAATCTGCTGCACCAGGTCTTCGAATGAGGAGCTCCCCCTGGTCCATTACGCCTTCCGGATTCGGGTACCCACTCCCGGGGTTCCCTAGGATCTCCTTCCCTCGCGGAACTCAGTGTTGGGCACTGAGCTCCGGACCTCCATCTGAGTACCTCACCCCAGGCTAAAGGTGCCTGAAATGGAACACGACCACCGGCTGTCCTCTAGACCTAGGCCCGCCTAGAGAACCCACATGAACCACCGTCCACAGGCTGAAGGTTCCCTGGACTCCGACCCCGTGACAAAGATGGCCGGCCCCTTTATACCCTCTCCCAGCAAGCACAGCGGGTTCCCCGCCCCACCATACCGCTGCCGAGGGAGGACAAAAAGGAGGCACGACACACAGCAATGATTCAACCCCAGCCCATGGCGACAGCGCCACCCGCTGGGCTGCAGGGAATTACACATCACTAATGTCTCTGTCAAGTTCAAATTTACACCTGGGAAAGTACATACCCGCTACACACCACATCAGCTTCTACCCCTGCTCAAGGTAAGCTGCTGATTAACATCTACTTTCCAAACACAGGAGGGGTGCTAAGCCCAGCTCCCAGCTGTACATGCACAAGAAAAAAATCCCAAAGGCTGCACTGCCTTGTTCTACAAAGCAACACTTTATTTACTCATAAATAGTCCAAAAAAGCAGCTCAACAAAGGTATTCCCGGGGGAGAGAGAGACAGGTAATGCACATTTCACACTTGCATGTGCGGTCAGCATGTGTGACAACATTGCTTGGGCGCATGTGATGTCATCATGTTGCTGCCTTGTGTGGAATGTGTTTTTGGCGCCATCTCACCTGGCGGTAACGCCAGGTGTGTGTGTTTGCTCCTCCCCCTTTTGAGCAGCTTTCCCATGGCGTTGGGAGGGACCCAATTTGAACCTTTAGGATACATTGCAGTGTTAGATAATTGCTTTCTGTTGCACCAGACCATATGGACTACACTTTGGATCACAATCTCAGTGAAATAAGCCTCATACACACGGCCGGTTTTCTCGGCAAGAAAGCTCTGCAAGCAGTTTTCTTGTCGGTTCTTGCAGAGAAAACCAGCCGTGTGTACGAGGCTTTAGACTATTATGGTGTTTGTACCTGACCTTTTAGACTTTTTATACTGCTTTCGGTCACTGTGTTCCTACTTTCTGTTTCCTTTATTTGCCCCAGCCTGGGTTCTAGTTTTCCTTCTCTACTTTTTTTTTTATCTGCTAGTTTTGAGTAGTATATACTTATTACACTCTTCTTAGTTCCCATTTTTTGTCTTTTATAGCTGACACATGTTACATATCACCATTATTGATGGTTATGTACACCTAAGCCCTGTACACACGATCGGAATTCCTATGGTTTTTAAACCGAAGGATTTTTCCATCGGAAAACCGATGAAGCTGACTTCCATCAGTCTTGCCTACACACCATCAGTCAAAAAACCGACCGTTCCAAACGCGTTGACGTAAAACACTCCGATGAGCCAAGAAAAATGAAGTTCAATGCTTCTGAGCATGCGTCGACTTGATTCTGAGCATGCGTGGGTTTTTTAACCGATGGACTTGCCCATAGATGATCGGAATTTGCTATCGTTTTTTTATCCATCGGAAAAATGTAAAACATGTTCTAATTTTTGACACCGATGGAAAAAAGACCGATGGGGCCCATATACGATCGGTTTGTCCAATAAAAAAAATCCATCGGACTGTTTTCATTGGTAAAACTGATCGTGTGTACGCGGCTTTACAGTATACCTGTATATTTTTCACAGTAATTTGTTGGCATTTACTGCTGATGCCACCATGGATTCTAGTAGATAGACTTATACTTTTCCAGCACTGTACTTGTCTTCCATTTGCCGCTCTGAGCCTTATTGGTCATACTGCCACAGCTCCTGGGATAGATGTCCCTGATGACTTTTATTCCCAAGCACTGCCATGTCTAAGCTGATTTATAAGTAGTGAGGCTATTTGTTGGCCTTGTGGAATAATCTGCTTGATCTTGTGTTATCAATACCTTTTTATACATCGCTATTTTACTTGATGTAGCGCCCTGGGGTTTTGTCAGGGAGCTCCTCACCAAATTCCTTGTCAGGGGTAGCTACCATAGTTAAATTGTTAGAGATCCATTGATTTCTCCCTAAGTTTGGCCTTGTTGTACTTTTCTCTTCTATCACTAGGTGGCAGGGGCACTTAGTGGTACTAGATATGAAAAGGACAACTCAAGGTCAGGTTATGGGTATAATCCCTTGGCCTGCTGGGACAGCCTATATATTCGGGTGCAGTCAGGTCATCTAAATTCTGTGCTGCCTGGACAGCTGTCTGGGTGGACATGTGTCGTACGCCCCGGGCTGCTAGGCCTGAGATTGGGCCTATCCTGGGGGCAACTAGCTGCCAGGCTGTCTGAGGGCCTATCCAGAAGTAAGAGGGCAGCGCAGGGTTGGGGCTGTGCTTTGCAGTCCAACCAAAAGTGACGGTTCTGCCGGCCGGAGAACCTGTCAGTGGTTGGAGGTAGAAGGGAAGCTGACGCCAAAAAGGGAGCAACCAACTTTACCAGGGACCACAGTGAGTAACCAAAGAAAGTACCGGGATCATATTCTCACTGATGGGGGACAGTGGAGAATAAGGAAACTTTAGGAGGTGATTAAGTCAGGGACCCAACCAGCGGAGGTGACGCCAAGCTAGGGACCAAGCCGGTCAGCAGGGGTGAAGCTTGAAGGTATCCGAAGTGCCAAGCTAGGGACCCAGCAGGGAAGCGTGGGTGACGCTTGAGAGAGCTCAAGGGATTCATAGTCAGTGAATCAGAGGGTCCAGAGAGAGACCAGTATTGAATAACTACAAGGATCAGTTGTAGTGGAGCTGAAAGAATTGTTACATTTGAGTTAGGCATGGTTAAAGGACTGTTACCATAGGAGGCAGCAATTCTGCACGCGCAGAAGTGGCGCCTTGCTGGGGCCTTTCCCTGTACGGCTGTCCTCCTATTGAAGTCTCAAAGTCTACCAACTGAGTTTGCGACTAGCTAAGGGTGTCCTGGCCCTAACCCTCTTCCCCCAAAAATATATAAAAATAAGACTGTCAAAAGAAATAAAACCTCTTTTATATCCAAGAAGTGTCTGGCGCCCAATGACTTTCATCATCTTTGCACCCACTATGCCTCACAACCCACCACATATTGAAGGATGTCAGTTATTTTTGGCCTTGAAGGTTCTCATCAGACCAAAAGAGGTAAAAGACTTTGCTACATTTATACAAACATATTTTACATTTACAGTGATTCGTAAAACACTGGCAGGTACCTGCGCCCACTTCCGTTCGAAGTCTGGGGAATGTTTGTCCCCCATTCCCTTCTTGTAACCTCCTGGGAGACATCACAGGTCCCAGCAGGCTGTATATACATTCACAAAGCACAGCACTACTCGCACATGTACAATGGGGAGCCGGCTGTGAAGCTGCAGGGAGTCACAACCAGCTTCTCACATCTAAGGTGGTGGTGCGGGGGGGCCCCGAAAACCAGCAAAGAACTGGCCCAGGTGAGGACAGCTGGACCCTTGGACTGGTAAGTATCTATTTTATTAAAGTCCGCAGCTACAGCATTTGTACCTGCTTTTAATATTTATTTATTTTTGACCGAAGTTCCTTTTTAAGCCAAGTAGGCCTACTGGCACTTGCACTTAAAGTGCTTGTAAAGGCGGCTATTTTTTCAAATGAAAGAATTTATACTCACCTTCGCTGTGTAAAGATATTGCACAGAGCGGTCTTTTACCTCTCCTTTTGATTGTGTTGTCCCCTCCTCCTCCTTTCTGAATACACCTGTAGCGGGGTGCTATATTTAGGGGGAGTATCTGAGTGGTAATTAGGCTCAGATATACTAATTGTCAGTTTTCTTGGACCATTTCTGTTCATGGGAGATAGTATTGGTGTGCTGTTCCCTGTGGCCTACAGGTGGCGCTGTTGCCGTAGGCCAGGGTTGAACCACTGATGCAGGGCTGTGCTTTTTTTGTCCTCTCTCGGCAGTAGTGACGGCGGGGCGGGGAACCTGCTGTGCCTGTCGGGAGAGGGTATAAAAAGGGGCGGCCATCTTCCAGAGGGGTCGCGCCCAGGCACCTTCAGCCTGGGTGGTGCCTGTGTCGTCTCCGGGTGCCCTAGGCCCGGAGGCCGAGTTCCTGTTCCATCCCAGACACCTTCAGTCTGGGGTGAGGTACTGATTTGGAGGCCCAGAGTCCAGCGCCTTCGGCTGGGTTCCGCCGGGGATTGAGGGCTCCCAGGGTGCCCCCTTGCGAGGGTACCCGTATCCAGGGTCGAGGAGGCCAGGGAGGTGACCCTTTTTGAAGACCCAGCGCAGAGTCATGGTGACAGTGGGGGCCTCTGGTAACTCTCCGGAGGGAGGTTCTTCTCCTTGACATGGGCCAAGTTTCTTCAAGAAGGAAGTGCATGTTCTGTAGGTCATAGTGGCAGTGACTCTACGCACACCAGGTCAGTGGCAGTGACCAAATAGGGCAAGGACCTGTTCACCAGGTCAGTGGCAGTGACCAGTCCTACAAGTCAGTGGCAGTGACTTTTCATATTCACCTGGTCTGTGGCAGAGATCGTGCACCCAAACCTGTTCATGAAAGCAGAACAGTAAGAGAAACCTAAATTGAGTTTGTGCCTGGACCTCCTCCCACCTTATCTGACCTGTGTCTCGTGTCAACCTGTCTGCTCTCATAGAGACTATTTGTTATCCGTGGTGAAATAAATACAAAGGTTGGACTTTCAGTTGGTGTGGACAGTTACTTTACTGGGGAGAATTAAGGACTTGTCTCTGGCTAAATGCAGAGGCGAGATCAGCTCAGGAGGATTCTAACACCAGCCGCAGGCAGGCCCGAAAAACTAACACTGCTCAACCTCCCCATCAAGGAGGGTACGGGCTGCTAGTGCGGTGTGCCTCATTCTTTCCTGCGGAGGAGCCAAATAAAGAAAAGCAGGTAAAGTCTGGGGTGGGTGCGCTAGACACCCATAGCAAGCCGTGTGCTATGGGGCATCTATGCGGACGTGCTGCAAAGCCTGGCTGTGTGCATCTATAGACACTCACAGCATAGTTTGGCTACACTCGTGTGTTTCACAATATTTGGTTGACAGTAGCAGGAGCCAGTTCCCGCTGCTCTTGGTGTAGCCTGTGAATCCAGGAAGAGGGAAGGGAGGAGCTGCAGCCGGGCACAGAGCTGGATTGATAAAGCCAGGTTAGCATAGGGGGCTAGGACAGGTGGAGGGAAATTTCCTACCTTAATGTAAGGAATGCATTAAGTTAAAAAATGGTTTAACTTTAGAACCACTTTTACCACTTCAGCCCCAGAAGGTATACCCTTCATGACCAGGTAATTGTTTGTGATACAGCATTGACATGCAAAGCTGTACCTAAATAAAAAATTTGCCCTTTTTTACCCACAAATAGAGCTTTCTTTTGGTGGTATTTGATCACCTCTGTTGTTTTTATTTTTTGCGCTATAAAAAATGGACTCTTGGACTGCTAAAAAATATGCACTGTTACTGTACTAATAACACTGGCTAGGAAGGGGTTAACATCAGGGGCGATTAAAGGGTTTACAAACAATAGTGAAGTTCAAGGCCTTCTTTCACCATCTCGGCGCTATGGTCCTAATGGATTATCTTTAGCAGATATCACCAAATGTTCAAATGTTACCATATGACATTTATATTCGAAAGGTCAGCAGCCGCTTTATAAAGTGTGCAGTGCACACACATCCATAAACAAAAAAGTAGTAAATTTAACAAGTGAACTTGTCAATTACTGAAGCAGCGCTTAGTGGTCATAATGAATATATGACAACTCTATCATATGGAAGTCCATAAGGCCCGGTTCACATAGGGGCGACTCGTCAGGCAACTCGGTCGCCTGACGAGTCGCGTCCCGCTCTGTTGAATGGAACCGTTCTAATAGGAGCGACTCGAGTCGCTCCGACTTAGAAAAAGGTTCCTTGTACTACTTTTGGGGGCGACTCGGGACGACTTGCATTGACTTCTATACAGAAGTCATTATACAAATCGCCTGAACCGGGCCTCTCAAGTCGTCCTGAGATCGCGCCGCCGAGTCGCCCCCAAAGTCGCGCCGCCCCTGTGTGAACCGGGCTTAAGAGTGAATCAAGAAATAAATAAATAAAACAAATAACAAATATATAAATATATATGTGTATATGTGTGTAGCAGGATCTCCTTTATGGCCCCTGGACTACATTACCCAGAACCCCGTTCGGCACCCAGGGTGCATTGGGCTGCCGCAGAGACTCATGGGTGGGGCTATAAGAGGAGGGGGCGAGGCGAAGCTCGGTCTCTTTGGACACCACGCTGCAAGCAATAGGACTCCCTGTGTGGATGCGCTGCTGTGTAAGACCTGAAGCCTGGGCCTTGCATACCTACCAAAGAGCCTTCCATCCCACTGCAGAGCCTGGGTGGCACCTGTTCCTGCTCGAAATTGCTGACATCAGCTGGACCGGAGACCCGGCCGTTGGAGACACTGTGTGCGGATACACAGTGGTGGAAGCCCGGACTGGGATCGCGTCCGGAGTGGTGAGCGAGCACTTGCTCACTTCATTAACCTTTGTTTTGTTGGGCCTAGTGACTGCCTTGGCCCACCTTGTTATTTACTACCCTTTGGATTACAAATATTGTTTCCTGAAAGTGCACCACCGTTCAAGTTGCATGCGAAGAATTGTTTTCATAAGGGACTGAGTTTTAATCTGAGTCAGGCCTGACCAGGGTGGGGGTTAAAACTTTGTTGCTGCGCCATATTGCGCATAAGGAAAGAAGATAGTTGCACGTGGCGGGTGATCACTCTGCACTATCTCTGGTGAATATGTTTATTGCTGCAGGGCTCTGCATGTATACTATGTGATGTGTTTAACTTTGAACCTTTATACCACAGTAAATCCAGTTATATTTTATTACCTTGGTATCAGTGTTATCCTTGCAGATAGTAGTTGTCTATCAATACTGCCAGATTGTGTATAATCAGGTATAGACCGTTACGAGGTAACATTCCCTAGACTAACTGTGCCAGTGTGGGTTGAGTAGATTGCCGGGGGTTGGTGGTGCTGTATACAGGGCCCGAAACAAAACCCAGCGGCTCTCTTAACTGGGGGTAGCGCTACACGTGGGGCTCTCGTGTCCGGGATCCTGATACAGCAACCAACGCGCCAAAAGTACCGGCATGGACCCATTGGAAGTGGAACAGTGGTGCACGGTGGCTGGCACAGATTCAGCCGCGGCAGTAGTTATTGAACTCCCGGGGATCTGGCAAGAAGTAGCGGTAAAGCAGCTAGTAATGTCGCTGTCCCCACACCAGAAAGCATGGGTGATGAATGTCAGGTCAAATTCTTCGCTGACCCACGCACTAGAAGAATGGAAGACTGAAATCCCAGAGCATTTCAAAAGTCCAAGCATAAAAGCAGTGGATGATCAGACCTATAGCTTAATACATGCACTGCCAGTCAAGGGAGGATGGTTTCAGACACCAAAACCATCACCTCCACAGACATCTCCACTGCAGTCCCCAAAAGCAGGAAAGCAGAAGGCTAAAGAGAGTCCTGGGTCACCACCGGCCACCCTCAGCACAGAATTGTGCGCGGTCCTGGGGGAGATTGTAGCCCAGTGTAAGAAGGATCCTGCGGACTACCCGATGTCGGGATACAGAAAACTCAGGATATTTTCTGGAAGGAAACCTGTACCTTCGGGAGAAGAGGGATTTGAGGAGTGGCTAGACGGTGCCACTCAGGCTTTAGAAGAATGGGAAGTCCCAGAACACCGAAAGAAACAGAGAATCACAGAGAGTCTGAAGGGGCCTGTCTTGGAGGCCATACGCAACCTCAAGCTGAGCAAGAAAGACTGTGATGCACAGGATTATCTGGACATTTTGCAGAATGTGTTTGGTGGAACAGAGAAAGTCACTGAGCTCACTTACCAGCTGGAGCACTGCTATCAGAAGACAGGAAAGAAACTGTCAGAGTTCATGAGGCGTCTGGATAAGATCCTGCATAAAATTATACTGAAGAAGAGGATCGACCCAAGGAAGGTGGATGAGGCCTGTGTTCAGCAGGTGTTGCAGGGAGCTCAGCCCCTGGACCCCATCGCATTGGCGTTACGCACTCGACAGGACGAGAAGAGCCTGGAGTACCCCAACATAATCCGAGTGGTCAGAGAAGAAGAGGCTATGTTGGAAGACGAAAGAAGGAACCAACCAGTTGAGCCAACCAATCCTCCGGCGGTGATGGTCAGGATGGCCATGACCCTCGAGAGAGACTCAGAGGTGGATACCTTGAAGTCACAGATGTCCCAAGTATTGGGGATGCTGACCTCCCTGATGGCCAAGGATTAAGGGGTACCAGAGAGGGAAAGTCCGAAGAAGGAGCTGTTTCCAAACACCTCAGCGCCCGCATCCCTGCAAGATTGGGGGGATGCGATTTGTTTCAACTGTGGAGGGGCTGGTCATGTCGCCAAAGTGTGTTCCAGTCCAAAGAAAAAAAAGATGAATAACCGCAAGCCGGCAGAAAACTTCAGAGGGCCCCGGTGAAGGAGTCAACCGGGTGCCCATCATCTCCAGTGAGCTCCAAACTGAATGAGAAGCATAGAAAGAGAGAGGACAACACCCCTCAGAAGAAACACAGTGTTCCCCAGCGGGAATATACACCAAAGAAAGAAAGTAGTGTCCCTCAGCGGGTAGCTACACCTATTAAGAGGAGGGAGATCAATGCATACCGAGCCCAAGAGAGACTAAAGTCCAAGGAGAAATGGAAGAAAGAGAGTCCAAAAGGAAAATGCAAAGATCAAAAGAAAGAGACCCCTTCGAAGCAATATCCAGAGAAGCTGGTAGGTCCCTCCCCCATAGTACCTGTCCAGGTGGAGGGAGTCTACACAAGAGCCATATTGGATACTGGGGCACAAGTGACCCTGTTATACAGGGACTTTTATGACAAGCATCTAAGCCACCTACCCATCCAGAAGATTGAAGAGTTGGAAATATGGGGGATTGGGGCCAGGAGCTTCCCTTATGATGGCTGTCTGTCCATAAAACTGACCTTTGACCCATCTGTAGCCAGGAAGGCTGAAGTGTTTGACACCCTGGCTGTGGTATGCCCCCGACCGCCTGGAGCTAACAAAAGCTCCATAATAATAGGGACCAACACGGACCTGGTTCGGAGACTCTTGGCCCCTCTAGTACGAAAGAAGGACCCCACGGTCACCAAGATCCACCCAATGCTGAAGACAGCCTACCAGCGACTGGTCTTGGAGCAGAAGGCCCCGGAAGAGGAGGTAGGAAAGGTCTGGAGGCTGGGAAGGAAAGGAATAGTGCTGCAACCCGGCGAAGTAACCTGTCTCAGAGCCACTGTGAAGCTCACTTGGGAGCAGCCTGGGCCTTTTGTCATGTTGAAACCTGACCCAAGGGAAGAACACTCAGGCTTAGAAGTAGTCCCAGAAGTGGTCCTGTTGAGGGCCTTGAAGAAGGCACACTGTAGAGTACCTGTGAGTGTCAGGAATACTATGGATGGCCCCATGGAAATCCCAGCCAGGATGTTGCTGGGCCAGGTGAGCCCTGCTACCCTGGTTGTCTTGTCGGATGTGGAGAAGACAGAGGGAGAAAGGACTATTTGGGGAAAGCTCTGCATGGAGAACCCGAACCTGCCAAGGGCTTGGAAAGAGAGAGCCAAGGCCCAGTTGACCAAGTGGAGAAGGATCTTTTCCCAAGATGAGTTCGATGTGGGGTGTGCGAAGAGTGCCACCCACCGAATCCGCCTCCAAGAAGATAAACCCTTCAGGGAGAGGGTCTGGCGAGTCCCGTTGGCAGACCTCAAAGACTTGCAAGAGCAGCTCGCCAAGCTCAAGCGAACTGGTGTTATCCGGGAGTCCAGAAGCCCCTATGCCTCTCCGATAGTGGTGGTCAGGAAGAAGAATGGGTCATTGAGGCTATGTATAGACTACAGGACCCTCAACAGGAGAACCATACCCAACCAGTATACCACCCCGAGGATAGAGGATGCCTTACAGAGCTTGTCCGGAGCAAGGTGGTTCAGTGTAATGGATCTCAAGAGTGGGTACTATCAGATCCCCATGCATCCAGAAGATAAGGAGAAGACAGCTTTCATAACTCCTGTGGGGTTCTTTGAGTTTGACAGGATGCCCCAAGGTCTGTCTGGATCTCCAGCCACCTTTCAACTCCTTATGGAAAAGACTGTGGGAGACATGAACCTCATCGAAGTCCTTGTGTACTTGGATGACATTATTGTCTTTGGGAGAACCCTGGAAGAGGAGAGACTGGAGAAGGTTCTGAAAAGACTCAGTGAGGAGGGACTCAAGCTTTCACCCGAAAATGCCAGTTCTATCAGTCATCATTAACTATCTAGGACACATAGTGTCCGATGAAGGGGTAGCTACAGACCCCAAAAAGTTGGAGGCAGTCACCTCCTGGCTAAGGCCCACCACTGTGACAGAACCCAGATCCTTTTTGGGATTCTGTTCCTATTACAGGAGGTTCGTGGAAGGGTTTGCCCGGATTGCCAAACCTCTGAATGAGCTGCTCAAGATGGAAGGGAAAGAGGATGACTCGGGCCCCAGGAGGCCGGGGGAGTCAGTCAGAGACCAGTGGAACGAGAAGTGTGAAGAGGCCTTCCAGATGTTGAAGAAAAGCCTAACCACTGCCCCTGTCCTGGCTTACGCAGACCCAAAAAAAACGTATGATCTCCATGTGGATGCCAGTCATGATGGCCTGGGAGGAGTGCACTATCAGGAGCATGAAGGGCAACTGCGACCCGTTGCATATGTGAGCAGGAGTCTAACCCCCTCGGAAAAGAACTACCCCACTCATAAGTTGGAGTTCCTGGCCCTCAAATGGGCTGTAGTCGACAAGCTCAAAGACTATTTGTATGGGGCAGAATTCACTGTGAAAACTGACAACAACCCCCTTACTTATCTTTTCACCACAGCAAAGCTGTATGCCACGGGACACAGATGGCTGGCGGCCCTGTCTGCTTTCAATTTTAGCCTGAAATATAGACCTGGGGCTGGAAATCGAGATGCGGACGCCTTGTCAAGAAGATCCCATGCTCCCACCAGCAGTACAGAAGACTGGACCCAAATGGCACCCGACGGGGTGCGGGCCCTCTGTCAGGGGGCTGAACTCCAGGCCAGTGGTGGTTCAAGAGCAGGGATGAGCCGAACACCCCCCTGTTCAGTTCGCACCAGAACCTGCGAACAGACAAAATGTTCGTGTAAACTTTAGAACCCTATTAAATACAATGGACTCGAACGTTCGAAATCTAAAGTGTTAATTATAAAGGCTAATATGCAAGTTATTCTCCTAAAAAGTGTTTGGGGACCTGGGTCCTGCCCCAGGGGACATGTATCAATGCAAAAAGAAGTTTTAAAAACGGCCTTTTTTTCGGGAGCAGTGATTTTAATAATGCTTAAAATGAAAAAATAAAAGTGAAATATTCCTTTAAATTTCGTACCTTGGGGGTGTGTATGATATGCATGTAAAGTGGCGCTTGTTTCCCGTGCTTAGAACGGTCCCTGCAAAAAATGTCATTTTTGAAAGAAAAAAATGCATTTAAAACTGACTCGCGGCTATTAATGAATTGTCGGCTCCCGGCAATACATACAAAAGTCATTGATAAAAAAAAAAAAAAAAGCGTGGGGGTTCCCCAGAATTCAATTACCAGGCCCTTCAGGTCTGGAATGGATATTAAGGGGAACCCCGCCGCAAATTAAAAAAAAAAATTGACGTGGGGTTCCCCCAAATATCCATTCCAGGCCCTTCAGATCTGGCATGGATTTTAAGGGGAACTCCACCCCAAATGTAAAAAAAAAATGGCGTGGAGTCCCCCTAAAAATCCATACCAGACCCCTTATCCGAGCACGCAACCTGGCCGGCCGCAGGGGAAAAGGGGGGGACGAGAGAGCTGCCCCCCTTCCCTCCTGAACCGTACCAAGCCACATGCCCTCAACATGGGGAGGATGTCCCCATGTTGATGGGGACAAGGGCCTCATCCCCACAACCCTTGCCCGGTGGTTGTGGGGGTCTGCGGGCGGGGGGCTTATCGGAATCTGGAAGACCCCTTTAACATTGTACCCCTACCATTTCACGAAGAAAGCGTAAAAAAATGTTTAAAAAAAACACACAAACACCTTGAAAAAGTCCTTTATTAAAAAAAAACAAAAAAACATTCCAGCGGTGAAATCCAGTGTCCCGCGGCGATCCCGATGTCCAGCGCTGTCCTTCATTGGTTGTGCCTGAGCGGACCTGATGGGGAACTCCCTCTCAGTATTTTAAATGTATAGACCCGCCCCTTCTAAAGTTCCCCATCAGGTCCGCTCAGCGGACCAGATGCGGAACATGAGAAGGGGCGGGTCTATACATGTATTACCAAAGTGAGAGCAGTTCCCCATCAGGTCTGCTCCCTCGGTATGTCGGACCCGCCTACGTCATTGGCTTGAGCGGGGAACTTCCTTCACTATGTAAATTTAAATTAATTCAAGCCAATGACGTAGGCGGGTCCGACATACCGAGGGGGCGGACCTGATGGGGAACTTCTCTCACTGTGGTAATACATGTATAGACCCGCCCCTTCTCATGTTCCGCATCTGGTCCGCTGAGCGGACCTGATGGGGAACTTTAGAAGGGGCGGGTCTATACATTTAAAATACTGAGAGGGAGTTCCCCATCAGGTCCGCTCAGGCACAACCAATGAAGGACAGCGCTGGACATCGGGATCGCCACGGGACACTGGATTTCACCGCTGGAATGTTTTTTTTTTTTTTTTTTTTTTAAATAAAGGACTTTTTCAAGGTGTTTGTGTGTTTTTTAAACATTTTTTTACGCTTTCTTCGTGAAATGGTAGGGGTACAATGTACCCCTTACCAATTCACATAGGGGGGGCCGGGATCTGGGGGTCCTCTTTGTTAAAGGGGTCTTCCAGATTCCGATAAGCCCCCCGCCCGCAGACCCCCACAACCACCGGGCAAGGGTTGTGGGGATGAGGCCCTTGTCCCCATCAACATGGGGACATCCTCCCCATGTTGAGGGCATGTGGCTTGGTACGGTTCAGGAGGGAAGGGGGGCAGCTCTCTCGTCCCCCCCTTTTCCCCTGCGGCCGGCCAGGTTGCGTGCTCGGATAAGGGGTCTGGTATGGATTTTTAGGGGGACTCCACGCCATTTTTTTTTTAAATTTGGGGTGGAGTTCCCCTTAAAATCCATGCCAGATCTGAAGGGCCTGGAATGGATATTTGGGGGAACCCCACGTCAATTTTTTTTTAAATTTGCGGCGGGGTTCCCCTTAATATCCATTCCAGACCTGAAGGGCCTGGTAATGGAATTCTGGGGAACCCCCACGCTTTTTTTTTTTTTTTTATCAATGACTTTTGTATGTATTGCCGGGAGCCGACAATTCATTAATAGCCGCGAGTCAGTTTTAAATGCATTTTTTTCTTTCAAAAATGACATTTTTTGCAGGGACAGTTCTAAGCACGGGAAACATGCGCCACTTTACATGCATATCATACACACCCCCCAGGTATGAAATTTAAAGGAATATTTCACTTTTATTTTTTCATTTTAAGCATTATTAAAATCACTGCTCCCAAAAAAACGGCAGTTTTTAAAACTTCTTTTTGCATTGATACATGTCCCCTGGGGCAGGACCCCGGTCCCCAAACACTTTTTAGGACAATAACTTGCATATAAGCCTTTATAATTAGCACTTTAGATTTCTCCCATTGATTTTTCGAATTTGCCGTGAACACCCCAATTTGTTCGCTGTTCGGCGAACGGGCAAACAGGCAATGTTCGAGTCGAACATGAGTTTGACTCGAACTCGAAGCTCATCCCTATTCAAGAGCAGAAGAGATAGGAGTCACTGTAGTAGGGGTCCCCAAACAATACTGTGGGGTAACCCAGCTGGAGGAGGCTGACTTGCCAAAACTGTCAAAAAAGGAGTTGAGGTGCGACCAATTGGAAGACCCCATGGGGAGATTGGTCCTGGAAGCCCTGGAGAGTCAGGATCCAGATAAACTCTTACGCCACCCTTCAAAGGAAGCTCGTTTGCTGAGGAAGGAGTGGGACAGGCTGCAGGTGCATCAGGGTGTGGTCTACCGAAGGGGCCCCTCTGATGACCTAGAAGACAAATGGCAACTGTTTCTACCCGGGAAACATCGAGAGACCGTCCTGGTCGCCCTGCACGACAATCATGGCCACTTGGGAGCGGAAAGGACCTTCCAGCTCGTTAGGAACTGGTTCTATTGGCCCTGCATGAGATCAGAGGTCGAGGAATACTGCCACTCATGTGCACGCTGCATCCAGAGGAAGACTTTACCCCACCAAGCTGCCCCAATGGGCCATCTGCAAAGTCAAAGCCCACTGGATTTGGTATGCATTGATTTTCTCTGCCTCGAACCCGACTTGAGTGGACTAGGAAATGTTCTGGTGATAACCGACCATTTCACCCGGTATGCCCAGGCCTTTCCAAACAAGGACCATAAGGCTTCCACTGTAGCTAAAGTACTCATGGAGAAATACTTTGTACACTACGGGCTACCACAACGGCTCCACTCGGATCAAGGAAGGGACTTTGAGAGTCGGCTGATTCGGAAGCTCCTGGATTCCTTAGGGATCAAGAAGACCCGAACCACCCCCTACAATCCACAAGGTGATGCTCAGCCGGAGAGGTTCAACCGAACCCTGCTCAACATGCTGGAGACTTTGAGTAGTGAAAAGAAGCAGCATTGGAGCAACCATATAGCAGCAATTGTGCATGCATACAACAGTACCACTATTGATGCTACAGGGTACTCACCCTATCGACTTATGTTCGGAAGAGAAGCAAGACTACCGGTAGATCTGGCCTTCGGTACCTCCATAGACCATTGCTCGGCCACTTCCCACAAGGGATATGTGGATAGGCTCAGACACAGTTTAAAATTGGCCTATGAGCAGGCACAAGCAGCCTCGGATCAAAGGGGAGCCCGCAACAAGAAACATTTTGATTTGAAAGTCTGGATTCAGTATCTACAACCTGG
This sequence comes from Rana muscosa, assembly GCA_029206835.1. Taxonomy (NCBI): domain Eukaryota; kingdom Metazoa; phylum Chordata; class Amphibia; order Anura; family Ranidae; genus Rana; species Rana muscosa. The sequence goes on from JARGYO010005626.1 coordinate 114,102,777, forward strand.
GGACAGAGTGCTGCTACGGAACTTGGGGGTCCCTGGAAAGCACAAGCTTGCAGACAGATGGAGACATGAACCCTACGTTATTTGCAAGAAACTGCCGGGCCTACCTGTTTACAGACTAAAGCCAGAAGGAAAGGTGGGGCCCTTAAGGACTTGGCATCGGAACCATTTACTCCCACTTGCTGAAGCAGTTCGGATACCCCCTGCGAGGGATCCCCCTGAGTCAACTTTCATCCTGGATACTCCCAAGCCAAGCACTCAGTCCCAGACTCCTCAGATTGAAGAATCAGATGTCTCTGAATTAAGTGAGGATGAGAGAGAAGAACTTGATTGGCTATGGCCTTCCCAGGTCCCAGAAACTTCTGCTATAGATCGTCCACCTACTGAAGACGCCATAGATAGTACGCTGAATGCAGAAGCTACTGAGTTCATCCCGTCCAGTCCTTTGTCGAATTCTTGGGAAGATGCCTGTGACTTACTCTTAGAGGAGGATCCAAGAGATTCTATGTATCTCCCTGCTCCTGAGTCAATTGTTCCAGAACCAGTGGAAACTCTCAAGTCGGTTCCAGAAGGGGAACCTGTGTTATCAGAACCAGAAATCCCAAGAGAACAAATGATGAGAAGGGCCATAAGGCCTCCCCGAAAACTGACTTAGGGAAGAGCTCGGAAGACACTGTGGTCACTGCCAGGAGGAGTGTGAAAGACCCTGATCCCTCCACTGTTTATTTAGTGGAGGGCAACCCCAACTCACCCGCTGGCACAGCTAGGCAGGCCACGAATGACAGTGTGACCTGTGGGCTAGGAAGTCCACCCCCTCGTTTTTGGTGGGAACTTCTTCTGCCGACATCTTTCGCCTCTTTGTCCCATGCTGTGCTTAGTATGTGTTAACATTTATCTTTGGGGACCAAAGAGTTTAAGTGGGGGGGTGTGTAGCGGGGTCTCCTTTATGGCCCCTGGACTACGTTACCCAGAACCCCGTTCGGCACCCAGGGTGCATTGGGCCGCCGCAGAGACTCATGGGTGGGGCTATAAGAGGAGGGGGCGAGGCGAAGCTCGGTCTCTTTGGACACCGCGCTGCAAGCAATAGGACTCCCTGTGCGGATCCACTGCTGTGTAAGGCCTGAAGCCTGGGCCTTGCATACCTACCAAAGAGCCTTCCATCCCACTGCAGAGCCTGGGTGGCACCTGTTCCTGCTCGAGTTTGCTGACATTAGCTGGACCGGAGACCCGGCCGTTGGAGACACTGTGTGCGGATACACAGTGGTGGAAGCCCGGACTGGGATCGCGTCCGGAGTGGTGAGCGAGCGCTTGCTCACTTCATTAACCTTTGTTTTGTTGGGCCTAGTGACTGCCTTGGCCCACCTTGTTATTTACTACCCTTTGGATTACAAATATTGTTTCCTGAAAGTGCACCACCGTTCAAGTTGCATGCGAAGAATTGTTTTCATAAGGAACTGAGTTTTAATCTGAGTCAGGCCTGACCAGGGTGGGGGTTAAAACTTTGTTGCTGCGCCATATTGCGCATAAGAAAAGAAGATAGTTGCACGTGGCGGGTGATCACTCTGCACTATCTCTGGTGAATATGTTTATTGCTGCAGGGCTCTGCATGTATGCTATGTGATGTGTTTAACTTTGAACCTTTATACCACAGTAAATCCAGTTATATTTTATTACCTTGGTATCAGTGTTATCCTTGCAGATAGTGGTTGTCTATCAATACTGCCAGATTGTGTATAATCAGTTATAGACCGTTACGAGGTAACATTCCCTAGACTAACTGTGCCAGTGTGGGTTGAGTAGATTGCCGGGGGTTGGTGGTGCTGTATACAGGGCCCGAAACAAAACCCAGCGGCTCTCTTAACTGGGGGTAGCGCTACATGTGTATAAAGCCACTCAATAGAGTTCTGGTAGCAAGGATAGTAATGTCCCAACTGATAAAGGGGTGGTCTGTGAAGTCTGATAAGCTTCTTATCTCGCTGCAGCTTCAACTGTGTTAGCAGCCCCACAATCCTCCTTCCTTATAAGAGTTGCCCCTTAGGGTAAGGTGACCAGATTTTTTTTCCTTGTTTAATATTTTTATTAGATTTTACAAGTAAATAGCAAATATACTGAACATTACATTCTGATCAAGAATAGAATTGTAAATAAATACAGTAATCACTAAAAATACATATTGAAAGAAAGGCAGTAGAGGATAAACCTCAGTAACAATTATATCAATACAAATAGAGGTATAAAAGATTAGAGCAATGAAGATAAGCAATATTCAGGATAGAATATCACGTCTCCAGACCAACCACTCACCCCCGAAGGGAGCAAGCTGTGAGCAGATGGGGGCTCGATTAAGTATGAGAGAATATGTTGGGCTATCCAGAAGGATACACCAGATGAACGTTGTCATACCTCAATTGTTTAGTGAAGACTTTCCTAACAAATCTTTAAGACACAAAGATATTAGTGATTGATAAAGTGAAACTTTAAAGTTATATATATAAGTCATGTAATGAACATCACATGTGTAAAAAATCTGTATTACACAAGTAACAAAACTAACCAGAACAGAAAGACAGAAGAAGTAAGAGAGAAGAAGAAGAAATATGGGAGAAAAGTAAAATTTATAGAAAAGAATGTATGGGTATAGGAAAATAGAGAAAAAGGTGAAGGTTGTCTCCCCGGGTGGCGGACCAGTCAGATCAAGGCCCCGTTTAAATATTATATTAATAGATAAATATTAAAGTATTTCAAAGAGGCATCAACAATAGTTGATCAAAATCTGGGGGTAAGAAGTGTTTAATCCATGGTTTCCATATTTTATTATATGTTGCAATGTTGTCATCTTCAATAGCAGACATTTTGGAAAAGATAAGGGCTCTGTTAATTCTATGTTTAGCTTCAGCCACAACTAAAGTTTGGGTTTTCCAGGCCTTAGCTATAGATTGTTTAGCCGCCGTGGTGAGATGTAGTAGTAATTTGAATTGTGACTTATTCAAATTAGGAGGTTTGAGGTTGAGGAGAGCCAGTGCCGGGTCTGGCGGGATTGGTATTTCCAAGGCCGTAGAGGCCATGTGAAATATTTTACTCCAGAAGGATTGAACGATTGGACATTGCCACCAAATATGGAACTGCGTGCCCGGTTCAGAACAGCCTCTGAAACATAGATTTGGGTACGAGGGGGCAAATTTGGCAATCCTGGCCGGAACCAGGTACCATCGAGAAAGGACCTTATAATTTGTTTCCAACGCAAAACAGTTTGGCGAGGAATGCTTAGTAGCTGACCATATAATATCCCAGTCACTTTTACTGAATGTTCTATCCATGTCGTGTGCCCATTTAGTCGTATAGGATGGTAAAGTATCGTCGGATGTGGAATTGATGCGTTTATACAAAAGTGATATTAATCCTCTAGTATGGGGATCACTGTTACAGATACGTTCAAATTGAGTCATTTGGGTGAGAGGGGATCCCGTATCAACGAGGGGTGTATAAAAGTTCTTAATTTGTAGATAGCGGAAGAGCTCCTTCATGGGGAGTTTGTATAATCACATAATGTTGGGAACGTAAGAATATCATTGGAGGAAACTAGATTATGGAATTGAAGTAGGTTTCTTCTGGACCAAGCTGCAAATGATAGGGGAAATTTCCAGGCGGGGTAAAATGAGGGATTTCGAAGAAAAGAGAGTAGAGGGTTATGAGTGGATTGTAGGCTTTTTGTGGATCTATATTTGTCCCAGATAGCTATAGAATGTTTGGTTACAGGGTTAGATAAGTTTAGTCTATCTTTAGGAGCTAACCAGAGCAAATTATTCACAGAAATGGGGTCAATATCCACTGATTCAATCGCTACCCATAGAGGGGATTCTATTGTAGAATGGTATTTGGGGAGTTGTGCTAGCTGAGCAGCAAAATAGTATGAGGAAAAGTTAGGAATTCCCAGACCACCTTTCAATTTATCAAGATAAAGAGTCGATCTAGGTATACGGGGCTTTGTAGAGCCCCATATAAAAGCCATCACTCTCTTTTGAGTGAGCCTCAAGAAGTAAAGAGGTATATGTATGGGGAGAACTCGGAATAGGTAAAGGAACTTTGGTAAGATTGACATCTTAGTAGCATTAATTCTCCCAATCCAGGATAAAGGAAGAGAAGACCATTGTTTCATCAGATTAGTAGTTGACTTCAATAAGGGTAAGTAGTTAGCTGAAAATAAGTCGGATATAGAAGAAGTGAGTTGGACTCCAAGATATGAAATATGATGCAATTCCCAATTGAAAGGTAAAGACGTTTGAGCTTGTTGTAACTCAGATGGCGAAAGGGAAATATTAAGGGCATTAGATTTGGCATGATTAACACACAAACCAGAAATCTTTGCAAACTTGTCTAAAGTATTTACTAGATTTGGGGCTGAGACGTGGGGATGGGATAAAAAAATCAGGATGTCATCTGCAAAAAGACTCAATTTGTGGTGATGTCCACCTAATTCTACACCTTTGATATTAGGATTATTTCTAATAATACATGCTAAGGGTTCAATAAGTAGGGCAAAAAGCAAAGGGGATAGGGGGCAACCCTGTCTAGTACCACTCCTAATATCCATCATAGCTGATTTGTAGCCCATATATTTAATATAAGCTTTCGGAGTGCTGTATAGTGAGGAGACCCAAGTTAAGAAATTTTCCCCAAAACCCCATTTTTGAAGAGTATATTGTAGATATGGCCAGCTAATTGAGTCGAACGCCTTCCTAATATCTAATGATATAAGGCAAGTTGGGATACGTCTTTTTTTGGCGGCATGAATTAATAAAAGTGCTCTTCTGACATTATCCCCTGCTTGACGCAAGGGCATGAAGCCAGTTTGGTCACGATGGATAAGTTTACCTATAATGCTATTCAATCTAGTTGCCAAGATCTTAGCTAGTAAGTTAATGTCTAGATTTAAAAGAGATATGGGGCGGTAATTAGACCAAGAGGTAGTGTCAGATTTAGGTTTGGGAATCATTGCTATGATGGAAGTTAGTGTTTCGGTTTTAAACGAATGACCAGCTAACAAAGAATTGAAGGCTCTAGTCAATAGAGGCGTTAAAATCGAGTCAAATTGTTTGTAGTATAGTGCAGAAAACCCATCGGGGCCCGGTCTCTTGTGAGGCTTTAATTCTTTAATAGCAGCTTTAACTTCCAAGGCCGTTATGGGACTCTCCAAATATTCACACTGTTCCGGTGTCATTGTGGGAAGTGTAACATCTGAGAACAAAGTGTCTGCTTTGTTTTTATCAAAGATTAAGCCAGGGTCATAGAGCTTAGCTAATTTAGATTGAAAGATGTCCAAGATCTTTAATGGGTTACTAGTGTATGCATCTCTGGAGGTTCTAAGTCGGAATGCAGCTTGTGAACGATCAATAGACTTGAGACTGCGGGCCATTGGGGTATCGGGCTTATTGGCTTTGCGGTATAGGGTATGTTGTCGCTTGCGTAAGAGTTTGTCTGCCAAATCTGTCAGAAAAAGATCCAACTCAAGCCGGGCCCTTTCCAATTTAGTGTTAGTGTTTGCATTCGGGGTAGCTTGATGAGCCAAATGACAAGCGTTAAAATTTGCTTCAAGTTTGGTGAACAGAATCTTGCGATCTCTTTTAATAGATCTCGCCTTTTGTATCAAGCTGCCCCGAATGACAGCTTTATGGGCTTCCCATAGTGTAAGGGCAGAGACATCAGTAGTCTCATTAAATGAGATATAATCATTAAGAGCCAGTTCAATATCTGAACGGTGTGAGGGGTGAGTTAGGATGGAGTCGTTAATACACCAAGTGGTGTCATGTGACCTAGGTATTGGAGAGGTAATTGTAGCAGTGACCGCACAATGGTCTGTCCATGGAAATGGGATTATATTAGAGGATATTACTTCAGGAAGCATACTAGAGGGGAGGAAAATATGGTCTATTCGTGAAAAGGATTTGTGTGGATAAGAATAATGTGTAAAATTTCTGGAAGTTGGGTTAAGTTCCCGCCAGGTATCAACAAAATTAAAAGAAGTAAGTAGAGATTGGAAGGACCGTTTATGGGTAGGAGAGTTAGGAGATGACGGGGATTTATCCAAGAAGGGATAGATGGTAGTATTGGAGTCGCCACATAATATTATTGTTCCAAATTTATGTGATTCGATTAGTTGGAAAAGATGTGATAGAAAAGCTTCAGGACGCTTATTTGGGGCGTAATACGAAACTTCAGTATCAGCAATAAAGCCTGTTAATAAAACATATCTACCCTCAGGGTCACATATTTGTGTATTAAGGGTAAATGGTGTAGAGCGGTGGAATCCAATCAGGGACCCACGTTGCTTAGTTGTAGCTGATGCTGCGTAGAATTGAGGGTAGGAGGAGGAAAGAAATTTAGGGGAGGCGTTATTGATAAAGTGCGTTTCTTGAAGGAAAATGATGTGAGCTTTTCTAGCTGAAAAGGAACGTAGAGCTTTAGTTCTTTTTTGTGGAACGTTGAAGCCTTGTACATTTAAGGACAAAATGTTTATGGGGGCCATGACATAGTAAGGGTAAGTTTTATATAAGGGTTAATGAAACCCATATTATGAGTTCGAACCGCCACCAAGGGAGACAGAAGAGAAGAAGAAAGGAAAGAAAGAAAAGAAAGAGTAAAGAAGAAACCAAATAAAAAAGAAGCCCTAATGACTGCAATTAGTGTCATAAAATAATGATGTACTAGTAGGGCGCAGGAACATCTCGGAGAGATAACAAAAAATCTCCGAGGGGTTTCATGGTCACCGACCGACTCCTGCATAATAGTAGCAGGAGTCAGGGGGTACGTAGGGGGCCGCAAGAAGTTCCGGAGGGAAAAACAACGCCGGAGAACACTTAAGTATTATAATATAAAACATAAATAATTCTCTATCAAGAAGACTGGAGATGCACTAAACAAAAAAAGAGAGAGAAAGGAAGCATACCAACGTTGGGAAGTATGTTGAGTCAATTTCTAGATGAATGCGTCCATAAGGAGGCTGGAAAATATCAATCTTAACACTTGTGAAGCAAACCGTCAACGCAAGCGAAATAATTAATAAACAAGCTCGCAAATATAGAGGAAAGGGAAGGGAGAAAAAAAAAATGGAATTGTAATATAGACCTTCTGGCTGACTAAAACAATAAATAATTACCCAAATTTATATTTCATAGGTACAATATAATATGCATTTAAATTACTAAGTAGACCTATTTGTCAGAAAGGGGACAGACACACAAAAAAAAAAAAAAAAAATAGAAATGTAATATAGACCTTCTGGCTGACTAAAACAATAAATAAATGCCCAAATTCATATTTCAGAAGTATAATATAATATGCATATAAATTACTAAGTAGACATATTTGTCAGAAAGGGGACAAGACAAAAAAAAAAACCCCTTAAAAACACTTGTCTCAAAAATGTAAATGTAATATAGACCTTCTTGCTGACTGAAACAATAAATAATTACCCAAATATATATTTTCATAGGTACAATATAATATGCATTTAAATTACTAAGTAGACATATTTGTCAGGAAGGGGACAAACACAAAAAAAAAAAAAAAAACCCTTAAAAACACTTGACTCAAAAATGTAAATGAAATATAAATCTTCTGGCTGATTAAAACCCTAAATAGAAACCTAGATTCATATTTCATAAGTACAAATTAATATGCATATATTATGTGCATATAGATTAAAGAAATAGACATATTTGTCAGAAACAAAACACCACTAAAGAAAAAAAAAAAAAAAAAATGATGGAGAACAGGATTCTAGTTCTTCAATCATAGATAGTGCAATGCTTTTCAGAATAAAGCAATGGGGCTAGTACCCTACAAAAGGGGAGAAACATGGATAAGATTAATGACAAGTGAACAATCAGTCCATTGAGTCGACGTTTATCGGTGCCTGACTATCAAAACGTCCTCTTTTATGAAGATTCTGTCTAGTATAGCCAGAGGGGTTTGGGTCCAGGTCGGTTTCATTTGGAGGTGATCTAGAAGCCGCACGTCTACGAGGTTGCTCCTTAGAATTGGTGTGATCCATCAGGCCTAGATCAATTAAGGCTGACCGAAGTTCATCGGACGTGCGACAGGTATATCTGGTTTCCAAGTATGTAAAGCGGAGAGAGAATGGAAACCCCCAGTGGTATATGATTTGGTGCTTTTGAAGTACTTGCAGCAGTGGTTTCATAGAACGCCTCTTAGTAACAGTTAGAGGGGAGAGGTCTGTAAAGAGCTGATAGGTATTGCCCTGGAACTCAAGAGTGTTTTTACCTCTAGCAGCAGCAAGTATTTGCTCCTTTGTTTTATAGTAATGAAATTTAACTATAATATCTCTAGGGGGTCCATTGGGTTTGCGTTGAGTTAGGGCCCTGTGGACTCTGTCCATTTCCAATCTCTCAGGTGAAATACCTGGTAACAGTTCCTGAAACAGTGCACATATAGTTCCCTGTAAGTCTAGGATTGATTCAGGGAGACCTCTGATTCTTAGGTTGTAGCGACGGTCCCTATTCTCCTGGTCTTCCAAACGGTTTTGTAATAAAGAGTTCTCATCCTTAAGCTGTTCAATAGTAGCATCATAATGCTGTGTGGTAGTTTCTATATCATCTACCCGCATTTCCAGTTCAGCTGTTCTATGCCCCAGCTCCCTAATCTCCCTTGTCAGCTTTTCTGTTATCTGGTCAGAAGTTTGTTTCAATGCTTTTTGAAGCATTTTCTCAAATTGTCTAAACATGCTAGACTGAATAACATTTTCAGGTGTTTCATAGTCAGAATCAATCTCACCAGCTGTGTCCAGAGTTTTGACATTGTGTGACAGGGATTTAGGAACCCGCTGTGTGCGAGTCTGTGAGGTACCAGGCGCCGCCATCTTGGATGTCTGCCGGGCCGGTGTATCCTTAGAGATACCAATCTTATACTTTGTTTTTGGCCCTCTCGTGACCATCCTCAATAAGCCAAAGTGTACCTGGTATGAATTTGCGGGAGCTGGTGCCGTTTGCGGTGAAAACAGCAGTCGGTTCTCCGGTTTGTTTAACCCGGGAGCGGAGCTCTAAGGGGATGCGACTTCTCCCTCAGGCATCCGCGCATGCGCCCCCTCGTGACCAGATTTTTTAAATGAAATCCAGGGACATAATTTTTTTTTTACTAGTAATGGCGGCAATGAGCGACTTTCTGCCCGTCGCCGCCTGCCTCACAGCCTGACAAGTCTTATGCCGCATGACCGTTTTTTTAATGTCATTGAAAGAAACAACGTTTTTCTCGACGTGATTCTTCTCAAGCCTGCCTTGCCTACACATTATCGTGAAAAAAAATGCTCGAACAAAGCGCGGTGACGTACAACACGTACGACGGCGCTATAAAGGGGAAGTTCTATTCGGATGGCGCCACCCTTTGGGCTGCTTTTGCTGATCCTCGTGTTAGTAAAGTTTGATGAGAGACGATTCGCGCTTTTCAGCCTCGTGCTCTTCAGTCTGTTACAGCGTGACGAATGTGCTATCGCCATTATGAACGCTAGTTTTACCAGAACGAGCGTTCCCATCTCATAACTTGCTTCTGAGCATGCGCGTTTTTTTCACGTCGTTAAAGCGTACACACGCCCGTTTTTCACGACGTGAAAAACGACGAGAAAAAATAGAGTAGGTTCTAAATTATTGATGGCCATTTTTCACGTCGCGAAAAATGCTCTGGAGCCTACACACGATCGTTTTTAATGACCAAATAAAAAAATTGCATTTTTCTCGTCATGAAAAATGGTCGTGTGTACGAGGCATTACTCTCGGGGCCCCAGCTACTACTGGGTGGGGGGCAAGGAAAGATCACTCTGCCAGGGAAAGAAAGGAGATAAGCAGGCAGGCGGCTGGCCGGAACTTGAGCCAAGGCAGAAGAACATGCGAGCGGAGCTGAATGGGCATGCACCTGAAACTGAAGAAATATTCCCTCCGCTCTGACCAGCACATGATTATCAGAAAGAGCCACAGATAATGGGGGAAATTTTTTTTACCCCCCTAAGCTAGTAGGAGCGGGGGTGTGTAATTCAGATTTTTTTTTTTTAATTCTGCACTGTCTTTGAAATTGCCCCAGCCCCTGTTCAAATCCAATCCGGGGACAAAACTGCGGACAGATCTGGTCCGGGGACAGTGTCCTCAATCCGGGGACTGTCCCCGGAAACCGGGGATGTCTGGTCACCCTACCTTAGGGGTTCCTACTCACCAGATGGCTGAAAAAAACAGGCGCTGTAAATCAATCATCCGATCGACCTCCTCCTTCCTGTCACTCCGGACCATCCAACGCTTCTCCTTACAGCTAGGCAGGTAAATCTCCCGCTACTCACACTGGTTCAAAACGCTGGGTGCGCCCCCTGGTTTCCTCAAAGTAATAAGTAAAGGCAGGAGATAGTGTAGTCCCGTTTTTCACCATTTATTCATAACTCTTCATATCACATCAAATCGATTTGCATTATACAGCTGGTCGGTATAAGTATTGACGCGCTGTTCCAGGCATCCATGCACAGGAGGGTGTATGTGTGTCAGTCACGTCCACCGTAGGATTTCAACACTCACCTCTTCCTGATAGTTGGAGCGCAGATGGAACGCAAACACGCAAGCATGTCTCTTCCTGTTGCCGTGAGGTCACGCACTGACGTTTCGTCCTTTCGACTTCATCTGAGGGCGATTAAAGGGTTGACTGTGTGCCTAGCCTGTGCTTACTTACTGTGTGGGTGGTGTTTTGACAAGGGGAAGGCAAAGATCAGATTTACTGCTTTGTAGAAACACAGGATCAATGCCTTCCCTTCTGACAAAACGACAATCTGCCTTGTTTACTTAGCCTCTTGATTGACCAGCAGGGGAAACCAGGAGGCTTCGCATGCACACAGGAGTCAGCCATTTTGGCACAGTGTTTCGAGAATGCATGCTGTACATGCACAGCTCAGTGTACATACAATAGAAGACCATGACCAGGCAGGTAAGTGTGTCTAATGGCAGAAGAGACATAGCATGTCTCTTCTGCAATAAATAGCTCCCTGCTCGCATTTTTTAAATAACAATTTTAGCTCCATTCTAAGTAAGAGTGGACCTTAAAGAACTAAAAAGAGTGTGTCTTTGTATATTATTCACAAATGTATTTTAACCACTTCCTATCCGGGCCATCGACAATTGACGGCCACAAGGTGGCTCTACATTGCCGGGAGGCCGTCAATTGACGGCCTCTGGCCTCCCACCGATGGGGGGCGCGCGCCCGCCGCGTCACTGAGGTGCCGATGCGCTTGCCTGGTGGCCACGATGTCCGCCAAATACCCGCGTTTGGCCGTTACACAGACAAGAACATGGATCTCTGTGTGTAAAGAAAAAAGAAAGAAGAAAACAGGAGGGCGCACTGACCTAGTGCATTACCACTTACAGGTTTTTTTAAATAGAATTAAAAAGCAATAGTCCTACTCACAGATAGAGGGTCAAACGATACCCCAAAAAAACATATCCAGATGGCTGACGCGTTTCAGCGGCGCACCCCTTTCATCAGAGCCTAAGTGGTTCATACATGCTCCCACAATATCCTCCGTTATATATGTGTGCACGTGCCCACGTGAGAAAAACCCCAGTTCAGAAGGGAGGCAATTAGCAATTAGCAAACCCCGCCCCCGGATGCCAGCTCTCTCCACCCATAGGGACGGGACGATTAGCAACTCCTGCTAGTACACACTAGTCACATACTGGCCACAGCTGACAATATCAATCGTCGCCAGTGAGCTCATTTACCCAGCCCTCCCCAAAATCGAGGGGTTCGCGCTGGGGGGGACATCCACCAAAACAAAAATTAATATACCAACAATAGTAGTGACTACAGGCATATAATATACAAAAATGCAGCGCTATGCGTATAACAATATATAACACCCAAGTGCTCAAAAATTAACTAAATCACAAAGGATTAAGTATAAGTCCAAATGTATATAAAATTCCAAATGGATGTGATGAAACGTGAATATAATCGTGATTAAATCAGTCCAAAATTGTGTATAGGTGAATCTTCCAAAGTAATGAGTGACTTGTAACGTAACCACCACCACGTGAAGGGGAGGCTTACCGGATGAAGTGGACCCAATGCACATACGTGTATGGGGTCAGACAGGCTGAATATGTATATGTCCGTACATATGGAAACCAGACCGGCACTGTGCACCCTTATGTCCAAGGTCCAAGCTCAGGAAAAAACACCAGAGGTTCAAGCCAATAGGAATAATGAAATGGCTCACATAAAGTTCATGTGGAAAAAGAAGGGAGATGGCACATAGCGTAATAACGCAAAGGAATTTTAATGAATATAGGTAGATACACTTACATTCAATCCATGAATATAGCGCTTTGCAAAGACACTCAGTGGCAGCAGTGGAGTCTCCCGACGCGTTTCGCAAAACCTTGCATCGTCTGGGGCATAACTCCACTGTTGCCTGTATGCTATTTATAAGTGACAAGGACCTCCCCCTGATCTGCCCATTGAGACAGTGCTTCCTGTGAAATCCAAAATGGCGCCGGAGCGTGCGTTCCAAGCCTCTCTATGGAACCCCTCCATAGGTGGTTATTACATGTGGGAAGCTGTGTTGGCCAGAAGGGGAGGTGCTAGTAAATTAATCAACATCTATAACCACTTACCTATACATGGTGAGGGCTAAACCCTGCAGTCCACGTGTTCGTAAAGCCCTCATGATAAGGAGCCATGACACTAAGATGTCGCCATTAGGCCAAATGGTGGCCTCGCGTGTCCGTCCCGCAACACTGCGTCCCCGGCTTGCAAACGCACACAGAGCGTCACCCGGCGTGCGGACGTTCGCGTCTCACAGGAGTGACGTAGCGGCGTCATCCAGCTCCACGTGACCGTCACGTGACATCACGTCACATGACCATCACGGAGCGTAACATGGTGGCGTCATCCAGCTCCACGCAACCATCACGTGACATTGCGTCACATGACTATCACGGAGCGTCACGCTACACGGGGAGATCCGTACCTAACAGGAGTGACGCATCGCGTCATCAACAGCAGGCACGGTTTTCCCGAAACAGGGGTTCTCCCTAGCTGACTACGTTGACTGCGCTGCGCTCCAACGCCCTATATTACACAGGGCGCGGAACGCGGCCCAGAATGGAAATAAGTTAACCCATAACGGTCCGCATAGATCTAATAGATCTACCACTGCGGATAGAGATGGGGAAACAAATGTATGCCAACAAAGGGAGGTGAATGCAATGGTAACCACCATTAATAGTGATACTAATTCAACACTAAATAGGTCATAGGACAATTAAAAAATGAATGTATGATGACCAAAAAGGGGGAATTAGACCTCTTGATCATCGCACTGTGTGTGAGATAAACATCTCACATAAAAAGTAAATCTCCTATGGGAGACAAACTGGGAAGCCCTTACCATGAATTATCACAAAAGGAATCCCAATTGCAGCAACAATGAACTGTCCAATAGGCAAACCAGAGGCAGTCCCGATCAAACCACACAGTGACAAATAAAACTGGCATATTATATGACTTATATAAAAATATACGAAATACATTAAATAAAACAAATAAAAAAGGAAATGGTCATGGGGAGTTGTATTTCCCCATACAAATTTCCTTAAAGAAAAGGTGAAGATAGGTCCATGGTCCAATGGAAACTAGCATTATTAGGATTGGTCGATGAAGGAATTGATATCCCACTCGACGTTTAAACCGGACGGCCTGTGCGTTTGTAGTTCATATATCCAGTAGGTCTCCAACTGGGACACACCCCTAATTTTGGGGGCACCCCTCCAATGGGGAATGAAATGATCAATGATCAAAAATTGTGTGCCAGCTGGATTCCTACTGTGATGTAATCTATAATGCCTGGGCACCATGTGATTGATATCACTACAGGCATATCACATGCATATCGTGTGTATGCAGCTCACTCACCTCAACAAGGGAGATCCAATAGGTGATCCGTTCTTCGTGACGCACTGCCAACGGCAGATGAAATAAACAGGCTTCCTACTATACTAAGGGAGTCCACGCCATCTCCCATCCCGGAAGTGCGAGTGTCGCCTGCGTTCCAACCCGCACTTCCGGTGGAGCCAGGGCATCATGACTGCTTCCTCCCTGGTCATCTATGTGTGACATCTCCACCCGGAAGTGCGGGTGTGTTTACTTTTTACCCGCCACTTCCGGTGGATCGAAGGACCATACCCTGCTAGTCTGCAGACTGAGCAGATGATTCATGTTGCGCACATACACGCCGCTTCCTCTAGGGGGCTGGGTTCCCTATGTAGTGCCTGTATAGCACAAATTGCTGCGTTGACGCCCCCTTTGGTTGGAGAGAGCGGGGAAAAACTGAGCCACCTGGCCCAATATTTGTGGAGCAAAGAGGGCCAATCCTATATGCTGCTAGATGATACACTATACCAGATACAGTACCCTCAGCACATAACCACGCGCACACAAAAAAACGGGGGAAGGATGGGAGATGTACACACAGTGGGTGGGACCCCCTAGAAAGGGGGGAAATAGACCAAAAAAACATATAAAAACACAATGTAAATAGACATAGGTGGAATATACTGGCCTAAACCTTGGGAATCGGCAATACCTGTTGCCGATACGACCCCAAGTGGGTCAAAAACTGAACACACATACTTAGGCAACGTTACCTTAAATGTCAATAGGCATACAATTAGTTCCCCTCCCATATATGGGTAAAAGGATATATATAGACATAGTTTAATGGATAATAAAAAATATAAATATAAAATATATAATAAATATATATACAAAATAGGAAAATATTTCTAAAAAGTGTTAGATAAAAACCTATAGACAACCAACAATATTGCTCCTAATGAATGTGCATATGTGTGTACCAGTGCACCCAGAGGGCATATACGCACACGCATGCATAATGTTGAACGCATACGTGTACGAATAGTATATTTCCCACCGACCCACTGTGTGCCAGACCCACAAGATATTGCCAGCTTGGACTCACATCCAAAATAACAGAAATTGTATATGAATATAAATATATGTATACATGTATGACACACACACATACATGCACACATAGAGAAAGATTTGTCCTAGATAATCTACTGAAGACTCACCTTTCACAGGCCTAATAGGGATGGAGATGTTACAAGCTAGGCCCAAAATCTCGTGGGTCTGTATAGAAACCACTTAATACCATTAACCAAAAAGTGATACAGTCGAGTGCATTATTTTGTTAAAAAAGCATCACCCCATCTTAGTTGAAAATAATCGATACCAAATACTACTAAAAGGAGAACCTGACAGTATCCCCTATATGGAGCCCATGAAACTACACTTATCGACAAAGTCTAGCTGCACACGGGTGGCCTGGAGGCAGCACAACAGGCTGCTGTGTCACACGCCACCTGTATCAACACATAGAAGGTATGAGCCATGGTGCAGATGAAACTAGCCCATTTGCTCATACCAATATTAGTGGATACAGTAGCAAGGGGCAGGGACTAAGCCCCAGCCCCTAACTATCAACACTAGTCTAACTGTACTCCCACTACATTAGACTATGTTATGCAGCTCTATTTCCTCGTTGAGGCCCTGCGGGGCCATAGTTTTCAAAGTGAAAATACAATACGCCTCTCTTTTGCACAGAATCTGATGTTTCTTTCCACTATCTAGAACACTTGAAATAGCTTCTATACCAAAAACTTTAAGGCCATCTATACTGCTATCATGAAATTCCTTGAAATGTCTGGGCACTGAGCATTTATCCTTCTCCGTCAAGATACTGCTCCTATGCTCATTCATTCTGGTCCTCATCGGTCGAGATGTTCGACCGATGTACAAGAGGCCACACGGGCAGAGTAAGCCGTAAATAACATATGGGGTGCCACAGTTGATGAATTGTTTAATCTTGTGGTTTCTCCCATCTGTACCGATCACTTCTTTTTTCCTATGGCACATATAAACACAGTTTCCACAGTTACCCCCTCCACATCTATAGCTGCCTTTTTGGTCGAAGATGGTCGTCCAAAGGCTGTTCAACCCTTTGTTCTTGTTTTTCTTAACCCTATTTGGGGCGATGATACTCCTCAAGTCTTTGGGTCTCCTAAAGACTAAATTAGGGTGAGGCGGGAGGCAAGTTTTCAAAAAAGGGTCAGATTCGAGGATCTTCCAATTTTTCTTAAAGATTTTGTGTATAGTGGGTACCCTATTGTTGTACCTGGTGCAGAACCTCACCTGTGACGGTTCATCCTTATGCTTCATAGTTTTTGAGTTCTCTGTACCATCTTCTTCATATACATGCAGATATTTTTGGAAGGCCTCCTCTATATGTGCGTCTTCATACCCCTTTCTCCTTGAATTTGCTTCTTAGAATAAGGCTCTGTTCTTCATAATCTTTCTTTAGGGTACAAACATCAGATTCTGTGCAAAAGAGAGGCGTATTGGATTTTCACTTTGAAAACTATGGCCCCGCAGGGCCTCAACGAGGAAATAGAGCTGCATAACATAGTCCAATGTAGTGGGAGTACAGTTAGACTAGTGTTGATAGTTAGGGGCTGGGGCTTAGTCCCTGCCCCTTGCTACTGTATCCACTAATATTGGTATGAGCAAATGGGCTAGTTTCATTTGCACCATGGCTCATACCTTCTATGTGTTGATACAGGTGGCGTGTGACACAGCAGCCTATTGTGCTGCCTCCAGGCCACCCGTGTGCAACTAGACTTTGTCGATAAGTGTCGTTTCTAGGGCTCCATATAGGGGATACTGTCAGGTTCTCCTTTTAGTAGTATTTGGTATCGATTATTTTCAACTAAGATGGGGTGATGCTTTTTTAACAATATAATGCACTCGACTGTATCACTTTTTGGTTAATGGTATTAAGTGGTTTCTATACAGACCCACGAGATTTTGGGCCTAGCTTGTAACATCTCCATCCCTATTAGGCCTGTGAAAGGTGTGTCTTCAGTAGATTATCTAGGACAAATCTTTCTCTATGTGTGCATGTATGTGTGTGTGTCATACATGTATACATATATTTATATTCATATACAATTTCTGTTATTTTGGATGCGAGTCCAAGCTGGCAATATCTTGTGGGTCTGGCACACAGTGGGTCGGTGGGAAATATACTATTCGTACACGTATGCGTTCAACATTATGCATGTTTTTATATGTTTTTTTGGTCTATTTCCCCCCTTTCTAGGGGGTCCCACCCACTGTGTGTACATCTCCCATCCTTCCCCCGTTTTTTTTGTGTGCGCGTGGTTATGTGCTGAGGGTACTGTATCTGGTATAGTGTGTCATCTAGCAGCATATAGGATTGGCCCTCTTTGCTCCACAAATATTGGGCCAGGTGGCTCAGTTTTTCCCCGCTCTCTCCAACCAAAGGGTGCGTCAACACAGCAATTTGTGCTATACAGGCACTACATAGGGAATCCAGCCCCCTAGAGGAAGCGGCGTGGATGTGCGCAACATGAATCATCTGCTCAGTCTTCAGACTAGCAGGGTATGGTCCTTCGATCCACCGGAAGTGGCGGGTGAAAAGTAAACACACCCGCACTTCCGGGTGGAGATGTCACACATAGATGACCAGGGAGGAAGCAGTCATGATGCCCTGGCTCCACCGGAAGTGCGGGTTGGAACGCAGGCGACACTCGCACTTCCGGGATGGGAGATGGCGTGGACTCCCTTAGTATAGTAGGAAGCCTGTTTATTTCATCTGCCGTTGGCAGTGCGTCACGAAGAACGGATCACCTATTGGATCTCCCTTGTTGAGGTGAGTGAGCTGCATACACACGATATGCATGCGATATGCCTGTAGTCACTACTATTGTTGGTATATTAAGTTTTGTTTTGGTGGATGTCCCCCCCAGCGCGAACCCCTCGATTTTGGGGAGGGCTGGGTAAATGAGCTCACTGGCGACGATTGATATTGTCAGCTGTGGCCAGTATGTGACTAGTGTGTACTAGCAGGAGTTGCTAATCGTCCCGTCCCTATGGGTGGAGAGAGCTGGCATCCGGGGGCGGGGTTTGCTAATTGCTAATTGCCTCCCTTCTGAACTGGGGCTTTTCTCACGTGGGCACGTGCACACATATATAACGGAGGATATTGTGGGAGCATGTATGAACCACTTAGGCTCTGATGAAAGGGGTGCGCCCCTGAAACGCGTCAGCCATCTGGATATGTTTTTTTGGGGTATCGTTTGACCCTCTTTGTCATCAGGTCCTGTCCGTGAATGTCAAGATCTCCAGCTACTGTTTTCGATAAGCTTTTTATAAAGCTCTGTCTGTGAGTAGGACTATTGCTTTTTAATTCTATTTTAATAAACCTGTAAGTGGTAATGCACTAGGTCGGTGTGCCCTCCTGTTTTCTTTTTTCTTTTAGCCATATGAACACCCATTGTTCTGAGGAGTGCTGCAAGATTTTAGACTTTGACTCTAGACAGAGCGCAGGAGAGATTTTTGTTCTCTGTGTGTAAACTCAGAGATCCACGTCCTGTCATGGAGAGGAGACCGATGCTGTGTCCCTTGTACATAGGGACACAGATCGGTCACCTCCCCCAGTCACTCCCCTCCCCCCATAGTATGAATCACTAATAGGGAACACATTTAACCCCTTCCTCGCCCCCTAGTGTTAACCCCTTCCCTGACAGTTAGACTTGTGCACAACGGAAAAATTTGTTCCGTTTCGGTTCGTTTCTTTCCGGTCCTGTTGATTCGTAATCATTCGTAATTTTGCTAAACGGGATTTTTCGTGTTCGGACTCATTCGTATTTTTGCAAGCGACATTTTTCGTTGAATTTTTTGTTGCTTTATAATTCGTACTTTCGGTAGAGTACGTTGTTTTTCGTTGATTCTGGACACAACTCCTACTTTCGTAACTTTTTTTGGGTTCGTACTTTCGGTAGAGTACGTTGTTTTTCGTTGATTCTGGACACAACTCCTACTTTCGTAACTTTTTTTGGGTTCGTTGATTCGTAATTTTCCGTGTCTCTCTCACAACGACGCTGCCTATTATGCCTAATGTGCTTCGAATGGATTTGTACTTTTCTAAATACATTGCGGTTATTTGTAACGATTCGAAATCTCGTATTTTACTTTCGTTTTTTACATGCGGCTATAGCCTCTGCCCCTGTACACCATTTTGAGAGGGTTCAGCACGGTGAGGGAGAAGCAGAGAGCAGAGCAGAGTGTTATTGTGCTTCGAATGGATTCGAAATCTCGTATTTTACTTTCGTTTTTTACATGCGGCTATAACCTCCGCCCCTGTACACCATTTTGAGAGGGAGTTCAGCACGGTGTGGGAGAAGCAGAGAGCAGAGCAGAGTGAGTGTTATTGTGCTTCGTATGGATTCGTACATTCGTAACTTTTTCATAACGAATTATGCCGAAGACATTCGGGCATTCGCTATTTGCGGTATAATTTATTTCGGATTCGGTCTTATTCGTAATTGCTTTGTTCGGAAATTCGAATGCTTCCGAATGTCCGAAAGTTGCTAAATTCGGACGAATTTCAATTCGTTACGAAACGAATTGCACAAGCCTACTGACAGTCACATGTATACAGTAATAAGTGCATATTTATAGCACTGTTCGCTGTATAAATGTGAATGGTCCCAAAAATGTGTCAAAAGTGTTCGATGTGTCCGTCGCAATATCGCAGTCCTGACAAAAATTGCAGATCGCCACCATTACTATTAAAAAAAAAAAAAAACATAATTCTATCACCTATTTTGTAGGCGCTATAACGTTTGCGCAAACCAATCACTATACGCTTATTGCGATTTTTTTTTTACCAAAAATATGTAGAAGAATACATATCGGCCTAAACGGAGGAAAAAAATAGTTTTTATTTTTAAAAAAATGATATTTATTATAGCAAAAAGTAAAAAATATTGTGTTTTTTTCAAAATTGTCGCTCTATTTTTGTTTATAGCGCAAAAAAAAAAAAAAAACCCAGAGATGATCAAATACCACCAAAAGAAAGCTCTATTTGTGGGAAAAAAAGGACGTCAATTTTGTTTGGGAGCCACGTCGCACGACCGCGCAATTGTCATTCAAAGCGTGACAGCGCTGAAAGCTGAAATTTCGCCTGGGCAGGAAGGGGGTATATGTGCCCAGTAAGCAAGTGGTTAAAGTGCAAATTGAGTAACTTAATTATGCCTGTGCCTCTGAGAAAGAGATACTGGCAGCCATTTACAAAGCCAGAAGAACTAGCTTTTCTTTTTTTCTACAGCTTGGGGAATGTAGCTTTAAATGGTTGCCATGGGAACGAGAAACAGTATGCAAAAGAAAAATGGCTTTTCCTGAAATAACAAAGCGAAATAAGATCTTTCCCCATGCAGGTCACATACACGGGTGCTTCAAAAGAAAACAAGAGCTAAAAATATTAGTCATTGTTTCGTGTCTGTGCGTATGCTGAAGGTTTTCATATTTATGAAAAACACATTATCTCTCCCTTAACCCGTCTCTGGGAGTTTGCGGCAAGTGATTCAATGTTATGTATGGCTGTAATAACCACTCCAGGCACGCCGCTCAATGAGAATATATCATTTCAATTACTGGAACAATGACTAATAATTGGAGGGATGGTGCAGCCTCCGCCATCCTGGTAAAGCCATTAATAGAAGTGTGCCATGTACCCAGTAAACACACTTGTGTATAGAATGGATCCATTTTACAGTCACCATTTCAGAGGCATCTCTACCGATGGCTCGCAGTTTGCTAATAAATTTTTTTTCTTTAATGATATAGCTATATATGATATATTTCTTTAATGATATAGCTATATATGATATTTAATGATATAGTTTGAATAGCAAGGAACTTTGAAAAATGGGATGATGGAGTTTTGTTGGCCTTCTCCCTCCGGTTTATGAGGTTCTACAATGTTTCTTCTCATCTAGAGTGTAACTACATCATAAATGAAAATGGAGCTACTTCCCATTATTTATTAGTTGTGTACTATTATTGTACTGTTTTACTTTTTAGTATTTTTTTGTTATTGTCACTTTTTTATTTATTTTTTTATTTATTGCTTTTGACATAACAAGTAGACCCAACGGGCCATACACAAAAAATTAACTATTTACATTTCTTCAGCATTGGCTCTCTCCCCCTCCTTCCAGACCTCCACTCAGTGATAGGAACAATACAGTTATAAGGCCACCTTTTCTTAGTATAGCGATACCCCCAGCTAAGAGGGCTGCTGGTATATTTTGGGCCCTGTAGTGCACCACTGTCAACCCCTGGCAATCAGCTCTACCCTCCCTTGGCACAGTTAGTAGGGGATGATAGGACTGTGTGGCCTGCAACGCACGGTGACACAATCCTATGGCAAGAACACACAGCAATAATTCACTATTACAGTATATTTAACCGGCACTTCTGCTAAGTAAATGACACCAACACCAGTATACTTGACCCTTATGTATTTACTTGAATTAGTGGGTAAGCAAAGGAACACCAGTGTACATGTCATGTGCAGAGCCCTGCAATAAAACAGTATTTAAATGAGCAGACAATATACAGTATATTTGTAACCCCCAATGTCCCTGCTGCAGCTATTCTCCCTCGTGGACAAGATGGCGCCCCACAATGTCTACGCTACCCAGTCAGGCCTGACTGAACTAAATGAAAGTCCTGCAGAGAAATCTTCGCTAGCAAACGGTGGTGCACTTTGAAGAACAAATTGTAATCCACAAGGGTAACAGGGAAACTTTATCTGCCTCTGAGCAGGTGCTCTCTCACCCAACCGGACCAGTCCGTGTCCGTTTCTTCCGCTGCTGTGTCTAGGTACACAGGTCTCTCGACATCCGGGTCTTCGGTCCTCCTGGCAACGATGCAGCAACAATGGAGAGACGTTCCTCGGAGAGAGCGGAAGGCTCTTTGGAGAAGGGCCCAGGCTTCGGGCCTAACGTCCAGCAAACTCAGACAGGAGTTCCACTTGCTGGGCGGGCGGTGTCCAAAGAGAAAGATTTCCGCTCCGCCTTCTCTTATAAAGTCCACCCCAGCAGTCCCTGCACGGGGCAATGCACCCTGGGTGTCCCACTGTCTACTGGGTAATATAGTCTATGCGGGGTTAAAGAGCAATACCCCGCTACATTAGTAACAGTCAATATTTCGTTTAGATATGTCAAACAGTTACATACATATTAACTCATGCTGCAGGTGCATTCTATTAGGTGGCACTCAATCCGCCACCGTAATTTCACTGTTCATCCAACTGCCCCACACTTTATCAAATTTCTGTGGTATGCCTCTGCTAGTGTATGTAGCTTTGTATAAAGGTGCAGCCCTATTAACCACACCCATCCACGCTGATACAGATGGAGGATTGGGCTTTTTCCATGATAACACTATCATTTTCCTAGCGTAATATATTAGAATCGTCAGCAGAGTATGAGTCACTCTTTTTGGGGCTAGATTATCTACCAGTCCCAAAAGGCATACCTCTATCGTGGGCTGTAGATGAATGGCGGTTACTTTGGCTATGCATTCTGTAACCCCCTTCCAAAATACCTGGATGGACAAGCAATTCCAAAAGATATGCATGAAATCGGCAGTGAGGGAACTGCACCACCAGCAATCAGGTGACTGCGTAGGGAATATCTTGGCCAGTCTAGCTGGAGTAAGATATATGCGATGCAGGAATTTAAATTGAATGAGATGGTCCCTGGCAGAGACCAATCTAGTAAAATGAATGTCCCATACATCATCCCAGTCATCCCTGTCCATCTGGGAGAACACCTCACCCCACGCCGCCCTACACTTTGCGAGGGGATCTCCTTCCTCACCGAACAACTGTTTATATATTGTAGACAAGGCCTTGTCCAAAGTGTCCTCTCTCAGTAAAGACTCTAAATCACTAGTTTTTAGGGTAATACCAATATCTCCAAATTGGGCTTTATTGTCACATTTTTAATATGCTCTTAGCCTGACCAGGTGAGTGGTTACATCTAAATAGAGCCTTCAATGCTGTGTCCAGACTCCAGAGGCAGTATTTGGCTAACCTTAGAGTCAGTAGCGTCGGGAGGGGGGGGGCTGGGGGGCTGGAACCCCGAATGGGTCCCCGAAAAGCCCAGAGTCTCAGGTATGCACCATTCAATTGTTAGCCCTGAGCACCGCCGAGCAGGGACCGATCTGATCCCGAGTGCCGCCGAGTGCGGCTGAGTGACATAGCAGGTCCCGCCTTCTGGAGCCTGCAGCGCCTATGATGGACGTCTCACTGGCCCAATGCCGGGACCGCGGGATGTGTGACATCCATCATAGGCGCTGCAGGCTCCAGGATCACTTGATCCTCGCTCGGCGCTCGGGCGGGCAGCTCTCCTCTCCTCCTCTGGCTGCCTGCTGTGATGAAGATGGACGCGCCACACACCGCACACCATGGGCGGCTGAGCTACAGGACACATAAAAATATGTCGCCTGATCAGGTAGGTCAGTGTATGTATGTCAGGTAGGTGACGTCAGTGTACGTATGTCAGGTAGGTCACTGTAATGTGGTCAGTGTGTCAGGTAGGTGAGTTTAGTGGTCAGCATTGATGGGCACTGGTAAGCCAGGCAGCAACCAGCAAGTGAGCTTACCCCCGGCCCCGGCCACACAACCCCACTGCCCAGCCAAAAAACCATGCGCCACAAACAACCCCCCCCCCCGGTGCCGGCTTCAGCCTAAAGCCACTGGTCTTTTTGCCACCTAGCAACGCCCCTGCTCTGAGTGGAGCAAAGTATCTGCTTCCCCTTTGCTCAAGTGAATGTAAAAGAGCACACAGGAGGGCGCACACACCTAGTGCATTACCAAAGACTCACAAAAAAATTGATTTATACAGGCATTATATGACACTGAATCTTAATCCATTTCCGGAATAGCGTGGTCAAACACACCGTGACACTGCGCTGGCAATCTGACACGTTTCGAGGGGCGCACCTCCTTCTTCGGGGCTAGCTGATGTGTTTCAGGGGATTCACCCCCATTTTCAGAGCTAGATACTCAGAGCTAGCTCTGAAGAAGGGAGTGTGTCCCCAAAACACATCACTTGCCATTGCAGCGTCATGGTGCTTTTGGTCACGCTAATCCTCCACTGGATTGAGGTATGTGTCATACAATGCCTGTATACATCTATTTTTTGTGAGTTCCCATTTGGCTGTAGGTTTTGTTTTTTACAATAAACCTTTAGTAATGCACTAGGCTTGTGCACCCTGTTTGCTCTTTTACAGTTGTCTACTAGATTCCCTGATCTGAGGAGGGCCGCATCAACTAAGCATACAAGAAGGATGCCATTCCCTTTCTTTTGATGATCCACAGCACAAGTAGACTTTAAGGCAGAACTCTATGCGCTGGAAGTGTTTGTGTCATGTGAATGTAGCCCAAGGGACATTACTCTTTCAAAGGCTGACATATTGGAGGTGCAGTGGTAACAGGAGCAGAGGATCAGAGGTGGCCTTATGCCACTTCCTAATTCTTATCACAAGAAGAACCAAGTTCAGCACCCCCCCCCCACCCCCACCCCATTCATGCTCTTTTATCTGACTAATTAGATACAGTATACAATTTCTGATGAAATGTGTTGTATTTGCCAGATGCTTTGCTGGGTTATGGATGGAAGGCACAAAAGAATTCAAAGTTGAACTCCAGGAAATTATCAAAGCTACCCTTGTACTACAAGTGAATGCTTGTGTAGCGCCCTACCCCAATGGTGGGGACGCTATTCTAAAATTTAAGGGGGTCTGAGCCAATAGTTGGGCTCAGACTGTCGATTTGTGCAAATTTGCCTCTGTTCTGGTTGTGGTTTGCCTGATAGCAGTTTCCCCTATTGCCTGTAGGTGGCGTTACCACCTCAGGCACCTGTTGGAACACAGGCAGACCATGGTGCATTGAGTGACCCTTCTCGGCAGTGGTGCAGTGGGAGGGGTCGACCCGCTGTGCCTGCTGGGAGGGGATACCTAAGGGGCAGATGCCATTGTTCAGGGTCTTTCACATCGTGGCCCTCCTGGCGCGAGGTATGTGTGTGTGATTCTGGTCTCGGGACCACGTTGGCCCGAGGCTGCATTGCTATCGAGTGGGCCTAAATACTCTGGCTGGGGCCTACATCCCAAGAGGGGATCCCAAGCTGTCCATCCAAAAAAGGAGGAAGCTGCCTTGATGAAGGAAACCGGGGGAGGACCAGCCCTGGAGGAGACCGGCAAAACGCTGATGTCTCGGGTGAGGCCTGGTGACCTTGTTGAGGAGGGATCCAATCTACTAAAAGCCCTGCAGTTCGCCGGATCGGTTTAAAGGCTCTCTTACTGTACGGCTGGAAGTTTGGGACTTTAAAATCCTGTGGCAGAGGATTCCTGGACTATCTATTTTACTAACTCTAAAGAAGGTCTGTGGCAGAGACCAACTCCATCTTGAGCAGTCTGTGGCAGAGGCTGTCTTGTTACTGGTTCGTGCATCATCCCGGCTGCTAGGCCATGTGAGAGGGGACTATCCGGGTGAGAAATACCCACTCTACTGAGAGAGTGGTGAAGGATTGATAGGAACTGTGAACTGATTTGTGCATTCTGTACCGCGTGCCTGAACCTTCCCCTACTCTTCTCCTACCTTCTACTTTCTCTCAAGTTTTACTGCAGAAGAAAAGAATAAAGCCTGACTGTTGAAGGTTTTACTTTTGTGTGGACATTGCATTTACTATGGACATTCCTACCCTGACAATGAAGCTAAATAGGTAACGTGCAAACCCAAAAACTAACCTGCAGCTCCTACGGGGGTAGTGCTACACTTGTTTTTGTCTAGGGTACTTTTTCTTCTTTTACCTTAGCCTTCGCTCCTGTAGGCTCCTGCAGGCTCCCTCCCCTCCATGCAATCATTTCCTCAAAGCCTTTTCTCATCGGCACTCTGTTTGTCAGTCACACTCTAATAGTCTCACAGACAATTCAGGGCCAGCAGTCCTACTTTGTAAGGGAGGACCCTGAGGGTCTGCCTGAAACCCAGAACTTTAGGGAGAACAAAAGGGCTCCAGCTGCCGCAGGAGCCAGATGTAAGGTACATAATGTTGAATGCCTGGTCTACAACCGAGTGAACACAGCGTCTCCCCGCAGGGATGTAGTCCCAAGGGAGGGGGGCGAGCATGCTGACTAACCCCCAGCCAGAACGGCTCGAAAGATGGGGGCAAACTTACTGAGGAGGAACAGGAAGTGAGAAATTCAGACAAAGAAAAAAACATTTAGAAGGGAAATCAAAGGAAAAGGTGAACCAACAATGCACTAGTGTAAAGGAACCTATTTAGAAAATAAAAAACAAACCTTTACAACCACTTTAACCACTTCCCGCCCGGTCAATAGCAAAATGACATTCAGGAAGTGGTTCTGTTATCCTGACTGGACGTCTATTGAGGTCCAGCAGGATAACATGCCAGCGCGCGCCCTTGGGGGTGCGCATCGCGTCGATCGCGAGTGCGGCGTGTCAATCTGACACCCCGCATCTCCGATCATGATAAGAAGCCTCTGTCAGAGGCTTCTTACCACGTGATCAGCTGTGAACGGTAAACGACATTTCTCGGTTCACGCTGACAGGGAGAGACGATCGGCGGCTCTCCCTGTCAGAGGGGGGGGGGTCTGTGCTGATAATCAGCACATTGATTATCAGCACAGCCCCCTCAAATGTAAAAGATCAACTGCCAACCAGTTCCCCCATAATAAAGGATGCCAGTGCCCACCACAGTGCCAATCCCTGCCCACCACAGTGCCAATCCCTGCCCACCAGTGCCAATCACTGCCCACCACATTGCCAATCACTGCTAACAACAGTGCCAATCACTGCCCAGCAGTAACACCTGCCAGTACCTCATCATCAGTGCTGCCCATCAGTGCCACCTGTGAGTGTCACCTGTCAGTGCCAATCAGTACCGCCTATGAGTGTTAATCAGTGCCGCCTGTCAGTGCCCATCACAGCCGCCTGTCAGTGCCCATCAGTGCCACCTATCATTGCCCATCAGTGCCACTTTATCAGTGTCAACTCATCAGTGCCCATCAGTGCCGCCTCATCAGTGCCCATCAGTGCTGCCTTATCAGTGCCCGTCAGTGAAGGGGAAAACAACATTTTATGACAGAAACTAAAAAAAACTTTTTTTTTTTCAAAAATGTTGGTCTTTTTTAGTTTGTTTAGCAAAAAATAAAAACCGCAGAGGTGATCAAATACCACCAAAAGAAAGCTCTATTTGTGGGAAGAAAATGATAAAAATTTAGTTTGGGTACAGCAATGTATGACCAGGGCCGTTTGAAGGAATTTGGGGGCCCCAAGCAAAATAGACTTGGAGGCCCCCCCCCCCCCCCCCCGCAAAGCCTACAGGAACCACAGCATAGCAATACAGTTTATCCTGGCAGGAGAGGACAAACAAGCACATCCTAGCAGGGCAGGGAGGGTTCATGCTGGGACTGTAAATCATGTGACCCCCCCCCCCCAAAAGTGAGGAACTACAGGTCCCAGCATGAACCCCTCAGAGCTGACTACTGCTCCAGTCCTGCCCAGTGCAGTGCCCACCCCTTATGATGTGTTGGTCAGTGCTGTGCTGACAATGGTGAGTGAGCAATGCTTACTTGCCTGCTTTCTACAGCTGGCTGAAATCTGTCTCACTCTGTCACGTCTTTCTGTGTTCTTCAGACTTCAGCACAGCAGCATGCCGCTGCCTGAGTGGCTGGACAGTGTGCCTCGAGGACAGAGCGGGAGGAGGAGGAGGAGGAGGGTGGACTCGGAGGCGGAGCTAGCTAGAAGATCTTTCCTCCGCTGCCTGTGATAGGCACAACTCTGCCTCTCTCCTGCTCTGCTAGTGACGTCACTGGTTGCTACAAGCCAAGCGGGCTTCAAGTAGCAACCAGCAGAGACAGTGCCAGCTAGCTAGGCTAGGGGGGTCCACAGCCACTGTCAGATCGATCGTGCATTTGATTTAGATCGACCCAGGGCGGCATTGGAGATCCAGGACAGTGACAGGCAGCAGGCAGGCATCCTAGGCTGGGGCCCCAGGCCAGCTGGGGCCCCAGGCAATTGCTTATTTTGCCTGTCCTGTTCCGACGGCCCTGTGTATGACCACACAATTGTCATTCAAAGTGTGACAGCGCTGAAAGCTGAAAATTGTCCTGGGCAGGAAGGGGCGTAAGTGCATGGTATTGAAGTGGTTAAGGATAACCTTCTTGATCCCCTTCAGTCTGGATTTCATCCCGAACACTCCACAGAAACTGCTCTCCTAAAACTCACAATCGACTTACTAACAGCAAAAACCAATGGACACTATACTGTACTCCTACTTCTAGACCTTTCGGCTGCCTTTGATATGGTTGACCACCCTCTCCTCCTCAAAAAACTTTGCTCCTTTGGTCTCCGTGGGTGTGCTCTTCACTGGCTCTCATCCTACCTATCCCATTGCATCTTCAGTGTCACTTATAATTCTACTTCCTCCTCTCCTCTTCCTTTCTCCCTCTGGGTTTCACAAGGGTTCTGTTCTTGAACCTCTCCTAGTCTCAATCTACACCTCCTCCCTGGGTCAGTTGATTGCCTTCCATGGCTTTCAATATAATTTCTCTGCTGACGACACCCAAATCTATTTCTCCACTCCTCAGCTCACTCCTTTGGTCTCCTCACGCATCACTAATTTACTAACAGACCGATCTGTTTGGATGTCATACCCAGGGCAGCCATCAGGGGGGGTGCTGCCGCCGCAAATTGAGAAGCGGGGGGGGCTGCCGCAAATTAAGAAGCGGAAGCGGGGGGGTGCCACGAAAAAAAACAGATGAACAAAAAAACAAAAAAAGGGGGGTTGCCATCCAGGGCCCTGGGGACCTCTGGGCCCCTTACAAAAAAATAAAAAAGAAGTAAAAAAAATAAAATAAAATAAATAAAAAAAAATTAATAATATTTTTTTTAAATAAAAAAATAAAATAAAAAAAGGGAGGTTTCCATTCGGGGACCTCCGGGCCTCTGTGGACCTCTGGGTCCCTTACAAAATAAATAAATAAATTAAATAAATAAAAAAAAAAACTAATTAAATAAAAAAATGAATAATAAAAAAAAATCATAAAAAAAAAGCGGGGTTGACATTCGGGGCCCTGGGAACTCCGGGCCCCTGGGGACCTCTGGGCCCCTTACAAAAAAAATAAATATATAAAAAAAAAAGGGTGGGCCATCCGGGCCCCTTACAGGTTTAATGCCTGTACCCCCCTGATGGCGGCCCTGGTCATACCACTTCCTCAAACTCAATCTATCCAAAACTGAGCCCATAATATTTCCTCACCCACGTGCCCCTTCCCCCTCACTTCTCTGTCAAAATCAATGGCACAACCTTCAACCCATCCTCGCATACCAGAGTGCTAGGTGTTATCCTGGACTCTGAACTCTCCTTTCGGCCCCACGTCCAATCACTTTCCAAAGCTTGCTGCCTCAACCTTTGCAACATCTCCAAAATACGCCCGCTATCTAACCAATGGCTCCACAAAGCCCCTAATTCACTCCCTCGTCATCTATCATCTCGGCTACTGCAACTCCCTCCTCATTGGTTTACTTTAAAGACCCCATTCACGCTGAAGGTGCTTTTCAGCCGTTTTAGTGCTAAAAATAGCGCCTGTAAAGCGCCTGAAAATCGCCTCGCAAGCCTCCCCAGTGTGAACGCCTGAGTGCTGTGACACTGGGGCTGTGCACTTGCAGGATGGAAAAAAAGTCCTGCAAGCAGTGTCTTTGGGGCGGTGCAAGAGCGGTGTATACGCCGCTCCTAAACTGCCCCTGCCATTGAAATCAATGGGCAGCACTGCCGAAGCGCTTCGGCGACGGTGCTTCTCAGGCGCTTTTAACCTCTTGTTAACCCCTTCTTTGGGGTTAAAAGCACCCCACTCCCACCTGCACAGCACCGGTAAAGCGCCGCTAAAACTAGCAGCGCTTTACCACTAACGTGGCCGTGCTATCAGTGTGAAAGGGGTCTTAAATAGACTATCCCCTCTTCAGTCCATCATGAATGCTGCTGCCAGACTCATGCACCTTACAAACTTACTCATCGTCTGATACCCCTCTTTGTCAATCCCTCCATTGGCTGCCACTCACCCAATGAGTTAAATTCTAAATACTAACAATGACTTACAAAGCCATCCACTAGACATGTGCAAAAGGAAAAAAATTGTTTCGTTTTGTTTTAATTCATTAATTCATTAATTTAGTTTAGTTAGATTCGTTAAAGTCGTTAAATTCGTTTTCGGATTTCGTTCCGTTTTCGACCGAATTCGTAAAATCGTTCGCATTCGAAAATATTTCGACCGGATTCGAAAATATTTCGACATGATTCGAAATCATTTCAACCGCATTCGAAACTATTTCTACCGAATTCGACAAAATTACAACCAAATTTGATCGTTTTCTAACCGGATTCGATAATATTTCAACCGGATTCGAAATTATTCCAACTGTTCCGACATTAGAATTTCGTATAGAATGAATGCAAATTCCAATTAGAAAAGATTAGAATAGAAATAGAAAATAGACTAGAAAAAAAATAGAACAGAATAGAATAAAATATAATATATATATTGTATTTTATTCTATTCTGTTCTATTGTTTTTCTATTTGATTCTTTTCTTTTGTTTTTCTATTTGATTCTTTCCAATATTTTCGATTCTATTCTAATTGTTTTCAAATTCGATTCGACTAGAATTTTTTTCGAATTCCATTCCAATTTTTTTCGAATTCGATTCAAATTTTGTCCGTGGTTTTTCGATTCGAAACGTTCGGATTTGGTTGAATTCGTTAGCATTTTAATTTCGTTAATTCGGATGCATCCGAACGTCCGAATAATGAAAATTCGTCTGAATTTCGATTTGGAATGAAACTAAATGCACATGCCTACCATCCACAACTTGGCCCTTAGCTACATCACAGTCTCAAAATACCAACCAAATCGTTCTCTTCGCTCCTCCCAAGACCTCCTGCTCTCTAGTTCCCTTGTCACCTCCTCCAATGTTCGCCTCCAGGACTTCTCCAGAGCTTTTCCCATCCTATGGAACTCCCTAACCCAATCTGTCCAACTATCTCCTACTCTGTCCACTTTTATGCAATCCCTAACAAGAGAAGCCTATCCTGCTTCCACCTAACAACTGTACTTTTATTTTCTTCATTAGCTCATCCCTTTTAGATTATAACTGTACTCTTTGCCCTAACGTTGTAAAGCACTGAACAAACTGTTAGCGCTATATAAATCCTGTATAATAATAATAACAGCATCCTAGGCAAAAATTTGCATTTGATCCTTGCAGTATGGGAGAAGCACCAAAATGGGGGCAGCTTTGAATATTCCTAGGAATTCAGCTTTAAGGTACAGTGCATTGATAATCCAGGATTAAGGCACAGAGTCGTTTACAGAAACAATGTTTGTTGAACAGAAAATATGCAAAAAATATGTAAAATAGGTTTGCTAAAAATATTTTTTTCACACTTACAACTGAATTTAAAACTGCAGATTGGTACATATTGTACATCACACATACTGCATATAATAAAGCATTTAATCTTTGTTAGTAAATCATTATCAGTTGCCTCACACTCTTTTTTGTTAGAATACCCAAGCCCACAAGAAGCAGGTGTAAACAAGGCGAAAAAGGTTCGTTTTTTATTTTCTAAATAGGTTCCTTTAAGCTAGTGCATTGTTGGTTCACTTACCTTTTCCTTTGATTTCCCTTCTAAATGTTTTTTTTTTCTTTGTCTGAATTTCTCACTTCCTGTTCCTCCTCAGTAAGCTGTTCAGTAAGCTGTTCTGGCTGACTCCACACCACTCGGATGATGGTGTGAAGTTTACTGAGGAGAAACAGGAAGTGAGAAATTCAGACAAAGAAAAAAAACATTTAGAAGGTAAATCAAAGGAAAAGGTAAGTGAACCAACAATGCACTAGCTTAAAGGAACCTATTTAGAAAATAAAAAACAAACCTTTACAACCCCTTTAAAGCAGAGTTCCAGCCTTTTTTATGTTTATTAAAAGTCAGCAGCTACAAAAAGTGTAGCTGCTGGCTTTTAACCACTTAAGCCCTGGACCATTTTGGCTTGTTAAAGACCAGGGCCCTTTTTGCGTTTTGGCACTGCGTCGCTTTAACTGACAATTGCGACGTGGCTATCAAACAAAATTAACGTCCTTTTTTTCCCACAAATAGAGCTTTCTTTTTGGTAGTATTTGATCACCTCTGCGTTTTTTATTTTTTGCGCTATAAACAAAAATAGAGCGACAATTTTGAAAAAAATTCAATATTTTTGACTTCTGGCTATAATAAATCTCCCCCAAAAATATATAAAAAAAAGTTTTTTTCCTCAGTTTAGGCCAATACGTATTCTTCTACATATTTTTGATTAAAAAAAAATTGCAATCGGCGTCTATTGATTGGTTTGCGCAAAAGTTATAGCGTTAACAAAATAGGGGATAGTTTTCTTTTATTTTTCTGTTATTTTTCTTTTTTTACTAGTAATGGCGGCAATCAGTGATTTTTTCCATGACTGCAACATTATGGCGGACACATCGGACACTTTTGACACATTTTTGGGACCATTGTCATTTTCACAGCGATCAGTGCTATAAAAATGCACTGATTACTGTGAAAATGACACTGGCAGTGAAGGGGTTAACCACTAGGTGGCGCTGTAGGGGTTAAGTGTTCCCTGCATTGTGTTTCTAACTGGGGGGGTTGGGCTGTGTGTCACATGACACTGATCTTCGCTCCAAGTACACGGAGCCCAGATCAGTGTCATTTTTACTAGTCAGAGCGGGGAGATGCTTGTTTACACAAGCATCGTTCCGCTCTATACCTCCGTGAGACGACGGCGATCGAGTCCGCGGGACCCGCGGTCCGACTCACGGGGAAGGCGGCAGGGTTGCGAGCGCGCCGGCGTGTGCACGACCACACGGCAGGCATTTAAAGGGCCCCGTACAGGTACGTGATTATGCCTGCCGTGCCATTCTGCCAACGTATATATAAAGTGGGCGGTCGTTAAGCGGTTAATAAACAGACACTTACCTGTTTCACTGTCCAGCGACGCGGCCGCCCGGAGCTTCGCTCCTCTCCCCCCCTCTCCGCCGGGGCCTCCATTCTAACTGTGGGCACCCGGCCATGACAGCTTTCGGCTTCACGGCCGGGCACTCACTGCGCATGCGCGAGCGGAGCTGCACTCCCTGAGTGGACAGGCGATCGCCAAGGACCTGTCACGTGTCCCAGGTGATCGCCTACAGGGAGGGGCCGCCAAAAGGCGATATGACGAGTCGCATAAGCGGTCCCTGGGCAGAAGGAGGAAGTGGGACAGGAAGTCCCACTCCTACTGAAGCCCCCACTCCCACCCAAAAAAAATTACATGCCAAATGTGGCATGTAAGGGGGCAGGGAGTGGTTTAAGCGGAAGTTCCATTTTTGGGTGGAACTCCACTTTAATGCCTTGAATATAGTGGAAAGTGAGTCTCGAGTCAAAGATTTTCTTTTTCTATTTCAAATATATTGGGGAAGTGTTAAATCATAGCTGTGTCCCCATTACCCCCCCCCCCCCCCCCCGGTGAAACAACAGGAAGTGAGGATAAATCTCAGAATGTAGAAAGCTATTAACAGCAAAAATGCTACTCAAAGCAAAAAATGAGGACAGTAAAGCCATTACCTTTATAATTAGTGCTTCTGAAATTATGCTCTCATTCACACCACATAGTGCATAATGCATAGCATTTAATGCATGTAAGCTAGGGTTGCCACCTGTCCAGGATTCACCTGGACAGTTCGGGTTTGGAATCATGCGTCCGGGTTTCAGACTGCCTGAAACCCGGACACATTAACCACTTGTCCCCCGCCCACTGTCAATAGACGGCGGGCGGAGGATACTCTCGTTCTGGGAGGACGTCATATGCATAGTTGCCAACATTGCAAAAAAAACATCTGGGACACTTTTTTTGTATTGAGGCGGAGCCTTGCTATAATTAGGGGGCGGGGCATTCGTTTGTAGGCTTGTCATGCTGGAATGAAAAATGCGGCAAAAAATGGGCGTGGTTTACGCACGGTAGTGGGTGTGGCTTAAATGGGCGTGGTTCAAAGGGGTGTGGCTACAGTCCGAGGTGAGAGAAAGAGAGAGAAAGAAATAGAAAGAAAGAAGCCAGATCCTACACCACAATAGAAATGTGTAACAAAATTGGCAGATAAGGATACTCCAAAACACCTGTTGGCGCTTCAATCATCCCGACACCATGGTTGTTACGGTGTCAGGGTGAGTGAAGCGCATTATTTCTATTATTACATTGTAATATAAAATGAAATCATTCAACTCACTATAATGCCGAATCAGTGGAAGCCCTGAGCGTGTTACCTGCCACGTCGCCTGCCACCAGATGGCCTCCCCAGCAGTCCGTCCTTGCATCAGGTGCCTCCCCAGCAGTCCGTCCTTGCATCAGGTGCCTCCCCAGCAGTCCGTCCTTGCATCAGGTGCCTCCCCAGCAGAGCCCCCTCCACACTTGTGGACAAGGGTCCAAAAATCATGATTGTCCCGGGAAATTCGGGACTGTTTGGCAACTATGCACTACACTGATTACCCCGCCACCCACTACACTGATTACCCCGTCACCCACTACACTGATTACCCCGCCACCCACTACACTGATTACCCCACCACCCACTGCACTGATTACCCCGCCACCCACTACACTGATTACCCTGCCACCCACTACACTGATTACCCCGCCACCCACTACACTGATTACCCCGCTACCCACTACACTGATTACCCCGCCACCCACTACACTGATTACCCCGCCACCCACTACACTGATTACCCCGCCACCCACTACACTACACTGATTACCCTGCCACCCACTACACTGATTAACCCGCCACCCACTACACTACACTGATTACCCTGCCACCCACTACACTGATTACCCCACACTGATTACCCCACCACCCACTACACTACACAGATTACCCTGCCACCCACTACACTAATTACCCCGCCACCCACTACACTACACTGATTACCCTGCCACCCACTACACACTAATTACCCCGCCACCCACTACACTACACTGATTACCCCGCCACCCACTACACTGATTACCCCGCCACCCACTACACTGATTACCCCGCCACCCACTACACTGATTACC
Organism: Rana muscosa; assembly: GCA_029206835.1. Taxonomy (NCBI): domain Eukaryota; kingdom Metazoa; phylum Chordata; class Amphibia; order Anura; family Ranidae; genus Rana; species Rana muscosa. Next base: position 114,137,912 of record JARGYO010005626.1, read on the forward strand.
CCGCCACCCACTACACTACACTGTGATTACCCCACCACCCACTACACTAAATTACCCCGCCACCCACTACACTACACTAATTACCCCACCACCCACTACACTACACTAATTACCCCACCACCCACTACACTACACTAATTACCCCACCACCCACTACACTACAATTACCCCACCACCCACTACACTACAGTGCAATAGTACGGTACCTGCGGTGCGTGAGGATGTGCTGGTGGTCCGAGGGGTCTGCCAAATGGAGTGAGCCAGGACCATCACAGTGTCCCCAGCCAGCGGTGCCCCGGTCCTTCCATCAGTGTCCCCACTCGTCGGACACACGGGGGCGGGGTGGAGGGTTGTTGGCAGCGGCGGCGCCGGGTGCTGATAGGCATCAGTGTCCCCAGCCAGTGGAGCCCCGGTCCTTACATCCGTGTCCCCGCTCCTTGTCGGACACACGGGGGCTGGGCAGAGGGTCGTTAGCGGCGGCGGCGGCGGGTGAAGCATGCTGCTTCCTTGTGCCTCTCCTTGTGTTCAGTGGAGAGCGGGGAGGAGTCGCCAATCCGAAGCCGATTGGCTGCCCCAGGCTCTGCACTGAACACAAGGGGAAAACGTAAACAAATATGGTGGCGGCAGTGGCCATTTTTGTGTAGCCGCTGCCGTTTTTAGCTAAAGCATTCCCGAATTTACCGGGACAAAACGGGACAAAAAGAACTGGGCTTGTCCCGAATCGGGACAAGCCCAATTCGGGACAAGGGTCCAAAAATCGTGCTTGTCCCGGGAAATTCGGGACTGTTGGTAACTATGCATATGACGTCCTCCCTTTAAAACGAGCTAGGAGGCGCGCGCGCCCGCCGCGCTCACAAGGCCCCGGTGCGCGTGCCCGGCGGCCGCGATTGCCGCCGGGCACCCGCGATTGCCCGGGAAACGAGCAGGAAAGTGGATCTCTGTGTGTAAACACAGAGATCCACGTCCTGTGAGGGAGAGGGGACCGATGGTGTGTCCCTTGTACATAGGGACAACCATCGGTCACCTCCCCCAGTCAGTCCCCTCCCCCCACAGTAAGAACACTTTGAGGGAACATATTTAACCCCTTCCCGCCCCCTAGTGGTTAACCCCTTCCCTGCCAATCACATTTATACAGTAATCAATGCATTTTTATAGCAGGGATCGCTGTATAAATGTGAATGGTCCCAAAAATGTGTCAAAAGTGTCCGATGTGTCCGCCGCAATATCGCAGTCACAATAAAAAATCGCAGATCGCCGCCATTACTAATAAAAAAATAAAAAAATGAAAATGCTATAAATCTATCCCCTATTTTGTACACGCTATAACTTTTGCGCAAACCAATCAATACGCGCTTATTGCGATTTTTTTTTTTACCAAAAATATGTAGAAGAATACGTATCGGCCTAAACTGAGGAAAATTTTATTTAAAAAAAAAAATGGGTATTTATTATAGCAAAACTGGACGCTATTCTTTTGTTTATAGCGCAAAAAATAAAAACCGCAGAGGTGATCAAATACCACCAAAAGAAAGCTCTATTTGTGGGAAAAAAAGGACACAAATTTCGTTTGGGAGCCACGTCGCACGACCGCGCAATTGTCATTCAAAATGTGACAGCGCTGAAAGCTGAAAAATGGCTTGGGCAGGAAGGGGGTTTTCGTGCACAGTAGAGAAGTGGTTAATCAGACTGGACTATGGCTTCCCAGCAGGGTTTCTGGCTACAGGTGTTTAAGCTGAGAGTGTCTGTTACACTCTCTTTCATGCTGCCCAAAGCCAACACTAACAACATACCTCCCAACAAGCACGGATTCTGCGGGTTTTTCCCGCACAGACTCCTCCTTCCCACAGTCCCGCGAGAGTGCATCTTTTCCCGCACAGCAGGAAGTGGAGAAAGATGAGCCAGTGGAAGCAGCAGGAGGTAAGACCCCCCCGCGTTCGGCGGCCTCCCCCCTATCTACCCCCACGCCCGCGGAATAAAAAATGTTCAGCGGCACCCCAGACCCCCCCCCCCTCCCCCCGCTCAACAACTTTGGTTCAGGGAAAGAAAAGTTGACTGAATGTCCCGCGGCAGGACTTTTAAAAGTTGGGAGGTATGCTAACAATCCCCCCCCCCACACACACACAGACAGGAGAGGAGAGAGGGCTTGTTCTTGTTATTGTCTTGGGGTTATAATGGGCAATGCTGCCCAACGGGGGTTGGTGTGAACGAGCACTCTTATGTTTGTAGAGACCAGTGCAGTATCTTTTCTTATCAGATAGGAAATTTACATTGTGCTTGTTTTTTTTTTTTTTTAAATGTATTTTTATTGCAGACGATTTGTATAAGTACAGAACATAGCCTTTGGGTATTCCCCGGCTAACAAATACAGAGAACACAAACTGCTAAATAATACAACTTATCAAATACAAAGAACAAAACATTCCATACACGGCGCTCGGCCGTTCTAATAATTTATTTCAAGGATTAATGAATTTACATTGTGATTGTTGATGTAAGGAATGAAGACCAACAACAATGCTGTGTCTCTAAATATAAACCATTTAACCACTTATGCCCCGGACCAATACAGGCCATTAAGACCAGGCCCCCTTTTGCCATTCGGCACTGCGTCGCTTTAACTGACAATTGCGCGGTCGTGCGACGTGGCTCCCAAACAAAATTGGCGTCCTTTTTTCCCACAAATAGAGCTTTCTTTTGGTGGTATTTGATCACCTCTGCGATTTTAATTTTTTGCGCTATAAACAAAAATAGAGCAACAATTTTGAAAAAAATGACATAGTTTTTACTTTATGCTAGAATAAATATCCCTAAAAAATATATAAAAAAACATATTTTTCCCTCAGTTTAGGCCAATACGTATTCTTCTACATATTTTTGGTAAAAAAAAATCGCAATCGGCGTTTATTGATTGGTTTGCGCAAAAATTATAGCGTTTACAAAATAGGGGATAGTTTTAAGGCATTCTTATAATTTTTTTTTTTTTTTACTAGTAATGGCTCCGATCAGCGATTTTTTTCGTGACTGCTACATTATGGCGGACACAGCGATCAGTGCAATAAAAATGCACTGGTTACTGTGAAAAGGACACTGGCAGTGAAGGGGTTAACCACTAGGGGCGCTAAAGGGGTTAAGTGTGCCTAGGGGAGTGTTTACTACTGTGTGGGGTCGTGGCTACGAGTGACACGTCACCGATCTCCGCTCTGATTACACAGAGCGGAGATCGCTGACATTGTCAGTAGAGGAGCGGGGAGATGTTGTGTTTACACACACACATCTCCCCGCTCCGAGCCTCCGTGAGACGATCGCGGTGATCCCCGCGGCGATCGAGTCCGCGGGACCCGCGGTCCCACTCACGGGGAAGGCAGGGGGGTCGCGAGCGCACCGCCGGCAGAAACGCGCACGACCCCGACGTCGGCAGTTAAAGGGCCACGTACAGGTACGTGATTGTGACTGTACGAGCCATTCTGCCGACGTATATATACCGTGAGCGGTCGACAAGTGGTTAAAGTACAGTGGAACCTTGGTTAACGATAACGCGGTTAACGAACATTTTGAAAGACGAGCAACTTGTAAAAAAAAATCCTGACTCGGTTTGCGATTGTTGTCCCGCAAAACGAGCAGGATTCAAGCCAAAGGAGTGTACAGTACCACATTTGGCCAGAGGTGCGGGGGCGCCGGTGACACGCGGAACAGTTCGAAAATACTCAGTTCCCAAGTGTTTCCGAGCCTTTCCGAGGGTTTCCGAGTTCAGCCGAGCTATCCCCGAGTATTTCCAAGGCTCTCCGGCACCCCCCCAACTCTGGCCACATGCAGTAGTGCATGCAATAGAAGTCAATCCGGAACAAATTATCTTCGTTTCCATTGACTTCTATGGAGAAACTCACTTTAATATGTGAGTGCTTTGGATTACAAGCATTCTCCTGGAACAGATTATGCTTGTGTAGCGGGGTGGTCAATTTAGGGGGAGTCTCTGAGTGGTAATTAGACTCAGACACCTTAATTTGTTAGGGGTTATGGACCATTTTTGTCCTCATGGGATAATGCTGGTGATGAGTTCCCTGTGGCCTGCGGGTGGCGCTGCCATCCTGGGCCAGGGTTGAACCACGAGCGTAGTGCTGTGCCTTTTGTGTCCCCTCTCGGCGGTTGTGCAGTGGGGTGGGGAACCTGCTGTGCATTCCGGGAGAGGATATAAAGGGGCAGACATCTCCTGATCGGGGTCCACGCCCAGGCACCTTCAGCCTGGGAGTGAGTGAGGTTCATCTCCGGGTGCCCTAGGCCCGGAGGCTGTGTTCCTGTTCCATCTCAGGCACCTTTGGCCTGGGATGAGGTACTACCTTGCCGTCCTGTTCGCCTGAGTATGAAGACCCAGGGGTTGCGGAAAAGGCCCAGGGCCCAGCACCTTCGGCTGGGGCCCGCTAAGGATTGAGGAGTCCAGGGTGCCGCCTTGCGAGGGGACCCGCACTCTCAGAGAAGGGAGGATCATTCCGAAGGACTGATGCAGGAGTCACGGTGAAGGAAGGGGCTGTTGACTCTCTAGGGCAGTGTTTCTCAACCTTTTTCCAGTCGGGGCGCCATTAAAAAGTATTTTCATTCTTGAGGCACACCAGTCCAAGGCTTGGTTCACGTTACTGTGTGTCGCGGAACATGCGCAAAATCGCGCTCTGCTCTTTAGGGGTGCAATTAATTCTTAATGGTACCCCACGCATTGGAAAACGTGGGGTGCTTTTGGTGCAGTGCAATTTTTGTGGGTAGAAAAGCCCATTGAAATGAATAGGCTGCCATACACGCAGCCACACAGATGTGAACCAAGGGCTTGTTCTCATGTCAGGTTGGAGGGGCGGTAAAACCACATGGTTCAGCTGTTTTTACCAACCCCAACTTCTCCCCCTTTAGCTGCAGAGGCAGCAGCTGGGGGTGTACACATGCTGTGGCTGCAGCTGGAGGTATACCCAGGGTGAATGGGGCTGTACTGCAACCACCCCCAACTGTGTGCATTGCATGGGGTTGCGGTGTAGTAAAGCTGCAGGTACGGTCTTAAAACAGGTGGTGAGGAGGCAACATAATGCCCCTTTACCACCTGTCAAATGCCTCTGAAAATCGATGTGTGGATAGATTGCTTTTCTGAGGCGTAGCATTCCTTGCTGCGATCACAAACAAGCCTACAAAAGCAGTTCTGATGGTATAGGAATGGGGAGGGGGCTCAGGATTAAAAGTAGCATACACACACACACACATACAGACACATGCACATACGCATACAGACACGTGTACACATGTACAGACACGTTTACATACACACACATACAGACACATGCACAGTCACACACATACAGACACATGCACATACAGACATGTGTACTCACACATACAGACATGTGCACACACACAAATACAGACACATGCACACACACACATACACATACACACACATACAGACACATGCACAGTCACACACATGCACATACAGAAACATGCACGCACACACACACACATACAGACACATGTACAAACACATGTACACACACAGACACACACACAGACACATGTATAAAGCCCTTTTTAAAACGAATCTAGCTCTTAGCACAGTACCTTTTCAGTTTCCTCAATAAACCGGGTACTGCACTCTAGGGGGAAGCAGAGAGCACAGCACACTCCCCTGCTCTTTACTTTCAATTTTGAGGCTGACGGAGCTTCTCATAGTGCCGATGTATAGTTCGGCAGGGGATCGGGAGATCAGGCTCATCTGACAGCCCTTCTCTCCCCTCATCCCGCGGCACACCTTAAAACCTCTGACGGCACACCAGTGTGCCGCGGCACACTGGTTGAGAAAGGCTGCTCTAGGGGGACGTCTTCTCCTTGATAGGGGCCATGTTCTTCCAACTTCCAACTTCACCAGGTCCGTGGCAGGGGCCATATTCACCAGGTCTGTGGCAGAGACCAACCTCATGGTCTGCGGCAGAGACCGTGCGTCTAAAAACTGTTTGAGATTCTGAACAGTAAAGAGTCTACGTTTGTGCCTGGACCTCCTCCACACCTTGGGCTGTCCCGTTTCCTTGCTCCAACCTGTCTTTTTACTATCCAAGAGACTGTTTATTGCTAAGTGAGAATAAACCTTGAGTTGGAGTTTCAACTGGTGTGGACATTCATGTTACTGGGGAAGTCAAGGACTTACCTCTACCCACAGTTAAGTTAAATGCAGGGTGGGAGAAAGGTGTGTGCACTACACTTGTAATCCAAGGTTCCACTGTATAATTAAAGGTTGTTTTTTTTTTTAGATAGAGAGGAGAGGTAATTAGAACACATTTTTTTTGCTGTCAGTGCCCCCGTTTCACTCTCTCTATTTGTCATGTTTACCATTATCATAGAAAGTGAAAGTAAAAAAAATCCCAAATTTTGGATTGTCCCCAGAAAAGTAATAGAGGGGGAATCTTCCAATGGGGACACTAATGCCCAAAGGAATTCCCTTAATTCGCAGGATTTTCTCTCACTTCCTGTTTGGCTATGGGACGGGAAGTGGAGGGAAATTTCTGTAATATGACACAGATAGAGAAAAAAATGTGACAGGGGTTATAACCCTCTCTTGTTCTATCCAAAATTACAAAAAAAGTTTTGCCTTTAGTTCTACTTTAAAGAGGCATCACAACATTTTGAAAATGTTTTGCTAAATCCTCCTGGAGACCAAGTTCATGTAGTAGTTGATCCTGTTTCAATCCGTTCTGTACTTGCTGAGCAGAGTCACCCCCTCCTCCCATTGCTGTCCTCTTAGAGCCCATTCACACAGGGGCAACTTTGGATCCCACTTCAAATCGCCCCAAGTCGCCCCTAGTCGCCTTAAGTCGCGCTGCATGAGAAAATCAATGTCAGTGAATGGAGATGTTTTAATGTACACGACTGTAGTCGCTCCGACTTCAAAAAAGGTTCCTGTACTACTTCAATCCGACTTCTAGGGCCTAGAATTTCTCAACTCCAGTCCTCAAGGCGCCCCAACAGGTCCTGTTTTCAGGCTTTCCATTCATTTGCACAGGTGATTTGATCAGTTTCACTGCCATAGTAATTACCACAGCTGTTTCATCTGAGGGAAATCCTGAAAACATGACCTGTTGGGGCGCCTTGAGGACTGGAGTTGAGAAACACTGTTCTAGGCAACTGCTAGGGGACCTGTACCCATTGATTTCAATGGAAGTCGCTCAGAAATCGGATCCCCTGTCTTAACAGGAGCAACTTTCCAGGAAGAAAACATACATTTCTCAGGCAAACCCCTCCCTCCCACAGAGCTGATTCTTGTTTGATTGGCCACTGGAATGTCTCCTGTCCTGGAGGCAACTTGGAGTTGCCTTGTAAGTAGCCTCATGTCGCGCTGTGATTCATACTCAAGTCGTGTCCAAGTTGCCTCCCAAAGTCACGCTGGAAGTCGTGTTGCCCCTGTGTGAATGGAGTCTAAAGCTGCTAGCAAGGAGACATTTACTTAAAGATGAGCTCCAGGCTCCCCCCTGTCCAGGGATCCAGTAATGTCCTCACCTGAACCGATTCTTCAATCAGCTTCTGGTAGACATGTGCACTGCCGAAAAAAAAAAAATCGTTTTAGTTTCATTTCTTTTTTTGCTTTTTTTGTAAATTCGGAAATTCGTTTTTTTCGTTTTCATTTTATTTGTTTTTCGGAAATTTGGGAAATTCGGAATTCGGAAATTCGAAAATTCTGAATTCCGAATTCCCGAAAAAAGCAAAAAAAAATAAATAAAACTAAATTTTTTTTTTTCAAATTTCCTGAATTTCCGAAAAAAAGCAAAAAACGATTGAAACGAAAACGGAAAAAAAATGAATTTTTGAATTTCCAAAATTCGGAAATTCTAAAAATTCGAAAATTCGGAAATTCGGAAATTCAACTTTCCAAATTTTAGATTTTCGAATTTAGATTTTCGAATTTTAGATTTTCGAATTTTACAATTTCGAATTTTCGAATCTCGAATTTTTGAAATTTCCAATTTTTGAATTTTTGAATTTTCGAATTTCGGAAATTCCGAATTTGCGAATTTTCGAATTTACGAAATTCCGAATTTCCGAAATTCGAAAATCTGAATTTCGGAAATTCAGAATTTCGAATTTACGAATTTACGAAAATCAGAAATTCGAAAATTCTAAATTTCGGAAATTCGGAAATCGAATATCGGAAAATTCGGAAATTGAAAAATTCGGAAATTTCGGAATGAACAAATTTCTCAAAATTCATTAACCCCTTAACGACCGCTCACTGTATATATACGTCGGCACAATGGCACCGACAGGCACAATCACGTAGAGTGTACGTGATTGCCTTTGTACAGTTGGGGGGTCCAATCGGACCCCCCTTCTGTACAGTGAGCGGTCGGAATTCGTTGGGGAGCGATCCGACATGAGGGGATGGCCGTTCGATTCCGGCCACCCACCCGCGATCGCTCCCGGCGAATGGAAATGCCCCCTCTGTCTGTGTAATGTTTACACAGACAGAGGAAGCAGGAGGAAGTGATGTCATCTCCTGTGCGGCGCTCACATATACCGAGCGCCGTACAAGAGAAGACACACAGGTCAGTGCACCAACACTACGCTGACACCAGGACACATAGGCACACAAATCGCCCCCCCAGGCCCCCCCAGATCACCCCCCAGCCCCCAGTCACAGTGTCACTGATTGCAGTGACCATTTATTTAGTGATCACTGCAATCAGTGACATTTGTGACTGTAAAAGTGTCACTACATTTAGTTTTAGGTCCAGTGTAGCCCCCTAACCCCCCTAATAAAGGTTTAACCCCTTGATCACCCCCCAGATAACCCTTTCACCCCCTAGCACCGCCGTCGCTAAGCGATCATTTTTCTGATCGCTGTCTTAGCGTCGGTGATGCAGATCGGTAGCCAGTATTTTTTTTTAGGTTCGCCGCAGGTTTTTATAGCGTCAGGTACCCCCATAAATTATCTAATAAAGGTTTAACCCCCTTGATCGCCCCCCAGGTAACCCTTTCACCCCCTATCACCACTGTCGCTAAGCGATCATTTTTCTGATCGATGTCTTAGCGTCGGTGATGCAGATCGGTAGCCAGTATTTTTTTTTAGGTTCGCCGCAGGTTTTTATAGCGTCAGGTACCCCCATAAATTATCTAATAAAGGTTTAACCCCTTTGATCGCCCCCAGGTAACCCTTTCACCCCCTATCACCACTGTCGCTAAGCGATCATTTTTCTGATCGCTGTCTTAGCGTCGGCGATGCAGATCAGTAGCCAGTATTTTTTTTTAGGTTCGCCGCAGGTTTTTATAGCGTCAGGTACCCCCATAAATTATCGAATAAAGGTTTAACCCCCTTGATCGCCCCCCAGGTAACCCTTTCACCCCCTATCACCACTGTCGCTAAGTGATCATTTTTCTGATCGCTGTCTTAGCGTCGGTGATGCAGATCGGTAGCCAGTAATTTTTTTTAGGTTCGCCGCAGGTTTTTATAGCGTCAGGTACCCCCATATATTATCTAATAAAGGTTTTAACCCCCTAATTGCCCCTAGTTAACCCTTTCACCAGTGTTCATCATATAAGTGTTACGGGTGACGCTGGTTAGTTAGTTTGCTTTTTATAGTGTCAGGGCACCCGCCGTATATAACCCAATAAATGTTTAACCCCCTGATCGCCCGGCGGGTGATATCAATTAGGTTTTAGCGTCAGAGAGGGTCTGCGTCACACCCCAGGCAGCGTCAGGTTAGTGCCAGTAACGCTAACACCCACGCGTGAAGCATACACCTCCCTTAGTGGTATAGTATCTGAACAGATCAATATCTGATCTGATCAGATCTATACTAGCGTCCCCAGCAGTTTAGGGTTCCCAAAAACGCAGTGTTAGCGGGATCAGCCTAGATACCTGCTAGCACCTGCGTTTTGCCCCTCCGTCCAGCCCAGGCCACCCAAGTGCAGTATCGATCGATCACTGTCACTTACAAAACACAACACACATAACTGCAGCGTTCGCAGAGACAGGCCTGATCCCTGCGACTCCAGTGCTGTAGGAGGTGATTTCACCACCACAGTTAAAAAAAAAAACATATATGCCGAAGCATTGGGGCAGCAGGGGCGGAGGAGCGATTTTGCTCCTAATGCCACGTACATACGGTCGAAATTCCGACGGAGGCTTGCCCGTGGAAAAGTCCGACCATGTGTACGCGGCATAACTTTTTTGCGGGAGGATGCCCCCATGCTTCGGCATATATAAATAGTGCATGTATGCCCATCATTAGAAGTGGGTGGATGAAGGGCGGTATTCTAATGGTGGGCATACCCACCGATCAATCTCTTTTTTCGTTCAGCCACCTGGCTGCATGAAAAAAAAAGATTACAATACATGTCCAACAAGGACCAGCAACGTACTGGTATGTTGCTGCACTTTGAATGGTTATACCAGATTGATGCCTGCGGGTTTAGGTATCATCTTGGTATCATTCTTTTCAGGAAGCGGCCGGCTTTCATGTAAAAGCAATCCTAGTGGCTAATTAGCCTCTGGACTGCTTTTACAAGCAGTGGGAGGGAATGTCCCCCCCCCCCGGATATAAAAAGCGCCATTGGGAAATTGGGAAAGCATTTTATCACACCGATCTTGGTGTGGTCAGATGCTTTGAGGGCAGAGGAAAGATCTAGGGTCTAGAAGACCCCAGTTTTTTCAAAAAAAGAGTACCTGTCACTACCTATTGCTATCATAGGGGATATTTACATTCCCTGAGATAACAATAAAAATGATAAAAAAAAAAAAAAAATGGAAGGAACAATTTAAAAATAAAATAAAAAAGCAAAGCAGGCGTCGGTCTGGCGTCATATGTAAACAGCAATTGCACCATGCATGTGAGGTATCACCGCGAAGGTCAGATCGAGGGCAGTAATTTTAGCAGTAGACCTCCTCTGTAAATCTAACGGGGTAACCTGTAAAGGCTTTTAAAGGCTTTTTAAAATGTATGTAGTTTGTCGCCAATGCGCGTTTGTGCGAAATTTTAAAGCATGTCGTGTTTGGTATCTATGTACTCGGCCTAAGATCATCTTTTTTATTTCATCAAACATTTGGGCAATATAGTGTGTTTTAGTGCATTAAAATTAAAAAAAGTGTATTTTTTCCCCAAAAAATGCGTTTGAAAAATGGGCATATGTGGAATTACACCCCAAAATACATTCTGTTGCTTCTCCTGAGTACGGGGATACCACATGTGTGAGACTTTTTGGGAGCCTAGCCGCGTACGGGACCCCAAAAACCAATCACCGCCTTCAGGCTTTCTAAGGGTGTAAATTTTTGATTTCACTTCTCACTGCCTATCACAGTTTCGGAGGCCATGGAATGCCCAGATGGCACAAAACCCCCCCAAATGACCCCATTTTGGAAAGTAGACACCCCAAGCTATTTGCTGAGAGGTATTGTGAGTATTTTGCAGATCTCGCTTTTTGTCACAAAGTTTTGAAAATTGAAAAAAAAAAAGAAAAAAAAAATTTCCTTTCTTCATTTTCAAAAACAAATGAGAGCTGTAAAATACTCACCATGCCTCTCAGCAAACAGCTTGGGGTGTCTACTTTCCAAAATGGGGTCATTTGGGGGGGGGGGTTTGTGCTATTTTGGCATTTTATGGCCTTCGAAACTGTGATAGGTAGTGAGGAGTGAAATCAAAAATTTGTGCCTAGAAATCCTGAAGACAGTGATTGGTTTTCGGGGACCCGTACGCGGCTAGGCTCCTAAAAAGTCCCACACATGTGGTATCCCCGTACTCAGGAGAAGCAGCAAAATGTATTTTGGGGTGCAATTCCACATATAACCATGGCATGTGTGAGCAATATATCATTTAGTGACAACTTTTTGTAATTGTTTTTTTTTTGTCATTATTCAATCACTTGGGACAAAAAAAAAAATATTCAATGGGCTCAACATGCCTCTCAGCAATTTCCTTGGGGTGTCTACTTTCCAAAATGGGGTCATTTGGGGGGGTTTTGTACTGCCCTGCCATTTTAGCACCTCAAGAAATGAGATAGGCAGTCATAAATTTAAAGCTGTGTAAATTTCAGAAAATGTACCCTAGTTTGTAAACGCTATAACTTTTGCGCAAACCAATAAATATACGCTTATTGACATTTTTTTTTACTAAAGACATGTGGCTGAATACATTTTGGCCTAAATGTATGACTAAAATTGAGTTTATTCGATTTTTCTTATAACAAAAAGTAGAAAATATCATTTTTTTTCAAAATTTTCGGTCTTTTTCTGTTTATATCGCAAAAAATAAAAATCGCAGAGGCAATCAAATACCATTAAAAGAAAGCTCTATTTGTGGGAAGAAAAGGACGCAAATTTCGTTTGGGTACAACATTGCATGTCCGCACAATTTACAGTTAAAGCAGCGCAGTACAAAATTCTGAATTCACCTCTGGTCCTTTCGCTACCAAATGGTCCGGGGCTTAAGTGGTTAAAAAACAAATTTGAAACTAAACAAATTGCATGTCTAGCTTCAGGTGCATGCATCGGCATCTCTGGTAAGGTAAACAAGAAGTTAAGCTTCTTCACAGCCTGTTTCCTGCCTGTAAGTGCAAACTATTCTTTTATTAAACTATTTGAATCGATATACTGCACTATGGGAGCTTTCTTTTTTTATCTTTGAGCAATATTAGAGCATTGGCTGCTGCTCCGGACACCTTACTGGTTTTGGGGAGACTATTATTTCCCTGTGCTGGGTGAGACTGTTTTCGGCAGTCACGGCTTTCTGGTAAGCAGGCTACCTTCACTTGGGTGTCGACCTGAACGCACTTTTTTGATTTTTGAGAAGATTTGTGTCACAACTTCTTTTGCTGCAATTTACCTTTATTCGACTGGATATCAACTTTTCACAGACTCTTAAGCCTCGTACACACGGCCAGTTTTCTCGGCAAGAAAACTGCTGGCAGAGCTTTTTGCCAAGAAAACCAGTCGTGTGTATGTTTTTTCGTCGAGAAAACTGCCGGTATCTTGTCGAGCTGGTTCCCCTTTCGGATAGGGTCCGCCCTCGACTGCGCATGCGCACTCCAATCACAGGGAAATCTACGAACATCTACAGCTGCTCGTCAGCTGTAGACGCGCTCGCTCCCGAGGATACACGCCGCGCAGCAAGGGGCGGGGGCGGAGACTGTGACACTCCGCTCTATAGGGTGGGGTTAAACATGTTGATAGGCGGGTGACACGCCGCTCTGCACTTTTTAAAATGTTGATGGGCGGGCGCAAGGGACGGCAAAAGGGGCGGTGCCGGAGACTGTGACACACCGCTTTATAGGGCAACAATGTCTCAAGGGCGGGTTTTTCTAAAAGGGCGGATCAGTGAGTGTGTGCTCCCTGCAATGTTACACGCCAAATAACAAAAATGTCACTGCCCTCATCTATGACTGGCCTTCACAGCAAGGAGCACTGGATGGGCGGACGCATGTCAATAAAAAACACACAGAATATCCAAGCTCAACTTACCAACCAATCAGCAACAAAACGAATTCACCTGTCTAACAGTGCGTTTAAAAACAGGGGTTTAGTTGCACACATTTGCAAATACATGTGTAAGCTGCAGGCCCCGTCAAGGCTCCCTGTATGCTGCAGTCCTAACTCTAAAATTTAAGGTCTCCTCAATGGAAGCACATGTATGCTGATGGATAGATAAAGGGCAGATGACTGGGGGAGCCCACCCTCCATTAAAGGGGCAGGAGCACACTAAACACCCAGCACATGGAAGCAAAGGTGCTAGTGCGTTGCCTGACCACAATGACACCAATACATATAACAAAAATGTCACTGCCCCAATCTATGACTGGTCTTCACAGCAAGGAGCACTGGATGGGCGGACGCATGTCAATAAAAAACACACAGAATATCCAAGCTCAACTTACCAACCAAACGAATTCACCTGTCTAACAGTACGTTTAAAAACAGGGGTTTAGTTGCACGCATTTGCAAATACATGTGTAAGCTGCAGGCCGCGTCAAGGCTCCCTGTATGCTGCAGTCCTAACTCTAAAATTTAAGGTCTCCTCAATGGAAGCACATGTATGCTGATGGATAGATATAGGGCAGGTGACTGGGGGAGCCCACCCTCCATTAAAGGGGCAGGAGCACACTAAACACCCAGCACATAGAAGCAAAGGTGCTAGTGCGTTGCCTGACCACAATGACAACAATACATATAACAAGCCTAGAGATTTATATGTACAACACTTCTTATGTTCTATTCATGAGCAAATGCAAGACAAGTAATATACAGGATTCAAGCCAAAGGAGTGTACAGTACCACATTTGGCCAGAGGTGCGGGGGCGCCGGTGACACGCGGAACGGTTCGGAAATACTCCGTTCCCAAGTGTTTCCGAGCCTTTCCGAGGGTTTCCGAGTTCAGCCGAGCTGTCCTTGAGTATTTCCAAGGCTCTCCGGCACCCCCCAACTCTGGCCACATGCAGTATTGCATGCAATAGAAGTCAATCCGGAACAAATTATCTTCGTTTCCATTGACTTCTATGGGGAAACTCACTTTGATATGTGAGTGCTTTGGATTACAAGCATTCTCCTGGAACAGATTATGCTTGTGTAGCGGGGTGGTCATTTTAGGGGGAGTCTCTGAGTGGTAATTAGCCTCAGACTCCTTAATTCGTTAGGGGTTATGGACCATTTTTGTCCTCAGGGGATAATGCTGGTGATGAGTTCCCTGTGGCCTGCGGGTGGCGCTGCCATCCTGGGCCAGGGTTGAACCATGAGCGTAGTGCTGTGCCTTTTGTGTCCCCTCTCGGCGGTTGTGCAGTGGGGTGGGGAACCTGCTGTGCATGCCGGGAGAGGATATAAAAGGGGCAGACATCTCCTGATCGGGGTCCACGCCCAGGCACCTTCAGCCTGGGAGTGAGTGAGGTTCATCTCCGGGTGCCCTAGGCCCGAAGGCTGTGTTCCTGTTCCATCTCAGGCACCTTTGGCCTGGGATGAGGTACTACCTTGCCGTCCTGTTCGCCTGGGTATGAAGACCCAGGGGTTGCGGAAATAGGGACGCCGCTCTATAGGGTGGGGTTAAACATGTTGATGGGCGGGTGACACGCCGCTCTGTAATTTTTTAAATGTTGATGGGCGGGCGCAAGGGGCGGCAAAAGGGGCGGTGCCAGAGACTGTGACACGCCGCTCTATAGGGCGACAATGTCTCAAGGGCGGATCAGTGAGTGTGCGCTCCCTGCAATGTTACACGCCAAGCCTAGAGATTTATATTTACAACACTTCTCATGTTCTATTCATCAGCAAATGCAAGAGAAATAATATACATATAAATCTCTAGACTTGGCATGTAACCTTGCAGGGAGCGCACACTCACTGATCCGCCCCTTGCTGTATAGAGCGGTGTCTTGTCGAGCTGGTTCCCCTAGCATCGGGAGCGAGCGTGTCTACAGCTGCCGAGCAGCTGTTCACGCTCAGAGAATTCCTTCGCCTCGGATTGCGCCTGCACAGTCCTGGGGGAACCATATCGATAGGAGGAACCAGCTTGTCAGAACACTGGAAATCTCAACGAGAAAAATAAAGAACCAACTCTCTATTTTCTCGTCGGAATTCTCGTCGGCCTGTTTCCCGACGAGAAAACTGTGTGTATGCGGCTACAAGCTTACCTGTCCTCCAGTAAGGCCGCGCATGCTCGATGAGACTTCAACGCATGCGCGGTAGCTTACAAGGGTAGTGTAGGGTGAAGCAAGATGGCGGCGACGGCATCGAATGTGACAAGCGCATGCTCGTCGTAGTCGATGACGTCATTGCATTCTTGCCATTCAAAAGAACAGCGGTAGAGCCCTTTCAGCAATAATTTTCCCCTAGCAACAATAGATCCCCCACTTGAAACAATAGGCCCCCGCAAAAATACATCCCTTACAGCAAAAATAGATTCCCCAGCATCAATAGACCCTCCAGCACACCCCAGCACCCCTTGCCATTACATACATTTAATGCTTGAGAATGCCTGAACTGCGTTCCCCCCGCCTTCCCACTGAAAAAAGCCCTGCTTGTACCACTGTAATGGCTGCATATCATTTCTCTAGAATTTCTGTAGGCAGTGAATCATGCCTACAATCATGCCTGTGGGTTGGACTGGATAGACTTGTGTCTTTTTTCAGCCAGGTTAACTATATAATGTGGGTGTGGGTGTAAATATAATTTAAAGCTGATTACAATTTCTCAGAGTTGTTTGTCAAGGGAAGCACACCATATATAAACAGTATTACAGGATACAAGATAATCTTTGACCCATCCCATTAGCCACCAAACCATACACAACGCATTAATAGATTCTTCTGCTACCTTCCAAGAGAGCTTGTTTCTTCACACAGAAATAACCATGATAAATTACCATTGGTTATAAGTGTAGCAATACCACCGTAGGAGCCGCTGGTTTATTTTTGGGCCTTGCACGTTACCTCACTGTTCTGTATGCTCGTCTCAGGGGTTCTTCTTGAAGAGTTGTCCAGAAGAAGTTTGCACCAACACAAAGTCTCTTTCAAGGGTTTTATTGAATAAAGTTTCCAACACAGGGGGTTGAAGGGATGGGGAGGACTCAGGTACCTTAGGTGCGGATCACAGGAATTTTCCTAGGTCCAGAGGAGCAACTGTCTCCACGCTGGACTCAGCAAACACCGGATAGGCCCAATCTCACCGGCCTAGCAACCGATGCGTAGCTCGATCACATATAGTCTCTGCCACAGACTTGGTGAAAATAGAACAGTCTCTGCCACAGACTTGGTGTAAATAGAACAGTCTCTGCCACAGACTTGGTATAACCCTTCCCTGGGTTACCTTCTGAATAAAGAACACAGCTCTCAGTGCCAGGATCTTCCAGCCGTTCCGGCAGCACTGTGAGGTAAATTATGATCCGGATGCATCCTCCAATTGAGTCCTCAATTGCTTGGTCCCTTCCAGCAGGCAAGGCGACACAGGATCATCCCTGGATCAGTAGGCCCCCAGTAACTCCTGGGCCTACATCTCAGTAATGAGGGCCCTCAGGTCGGGATCGGGGCGGGTGGTGCCCACCACCCACGAACGACAACCCCCAATTCTTCCCTCCTAATGGCGTTTGTCACTTAAATACCCTCTCCCAGCACGCACAGCTGGTTCACCACGCCCCCTGGGCTGCTGCTGGGAAAGAGGTACCCAATACGTCCAGCCTGTTGCCTTTCCAACCCTGACCAGCGGTGACAGCGACACCCACCGGTGGGGGGAAAATCATGCAACCAACTGAACTGAAACAGTGCCACAATTTGAATCAACAATCTCTCTGCGTTAAACTAATGCCCAGACAACTAAATTTCAACAGATAGCGCCCACTCATTGGGAGAATGGCGCTACATAAGGTTTACAATGAGCCTAAATATATAGCTTTCAATTATATAGGTTCAATTAATTGCTATGTTTTGTACGTTTTGCGTGTTAGTAAGTTTACTTTAAAGGTCAGCATAGCATAGACACAGGCCCATTTTTAAACGTTTTACTTGGAAGTCCGGCTTTGGACCTAGCTGCCAACATGAAAGGGGTAAATAGAGTGGGTCTTGTAAATCTGGGGCAGTAGCAACTTTTCCTGAATTTACTTGTTGTCTGGACTTGCTCTTTAATGCGCCAATATAATAAAAGTAGTTCTGTGATAAACTTATATAAATTACTTTTTTGAATTCTTGTCATATTCACATAGATATGAAAAAGAATAATGAGGTCATCTTAAGGATAAATGGCACAATGAGGACACTTCACTGCTTGCATTAAACACGGTGGGTAGTTGTCCATGGAGGAACAGATAAATGAAATACATAATTTTAAATGACATCCAAGATAGCTGGGCTCCCGGGATGACAGACATCAAGTGAAGCCACACTTAGAGCGTTGTCACATAAATCAATGCAGACATACATTGTGATCTCCGGCCTCATTGCTCCGATGTCTCTTTTATAAGCTAACAATAGGAGTGCAGGAGGTCACAGAAGTTCTTGTTCCATAAAAGCTTCTGAGTAGCCAATGAAGGAAAGTTTATTGCTGATGATTTGAGCATAGAAAAAAAAAAATTGGGGGATCTTTATACAGACATATTAACAGTGTGAAGAATTTGGATTTGGATACACATTATTGTTCATAATTCTGATCTAGCACAAGGATGCTCAAAAGCCCCTTCTGACTGTTTCCACCATGCAGGGCATGCTGGCCAACCTGAGGACTTGTCCAATTTTCTTTATACCGTTCCTGTAACAATGTGAAGACATGGTAGCCTGGCATTTTACTAAACTTTATTCATTCAAGTGGTAGAATCCCTTTCACATGTTTCACTTTATACTAGAGCTTAAACCTAAACTCCAGGTAAAAAAAATACAGCCTTAGGTGCTCATCCTTTAAGGATGCTTTCACACTGGGGCCAATGCTGTATCCTGGCCTAGGCCAACAAGGCCCAGGCCTAGGGCAGCACTTTACAGGGGGGCAGCACAGAAAGAATCTCCGCCGGCTTGTGTTATACTGTTAGTGCTTCTAATTTTGACTTCCCTATCATCCTGGACCACAAACCTTCCTCACTGTCCTCTATGTTTTCTGCTGCACCATTGGCATGGTTATATCTTCTTAGTCCTCTCCATAAAATTATCAGAAATTTGTGCTTAAAGTAGAACTATAGGCAACACTTTTTTTCCCTGTCCCATTGCAGAGATTTCCTTCACTTCCTGCCCCATAGCCAAACAGGAAATGAAAGGAAATCCCCAATTTCAGGGCGGGTCTTAAACAGAAAGGGGCGTGGCATTGACAGGAAGGGGTGGGTCATATTTAAATTAGGGGGTGCACAAGTTTAGTCAGGCCTAGGGCAGCACAAAATCTAAATACATTACTGACTGGGGCTTGCGGGCGCTGATGGTAAAACGCCGCTAGTTTTAGCTGGGCTTTTTTGTCGTTTTAGCGGCGCTATTCGGCCGATGTAGCGCCGCTGTTGCTTCAGCAGATGTGCCCATTCATTTTAACGGGCAGGAGTGGTGAAGGAGCGGTGTATACAGCTCTCCTCCACTGCCCCAAAGATGCTGCTTGCAGGACTTTTTCTAACGTCCTGCAAGTGCAGCGCCCCAGTGTGAAAGCACTCTGGCTTTCACACTGGGACTGCAGGAGAGGCATTTTTCAGGCGCTTTACAGGTGCTATTTTTAGTCCAAAAGCGCCTGAAAAAGAGCCCCAGTGTAAAAGGGGTCTAATACTTATCTTCAATCTTGATTGCAGTTGTCCCCAGCGGTAATTCCTTTTTGCCACTAGATGGCCTCAGTTTTGCAGACAGCATCATTCAATCCACTTCCTGTGAGCCTAGGCCCTAGGCTCTCAAGGGTCCACCCCCTGTGGGCAGCATCATCATGTACTAAAGGTAAAAGTGCATTAAACAGCACTTACAAGTCATTACAGCTCATGTGCAGCAGTAACAACTGCCCACCACCACCACTAGAGGAGCAGAGGAAGGACCCTGGACATCACTACATGAGCCAGAAGATTCTTTTTTTTTTTTTAAGTGTGTATGTGTGTATATATATATATATATATATATATATATATATATATATATATATATATAATTTTTCCATCCCATCTAAATTGGCCCTAGTATGTGTATGAATGTGAGTTAGGGACCTTAGATTGTAAGCTCCTTGAGGGCAGGGACTGATGTGAATGTACAATATATATGTAAAGCACTGCGTAAAGTGACAGCGTTATATAAGTACCTGAAATAAAAAAATAAAATTTATTTATATATATATATATATATATATATATTAGGGCTGTGGAAATTAACTATTAATTCCTCGATTAATCGATTAATTGTTTTGATCGATCAAAAGTCTTTAAATCGATCAAAATTCTTTTGATCGGTACTCACCTCTCCGCCGGCTTCCGGGTCTTCAGGGAGATCCAGTGACATCACAGACATCGGCGGGGCTTTCCGTTTCCATCTGAAGGGCTTCTTTGCTGTGCCTTCATATCTGCATGCCGGCTGGACCTTACTATCTGCCACACGCAAGGGCTGTTACACTTCCCTCTATCACTTCCCTCTATCAACCTAGGATTCTACAGCCATCCACTGGGAGTTGTGATAGTTCCCTTCACGGGACATCTACATGCCGACGGACTGATGTTAGCCCCTTCTCATCTGGATTCAGCAGTGGTATCGTTGTACACCTTTTTATACCAGAATCATACTTAGCTACATGTTTTAATGACTGCTTTTGCTACAGTTTGGTATTACTCGCACCATTTTTTTGTATATATTTTTTGTATATATATATATATACAGTGGGGCAAACAAGTATTTAGTCACCAATTGTGCAAGTTTTCCCACTTAAAAAAATGAGAGAGGCCTGTAATTGTCATCATAGGTAAACCTCAACTGGGATGGTATAGGGCAGGTTGCGGTGGCATAGGGCAGGGTGCGGTGGCATAGGGCAGGGTGCGGTGGCATAGGGCAGGCTGGGGTGGTATGGTGCCAGGTTAGGACTTTATGTAGTGACATGTGCAGCAGTGCAGTAACTTACAGCATGCCTGGAGATGAAGACACTCTGGCTGATATGTCCTAGTTTCTTTCTCCTTCAGCTGTGGGATCAGCCAGATTAAACGAGTCTGTGGGAGAAGTGGAGGGGGCAGCCACACCCCCAACTTCGCCTACCAACTCCGGCTGCCTCCGAAGACATTGGAGATGATGGTGGAAGACGTGCAGGCTGTCCGGCTATCCGCGGGCCGCCGCAGGCCACCGCGGGCCGCCGGGCATTTGCCCGGTATGCCCTAGGGCCAGTCCGGGCCTGGTGATATTAAACCTTCAGTTTTATTTTATTTTATTATAATAATGAACATGTCTATATGTACCTGCTCTGGGAATAGGAATAAAAGTGAGTGAGACCATTTATTTTTTTATTTTTTTTTTAAAACAGTGAAAGAATTAAAAATAAAAGGTAAAATAAATAATAAAAAAAAAATATTAAAATGTTATTTAGCGGTTGCTCCATGTGGATTTGAACCTGTGAGGTTCTGCATGCCAGTCTGGTTCACTAACCGCAAGGCAGGAAGCTCCTGCCCAAACATAGGAGGGAAAAAAAAAATATTTAAACGTAATTTAGCGGTTGCTCCATGTGCCATATTTAAGAGGACCTGTCATGCTTTTTTCTATTACAAGGGATGTTTACATGTCTATATGTACCTGCTCTGTGCAATGCTTTTGCAGAGAGCAGCCCTGATCCTCTTCTGGGGTCTCCCACTAGCGCTCCAGGGCCCTCCTCTTTGGCTGGTGTGCCCATGGAAAGCCGCTTTCCATGGGGGCACCCGCCAAATAGGAGGGCCCTGGAGCACCAGTGGCCCATCAGTGGCCCTTATACAACATCCATGAGTCCGGGTCACTAACCACAAGGCTGTGGGCTTGTGCCCAAACATAGGGTGGAAATATCACAGGGTGACGTCACACACCGCACAAGCTCGAAAAAAATTAATAAAAAATATATATGTAAATGTTATTTAGCGCTTGCTAAAGCGGGACTGCTTTGTGGGCGGGGCAGACGCGGGAGGAGGCGGAGCGGACACAGCCCTCTCTTCTATCCTGTTAGTAAGGAAGAGGAGGGGGTGTGCTAATTGTGAGTGACACTGACTGCCAAATGGATGGACCCCGCACAGACACAACATCTATGAGGAAGGGGTGCGGCACCCCCCCTTTCAAAATCAGGACCCTAACGTGATTTTATTGGTTGCTAGGAAAACGGCGTCCCTAGCAACGAATCACTGCACAGGAAATGCTGCTACAGTAATAGGAGGGCGGGACTCGGAAGGCCTTTCTGTGAGTGGAGGTGATGATTGGTAGCAGCTCCATCCAACCAAAGAGTTCTCATCAGCCGCCTATGGGAGACGCTGATCCGCTGCCAGGAGCTGATACACGCCCTCAGCACATCGGGAATTGCTTTGTAGGCAGGGCAGACGCCGGAGGAGGCCGATCGGACCGAGCTCTCCCTTCTATCCTGTTGGTGGGAGGAGTGAGCCAATTGTGTATTGTGAGTGACACAGATTGCTGAATGGATGGACCCCGCCCGGGTACAACATTCAAGAGGGAGGGGAGTTGTCAGGGAGGAAAAATCTGACCATGGGCAGTTCCTGGTATGGAGGAGAGTATGACCTCCTCCCATGTGACAGTGCCTGAGTTTAGCCCGATCACTGACACATAAATCTAGTGAGTGAAGTTCTCTGGCTAATCAATAGACGTGAACTTGGGCATCCTCTGAAGTCATTCCTAGCTGAACTTGCTCTATTTTACTGTAATGAGCTGTAGGCTGGGTTATTAGCGTCCCACAGCCTACCTCGGCTCCTGCTGATTGGAAAGGGTTAAAGTGATATTAAACCTTCAGTTTTTTTTTTTTATTATTATAATAATGAACATGTCTATATGTACCTGCTCTGAGGATAGAAATAAAAGTGAGTGAGACAATTTATTTTATTATTATTTTTTTTTAAAACAGTGAAAGAATTAAAAATAAAAGGTAAAAATAAATAATAAAAAAAATATATTAAAATGTTATTTAGCGGTTGCTCCATGGGGATTTTAACCTGTGAGGTTCTGCATGCCAGTCCGGTTCACTAACCACAAGGCAGGAAGCTCCTGCCCAAACATAGAGGGGAAAAAAAAATATTTAAACGTAATTTAGCAGTTGCTCCATGTGGCCATATTTAAGAGGACCTGTCATGCTTTTTTCTATTACAAGGGATGTTTACATGTCTATATGTACCTGCTCTGTGCAATGCTTTTGCACAGAGCAGCCCTGATCCTCTTCTGGGGTCTGTAAAAATACGATTTACCCGTTTAAGGTTTTTCTTATAACCTTCTTGATGTAATCGCCTGAGACAAACTTTGTGAATCAGCTTGAAATCAAACCGTGTGTTTTATTATACACACTAAAAAGGAATTAATACAGTTACAGTATAATAATTCAATAGCTTCAAAAAGGTTTCAAAATAGTGTTCAAGTATAAAGGAAAGTTCAGTATCTGAGATGCCTCGTGCTTCTTCTGAAATCTTAAAATGGCCGATTAACCCTGTGTATGCTGAATAGTCTGTGAAGAAAATCTGTATGCTTCTCGAAGTGGATGAAGGATGAAAGAGAGAGCCTTGCTTTCAGCTCAACTTATTTATAAACTTCAGGACCCTTTGTTGAAATTCGCGCCGGAACAGTAACCACTCCTACATCATTCTAAATATTACCTCCTTTCTTAGGGGACATTCCAAAAGCATGACATTTTGAGGAGCAACATCTGTTTTCAACTTATATTTCAACAGGAAATAGCCAAGCTTCCAACAGCATGTATAATTACAGGATGTGGGGGAGGATATTCAGTGTACCTTAGAATGCATCTTTTAAACCAAATATCAGTTACATAGCAGTATTGTCTAGAAGGTAAAATATATTTACAACATACATCAAAACCCTGACAGTTTCTGGAATCTGAAGCTCAAGTCCAGATGCCAAATTTTGGAAGTCATTATTTCGAAAGTCCAACCATTCATACAATTATAGGAATTCATATTCTCAAATAATATTTTTATGACCAAATTAAATTTTAGATATTAAGAATATAACATTCCCCTCTGAAATATGAATAATAATCATATTTTCATTTAAACCATTCATACAATCATTTATGTCACATGTACTCTGACTTTGATCCAATAACTTCAAATGATTTATCACCTGTAACCGAGCTTGCAACTCCAAAACCCATCCTTCTCTTAAGCTTGTTCTGCAACATATCATCACCTTTCTTAATTTCATTTCTGATTTGCTTATACAATTTTTTCATTCTAAACATTAAACATAATTGATATATAATGCATAACATAATAATAATAAAAATAATAACTATAGGATGCGATAAAATATTTCCTGCTGCAGAAGTAATGGAAGTTTTTCCCCAAATGGATATACTAGTTCTGAATTGTCTTCACCAGGTGGCGCCTGCAAAATCTGACCATTGATGGGCTACTTCTTGTAACTTCCCTTGCTCATGTTTAAACAATATCTCTGCATTCTGAAGTTCTTTAGTTAAAGCTATTAATAAACCTTGATCCTTTTGAATTACACTAGCCCATTCCTTCCAAGGGAATTCATCTATCTGAGATATATTATACTGTGAAGGAATAACACTTATAATTCTAACAATTATCTGATATATATATTAATTCTCAAGCCATTAGCATTTATGGCCACTAAATCTCCTTCTACACAATACAAACCTTTATTTAGGTTTTCTGTATTTGTACAAGAGGAGAATAAAGTTTTAACCCTCTCTGTATCTGTCATGATCTGAAAATAAACCTTCTTTTTATCTACAAGAGTAATCAATTCAGAAGTAGTTCCAACTTTAGATTGGAATTGTAAACATGATGACAAATCTAATTGTTCTAAGTCAAAATTATCCTTGTTTAACACAAAATCTGTATACTGCAATTTATAATATAATAATTGATTATCACTAATTGGTAATCCCAAAACTGTAATTGGAACCAAAATGTGTTCTTTCCCTGCTATTGGAATCATAGAAGAACTATAACACTCATTCTGATTACATCCTATCCATTTATTTACCCATAAATCAGTATGATTTATTGCAAATGCATATTCTCTGGGTAAATTCTGCAAAATGCCAAAAGGAGTTATTCCACCCTGAAATGCTTGCACAATTATTTTAAAATTAGTGGAATATTCTGTCTGGATCTCTAAACATGCTCTAGCTATATGAGAATGTTCTTCACTTGTCATTAGATTTAAAGTAATATTCTGAAGATGCAATATGGATGGACCCATTAGATTAGCTGTTTTAATAACCATTTCTTCTAATATCTGATTCAAATTTCTTTGGATTGTAATACCTTTACTTCCCACTAAACCAGCTGTCTCGAGATCAGACTTTAGAGTGTTAATATCCATACTATTTGTTATACTTTCGACCATACCAATTCCTCCTACGAGACCTTCAACAATACCACGTTTATTCCTGTTATGATTCCTACTATTAATTCCAAACCATCTTTCAATACCCAATTCCATATTAACCAAATGTCTTTGACATTGTGGAAACCTTGTAGAAATTTTCCATTCTGAAATATTAAAGTTCCACAATATAATGACAAACTTTCCTTTTCTCAACAGAGCTCTGGACTGGAAATAGTTAATCTGGAAAGGATTAGCAAGAACGCTACTTTTACCTACACATGGAGTCTTCCTTGGAGACATTACAACAACACTTGCATTAGCACATTTCAACGGATAACCTTCTATTAATATGCAGCACTCATATATACCGGTATCATTTAAAGATACACCTGATTGATGATAAATAAATGTATCATTGATCCAATTCACAGTACCAAAAACTCCTTTATGAATGATATTAGTGGTACTGTGAAGAAAGCTACCCAAAAATTCACCATTCCTTTTCCAAGTTAATAATGAATTTTGAGGCAAAAATATCTGAGTACTACATACCAAATTCAAAATATCTTCATCTTCAATGATTTTTAAGGACTGTGGAGACACTTCTATTTCTGGAACAATAATATCTACCACAGTAAGACTAATATTAACTATCCAATATTTTTTCAAAACTTTGTAGCAGGTAATAATACTGTTCTACCGAATACCACCACAGTAATTTCCCAGTGACTTCAACATTATTACTATGAATGAAGTACAATTCCATACAGCAAGTATGTCTATGTCCTATACATACATATACCAACAAATCTTCTGCTGTATTGACATTAGTGTATCTAAATGTATCTCTTTTTCATCTAAATCAATATCAATATGCTTTTATCACTTTTGTCCTCCGTTAATATCAATATTTATCATTTTTGTCCTCTATATTAATATCAGTGTCTATATCTATTTTGTTTCTGAATAATGTAATGTCTTTGCTGTGAAAATCTTCCATCCTGTTAACCTCTGCATGGCTGGAACAGTTTGTGATATATTTTACCACTGACAAAATTGTCACTAGAGAATCCTGTGATGATCAACCTTCTCTCTTTAGAACTTTTCTTTTGTTGTCATTTTCCTTCTTTAATCAGGTTTGTTCAAAAACCATTCCTAGGAAAAAATAAAAGCAGTATCATTTATCTAAATATAATTTTTTTATCTCATAATATACAATTATTGTCTCATAATATACAATTTCCACTGATCAGTGTGTACCCACATTTTTGTTGTCTACGTGCATTATCCACTGAATTGAGAGGTCTTTGAACTTACACCATTAATCATTATGTTTTCTCTATTGCCCCTCTGTGCAGCTTAGACAAAAAAAAATTCATTGGGAAACACAAGCGACATTTTCCTTCCTGTCATTAAATTCACTGTGTTGCAAAAGATGCTGTACTTCTGACACTTCATCAAAACAAACAAGATTTAATTACACTGTCTGCTGTCTCTTCCATTTTGTCCCAATAGAACTATTCTTTAAAAACTTCTAGCAATTTCTGCTTACCCATGTGACCTAAACTTTCATGATTAAATTTAGTGAATTCCACCTGTAGGTGTTGACGTATAACAGGACACAGACAACTTTTTGTCATGTCATAAGGCCACTGTTTTCATAAACCAATGAGGCCTCATGACAACCGAAGAGCAGGACAAAAAACACATTTCTTCTCCATTCCTCTATAATTGAAGAAATCTGTGTGTTTGTTTTCCTGACAACATTAAAATTCAGGTTGAATCACCAATTCACCATGCAAAACTGCTTCCTTTGCTAAAACTGTCACTATACAAACTTCAAAGTACTATGTGGGGTTGTAAAACCTGCAATATTCTTAATTGCTTTTACTGCATAATGCACATCCACTAATTATCTCAATGCTTTGTATGCTGTTGATACAGGTAAAGAAACAATAGTCTCAATACGTTCCTGTAAAGGCTTTTCTTTCCTGAACCAATCAAAATCCCTAAAAATGTTACTTCACTTATCATAAGCTGAACCTTGCATAAATTTAACTTAAAACCTCTTCTCCCAGAATTATCAACAATTCTGCCAGAAGAAAAAAGTGTTCCTTTAATTAATATATCTTGCTGTTAAACAAGGAGGATGAACAAATTGCTCAAAATGTTCCTCCTTTCCTAATTCCAAAGTTTGTCTTTGTGAATCTAATTTATATTTCAAACATTCTTTCTGAAAGCAATAAGCATTTCCTATTTCCTGTGTTCTGTCTGTGACGTGTATCTCATCATATCTGGGTGTGGCCATACACGTGACAATTCTGAGTTCACCATCTTTCTTTTGTGTGTCTAAACTCTGTCTACATGCTGCAACCCTATTCATTAGTTTTAAGCAAAACTTTAGGATCCTGCCCATATTCCCTATGGACCGCTTAATTTGTACAGCAGACTTTTGCTTAGAATCATCACTAACATTACTGTAGCTTGACTCTGCTTTAGACTCAAACAACTAAATTGCACTTTGCAAATCATCTATCCGTTCAGTAAAAATCGAACAATTAGTACATAATCTATTGTCCTCTTTTTTCCCTGTTGTACAAACATTCCTTTCTGGAGCTTCTAAAATCATTGCATCAAAAACTTTAATAAATTTAGATTTTGTATCTCAATATTAGCCTGTAAACATTTATTGAACATGTAACACCATAATTCATCATCTTGTTTCTTAATCCAAAAAATGAAGAATGTGAGTGTGTGTGTCTGGCTGTATCAGCCTTTTTACAATTGTGTGTGTGTGTGTGTGTGAGAGAGAGAGAGAGACTCCAGTCTCACAGCATGCCCCAGCATGTCAGCTGATCGCTCCAAAACTAAAAGAGTCTGACCCCCCCTTTTTCTAGTGAGGGGGCTGTGAACTGTGTGAATAGCTGACATAAAAAATAAATCTCTAAAACTCACATCAAAACCTTAGCCAAAAGACATTAACCAGAAAATTCTCACCATCCATACAGCTCACTAATAACTGTATTGATTGTTTCCCTCCATTGCTATATTTGAAAAAATATGTGGCTCACTATAGCTATGTCTTTCCTGTCTTAATTGCATTTGGGTTTTAAAAGGGAAATACATCTGTGTTCTCTGGCTTCTATGCCTAGAATTGTTACTCAATCTTACAGAGTAGACTTCGAAACGCCTTGGGTTTGTTTTAGGGTGATAAGATCTTCTTTGCATATCCTTATTCACTGTCCAACAAAATTTTGCTAGGTGACCCCTCCTGTTGCATAAAAAAACATTTGAAAGCTGGTTTGTTTGTATAAGCCTTTCTCTGAGCATATGACGATGGAGAATCACATTGCTGTATAACAAAATCACTTTCATTATCTGAGAGCTCTATTGATTCACAGCCTGAATCACTTTCAAGTACAGTTAGAGCCCATTCACACAGGGGCAACACGACTTCCAGCGCGATTTTATGAGGCAACTCAGACACGACTTGAGAATGAATCACAGCACGACCTGGAGCTATTTACAAGGCAACTCCAAGTTGCCTGCAGGACAGGAGACATTCCAGTGGCCAATCAAACAAGAATCAGCTCTGTGGGAGGGAGAGGTTTTCCTGATAAATGTATGTTTTCTTCCTGGAGAGTTGCTCCTATTAAGACAGTGAGAGACGACTCCCATTGAAATGAATGGGTACAGGTCGCCTAGGGGTCGGATTGAAGTAGTACAGGGACCTTTTTTGAAGTCGGAGCGACTGCAGTAGTGTGCATAAGGACGGCTCCATTAACTTACATTGATTTCTTCAGCAGAATATCAGTAACATGATTACCTAATCCTGTAAATTCTAATGAACTATCACTAGCTAAAACATCCACACAGTCCATGATTTACTCACCGAATAGAAATCCTTTACGCTCTAAGCTGACCTGAGCACAAAATTCTCACGTCTTCAGGATAAATACATCAATCAAATTCTTTCATCTAGGTTCTTGTCAAACGTTTCAAACGTTTTTTCAGTACTCACTCTTCCCTCTGATAACACTGAGAGAAGTGGTAAATAACTTGAAGATCGATGACCGACTGGCGGCTTCGGCAATGTAAAAATACGAAATAACGGTTTACCCGATCTTAATGTACTCGCCTGAGACAAAATTTGTGAATCAGCTTAAAAACAAACCGTGTGTTTTATTATACACACTAAAAAGGAATTAATACACTTACAGTATATTAATTCAATAGCTTCATAAAGGTTTCAAGATAGTGTTCAAGTATAAAGGAAAGTTCAATATCTGTGAGCTGCCTCGTGCTTCTTTTGGTTAGAGATGTCCTTTAACCACTTAAGCCCCGGACCATTTGGTAGCTAAAGGACCAGAGGTGAATTCAGAATTTTGCACTATGCTGCTTTAACTGTAAATTGTGCGGACATGCAATGTTGTACCCAAACGAAATTTGCGTCCTTTTCTTCCCACAAATAGAGCTTTCTTTTAATGGTATTTGATTGCCTCTGCGATTTTTATTTTTTGCGATATAAACGGAAAAAGAGCGAAAATTTTGAAAAAAAATGATATTTTCTACTTTTTGTTATAAGAAAAATCGAATAAACTCAATTGTAGTCATACATTTAGGCCAAAATGTATTCAGCCACATGTTTTTAGTAAAAAAAATGTCAATAAGCGTATATTTATTGGTTTGCGCAAAAGTTATAGAGTTTACAAACTAGGGTACATTTTCTGAAATTTACACAGCTTTAAATTTATGACTGCCTATCTCATTTCTTGAGGTGCTAAAATGACAGGGCAGTACAAAACCCCCCCAAATGACCCCATTTTGGAAAGTAGACACCCCAAGGAAATTGCTGAGAGGCATGTTGAGCCCATTGAATTTTTTATTTTTTTGTCCCAAGTGATTGAATAATGACAAAAAAAAAAAAAAATTACAAAAAGTTGTCACTAAATGATATATTGCTCACACATGCCATGGTTATATGTGGAATTTCACCCCAAAATACATTTTGCTGCTTCTCCTGAGTACGGGGATACCACATGTGTGGGACTTTTTGGGAGCCTAGCCGCGTACGGGACCCCGGAAACCAAGCACCGCCTTCAGGATTTCTAAGGGCGCAAATTTTTGATTTCACTCCTCACTACCTATCACAGTTTCGAAGGCCATAAAATGCCAAAATAGCACAAAACCCCCCAAATGACCCCATTTTTGAAAGTAGACACCCCAAGGAAATTGCTGAGAGGCCTGTTGAGCCCATTGAATATATTTTTTTTTGTCCCAAGTGATTGAATAATGACAAAAAAAAAAAAAATTACAAAAAGTTGTCACTAAATGATATATTGCTCACACATGCCATGGTTATATGTGGAATTACACCCCAAAATACATTTTTCTGCTTCTCCTGAGTACGGAGATACCACATGTGTGGGACTTTTTAGGAGCCTAGCCGCGTACGGGACCCCGAAAACCAAGCACCGCCTTCAGGATTTCTAGGCACAAATTTTTGATTTCACTCCTCACTACCTATCACAGTTTCGAAGGCCATAAAATGCCAAAATCGCACAAAACCCCCCCAAATGACCCCATTTTGGAATATAGACACCCCAAGCTATTTGCTGAGAGGAATGGCGAGTATTTTACAGCTCTCATTTGTTTTTGAAAATGAAGAAAGAAAATATATATATATATTTTTATTTTTTTTCAATTTTCAAAACTTTGTGACAAAAAGCGAGATCTGCAAAATACTCACAATACCTCTCAGTATATAGCTTGGGGTGTCTACTTTCCAAAATGGGGTCATTTGGGGGGGTTTTGTGCTATCTGGGCATTCCATGGCCTCCGAAACTGTGATAGGCAGTGAGAAGTGAAATCAAAAATTTACACCCTTAGAAAGCCTGAAGGCGGTGCTTGGTTTTTGGGGTCCCGTACGTGGCTAGGCTCCCAAAAAGTCTCACACATGTGGTATCCCCGTACTCAGGAGAAGCAACAGAATGTATTTTGGGGTGTAATTCCACATATGCCCATGGCATGTTTGAGCAATATATCATTTAGTGACAACTTTGTGCAAAAAAATAAATAAAAAATTGTCGTTTTTCCGCAACTTGTGTCAACATATAAAATATTCCATGGACTCGACATGCCTCTCAGTATATAGCTTGGGGTGTCTACTTTCCAAAATGGGGTCATTTGGGGGGGTTTTGAACTGTTCTGGCATTTTATACACAACATTAGGAAGCTTACATCCACTCTTCTAACCACTTGAAGACAAAGCCCTTTTTGACACTTTTTGTTTACATGAAAACATTTTTTTTTTGCAAGAAAATTATG
The DNA here is from genome assembly GCA_029206835.1 of Rana muscosa. Taxonomy (NCBI): domain Eukaryota; kingdom Metazoa; phylum Chordata; class Amphibia; order Anura; family Ranidae; genus Rana; species Rana muscosa. The sequence continues at coordinate 114,169,196 of JARGYO010005626.1, forward strand.
TTGAACCCCCAAACATTATATATATTTTTAAAGCAAAGGCCCTACAGATTAAAATGGTGGGTGTTGCATTTTTTTTTCTACACAGTATTTGCGCAGCGATTTTTCAAACGCATTTTTTGGGTTAAAAAATACACTTTTTTTAATTTTAATGCACTAAAACACACTATATTGCCCAAATGTTTGATGAAATAAAAAAGATGATCTTAGGCCGAGTACATAGATACCAAACACGACATGCTTTAAAATTTCGCACAAACGCGCATTGGCGACAAACTATATACATTTTTAAAAGCCTTTAAAAGCCTTTACAGGTTACCCCAGTAGATTTACAGAGGAGGTCTACTGCTAAAATGATTGCCCTCGATCTGACCTTCGCGGTGATACCTCACATGCATGGTGCAATTGCTGTTTACATATGACGCCAGACCGACGCTTGCGTTCGCCATTGGGCAAGAGCAGGGCAGGACAGGGGTGCTTTTTTTTTTTCTTTTTTTTTATTATTAATTTTGCTTTTTTATTTTATTTTTAAATTGTTCCTTCCAAGTATTTTTTTTTTATTGTTATCTCAGGGAATGTAAATATCCCCTATGATAGCAATAGGTAATGACAGGTACTCTTTTTTGAAAAAACTGGAGTCTATTGGACCCTAGATCTTTCCTCTGCCCTCAAAGCATCTGACCACACCAAGATCGGTGTGATAAAATGCTTTCCCAATTTCCCAATGGCGCTTTTTATATCCGGGGGGGAGCATTCCCTCCCACTGCTTGTAAAAGCAGTCCAGAGGCTAATTAGCCACTAGGATTGCTTTTACATGAAAGCCGGCCGCTGGCTGAAAAGAATGATACCAAGATGATACCTAGACCCGCAGGCATCATTCTGGTATAAACATTCAAAGTCCAGCAACATACCAGTACGTTGCTGGTCCTTGTTGGACATGTATTGTAATCTTTTTATTTCATGCAGCCAGTTGGCTGAACGAAAAAAGAGATTGATCGGTGGGTATGCCCACCATTAGAATACCGCCCTTCATCCACCCACTTCCAATGATGGGCATACACGCACCATTTATATATGCCGAAGCATGGGGGCATCCTCCCGCAAAAAAGTTATGCCGCACACACATGGTCGGACTTTTCCACGGGCAAGCCTCCGCCGGAATTTCGACCGTATGTACGCGGCATTAGGAGCAAAATCGCTCCTCCGCCCCTGCTGCCCCAATGCTTCGGCATATTTGCTTTTTTTTTTTAACTGTGGTGGTGAAATCACCTCCTACAGCACTGGAGTCGCAGGGATCAGGCCTGTCTCTGCGAACGCTGCAGTTATGTGTGTTTTTGTTTTGTAAGTGACAGTGATCGATCAATACTGCACTTGGGTGGCCTGGGCTGGACGGAGGGGCAAAACGCAGGTGCCAGCAGGTATCTGGGCTGTTCCCGCTAACACTGCGTTTTTGGGAACCCTAAACTGCTGGGGACGCTAGTATAGATCTGATCAGATCAGATATTGATCTGTTCAGATACTATACCACTAAGGGGGGTGTATGCTTCACGTGTGGGTGTTAGCGTTACTGGCACTAACCTGACGCTGCCTGGGGTGTGACTCAGACGCTCTCTGACGCTAAAACCTAATTGATATCACCCGCCGGGCGATCAGGGGGTTAAACCTTTATTGGGTTATATACACGGCGGGTGCCCTGACACTATAAAAAGCAAACTAACTAACCAGCGTCACCCGTAACACTTATATGGTGATCACTGGTGAAAGGGTTAACTAGGGGCAATCAGGGGGTTAAAACCTTTATTAGATAATATATTGGGGTACCTGACGCTATAAAAACCTGCGACGAACCTAAAAAAAATTACCAGCTACCGATCTGCATCACCGACACTAAGACAGCGTTTAGAAAAACAATTGCTTAGCGACAGTGGTGATAGGGGGTGAAAGGGTTACCTGGGGGGCGATCAAGGGGGTTAAACCTTTATTAGATAATATATTGGGGTACCTGACGCTATAAAAACATGCGGCGAACCTAAAAAAAATTACTGGCTACGATCTGCATCACCGACACTAAGACAGCGTTTAGAAAAACAATTGCTTAGTGACAGTGGTGATAGGGGGTGAAAGGGTTACCTGGGGGGCGATCAAGGGGGTTAAACCTTTATTAGATAATATATTGGGGTACCTGACGCTATAAAAACCTGCGGCGAACCTAAAAAAAATTACCGGCTACCGATCTGCATCACAGACACTAAGACAGCGTTTAGAAAAACGATCGCTTAGTGACAGTGGTGATAGGGGGTGAAAGGGTTACCTGGGGGGCGATCAAGGGGGTTAAACCTTTATTAGATAATATATTGGGGTACCTGACGCTATAAAAACCTGCGGCGAACCTAAAAAAAATTACTGGCTGCCGATCGGCATCACTGACGCTAAGACAGCGATCAGAAAAATGATCGCTAAGCGACAGTGGTGATAGGGGGTGAAAGGGTTACCTGGGGGGCGATCAAGGGGGTTAAACCTTTATTAGATAATATATTGGGGTACCTGACGCTATAAAAACCTGCGGCGAACCTAAAAAAAATTACCGGCTACCGATCTGCATCACAGACACTAAGACAGCATTTAGAAAAACGATCGCTTAGTGACAGTGGTGATAGGGGGTGAAAGGGTTACCTGGGGGGCGATCAAGGGGGTTAAACCTTTATTAGATAATATATTGGGGTACCTGACGCTATAAAAACCTGCGGCGAACCTAAAAAAAATTACTGGCTGCCGATCGGCATCACTGACGCTAAGACAGCGATCAGAAAAATGATCGCTAAGCGACAGTGGTGATAGGCGGTGAAAGGGTTATCTGGGGGGTGATCAGGGGGTTAAACCTTTATTAGGGGGGGTTAGGGGGCTACACTGGACCTAAGACTAAACTTTGGTGACACTTTTACAGTCACAAATGTCACTGATTGCAGTGATCACTAAATAAATGGTCACTGCAATCAGTGACACTGTGACTGGGGGCTGGGGGGGTGATCTGGGGGGTGATCTGGGGTGTCTGGGGGGGGGCGATTTATGTCCCTATGTGTCCTGGTGTCAGTGTAGTGTTGTGTGCAATGACCTGATGTCTTCTCTTGTACGGCGCTCGGTATATGTGAGCGCCGCACCAGAGATGACATCACTTCCTCCTGCTCCCTCTGTCTGACACAGACAGAGGGGGCATTTCCATTTGCCGGGAGCGATCGCGAGGGGGTGGCCAGAAACGAATGGCTGCCCCCTCATCCCGGAACGCTCCCGGACACTTAGCCACCGCTCACTGTACAGAAGGGGGGTCCGATTGGACCCCCCAACTATACAAAGGCAATCACGTATGCTCTACGTGATTGTGCCTGTCGGTGCCATTCTGCCGACGTATATATACAGTGAGCGGTCGTTAAGTGGTTAAAGATGGCCGATTAACCCTGTGTATGCTGAATAGTCTGTGAAGAAAATCTGTGTGCTTCTTGAAGTGGATGAAGGATGAAAGAGAGACCCTTGCTTTCAGCTCAACTTATTTATAAACTTCAGGACCCTTTGTTGAAATTCGCGCCGGAACATTAACCACTCCTACATCATTCTCAATATTACCTCCCTTCTTAGGGGACATTCCAAAAGCATGACATTTTGAGGAGCAACATCTGTTTTCAACTTATATTTCAACAGGAAATAGCCAAGCTTCCAACAGCATGTCTAATTTCAGAATGTGGGGGAGGATATTCAGTCTACCTTAGAATGCATCTTTTAAACCGACCATCAGTTCATAAGTTTTAAGTCATAAGATATTTAGAATATTAATAAATATGTCTTGACATCTTCTAGAATCTGAAACTCAAGTTCAGACAACACATCTGGAATTATTAATTCAAAGTTCACCATTCATACAATAATAGGAATTCATATTCTCGTATGGCCAAATTAAATTTTAGATATTAAGAATATAACAGGGGGGTAGCAATGCTCTGCAGAGTCAGCTTGTGATTGATGCTGTACACTGGTGACAATGGAGGGAAGCACGTCCTTGTCTCAGGCTGCTGATTTGCTGTGCACATTCCAGAAAGCACCTCTAGCAATAAATATGATATAAATGATCCCTGTAATTGCCATCATTAATTATGTAGTGGACCCTTAAATTTAGGGGGTCGCTATGCCCAAATTTAAGGGACGGCCTGGGCAATAGTTTGGCTCAGGTCTTCTAATTTGATACTGGACTCTGCTCTGCTGTGGTGTTGTCTGGTGTACAGTTCCCCTTTGGCCTGTGGGTGGCACTGTTGCCCAGGGTCCAACCTCAGGTAACACCGTGGCGTGATTGGATGTCCTCTCTCGGCTGCCGTTCGGTGGGCGCGGCTTCGCCTGTAGTGCAAGCCGGGAGAGGGTATAAGGGGCAGACGCCATGTTTAGCGGGGAGTGACCGAGGGGAGTGACCGAGAGGAGTGCCGGGGAGTGAGTCCTGGGGGAGTGTGCCCCATGGGGTTGCGTGGACTGGCCGAGGAATCTAGGGCACCTTTAGCACGAGGCTACAAAGTTCCAGGTAGGCCCAGTACCTTTAACTGGGTCTACAATCAGCACATTGGAGTCCCAGGGTGCCCGGGTGAGGGTACCCGCTCTGACCAAGAGGAAGCCAGGGGAGGATCGGTCCCACAGAGGAGACAAGTGATAGTAGGTCGCTGTCTCGGGAAAGGCCTGGTGACCTGTCAGAGGGAAGGATTCCTTACTCAACAAAGCTAACCCTGTAAAGTGCCCATTGGCATCATCTGTTCTCTAAATTCTACAGAGGTTTAAGGAAAGTTCTGGATTCAGGAATAACAGGATTTTGCTGCTATTAGTGGATCTCCTGAACCCGTCCCTGGAGGGGACAAAGTGATAGTATTGTTCGAGCTCCACTCCGGCTGCTAGAACTGTGAGAGGGATCTATCCTGGTGAGCTAAACCCATTTGGGATCAAGCGGCGACAAGTGAGTCAAGTGTTGTGTGCCTGAATCTACCTTCTAACTTTGCTAGCTTCTTTCTCTCTTCAATTTCCCGTTAACTGAAGCAAAGGAAAATAAACTCTTTGTTGGAGTTAAAGTCGTGTGGACTAGAGGTCGACCGATATATCGGCCAGCCGATATATCGGCCGATATTTGGCGTTTTTTAATTAATCGGCATCGGTCGGTTGTTTAAAAAAAAATAGCCGATTTAAACTTCAGCGCGACTTGCAAATAGCTTCTGTAATAGAAGTCAATGCAAGTTGCCTGAGAAGTTTCTCCATGAAGAGACTTCTCCCTCCTGGGCAGCCTGCCAAGTTTGAGAAAAGAATACAATGTTTAAACTTCAAAGGACTGAACTCCGTGTGTAGAAGTTCTCAGTTTAACCATTTAAAGACTAAATCTTTTTTGACACTTGTTGCTTACAAGTAAAAATCCTGTATTTTCTGCTAGAAAATCACTTGGAGCCCCCAAACATTATATATTTTTTTTTAGCAGAGACCCTAGGAAATAAAATAGCGATTGTTGCAATATTTTATTTCACACGGTATTTGCGCAGCGGTCTTTCAAACGCAATTTTTTGGGAAAAAATACACTTTAACGAATTAAAAAAAAAAAACTAAACAGTAAAGTTAGCCCATATTTTTTTTCGTCCAAAAGTTTTGATTACCTGTTTTTGTGTATTTAAGATTTTATATATATATATATATATATATATATATATATATATATATAAATTTTTATCAAAAATTATACATACAAGTGCACTGATTGGAGGCTTTTTTAAGAAATTTTGTGTATCACTTATTACTTAGCGGAGTGATAATGGAACTAATGGAACTTCCGCTTTTTGGATTCCCCCCCCCCCTCTGGTGTCACATTTGGCACCTTTCAGGGGGAGGAGGGAGCAGATACCTGTATAATCCAGGTATTTGTTCCCTCTTCCGGGCATAGATCACTGCGGTGACTGCGGTGACCTGCGCCACATCTTGCAAGGCTTCACTTCCTGTTTCCCTTACCGAAGATGGTGGCGCAGGAACCCGAGGGAGAGATCGACTTCGGGTGCCGACATCGTGGGCGCCCAGGACAGGTAAGTGTCCATATATTAAAAGTCAACAGCTGCAGTATTTGTAGCTGCTGACTTTTAATTATTTTATTTTTTTCGCGGAACTCCGCTGCTTTCACACTGGACCGTCATTCTAGCGGCGCTATTTGGCTGCTAGCGGGGAGCTTATATCCCAGCTAGCGGCCGATGAAGGGGTTAAATGCTCCAATGTAGCGCCACTGCAGAAGTGCTTTGCAGGTGCTTTGCAGGTGCTTCGGCAGCGGTGCCAGTTCATTTCAATGGGCAGGAGTGGTGGAGGAGCTCCAAAGATGCTGCTTGCAGGACTTTTTTTTTACGTCCTGCCAGCGCACCGCCTCAGTGTGAAAGCACACAAAGGGGTCTAACTGTTAGATTTTATGAGATGAAGGGGGGAAAAAATAAAAAAAACGGCCGCGATTTCTAAATATTGGCATCGGCCAGAGAAAAACCCATATCGGTCGACCTCTAGTGTGGACATTGGCCTTCTTGGGAAAGAATATAGACTTTTCCCTACATTCTAGGGACGAGAACCAGTGGAAGGAGGTAACTCGCTGCAGGACCCAAATCTGTGAACACCGCCTGACCTCTGATAAGGAGGACACGGGCTTGTGGCATGGTGTGTCCTACCCCCGCAGGTAAAGGTAAGCGGGGGCAAAAGGATTGGTGTGCTACAATAGGATTAAGAAGCTGAAATTTCTTATAATACTTTGAGTTCATGTACAAAGAAACATGCATCCTGCTTTGACGCTGTTGATCTTTAATGACAATCATAAAAACCACTAGGGCACAATTTATAGTGACCCTTTATATAACTTTCCAGCCTTATAAATTCCCACAAATTAGTCAATTCCACTTATTTATTTTGCAGATCTATATATACACATTTTAGAAGGGCAACGATCGGGTAATTGATTCAGTTTCACTTTCAGCCTTCTCTGCCTATTTCATACATAGAGATGAAAAGGAGGTACAGATTTTCAAAGATGATCTATGTACACATAATAGAAAATTAATATTTTACAGCACTGAATAGTGTGTGCTTTCACTAAACAATTTTCAGCTTTCAGCGCTGTCGCACTTTAAATGACAATTGCGCGGTCATGCAACACTTTACTCATTTTTATCATTTTTTTTAAAGCTTTCTTTTGGTGCTATTTAATCACTGCTGTTGTTTTTATTTTTTGCTAAACAAATGAAAAAAGACCGAAAATTTTGAAAAAAAATAATAAATTTCTTCATAGTTTGTTATAGCACTGATATTTGGCACTAATGAGGCGGTACTGATGGGTACTGATGGGCACTGATAGGCTGCACTGGTAGGCTGCACTGATGGACACTGATGAGGCAGTACTGATGGGCATTAATGGGCACTGGTAGGCTGCACTGGTAGGCTGCACTGATGGGTACTCATGAGGCGGCACTGGGGGGCACTGATGAGGTGGCACTGGTAGGCGGCACTGATGGGTGACACTGATGAGGTGGCATTGATTGGCAGCACTTGTGGGCAAGTATTGTCAGCACTGATAGGCACAGATTGGCAATACTGTTGGGCACTGTTAGGATTGCACTGATAATCAGTGTACATGTCCCTTTTAGATAAGTTGGTTATCGGCTCTCTTCTCCTCTTATGCTGTCAGCATTAGGAAAGGAGTGCCGATAACTGGCTTCTATTTACATCTTCTATTTACATCTGTGATCAGCTGTGATTGGACACAGCTGATCACGTGGTAAAGAGACGCTGATTGGCTCTTTACCTCAATCTGTGATCATCAGGGCCCCCATCAGGGGGGTACAGGCAGTACACCTGTAAGGGGCCCAGATGGCAACCCCCCTTTTTTGTTGTTGTAAGGGGCCCAGAGGTCCCCAGGGCCCTGGATGGTAACCCCCTCTTTTATGTATTTTTTATTTTAAAAAAATAAAAAAACATTTTTATTTTTTTTGTAAGGGGCCCAGAGATCCCCGGGGCTCCGGATGGTAACCTCCCTTTTTTATGTTTTTTTTATATATATATATATATATATATATATATATATATATATATATTTTTTTTTTATTTACTTTTTATTTATTTTTTGTAAGGGGCCCAGAGGTCCCCAGAGGCCCGGAGGATGGAAACCCCCCTTTTTTTTTGTTCTTTTTTGTTTGTGGCACCCCCCGCTTCTCAATTCGCGGCTGCCCCCCCCCCCCTCCGGACACTGTGATCACAGTGCGAGGCGCCCTGCAACGGGCGGTGCGCAGTGGGCACGATCATGGTAGGCCTCCCAGAACTAGCCGTTCACGCTGTAGCCATCATTTGGCTATAATGCGGTTGGCAAGTGGTTAAATTGGACCTCAAGTAAAAGAATGAATAGCCCATTAATAGGTTATTTATTCTAAGCTGCCACCCACCTGCGACTGCACAGTGAAAAGAGAAGCAGCGCAGTGAAGAGCTCATCAAGCTTGTCACACTGCTTTTAATCCTCTATAAATCCAGCACTGTCTGTAGCCCAGAGTTTCTGAGTTCCAGGTGGAAGGGAAATTGAAGGGGAAAGGGTTTCACTTGATTCGAAAATTCATATAGGTGTTTTCCTATTTCCTATGATTGTCAGCTCCATTGAGTGCCTATAATAATAATATTTATAGGGTTCAATACATGAGAAGAAAGTAGGGGACAACCATAGGCGTGCCCACGGGGTGTGCCGGGTGTGCCCAGGCACACCCTAATCATCCCTGCTGTGCTCTTGTTCTTCACTGACTGCCTGCACTGCAACATGTACATGATGTCCCCTTTGTGTAACTCAGTCACCCAACACTGCCTGGGGTAATGTCTGGCCGGCAATTACAGTGTGCTGCTAGTGGGAGGAATAGCAGGGAGAGAACTAGCTGCGGAGTAACACAGCGGGGAGCCGCATAAGCCGATGCAGCTTCTATAGTCCCGGCTACAGGTCCCGCGGGCGCCGGCGGAGTGATCTAAATCTGCACTCCACCCCCCCCTCCGGCCTTCTTCAGACTCCATTAGAAGCAGCGCCGCGGACTAGCCTGGATAGCGGCAGGCGAGTTGGCTTCAGGCAATCAAGGTGAGTGAGTGAGTGAGAGAGAGAGAGAGAGAGACAGCGCTGTGGGCAAATGATCATGCACCAGAAAAAAAATAAAAATAGCCAACCAATTGATAAACCTCACCCTGGCTTGTCACTAACTATATATATATATATATATATATATATGTATATATATATATATATATATATATGTATATATATATATATATATATATATATATATATAGTTGGTGACAAGCCAGGGTGAGGTTTATCAATTGGTTGGCTATTTTTTTTTATATTATATATATTGTTTAAATATACCCTGGCTTGTCAGCGTATGTAATATATATATATATATATATATATATATATATATATATATATACACACGCACTTTTTTTGCTGACAAGCCAGGGTTCATATAGTTTTAATTGTATATGTAATATATATATATATATATATATATATATATATATATATATATATATTTATTTTTACATAATATATATATATATATATATATATATATTTATTGCATATACAATTAAAACTATATGAACCCAGGCTTGTCAGCAAAAAAGTGTGTATATATATATATTATATATATATGTCTTTAGTAAAAAAAAATCCCCTGGCTTGTCAGCAAATAAGTGCGTATTGCGTAGCCTGGATAGCGGCAGGCGAGTGGCTTCAGGCAATCAAGGTGAGTGAGAGAGACAGCATTGTGGGCAAATGATCATGCACCAAAAAAAAACACAAAAAAAAAACAGCCAACCCAATTGATAAACCTTACCCTGGCTTGTCACTAACTATATATATATATAGTTAGTGACAAGCCAGGGTAAGGTTTATCAATTGGTTGGCTATTTTTTTTTATATTATATAATTTATTTATATTGTGTGAATATATATATATATATATATATATATATATCACATGTGCAATTCAAAACTATATGAACCCTGGCTTGTCAGCGTATGTAATATATATATATATATATATATATATATATATATATATATATATATTTTATACATGTCTTTGGTATAAAAAAATAAATCCCAAGTGTATATTAACCACTTATCATATGCCCACAGCCCCAACATATGGCGGATGGAAAGCAGTGCCAAATGTGGGTTAACATACCTGTACGTCAGCCCACATTGGAGCAGTGGTGGCTGGTGCTCAAATTTTTTTGGGGTGGTGCAAACAAACTGCAAAAAAAATAAAAATCAAACGCAGCCACTGTGCCCAAACACAGCCACTGTGCCAATCAAATGCAGCCACTGCGCCAATCAAATGCAGCCACTGTGCCCATCAAACGCAGCCACTGTGCCCATCAAATGCAGCCACTGCGCCAATCAAATGCAGCCACTGTGCCCATCAAACGCAGCCACTGCGCCAATCAAATGCAGCCACTGTGCCCATCAAATGCAGCCACTGCGCCAATCAAATGCAGCCACTGTGCCCATCAAACGCAGCCACTGCGCCAATCAAATGCAGCCACTGTGCCCATCAAATGCAGCCACTGTGCCAATCAAATGCAGCCACTGTGCCCATCAAATGCAGCCACTGTGCCCATCAAACGCAGCCACTGTACCCATAAATTGCCGCCACTGTGCCATCAAACGCAGCTACTGTATTTTAAAATGTTTGTTAACATTTATTTATAAGTGTGTGTGTGTATGTGTGTATATAAATATATATATATATATATATATATATATATACACATATACACATACACACACACACACACACAGACGCACCCTAATGCAATAGGCTGCGCACGCCTATGGGGACAACTAAGGAGGAAAGGGGACAGAGGGAGTTTCTTCCACATGTAACACTGTGCAATGTTACTGTATTGCAGAGCTGTTTTTTTGCCACAAGATGACAGTGTCCTGCAACTTAGTTATCTCACTCCTACAGAAATGCTGGGAACTCTGGGACTTGTATGCTGTAAGCAGGATTCTTTCATTCAGATCAGCTGGACCTGAACTACACCGCCCATGAGGACTGGCAAAGATGGAACACAGCAGTAGATGGGAGAGACTGTGTTGGGGGCCGGATGTGAGAGAGAGCGTATCCACACCAGACCAGATCGGGCAGAGTCGAGAAGTCAAAAAGACTGCCAGAGAAGCTGATCATCCTGAGGGGCAGGTAGTGGAGCGTGCAGGCAGGTGGACCAGGTTTTCGCCACCTTCACAGCCACCTGAGAGGAGGACCTTCCGCATGGAAGGTCATTGCTTCACCCTGCTGTGATTTGGAACTGGGTGAGAGGGTTCTTAAACCACACAATGCTGCCATTGCATTCAAGACTGTTGTTGCATCCAGTTTCTAGAGTCTAGAACAGTTATGCCACGTACAAACAATCAGACATTCCGACAACAAAACCGTGGATTTTTTTCCGACGGATGCTGGCTCAAACTTGTCTTGCATACACACAATCGCAATTCCGATCGCCAAGAATGCGGTCACGTACAACGCGTACGACGGCACTATAAAAGGGAAGTTCAATACCAAGTGCGCCACCGTTTGGACTCCTTCTGCTAATCTCGTGTTAGTAGAAGTTTGGTGAGAGACGATTCGTGCTTTTCAGCCTCGTGCTTGTCAGTCCGTTACTGCTCTTTTCAGCGTGACGAATGTGCTATCCCCATTACGAACGCTAGTTTTACCAGACCAAGCGCTTCCGTCTCGTACTTGATTCAGAGCATGCGTGGAATTTTGTGCGTCGGAATTGTCTACACACGCTCAGAATTTACGAGAACGGACTTTGTTGTTGGAAAATTTGAGATCCAGCTCTCAAATTTTTGTTGTCGGAAATTCCGACAGCAAATGTCCGATGGAGCCTACACACGGTCGGAATTTCCCACAACAAGCTCCTATCGAACATTTGTTGTCGGAAATTCTGAGCGTGTGTACGCGGCATTACAGTACAGGCCTATACCTTTAGGCACAGGCACTATATCCCATCCACTGCTGCAGGCTAACCTCCTTACTGCCTTTATCAACCCTGCCTGCAGGAAACCAGGATTCACCTCTTTGCTTCCCTGCTAGACAGGATTTCTACACACCCTCACTTTAGACTTGAGACATTCAGGGAACAAATTTGTTGGTTTCCATTTAAAGGTACATCCTTTACCTGGAATCTGCCCTTTTTTTTCCTCCAAAGCAATTTCTGGGATACTTAATCTGAGATTCTTAGAGTGATACTTCACCTTAACCTGGCATCTTTAAAGTGATATTCAGAAAAACTGTGTGCTACAGTGTTTTCTGTGTCTCCACTGGACTTCAGCTGAATGGGTTAACACTACCTCACCTCTATCCACCAGGGGGAGCTGACAAGCAGAAGGAGCTCAAGAGACTTGAGGGTTGACACCAATGTGAGCTGGGTATAAAGAGAGAGAGAGAGAGATGTATTTTCACAGACTGAATACCCAGGGATTTCCTCCTTGCTGCAAGGAGAGTGAGGTGTGCACATTGCTGTTCCTGTGTACACATCAACCTGCTACAAGCCTGCGATAGTGTGCTGAAGACCAGAGTCACTCCAGGCAGATCCAGAAGTGAGCTGACCTCTCAAAAGCAGGACCCATGTTACTGTATCGCAAGGACTGGTGAAAGGACACTGCTGCCATTAACTTGTTGCTGCTAGATTAAGCACATAGGAACTGGCCATCCAACTAACAGCATTATTTACTGCATGCAGAATTTACTGGGACTTTACTGGGATTGTACTCAAGTGCACCACTGTAAAGACTGGGCCCCACGCTAGCCAGGTTGAAAAACTAAGGCAAAAGACTGATTACTCAGATAGCTGCTTTGCAAGAACTTTGCCTAGTGTCCATAGTAAGAGGTACCTCTTTAGGGAGTTAAAATTTAATCGCTACCATTCATATAGAGTGCACTCTAAAGTGGTTATAGCCTACTGTTTACAGAGGAGTTGTCTCAGTATTGATTATCATTGCTGTTACTGTTTTATTTTGCAATGAGTTATTGCTGATTTTGTGGATTGCCAGGTTTACTTTAATTTAGCTGCATAGAACTCAATTCTATGCTGCTATAGCCTTCAGAACATATTGTCTAGTAGTGAACTGTGATTGACCTAATTCCTGACAGTATGTGGATTTCCTTTTCCACTAACCAGTCAGATGTTTGGGTTTTGATACTGAACCTTAGTTTTGTGCAGGTTATCTATATTTGTGCTCCCAGTAGCAGTGCAGTATTCATTTGCTTAACTTGGTGTGTCATTGGGGCTGAGGTTCTAAGAGTCGAGCCAGAAGAACAGAGAACCCAAACTACCAAGCTGCTCCTGCGTGAGTACCTATATATAAATGTTTTGTTTCTTGCTCTGACATATTTAACACAGCTTTAACATGAAAACAGAGCTGGGACAAAGGGTGGGCAGCCCACGTGGATGCATCTCTGTCACAAAGGAGAGGGGGGCCAAGCAGAGAGCCTCACGACCCTCACTACCATGCCAACAACATGCTCCAGATCAGTGGTTGGCAACCAGCAGGCTGTAGCTTCATGTGTACTCTGGCAGCTACTGCTGTCACACGGAGCTCCAACATGCCCACTCTGCACCCCAGCCAAAAAAAAATGTATGCATGCACAACCACCTCCCAGTTGTTAGAAAGCAAGCAATTGGCAATGCCAAGGCATTGCACAGTCCATGCCAAGCATAGGCAGCTGGAGTAATGGGGCAGAGAGCAGGCACAAAGTGGGATGCCCATTCAACGTTATGCATTAATAGTGGAGGAGGGACTGCGTGATTCTGCTCACCCTGGGGGGTGGACAAACTAATCCCAAAACTGCATGAAAACATTCATATCTACATTCTTACAGTGTACGATAGTTTTATACAACTCTGACATTCCTTCATGTTATACACAGAACATTGATCCATTCACACATTTCTGGTCCTTACAATTAAATACAGAAATTAGTTATGCAACAATAGGTTTTGGATAATAGGAAGATATAAACTACTAGTAAGTATAAAATTAAGCCTCTTTTCTATGTCTTCTGAATTACAGTATCTCACAAAAGTGAGTACACCCCTCATATTTTTGTAAATATTTTAATATATCTTTTCACATGACAACACTGAAGAAATTATACTTTGCTACAATGTTAATTAGTGTACAGCTTGTATAACAGTGTAAATTTGCTGTCCCCTCAAAATAACTCACACAGCCATTAATGTCTAAACCGCTGGCAACAAAAGTGAGTACACCCCTAAGTGAAAATGTCCAAATTTGGCCCAAAGTGTCATTATTTTTTGTGGCCACCATTATTTTCCAGCACTGTCTTAACCCTCTTGGGCATGGAGTTCACCAGAGCTTCACAGGTTGTTACTTGAGTCCTCTTCCACTCCTCCATGACGACATCACAAAGCTGATGGATGTTAGAGACCTTTTGCTCCGCCACCTTCCATTTGAGGATGCCCCACAGATGCTCAATAGGGTTTAGGTCTGAAGACATGCTTGGCCAGTCCATCACCTTTACCCTCAGCTTCTTTAGCAAGGCAGTGGTCGTCTTGGAGGTGTGTTTGGGGTCATTATTATGTTAGAATACTACACTGCGGCCCAGTCACCGAAGGGAGGGGATCATGCTCTGCTTCAGTATGTCACATTACATGTTGGCATTCATGGTTCCCTCAATGAACTGTAGCTCCCCAGTGCCGGGAGCACTCATGCAGCCCCAGAGCATGACACTCCCACCACCATGCTTGACTGTAGGCAAGACACACTTGTCTTTGTACTCATCACCTGGCTGCCGCCACACACGCTTGACATCATCTGAACCAAATAAGTTTATCTTGGTCTCATCAGACCACAGGACATGGTTCCAGCAATCCATGTCCTTAGTCTGCTTGTCTTCAGCAAACTGTTTGCTGGCTTTCTTGTGCATCATCTTCAGAACAGGCTTCCTTCTGGGACGACAGCCATGCAGATCAATTTGATGCAGTGTGCGGCGTATGGCCTGAGCGCTGACAGGCTGACCCCCCACCCCTCGGCAGCAATGCTGGCAGCACTCATAGGTCTATTTCCCAAAGACAACCTCTGGATATGACGCTGAGCACGTGCACTCAACCTCTTTGGTCGACCATGGCGAGGCCTGTTCTGAGTGGAACCTGTCCTGTTAAACCACTGTATGGTCTTGGCCACCGTGCTGCAGCTCAGTTTCAGGGTTTTGGGCAATCTTCTTATAGCCTAGGCCATCTTTATGTAGAGCAACAATTCTTTTTTTTTCAGATCCTCAGAGAGTTCTTTGCCATGAGGTGCCATGTTGAATTTTCGGTGACTAGTGTTTTGGATCAGACCAATCATATGTTGAGTATCTGCCCCCGTCCTGATTAAACCTAGGTAGTTTGGTGCATGCACGAGAAGAACCACACTGAAGCCGTGCTCAGGTATGTGTTACTTCTTTTATTTGCTTCCGGATACATGGGGTTTTATAGGTGAGCGACTAATGTTGTGAGCATATGTATTATTAGCATAATGTTATCTAGGTATTCGTAGCTTCTGATTGGTCATGTCTATGTAAGGTGAACTTCCTCCAAGATCTGTGCGTCACCAAGTTGGGCGTAGTCCTGGGCGGAGGCGCCATCTTTAGTTACACATTCTTCACTCGATGGGAGGCGTACTGCTGGAGAGGCTGTGACATTGAAATCACCTGTTGCTGTGAAAAAAAAAAGGGCTGGCTGGTATGCAAGCTCAGCCAGGGATGTAAAGAGTTAGCGATAAGAGTCTGCTGCTGTACTGAAACATGATACCTCACACAGAAATTGAGAGAAGCTGCTGACGGTCAGTTTTTTAGTAAAGGAATAAGAAAACACTTTTATATACCAGAATATAGACTTTGTGGTGTAAAAAGAATGCATAGAAAATTGGCATTTTACCTAATCCATCCACTAGTATGAGTGAGAGCAATAACACCAAATTTAACACACCTGCTCCCATTCACACCTGAAACCGTGTAACACTAACGAGTCACATGATACCGGGGAGGGAAAATAGCTAATTGGGCCCAATTTGGACATTTTCACTTAGGGGTGTACTCACTTTTGTTGCCAGCGGTTTAGACATTAATGGCTGTGTGTTGAGTTATTTTGAGGGGACAACAAATTTACACTGTTATACAAGCTGTACACTCACTACTTTACAAGTGTAATTTCTTCAGTGTTGTCACATGAAAAGATATAATAAAATATTTTCAAAAATGTGAGGGGTGTACTCACTTTTATGAGATACTGTATCATATGATGATTACCAATAGACATAAAACACAGTGGCACGCCTCTGCCCTAAAACCAAAGAGTGACACATCCTCTTACTCATCTACAGAGCACAATGTACACAGCTCATTTCATTTCCCCAGAGGTGGAAAGCTATATATATTACAAAAAGGATGAGACCCTCCAATGGCAATAGTAGTGATCTAGCATCATTCCCACATATTCAATATTTAGATGTGTAGTGTCACAGGACAGCATGCTACAGAGGGACTATGTGTAATTAAATACTGCACACAGTTTACAACTCATCTCAAAGCCAGGAAACTGCCATAATGTTTGATTTTCACATGACCGCAGTCCCCAACTGGTCACGGGTATAGATGAGCCTGTACATGGTGAATGGTACCCCCGTGTGTAGGGGTACTGGCCCCGTCCACATTTCATATTCACATCACACAGGTGCTTTGAGTGTGTAGTGCAACAATGCTATAATTGAAAATTTAGGACTGTTGGAGCGGACTTTATAGGTACCAGAAAAGGAATACAAATTTAGTAAAAAATAATTAATTTAATGTAACAAATATAAAAAGATAGGCAATTTGACATTAAAAACAAGAATATTAGGCTCTTAAAGGTAAGAGCCACACATTTAAGTGCGAGTCCCTGTTTTTGCTTGGACAAGGCTGGTCGATGTTTCGCTTTCGCTTCCTCAGGACCTACTCCGTTCACGTCACGATTGATGATATGCATGCTTTTCACATTTGTATGTGAGTATTTTATCCCTAAAGTTATAGTTTTAATAAATGTTATTAGCAGAGAGCACTATGGTTTGCCTTTGTTTTATAAGGCCACACATGACTGAATGAGATTGTGGAGGAGGTCTGAGCTGTCTAGGTGCACTGTGATGAGGATTCGTGTTCCCGAAATATCCTGAGAGATATTACACTAAAGCCCTGTACACACGATCGGATTTCCTATGGATTTTAGTCAGATAGATTTGTCCATCGGAAATCCTATGAAACTGTTTTCCATCAGTCTTGGCCACACACCATCAGTCAAAAAAACGACGGCAACAAAACGACGGGACGTACAACACGTACGACGTTGCTATAAAAGGGAAGTTCAAATCTAACGGCGCCACCCCTTGGGCTGCTTTTGCTGATTTTGTGTTACCGCGTGTTAGTAAAAGTTTGGTGAGAGCCGATTCGCGCTTTTCAGTCTCCGTGCTTTGCAGATCGTTTCCTGGTGTTCAGTTTGTGCTTGTGGGTTCGTATTTGTTATTCAGTGCGTGCAGTCAGGTCGTTACTGCTTTACAGTGCCTTCTTGGCCGTTCGTTTACTGTTTTTCAGGTTGTTCTTCTCAGGCCTTGCTGTTCCACGGTGCGTTCTGTTTGAGTTCGTTCTGAGCAGCCGACCGGTTTAAGACCATGTTTGAAGTACGTTCTCGTTCTCTAGCTCGTGCTGGCTATGGACTTGGTGTTGCAGTTTACACTGTAACCCAAGTTCAGTCCGTGAACAGGGTGAGGAGGAGTTCATGGACCAAGAATTGGTTGCTCCAGCGGGACCAATTCTCTCACATGTCTCTGCTGCGGGAAATCCAGGAGAATAATCCTGATGATTTCAGGAATTATCTCAGGATGACGGACCCCGTTTTTCACAGTTTTTTGGATTTGCTGTCCCCCTATATCACGAGGCAGGACACTGTGATGCGCCAGGCCATCACTGCCGAGCAGAGGCTTATTGCCACGTTGAGATACCTGGCGACTGGGAGAAGCTTGCAGGACCTCAAGTTCACAACAGGCATCCCCCCCCAGGCTCTCGGGATCATTATCCCTGAAACGTGTTCTGCCATTATTCAGGTCCTGCAGAAGGACTATATGAAGGTAAGTTTGCTCCTTTAACATCACATGATATGTTTGGATTGTTTGCTAATGTATTTTATTTCTTTCCTCCTTCCCAAATTTGCCTGATTGTAATATCCTGGGAATGTCCCCTTTCTCCCCATGCATGTTTTTACCTCTTATGGCCTTTTTTGGGGCCTACATGCCTATTTCCCTTCACTAACCTCTCCAGCATGCTATCCTGTGCCCAAACACAGCTAGCCTCGTTTTTTACGACCGTTGTATTTGGGTCAGTGCCATCGTAGTTTTGCACCCCTCCCCCCCCCCCTAAAATGTGTACAAATGTTTTAGTTCTCATTCAAGTTCAGCAGAGTGGTAGAGCCTTTATTTTGGGCCCCCAAAATCACCTCAAACCCCCCCCCATAGAATATTTTCTAATGTCCCCTCAGCGGGGGTGAGTCATCTGATAAGTGGGCCTTCTTTTTTGGCCATGAAATACTCCTTTAAATAATAATGTTAGACTGATGTTGGTCAACAATGTCTTTGTGTAATCTGTTTGCACTGTAAACTGAAAACGTACTAATGTCTTATTTTTGTTTGACTCCACAGTTTCCTTGCACACCACAGGAATGGCAGACTGTGGCTGATCAATTTGCCCAGCGGTGGACTTCCCCAACTGTGGAGGGGCAATTGATGGCAAGCACGTCCACATAGTGGTGCCCCCCCCCCCCGTTTGGGGTCATACTATTTTAATTATAAAAGGTTTTAATAGTATAGTGTTAATGGCGGTGGTGTCGGCACGGTATGAGTTCCTGTATGTGGACGTGGGCAAGAACGGCCGCATGTCCGATGGCGGAGTGTTCGCTCAGACGGAGTTTGCTCATCGTCTGCCCTCTGGGGGTCTTGCACTGCCTCCCGATGCAGACAATGTGGATGGACTACTGTTTGTTTTTATCGCGGATGAAGCCTTTGGACTGGGACCACACCTGATGCGGCCATTTCCCCAACGCACCCTCACCCCGGAGAGGAGGGTTTTTAATTACCGGCTGGCCAGAGCCCAGAGAGTTGTGGAGAATGCCTTTGGGATAATGGCCAGCCGATTCCGCCTGTTTCAGACAGCAATCCATATGGCGGAATACAAGCTCAACCACATCGTTTACTGCTGCTGCATATTGCACAACTTTCTGAGACATTTTTCTGCGACATATGTGTCAACAGTTGGGCCTGAGGCCGGTCCATCAGAGATGAACATTATGACCGGCCTGGACACTGCCCGTACTGGCTTGGCCCCCCAAAGTGCCCGGGGAAGTACGTGATAAATACGTTGAGTACTTCACGGGTAGGGGGGCCATCGCAATGCCAGACCATATCTGACCTTTGGGTTTTGAAAATAAAATCTAATTATTTATTTTAAATTCTGGTTTGTCATTCTTGTTTTTTTTAATTATGTGTCTCCCAGGTTCTTGTAGTGCCAAGTGTATTTGTCCTTAGTAAATAGCCACAATTGTCACTATAATAAACATGGATTTATCATTTTCAGGACTGCTATTGAGCATATAAAGAACAAGCCACACCTTTTTGAGTGTCCCAGAAACTTTTTACTCTGTGCACTACATTTTTTTTGGTTTTTAGAGAAATACAATGTAGAAAGTTTTACCTCCCCAAAAGTTTTTTTTTTTTTTTTGGAGATTTGTTTTGCAGAAACATGCATGGGTCAAAATAGTGAACATTAAAAAAAAAAAAGGAAATATAAAAATTCAAACTGAAAAAGAGAAACCTGAGATGGGGTGATGTCACCCCTGATCCATCCCAAATGTGAAGATCCCCACTTTATTTTTGTGCCTCAAATGGGTATTTTCTACATGATCCCATGGCTAAAGTAAACATGTGCTATCTGCCATCATGGGGGATCAATGGACGTGCTTTGGCTGTGCAAACCCTTCCTCTCACCTACTTGAGTAGGGAGGAAGAGGTTGCACCCCCAAAACAGAGACATAGATATCCTGTGACGGCAGATAGCACATGTTGACTCACTGTGTGCATCTTCACATTTGGACTGGTGGGAATACCAGTGCAAATTTGTCAGGCGAAAAAAACGAACAAAAAAAAAACAGGGGTGGGCGGTCAGACTATTCGCCCCAAAATATCTATAATGTTTTTATATTTTTGCTCAATCACATTCATTCTATTCCTCATAATGTCCATTTCGCTACTACATTCTATTATTTCTTGAATAATTATTTTGGCACTAGCACTTGAGAATGGAGGATTTGTTTAAAAAAAGGATTTTTGTTTAACCACCCAAAATGAATATGAAAGAATGGGAAGGACACGTATACTGGGAGTGAAAGGAATATGATCGATGTGTTTCTATGGTGGTATTTACCTAATAAGGTATGTTTGCCATATTCTAAGCAAAATGAATGGAGTATAAAGGTTGTGAGAAAAATAATGAAGGTGATGTGCACTATGAATAGGATGGTGGAGGACAAAAACGAATGTCAAAAAAATAAAAGTGGAAAAAAGGTGAAATGAAACGTCAGCAGTGTGAAAATTGATGATAGTGATGTGGTGTATGATGTGTGTGAAAAAGTGATGTAGTGTATACGTGTTGGGACTGTACTTAATGTGTATACACAATAAATTTTTAACATGCATTATTGTAAATCATTTTCGGAATTTTGCTGCAAAAAAACCCTTGGGGAAACTTCCTATTCTTCTGTTAATTTTCGGGGTGCGCAGCGCCTTTCACTCCCAGTATATGTGTCCTTCCCATTCTGTCATATTTATTTTGGGTGGTTAAACACCCCATCCCCACCCCGTCGCACACGCTTGGTGGCGCCCTACTTTTGGGTGTCAAATGTCCAGGAGGCTGCTGATTCCCCTTGAGATGCTAGTGATGGAACTCCGGTTAGAAACCATGGTTCTAACACACAGTTGACTGGTAATCATACACTCTATATTTTTTACCATTGGGCCTATACCCATGTAGAGAATTGAAATCTAATACATATATTTCCCATAGCAAACCACCCATCCTCTGAAGAGATCCATTGGGATCGAAACTCGTCAGGAATATATACAGATGCATGTGAAATGTAAAACTGTATGGCAATGTTGTGTCTTAAATCTGTGTGGTTATTATATACATGTTTTTACCGGAGTATATACGTGTTGGGACTGTACTTAATGTGTATACACAATACATTTTTAACATGCATTATTGTAAATCATTTTCGGAATTTTGCTGCAAAAAACCCCTTGGGGAAACAAAATATCTAACTATGTGCCTTTTTTCTACACAGGATGAGGCCAGCCAGGAGGAAGAGGCTCAGGAATGTGGCAGGCAGGAGGAGGCAGGGCCAAGTGGCATGCAGCAGGTCCCCAGGCCTAGTGGCAGCACAGTGTCACAAGTGGCTCCCCTCCACGTCAGACCGAAAAAACATCGGCGGATGACACTGGTGGAGGAGGAGTCACTCAAGATTAGCCGTGACGCTGCTGCCATCATGAGGGCCCCCCTCAACCCTGTTGAGGGGTTTAGTACCTACCTCGCGGACAAATTAGTGCAAATGGAGGCAGGACAACGTGCCCTCTGCGAGCACATTATATACATGGCCGTACACATGGGGAGGAGGGGGCAGCTGACTGAGGCCACCCATCTCTCGCATCAGGTCAATCCTTCTCCTCCTTCTCCTCCTCCTCCTGCCACATTACCACCCACAGTGGTCCGGCCTGCAAGGGTGCGTGGATGGGGCCTTGGAGGGAACGCTGCAGAGAGGCGTGGAGGGAACACTGCAGGGAAGCGTGGAGGGAAGTGCACAGGGAAGAGCAGAAGGTGATTCCCTGGCTTCGAGCTGCTCTTCCAGAAGTTGCAGTTTGTAGGAGTACCACAGCTTGGGATGATGTATGTCATTGGCTGCTGCTCCTGATTTCATGCTGTTGTTTATCTTATTGTTCATCATAGTCAGGTCTGCCTTTTGGGGTCCAATGTCTTCATATTTTCCGCTAATTTTCCAATTGTTGCCCTTCGTTTTTATTTATATATTTTGACAGAATAAATGGAGATTTGATTTCAGCCAAAATACTTGCCTGATGTGTTTTTATTGGGAATAGCAATAACATTTCCTAAATACAATGTGGAATTAATAACAAGGGACACCAACCTCCAAGAGGGAAAACTAAAATAAACATATGTTGTTGTGAGAAATTGACACCCAAAAAAAAAAAAACAACAGGAAAAAAAAAAAAAAAACGATTCTAAATTTTTGAGTAAATTTGTGAGGTCTGGCTTTAAGAATAAATCAAATTATTCAGAAGATCACAAGAAACAAGAAAGACATAAGTTTGTCAGAACTCGGGATAAAGATCTGCAGCAAAAAAGACATTTTAAAGACCGTTATAAAGCAAAAAACAATGCGCTGCATTAAACGAGGCAATAACTTGCAGAATGACGAATGTGCTTTCTCCATTAGGAACGCTAGTTTTACCAGAACGAACGCTCCCGTCTCCTAATTCAGTCTGAGCATGCGTGGGTTTTTTATCCGATGGACTTGCCGATAGACGATCGGAATTTTCTATCGGTTTTTGATCCATCGGAAAATTTTAAAACATGTTCTCTTTTTTAAAACCGGTGGAAAAAAGACCGATGGGTCCCATACACGATCGGTTTGTCCGATGAAAAAAATCCATCGGACGGTTTTCATCGGTAAAACCGATCGTGTGTACAGGGCTTAAGTGTGTGTGACTCTGCAGTGGGGTCCACATAGTGAGAACCCGGAAGGAGGTCTGTCTTGTCTGGGAACACCAGGAGGAGTTGTTTTCCCAAGGCATCCTGAGAGATCTAATCACAGGCGTGTGGGACTCTGTAGTGGGGTCAACTTTTGGAGGTGAGCAGGCATTCCAGCTAGAGGTGGTGGTCACTGAAGTCACTGGAAATTTATGAACTGTCACTGAAAGTTGGAACAGTGGAATTTTGTTATATTTGGACTTGTTTTATTTGTTTTTGGTTGCGCTACACTATATTTTGTTTTGTTTGACATAACATGCACGGCCCAGCGTGAACGACCCTAACACACACCTCATTTTGCTGGAGATTGCATTTTGTAAGGGAAAATTACATTACTTTCTGCACCTCCTTCATCAGAACAGAGGAGGAGGTTTCTGCAGGATAGTTGGTTTTTGATACAACCACAGGGAAAAAATGTTTTCCAGGTATGCATGCATTCATTTTCCCTATCTATTTCACATGGATTTTGGGAAAATTTTGAAAAGTATAGCCTATTTGCTTTAAAGTGGTTGTAAACCCACTAACTTTTTTTTTTTTTTTTGCCAACCTGCAAGAGAAAAGCATAATGAGCTAGTATGACTAGCATACTAGCTCATTATGTACCACTTACCTTAGATCTGGGCCCCCAAAGCAGTCCGCGTCCCTCTGTCCAGACGCAGACATCACTGCGGCGATAGCCGGAATGTTACTTCCGGGTATTGCCGCACCAGCCAATCACAGCGCCGCTCCGGAGCTGTGATTGGCCGGAGCGGCGAAGACGTGACTCCGCGCATGCGCGCGGGAGCCGTCACATTCGGCTACGCCCAGCGATTGCTGGGAAGTAGCCGATTTTGTGAATGGGATTAACCCCATGAATGCGCCGTTGTCTACGTAGACAGCGGTGCCTGTCTTTTTAGTAAATATCTCCTAAACCGTGTAGGTTTAGGAAATATTTCTTGCACCTACAGGTAAGCCTTAATCTAGGCTTACCTGTAGGTGCAAGTTGAAAAAGTGGGTTTACAACCACTTTAAGGGCTAGTTCACCTTGCACATAAGTGTAATTTCACCTTTTTTTCAGTAAATGAAAAGGTGAACTAACACCCATACACGCTCCCAACCCCACCCCAGTCCCGACAGTACTTGCTGTCATGGGTGATTAGCTGTCACTGCCCACACCGTCAATGCAGCAGCCCGGGGATTTGAAAGCCCTGCACTTCTTCCTTGTCTTCCCTTAGGGCTTCCAGGATGCATCCGATCAATTCTGATTTGTCAAAGTCAGAATCGCTCTGATCTGTCCCATAGTTCCGAAGTCTATAGTCTATCTCAGGAGTGAGCAAGAGGGGGTGACTATGTTCCTACTTACAGTAGGACTATGGGAATGAACATAGCCACCTTCTAACAAGAAGTCAAAGGGTGGGAAAAAAAATTATTTGGAGGGGGTTGAGAGCAAAAGAAGGGACTTTTTTTGGGGGGCTTAAGAATACATACTTAAAGCGGTGTTTCAGCTGAAAATGTTTTTTTTTAAAAGTCAGCAGTTACAAACACTTACCTGTCCAGGGAGCCCACAATGTCAGCTGCCCGAGGCCGATCCGTCCATGGGATTGGGTCCCGGCGCCGCAAATTCGAACGAAGGGAAAGAGGCATTGGAGCCTTGAGGCTTCACTGCCCGTTTCCTACTGCGCATTGCGCGAGTCGCGCAGCGCTTTGTGAATGGCCTGACTGTCTTCTGGGACACACACAGGTCCCAGAAGACAGCACGCCCCATTCCCCAGAAGACAACGCGAGGACAAGAAGAAAGAGCGCCGCGGTATAGGAACTGGCAGATTAGGATTTATTTTTTATGTTTTTTTATGTATTTTAGGGAGCCCGTTTATGTGATTTTATTTTTTAGGGTGGACCTCCGCTTTAAATATAATTTGTTTTTATATAAAAACTAGTGCAGCGCTCAAACTCAAGGGTTGCTAGAGGCAACTCTAATGTGTAAATAACTGATAAACCACTCTAAATTAGTGATGAATTAAATAAAGTTCATGGATGGTCCATTCCAATGGATAATTTCACATATGAGATGACCTCCATGAAGACTGGAAAACGTGACCCCTCGGGGTTAAATAAAGTGATTCAAAAGAGTCCAAACAGCATGTGTGTAGTGAAAATGAATGTCTTTTCATGGACAACACCGCCACCGCATGAACGACTGGAAAGTCTCAATATATCAGATGGAAATTGACAGTAAGACACAAAGGGTAAGGTTGGATACTCTTACCGGACACGGTGGACCCATCTGTCATATGACAGTGGGTCAAACGAGCTTGATGGTCGCCGTGACCAGAAGTGAAGGGAACTGGATATCCAGGATACCTCGAACCGACTCCCACAGGGTAGCAGATGACTAACTCACTCGATGAAAACTCCTCCAGTCGTACAGGCTCCAAAACAGTCCAAGATGGACACAAGGGTAAAAAGAAAGAAAAAACTCCAGATGGTGCAGGTCAATATAACCATGAACGGTTTATTGAATAAATTTTGTCTTGTATAAATATAGACAAAAATAAAAGGTGATCACAAAATAAAATATTAAAAGCAATGTGGGGTACAGCATAAGCAAGCCCTACGCGTTTCGACTACAAAAGTCTTCAACAGGGGCATAGTGCTGTACCCCCCACATTGCTGACATTAAATAAGGTCTGAAGTGAATCTGACTCGCCCTAAAAGGGGCGGAGTCAAAACCGGAAGTAATAAACTATTCCACCACACCAGACTGACATCAATAAAAGATATAACCTAAACTGAAAAATCATTACATTCAAATAATGTAAATAAAAATAAAATAACAATATGTAATCCTAGTATAAAGATATACAGCCTAAATAACATATGAATCACATAAAAACATATATTTCAAATTTTCCCGCCAAAGATTATACACCAATCACATTTGGAGACAGATGAAACCTTCTGTGCTGGTAGCTACATGTTAGTGTCCCCACCTAAACTTACCGCCAGTAGAGGGCGCCTAATTGTCCTGCTGTATAATAGCAGGTACACAAAGTTGGTCATCTTGCAGCAACATCCCTCAGATGTTGCTGCAATGTCAATTGGGGACACCATTGTAGCGTGGCACCCAAGAGCATCATCACAACGAACCACCTGGGGGGTACAGCACTATGCCCCTGTTGAAGACTTTTGTAGTCGAAACGCGTAGGGATTGCTTATGCTGTACCCCACATTGCTTTTAATATTTTATTTTGTGATCACCTTTTATTTTTGTCTATATTTATACAAGACAAAATTTATTCAATAAACCGTTCATGGTTATATTGACCTGCACCATCTGGAGTTTTTTCTTTCTTTTTTACCCTTGTGTCCATCTTGGACTGTTTTGGAGCCTGTACGACCGGAGGAGTTTCCATCGAGTGAGTTAGTCATCTGCTACCCCGTGGGAGTCGGTTCGAGGTATCCTGGATATCCAGTTCCCTTCACTTCTGGTCACGGCGACCATCAAGCTTGTTTGACCCACTGTCATATGACAGGTGGGTCCACCGTGTCCGGTAAGAGTATCCAACCTTACCCTTTGTGCCTTACTGTCAATTTCCATCTGATATATTGAGACCTTCCAGTCGGTTATGCGGTGGCGGTGTTGTCCATGAAAAGACATTCATTTTCACTACACACATGCTGTTTGGACTCTTTTGAATCACTTTATTTAACCCCGAGGGGTCACGTTTTACAGTCTTCATGGAGGTCATCTCATATGTGAAATTATCCATTGGAATGGACCATCCATGAACTTTATTTAATTCATCACTAATTTAGAGTGGTTTATCAGTTATTTACACATTAGAGTTGCCTCTAGCAACCCTTGAGTTTGAGCGCTGCACTATTTTTTATATATCTGTTTATACTTTGTTTGTTTGAGTGCCAGCAGCTTTGTTGTATACATTGGTTTAGCGCAGTTTTTTTCACTATATAATTTGTTTTTAAACCAGAGTTTAGTGTCACTTAAATTGGACTTTTAGTCAGAAAATTAAGTCTTGCTAGATCACTTCAGGATGACACCTTTTCCAGTTATAGCTTTGTAAAACATTAAAACTAAGGGCCTATACTGTTTAAATCCAGTAATGTAATGTTTCACCCTGCTCTGCACATGCTCAGTTGCTCTCCATTTTTGGCATTGTGCCGAAAATCAGAGTCACTATTGGCTGATCTGTTGACAACCTGCTGCTCAGGGGCTTTGGGCTTATCAAAATGGCAGCCTCCAGCAAGAAGGAAGAGGAACAATGCTGGAGGCAATTCACAGCACACTAATTTTGGTATCATAATTATTTGTATGAAATGTATGTTCCTTGCTAGTTATTTTTTATCAACTTGTGGTAGGTAAAGTTACGAATTTATTAGAGGTAATAAACATTCTAGTACACGTTTTTATTTTCACCCAATTTCGGTGGTCCTTGAACTAAAAACCTCGTACCTCGTATCATACTATTTTTAATGTATTATCTTTTTTTCCTCAAATAAATGCACCTCCTATTCTTTCACTCAAACTTCTGCGTTCTTGCAGAAATTAGCCCAAGGCTTTTGTAAGCAGCAGCAACAGCTGACTGCTGTGTTCACCCCACTCATACAGCACTGCTCATTGGAAATTTGGCATCCCATCCAAACCTCTGGGCATACAGTAGGAACAGTTGTAAGATAGGCACTCAGCAGTCATTGCAGTAGATATAAATAACAGGGAAAAAGGTTAACTGAAAGATATTCAGGTTTCAAATGTCAACTTTATAGATTGGATGGTATGCTGATTTTAAGAGATGTCAGACGTTTTAAATAAATGCAGTATTTAGTATTTTTCTTCTGCTCAGTCAGAAGAGAGGCTTGATTCCCTTCTCATGTGTATACATTTCCATCTCATTTATCTCTGAATAATGAGTCAAGCACAGTGTTCCCCTCTATCTACAGATTTTTAATTTTTTTTTGTCTTCTTTCATATACCCTTACATGTACAGTAGTAGTACCTTGGATTATGAGCACAATTCGTTCCAGAAGTATGCTTATAATCCAAAGTACTCGTATAGCAAAGCCGAGTTTCCCCATAGGAATCAATGGAAACTCAGATAATGCGTTCCAGTGCTACTGCTAAAGTAGTGAATAAAAATAGTGTGGCGCTCAAAACAATAAAAATAAGTAAATGGCTACTTAAAGCAATGAAAACAACAGTGCTCTAATAACACAATTATACATGTGAGTCCGCTACAAGGGTATTCAGATGAATTGTCCTCTTTGCGAACTGTGTGATATACCGTGAAGGTACAACGTGAAATTGGAATAAAGTCCTAAATAACAAAAATATATGTGATCATGGATGTCTTTCAATGGATGACCTTCCCACAATGCAGACTGACAAAGGGACTTCAATGTAGAAGATGAATCAAGCAAGGAGAAGACACTAGTTGTTATAGATGGGTACTCTTACCGCTGATGGTGGACCCACCTACCGTACGGCAGTGGGTCTTGCAGGCTTAATGGTCACCAAGACCAAACGGGATATAGCTGGATGTCCTGGGTCCTCACTTGAACTCCAACCGGATGATGAAAAGGTAACTCAAACGATGGATGGTTCTCACATGGGCCAGGTTCCACAGCAATCCGCGAAAAATATATAAAGATGGAAGAAAACCAAAAAGACTCCAGATGGTGCAGGTCAATAAAAACCGATTGCCGGAATTTTATTAAATAAAAAAATGTTGTCCAACAATCATGCAGACAAATAAAAAGTGATCACGAAATAAAAATATATTCAAAGCAATATGGGGTGCAGCGTCAGCAGGTCCTACGCGTTTCGACTACTACAGTCTTCAACAGGGGCATGTATTACACAGGTATCTGCTCCCTCCTCCCCCCTGAAAGGTGCCAAATGTGACACCGGGGGGAGGGAGGAATCCAAAAAGCGGAAGTTCAATTTTTGGGTGGAACTCCGCTTTAAGTGCAAAATAGAGGTATAAACCTATTGAGAACAAATTCTTCAGGAATTATCTGGTAATACAATGCAAAAAGCAAATGTATATAATGATCTAGAGTGGTCAATCAGAAATTTTTTAGAGGACAATGTAACGCTTCCCAGCCATCTAACCTAAAGTGTATCTAAAGCTATTTTTTTCTTTTTTTTTGGATAGGGTGGAGAATGATGAATGAATAAAACCCCTTTCAGGCTTTTTACCATCTGTGTTGTATTGGAAAGATTCACTTCCTGTCTTGTAAACATAAAAGAAATTGAGAGAAAATCTAACAGAAGTAAGAAGTGCCTCTCAGGCCAGGTTCACACCTAAGCGAATAGTTTGCGGCTTACACCGCATCCAATTCGCATAACATTTTAAAATACATTTATTTCGTTGAGGCTGGTTCACATATGTGCAATGCATTCGCACTGCGCATTTCCCAAAACATTTCTAGGCATTGCGGTGCAAATTTTCTGCACATTATGTTCTATGGGAACGCATCTGATTCACAGATGTGTTCCGTTTTGAACAGGAATTCTCTCCCTGCTCACTACACTTCCCCCTTCTCCCTCCCCTCTCCCAGGTCAGCAAATTTGCAGCTACAACGCACAGGAACCGCTCTGTTTCTCTTTGCAGAGATAACAGAGCTGGAACTGGCACCGCACAAGTGTGAATCCAGCCTTAGACAGTTGTCACCAAAACAATAGTACTCATTTGTACTATTCCCCTTGTGGCAGTGTGAGGGCCTACCACTGTGAAAATGTAGGAGAAAGTGACACAGGGTTTGTACATATGCATTGTTCAGAGCTCCAGATTGTCAGTTCTTAGTAGAGAAAGGTGTTTTTTTTTTAACCTTTCTCTGGGTTTTGTAGTTTCCAAATCAGGGAGGGGCTGGAGCTTGGAGTAAATATGGGCCTGCCAGTCGACCCCAAAAGAACACTTCTGGGGTAATCTGAACTCACTGGAAAGCACTAAATTGAGCTAATAACCCCAAACTATCACACCCTCTATTCCTATTTTGATGAAAACTCAAAATTATGGATTTTCCCTCACTTTTAGTCCTGGTGTCAAAGGTCATCTGGACATGTTTAGAGAGAAAAGCCTTGTACACACGACCGAGTTTCCCGTCAAAAAACGACTGCCGAGAGCTTTCTTGCCGAGAAAACTGTTCGTGTGTATGGTTTCTCGTCGAGAAAACTGCCGGGAATCTCAATGAGAAAAATAGAGAACCTGCTCTCTATTTTCTCGTCAGGATCTCGTTTTTTCTCGTCGGCCTGTTTTGCGACGAGTAAACCGGTCGTGTGTATGCTTTTCCGAGTCTTAAAAAATCATGCATGCTCAGAATCAAGTATGAGACGGGAGCGCTCCTTCTGGTAAAACTAGCGTTCGTAATGGAGATAGCACATTCGTCATGCTGAACTGAAAAGCACAAGGCTGAAAAGCGCGAATCGTCTCTCACCAAATTTTTTACTAACACGCGATAACACAATATCAGCAAAAGCAGCCATTGGACACCATTGGAATCGAACTTCCCCTTTATACTGCCGTCGTACGTGCTGTACGTGACCTCGCAGAACAACAATGAGATTTGGAATTGACAGTGTGTATGCAAGGAAAGCTTGACAAGAAGCTCTTCAAACTTGACAAGAATCTCGTCGAGAAAATCGACGGGTTTTTTACGACGAGAAACTCGGTCGTGTGTATGAGGCTTAACTCTCCCTAATGGGAACACAGACAGACATAAAAACAAATATAGTTCACTACTCTATCCAAAACTATTTAAAAAAAGCAGTTGTATACCCGCGCATGCAAAAAAAAAAAAAACAAACAAAAAAAAAAAAAACCCCTGTAAGGCAAAGGCATAATGAGCTAGTATGCACCGCATACTAGCTCATTATGAAATACTCAGCTTAGAACAAGGTCCCCATATCGCATCCCTGTCCATGCCGAGGGAGCTGACATTTTGCCCTCTACGTTTCTTCGGTTTAAAAATTAAAAAAAGGGTATACAACTGCTTTAATCTGAGCTGGACCTTCTTTCCTTCCTGGTGCTTACTTTCCGCTCTGATTTATACCACCACTGTTTACAGCCCCTGTGATGAAATTGTCTTTTGTTCATTTCCTATGAATCCTCAGTGCTCATCAATGCAGTACACAACACACCTGACCCTTCAACACACCACAACTAATAGCTGTGAATACACACGTTGAAGTGCACTGTAACTTCCAAAAATGGTACAAGTATTTGGTGTCTTGAATCTTGTAAGGACCTATAGTGAAAGAATGGGCTTTGTAGTATGTAGGTGGGGCCCAGGGCAGGGATAAGAAGTGTACAGAAGGGGCGGCTGCCCAGGGCACTGTGGTATCATGTGAGGTGGGGGGCACCACAGGGAGGTTGGGGGGAGGAAATAAGAATTGTTCTAGGAGGGGAAATTTGGGGAGTCTGTGCTAGAAAGGGTAATATGGTGGGGGAAGGGGATGATTGCGGTAATTGTGGTGGGGGGGGGAATTTGGGGGAGATTTGAGCTGAGATTGGGGAGAATTTGTACTGGGGGGGGGATTTGGAGTGAGGGGAGAGGATTTGTGCTCAGAGGTGAAATTTGAGGGGTAGAGATTTTGTGCTAGAAGGGGGGGAATTATTTTTTTTGGGGTGTGGAATTGGATTTTTGCTGGGGGGGGGGGGCAAAGGTTTGTGTTGGGAAGAGGATTTTAGTAGGAGGATAATTTATTAGCAGATTAGTGCTCAATTTTTTATTTTTTTTGAAGGTGGGGGGTGGATTTTGCTGACACATAATGCTCATACATCTTGGGGGAAGGGGCACAATTTGCCATTTTCACCCTGGTCTTTAGATGATCTACATCTGTCTTTATTGTTACTTCTATCGTCCTACTATACAGCAGGTGCTCTATCCCTAGCTTATTCCCACACTGCGGGCAGAATAAATCACACAGAATCTTTTTCTGTGTCAAGATGGCAGCCCAAATCTCACAGGATTTCGGCATCCAATATACAGTTAGGTCCATATATATTTGGAGACAGGCACAATTTTTGTCTTTTTTAGTAGCATTCTTTGGATGGATGAAACTATGATTAATCTGTACCAGAATGACGGGAAGAAAAAAGTGTGGAGGTTTGTAACAGCTCATGATCCAAAGCACATAACATCATCTGTAAAACATGGTGGAGGCAATGTGATGGCATGGGCATGCATGGCTTCCAGTGGCACTGGGTCATTGGTGTTTATTGATGATGTGAGAAAAGACAGAAGCAGCCGGATGAATTCTGCAGTGTTTAGAGATATACTGTCACCCCAGATGCAGCCAAATGCAGCAAAGTTGTGTAGCACCGGCCCAAAATGGTCCACGCTATGTTTAAATTTAGGGGATAGTCTGAGCCAATAGTTGGGCTCAGACTTGCTGATTTCTTTACATTTTGCTTCTGTTCTGGTTGTGATACTGCCTGGCAGTTATTTTCCCTGTTCGCTCGTAGGTGGCACTGCCACTGCTGGCCCATGTTGGAAAACAGGTGTATCACAGCAGTATTGGGTGTCCCTTCTCGGCAGCCGTGCAGTGGGGGTGGTTGACCCACTGTGCATGCTGGGGAGGGGTACATAAGTGGCAGACGCCATTGGAAAGGGAGTTCCTGGTGCGCCTCGTGGCCCTCATGGCACGGGGTGCGTGTGTATGTTCTAGCCATAGGCACCTTCAGCCCGAGGCTACATCTCTGCTCGCTAGGCCCGGCTCTGCTGGTTCGGGCCTACATTTTAAAAAGGTATCCCAAGCTGTCCATCCATGGGAAAGAGGCTCTTGAGGAGGGGAGCCAGGGGAGGACCTGCCCCGGAGGAGACTGGCAAGGCGCCGATGTCTCGGGAGAGGCCTGGCAACTCATTCAAGGAGGGATACACTCAAAAGCTCTATTATTGCTTGGCTTGAGGTTCGGGACTTTAAAATCCTGTAGCAGAGGATTCCCGGACGCATCCTAAAGTTCACCAGGTCTGTGGCAGAGACCCAAGTTCACCAGGTCTGTGGCAGAGACCCAAGTTCATCAGGTCTGTGGCAGAGACCCAAGTTCACCAGGTCTGTGGTAGAGACCCAAGTTTACCGATAGCAGTTTGTGGCAGAAACTGTCTAAAATCTGATCACTGCATTATTCCGGTTGCTAGGACCGTGAGAGGGGACTATCCGGGTGAGCAATACCCACTCAGGCTTGAGTGATGAATATACTGACTGTTTGCATCTATTGTACCGCGTGCCTGAACCTTCCCCTACTTCTCTCGTTTCACACTTTCTCTCAAGTTCTGCAGCATAAAGAAAATAAAGCCTTATTGTTGAGGTTTTACATCTTTGTGGACATTGACTTTTCTGAAGCTCTTTACCCTGACAACGGAAGCCATGGAGGTAGTTTGCATGACCCAAAATTAATCAGCAGCTCCTTCAAGGGTCAGTGCTACAGTTGATTGGACGACGCTTCACAGTATAGATGGACAATGATCCAAAACACACTGCAAAAGCAACCCAGGAGCTTTTGAAGGAAAATAAGTGGAATATTCTGCAATGGCCGAGTCATTCACCTGATCTCAACCTAATTGAGCATGCATTTCACTTGTTGAAGGCAAACACTAAAGGCAGAAATACCCACAAACAAAGAACAACTGAAAACAGCTGCAGTTAGAGTCTGGCAAAGCATCAGAAAGGAGGAAACACAGTCTTTGTTAACCAGTTGGAGCCCCGGCCATAGTCGAATGACGGCCTCAAGGTGGCTCTTAAAATCCGGGAGGACGTCAATAGACGTCCTCGGCTGCACCTGCCACTGGGGGGCGCGCGAGCGCTGCCGGCGGCGCGCACGCCCACCCGGCGCGTCACTGACATGCCGATGCGCGTGCCTAGCGGCCGCGATGTCCGCCAAGCACCCGCGATCGGCCGGTAAACAGACAAGGACATGGATCTGTGTGTGTAAACACACAGATCCATGTCCTGTCAGGGAGAGAGGAGACCGATGCTGTGTCCCTTGTACATAGGGACACAGATCGGTCACCTCCCCCAGTCACTCCCCTCCCCCCACAATAGCAATCACTCCCAGGGCACACATTTAACCCCTTCCTCGCCCCCTAGTGGTTAACCCCTTCCCTGCCAGTGTCATTTTTACAGTAACCAGTGCATTTTTATAGCACTGATCGCTGTATCAATGACAATGGTCCCAAAATGGTGTCAAAAGTGTCCGATGTGTCCGCCATAATGTCGCAGTCACAATAAAAATCGCTGATCGCCGCCATTACTAGTAAAAAAAAAAAAATATTAATAAAAATGCTATAAAACTATCCCCTATTTTGTAGACGCTATAACTTTTGCGCAAACCAATCAAACGCTTATTGAGATTTTTTTTTTTACCAAAAATATGTAGAAGAATACGTATCGGACTAAACTGAGAAAATTATTTTTTTTTTTTTAAATTGGGATATTTATTATAGCAAAAAGTAATAAATATTGTGTTTTTTTTCAAAATCGTCGCTCTTTTTTTGTTTATAGCGCAAAAAATAAAAACCGCAGAGGTGATCAAATACCACCAAAAGAAAGCTCTATTTGTGGGGAAAAAAGGACGTCAATTTTGTTTGAGAGCCACGTCGCACGACCGCGCAATTGTCATTCAAAGCGACGCAGTGCCGAAAGCTGAAATTTCGCCTGGGCAGGAAGGGGGTTTATGTGCCCAGTAAGCAAGGGGTTATTGTCCATGGGTTCCAGACTTTAGGCAGTCATTGCCAGTAAAGAATTCTCAACAAAATATAAAAAAATGCTATGTGCCTGTGTCCAAATATATATGGACTTAACTGTAATATGCCTGGAGCCCATAGCAGGGGACAAATTAACCCCTTCCTTACTGGGCACATATACCCCCTTCCTGCCCAGGCGAAATTTCAGCTTTCAGCACTGTCACGCTTTGAATGACAGTTGCGCGGTCATGCGACGTGGCTCCCAAACAAAACTGACGTTCTTTTTTTCGCACAAATAGAGCTTTCTTTTGGTGGTATTTGATCACCTCAGCGGTTTTAATTTTTTGCGCTATCAACAAAAATAGAGCGACAATTTTGAAAAAAAAGCAATATTTTTAGATTTTTGCTATAATAAATATCCCAATTTTTTTTAAAAAAAATATGTTTTCCTCAGTTTAGGCCGATACGTATTCTTCTACATATTTTTGGTAAAAAAAAATCGCAATCGGCGTTTATTGATTGGTTTGCGCAAAAGTTATAGCGTTTACAAAATAGGGGGTAGTTTTAGGGCATTTTTATATATATATTTTTTTTTTATTAGTAATGGCGGCGATCAGTGATTTTTTTTGTGACTGCGACATTATGGCGGACACATCGGACACTTTTGACACTATTTTGGGACCATTCACATTTATACAGCGAACAGTGCTATAAATATGCACTGATTACTGTATAAATGTGACTGGCAGGGAAGGGGTTAACACTAGGGGCGAGGAAGGGGTTAAATGTGTTCCCTGGAGTGATTGTTACTGTGTGGGGGAGGGGAGTGACTGGGGGAGGTGACCAATCTGTGTCCCTATGTACAAGGGACACAGCATCGGTCCCCTCTCCCTGACAGGACATGGATCTCTGTGTTTACACACAGAGATCCACGTCCTGCCTCTGTAACAGCCGATCGCGGGTGCATGGCGGACATTGCGGCCGCCAGGCACGCGCATCGGCATTGCAGTGACGGGCCGGGCACGTGCGCGCGCCGCCAGCGGCGCTCGCGCGCCCCCAGTGGCCAAATTAGAGGAGGCCGTTGTTATACGGCCTCCCAGCAATTGACAACCACCTTGCGGCCATATATACTCGTACGGCGGGCCCGAGGTGGTTAATCCTCAGTTGTCGACTGCCACCCTAAAGGAATGGCACAGTGTTACTTTCAGGTTAGCAGATGTACTGCAGCCCAACACCTGCCCACAAGTAAGCATTAAGGATAATGCCTATAGCTACAAACAAAGAAGTTAGAAAAGTTTACATCCTATCCAAACCCATGAGCATGGAGAAAACGGAAAATTTATTACCAAATACTTACCGTAATTTTCCTTTCCTGATAGACTCCATGGCAGACTACATGTGAGTTAACCCCACCTCCTCTCCACAGCTATAGGACCCCTTACCCAGCTCACCTCTACAGACAGGTGTTCTGTAATTAGCCGACTCAAATTTCAACTCTCATATTTTTATTCATGGGTGGGAACTCCGTCTGCCATGGAGTCTATCAGGAAAGAAAAATTACGGTAAGTATTTGGTAATAAATTTTCCGTTTTCCTGACAGACTCCATGGCAGACTACGTGTGGGAAATAACTAGCCAATCCACACGGGAGGGTATGCTGAACAAAAAATATTTTAATCTTTCCTGTCAACTGACAGGATTTTTCGACCAAAATTAACAGAGGAAAGGGAAGCAGGCTCAATACAATAATGAGACATAAATGTATTAATAGAGGACCACGAAGCTGCCTTGCATATCACTTCAGGAGCCACGTGTCGAGCTGCTGCCCATGAGGCTGCCATGCCTCTGGTGGAATGAGCCGTCACCGCCTCTGGAGGAGCCAAGCCCTTTGCCCTGTAGGCCTGTTGAATTGATTGAACGATCCAGGCGGCTATCGTTGTGGAGGAAGCCCTCTTTCCTTTGTTGCTACCAGTGTGTAACAAGAACAGGTAGTTTGAGCTTCTAAAAGATGAAGTGACTCGCAAATATTCCTTCAGAGTCTTGCCTACATCCAAGGGATGAGCGTCTGCTCATGCTCATGCTCTGCTGGGGTTTTTTGCCTTCCTTTGGATCAACTGTGGGTATAGAATTGGGTATATGGGATTGTACGATATTTTGTATTTTTTTATTTTTTATTTTTTATGGTTGAACTGGATGGACTTTGTCTTTTTTTCAACCTGACTAACTATGTAACTATGCTGATTCCGGAGAATTGAAAGTAGGAAGGACTATTTCCTGATTCTCGTGGAAAACTGACGTGACTTTGGGCTTAGACCCAAGCATGGGAATAAGGACCACTCGGTCCGGGAAGAAAGTCAAAAAGGGCTCTTGACAACTCAGGAAGCTTATTTCCGAAACCCTTTTGGCTGAAGTAATGGCCACTAGAAAAGCCAGCTTAATTGATAAGTCCTTAATGGAAAGATCCTTGTTGTTTAGTGCTGAAAGAGCATCAAGGACGAGCGGAAGATCCTATTTGGGGAATCTGGGTTTCCTCTGAGGCCTGATTCTTGAGGCCCCCCGAAAGAACTGTTGAACCAGGGGATGAGTTGCCCACGATGTTCCTGAAAATGCTGATAAGGCTGAAACTTGTACCCTGAGGGAACTGATCGACAAAGGAAGATCCAAGCCTGATTGGAGAAAACTCCAAACGTCTTGAACTCCAGGATTTCTAAAAGATTTTCCAGCAGAAGTCATGAAGCTGACAAACCTGGTCCAGATTCTGTTGTGGGTTTTGTTTGTGTTAGGCTTTCTGGAGCTCATAAGGGTAGAGATTACCCCTGAAGCACACCCGAGAGACTCTAGCCTCTCCCTCTCAAGAACCAGACCATCAGTCTTAGTATTGCTGGACAGGGGTGCAGGGTCGCCCCCTGAGAAAGAAGGTCTGGCCTGAGAGGAATAGGCAATGGGTCCCTGAAGCTCATCAGATTCAGGAGAGGAAACCATGGCCTGCTCAACCAGTATGGTGCTATTGTTATCACTTCGACTTTCTCCAACTGGAGCCGCTGCAGGAATTTTAGCATGATCGGAGGTGGAGGGAAGGCATATGCCTTGTTGAATTTCCATTGGCTTGTTAATGCATCTACTCCGAAAGCTTGACTGCACCGAGCTCGAGTGTAGTATTTGTCTACTTTTTAATTGCAGGGGGATGCAAACAGATCCACCTCGGGATCGATTCCCAACGATAGGATCCACTTGAATGTTTGTGGATGCAGTGACCATTCGTTGTTGTCTAGATTGCTGTGTGACAGGAAGTCCGCTTGATTGTTCTGCTCCCCTGGAATGAAGACTGCTGTCAAGTTGAGCAGATTCCTCTGAGCCCAGGTCATGATGGGCTCGACCTCTTGGAGAAGGGCGGAGCTCCGAGTGCCCCCTTGCCTCTTCACATATGCCACAGCAGTGGTATTGTCTATTTTGAGTAGGACCGACTTCCCTTTCAGAAGGTGGGAGAAGGCTTAAAGGGCGCACCATGCCGCGCGCAGTTCCAGAACGTTTGACCCTGGAATGTGGAGACGGGCATCCCATTTGCCCTGAGCCAGTTCTGCCCCACAATCTGCCCCCCAGCCCGCATTGCTGGCATCGGATGTAACAGTCACCCAATGGATGGGAGCAAGGGAGTGGCATGTTCACAAGTTCTTGTGTTAAAGCCACCAGAGGAGACTGTTCCTCACTGACTGAGTTATCCGGATCAGCTGATTGAGATCGTCTGACCTCCACTGCTGGAGGAATCCTGATTGAAAAGGACGAAGCCTCCACATTGCCCATTTGACCATGGGGGATGTGGCCACCATCGTGCCGATTATCTTCAGGCACTGTGACGCCCTTAGGTGAGAGTAGTCTAGGGCTAAGGATATTCTTTCCTGAATGACCGGGATTTTTTTTTTTTCGGCAGAGAGATGGTATTCTCCATGGTGTCGAATTGAGCTCCTAGATAGGTTAGGCGTTGGGTCGGCTCTAGGTGACTTTTCTCCCGGTTTAGGAGCCATCCGAACTCTACCAGTGTAGAGATCACTTGATCTTTGTGGATCAGCAGCTGCTGCTTGTCTTGGGACAGTAGTAGCAAAACGTCCAGATAATGATACAGACACACACCCTGTATTCTGATAAGAGACACAATTGCCAACACTACCTTGGAAAAGACTCTTGGAGAAGTCGTTAGCCCGAATGGAAGACAAATAAATTGTAAGTGCTCTCGTTCGACCTGAAATCGAAGATATTTGTGGAATTCTTCTGCCACGGGAACATGAAAATACGCGTCCTTTAAATCTATTGAGATCAACCAGTCGCCTGGTTGAACGACTTTTTGGATGGTTGAGAGTGATTCCATCTTGAAGTTCTCGTGCTTTATGTACCTGTTCAGAAAAGTGAAGTCTATAACTGGACGCCAAGAGCCGTTCTTCTTTTGTACTAGGAAGAGGGGGGAGTATACCACCTGGAATTCCTCGCTCTTTGGCACGGTTACTACTGCTCCTTGATCTTTCAGGGCATTCACATATGAAAGAAGAACTTGTTGTTTTTCTTCTGATTGAGGAAGTGAAGTTTGCATTGGTCTGCATGGAGGGACCTTGGTGAAGGACCATGTGTGACCTGTTGAGACCGTTTTGATGGTCCAATAATCTGAGATCGAGGCCACCCAGACGTGCCAGAAGAGACGTAGGCGAGCCCCTACCCGACCCGCTTGGGCGGGCCCAATCTCAAAAGGACTTGGTTGACTCGTGCCCACTGGGCGTCTGTTTCTTGCCAGACTTTTGGAAAGATGTCTGCCTATTCCAGTTCCAGCTTCTCCTAAAATCCCGTCCAGGTCTATAGGAGCGTGCCTCTCTCAAACGCTCTGTACTGCGTCTCCGCTGAGGTCTTCTTTGGTTAAACGGATGCTTGTCCTGAGGGAGGAACCCCGACTTCCCGCCTGTAGCCTTTGAAATGCCGTTATCTAGTTTGTTTCCAAACAAGGAAGTTCCTTCAAAAGGAATTTTGCACCATGCCTGCTTTGAGGCTGGATCAGCAAGCCAGGGGCGCAACCATAGTGCTCGTTTGGCCGTGACCAAAGATAGCATGGATCTAGCCATCAAGCGGATGAGATCAATTGATGCTTCTCCCAAAAAGGCGAGAGCCAGTTTAAGTTCTTGCACTGCTGAACTTTGTGCTAGTTCCTCCGAGACACCTTTCAGAACGGAGTCTACATTTTCCACCCAGGCCTCCATTGCTTCGGAGGTGACTGCAAGGGCTAGGGCTGGTTTGCAAGCCATACCGTTCAAGTTATATATTCTCTTAAGGTCTTGGTCAATCTTTCGATCCAGACCATCTTTAAAAGATACAGTGTCATCTAGCGGGAGGGTGACATGCTTCGCTAGGCGCATTACTGCTGCATCTACGAGGGGAGCATTGCTTAACGTCCTCAGATTTAAAGGGATACAGTCTAGAGGTTTTGCTTAGCATAGAAACCTTCTTATCTCCCTTGCTCCATTCTTCCTCAAACACTCCTTTCAGCTCAGTGGGAAGTGGGAAATTGAAGCGTTCTTTCCCCAGCTGCTTAAAGAGTTTCCTTTGTTTTTCTGGGGGGGCAGTGGTATCTTCCAACTTCAAGGTTTCCTTCACTGCCTTGATCAGTGGAGAGACTAAAGCGTAGTCGAATCCCACCGTAAAATCATCTCCCTCCATCTCATCTTGCGAGGAATTATGGGAGGAATCATGGGGCTGGAATTGGCCTGGATCCTCCTGGGCCTTGTCAGCCAAGGAGCCAGACAAGGTGGTGGACTGGCTCCTCGTGTGGGGGGCAACTATTTCCTTCATAGATTGCTGTACCACACGTTTCACAAGAGACTCAAGATTTTGTTTTTCGGTCTCTTTCTCACCGACCGCTCGAGCATAGCATGGGTCGCATAGCGATTTGCCCTCTGGGACTCTAGTTTTACATCCCCAACAGGCTTTGTGATCAGAGCGATCAGAGCGGTGGTGGTAGCGGTGACTTGAGGAGGAATGGGAACATCTTCTATACTTAGAGGGGGAATGTGAACGTTCCCTGTGATGATGGGTCCCAGACGGAGTGTCGCGTCTGGACCTAGAGGATGAATGATGATGGTGATGGTGATGGTGCGGCCTGGCAAGGTCCCTATCTTGTGACTGATGAACTGATCTAGCCGGGCTGTAAGAGATAATACAGACAGAGGAAGGGGGAGGAAGGTGGGCAGGTTGAAACCAATAGCAACCACCAGTAAAGCACTAAAGACACCAACCCCCTACCCACTCCGCACATACCTTGTGTGGGAGGGCTGGCCACATGGCGGTGAAGATGAGTCCATGACACGGAGACACGAAAAGATCCAATACTATAGACTACCTAGACTAGGGATAAGCAAATCAATGCAAAGACCAGCAGAATTTTTTTTTTTTTAAACTGTCCCTTTAAGAGACACTAAGCATAACTAAGCATTACATAACAATGAGGTGCTTACCCTGTCCTGGTAGTGCCGAGGCTCCGGGATGCTGCCGCTATGTGCCCACAGGTTATCCCACCTGTATAGGGCTCTTCAGCAGTCTAAATATACCGCCGGAATAACGTCACGGCCGGTTCCGATGCGCGCATGCGCCGGGGGACCAGACCTACGAAAACCAAGCCTCGGTTTCACCGTGACTCTGTGCATGCGCAGACGTTCAGCAGGCCAGGATCAGGAAGGGAATGGCGTCCCGGAACGCAGAAGCGCTCCACACAGATACTAAGACTAGCGGCGCTGTATGACAGAGCAAACAGCAGAGAAAAACATACAACACACATCTGCCATGGAAATAGAAAAGTCTCCAGACCTTGCCAGCTGAGATCCACCATCCGTCATGGTACACTGGGGCCACATCCCTCCACCGTAGGGGTATCCATCAGCCCAAAACCAGTCGCCCGCTCATAGCTGGGCCCTGGGTGCACCGCACAACTGGTACCTGATCCGACAGACATCCTGGACTGCACCTGAATTGCATGATGAAGGGTCCATGTGAGGAGGAGAAAAAAGGAACATCTGTCTGTAGGGGTGAGCTCAAATTTATGGGTAAGGGGTCCTATAGCTGTGGAGAGGAGGCGGGGTTAACCCACACGTAGTCTGCCATGGAGTCTGTCAGGAAAGAGCATTTGAGATATCAGTAG
Source organism: Rana muscosa (assembly GCA_029206835.1). Classification (NCBI taxonomy): domain Eukaryota; kingdom Metazoa; phylum Chordata; class Amphibia; order Anura; family Ranidae; genus Rana; species Rana muscosa. Next base: position 114,211,006 of record JARGYO010005626.1, read on the forward strand.
TCTTGAATACTGTGCACACCTGTGCAATAATTCCACATCAACTCAAAGCGGAGCTTCACCCTCCTGCGGCACTCTCCTCCTCTCCATCTAACCCCCTCTGCAGCCCCGATATCAGATTAGGTTTTTTGTTTGTTTGTTTACATACTGTTTTTTGTCTTGCTTAAAAGTCTAACTTCCTGGAATTTGCTTAGGCGAATAATGCAGTGCCCCCCAGTGCCTCCTGGGATGCATGACGTGCAGTCCCATTCAGTAAGGAGAAGGGGGCAGGCCTGAGGGAAGGGAAAAAGCTCAAGTTCCTCCTTAAAGTGATTGTGAAGACATTTTTTTTAACCAAAATAAAAAAAGACGGTATACTTGACTACTCTTTGCAAAACGATCCCTTACATCCTCTTCTGGAGTCTCCTGCCATTACAGGCCACTCATCTATTCTGTGTGCAGAGGGGGCAGCCATGTGGATATGCTCCGGAGCTGGGCTGTGTGCTTCCATACGCACACAGCAACCAAGTCCCCTGATCCCTCCCTTGCAGGATTTGATTAATAGCAGCAGGGGCCAACAGCTCTTGCTATTGCCCATGACTCCTTTTTGACCAAGAATAATGAGCAGTGGTGCTGCAACGAGGACAGCACTTGATCATGAGGGGAGGCAGATAAGTGTTTAAGGATGGGGGGGGGGGACAAGTAAAGTAGTAGTGAGTTTTTGTTTTTACCTTAATGCAGAAAATGCATTAAGATTTAAAAAAAAAAAAAACGTTTTGATGTTAGAACCACATTAAATGGGGCTGTACTCCCACACTACAGATCCTAAAAGTACAACCCCATTCAAGTCTATGGGGAATTACTACAGTGGGCAGCAATGGAAAAGATTTTGGCATGGCAACTAAGTGCTGGAGGAAGCTGGCATTCTTAGGGAGAGATTAATAAGCACTTGGGTGGGGAAAAGGTTAAATCTTTACTTAGGTTAGGGGGATAGGGACGGTGGGCTGAGTTTTTGTTGTGGGCAAACTTGTACTTTTATCAACCCATTCTAAGCTACTGAAGACAAAGTTCAGTTGCCATCAATTACACATTTAACTGTTATTAGATAAGACCACTTGAGGTTTTCAGCTCTGCATTCCGATATGTCATGCTTAAAAAATAATTGAGCTCTGGAAATAAGATATATGCTGTCTTCATATGAATGCCAGCTTAAAGGATAGTTTACCAAATCTTTTTCACAGGCAAAAAGTTGTATCTGTGCATATTTATTTTCTGTGAGTTATTGAATGTGACAAATGGATGTTCTCCCTGCTCCGTGCTTCACATCTGGAAACACATGCAGCTAAGTATAAATGGCACTTCCATTTGTTCACTTGTACAGGACAGGAAATTGGATTTTAATATTGTTCCCACAGATTTAACAATATTAGGTACAAGTACAATATTAGGAGAGATGGACACATTGGAGTGCCATCAAGGTGTTTACTATAGAAAAAAGAACAACCAGAAGAAGGGATTGTTGACAAATTACCCCCGAAGACATCTATGTCGAATTCCATTTTATAAAAAAGCTTACACTGCTGTGAGGAAAGAGACATGTAAAAGGCTAGAATACATTTTTTCTTGTTCATACATCACGGGACACAGAGCAGCATAGTCATCATTACTATGTGGGTTATATAGAATTACCTTCAGGTGCTGGCACTGGCAACTTCCAAAACAGGAAGTACCCTCCCCTATATAAGCCCCTCCCATCCGGGAGTACCTCAGTTTTTTGCCAGTGTCTAAGGTGTTGGCCAAGGTTAACATGTATTCATCTGGGCTTGTGTACAGGTTCTCTGGGCCTTAGCAAGCTATTCCGGATCCGACCAAAAAAGCTTCATAGCTAAACGGTCGGTACCCGGGCCTTGCAGAGAAGAGCAAGGTTTTGCCTGTAATGCCTCTCTTAGGAGGGCTGGACCCTGGGATCCAGAGCTCTGGTCATACCCAAAACCAAGAGGCTATCTGTGAAGGGTGCTATACAGGTCCAGGGGAGTGGAATCCTTGGGAACCCGGTCCCTGAAGGTCTAGTACAATGCCTGCCGTGAAAGGTGAAGTTTGGGCTTCTGTGGACCAAACAAAGTCCTGCGGCGGGGAAAAGGTAAGTGGGGGCCCCTCAGGAACTTGGTTCTATTGAGGGGACCCCCAAGCCTAATATGTCTTTCTGCCTGTTACCTAAAAGGTATTCCCGCTAATAGCTGTATATGCCTAAGAAATCCTAGAAATGTTTTTTCATAAAGGAAGTTTTAAAAACTGTAAACCTGGAAATGTTTTTCATAAAGGAGGTTTTTAAAAAAAAAAAAAAAAAGACAAAAGTGCGGTACCTGTGTTTGTCCACTAGAGGCCGCTGTGGAACGTCTTTTTTCTTGGGACTATTCCTTCCAGGGTAAAAGTCCAGGCAGATGAGTGAGCTCTCTATCAGGGAAGCTGCATTCCTCTGTCATGCTGCCAAGTAGTTTCCTTCCATCCCCGAGTCCTGGTGAAACAGGGACCCTGGCTCCTCTCCCTACATGGCGCCAAGAGCGCACACGTGCACGCGCGCGCGCGCACACGCTTTCTTTTTAAAAGATTTAGCTTCAAAAAAGGAGGCGGAGCCTGGCGGATGACGCGCTCTGTGCGCCCAGTGCTTCTGCGCATGTGCGGGCGTCCCAGCAAGATAAAAGGACTCAGTCCACGCTGCTTGCTATGGACACAGAGCATGAAAAGGAGCTGGTAGCATGGTATAGGGGCTTACAGCGGGCGGTTGATACAGGCATCCCCAGAAAGACGCATTAGTAGACACCCACTGATGTACATAGCAGCAAAATTGCATTAGACTATTTCAGTAAGGGGTGTATTGCGGCTGGAATACCTCAGCTTTGAACTAAGGAATATGCCGCCTAAAAAACTCCGAGATATACCTCTCAGGAAGTGTAGGGGGTCTCCATCGGGCTCTGAGGATCTGGAGCAGTCATCTGCACCCTCCTCCCCTGAGAAATCAGAGGTTAATACCCATAAGGAACCCCCGGGAGTGCCAGGTACTGCGGCTGTCCTCAGTCCACCTGCTCCTGTATATATAACAGAGGAGGTTTTTTCCTCAACTCTGGAGGGATTGGAGCAGAGATTGGCAGCATTGATCGCTTCTTCTCTACAGGAAAGAAAGCGCGCCAGATCTCCATCACCTCCATTAGAGTGCCTGTTGGCAGAGCAACAGTCCCAGGAAGGGACCGACCTACCTGAAGGGGATCAGGAGGAGGTTAACTCTGTTTTTGAGGAATCGACAGTAGATGAACCATTTTCAGCATCACAGACTGAAAGATTGTGGGTCCAGACCCTAACTGACATGGTTCGATCTGCATTTAAAATGCCTCTTGTTGAACCATCAACTACTGCTGTCTCCTCATTGGGGTCGCTAAAAGCTCCCCAGGTTAATTGCTCCTTTCCAATACATCCATTATTGGAAGGACTTATATACCAGGACTGGGAACATCCTGATAAACTATTTGTTCCGCCTAAAAAATTTCCGGTGATCTATCACATGGAGGAAAAGTACACCCAGAGATGGAATGTTCCTACGGTGGATGCAGCCATCTCTTCTGTGAACAAATCACTGACATGTCCAGTAGATAATGTTCAAATGTTCAAAGATCCAGTGGATAAAAAATTGGAATCTTTATTAAAATCTGCTTTTTCCACAGCAGGGGCTGTTACACAGCCAGCAGTGGCAGCTATTGGGGTCTGCCAAGCTTTAAAGGATCAAATGAAAATGGTCCTGAGGGATTTGCCAGACCAGCAGGCCCAGGCTCTGGCTGATCTGCCTAGAGCATTATGCTTTGCGGTTGACGCCATCAAGGATTCTATCCATCAGGCCTCCCGCCTCACGCTGTCTTTGGTACATATGCGTAGGCTTCTGTGGCTCAAAAACTGGTCTGCTGAAGCTCCCTGTAAGAAGCTCTTAGTTAGCTTCCCATTTCATGGGGAACGCCTTTTTGGCGAGGACCTGGATAAGTATATCCAGAAGATTTCCAGTGGTAAAAGTACTCTCTTACCGAGTAAGAAGAGGTCTAGGGGTCCATCTTTTAAGAGGACTACCTCTCCTATCCCTGCGACGTCTGCTACTAAGCAGTTCCGACGGCCTCCTCGGTCAAACTCGGGGGGTAAAAATCAGGGACAGTCACAGGGTAATAAGAAACCCTGGATCCGAAGGGGTACTAAACCAGTATCCAAGTCAAGCCTATGAAGGGCTGCCCCCACTCAAACGGGTGGGGGGAAGACTTCAGTTGTTCACAGAGACCTGGCGGGAGACGATCAAAGACAGATGGGTGCTCTCCGCAGTAACTCTGGGATACAAGTTGGAGTTAAAAGAGTCTCCTCCTTCCCATTTTATGTGGTCAGGCATGCCAAGAGACCCTCTGAAAAGAGGGTCTCTCCTATTGGCGTTAGAACAACTATTGCTCCAAGGAGTAATTATGGAGGTTCCTATGGAAGAGTGGGGGTTGGGTTTCTACTCAAACCTTTTCACAGTCCCGAAGCCAAACGGGGACATAAGACCCATATTGGACCTAAAGAGTCTAAACAAATTTCTAAACGTCCGGTCTTTCCGGATGGAGTCGATCCGATCGGTCACCGCTGCCCTACAAGGGGAGGAATGGTTAGCCTCGATCGACATCAAAGATGCTTACTTGCATATTCCCATCTTTCCAGGTCATCAAAAATTTCTACGCTTTGCAGTAGAAGGGCGCCATTTTCAGTTCAGAGCCTTACCATTCGGTCTGGCCACAGCACCACGAGTGTTCACAAAAATTCTGGCCCCACTGTTGGCCGATCTAAGAACACGAGGTGTAACGATAATGGCATACCTAGACGACCTGTTGTTGATGGACCACTCAGTTGCCAAGCTAGAAGTGGTAATTGTCGATACAATCAAGTATCTAGAATCTCACGGTTGGGTCATCAACCTGGACAAGTCAGCCCTACAGCCAGTGAAAAACCTGGTATATCTAGGGCTACGGCTGGATTCAGACCAGAGGAAGATTTTCTTACCTCTAGACAAGGTATCCTCTTTGAGGGGCTTGGTCCGTCTGCTTTGTGCAAAAAGACAGCCGTCCATACGCCTGTGCATGAGGCTGCTAGGAAAGATGGTAGCATCATTCGAAGCTGTGCCATACGCCCAATTCCACTCAAGGAATTTACAGAGGGCCATATTGTCAGCCTGGAACGGAAAAGTTCAGGCTCTAGACTTCCCGATGGCTTTGTCCCCTTCCGTTCGGAAGAGTCTCTGCTGGTGGTTGATCCCCCAGAATCTCCAGAAGGGAAAACCCTTCAGCCCGATATCTTGGAAGGTGGTCACTACAGATGCCAGCCTTATAGGCTGGGGGGCAGTACTGGAGCAATGGTCTCTCCAGGGCAGATGGTCAAATGTAGTAAAAACCCTGCCCATCAATCTCTTAGAGATACGAGCAGCCCGGTATGCCCTAGTAGCCTGGACATCCAGACTCCAAGGGTCCCCTGTCAGAATTCAATCAGACAATGCCACAGCAGTGGCATATATCAATCATCAGGGAGGCACCAGGAGTCGTGCAGCCCAGAGGGAAGTAAGTCACATCCTGGAATGGGCAGAAAAGCATGTCCCATGTATATCAGCTGTCTTCATTCCAGGGGTGGAGAATTGGAAGGCGGACTTTCTGAGTCGCCAACAGTTATGCCCAGGGGAATGGTCCCTTCATCCCGAGGTCTTCCGAGCAATATGTCAGCGGTGGGGAACACCGGATGTAGATCTGCTAGCATCCAGATTCAACGCAAAGGTGGACAGTTTTGTCTCCCGGACAAGGGATCCCCTCGCTTGCGGCTCGGATGCTCTGGTGTTCCCTTGGGATCAGTTCAGACTGATATATGCATTCCCTCCGCTACAATTGTTGCCTCGACTCCTTCGCAGAGTCAGGTTGGAGAAAAAGCCGGTGATCCTGGTGGCTCCAGCGTGGCCCCGAAGGGCCTGGTACGCGGAGATCATCAAAATGTCTGTGGGGAGTCCTTGGACCCTTCCACGTCGTCCGGACCTGCTTTCGCAAGGACCGATATACCACCCTTCCTTACTAACTCTAAGTTTAACGGCCTGGCTATTGAATCCCACATCCTAAAGAAGAGAGGTCTCTCTAACTCTGTGGTATCAACTATAATCAATGCCAGGAAGCCTGTATCCAGGCAGATCTACTATAGAGTTTGGAAGGCGTACATCACTTGGTGCGAGGCCAGAAAATGGCATCCACGTAAGTACGTTATAGGCAGAATTCTGGACTTCCTGCAGTGGGCTGTAGACAGGAAGTTTGCCTTAAGTACTATCAAGGGCCAGGTTTCGGCCTTATCAATACTATTTCAAAGGCCCCTGGCTATGCATTCACTTGTCAAAACCTTTATGCAAGGGGTGACTCGTATTATTCCACCGATTAAAGCTCCCATATGCCCATGGGATCTAAATTTGGTTCTGTCGGTTCTGCAGAAGCAGCCGTTTGAACCTTTGCGGCACATTTCCTTGGTTCTACTCACCAGAAAATTGATATTTTTAGTAGCCATATGCTCGGCTAGAAGAGTGTCGGAATTAGCCGCCATGTCCTGTAAAGAGCCATATCTGGTTATCCATAAGGACAGAGTAGTATTACGCCCTCACCCAAGAGGTTTCACTTGAACCAGGATGTGGTTCTTCCTTCTTTTTTCCCCAAACCAAGCTCGGTAGAGGAAAAGTTATTGCATTCTTTGGATGTAGTAAGAGCAGTTAAAGCTTATCTAAAAGCCACTGCTCAGATTCGTAGAACGGATTCTTTGTTTGTTCTGCCGGAAGGCCCCAGAAAGGGTCAGGCAGCATCAAAATCTACTTTAGCCAAGTGGATTCGACAGGTCATAATACAAGCCTATGGCTTGAGAAGTAGACCGCCTCCGTTCAAAGTTAGGGCGCACTCCACGAGAGCAGTTGGAACTTCATGGGCAGTGCATCACCAGGCCTCCCTGGCTCAAATTTGTAAGGCCGCAACATGGTCTTCAGTACACACGTTTACTAGGTTCTACCAGGTGGACGTTAGAAGTCAGGAGGATGTCGCCTTTGGGCGCAGTGTGTTGCAGGCCGCAAAAGATCCTCATGCCTGATGGCGCCCAGCTTATGTATGGTGTATCCCCCCCCTCATTTGGCATTGCTTTGGGACGTCCCACATAGTAATGACTATGCTGCTCTGTGTCCCGTGATGTATGAACAAGAAAGTAGGATTTTTAAAACAGCTTACCTGTAAAATCCTTTTCTTGGAGTACATCACGGGACACAGAGCTCCCACCCCTCTTTTGGGGACACGTATTGCTTTGCTACAAAACTGAGGTACTCCCGGATGGGAGGGGCTTATATAGGGGAGGGTACTTCCTGTTTTGGAAGTTGCCAGTGCCAGCACCTGAAGGTAATTCTATATAACCCACATAGTAATGACTATGCTGCTCTGTGTCCCGTGATGTACTCCAAGAAAAGGATTTTACAGGTAAGCTGTTTTAAAAATCCTACTATTTCAAGGACTATAAAAAACATACAATATGTTTCGACAGTTCAGAAGGTTCCCCCCTTCACCAGGGCTTAGCAAAAGGTGTATTCTGGATGATAGGACAGGACAATCCTTAGAGAAGGTGTTCTGGGGTGTAACACTGGTGAAAAAATGCCTGCTCCAGGTGCTGGTCGTTAGCCACCACTGTCTATTTTACTGTATACAGCTTCTAAAGAAAATTATTTTGGACATTTACACATATTATACTACTTTTCTTCATAAAAGTTTAGATTGCAATTAAAGCAGTTTATTTTTTTAAACCTGTAAGGCAAAAGGCACCGCATACTAGCTCATTATGAAATACTTACCTTAGAACGAGGCGTCGGTAGGTGATCTCGGTCTACGCTGAGGGAGCGGACATTTTCCCTCGTCGTGTCTTCCGGGTAATTTTGGTTTCGGCGCTGTGAGTGGCTCGGAGCCGCGATGTCGTCACTCCCGTGCATGCGTGCGGGAGACTTCTTTCCGGCAAGGTCCGGCGTCGCTTTGGGCCCAGGGTTGAGCCATCATTGCAGTGCTGTATCCTTTTTGGCCTCTCGCAGCGTGAGTACAGCGGGGCGGGGGCTCCGCTGGGCTTGCTGGGGGAGGGTATAAAGGGGTCGGCCATTTTGGTCACGGGGTTGTCGAGTCCCAGGCACCTTCAGCCTGAGGGCTGTGGTTTGTGGTCGGTGTCCAGGCGGCCTAGGCCTGGACACCCGGAGCTCGTGTTCCACCCCAGGCACCTTCAGCCTGGGGTGAGGTACTCGGTTGGAGGCCTGGGGCCCAGTGTCCTCCGCTGGGCTCCACGAGGGAAGGATTTCCTAGGGGACCCCGGGAGTGGGGTACCCGAATCCAGAGACGTAAGAGACCGGAGGAGCTACTTACCCGAAGACCTGGTGCAGCAGATTGCCGGTGCCGGGTGAGCCTCAGGGGACCGCCCGGAGGGATATCTTCCCAAACAGGGGCTGAGTGCAGTCAGGAGGAAGGTTCACCGTTCACCCGTTCGGTGGCAGCGACCAAGATTTTCAGCAGGTGGCAGAGACCATGTGCCAAACCTATTCGCTGATAGAGGAATAGGAGAGTTCATTGTGCCTGGGCCTACTCGTATCCACACCCCCTGTCTGTTCGTTGAGGGAGTCCAACTGATTGTGTTTCATCCTGACATTGGAAAATAAAGGAGTGTTGGCTTTTATTGGTGTGGGGCTCATTTACTGGCAGGACACTGTTCCACAGAAGAAGCAGAGGCTCCAAACACCGAACACCGACCTGAAGGTAAAGAAACTTTGCTCACACCACACAAACATCTGCGGTGAAGGCTTGGCGTGGTGACCCCACACTCTCTCCTCCAGGATACCCCTAGACAAGCAGCAACCAGCCAGCAGAGGAGTGAGAGAGTGGAGGCCGCTACATGTATTTTTTATAAAAAATAAAAATAAATCTTTTTTTTTTTTTTTGTAAGGGGCCCAGAGGTCCCCAAAGGCCCGGAGGTCCCCAGGGCCCCGGATGTTAACCCCCCTTTTTTATGTATTTTTTATAAAAAATAAAATAAAAATTATTTTATTTATTTTTTATTTATTTTTATTTATTTTTTGTAAGGGGCCCAGAGGTCCCCAGGGCCCCAGATGGCAACCCCCCTTTTTTTTATCATTTTTTTTTGTAAGGGGCCCAAAGGCCCCAGAGGCCCGGAGGTCCCCGGGGCCCCGGATGGTAACCCCCCCTTTCTTATGTATTTTTTATGAAAAATATATATATATATATTTTTTTTTGTAAGGGGCCCAGAGATCCCCAGAGGCCCAGAGGTCCCCAGATGGCAACCCCCCCCCCCCCTTTTATTTTGTAATTTTTTTTGTTCGTCAGCACCCAGAGCCCCCCCGACCTCAACAAGTCGTGGCAGCAGCACCCCCCTGCTTCTCAATTCATGGCACCCCCCGCTTTTTAATTCGCGGCTGCCCCCCCGCTTCTCAATTCGCGGCGGCAGCACCCCCCCCCCCTGGTTCTCCTCTGCTCCAGGGGGCCCATGCCTGAAGCTGTGTAAGGGGCCCCAAAATTCCTGATGGCGGCCCTGGGTGTGTTTGGGAATAACTACCAGCACTGCAGGCTGGAAATAAAAAGCTGTTGCTCGATTATCAGATTACTGACAAAACAAAGTGAAATAGTTTGGTACGATACAGCTATAACTAAACCAATACACTGAGACAGAAGCTTGTACAGTCAAAAAACAACAATGCCCAACAAAAAACACTGCAGTACAGTGTATTTAGGAAAGCAAAGACCTGTGCATTGGAGAAATGAAGTAAACTTTGAAAAAATGAATGGTGCAACATGGGGTAAAATTCTACAGATCAACTCACCAGTCTTCCTACACCTTAGAGAAATGGGACAGTGAAGTGCACATTTTGGACAGAGAGGTAATTGGTTTGCAAGAGGCCATCTATGTCAAACTGGAATAGCCATCTCTGACCAAGGGTGAGGGCCTTCAACCCCATCTGTCTTCTACATATAAAGGCGTTTTAACATCATTAAAAAAAAAAAAAATTAAAGCTAAATCCTCCTTTTGTATGATTTTTCTGGGAAATAACAGATGCATTTAAAAGAAACCAATAGTGGGAAAAATATGAAATGTGACATTGCATACTCCTCTTTCATACAACACTAGTACATTTAATTACATTTAGTTTAATATAGCAGCCTGCTTCATAAACAATTGCTATGTTTTAGAAAATATCTGTTTTCATTCTTTTTTTTGCATCTGATGCCACGTACACACGACCGTTTTTCATGACGAGAAAAATGCCATTTTTTTATTTGGTCATTAAAAATGATTGTGTGTGGGCTCCAGAGCATTTTTTACGACGTGAAAAATGGCCATTAAAAATTTGTAACAAGCTCTAATTTTTCTCGGCGTTTTTCACATCGTCGTTTTTCTCGTCATGAAAAACGGCCGTGTGTAGGCTTTAACGACGTGAAAAAAACGTGCATGCTCAGAAGCAAGTGATGAGACGGGAGCGCTCGTTCTGGTAAAACTAGCGTTCGTAATGGAGATAGCACATTCGTCACGCTGTAACGGACTGAAGAGCACGAGGCTGAAAAGCGCAAATCATCTCTCTCCAAACTTTACTAACACGAGGATCAGCAAAAGCAGCCCAAAGGGTGGCGCCATCCGAATGGAACTTCCCCTTTATAGTGCCGTCGTACATTTCGTACGTCACCGTGCTTTGCTCGAGCATTTTTTTTCATGATCGTGTGTAGGCAAGGCAGGCTTGAGAAGAATCACGTCGAGTAAAACTTCGTTTTTTTCAATGACATTAAAAATGGTCATGTTTACGCGGCATTAGTGCTGTTGATCTCAGTCCATTTGAAGCCACCTCCTTGCCTACATGCATGTGCTCCAGTGTTAGCTGCACATCATTACTCAGGGTGGGCTTCATGATGGTGACAACAGTGGACTATGCCTGTAAAATGTGTGTCCGCACAGCCACATAAAATATATCATTATTAAAAATTTGCTGTGCAAGTGTCTTTTACAGGGAATAATCTCTGTAATGCAGCCTTTCTCAACTTTTTTACCCCAGAGCAGTGGCGGCCCGTCCATAGGGGGCGCCCGGGCACCGCCCCCCCCCCCCTCCTGTGGTCACCAAAAAAAAACAAAAAACGGGCCCTTTAAGAGTTTTATTTTTATTTTTATTTTTTAATGTCTTTTTTTTACACATGGTGGCGCGACCATAGTGGGCGCAGAAGCACCGCTACCGCTCGCTTCTGCGCCGGGCCGTCACTTACCACAACAATACATAGGTTCATGCATTGCATGAACCTATGTATTGCTGCCGCCCACTATTCAGATGGCCGGCCCCTTGAGCGCCGGCCATCTGAGTCACAGCATCTGATTGGCTTTTAGAAGTGCCTATCAGAGCCAGCAGGCTCTGATAGGCTTCCCGACTACAGCCTGAGGGCTGTAATCGGCTTCTAAATACCTAATGAGAGGACGCACAGGGGTGCGTTCCCTGGCCAATCAGGTTCACCGGGTCTGGTTACCGGTAACCTGATTGGCTGAAGTGACATCGAGGGCGGGAGAAGACATCGAGGACGGAAGAAGGACGGCGCTGACTCGAGGAAGGTAAGTGCAGGACTGGGGGGGGGGACAAACTTGCTGTATTATGAGGACAAACTGGCTGCATATGGGGGAGAAACTGGCTGCATTATGGGGGAGAAACTGGCTGCATTATGGGGGAGAAACTGGCTGTATTATGGGGGAGAAACTGGCTGTATATAGGGGAGAAACTGGCTGCATATAGGGGAGAAACTGGCTGCATTATGGGGCTGCATATGGGGGAGAAACTGGCTGTATATTGGGGGAGAAACTGGCTGTATTATGGGGGAGAAACTGGCTGTATTATGGGGGAGAAACTGGCTGCATTATGGGGGAGAAACTGGCTGCATTATGAGGGAGAAACTGGCTGCATTATGGGGGAGAAACTGGCTGCATTATGGGGGAGAAACTGGCTGCATATAGGGGAGAAACTGGCTGCATATAGGGGAGAAACTGGCTGCATTATGGGGGAGAAACTGGCTGTATTATGGGGGAGAAACTGGCTGTATTATGGGGGAGAAACTGGCTGTATTATTGGGGGAGAAACTGGCTGCATATGGGGGAGAAACTGGCTGCATTATGGGGCTGCATATGGGGGAGAAACTGGCTGTATATTGGGGGAGAAACTGGCTGCATATAGGGGAGAAACTGGCTGCATATAGGGGAGAAACTGGCTGCATATAGGGGAGAAACTGGCTGCATTATGGGGGAGAAACTGGCTGTATTATGGGGGAGAAACTGGCTGCATTATGGGGGAGAAACTGGCTGCATTATGGGGGAGAAACTGGCTGTATTATGGGGGAGAAACTGGCTGTATATAGGGGAGAAACTGGCTTCATATAGGGGAGAAACTGGCTGCATTATGGGGCTGCATATGGGGGAGAAACTGGCTGTATATTGGGGGAGAAACTGGCTGTATTATGGGGGAGAAACTGGCTGTATTATGGGGGAGAAACTGGCTGCATTATGGGGGAGAAACTGGCTGCATTATGAGGGAGAAACTGGCTGCATTATGGGGGAGAAACTGGCTGCATTATGGGGGAGAAACTGGCTGCATATAGGGGAGAAACTGGCTGCATATAGGGGAGAAACTGGCTGCATTATGGGGGAGAAACTGGCTGTATTATGGGGGAGAAACTGGCTGTATTATGGGGGAGAAACTGGCTGTATTATTGGGGGAGAAACTGGCTGCATATGGGGGAGAAACTGGCTGCATATAGGGGAGAAACTGGCTGCATATAGGGGAGAAACTGGCTGCATTATGGGGCTGCATATGGGGGAGAAACTGGCTGTATATTGGGGGAGAAACTGGCTGCATATAGGGGAGAAACTGGCTGCATTATGGGGGAGAAACTGGCTGCATTATAGGGGAGAAACTGGCTGCATTATGGGGGAGAAACTGGCTGCATTATGGGGGAGAAACTGGCTGCATATGGGGGAGAAACTGGCTGCATATGGGGGAGAAACTGGCTGCATATGGGGGACAAACTGGCTGCATATGGGGGACTAACTGGCTGCATATGGGGGAGAAACTGGCTGTATTATGGGGGACAAACTGGCTGCATTATGGGGGAGAAACTGGCTGCATTATGGGGGAGAAACTGGCTGCATATAGGGGGGAATCTGGCTGCATTTGGGGACAAACTAGTGGCGTTTGGGCACAGTGGCGGCAATTGATGATTTTTTTTTTCAGTTTGTTTGTGCCCCCCCAAAAAATTTGAGCACCAGCCGCCACTGCCCTAGAGGAACACCTGAAATAATTTTCAGGTCTTGGGGAACCCTTAATAATTAATTTGAGGTTATTGGGAGAAATGCCTCTTACAATGGTGGTCAGTAGAAAGAATGGAACCCTTACAGACAACTAAAAAGATTATTGGTGTCCTGCAGTTGGTGTTGCCAATTGGCAGTGGCCCTGAAACTATGTAGCCATCAAATGTGAGGCAAATCAGCTACAGCTCAAGGGACCCCTCAATGGGTATATTTCCCATGATCATTGATTTTATTTTCTCTTTTATTGGTTGAACTAGATGGACTTGTGCTTTTTTTTTTCAACCAGACTTTGTAACTATGCAACTATATCATCAATTCCATCTAGTGGCCATAACACAGTATTTTCTCAATTTGTAAAATACTGCATTATGAGCACTAGATGGAATAATGATTATAGGTAATAAACATATTAGACACATTACAGGGATTACTCGTGTAGCGGCCTCACCCCATCTCCTTTTGCTAGGGGTATGTCACATGACAGGGTGAAATGCGCTACGGCCCATGTCCTCCCCATAGCTGTGGGTGAGGTGAAGGCCAGTATCAGTACATTCCTCGGGCCTATGTGTGTTAGTTATGAAGTTCAGTCCTGCTATGCTGAAACCTCCCTTGCTCCCATTAACCAGAGTCCATACACCGATGCAGGGTCCAACACTTGTTTATTATACTTCCACAACAAACAGTCCTTTCACAGCCGACTGGTTGTGACCCATAACATAACGCAAACGGTGGGATGAGCAGGTCGAGGCACTATCCTGATTTCAATCGAAACCCCTGTGGTTTCACCAGAGGTTATAGCAACTTTGCTTAGCACAGAACATAGAACTTGTGAGTCTCTACCAGCAACTCCATAGAACATAGATGGGAGTACCTTCGCTGCGTTGCGGCCCCTATCAGGGGAAGATGTCCCTCTAAGGGAGTTACCGGAGGCCCATCCGTCACCGGGTTGATGCTGCTCCGGAATCTCCGGACGGGTGACCTCCCCGGCCTCCTCACCTCAGATGCGGGTCCCCTCGCAAGGCGGCACCCTCGGATCACTTCGCCCTCGCGGGACCCATTCGAAGTTACTGGGCCCCAGGCCTACGATATAGTACCTCACCCCAGGCTGAAGGTGCCTGGGATGGACCCCAACTTCATTCCGGTCAGGCCTAGGGCACCTGGGCCGGAACCTTGAACCGCCCGCACCCAGGCCTAAGGTGCCTGGGTGCGTGAAGAGAAAATCCTCGAAGACCTCGTGGCAAGGGCGTCTCCCCTTTTATCTCCTCCCTTCAACACCACAGCGGGTTCCCCGCCCCAGCCGTACCATCTCCGGAAAGGGACAAAAAGGGTAGCACTGCGGCAGTGATTCTACCTTGAGCCTGTAGGTACCCCGCCACCCACAGGCCAAGGAGAATAATACACCACCCAATCCTCCACGAATTACAAAAGGGGTCCAGAACCTTTCACAATTACACACCTGGGTCACACTACCCCCAGGTGTACCCAACTAAATTTAAAGACCCAGCTACATACTCCCCCCTGTGATTTGACGCTGGTCCCCAGCGTCTGGTGCAACCCCACGTCTTCCAAGGAGTGGTGACATGAAGCGAGCCTCAGAGACCATCCCTAAAAATTTTGAATCCCGTGTGTGCCAGGACCTGCTCAAGGGGAAAGGGAACTATAAAACAATAAAACTTTTGTATAAAACATCTATCATGTACACATATACAATCCCTCCCGTCACTGTCTAAGAACCACCCCATACTCAGTAGTCTTGACCGACGAATCTCCTGCAGAAGGGAAACAAAAAAAACAGACAACATCCTAACATTATGTGAAAATTTGGAATGAATGGGTCCATCAGCCGAGGGACCCACTTGCTCCAACGAGTGTGGTGCAAAAGTGTGCAGAAAACAAACAAACGTTGCACAACACTGCCACCTGGTGACAGCGCCGCGGTAATGACACTTGGTGCTCCTTCATTCTTCATGCATCCCTACACTAATTCTACCCCAAAGTCTGTCCTTATTCATAGAAAAAGAGAGTGGGAAGAAAAAACCCAAATAAAAAAAACAGGGTATTGTTCAGACGTTCTAGCAAAGGCTCTTCCAGGAAAATTTGTAGCTGAAAACATACTCATGAGTCTCTCCTCACAAGTAAAACCTCGGATCAGGTAAGAACAACGGTTTCAGATGCTTATCAAACACTTCGACTGAATATTCAACATCCTCTCCCTCCTTTCTGCAGATAAGCACTTTATCAGCATGAATATGGCGCCCCAACTTCCAATCCGCTCTGCAGTCCTTGAATTTCTTGGACACAGGCGGCGAACAGGACAAGTATCGCCGGGCCTGAGGCACTTTGAGCTTCTCCCAGACAAATTTGTCGTACCATCTCTGTCGCAGGACCTCAACTTCGGAAAGTAAGTCCCGAGGCAAGTAGGGATATTCCCATCCGTACTCACGGGCGACTCTCTGGGAGAAAAGTCGTTGCAATCTGGCCAAAGGAGGCATGACATCCCGCTCACCTTCTCCCGGCTGCACGATGGCCTCCGGGTGCCCAGGTACCTTCACTACCTCGGGTGGCTTTGCCTTTGGCGCACGCAATGACGCGCGCTGCATCCCCACAACCAAAGCAGGTGATGTTGTGGAATGTGGAAAGTCAGACGGAGGGCTAGACTCCCTCCTGAGCTCCGGGGCCTGCGCCCGGGGCGTGCTGTCTTCTATAGACATAGGGGAATCCTGCGGTTTGCATAGCACAGGTAGCGGGCGTTTGTCCCAGGCCTTCCGGTGAAACAGTTAATCTATTTCCCCATCATCCCCACAGTCCGACAGCGATTCCAGGTCGGAGGTGTCATACATCTCGGTGGGAAGGTAGTCTTTAGTAGACGGAGAACTACCCTCCCTTGCGGGCTCCACCTCCAGTGAACCCCCGACACCTCCAACCACCACCACAGTCCCAGCCCCTGGCTCACCTGGACCTTTTTCAGCACTGGGATGTCCAGGACTCTTCCAACCGGATCCATCCAGGTCCGGCAAGCGACGGGGTAAAGCTCGACCACGACCACCGGAGGCCTGCACCAGGCCTATCTTCCTCTTCGGAGGTGGCAGCAGGGAATCTGTGGTGACCGAAGCAGCATCCTCTGATTTTTCTCTCTCAGTCTCTGGTTGGGCAGTCCCGTTGCCCTGGTCAGCGCGTACGGGGACCTCCGCAAAGGCCTGGATCTCCCCTTCCGGAGTGGCGGTACCTGTGATGCAATTGAGGCGAAGGGCCCGGGGCCTTACTGTGGATGGTTCAACCTCAAACAGAAATTCTTTACACGCTTCACAACGCCCAAATGGCTTTAGTTGGACCACCAGTCCCGAGCATCCGGGACAGATCACACCGAGGGCCTCCGTGTCTCTGCATGAGTACAAAGCCAACTGTCCTCGGGGCCTGAGTCTTATCCCCGTGTCTGTTAGGGGAGCAGCAAAAGCAGTCATCTTCGTGGGGTATGATACCGGCATCCACGGGGAGCTTGAGGCCATCCCGACCACCTGCTGCTCCATCATGCGCTGACCACGCGCCGGAGTCTCCACGTGTATCTTCACATATGGCCAGACTCCTCCCACGACTTGCACGTTTTCGCGGGCTTCCCACAGTCCCCGCCCACGAATTGCGCAGTCATAGGGTGCCTCATGGCGCAGTGCAGCAAACACCCCCACATGTAGTACGTCACACGGCTGGGCTTTTCCCTCTTCCCGCATGGGCCTTTCCCGTCTTGGGGTAATTTCCACGACTTCGAGCACAGGGACGCACTTTGGCCAATCACATGGCCGACCTGCTCGGACCTCCTCCGGGCAGCAAAGTCCAGACACAGCCATTTCAAATTTCAAAGTCAACACACATTTTATCCCGGACTCGCAAGCCCCCACGTGTAGCGGCCTCACCCCATCTCCTTTTGCTAGGGGTATGTCACATGACAGGGTGAGATGCGCTACGGCCCATGTCCTCCCCATAGCTGTGGGTGAGGTGAAGGCCAGTATCAGTACATTCCTCGGGCCAATGTGTGTTAGTTATGAAGCTCAGTCCTGCTATGCTGAAACCTCCCTTGCTCCCATTAACCAGAGTCCATACACCGATGCAGGGTCCAACACTTGTTTATTATACTTCCACAACAAACAGTCCTTTCACAGCCGACTGGTTGCGACCCATAACATAACGCAAACGGTGGGATGAGCAGGTCGAGGCACTATCCTGATTTCAATCTAAACCCCTGTGGTTTCACCAGGGGTTATAGCAACTTTGCTTAGCACAGAACATAGAACTTGTGAGTCTCTACCAGCAACTCCATAGAACATAGATGGGAGTACCTTCGCTGCGTTGCGGCCCCTATCAGGGGAAGATGTCCCTCTAAGGGAGTTACCGGAGGCCCATCCGTCACCGGGTTGATGCTGCTCCGGAATCTCCGGACGGGTGACCTCCCCGGCCTCCTCACCTTAGATGCGGGTCCCCTCGCAAGGCGGCACCCTCGGATCACTTCGCCCTCGCAGGACCCAGTCGAAGTTACTGGGCCCCAGGCCTACGATATAGTACCTCACCCCAGGCTGAAGGTGCCTGGGATGGACCCCAACTTCATTCCGGTCAAGCCTAGGGCGCCTGGGTCGGAACCTTGAACCGCCCGCACCCAGGCCTAAGGTGCCTGGGTGCGTGAAGAGAAAATCTTCGAAGACCTCGTGGCAAGGGCGTCTCCCCCTTTTATCTCCTCCCTTCAACACCACGGCGGGTTCCCCGCCCCAGCCGTACCATCTCCGGAAAGGGACAAAAAGGGTAGCACTGCAGCAGCGATTCTACCTTGAGCCTGTAGGTACCCCGCCACCCACAGGCCAAGGAGAATAATACACCACCCAATCCTCCACGAATTACAAAAGGGGTCCAGAACCTTTCACAATTACACACCTGGGTCACACTACCCCCAGGTGTACCCCAACTAAATTTAAAGACCCCGCTACACTCGCAATGGTTGTGCAATTGCTGAGATATTAGCACAGCACCTTTTTCGATAAATAGACCTCAAAGTATCTTTCAGTGGCAGCTGGTGGTATATTTTTTGTGGGGAGTGCCAAACAATCCGCCTGCCGCCCGGACGGGTCACAGGCACCCCCCCCCCCCCCGGTCAGTCAGTCGGTCAGGCACCAGCCCCGAACTTACCCCATCTAGGTCATGGGCAGCGCTTCCTCCGGGCAGCGTCTCCTCCTCCTGGTGCTTCACTGTGGTTTCCCCTGCGTCTCCTCCCTCCCCCTCCTTGGTGTCCAATAGGATCGCTTCTCCTCTCGGCCAATCGGTGATGGGTCTCAGGACCCACTTCCTGATTGGCTGGGAGGAGAATCAGGAAGACAATAGTGAATATTAATTTGCTATTGTCACGCAACTGGGTGGGCTCGGGGCGCAGTGCTCTGCGCCCCGAGCCCACCCTTTTTCAAAGCCTGGGTTTGCATCTACTTTAAATTAGTGTATGAATGCCGCATTGTAGTCCGTTTTACCAAGCTTTTCCTGCATGCATTTTTATAGGTTTCCTTCAAAAAGAATTTGATAAACAAAACTCATTCATGGCTGCGTGTCTCCCATCGGCGGCCTGTCATGGGCTGACAAGTGTGACAGGCCTATGCGGGAATACACAAAGACAGGCACGGTAATCTATCTTCTTTATGAGAGCGGGGGAACAGAACGCACCAACATTCTACACAGAGCTCATCTCACTTTGTGACTTGTACAGAAAATCCAACCGCAGATGAATTTGTGCGACATATTGGTTAAGCAGTTAATCCCACTCTGGAAGAGATTATGTCCAAGGTTAATTGGCAGTGAGTTATCTGAAATAATGATAGGACAGGAGACAAGGGCTGCGCTGGGCGCGGAAAGCTTTGCCAGATTACACTGTGCAGTGCAGAGAAGAGCAGAAAAATTATCATATGTTTTACTGGATGAGCTGACTCCCCTGACACCGATACAACCCATCAAGTAACTGATACCTGTAAGAACAATAAAATACACTGCAAGGTAGCAGCATTGTTTCCTGCTTGTGGCTCTGAAATGATTATTTTGTAACATTTACTGAGTATGCAGTTTGCATGAAACAAAATAGGTAATTTTTTTTGTAATGTATACATGTGAAAGAGAGCAACTTTAAGTGGAGTTCCACCCTGAAAAAAAAAAAAATTACAGGAAAATGATGCAAAAAAAAAAAAAAAAAAATTGAAAAAAATTAATTACATTTTACTCACCCGAAATACCTGTTGCTATGCGGATGTTCCTAATCTGCCTCTTCCTAGTCCGCGGCTGGTCTTCTTCCGCATCCTCCTTCTGGTGAATGGGGCGCGCTGCCTTCTGGGAACTGTGTGTATCCCAGAGAGCAGCCGCCCATTCACAAAGGGGCGCGAGCCTCGCGCATGCGCAGTAGGAAACAGGCAGTGAAGCCGCAAGCTTCACTGCCTGTTTCCCTTACTGAGGATGGCGGCGCCGGGACCTGCAATGATCCGGATTGGCATCGGGGGGTGCAGCCATCATCGCGGGTGCCTAGGACAGGTAAGTGTCCTTCTTAAAAGTCAGCAGCTACAGTGTTTGTAGCTGCTGACTTTAAAAAAAAAAAAAAATCCGATTACTTCCTGATACCACACCACAACCTAGATGCAGCATATGACCCGGTAATAGGAAATGTCACTTGGTCAGACCATGCCCCTATAACTATGCGCTACTCTCTCTCTCTGGCCTTGACGTCTCGAACGCGGCTCTGGAGACTGAACGAAAGTTTACTACAAGATGCTACTGTATTGACTGACGTGACAACCGAACTGACACACTACTTCCAGACCAACGACGTTGCAGACTGTGACCCGGGCATACTGTGGGAAGCCCACAAATCTGTGATTAGGGGAGTCCTAATCAAACACGGTGCACGTATTAAACGAGACCGAGACAAGCAGCTTCTGGCGCTATTAGACAAGATCAGTGTGCTTGAAGCAAAACACAAACACAATCCAACCCCCCTACTAGAAACAGAACTCCTGGCGGTTAGAAGACAAACGACAGACCTAAGGCCAAAGCAGCACTCCAGGTCTGTAGGAAACTATCCTATGAATCAGGTAATAAGTGTGGGAAACTGTTGGCAAATGCAGTTAAACAGCAGAGGCAATGAGCGTATATACCCCAAGTTATCTCCCCATCGGGACAAAAGAAGGTCATGCCCTCCCAAATAGCTCAGGAGTTTCGGGAATACTATTCTGCCTTATACAACCTCCCGAGGCAACACACTAGTGATACAGATATGAGGAATTATCTGGCCCAATCAGCTATCCCCAAACTTTCCGAGGAGACGAGGACAGCCCTAGAGGAGCCCATTACGTTGATGGAACTGCAGTGTGCCATCAAGGGCATGAAACCAGGTAGGGCGCCAGGCCCAGACGGCCTCACCCTACAATATTACCGAACCCTCCTACCAATTCTGGGCCCATACATGGTTAGGACTTTTAACAATTTTGCAGACGGAGGACGCCTCCAAAGAGATACCCTGAGAGCTCACATCTCCCTTATTCACAAGGAAGGCAAGGACCCTGCTGCCTGTGGCAGCTACAGACCTATATCCCTTCTGAATGTAGATCTTAAATCCTTCACTAAAATCCTGGCCAACAGACTGTCTCAATACATGACAAACCTCATACATCTGGATCAGGTGGGGTTTGTCCCATCCAGAGAAGCCAGAGACAATACCACCAAAGTCATTAACCTCGTACACAAGGCCACACTGCTCAGAACACCGTGTGTCTTTCTCAGCACGGATGCTGAGAAAGCCTTTGATCGGGTTAGCTGGGAATTTATGCTTTCTGTTCTCCGGCACATCGGGTTAGGTAGTAGGATGCTTCAATGGGTCTCTAATATTTACTCCATGCCGACCACCCAAGTTAAAGCCAATGTAGTCCTATCCGAGCCCTTCACGATTTCTAACGGTACCAGACAGGGCTGCCCGCTGTCCCCTCTTCTCTTCGCCCTAGTTCTAGAGCCATTCTTATGCACGATCCGGTGGAATCCGGACATAACAGGCATCACGGTAGATCACGTCCAATACAAGATCTCGGCATATGCGGATGATCTGCTGTTTTCTCTTACCAATCCGGTGGTATCTCTCCCAAACTTGCTTAGAGAGTTTAAAAGATATGGGGCTATGGCCAACTTGAAAATTAACTTTGACAAGTCCGAGGCTATGGGTATCAACATGTCACAGGGTGCCCTGTCTCCTCTGAAATCTACTTTTAAGTTTAAGTGGTCGGATAGCCACCTCAATTACTTAGGGACGTATATCTCATGGTTTGGGAGATGCAACCTCCTTAAAATGTGCATTCTCCCGAAATTCCTGTACCTATTCCAAGCATTGCCAATAAGAATCCCAGCTCTATATTTCAAGCAAGTACAATCCCTCTTCACCAAATTTGTGTGGGCGCGCAAGAAGCCGCGGCTCCGCATGAGATACCTGACTCTCCCAAAACAACATGGTGGCGTGGCTCTTCCAGACATAAAAAACTACTACCTGGCAGTACACTTGGGGAGGATTATTGACTGGAACAGACATGTACACCTCAAACTGTGGACGCAGATAGAACAGGATCAGGTACATGTTCCGCTGAAGGGGGCAATTTGGTGTTATGACCATCTCCCTGCGGATATGAAGACGCACCCCACAATAGGTGCTACGTTACGCGTGGGTTCGGAGATGGTGAACGCTGCTTCCTTGACATCAAGGACGTCCCCAATGCTCCTGATTCTCGGCAATCCTGCGTTTCCCCCGGGACTGACCCAATCAGACTATGGGGAACTAGTGGCGGAAGGGAAAGACTGTGCTTTATATTTTGCTGACGCCGATAGATGGCCATCGATCCAAACCCTGACGAGCGATGTGGGTGGCTTCCGTCTTTCGTTCTGGAAGGCCATACGGTTACATCACTTCATCCACTCACTACCGGACCCTGTTCATTTTACCCGTGACCTGACAACATTTGAAAAGCATTGTAAAGATGACGGAACATTACCCCAAGTTCTTGCGAAGACGTACTTGCTACTTAACACCCCGACATCGCAGCCCGACCTGACATTTCTACGAAGCTGGGAACAGGACCTAAATCTGACTTTTACTGACATCCAAGTCCAAAATGCTCTCCGATTTTCTATGAAGTCTTCCATCTGCACTAGAATCCAAGAAACAAACTATAAAATTCTAACCAGATGGTACTATACACCCAGTTGCTCCATAAATTCTTCCCTACTACGACAGATAAGTGCTGGCGCTGCCAGAGAGATACGGGTACACTCCTCCACATCTTCTGGTCGTGCCCTCTATTGCTGCACTTCTGGACGACCATAGAATCTATCATGCAGAATTTTACTGATCACACAATCCACAAGGACCCAGCGTTCTTCCTACTACACGCGTCCACCATTCCGGCACGGTCCTACCAGAAATCCATTTTGCGACACCCGCTCAATGTCGCAAAATCTTGTATTCCAGCTACCTGGAAACAAACCACACCTCCATCCATAGGATTATGGTTACGTAAGGTAGAGGAAATTAAGGCTCTAGAGGATCTGGTGCTTACGGCACTTGATCAACGAGAAAAACACTCCGAGACCTGGAGGCTCTGGAATCTGTACATATACTCGTATGACGGGCAAGCCTTGTTGAACTCTGGATAGACCTCCCGACACCGGCCTAAGGTGGGACGCGGGTGGCCGCGGTTCCATTGCTTCCGTGCTGAACATAACCTCTCTCCTCCCCTCTTCCTCCCTTCTATTCTCTATATCTTTGTTCTTATTTTTCTTTCTCTCAACTGACGTTTTTTTTATTTTTATGTTATATATTTTGCTTTGTTTTTATGAACCGTTCTGGGCAGGTTGTGTATGGGATTATGACATCTGAAGGATTACGGATAGGTATGTGACTCTCTTTGCTCCCCTTGCACAGCCTGCGTGCTTGTAATATGGTCTACTGTGACCGCAGTTGTTCTGTACTTTTTCTGCTTTTCCTTTATGAAAACTTGAAAACTAATAAAATTATATTTGAAAAAAAAAATAAAATAAATACAATCGAGAGTGGAATCCCGCTTTAAGGGAAAATCTAAACCCAATCACTAAAATCTTATTAAAGGTTTAAAATGTAATTGACATTCCAAAAGCTGTTTTTAAATCTGCAACTTTTATTATAAAAATCCCTAATAATACTTATAATTAACAATGCTTAAAAATACCTAATAATAAAATAAGTGTTAAAAATACCTGTAACTAAAATGTGGTAGCATAATCAATTGTCATATGTTACATTGTAACTCCTCAGGTTTTATTAAAGTTTTTACAGGTAAAAACAAAACAAAAAAGGTCCTAGTTTAAGCATTTCTTGTTATAGCGAGACAAATGTCTCCCATCTGCCCTCCTGGGTTGTCACCCGCTCACAGGCAATGCTGATGCAGACTTTAAAGTGGAGCTCAAAGCAGAAGGGGAAGTTCTGCTGGTTTGCCTCCCCCCTCCTTCCAGTGCCACATTTGGAACCTTCGGGGGGGGGGGACGACCTGTTTTTGACAGGTACCCGTCCCCACTTCTGGGGGAGACCTCGCTGCAGGAAGTCCGGCCCCCCTCCTCCTCCACTCTTGCCAGTTAGAAAGCACAGCGCGCTTTGTGCAAGCGCAGTAGGGAACTGGCTGTGAAGCCAAAAGACTTCCACCAATGGCGGCGGCAGCACCTGAGAGCCGATCAGAGAAATGCTGAAATAATTCATTACAATTTAACTATACCCATTAGATTTTAGATGACTAAAATTATTTTAGTCGACTAAAATGTCCTGGAGATTTTGTAGACTAAATACGACTAAAACTAAAACAATTGCAGAAGGCTAAAATGGGACTAAGACTAAAATACCATTTTAGTCCTAAGACCGATCGAAATTTGACGCCAAAATTAACACTGCTGGGGTACCAACACCGTGGACAGGTAAGTGTCCTAATATTAAAAGTCAGCAGCTACAGTATGTGTAGCTGCTGACTTAAATTTTTTTTGGTGGGGTGGGTTCTGGACCTCCTCTTTAAGCAGCCATGCTAACCCCTTGCACTGGCATTGTCCATTGTTGACACTATCACCATCCCTGGCTGCCGTTAAACTGCTGTGTGAATATGTCTTAGTTGCAAAGTAAAATACAAAAAAATATATTTATCAATAATTTATGATACATAGTGATATACTAAATATCATTCATTAGTTTTTATTTTTTTTTCTTCAGAAAATAGTTATGTTTTAATTTTTTATAGCAGAACACCAACCAAAAATAAAAAGATTAAACTTAATAACCCAATCAATTTTTTTTTTTAAATCAATAATTTATGATACATAGTGAAATACCAAATATCATTCCTTTAGAGTTTATATTGTCTCCAAAAATGCAGTTGTGTTTTAAATCTTTAAAGCATAACACCAACCAAAAAAAAAAAAAAAAGATTAAGCTTAATAACCCAATCAAATATAACATAAAACCAAATTTTGCTGGAATATTCAAAGTCAATCCTCAGTCTGATGTTAAACATCATTCAATCCACTTACTCTGAGCCCAAGTCATCCTTGACCCACCCCAGCCTGTGATTGGATGGTGAAAGGAGAAGCCGCTCAGGGATGAGCTCATCCCTTTGTCATGCTGAACTCTCCTCCTATCAGCATGATTCTTGTCAGCCCAAGAACTAATTGGCTCCTCTCACACTCTAGCCCTGCTGTCCAGGAGCTGCAAGAGGTTGATATCAGATGATATTCAGGTATTTACACCACTTGCATTAATTCAAATAATTTTATGATGTATTAGGGAGAAAAGAGTTGCATTAATTTGTGTATTTTTTATCTGTGTGGAGTTTAGATTTGAGGTAAGGTATGTCTAAATCCCAAAGTTTTTTGTGTCAATCTGTGTCCCGGGGGGGGGGGAGAGAAAAACTTTTACTTCTAGTTCATATACACAACAGTGAGATAAAATCTCTCCAAAGTAAGGTGAATCACCTAATGGACAGTTGTCAGCAGAACAAATACCCCTATTGGAAGATTTTCCATGTATTCCTATTGTAGTGAAAACATTGGACCTTCCCTCTTATCCAGAACCAGTGACACTGCTTACCAGGATAAATGAGGAGGCTAAATCTCCCTAGCGGGAACACAGTGAGCATTAAAATGAAAAAAAGTTTGACTTTAAAAAAGTGATACCAAAACTAAAAATGTTTCTTTTACGTTAATGCATTCTTTGCATTAAGGTAAAAAACTTTTTTTATTTTTCTGTCCTCCCAGGGGGAAGAGAGGGGACAATAGATCCAGCGCTGTGCATGGCTCCATCTCTTCCCCCCTCTCTTCCTCTTCACACAGGAATTCAAGCAGCAGCAGGAGCCAATGGTTCCTGCTGCTGTCGATCAAATGCAGTGAGGAGGAAGTGGGGGGTGGGGCTAAGTCCCGCTGTATGTGTCTATGTCTATGTCTATGTATGTGTCTATGGAGTGCGGGCTCCATAGACACACAGCTCGGGAGAGAGCAGGCAATCATAGCAATCGGCTTGCTATGGGGACACATGTAGAGGAGGAGCCAAGATCGCCAGCGTGGGACCCAAGAAGAGGAGGACCAGGGTCGCTCCGTGCAATACCATTGCATAGAGCAGGTGAGTATAACATGTTTTTTTTTTTTTTTTAAATATAGACTTTAGTAACACTTTAAGGCATATATATTTCTATGTAAAACTTTTTGTTTTTGTTTTGGAGAGAGTGTGGAAGGTAGTGATGAGCCAAACACCCCCGGGTTCGGTTCGCACCAGAACCCGCGAACGGACCGAAAGTTCGCACGAACTTTAGAACCCTATTAAATACAATGGATGCGAACGTTCGAAATCTAAAGTGCTAATTATAACAACTATTATGCATGTTATTGTCCTAAAAAGGGTTTGGGAACCCGGGTTCTGCACCAGGGGACATGTATCAATGCAAAAAGAAGTTTTAAAAACTGCCGTTTTTCGGGAGCAGTCATTTTAATGATGCATAAAGTGAAAAAAAAAAAGTCAAATATTCCTTTAAATATCGTACCTGGGGGGTGTCTAAAGTATGCCTGTGAAGTGCCACGTGTTTCCCGTGTTTAGAACTGTCCCTGCACAAAATTACATTTCTAAAGGAAAAAAAGCCATTTAAAACTGCTTGCGGCTTTAATGTAATGTCTGGTCCCGGTAATATGGATGAAAATCTTTAAGAAAAATGGCATAGCTACCCCATCACCCCCCCCCCCCTACCCCAGCCCATTACCAGCCCCTTTGGGTCTTGTATGGATATTAAGGGGAACCCCGCACACAAAATAAAAAAGGCCCTATATACTCTGAACAGCCGTATACAGGCGGTGCATACAAGACAGGGACTGTAGGTTTGTTCTTATGTAGAATCTGTTTGTAATTTTGAACAGCTACATTGTTTAAGTGTAGCTCCAGGCAAAAAATCTATTTTTAAGCTTTTTGGAAAACATAGGGAAGGGTTATCACCCCTGTAACATTTGTTTTGCTGTCTGTGCAGTGTGCACCTGTTCAGAACAGTTCACCTCACTTTCCGTCCTAATGACAATTGTTTTTTGAAAATTTGGGGTTTTTATTGAAACAAGAATTGGTGATAAAGAATCAGTGGAGAGGAGACACTTTTTTTCCCATATTAACTCTTACAGGAGAGAATTTGCCTTCCTAGGGGTAGATTTCCTCTCACTTCCTGTTGTATCCTTCCGTTTGCAAGGAGGAGTCATTTGTAAGTTGGATGTTCGAAAGTAGGGGCCTGCCGTATATACTCAGCTGAAATTTGCCCCTTACATGTTGGTGTTGCCACAACACTGTGAGCCCTCACAGTTACTCTTGGTGGGCGCATGAATGGGCCCTGCTGTGAATTATTAGATCAAGAATTGTAATTGCATGCCCCTGTTGAACAGGGGCTGAAAAATTGGGCCTTTGGTGGTGGTGGTGGTGTTGACACAACACTGTAAGGCCTCACAGTTAGTCTTGGTGGGCGCAGGAATGGGCCCTGCTGTGAATTATTAGATCA
The DNA here is from genome assembly GCA_029206835.1 of Rana muscosa. Classification (NCBI taxonomy): domain Eukaryota; kingdom Metazoa; phylum Chordata; class Amphibia; order Anura; family Ranidae; genus Rana; species Rana muscosa. Next base: position 114,238,485 of record JARGYO010005626.1, read on the forward strand.
AGAATTGTAATTACATGCCCCTGTTAAACAGGGGCAGAAAAATTGAGCCTTATGCCCCGTACACACGATCGTTTTTCATGCCGTTAAAACTGCCATTTTAAAAAATGGCCCTGAAAAATGATCGTGTGTATGCTCCAGAGCATTTTTAACGACGTGAAAAACGGCCATTAAAAATTCCGGACATGCTCTCTTTTTTCACGTCGTTTTTCATGTCGTTTTTTTTAACGACGTGAAAAACGATAGTGTGTATGCTTTCACGACGTGAAAAAAAACGTGCATGCTCAGAAGCAACTATGAGACTGGAGCACTCGTTTTGGTAAAGCTAATGTTGGAAATGGAGATGGCACATTCATCACGGTGGAATTAATAGCATCGTTTTAATGCTGCGCATTCCGTTCTTCTTTTGATAATGCTTTAAAATTACCCTCTTTTGATAATGACATTGAGAGTTATGCCAAACTTGTTTCTAAAGTAATTCCAAATTGCTCTAATGATTGTAAAATATTATTTATAAGCCGCACCTCCCTCCTAAATAATACTAATAATAATAAAATAATGTAATTCTCCTTTTTTCTTTAAATTATATTTTACTATTGTGTTTTTTTTTTGTGGCCTTTTTTTTATTATTTTGGCTTAAATTATTCTTGTGTAAAGTTACCACAACAACCTTCCAAATGTGTCTCATTTGGCCTCAGGGAGGTTTGTGTCCCCTGATAATAACAATAATATAATTTGAGATGTCCCTGCCTGCTCCCTAGCAAGCTCTCTTTTGAAATACAAATCACATAGTCAAGTTTTTTAAGGGCACTAACAAAATTTTAATTTCAGAACATTAACAAATTAAAGTGGAAGGCAGCACTGGAGAGCCTGCTTGCATTTGTGCATCCCTTTGACCCCACAACAACCATCCAAGATGTCAAAACCAAAATAGAGATTAGATCCCCAAAAAAAAGGAGCCCAATCTTGTCTTGAGCTCCCAGAGGTCAGGAGCCACAGCAGATAAGTCCTATATGTCCCCAGTCTGTGGTACTACAGCAGGCATTATTTTCTCCTCTTCCTTGTAGCCTTCTCTCCAGCCTTCTCTGCAGCCTTGGTTGGTTTCTTCCTTGGAGGCTGGGGATCAGGAGGAGAGGTTGTGGCAGGAGGAGTAGTAGGAGGAGGAGGAGGAGGTGTAGGAGTAGGGACAACCTCCGTTATGTCTGTGTACCTAGTGAGTTCACCCAGCACGCCCTTATTGATGACTTTCAATAGCAGGGTCTCACTGTAAATTTTTTGCCGCAACTCCATTTGCCCTAGTTTGTGGGCGAGGACTGCGGCAAATCCCTCATCAACAGAGGGTGCCTCTCTGAGGGCCGCTGTTGCCTCTCTGAGGAAGGCCCTGGTTTCCTCCTCCACCTGCCTACCTCTCCTTGGCCCTCGTGGTTTAACTACCATGGGAGGCATCTGGGCTCTTGTGCTGGGCCAAGCCTCCTCCTGGGTGCCACTGGGCCCAGCCTCCTCCTGGGTGCCACTGGGCCCTGCCTCCTCCTGATCCCCAACATCACCCTCTTCCTGGCTCTGCTCTGGCTGTAAAAAAAGAAAGGGACATTATTTATTTTGCCACATCATCATTCACAGACATTGTTCACCTCTAGACATAGTTGAAATCAATGCCAAAAGTTATGTCATTTTCATTGATTCCGCATCCTGGTTTTGTTGTCTTGTGCACATAAAATTAGGCCACTACTGTATCTTGCTCTTCACAAACTTTATTGGTAGAAGTGTACATACCTTTAACAATACTAACATCTATTTAAATTCTACAATTTTGTAAGATATAAATATAGATATCAATACTTTACCTGGCTCCATATCTCCAAATCTGCCTCCTCAAGGCCCTGATCTTGATCCTCAGAGGAAGCCAGAGCAGGGTTGACAGGAAGGCTGGAGGACTGGCTGCAGGGAAGGCTGGAGGGTTGGGTACAAGGAAGGCTGGATTGACCTCTGGGGGGAAGGGTGGAGAGAGATTCCCGCACTTCCAGCTGGTCATCCAGAAAAGCAAGCTTACTGTAGTACCACAGACTGGGTTTATAAACCTTATCTGCTGGTGCACCTGACCTCTGGGACCTCAGGACCATAGTCCTCTGGGTCCTGTATGTCCCTCTGATGGTCGCAATTTTGGTTTTGACATCTTGGAGAGTTGTTGTGGGTATCTTTGTTTGCACAAATGCAAGCAGGCTCTCCAGTGCTGCTTTCCTGGCGTCTTTATTTTTATTAGCGCCACTTTTTGTTTGCCATAATATAGGGAGCTCTTGCCATTTGTCGATGAACTCCCCCATGAAGTCTGGGGTTTTAAAAGTATTCATGATATCTGTAAAAGCGAGAAACCAAAAAAAATATATATTTCAGGCAACATTCCTCAACTGTGCATTGTCTACATATTTTGAGCACACAAATCTCCTCGTCTGATGAACCTCAAAAAGTAAAATTGTTAGGTACCTTCGTCACGACGTTCGTTGCTAACTCCCTCTCCCGACAAATGAACGTATTTCCCAGACATGGATCTTCACTTGATATACACAGCGCATGCGTGAAACTCCGCACGCTTTCCCCGCCCCTGACGTTCGATATTGTACTTTCCCCGCCCCTTCTCTCTCGTAGTGCTGAACAAAACATGGTGGAGACACAGGTGGCTGAGATTACCTCTACAGAGGATGAAATTCCAGAGGAGCCCAAATCAAGACCCAGGAGATATAAGGCATCCAACATGTCATTCAAGGAAATGGTGGAGATGGTCGCCATTTTAAAGAAGGAGGATTATGATGCCAAGCATGGTCCGTATAAAAGGCCTAATCTTGTCAAGTCCAGAATTATGGGCAAAGTGGTCAAAAGTCTTCACAAAAAATTCAGGGTGTGCAGAACGAAGGAACAGCTCAGAAAATGATGGTCAGATCTGAAGTTGCGGGAGGCCGACCAATATAAAAGAATCAAGAAAGTTATATTAAAAAGTAAGTAATTTTTTTTTAGTTTCCATGGTACATATTATTTTCTTGTATTCTGTCGTGTATTTTTAACTTTCATATAGTACACTGAAAGATACCATCTTTCAGGTTCGTCCGCACAGTAAACGGACGTATTAAATCTCTTTCTCCGTACAGTTCCTCAAACGATGTTTTAGGATCATCCAGTGTGAACACCCATGTATTTTGGTTTATTTGGGGGAGTAAATTTGGGCCTCACTTATTTTTTGGGTGCTAATCCAAAGGACATTTGTTCGTTAGAAAAAAACGATATGCATGGTAATGTTAAGGGAGTGAATGCTCAGCAGCTGATGAAACATCTGAACGCAGTAGTACAAGTGTGGGCCTAAAGCCAAAAAGCTTGAGGGTGTCACACACAGGTGATCCTGTGTAGATACTTTGGGGTGTTACAATGTGTCAAATTTGTGTTCAAAATGTATATGCTCTGGTTTTGGCTATGTATCCAATCATTTGTCCCGGTTGGCACAGGGGGTAAAATTTAAAATGGAGCATGCTTCAAAAGAATGATTACAAAGTATTTTTTCATGTTTCTTATTTTAGCAAAATTGAGTCGCTACTAATGAAACTATTCCTTTTATTTCAATCTCCCTAGGGATTCGAAAAGCTACCTCAGATGAGACGAGAATTGCAATACCTACAACAATACCCCCAGAACCCCAGGATGGAGAGGAATGTGATGTTGTGGAAGTGGAAAGTGGCACCACCACAGGTCAGAGAGAAACCAGACACATGCATGTTAAATAGATGTAGGCCTACATATTCTATCCTACATATTTCTTTTTACATTTAGGTGCAGTTCTGGCCGAAGACCCCAATAAGTTGACACATCACAGTGCCCAGATCCTGATCCAATACCTGATGGTCTGCTGTCGTGACCTCGAAAAAATTAAGGGAGACTTGCTAGAGATCAGGGCAAATACAAAGCGGGTGGAGGAAAGGCTCCAAAATATCATGGCTGTGCTTGGGCGTGTCTAATGTTTTTACACCAAATAACGTTTTACTTGCAGAGTTTTATAAGTATTTTTGTTATTTTACCCTTTAATGACTAGCACATGTTTAGCTTTTTCAAAATTCTGACGAATATAGTTTGTTTATGCATGGCTGGTCATGCGTTTTAATACACCCGAAATTAAGGGAACATCCACATTTCTAAGGAAGTTTCCCACCTAAAAAAAGAAATAAAGGTATTTTTACATAACAAATAATTGTGGCTTCATTATGTAAATGTGGTGCTGAGTGAACTAATCAATGTTTGGTGTTTACACTGACAATGAAGGCTAATTAAGATTGTTTAATCCACATGGCAAAACAAGTGCACTAGGTAAACCTACCAGAAACATCAAACATTATACAATAAAAAATCCAAACCAATCTTTACTCAAGAAAAAGTTTTATTTTTTTGGTATAAAATTATTAAAGATTGTCTGGCATTTCAATGGCCCCCCTACCCATAAAATAGTCCACATATTGGTTACGGACCTCACGTCCGGTTGGGGGGGCCAAGCCAGGACGGCCAGGTTCCAGGGCCACCAAAGTTTCTACATTGATTAAAGAGGCCTCAGGCCCACTCAAAGATATATAACTCGTTGAATGCACCCTTAGGAAATTATGCAGCACACAGCACGTCATAACCACATGGTTCCATTTGTATGGGGCAAGGTGGATGGAGGTAAGGAAGAGGCGAAATCGGCTGGCCATGATCCCAAACGCATTTTCCACCACCCTTCTGGCTCTGGCCAGCCGATAATTGAACACCCTCCTCTCAGGGGTGAGGGTGCGTTGCGGGAATGGCCTCATCAAATGGGGTCCCAGGCCAAACGCCTCATCCGCCACAAAGACAAAAGGTAGTCCCTCCACATTCTGCTCCGCTGGTGGCTAGGCCAGCAGATCCAAAAGGAGCCATTCCCCAAACTCCGTCTGGGCAAAAACTCCTCCATCAGACATCCTGCCATTCTTGCCAACGTCCACATAGAGGAACTCGTAGGTGGCCGACACCACTGCCATCATCACGACACTGTGGAACCCCTTATAATTATAATAAAAGGATCCCGAATGGGGTGGTGGGACGACCCGAACATGTTTGCCGTCGATGGCTCCTCCACAGTTCGGAAAGTTCCATCGCTGGGCAAACTCGGAAGCCACATTCTGCCATTCATGTGGCGAAGAAGGGAACTGTGGAATTAAAGAAATAATAAATTAATACTTGGAGCCAGAAACATTGAAAGCTGATTTCATACACACATTCATGGCCAACATTGGTAGAAACTGTTCAAAACATAAAAAATTGGAAGCAACAAAAAACAAACAAACCAAAAAATTATGGGGGGGGGGTTGAAGATGAGTTGGGAATATCACACATGAAGGCTGTAGCACTCTGTATTGAAGTTAACAAAAATGAAACATTCCTAGGCAAAATTTAGGGTGCGTTTTGGGTAAAGCACTACGATGGAACATAGAATAAAAAACATGGAAATGACTAGGCAAGGTAGGTATGGCCCCAGGATAGCATGCTGGAGAGGTTAGGTAAGCCAAATTTACAGGTAGGCCTCAAACCCCAAACTTTAAATAATAAAACATGGGGAGAAAGGGGACATTCCCTGCAGCTAAGAATCATGTGAATTAGGGACTGCAAATAAAGCAAATTAAAAATATCCAAAAATAAAAACCATACAATGTGAATTTTTGAAGAAGAACACTTACCTTAATATAGTCCTCCTGCAAAACTTGAAGGATGTCAGAACAAGTCTCTGGTATAATGATCCCCAGAGCCTGGGGGGATATGCCTGTGGAGAACTTAAGGTCCTGCAGGCTTCTCCCAGTAGCCAGGTATCGCAACGTGGCGATGAGCCTCTGCTCAGCACTGATGGCTTCCCGCATAACGGTGTCCTGCCTGGTAATATAGGGGGACACCAAAGCCAACAGCTGCTGAAATACGGGGTCAGACATCCTGAGAAAATTCCTGAAATCATCAGGATTATTCTCCCTGATCTCCCGCAACAAAGGCATGTGACAGAATTGGTGCCGCTGGAGCAACCAATTCTTGGTCCATGAACTCCTCCTGACCCTGCTCATGGCATGGAGTCGGGATACAGCATGAACCCCTGCACCAACTACAGCACGAACTCTACGACGAGTACGTAGCCGCAACATGGCTAGATAACGGTCGTCTGAACAGAACGAACTAGAAGAACGCACGGAAGAACAGCAAGGCCTATGAAGAACAAGCTGAAAAACACGAACGTGCAGAGCAGGCCGCACTGAATAAACAGATACGAACTGACTACAAGCAGTGCTAAACAGATACGAACCCACAGGCGCAAACTGAACTCCTGAAAACGATCTTCAAAGCACGAAGACTGAAAAGCGCGAATCGTCTCTCACCAAACTTTAACTAACACGCGGTAACACGGAATTAGCAAAAGCGTCCCAAAGGGTGGCGTCATTCGAACGGAACTTCCCCTTTATAGTGCCGTTGTACGTGTTGAACGTCACTGCGCTTTGCTTGATCGTTTTTTTTAATGATGGTGTGTACGCAAGGCAGGCTTGAGAGGAAACATGAAAAAAAACGAGGAGAAAAACGTCGGTTTAAAAAATGACATTAAAAACGATCGTGTGTACGGGGCATTAGGCACTGGTGCCACAACACTGCAACCCCTCACAGATACTGTACTTGGAGCACAGCAATGAGCCCTGTTGCAAAGTATTGCATCAAAAATTGTAATTACACGCCCCTGTTAAACAGGGGCTGAAAAATTGGGCCTTAGCCACTGGTGCTGGTGCCACGACACTGCAACCACTACCAGATACTCTAGTTGGAGTGCAGGAATGAGCCCTGCTGCAAAGCATTGCATAAAAAATTGTAATAACACACCCCTGTTAAACAGGGGCTGAAAAAATGGGCCTTAGCCACTGGTGGCAGCACCCAGAAACAAAAATGTTCTTCCAAGCTATCATCATCAATCGGGTCATTGAGGAGGAGGAGGATAGTCAGTCAACATAACAGGACAGTCTCTCAGCATCAGCATCAGTCTTGAAGGGATGTGACATTTGAAAATAAATTAGTCTGTTATATCAGCTTCAGATGTTTGGTAGCTGGTGGTGATCCAAGACTGGTTCATCTTTATGAAGGTCAGTCGATCAACAGAGTCGGTGGACAGGCACACCCTGTGATCCGTGACAAATCCTCCAGCAGCACTGAATGTGCGTTCTGAAAGAACGCTGGATGCAGGACAGGCCAGTAGCTCAATTGCATACTGTGCAAGCTCTGGCCAGTGATCCATCCTCAAGACCCAGTAAGCCAGAGGATTTTCGGTGGGGAAGGTGTCCAAGTCTGACCTTGCCCCTAGGTATTCCTGCACCATGTATATCAGACGCTGGCGATGGTTGCTGGAACCGATCATACCTTGGGGCTGCGGACTAAAGAATTGTCTGAACGCTTCGGTCAGACGGCCACCTTCCCCACCGCTCCTTCTTTGACTGACCGAAGCCTCAGCAACTCGTTGTCCAGGACCAGGAGTTTGTAATCTCCCAGTCTCTGGGAATGCGTTGCACAGACCTTTCTGCAAGGCCTCCCGGAGTTGTCTCATCCTCTGCTCCCTCTGCGACGGTAAGATAAGGTCCGCAACCTTACCCTTGTACCGTGGATCAAGGAGAGTGGCCAGCCAGTAATGGTCCCTCTCCTTGATCCGAAGAATACGAGGATCCTTCCGCAGACTTTGCAGGATCAGGGAGGCCATGCAGCGTAGGTTAGCTGAGGCATTCAGTCCGGAGTCCTCTGGGTCACTAAGGACGACATGATCCGCAGCCACCTCCTCCCAGCCACGTACAAGTCCACTGGTTTCTTGGGACTGTAAATCATCCCTAAAAGACTGCTGCTGATGATGCTGAGTGCCAGGCTCCACCTCCATGCTGACACAATCCTCCTCCTCCTCCTCCTCCTCCTCCTCTTCTTCCTGTGCGATGGGTGGGACAGAAGGAACACTGTCTGGGTAAAGGGGGCCTTGAGAGGCAAGGAAGTCCTCCTCTTCCTGCCTCTGTTCTGCCTCAAGTGCCCTGTCCAATGTCCATTATTCCACGCAGCGTATGTTCCAACAGCTGGACAAGAGGTACAGTGTCACTGATGCATGCACTCTCACTGCTCACCATCCTCATGGTCTCCTCAAATGGTGCCAGGACAGTGCATGCATCCCTGATCATGCCCCACTGGCGTGGTGAAAAAAACCCGAGCTCCCCTGACCCTGTCCTGGTGCCGTAATCGCACAGGTACTCATTGATGGCCCTCTGCTGCGTGTGCAGCCGCTGCAGCATGGCCAACGTTGAGTTCCACCTCGTGGGCATGTCACATATAAGGCGGTTCTTGGGCAGGTTCAACTCCTTTTGCAGCTCAGCCAGGCGAGCACTGGAATTATAAGATCTGCGGAAATGCACACAGACTTTCCTGGCCTGCCTCAGGACATCCTGTAAGCCCGGGTACCTGCCCAAGAACCGCTGCACCACCAGGTTAAGGACGTGAGCCACACAGGGCACATGGGTCAGTTGTCCCTGTCGGAGAGCGGAGAGGAGGTTGGTGCCATTGTCGCAAACTACCATTCCTGGCTTAAGCTGGCGTGGTGTCAACCACCTCTCGGCCTGCCCCTGCAGAGCAGACAGAACCTCTGCCCCAGTGTGGCTCCTGTCCCCCAAACACACCAGCGCAAGCACGGCATGGCATCTTTTTGCCTGCGTACTTGCGTAGCCCCTTGAACGCCTACGGAGCACCGCTGGTTCCGAGGACAAAGCACAGGAAGAGGCCACGGAGGAAGAAGAAGAGGAGGGGGTGGAGGACAGAGGTGTGTCACAACCAGTAGTAGCATTTTGGAGGCGTGGCGGTGGAACAACCTCCAACACTACTGCACCTTGTCCTGCATCCTTCCCAGCTGCCAAAAGAGTGACCCAATGGGCCGTGAAAGAAAGGTAACGTCCCTGTCCATGCCTGCTGGACCATGAGTCAGCGGTAATATGCACCTTACCGCTGTCTGCCCTGTCCAGCGAGGCCAAGACATTGCCTTCCACATGCCGGTAGAGAGCCGGAATCGCCTTCCGTGAGAAAAAGTGGCGTTTGGGAACCTGCCACTGAGGAACCGCACATTGCACAAACTCACGGAAGGGGGCCGAGTCTACCAACTGAAAAGGCAGCAGTTGAAGCGCTAGCAATTTAGCCAAGCTAGCATTCAACCGCTGGGCATGTGGATGGCTGGGAGTGAACTTCTTTCGACGGTCCAACAGCTGGGGCAGGGAAATTTGCCTGCTAGAATCGGACGTTGGTGTACTGCTAGCAGAGTGCCCGCAAGTACTTGGCTGTGACACACCTAATTCTACAACTTCATTCCTCTCAGAGCAGATTTCAGAGAGGACTGAAGGTATAGTGGGGTTGGAGATCCCAGCTGATGCGGTGCAATAAGAGGTCAGCTTTGTTCTTTGGTGTGGGTCTTTAAGGTAGGCTTGCCAACGAGCTGCATGGCAGGTCAACATATGTCTGGTCAAGCATGTGGTGCCCAAGCGGGTGATGTTTTGGCCACGCGATATACGCTTGAGACATATGTTGCAAACAGCAGCTGTGCGATCTGATGCACTTGACTCAAAAAAGGCCCACACCAAAGAACTTTTTGAATAACGGGCAGAGGCAGCGCCCTGCACAGGCGGAGCTCTGCGGTGTGATTCCCTCGGTGTGCTGCCCTTACGCTGGCCCCCCGAAGGGCATCCTGCCTCGTTGGAGATGTGCCTCCTCCTCATCCTCCTCCTCCTCCTCCTCTCTCCTATTAGGCACCCACGTGGAGTCAGTGACCTCATCATCCCCTCCCTCCTCATAACTGGAGCCAATCTGGCAGTATGCTGCAGCTGCTGGAACATGACTGCCAGATTGGTGTCCTTCTTGAGCATCCCCTCTCTCTGCTCTCACGCTACTGCCTTCCTCTAGCTGGGTATCATCATCAGACCCTTCGAAACGCTGGGCATCCTCCTGGAGCATGTACCCAACACTGTGCTCAAACAGTTCGGGGGACTCCTCAGGAGGACATGGTTGGTCTAGGGAAGGAGAGACTGATGATGACATTGATACCAGGGAAGAGGATGCTTTGGCAGCTGCTTTGCCAGTACCCTGAGCCTGGGTGAGAGAGGATGAGGAGGATGAGGAGGGCTTGGTCATCCACTCTACCAAGTCTTCGGCATGATGCGGCTCAACACGTCCAGCTGCCGAAAAGAAGGACAAGCGTGTCCCATGGCCACGTGCTGATGGCGATGCACCGCGTCCACGCCCAGCACTGTTGTCTCTAGACACAGAGCCTGCTTGCCCTCTTTTTTTGGCTCCTGACTGTCTGCCTCTCCTTGTTTGCCTTCCAGACATTCTAATGGCCTGCAGGGAAATGGGAAAAGCAGCAATACAGGCTAAGTTAAGGTGTAATATGGTCAGGAGGCACACTCCGCCCGCTGTAAGTGTCGCAAAATCCTGTTGGTGTAACACACCAGGAAAAAGCAGCAATACAGGCTAAGTTCAGGTGTAATATGGTCAGGAGGTACACTCCGCCCGCTGTAAGTGCCGCAAAATCCTGTTGGTGTAACACACCAGGAAAAAGCAGCAATACAGGCTAAGTTAAGGTGTAATATGGTCAGGAGGTACACTCTGCCCGCTGTAAGTGCCGCAAAATACTGTTGGTGTAACACACCAGGAAAAAGCAGCAATACAGGCTAAGTTAAGGTGTAATATGGTCAGGAGGTACACTCCGCCCGCTGTAAGTGCCGCAAAATCCTGTTGGTGTAACACACCAGGAAAAAGCAGCAATACAGGCTAAGTTAAGGTGTAATATGGTCAGGAGGCACACTCCGCCCGCTGTAAGTGCCGCAAAATCCTGTTGGTGTAACACACCAGGAAAAAGCAGCAATACAGGCTAAGTTAAGGTGTAATATGGTCAGGAGGCACACTCTGCCTGCTGTAAGTGCCGCAAAATCCTGTTGGTGTAACACACCAGGAAAAAGCAGCAATACAGGCTAAGTGAAGGTGTAATATGGTCAGGAGGTACACTCCGCCCGCTGTAAGTGCCGCAAAATCCTGTTGGTGTAACACACCAGGAAAAAGCAGCAATACAGGCTAAGTTAAGGTGTAATATGGTCAGGAGGTACACTCCGCCCGCTGTAAATGCCGAAAAATCCTGTTGGTGTAACACACCAGGAAAAAGCAGCAATACGGGCTAACTTCAGGTGTATAATGTGCAGGAGGCTTAGCAACAATGACACTGACACTGTCCCCTGCCTATCCTTCTCTCTCCCTGCACACAAGGTTTAGCAAAGAATATGACACTGACACTGTCCCCTGCCTATCCTTCTCTCTCCCTGCACACAAGGTTTATCAAAGTATATGACACTGACACTCTCCCTGCCTATCCTTCTCTCTCCCTACACACAAGGTTTAGCAAAGAATATGACACTGACACTCTCCCTGCCTATCCTTCTCTGTCCCTACACACAAGTTTTAGCAAAGAATAGATTTGACAAGATTTGACACTGTCCCTGCCTGTCCTTCACTTTCCCTGCTCCGGAACACACTACACAAGGCCGCCGCGCTGGCGGCCTTTTATAGTGTGGGGCGTGTACTAAACCCCCTCAGCTATAATTGGCCACAGTGTAAATAGGAAGTGTCGGTTATCGGCATTCCTCTCCTCACACTGACAGTGTCTAAGGAGAGGAGAGACTGCACTGCACATAATAATCGCCTTCCAGTGTTAATTTTGGCAGCAATTTTTTATCTAGTTTTGGTCTTGGGAATAAAATGCCATTTTAGTTTTAGTCTCATTTTAGTCTTCTGCAGGATTTTTAGTTTTAGTCATAGTCTTTGAGTTTTTTGTGTTTTAGTCCCATTTTAGTCATTGTATTTTAGTTGACTAAAATCTCCAGTACATTTTAGTCAAATATAATAATTTTAGTTGAATAAAATCATTTTAGTTAACTAAAATCAAATGTGTTTAGTTAAATTGTAATGCATTTATAGAATTTTCAAACTTATAATATATTTCTGTAGTAAAAAAATCGAATATCATGTTATTATTTATGGTATTAGGGTTTGAACAAACTCAAAGATACAGATTTAGCCGGTCTGGTCTGAGGAGGCCTATAATGCTGCATAGTGCTCTGGATGGTGGTCTGAGGAGGCCAATAATGCTGCACAGTGCTCTTGACGTTGGTCTGAGGAGGAGGCCTGTAATGCTGCATGGTGCTCTGGATGGTGGTCTGAGGGTTGGCCTGTAATGCACAGTGCTGTGGATGCCATTGCCAGTGGTCAGAGGAGGCCTGTAATGCACAGTTGCACAGTGTGCTCTGGACGGATGGTGGTCTGTGGGGAGGGGAGGCCTCAAGCCTGCTGTATTTGTAACCACAATTACTGTACACTTACAGTCTGCTCTGCTCTGGGCACCTGGCAGCATGGTTGTCTCATCAGGAGTCGGGACTCGGAAGGCCTCAGCCTGGCTGGCCTGAAATGCACAGTACTGCGCTGCTCTCATGCCTCGTACACACGACCGGTTTTCCTGACATGCCAAAACCCGACATTTTTCCCGACATGATTCCTCTCAAGCCTGCCTTGCATACACACGTTCATTTAAAAAAACGCTCGACCAAGGCGCGGTGACGTCCAACACGTACGACAGCACTATAAAGGGGACGTTCCATTCAAATGGCGCCACCCTTTGGGCTTGTTTTTGCTGATCTCGTGTTAGTAAAAGTTTGGTGAGAGACAATTTGCGCTTTTCAGCCTCGTGCTTTTCAGTCCGTTACAGCGTGACGAATGTGCTATCTCCATTACGAACGCTAGTTTTACCAGAACGAGCGCTCCCGTCTCATACTTGATTCTGAGCATGCGCGGTTTTTTCCCCGCGATGAGAAAAAGACAGACGGGAAACACGACGGGAAAAAATAGAGCAGGCTCTAAATTTTTTGCTGGCAGTTTTCTTGTCGGGAAAACTGGTATGGAGCATACACACGACCGGTTTTCCTGACCAATCTAAAAAATGGCAGTTTTCTCGTCGGGAAAACCGGTCGTGTGTACGGGGCATTACTCTCACTTTCAGGTCTCTGGCACTGGCAGTCGTCTCATCACGATTTGCTTGCTTGCTGGGAGCAGATTGCGGAATCAGGCAGAGCTCCGTGAAAAACCGCAAGTTAGTTCACGAGGGTAAACGTCCCTGACTCTCATTTTTGCCCCATTTTCATTCGTTAACAAAAACGGATCTAATTTTCGACATGGTTTTCGTCAGTGGACGAAAATGTACTGTACTTTTCATTTTATTTTTGTCACCGTAAAAATGCCGCTGATGAAATCTTTGACAAAAACATTTTCATTGACAAAATTAATGCCAATCAGCGCCCATTAGTGATGCCTTTCAGTGCCCATCAGTGATGCCTGTCAGTGCCCCCTGATCAGTGCCACCTATAAGTGCCACCTATCAGCGCCCATCAGTGCTGCCTATCAGTGCTGCATATTAGTTCCTCCTCATCAGTGCTGCCTCATCAGGTCCCATCTGTACAGCCTCATCAGTGCCACCTCATCAGTGCCCATCAGTGCAGTTAATCAGTGCCCGCCAGTGTAGCCTCATCAGCGCACGTCAGACAAACTGATCAAATATGCACAGTTTGTTAGGTGGTTCAGTGAACTGCCAACAGGTTGGGTTTGGGTCAAATTCACATTTGACCTGAAGGTCATTCCTAGTTAACCTGTGTCTAAGTGTAGCCAGGTGCTTGGCTAGAGACAGAGAGCAATTTAGGACACTGACATTCAGTGCTCTCTGTACTCCTAATGGACTTTAGCTGAATGGGTTAACACTACCTCGCCTCCATCCACCAGGGGGAGCCAACAAGAAAAGGGCGATCAGGAGACTTGATGGCAGCACTGAATCATGGGAGATGTAGTGCATGGTAAGGATCATGCTAGGGGAGTCAATGGACTATAGAACAATAATTCCCAATACAAGCAGAGTATAGTGAGAGAGAGAGAGAGCAGTATTTTCACAGGGTGAATTACAAGGAAATTCCTCTCTGCTGTGAGGAGACCGAGGTGTGCACATTGCTGCTCCTGTGATGCACATCATCCTGCTACAAGCTCAAGGCCATGTGCTGAGGACTGGGGTCCCTCCGGGCAGATCCAGAAGTGAGCTGACATCTGAACAGTTGCTGTATCGCTGGGACTGGTGAAAGGACACTACTGTCATTATCCATTGCTGCTAGCAGAGACTAAGCACATAAGGACTCTCCATCTAACTAGCAGCATTATTCACTGCATGCAGACTTTACTGGGACTGTACTCATGTGCACCACTGTAAAGCCTGGGCCCCAACAGAGGATTTATCAGAGTATTGTTTATAACTCCTGTTACGGTTTTCTAATGCCATTACTTATTGTTAATTTTGTGAATTACCGGATTTACTCTAATTTAGCTGCACATAACTCCATTCAATGCTGCTATAGCCTAGTGATAATATTGTCTAGTGAACAGTGATTGATCTAATCCTTTACTTACTCATTTATGTGCAAACTGCTATTTACTACATCCCATGACAATATATTGGGTTCATTTACCACTAACCAGTCTGATGTTGGCTTTTTTTTATACTAGACCTTAATTGTGTGCAGGGTTTCTACATTTGTGCTCCCAGTAGCAGTGCGGTATTCATTTGCTTATCCTGGTGTGTCAGTGGGGGCTGAGGTTGTTCTCAGAGTCGAGGCAGGAGGACAAATAACCCAAACTACCAAGTGGCTCCTGCAGGGGTAGTGCTACAAAAGTAAAAATGTGTAAGGGTGAGGTGGGTGAATTTAAGTTCAACTGCTTCTTAAGCCTGGTACACACTACAAATTTGGGTTAAACAAAAAAAACTGACACCTGCGGTTGCAGTCGGTGTGCTCACTATGCAAATTTAGTACAGCGATCTCCCCCGCTGAGCTGTTGTGTTCTGATAGGGGACCCCCCCCCCCACCAGAACACTCCGATCAGCACTCCCTGCCATTGACTGAGAGCACTGATCGAGAGTTGGTCGACTGCTGGTTTTCCAGCATGCTCGGCCGACTTCTGTCGGACAGACCGACATACACACGGGCCAAATGTTGGCCGTTTTTTTTTTTAAACCAGCCAATGTCTCCCGACATTCGGCCCATGTGTACGGGGCTTAAAGAGGGGCATGGCAAAAAACTTTCCGCATCATTGGTTATACATATTATGAGACTTTGTTTTGTATTTTATGTATTAGAAAAAATAAAAAGCCAACACATACAGGGTATTTGCCAAGCTCCAATAAAGCTTCAAAATAAGCATCACAAAAGCATCAAAACCACTTAAAAAATTCCGGTTAAAGTGGTAGGTGCTTTAACCACTTCAATACCAGGCACTTTTGTCCCTTCCTGCCCAAGCCAATTTTTAGCTTTCAGCGCTGTCGCACTTTGAATGACAATTGCACGGACATGCTACACCGTACCCAAACAAATTTTTTATAATTTTTTTACAACACATAGAGTTTTTTTTTTGGTGGTATTTGATCACTGCTGGCGTTTTTATTTTTTGCACAACAAACTAAAAAAATACAATTTTTTTTTTAAAAAAATATGTTTTTCTTTGTTTCTGTTATAAAATTTTGTAAATGAGTATGTTTTCTCATTCACTGACGAGCACTGATAAGGCTGCACTAATGGGCACTGATAAGGTGGCACTGATGGGCACTGATGAGGTGGCACCAATGAGTTGGCACTGATGAGGTGGCACTGATGATGGGCACTGATAGGCGGCACTGATGGGCACGGATGGGTACTTATGGGTGACACGGATGGGCACTGACTGGCACTGATAGGTGGGCACTAATGGGCATGGATGGGCACTGATAGGTGGCACTGATGGACACTGATGGGTGGCACTGCTGGACACTGATGGGTTGCACAGCTGGGCATCACTGATGAGGAGACATATGGCAGGCACTGACTGACTGGCACGATGTGTGGGCACTGATTGGCATTATTTGGGCACTTACTGGCATCTTTGGTGGTCTAGGGTGGCATCCCTGGTCATCCATCTGTTGTGGGCATCCCTGGTGGTCCAGTGTGGGCATCCGCGGGGGGGGCTGCGCAGTCCCCACAATCAGCACAGACCCCCCCTGTCAGGAGAGCCGCCGATGGGCTCTACTCTACTCACGTCTGTCAGACGCGAGTGAGGAAAAGCCTATAAACGGCTCTTCCTGTTTACATTGTGATCAGCCGTGATTGGACAAGGCTGATCACGTGGTAAAGAGCCTCCGTTAGAGGCTCTTTACCGAGATCGGTGTAGCGGTGTGGCAGACCGTCACATCGCACCACGATCACTGCGCGCGTCGGCAGTTATCCTGCTGGACGTCATATGACGCCGAGTTAGGATAACTGAACTACCGCCTGGCCGTCATTCTGCTATAGGCCAGGCGGGAAGTGGTTAACGTGTGTTACTAATCAACCCAAGTTTAAAACAACTCTAAGGCCCCGTTCACACCTATGCAAATTGGTTGCGGCTTACGCCGCATCCAATTCGCATAACATTATAAAATGCATTGATTGTAATGAGGCTGGTTCACATATGTGTGATTCATTCGCACTGTGCATTGCCCAAAAATCGTGTGTGTTTTCTAGGCATTGCGGTGCGGCTCAGGTGCGAATTCAGGCCCATTATCTTCTATGGGCACGCATCTGATTCGCAGATGTGTTCAGTTCTCATTAGGATTTCTCTCCCAGCTCACTACACTTCCCCCGCTCCCCTCCCCTCCCCCTCCCCTCTCCCAGGTCACCAAATTCTCAGCTAAAACGCAGATGATCCGCTGAACAGCTCTCTTATCTCTTTGCAGAGATAAGAGAGCTGGAATTCGCACCGTACAAGTGTGAACCCAGCCTAAGGTTCTATTCACACCAATGAGTTTTTTCATGCTTTTTACAGAAAAATTCAGGACATTATTTTTAACATGGGTTCCTATGAAACATGTTCACATCAATGCATTTTTGGAAAGGGTCAGGGACTTTTTTAAACGCAAAAACTGTGCTTTTTTTGCTTTTTTGGTTCAATAGACTTCAATGAAGAAGCTGCAGAAAAGCATGTAGTGCATTTTTACCGTGATTTTGCCACAATTTGTGGTTTTAAATCTGCCCAACAACAAATTTTCCCCCCCAAAAAACCCATAAAAAAATGCAAATCGCTGCAAAATCACGGTAGAAAAATGTGGAAAGCACGGAAAAAAGCACTGCAGAAATGCTCAAAAGCAACATGCATAGATATAAATCGAGCCTAAGCCCCTTTCATACGGGATAGATTCCGTTCCGATCAGCAGAGGATCTGTGGTAGAGGAAAAGGCTCTAATACAGGGTTTCTCAACTAGGGTTCCTTCAGAGGTTGCAACTTGCTAGGGGATAAACATACAGATTTTCCCTTAAAGGGGTTGTAAAGGTTTGTTTTTTATTTTCTAAATAGGTTCCTTTAAGCTAGTGCATTGTTGGTTCACTTACCTTTTCCTTCCATTTCCCTTCTAAATGTTTTTTTTCTTTGTCTGAATTTCTCAGTTCCTGTTCCTCCTCAGTAAGCTTTCCCCCATCATCCGAGCCGTTCTGGCTGGGGGTTAATCAGAGTGCACGCCTCCTCCCTTGGGACTACATCCGCGGGGAGACACATCCTTGTCACAGCGTCTCCCCGCAGGGATGTAGTCCCAAGGGAGGGGGTGAGCATGCTGACTAACCCCAAGCCAGAACAGCTCGGATGATGGGGGTAAGCTTACAGGATGTGAGAAATTCAGACAAAGAAAACAAACATTTAGAAGGGTGTGACAGGGGTCACTTTGGGCACAGGGTGAGCAAGAAAATAATGGACATTAAGAATATGTCTTGGATGGCTTTAAAATGGGACAGTGATATTTTTCCACAATATTCCCCAGGATATCTGTAAAGAACTATTTACTGTTTGATTATGAACTCAACAGGTTAACTGAAAAGTGACTCCTTCATGATGTTGGGACACATACTGTTAGATGCTAATGTCACCACATCCAGCCCCCACCTGTGTCTGCTAAGATGTCAGATGTGTATTGGGAGACAGTGAGGCCTCGTACACACGGCCGAGATTCTCGTCAAAAAAAACATGTCGTTTTTTTTGACGAGATTCCTGGACAAGAAAATTGTCCCGGCCGAGTGTACACACGCTCGTTTCAAAGAACCCGCGGTTCTTTGAATGGAGCGTACGCGGTGACGTCATCGACTACGACGAGCATGCGCTCGTCACATTCGATGCCGTCGCCGCCATCTTGGTATACCCTACGTATGCCTAGGAAGCTACCGCGCATGCGTCGAATTCATTTCGAACATGCGCGGGCTTCCCGGCGGACAGGTAAGTGTACACACACTCACTTTTCTCGTCGAGAAACAGGCTGACGAGAATCTCGACGAGAAAATAGAGAGCAGGTTCTCTATTTTCTCGTCGAGGTTACTTGTCGGTTTTCTCGACGAGAAACCCGATAGCCGCGTACACACGACCGATTTACTCGGCAAGACATCTCTGCCAGCAAGTTTCTTGCTGGTACTTGCCGAGAAAATCGGTCGTGTGTACGAGGCCTGAGGCTAGCCTAAAGGTCATGTGTCCGAGTCATCACTGTAGTTAATTAGCTCATGTAAATTAGGTCTGGTCAAAGGTGTATTGTCTGAGGAGAATGTAAGAACCTCCTCTCTGTGTGTATAAAACTGGGAGTTTGTCATTAAAGATTGTCAGTCCAGTTGGAAACTTCATACAGAGTGTTTGTCTCGTATGTTTGGAAGGATTAATCCTATGGGAAGCGGTCGCCTGACTGTGGAGGATCGGTAGTGGATGTGTGTTCAGAGAGGGAATATCCTAAACGGCGTTAACCCCTTTCATACTTGGGGTGCCGTTACATTGGTTGGCAGCGGTGGGATTTTCCCTCCAGTTACTGGGACACTCCAAACCACCACAGTGAATGACCAGCTATGCAGCCTGCAGGAAAGCCACACTGAAAGACTTAATTGAGAGCCGTGGAGGGCCCGGTGGGACAAAGAACAAGGCCACCTTGATCAGGGAGCTAGCCAAGATGGATCAGAGGGATGGTGATGCAGGACCCCGGTCAGTTGAAGACTTGTTTCAGCAACGAGTTTGAGAGCGGTTGGCATTATATGGGGCTAACCCATCAGAGACTGCCATACAGAAAGCCATTAGAGACATCCAGCTGCAGGATGAGCGGCAAGAGAGAGAACTGGAGCGACAAGAGAGAGAACTAGAGCGGCAACATGAGCGGAGAATGGCGGAAATACGGCAATCGGAGACAACGCCTAAAGATGCAGCGCCTGTCCGTAAGTTGCCCTTTCGGGCGTTCAAACTATTTAAGGAAGGAGAGGAGGAAATGGAAGCGTTCCTGCAGGACTTTGAGAGACTATGGCAGATACATGAAGTACTGCCCCAAGATTGGGTCGCCTTACTGGCAAGTAATTTAACTGGCAGAGCGGCGGATGCGTATTGGGCCCTGGAGGATGAGGACGCTAAAGACTATGACCGGGTAAAAGAAGCTCTGCTAGCCCGATTTGCCATTACACCCGAAGCCAGCCGGATTAAGTCTCGAGAATCCCGGAAACAAACCCACATAACATACGTGGAGTGGGCACATCGTCTGCAGCGAAACCTTAAGGGCTGGTTCCAGGGAAGCCACGCTCATACTATAGAGGACATCACCCAGCTAGTACTCTTAAGCCCCGTACACACGATCGGATAACCTATGGATTTTCGTCCGATGGATTTGTCCATCGGATATCCGATGAAACCGTTTTCCATCAGTCTTGCCCACACACCATCAGTCAAAAAACCGACCGTTCCAAACGCGGTGACGTAAAACACTCCGATGAGCCGAGAAAAATGAAGTTTAATGTTTCTGAGCATGCGTCGACTTGATTCTGAGCATGCGTGGGTTTTTGATCCGATGGACTTGCCCATAGACGATCGGAGTTTTCGATCGGTTTTTTATCCATCGGAAAATTTTAAAACAAGTTCTATTTTTTACAACCGATGGAAAAAAGACTGATGGGTACCATACACGATCGGTTGGTCTGATGAAAACCATCCATCGGACGGTTTTCATCAGTCAAACCGATCGTGTGTACGGGGCTTTAGAACCGTTCTTTAACCACACCCCTCCGGTATTACGGGATTGGGTGCGAGATAAGCGACCACGGACTGTACAGCAAGCGGCTACTTTGGCCGATGAATATCTGGACTCTCGAAGGTCAGGCGGAAGCGAGCGCTATCCACTATCTCGGCCCAGTTTACCAGCCTCTAACCCAACTTCAGCACCACCTCCAGTGGCCACTTATCCTCAGCAGCCCAGGTTCAACTCCCAGGACTACTCACAACCCATCAGGTGTTTTTGGTGTAAACAGCTAGGGCACAAAATCCAGACTGTCCGTTGAATCCAGCCAGACAGTCCCAGTCATGGAGACAGCCAGCAAGGGTGAGCCCCCACACATCCATGCCTGCGGCCCACTGCGTTGAGGAGGAAGAACATTGGAGCGTCCTGCACGAGGCTGATCCAATACAAGCAGCTAACCGGGACAACAGGCAGCAACACAGGCAGACTGTCTGGGTCAATGGAAAGGTAGCCAATGGCCTACGTGATACTGGTGCCACCATGACCCTACTACAGAAGAACCTCATCCCAGAGAGCCAACACACCGGAGACACTGTAGCCGTAAGAGTAGTGGGAGGTACCATCTTCCGGCTAACCGCTGCCCGTGTTCACCTGGATTGGGGGGTTGGTTCGGGACACGTGAATGTGGGGGTGATGAAGGATTTGCCAGCGGATGTACTACTGGGGAATGATTTGGCCCCCCTCGTTTCTGCTTACGCCCCGATGGGCCCCTCTGAAGCCAACCCAGTGACTACCTGTGCCCACCCAGACCCATGCTGCTGGAACCGGCCCTCTTACGGCTGAGAACTGGGTAAGACTATCTTCCCCGACATGTACCTTAGATCAGGGAAAATATCACAGTCTAGAATTGGAATGTGACAAGTTGGCCAGGGAGAAATCGGAGATGCAACGACACTACGTCATATATTATGAGATGTCCCATGGCTTCAACATTGAAATGCACAAACAGGCTGAAATTGTCAAAAGGTTAAATGGGATTTGCGCCCAGGTTTTGCCTTACCTCTCCCAAGAGCATCAGCAACAAGTTTTGGGAGCCATTGAGAGAGCAAAGCAAGTGACTGTTCCAGAACTGAATTCCATTATTCGCCCTGCAACCTTACAACGTCACCATCAGCTACTGACCCGGTAAGCAAAACGGCCACGCTGATGGGTTGTCCAGGCATTAGAGGAATGGAACTATGGACTAACCTCGGAGTCAACCCGTCTGGTTTCTCCTCCTGTGTTAGTCTCCTGCCGAAAGGGGAGATGTGTGACAGGGGTCACTTTGGGCACAGGGTGAGTAAGAAAATAATGGGCATTAAGAATATGTCTTGGATTGCTTTAAAATGGGACAGTGATATTTTTCCACAATATTCCCCAGGATATCTGTAAAGAACTATTTACTGTTTGATTATGAACTCAACAGGTTAACTGAAAAGTGACTCCTTCATGATGTCGGGACACATACTGTTAGATGCTAATGTCACCACATCCAGCCCCCACCTGTGTCTGCTAAGATGTCAGATGTGTATTGGGAGACAGTGAGGCTAGCCTAAAGGTCATGTGTCTGAGTCATCACTGTAGTTAATTAGCTCATGTAAATTAGGTCTGGTCAAAGGTGTATTGTCTGAGGAGAATGTAAGAACCTCCTCTCTGTGTGTATAAAACTGTGAGTTTGTCATTAAAGATTGTCAGTCCAGTTGGAAACTTCATACAGAGTGTTTGTCTTGTATGTTTGGAAGGATTAATCCTATGGGAAGCGGTCGCCTGACTGTGGAGGATCGGTAGCGGATGTGTGTTCAGAGAGGGAATATCCTAAACGGTGTTAACCCCTTTCATACTTGGGGTGCTGTTACAAAGGGAAATCAAAGGAAAAGGTAAGTGAACCAACAATGCACTAGCTTAAAGGAACCTATTTAGAAAATAAAAACGAACCTTTACAACCCCTTTAAGGGTGGGCCTTTAAAGGCACAGATTGTGACAACAATATATTAAAATGAAATTTTAATAGTATCAAAAAAGTAATGTAGCACACGGACCCTTTTCTCCTGCCTACCTTCTCCTTGCAGGGATAAAGGCACACCGTGCCACATGCCCGGATCCTCCTGGTTTAAGAGGTTGAGCGGTGTTCTTACAATTTTGGGTCCTGCAGTGAGTTACCTCCCTCCATTGGTTCTCGTCCCTAGAGTATAGGGAAAAGTCTGCGTTCTTCCTCCTAAAGAAAGCCAATGTCCAAACAGTATTTAAACTCCAAACAGTCGAGTTTATTTTATCTTGCTTGAAACAGATTTGGGAATAGGTTGAAGATAGAGACAAAGTAGGTAGAAGGACAGGTTCAGGCACGCGACACCCAACTTTATTCTTCACTCAAGCCTGAGTATGAATTGCTCACCCGGATAGATCCCTCACACAGTTCTAGCAGCCAGAGTGAAACACAAACAGTTCCTTTAAGTTAGTCCCCTTCACGGACAAGTCTAAGTAATTCTCTGCCACAGAATCCTTTAGTTACTGAATTAGAACTTTGAAACTCCCAAAGATTAATGAAGACCATAGGTGTCAATGGGACACGCTACAGGACCTATATTGCAACTCAAGAGTCCTTCCATCCGATAGGTAACCAGGCCTCTCCTTCACCATGAATTCCTTCACTGATCCATCGGACAGGTCCTCCCCCGGTTTCCTCTCCTTCAGAGCGGGCCACCCTCACACAAGTTCCTGGGGACTCCAGTGTGTTGTTTGTAGACCCAGGTGAAGGTACTGGGCCTACCTGGAACGTTGTAGCTTTGAGCTAAAGGTGCCCGAGACTCCTCGACCAGTTCACGCACCCCCCGGCCAGCAAGGCCATAGAGCGCAACTTCGCCACCAGGGGTCCTTGGAATCCCCCTGGCACACCACCCCCATGGGGCACACTCCACCCCCATGGGCACACTCCCCCGCACTTCTGGCATCTGCCCTTTATATACCCTCTCCCAGCATGCACAGCAGGTGGAGCCCGCCCACCATACGGTAGCCGAGAGAGGACACCAATCGTACCACAACACCACCTGCGGTTCAACCCGAGACCTGGGCAACAGCGCCACCTCAGGCCCAGGGGAACTATACACCAGGCAACAACATGGCAGAGCAGAGTCCGTATTGAACAGAATTGTAGAATTTGAGCCACACTATTGCCCAGAGTGCCCCTAAACTTACAGCATAGCGACCCCATTTTTTGGGGGTCCCGCTACAGTAATATACAAAAATATAGCAAAGTACATATAAAAGAAACAGTTATGCCGTGTACACACAATCGTTTTTACAGATGAAAACAGTCCGATGGACTTTTCTCATCGGACAAACTGAACGTGTATGGGCCCCATCGGTCTTTTTTCCATTGGTGAGAAAAAATAGAACATGTTTTAAATTTATCCGATGGGAAAAAAAACGATAGCAAATTCCGTCTGTGTGGAACTCCATCGGACAAAAAACCCACGCATGCTCAGAATCAAGTCGACACATGCTCAGAAGCATTGAACTTCATTTCTCTCGGCTTGTCGGAGTGTTTTACGTCACAGCATTTGGGACGGTCGGATTTTTGACTGATGGTGTGTAGGCAAGACTGATGGAAGCCAGCTTCATCGGATTTCCGATGGAAAAATCCATCGGATTAGAATCCATAGGAAATCCGATCGTGTGTACAGGGCTTTAGAACTAGAGGAGCTAGACTAACATAGAGATTGCCAGCATCAAATCTTGTATATGAAATAAGAGTGTTGTTAGAAAAATTATACTGGTCGCATATACAAATTCTACACGTTTTGAAGTGATTTCGAATCCTTCTTTGGGGATAGTCCGTAATACAATTTAGTAAAGCTTATGGTAATGCTCACAGTCCCATGAATGGAAACCAATATAATCATATATATAAATATAAATCCCTCATTCATTCCCCGAGGAAGTTCAACCGAACGTAACGCGTACGGGGGAGGTGCCACGCTTTTGATGACGTCACCCGCTGCCATCCTTCGTTATCACTCGGCACGGGTGTTATTATACGAGCCTTACATTTCTGGTTTTATGTGAGTAGTTCTTATCGGATTTTAAATAAATTTGAATTATACAGTGAGCCCTTATATCTCCTCCCCTCTCTTTTATACACGGTCTACTGTTTTTCATCGATGGTGTCGTTGTGGAGGACAAGCTGCCTTAGTGATATACCTGCTGTGCGGGATCCGGTCTTATGACTATCTGTTAATTCAGTAGTCTATTTGCTGAGGTGAGCGTAGATATGAGATTTGAGGTGGAGGGTCAGTCACCTTATCACTTGCTGCTATAGATCTTCACCGGTGGATTTGACATTCATCTTCTGGGACTTTTAGTCTGCTATTTCTGTGGACTTTGTTATATGTATTTTGCGCTGCACTCCTTTGTTTTTATTCCCTGAAGTTTGCCTAGGGGGCCCTGCAGGCCTTCCACATTCTGATATACTTGCTGGAATATGTATAGGACTGTTAAAAAGACAAAGCCACCAAAAGTCCTAAGGTTGCAAGACAGCAGAATAAATACCGTCTGTATGTCTTTAGTTGCCACTATTTTCAAAGGGAATGTGTACGGTGGCACCAGTAGCTAATGCTACACTCCACAAATCTGGCCTTTATGGAAGAGTGGCAAGAAGAAAGCCATTGTTGAAAGAAAGCCATAAGAAGTCCTGTTTGCAGTTTGTGAGAAGCCATGTGGGGGACACAGCAATCATGTGGAAGAAGGTGTTCTGGCCAGATGAGAACAAAATTTAACTTTTTGGCCTAAAAGAAAATCGCTATGTGTGGCGGAAAACTAACACTGCACATCCCCCTGAACACACCATCCTCCCTGTGAAACATGGTGGTGGCAGCATCATGTTGTAGGGATGCTTTTCTTCAGCAGGGACAGGGAAGTTGATCAGAGTTGATGGGAAGATGGATGGAGCCAAATACAGGGCAATCTTAGAAGAAAACCTGTTATGCCGCGTACATACACTCGGAATTTCCGATGGAAAAAGTCAGACGGAATTTTTTCATCGGATATTCCGACTGTGTGTATGCCCCATCAAACTTTTTATGTCGGAAATTCAGACGGAATTAGATAGAGAACATGTTCTCAATTTTTCCGATGAAAAAAATTTCTATTGGAATTTCCGTTCGTCTGGATGCAATTCCGACGGACTGAAAACCACGCATCCTCCGAAACATTTCAACGCATGCTCGGAAGCATAGAACTTCATTTTCTTGGCTCGTCATAGTGTTTCACGTCATTGCGTTCTTGACGGTCGGATTTTAGTGTGACCGTGTATATGCAAGACAGCTTGAGCGGAATTCTGTCGGAACTCCGTCAGAAAAACCTGTTGGAGTTTTTTCCAATGGAAATCCCGCTCGTGTGTACAAGGCATTAGAGTCTGCAAAAGAGTTAAGACTGGGGCGGAGGTTCACCTTCCAGCAGGACAACGACCCTAAACATACAGCCAGAGCTATAATGGAATGGTTTAGATCAGGGGTGCCCAACCAATGGCCTAGGGGCCACATGTGACCCGCGGAGCCCTCTGATGTGGCCCGCGACCTCCTGCTCTGGGATGGAATAAAATAGAATAGAATATTGTTATTAAAGGTAAGTTTATTACTAAAATCACAGCGTATATATGGGAATATCTGTTCTGCAGTGGTTACTGGGCTGCTTTTAAACTGATCTACAGTTGCAGAGAAGTGCACCTGTGGGTTACCTGCACTGAGCCATAGACTTCTATTACCTGTGAGTTTGGTGTGCTGAGAGTAGAGTAGGCTCTATAGAGCCGAGTGGGCTGCTATTCACCTGCTCCGCTCATTGTGGCCCGCGACCGGTTACCAAGTCATTTAAGTGGCCCTTGCTCTTCAAAAGGTTGGGCACCCCTGGTTTAGATTATAGCATATTCATGTGTTAGAATGGCCAAGTCAAAGTCCAGACCTGAATCCAATTGAGAATCTGTGGCAAGACTTGAAAATTGCTGTTCAGACGCTCTCCATACAATCTGACAGAGCTTGAGCTATTTTGCAAAGAAGAATGGGCAAAAATGTCACTCTGTAGATGTGCAAAGCTGGTAGAGACATTCCCCAAAAAGACTTGCAGCTGTAATTGTAGTGAAAGGTGGTTCTACAAAGTATTGACTCAGGGGGGCTGAATACAAATGCACACCACACTTTTCACATATTTATTTGTAAAAAAAATTAAAACCATTTATCATTTTCCTCCACTCCACAATTATGTGCCACTTTTGTTGGTCTATCACATGAAATCCCAATAAAATACATTTACGTTTTTGGTTGTAACATGGTAAAATGTGGAAAATTTCCAGGGGTATGAATACTTTTTCAAGGCACTGTAGTAATCTACAGCAGGGGTTCTCAGAGACCTGAAAGTTATTTCAATGGTATATTGTGAGTATAATGGCATTTGTTTTTATTTGATTAAACTGTCCTATTAAAGAGTCCTAAGGTAATGTGCTAGGCTGGTGCGCTTTCTTCCTTTGCTTATACTCAATGAAAATTGAGTCTAACACAGGAAGGGAAGTTATGGCTGTGCAATTGTTTGCAGATTGGATTGCACATCAATTGGGGGCAGTCACACGGTGTAGAGGAAGCCTGCCGAAGTGAAGAATAGGGTATACATAAGAACTTATTCCTCAACCCCCACACTTAAAGCGGAGCTCTACCCTAAAGTGGAACTTCCGCTCATCGGATTCCTCCCCCCCTCCGGTGCCACAATTGGCACCTTTCAGGGGGGAGGGGGGTGCAGATACCTGTCTAAGACAGGTATTTGCACCCACTTCCGGGCATAGATTCTGCAGGGATCTGCGGGTAGTACGTCAGCCCCCCCCCTGTTGTGTTCTGGGAACAGTGAGGACCGCGCAGCGCGACTCATGCATGCGCAGTAGGGAACCGGACAGTGAAGCCGCAACGCTTCACTTCCTGACTCCCTCACCGATGATGGCGGTGGGGGCAGCCGAGAGACGAGTGATTGCTTGTCTTCTGCTGCCGACGTCGCTAGTAGGGTGACCACATGTCCCGGATTGCCGGGACAGTCCCGGATTGCCCGGGACAGTCCCGCATTTTGCAGATCTGTCCCGGGCACCTTCATTCCAGGACAATACAGTCGCTGGACTCCAGGACAGGTAAGTGCCCATTTATTAAAAGTCAGCAGCTGCAGTATTTGTAGCGGCTGGCTTTTAATATTTTTTTTTACGGCGGAGCTCCGCTTTAACAAGCATGTAACCCTTGTACTGCTGGCAGTCCCTACTTCTCACTCAGAAGGGGAAGTAAACAAAAATCTCCCCTCTTTCTGTTTATTTGACAGGTGTCAGCTAAAAAAAGCAAACAAAAAGGGTGACATCAGGCAAGTGATCCTATAACTGACAATAACTCGCCAGAGATAGTATTGCTAATAGACCACTTGTCTTTTTCTATGGAGTTGCTTCCTGGCTAGCGAAGCCCTTGAGATATCACTCCCTCATTTCCCTGCTAGCAAGCAAGACTCTGCAGCGTTCTGAGCCAGCGAAAGAACAACTCTATCAGGAGAGGTTTTTTCTTCACTTGGGTAATTGGGCCTGACAATGTGGCAGAATCGCCGTTCTAACATCACCCCAAGGAAGGTTTGGAACCTGTTTTATAATTTGTATTGCTATCAGTGAGATCTCGCCCACCCACTGCCTGTCCAAGTGACAACATGTCGGACAGAACAGGGATGCAGACAATACTTGAAATCTAATAGATTACAATCTTTTTATACTAAAAAAAAAGTGTCTGGAGTTTTAGGGCCCATTCACACTGATGCATTGTAATATTTTTTCGAGTTGCTGCAATTTACAGTAACGCTAAATTCACAGTGCATTTATTTAGAATGGCACATCAATGCACAATCGCAGTAGAGGACAACCCACTCCCAAAGCATACATGTTGCAATATCAGAAGGGTGATGTATGTGTAGCGGCCTCACCCCGTCTCCTTTATCTAGGGGTATGTCACACGACAGGGTGAGATGCGCTACGGCCCATGTCCTCCCCATGGCTGTGGGTGAGGTGAAGGCCAGTATCAGTATCTTCCTCGGGCCAATGTGCTTTAGTTATGAAACTCAGTCCTGCTATGCTGGCACCCTCCTTTGCTCCCATTAACCAGAGTCCACACACCGATCACGGTCCAACTTTTGCTTTATTGTAAGCTCCACAATAAACAGTACTTCTGTAGCCAACTGGTTGGAACATTTTAACAGCATGATACGGTGGGATGAGCAGGTCGAGGCACTATCCTAATTTCAATCGAAACCACAGTGATTTCACCAGCGGTTATCATAGCCTTGATTAGCACAGAACATGGAACTTGTGAGTCTCTACCAGCAACTCAAGAGAACGTATATAGGAGTACCTTCGCTGCGCTGTGGCCCCTATCAGGGGAAGATGTCCCTCTAAGGGAGTTACCAGAGGCCCATCCGTCACCGGGTTGATGCTGCTCCGGACTCTCCAGACGGGTGACCTCCCCAGCCTCCTCACCTCAGATGCGGGTCCCGTCCACCTCGGGGACCCTCGGATCACTTCGCCCTTGCGGGACCCAGTCGAAGTTACTGGGCCCCAGGCCTACGATCTAGTACCTCACCCCAGGCTGAAGGTGCCTGGGTTGGACTCCAACTCCATTCCGGCCAGGCCTAGGGCGCCTGGGCCAGAACTCCAAACCGCCAGCACCCAGGCCTAAGGTGCCTGGGTGCGTGAAGAGAAGATCCTCGAAGACCTCGTGGCGAGGGCGTCTCCCCCTTTTATCTCCTCCCATCGACACCACGGCAGGTTCCCCGCCCTAGCCATACCATCGCCGGAAAGGGACAAAAAGGGTAGCACTGTGGCAATGATTCTACCTTGAGCCTGTAGGTACCCCGCCACCCACAGGCCAAGGAGAAGAATACACCACCCAATCCTCCATGAATCACAAAGAGGTCCAAATCCTCTCATCATTTACACACCTGGGCCATACTATTGCCCAGGTGTATCCCACTAAATTTAAAGACCCCGCTACATACTCCCCCCTGTGATTTGACGCTGGTCCCCAGCATCTGGTGCGAACCCATGTCTCCCATGGAGTGAGGACACAAGCTTAGCCCCAGAGGCTATCCCTAAAATTTTACACCTCAACCATACCAAGACCTGCTCAAAGGGAAAGGGAATATAAAACAATAAAACTTTTCCTTAAAACATCTATCATATACACATATACAATCCCTCCCTCCACTGTCTAAGAACCACCCCATACTCAGTAGTCTTGACGGACGAATCTCCTGCATGAGGAAAAAAATAAAACACAGAAAAACATCCTAACATTGTGTGTTGACTTGAAACAAATGAGTCTATCAGCCGAGAAACCCATTCGCTTCAATGGCAAAGTAATGCAAGTGTAGAATTCCAACAACCGTTGCGCAACACTGCCACCTGGTGACAGTGCCGCGGTAATGACACTTGGTGAAGTCTTCCTTCTTCCTGCGTCCCTACACTGATTCTACCCCCAAAAAAGTCTCTGTCCTTGACATCTGGAAGAAGACAGAACAAACAACAAAAACTGCTCTCATTCCTCCAAAGAGTAGAAAAACAAACCCAAATAAAAAACCAGGGTACAGTTCAAATGTTCCGGCAAGGACATTTCCAGAAACTGCAGGGAAAACAAGTGAGTCTCTTCTCACAGATAGAACTTCGGATCAGGCAAGAACAAAGGCTTTAGATGCTTATCGAAAACCTCAATCGAATAGTCAGCATCCTCTCCATCTTTTCTGCAGATGCGCACCTTGTCTGCGTGGATATGGCGGCCCCACATCCAGTCAGCTCTGCAGTCTCTAAACTTTTTCGACACTGTTGGAGAACAGGACAAGTATCTTCGTGCATGGGGCACTTTGAGTTTCTCCCAAACAAATTCGTCATACCATCTCTGGCGTATGACCTCAACTTCAAAAAGCAAGTCCCAAGGCAAGTAGGAATATTCCCACCCATACTCACGGGCGACTTTCTGCGAGAAAAGTCTTTGCAATCTGGCCAAAGGAGGCATGGCTTCCCGCTCACCTTCTCCGGGTTGAACGATGGCCCCTGGGTGCCGAGGTACTTTCACTACCTCTGATGGCTTTTCTCTCGGTGCTCGTAGTGAGGCTCGCTGCATCCCCGCCACCAAGACGGGCGATGTTGTAGATTGTGGGAAGCCCTTCTGAGGACTAGACTTCCTCGTAGACTCCGGGGCCTGCACCCGGGGTGTGCTGTCTCCTATAGACATAGGGGAATCATGTGGTTCACGTAGCACGGGTAACGGGCGTTTGTCCCAGCCCTTCCGGTGAAACAGTTCATCTATTTCCCCGTCATCCCCGCAGTCTGACAGCGATTCCAGGTCGGAGGTGTCATACATCTCGGCGGGAAGGTAGCCTCTGGTAGACGTGGTACTACCCTCCCTTGCGGGCTCCACCGACTGTGGACCCCCGACACCTCCAACCACCACCACAGTCCCAGCCCCTGGCTCACCTTGACCTTTTGTAGAACTGGGATGTCCAGGACTCTTCCAACCGGATCCATCCAGACCAGGCAAGCGACGGGGTGAAGCTCTTTCACGACCACAGGAGGCCTGCACCAGGCCTATCTTCCTCTTCGGAGGTGGGAGCAGGGAATCTGTGGTGACCAAAGCAGCATCCTCAGATTTTTCTCTCTCAGTCTCTGATTGGGCAGTCACGTCGGCCTGGTCCGTGCGTACGGAGACCTCCTCAAAGGCCTGGATCTCCCCTTCCGGAGTAGCGGTACCTGTGAGGCTGTTGAGGCGAAGGGCCCGGGCCTTACTGTGGATGGCTCCACCTCGAACAGGAACTCCTTGCATGCTTCGCAACGCCCAAATGGCTTCAGGTGGACCACCAGTCCCGAGCATCCGGGACAGATCACGCCGAGGGCCTCCGTGTCTCTGCATGAGTACAAAGCCAACTGCCCTCGGGGCCTGAGTCTTATCCCCGTGTCTGTAAGGGGAGCAGCGAACGTAGTCATCTTCGTGGGGTAGGGAACCGGAATCCACGGGGAGCTTGAGGCCATCCCGACTATCTGCTGCTCCATCACGCACTGACCACGCACCGAAGTCTCCACGTGAGTTCCTCCACATCGCCAGACTCCTCCCATGACTTGCACATTTTTGCGGGCTTTCTCCAGTCTCCGCCCACGAATTGCGCAGTCACGGGGTGCCTCATGGCGCAGTGCAGCAAAAGTCCCCACATGTAGTACTTCACACGGCTGGACTTCTCCCTCTTCCCGCTCTTTCTGCATGGGCCTTTCCCGTCTTGGGGTCATTTCCACGACTTCGAACACAGGGACGCACTTTGGCCAATCACATGGCCGACCTGCTCGGCACTCCTCCGGGCAGCAAAGTCCAGACACAGCCATTTCAAATTTCAAAGTCAATACACATTTCATCCCGGACTCACAAGCCCCCACGTGTAGCGGCCTCACCCCGTCTCCTTTATCTAGGGGTATGTCACACGACAGGGTGAGATGCGCTACGGCCCATGTCCTCCCCATGGCTGTGGGTGAGGTGAAGGCCAGTATCAGTATCTTCCTCGGGCCAATGTGCTTTAGTTATGAAACTCAGTCCTGCTATGCTGGCACCCTCCTTTGCTCCCATTAACCAGAGTCCACACACCGATCACGGTCCAACTTTTGCTTTATTGTAAGCTCCACAATAAACAGTACTTCTGTAGCCAACTGGTTGGAACGTTTTAACAGCCTGATACGGTGGGATGAGCAGGTCGAGGCACTA
Source organism: Rana muscosa (assembly GCA_029206835.1). NCBI lineage: Eukaryota > Metazoa > Chordata > Amphibia > Anura > Ranidae > Rana > Rana muscosa. The sequence continues at coordinate 114,270,483 of JARGYO010005626.1, forward strand.
TCCTAATTTCAATCTAAACCACTGTGATTTCACCAGCGGTTATCATAGCCTTGATTAGCACAGAACATGGAACTTGTGAGTCTCTACCAGCAACTCAAGAGAACGTATTTAGGAGTACCTTCGCTGCGCTGTGGCCCCTATCAGGGGAAGATATCCCTCTAAGGGAGTTACCAGAGGCCCATCCGTCACCGGGTTGATGCTGCTCCGGACTCTCCGGACGGGTGACCTCCCCAGCCTCCTCACCTCAGATGCGGGTCCCGTCCACCTCGGGGACCCTCGGATCACTTCGCCCTTGCGGGACCCAGTCGAAGTTACTGGGCCCCAGGCCTACGATCTAGTACCTCACCCCAGGCTGAAGGTGCCTGGGATGGACTCCAACTCCATTCCGGCCAGGCCTAGGGCGCCTGGGCCAGAACTCCAAACCGCCAGCACTCAGGCCTAAGGTGCCTGGGTGCGTGAAGAGAAGATCCTCGAGGACCTCGTGGCGAGGGCGTCTCCCCCTTTTATCTCCTCCCATCGACACCACGGTAGGTTCCCCGCCCTAGCCGTACCATCGCCGGAAAGGGACAAAAAGGGTAGCACTGTGGCAGTGATTCTACCTTGAGCCTGTAGGTACCCCGCCACCCACAGGCCAAGGAGAAGAATACACCACCCAATCCTCCACGAATCACAAAGTGGTCCAAATCCTCTCATCATTTACACACCTGGGCCATACTATTGCCCAGGTGTATCCCACTAAATTTAAAGACCCCGCTACATATGTTTTATAGGATGTTCTCAAAGGGCTGCCTTAAAATGCACCTGTGTCCAGAATATGAACATTAAAGCATTTACATATGTAGCGGCCTCACCTCTCTCCCTTTCTTTATCGGTCATATGGCTGTTGTCTAGGGGTACCTGGGAGAGAGAGATGATACACACCACGGCCCATGTCCTCCGTAACTGGGAGGTGAAGGCCAGAAGATTGGGCTTTTGTGTAGGTGTCCTAGAGTCAAGTCCAGTCCTTCGTCCCTGACTCCTTTGCTTTAGTAATCCAAGTTCCACACAGTGAATAGGTACAACTCAGTTTTATTCTTCTTGCCAAGCAATAAAACAATCTTTCTCCTTTGGAAAATGGGGACAGATCGAGGCACAATCCTTTCCCTTCTTGCTGCTGCCCACTGTGCTGTCACCAGTGGTGAATAGTCACTGCCACTGACTAGGAAATATAGAACGTGAATTTACCTTCGCTCACTTTGCCCCTGTCAGGGGAAGAAATCCGTCCAAGGGAGAAGTGGAGGCCTCTCCGTCACCAGCGATGCTGCGTCGGGCTCTTCAGAGAAGTTACTGCGCACCAGTCCTCAGGAACTCAGACACGGGCACCCAAGGAGTTAAGGTCCCCTTGGATTCCTCCACCCTCGCGGAACTCAGTCGAAGGTACTGAGCCCCAGGCATCCGCCATAGTACCTCACCCCAGGCTAATGGTGCCTGAGATGGACTCCATCCCTGCTCCAGCTAGGCCAAGGGCGCCTAGGCCTGAAACACCGGAACGCCAGCACCCAAGCTGAAGGTGCCTGGATGCGACTCTCTTCCCCAAATCAGGGCGTCCGCCCCTTTTATGACCTCTCCCTTTGCATCACAGCGGGTTCCCCGCCCCGCTGTACCATCTCCAGGGGAGGACAAAAAGGCACAGTTTGCGATGTGAGTTCAACTCCGGCCCAAGGCAACAACGCCACCTGCAGGCCCCAAGGAACCCCACACCACCAGAGTCCTCACAAAAATTCAAACACCCGCTACACTCTCCCCCTGGTGATTTGACACTGGTCCCCCAGTGTCTGGTACAAACTTACATCCCACAAGAGTGATGACATAAGTTCAGCCCAGAAACCAACTACACAATTTAGCCCTGAATTGTGCCAAGACCTGTATGGGGAAGGGAAAACCTAAAACAATATAACTATAAAACTTTCCAATAAAACACTTTAAATATCTCACACATTTATATTCCTCCCTCTGGCTATCTAAGAACCACCCACTCTCAGTAGTCTTGACAGATGAGTCTCCTGCAGAGGGAAAGAAAAGAAACATACATCCTACCAACATGTGTGTTTGCTTGGAATGAATGGGTTTATCCTAGAAGAAACTCACTCACTCCAATAAGTGCTGCATAATGTAAAAAAAAAAACAATCGTTGCGCAACACTGCCACCTGGTGACAGTGCCGCGGTCAAGACACTCATCACTTCCAGACGAACTTTCCCCTTGAACATTTTCTCTGTGACCCTACACTATCCAAAACCCAAAGTCACTGATCTCTTTTTTAAGTGCCAGGAGAAGGAGGGAGAACAAACAAAAACAGCTCCCATATCTCCAACGAGCAAACTGCCCAAATACAAAAAAAAACTAGGGCACAGTCCCTGTGTTCAAGAGAAGACACTCCGGAAAGTTCAGCCAGGAATAGAAAAGAAAAGCACACGGGAGTCTCTTTTTCCCTTACAGGTAAAACCTTGGATGAGGCAGTGATATAGGCTTCAAACGATCATCAAAAGCCTCCACATGGTACTCAATACTTTTTCCTTCGTTGCGGCAGATCACCACTTTGTCCGCATGAATGTGTCTTCCCAGCATCCATTTAGCTTTACAGTCCTGAAACTTCTTAGTGACCGTTAGTGAACAAGAAAGGTACCGCCGTGCTTGCTGTACTTTCAGTTTGTCCCATACAAAGGTATCATACCATCTTTGCCGAAAGACCTCCACCTCATAGAGCAGTTCCCGAGGCAGATACGGGTATTCCCACCCATATTCCTGAGCAACCTTCTGGCCAAAGAGACGCTGCAGCCTTGACAAAGGTGGCATAGTAGCTCGGTCTCCCTCTCCAGGTGGAACAATCGCTTCTGGGTGGCGAGGTGGACCTGGGCCTAGGAGCCTGCAGTGATTGACGTTGCACTCCCGCAACAGGAGCAGGTGAAATGGATGTTGAATCCAGAAGGGGAACTTCAGACAAAGGACCAGCTTCATCCCCAGGCGCCGGGGCCTCTACCCGGGGTGTACTTTCTCCAGTAGACATGGGCAGGTCCCTCGTGACATGGGCCAAGGGTAGCTTCATCTTGTCCCATCCCTTCTGTTGGAAGATTTCGTCTATCTCCCCATCATCGCCATTGTCAGACAATGAATCCAGGTCAGAGGTGTCGTAGCACTCAGCGGGCAGATAATTCCCAGTCACGGAACTATCCCCCTTGATGGCCTCTACCGACTGTGGACTACCACCACTTTCTACCACACAGACAGTCCCAACCCCTGGCTCACCTGGACCTTTAAACGAGCAGGGATGTCCAGGACGTTGTCTACCGAATCCATCCAGGTCAGGCAAGCAGTGGGGCGAAGCTCTTCTACGGCCACACGAGGCCATCACTAGGCCGACTTTTCTCTTCGGTGGCCGGAGCAGGGAGCTGCTGGTGACCGAGGCAGCATCCTCGGATTTCTCTCTTTTCACTTCCGCTTGGGCAGTCCCTTCGCCCGGATCAGTGCGCATGGGGAACGCACCAGCATCGATCTCTCCCTCCGGAGTGGCAGTCCCTGTGAGGTAGTTGAGGTGGAAAGCCCGGGGCTTTTCTGTGGATGGTTCCACCTCAAAGAGGAATTCTTTGCAGACCTCACAGCACCCAAACGGCTTCAGCTGGACCACCAGTCCCGAACAGCCGGGACAGATCACACCGAGGGCTTCCATGTCTCTACAGGTAAAGAGAGCCAATCGCCCCCGGGGCCTTAGTCTTATCCCCGTATCCATAATCGGAGCAGCCAGAGAAGACATATCCGCGAAGGAAGGAACAGAAATCCACGGAGCACTTGAAGCCATCCTCTCTCTTTGCTGCTCCATTGCGCACTGACCCACCTGCGCCGGAATCTCCACGTGCGTACCTCCACGTGGCCAGACTCCTCCCACCTTCTGCACTTGTTCGCGGGCTTTTCCCTTCTCGCGGGCTTTTCTTTTGCCCCGCCCACAAACTACACAGTTATGGGTTGCCTCGTGGCGCGTTGGCCAATATGGCCGACCTACTCGGAACTCCTCCGGGCAGCAAAGTTCAATTTCAGACACCATACACATATCCCGGATACGATGCCCCCACGTGTAGCGGCCTCACCTCTCTCCCTTTCTTTATCGGTCATATGGCTGTTGTCTAGGGGTACCTGGGAGAGAGAGATGATACACACCACGGCCCATGTCCTCCGTAACTGGGAGGTGAAGGCCAGAAGATTGGGCTTTTGTGTAGGTGTCCTAGAGTCAAGTCCAGTCCTTCGTCCCTGACTCCTTTGCTTTAGTAACCCAAGTTCCACACAGTGAATAGGTACAACTCAGTTTTATTCTTCTTGCCAAGCAATAAAACAATCTTTCTCCTTTGGAAAATGGGGACAGATTGAGGCACAATCCTTTCCCTTTATGCTGCTGCCCACTGTGCTGTCACCAGTGGTGAATAGTCACTGCCACTGACTAGGTAATATAGAACGTGAATTACCTTCGCTCACTTTGCCCCTGTCAGGGGAAGAAATCCGTCCAAGGGAGAAGTGGAGGCCTCTCCGTCACCAGCGATGCTGCGCCGGGCTCTTCAGAGAAGTTACTGCGCACCAGTCCTCACAAACTCAGACACGGGCACCCAAGGAGTTAGGGTCCCCTCGGATTCCTCCACCCTCGCGGAACTCAGTCGAAGGTACTGAGCCCCAGGCATCCGCCATAGTACCTCAACCCAGGCTAAAGGTGCCTGAGATGGACTCCATCCCTGCTCCAGCTAGGCCAAGGGCGCCTAGGCCTGAAGCACTGGAACGCCAGCACCCAAGCTGAAGGTGCCTGGGTGCGGCCGCGTCCTCCGACTCTCTTCCCCAAATCAGGGCGTCCACCCCTTTTATGACCTCTCCCTTTGCGTCACAGCGGGTTCCCCGCCCCGCTGTACCAGCTCCAGGGGAGGACAAAAAGGCACAGTTTGCGATGTGAGTTCAACTCCGGCCCAAGGCAACAACGCCACCTGCAGGCCCCAAGGAACCCCACACCACCAGAGTCCTCACAAAAATTCAAACACCCGCTACACATACAACGCTGTAAAAAAGTAATTTTTTTTGCATAGCTGTAATACTTAAATGACTCAGATCATTAAACAAATTTTATTATTACACAAAGATAACCCGAATAAATACAAAATGCAGTTTTTAAATGATGGTTTCATTTATTAAGGCAAAAAAGCTGTCCAAACCTGCCTGGCTTCAGAAGAAAAGTAATTTCCCTATAAACCTAATAACTGGATGTGCCACCCTTGGCGGCAACAACTGCAATCAAGCATTTGCGATAATTGGCAATTAGTCTTTCACATTGCTGTGGAGCAATTTTGGCTCACTCTTCTTTGCAGAATTGTTTTAATTCAGTCACATTGGAGGTTTTTCCAGCATGAACAGCCTGTGTAAGGTCATGATACAGAATCTCAATTGGATTTAAATCCGGGCTTTGACTAGGCCACTCCAAAACCTAAATGTTCCTTTGTTTGAACCATTTGGAGGTAGACTTATTGTTGTGTTTCAGATCATTGTCCTGCTGCATAACCCAAGTGCACTTGAGGTCACAAACTGATGGCCGAACATTCTCCTTTAGGATTTTCTGGTAGAGCTCAGAATTCATGGTTCCATCAATTATGGTAAATCGTCCAGGTCCTGAAGCTGCAAAGCAGCCCCAGACCATCACACTACCACCACCATGTCTGACTGTTGGTATGATGTTCTTGTAATGAAATGCTGTATTAGTTTTATGCCAGCTGTAACGGGACACACACCTTCCAAAAAGTAAAATTTTTGTCTCATCAGTCCACGGAATTTTTGCCTAAAAGTCTTGGGGATAATCAAGATGTTTTTTTGGTAAATGTGAGATGAGCCTTTGTGTTCTTTTTGGTCAGCAGTGGCTTTGGCCTTGGAACTCTCCATTGGATGCCATTTTTGCCCAGTCTCTTTCTTATTGTTGAATCATGAACACTGATCTTACCTGAGGCAAGTGAGGCCTGCAGTTCTTTGGATGATGTTCTGGGTTCTTTTATGACCTCCTGGATGAGTCCTCGTCATGCTCTTGGAGTAATTTTTGTAGGCCACCCACCCCTGGAAAGGTTCACCAAGTTATCTCCATTTGTGGATAATGGCTCTTCCTGTGGTTCACTGGCGTTCCAAAGCCTTGGAAATGGTTTTGAAACCCCTCCTAGACCAATACATGTACATTACTTTGTTTCTAATCTGTTCTTGATTTTTTTTAGATTGTGGCATGATGTGTGGCTTTTTATGATCTGTTAACGTGCTTCACTTTGTCAGACAGCTTCTATTTATGTGATTTCTTAATTAAACAGGTCTGGCAGTAATCAGGCCTGGGTGTGGCAAGTGAAATTTACCTCAGCTTTCTAACAAATTGTGGTTAATCACATTTTATTCATGATTCAGCATGAGAGGGGGGGATTACTTTTTCACATAGGGCCAGGCAGGTTTAAACAGCTTTTTTCCCTTAATAAATGAAGTAATAATTAAAAAACTGCATCTTGGATTTACTCGGGTCATTTTGTATAATATTAAACCCAAAAGTGGAACTTCCGCCCATCTTATTCCTCCCACCCTCCGGTGCCCCAATTGGCACCTTTCGGGGGGGGGGGGGAGGGGGACAGGATACCTGTCTTTGACAGGTATCCTTTCCCACTTCCGGGATTCCCTGCCGCGGAGCTGTGATGTCACCACGGGGCTCCCTCCTCCTCCTCCCCCGGCCACCGGGCCAATAGGAGAGAGAAGCGGGGCCTCACGCATGTGCAGTAGGGTTCCCAGCGTGAAGCCGAAAGGCTACAGTGCCGGGTTGTTCCCTTGCCCGCAATGGCGGCGGAGCACCCGACAGCTGATGGAAACATCAGCTGCGGGTGCCGACATCGCTGGACTCCAGGACAGGTAAGTGCCCATTTATTAAAAGCCAGCAGCTGTAGTATGTGTAGCTGCTGGCTTTTAATGGTTTATTTTTTTTTTGGAGGAAAACACCGCTTTAAGTGTGGGAAATATGCAAAAAAAAAAATCAGGAAGGGGGCAAATACTTTTTCAGAGCACTGTCTGCTTCCCAAGCAGTAAAGAACGTTAAAATAAGCCATCACTGAACCTCTCTCGATGCATGCACTGTGAAGTAATTTAGGATGTACCAATACTTGAGTGTATGCAGGGCCAGGACAAAGGGTGGGTAGGAGGGTTGGCTGCCCTGGGCACTGTGGTATCATTTAAGTGGGGAGGTGCCGCAAGGAGATTTGGGGAGAGGGAATTTGTGTTGGAAAGGGGAATTTGGGGGGTGGCAGGGGGGTAAGTAATGTTCTAGGAGGGGAAAATCGGGGAGGGGTGCTAAGAGTGGTGATTCATGGAGATTTGTGTCAGGAGGGGGGGATGGTAGGAAGAATATTTGTGCTCAGAGGGGGAATTTGTTCTGGGAGGATGGATTTGGAGTAATGTGTACTAGGAGGAGAAATTTTAGGCTTAAAGGGTTTGTACTAAAAGTGGTATTTTTTTTTGGGGGGGGGCATTTGATCTGGGAGGGGGATAAGGGCTGGCAAAGGTTTGTGCTGAGAGGGGGGATTTCAGCAGGGGAGTGGATTTGTACTGGGAGGAGAAGGAATTTATGCTTAGGGGGAAAGCATGCAGATTAGTGCTCAGATATTTTTGTGGGTGGTCTGGCTGACACATAATGCTCATCCATCTTGGGGGGGGGAGCAGTTTGGCATTTTCACCCTGGGCTCTAGCTATCCTTGTCCTGGCACTGGGTCTATGAACCATGCTCGAGCAAGTTTGACTCCCAAAGTCCAGTTTGTTTGAGTAGTGTGATCACTCTATACATGCTTGAGCACAGTTCAGCGTACAGTGCCCTGGCCCACTTTAAAGTGGTCTGGGGCACAGATCAGTTGTACTTTAGCATGGTACGTTTATGTGTGATCGCTAACCATGCCAGAGCACAGAACTCTCATGGATCACTGAGCACTTATGAAGCAGACACAGAGCCCAATACAATGGGAGCACAGGCCATAAGGGGTGGGGGGCAATTATGCTCAGCATTGTACAAGGCAACCAAGCCTAGTGTGAGTACATCCTCATTCGCATAGATACTAATAAAGATTCTACATTTGGGTAGGTTTCTAGCAGCTTAGAAACAGCTGCTGTGTGTGTAAATTAGAAGGTTGTAAAGCTGCCAAGATCCTGCAGCAATATAAAGTAATAACAAAAAAGAGCTACAGTGCCTTGAAAAAGTATTCCTACCCCTTGACATTTTCCACATTTTGTCATGTTACAACCAAAAACGTAAATGTTTTTTATTGGGATTTTATGTAATGAAAAGTGTGGCATGCATTTGTATTCAGCCCCCTTTACTTTGATACCCCTAACTAAAATCTAGTGGAACCAATTGCCTTCAGAAGTCACCTAATTAGTAGATAGAGTCCACCTGTGTGTAATTTAAACTCAGTATAAATACAGCTGTTCTGTGAAGCCCTCAGAGGTTTGTTAGAGAACCTTAGTGAACGAACAGCATCATGAAGGCAAAGAAACACACCAGACAGGTCAGGGATAAAGGTATGGAGAAGTTTAAAGCAGGGTTACAGTAGGTTATAAAAAATATCCCAAGCTTTGAACATCTGACGGAGCACTGTTCAATCCATCATCTGAAAATGGAAAGAGTATGGCACAACCGCAAACCTACCAAGACATGGCCATCCACCTAAACTGACAGGCCGGGCAAGGAGAGCATTAATCAGAGAAGCAGCCAAGAGGCCCATGGTAACTCTGGAGGAGCTGCAGAGATCCACAGCTCAGGTGGGAGACTCTGTCCACAGGACAACTATTAGTCGTGCACTCCACAAATCTGGCCTTTATGGAAGAGTGACAAGAAGAAAGCCATTGTTGAAAGAAAGCAATAAAAAGTCAAGTTTGCAGTTTGTGAGAAGCCATGTGGGGGACACAGCAAACATGTGGAAGAAGGTGCTCTGGTCAGATGAGACCAAAATTGAACTTTTTGGCCTAAAAGCACAACGCTATGTGTGGCAGAAAACTAACACTGCACATCACCCTGAATACACCATCCCCACTAGGGATGAGCCGAACACCCCCGGGTTCGGTTCGCACCAGAACCTTCGAACGGACCGAAAGTTCGCGCGAATTTTCGAACCCTATTCGTTATAATGGACGCGAACGTTCGAAATCAAAATTGCTAATTACAACGGCCAATATGCATGTTAATGTCATAAAACAGGTTTGGGGACCCGGGTCCTGCCCCAGGGGACATATATCAATGCAAAAAGAAATTTTAAAAACTAAAGTTTTTTCGGGAGCAGTCATTTTAATGATGCATAAAGTGAAAAAAAAAAAAGTGAAATTTTCCTTTAAATATGGTACCTGGGGGGTGTCTAAAGTATGCCTGTGAAGTGGCATGTGTTTCCCGTGTTTAGAACTGTCCTTGCACAAAATGACATTTGTAAAGGAAAAAAAGAAGCCATTTAAAACCACTTGCGGCTTTAATGTCATGTCTTGTCCTGGCCGCCATATGGCTGAAAATCCTTGAGAAAAATGGCATGGCTACCCCATCACCCCCCCCCCCACCCCAGCCCCTTTGGGTCTTGTATGGATACTAAGGGGGACCCCGCACCCAAAATAAAACCCTATACCTACAACCCTATATACTCTGAACAGCAGTATATAGGTGGTGCAAACAAGACATGGACTGTAGGTTTGTTCTTAAGTAGAATCTGAACAGGTACATTATGAAGTGTAGCTACATCCCAAAAAAATCAATTTTTAAGCTTTTTGGAGAACATAGGGAGGGGTTATCACCCCTGTAACATTTGCTGTCTTTGCACATCTGTTCAGAACATGTCACCTCACTTTCCGTCCCAATGACAAATGTTTTTGGAAAAGTGGGGTTTTAATTGAAACAAGGATTGGTGATAAAGCATCAGTAGAGAGGAGATACCTTTTTCCCAAATTAAATCTAACAGGATAGAATTTTCCTTCCATGGGGTAGATTTCCTCTCACTTCCTGTTTTCTCTTGCCGTTTGCAAGTAGGAGTCGTTTGTAAGTTGGATGTTTGAAAGTAGGGGCTTGCCGTATATACTCTGCAGAAATTTGCCCTATTAGATGTTGGTGTAGCCACAAGACTGGTGGGCACAGGAATGGGCCCTGCTGTGAGTTAATAGATCAAGATTTGTACTTGCATGCACCTGTCGAACCGGGCAGAAAAATTGGGCCTTTGGTGGTGGTGGTGGTGGTGGTGGACGGTGTTGCCACAAGACTGTAAGCCCTCACAGTTACTCTTGGTGGGTGCAGGAATGGGCCCTGCTGTGAGTTATTAGATCAAGATTTGTAATTGCATGCACCTGTTGAACAGGGCAGAAAAATTGGGCCTTTGGTGGTGGTGGTGGTGGTGGACGGTGTTGCCACAAGACTGTAGGCCCTCATAGTTACTCTTGGTGGGCGCAGGAATGGGCCCTGCTGTGAACTATTAGATCAAGATTTGTAATTACACGCCCCTGTTAAACAGGGGCTGAAAAATTGTGCCTTAGGCATTGGTGCTGGTGCCACAACACTGCAACCCCTCACAGATACTGTACTTGGAGCACAGCAGTCACACCTGTTGCGAAGCATCTTTTTAAAAAATTGTAATTACACGCCCCTGTTATACAGGGGCTGAAAAATTGTGCCTTAGGCACTGGTGCTGGTGCCACAACACTGCAACCCCTCACAGATACTGTACTCTGAGCACAGCAATGAGACCTGTTGCAAAGCATTGCCTAAAAATTGTAATTACACGCCCCAACAGGGGCTGAAAAATTGTGCCTTAGGCACTGGTGCTGGTGCCACAACACTGCAACCCCTCACAGATACTGTACTCTGAGCACAGCAGTCACACCTGTTGCGAAGCATCTTTTTAAAAAATTGTAATTACACGCCCCTGTTATACAGGGGCTGAAAAATTGTGCCTTAGGCACTGGTGTGGTGGCATGGATCATTGAGGAGGAGGAAGAGGATAGTCAGTGAACATAACAGGACAGTCATTCAGCATCAGCATAGGCAGTCTTGAAGGGATGTGACATTATAAATTATTCCGTTATATCCGCTTCAGGTGTCTGGTAGCTGGTGGTGATCCAAGACTGATTCATTTTTATGAAGGTCAGTCGATCAACCGAGTCGGTGGACAGGCGCACCCTATGATCGTTGACAAATCCTCCAGCAGCACTGAATGTGCGTTCGGAAAGAACGCTGGATGCAGGACAGGCCAGTAGCTCAATTGCATACTGTGCAAGCTCTGGCCAGTGATCCATCCTCAGGACCCAGTAAGCCAGAGGATTTTCGGTGGGAAAGGTGTCCAAGTCTGACCTTGCCCCTAGGTATTCCTGCACCATGTATATCAGACGCTGGCGATGGTTGCTGGAACCGATCATACCTTGGGGCTGCGGACTAAAAAATTGTCTGAACGCATCGGTCAGACGTCCACCTTCCCCACCGCTCCTTCTGCTACTGACCGAAGCCTCAGCAACTCGTCGTCCAGGACCAGGAGTTTGTAACCTCCCAGTTTCTGGGAACGCGTTGCACAGACCTTTCTGCAAGGCCTCCCTGAGATGTCTCATCCTCTGCTCCCTCTGCGACGGCAAGATAAGGTCCGCAACCTTACCCTTGTACCGTGGATCAAGGAGAGTGGCCAGCCAGTAATGGTCACTCTCCTTGATCCGAAGAACACGAGGATCCTTCCGCAGGCTTTGCAGGATCAGGGAGGCCATGCAGCGTAGGTTAGCTGAGGCATTCGGTCCGGAGTCTTCTGGGTCACTGAGGATGACATGATCGCCAGCCACCTCCTCCCAGCCACGTACAAGTCCACTGGTTTGTTGGGACTGTACATCATCCCTAAAAGACTGCTGCTGCTGATGCTGAGTGCCAGGCTCCACCTCCATGCTCACACAATCCTCCTCCTCCTCCTCCTCCTCCTCTTCCTGTGTGATGGGTGGGACAGAAGGAACATTGTCTGGATAAAGGGGGCCTTGAGAGACAAGGAAGTCCTCCTCTTCCTGCCTCTGTTCTGCCTCAAGTGCCCTGTCCATTATCCCACGCAGCGTATGCTCCAACAGGTGGACAAGAGGTACAGTGTCACTGATGCATGCACTGTCACTGCTCACCATCCTCGTGGCCTCCTCAAATGGTGAGAGGACAGTGCATGCATCCCTGATCATGCTCCACTGGCGTGGGGAAAAAAAGCCAAGCTCCCCTGACCCTGTCCTGGTGCCGTAGTCGCAAAGGTACTCATTGATGGCCCTCTGCTGCGTGTGCAGTCGCTGCAGCATGGCCAACGTTGAGTTCCACCTGGTGGGCATGTCACATATTAGGCGGTTCTTGGGCAGGTTCAGCTCCTTTTGCAGCTCAGTCAGCCGAGCACTGGCATTATAAGATCGGCAGAAATGCACACAGACTTTCCTGGCCTGCCTCAGGACATCCTGTAAGCCTGGGAACCTGCCCAAGAACCGCTGCACCACCAGGTTGAGGACGTGAGCCATACAGGGCACATGGGTGAGCTGCCCCTGTCGCAGGGCGGAGAGGAGGTTGGTGCCATTATCAGAAACGACCATTCCTGGCTTAAGCTGGCGTGGCGTCAACCACCTCTCGGCCTGCCCCTGCAGAGCTGCCAGAACCTCTGGCCCAGTGTGGCTCCTGTCCCCCAAACACACCAGCGCAAGCACGGCATGGCATCTTTTTGCCTGCGTACTCGCGTAGCCCCTTGTACGCCTACGGAGCACCGCTGGTTCCGAGGACAGAGCACTGGAGACAGGTGGAGGAGAGAGGTGTGTCACAACCAGTAGTAGCATTTTGGAGGCGTGGTGGCGGAACAACCTCCAACACTACTGCACTTTGTCCTGCATCCCTCCCAGCTGCCAATAGAGTGACCCAATGGGCCGTGAAAGAAAGATAACGTCCCTGTCCATGCCTGCTGGACCATGAGTCAGCGGTAATATGCACCTTACCGCTGACCGCCCTGTCCAGCGAGGCATGGACATTGCCTTCCACATGCCAGTAGAGAGACGGAATCGCCTTCCGTGAGAAAAAGTGGCGTTTGGGAACCTGCCACTGAGGAACCGCACATTGAACAAACTCACGGAAGGGGGCCGAGTCTATCAACTGAAAAGGCAGCAGTTGAAGTGCTAGCAATTTAGCCAAGCTAGCATTCAACCGCTCGGCATGTGGATGGCTGGGAGTATACTTCTTTCGACGGTCCAGCAGCTGGGGCAGGGAAATTTGCCTGCTACAATCGGACGTCGGTGTACTGCAAGTACTTGGTTGTGACACACCTAATTCTACACCTTCAGTCCTCTCAGAGCAGCTTTCAGAGAGGACTGAAGATATAGTGGGGATGGAGATCCCAGCTGATGAGGAGCAAGGAGAGGTCCGCTTTGTTCTTTGGTGTGGGTCTTTTATGTGTGCTTGCCAACGAGCTGCATGGCAGGTCGACATATGTCTGCTCATGCTTGTGGTGCCCAAGCGGCTGATGTTTTGGCCACGCGAGATACGCTTGAGACAAATATTGCAAATAGCAGTGGTGCGATCTGATGCACTCGTCTCAAAAAAGGCCCACACCAAAGAACTTTTGTGATAACGTGCAGAGGCAGCGCCCTGCACAGGCGGAGCTCTGCGGTGTGGTACAGTTGCTGTGCTGGCCTCTAGCTGGCCTCCAGGGGGCATCCTGCCTCGTTGGACATGTGACGCTGCATCCTCCTCCTCCTCCTCCTCTCTCCCTTCAGGCACCCACGTGGAGTCAGTGACCTCATCATCCCCTCCCTCTTCACCACTAGAGCAAACCTGGCAGTAAGCTGCAGCTGGTGGAACACTACTGCCAGATTGCTGTCCTTCAGCATCCCCTCTCTCTGCGCGCACACTACTGACTTCCTCAAGCTGGGTATCATCATCCGAGCCTTCGAATCGTTGGGCATCCTCCTGGAGCATGTACCCAACACTGTGCTCAAACAGTTCGGGGGACTCCTCAGGAGGACATGGTGGGTCTAGGGAAGGGGTGGCTGATGATGCCATTGAGTACGCGTTGGCAGCTGCTCTGCCAGTACCCTGAGCCTGGGTGAGAGAGGATGAGGAGGATGAGGAGGGCTTGGTCATCCATTCTACCAAGCCTTCGGCATGATGCGGCTCCACATGTCCAGCTGCCGAAAACAAAGACAAGCGTGTCCCATGGCCACGTGCTGATGACGATGCACGACCACGTCCACGGCCAGCACTGTTGTCTCTAGAAACAGAGCCTGCCTGCCCTGTGTTCTTGCCTCGGCACGCTCTGCCTCTCCTTGGCGGTCTTCCAGCCATTGTAGTCGGTAGTGTATATAGTATAAAAAATAGAACTCCTATGTGTGCTCACAACACACTGTAGGTCCTATGGGTGCTGACACTAACACACTATAGGTACTATGTGTGCTGCTGACAAGAAAATATAGGAGCTCTGTTTGCTGCCACTAACACACTAGAAGTCCTATTGGTGCTTCTGAGATGAAAATATAGGAGCTCTGTGTGATGCCACTAACACACTAGAAGTCCTATGGGTGCTGCTGAGAAGAAAATATAGGAGCTCTGTGTGATGCCACTAACACACTAGAAGTCCTATGGGTGCTTCTGAGATGAAAATATAGGAACTCTGTGTGATGCCACTAATACATTAGAAGTCCTATGGGTGCTGCTGAGAAGAAAATATAGGAGCTCTGTGTGATGCCACTAACACACTAGAAGTCCTATGGGTGCTTCTGAGATGAAAATATAGGAACTCTGTGTGATGCCACTAACACACTAGAAGTCCTATGGGTGCTGCTGAGAAGAAAATATAGGAGCTCTGTTTGCTGCCACTAACACACTAGAAGTCCTATGGGTGCTGCTGAGAAGAAAATATAGGAGCTCTGTGTGATGCCACTAACACACTAGAAGTCCTATGGGTGCTGCTGAGAAGAAAATATAGGAGCTCTGTTTGCTGCCACTAACACACTAGAAGTCCTATGGGTGCTGCTGAGAAGAAAATATAGGAGCTCTGTGTGATGCCACTAACACACTAGAAGTCCTATGGGTGCTGCTGAGAAGAAAATATAGGAGCTCTGTTTGCTGCCACTAACACACTAGAAGTCCTATGGGTGCTGCTGAGAAGAAAATATAGGAGCTCTGTGTGATGCCACTAACACACTAGAAGTCCTATGGGTGCTTCTGAGATGAAAATATAGGAGCTCTGTGTGATGCCACTAACACACTAGAAGTCCTATGGGTGCTGCTGAGAAGAAAATATAGGAGCTCTGTGTGATGCCACTAACACACTAGAAGTCCTATGGGTGCTTCTGAGATGAAAATATAGGAACTCTGTGTGATGCCACTAACACACTAGAAGTCCTATGGGTGCTGCTGAGAAGAAAATATAGGAGCTCTGTTTGCTGCCACTAACACACTAGAAGTCCTATGGGTGCTTCTGAGAAGAAAATATAGGAGCTCTGTGTGATGCCACTAGCACACTAGAAGTCCTATGGGTGCTTCTGAGATGAAAATATAGGAACTCTGTGTGATGCCACTAACACATTAGAAGTCCTATGGGTGCTGCTAAGAAGAAAATATAGGAGCTCTGTTTGCTGCCACTAACACACTAGAAGTCCTATGGGTGCTGCTGAGAAGAAAATATAGGAGCTCTGTGTGATGCCACTAACACACTAGAAGTCCTATGGGTGCTTCTGAGATGAAAATATAGGAGCTCTGTGTGATGCCACTAACACACTAGAAGTCCTATGGGTGCTGCTGAGAAGAAAATATAGGAGCTCTGTGTGATGCCACTAACACACTAGAAGTCCTATGGGTGCTTCTGAGATGAAAATATAGGAACTCTGTGTGATGCCACTAACACACTAGAAGTCCTATGGGTGCTTCTGAGAAGAAAATATAGGAGCTCTGTTTGCTGCCACTAACACACTAGAAGTCCTATGGGTGCTGCTGAGAAGAAAATATAGGAGCTCTGTTTGCTGCCACTAACACACTAGAAGTCCTATGGGTGCTTCTGAGATGAAAATATAGGAACTCTGTGTGATGCCACTAACACATTAGAAGTCCTATGGGTGCTGCTAAGAAGAAAATATAGGAGCTCTGTTTGCTGCCACTAACACACTAGAAGTCCTATGGGTGCTTCTGAGATGAAAATATAGGAGCTCTGTGTGATGCCACTAACACACTAGAAGTCCTATGGGTGCTGCTGAGAAGAAAATATAGGAGCTCTGTGTGATGCCACTAACACACTAGAAGTCCTATGGGTGCTTCTGAGAAGAAAATATAGGAGCTCTGTTTGCTGCCACTAACACACTAGAAGTCCTATGGGTGCTGCTGAGAAGAAAATATAGGAGCTCTGTTTGCTGCCACTAACACACTAGAAGTCCTATGGGTGCTTCTGAGAAGAAAATATAGGAGCTCTGTGTGATGCCACTAACACACTAGAAGTCCTATGGGTGCTTCTGAGATGAAAATATAGGAACTCTGTGTGATGCCACTAACACATTAGAAGTCCTATGGGTGCTGCTAAGAAGAAAATATAGGAGCTCTGTTTGCTGCCACTAACACACTAGAAGTCCTATGGGTGCTTCTGAGAAGAAAATATAGGAGCTCTGTGTGATACCACTAACACACTAGAAGTCCTATGGGTGCTTCTGAGATGAAAATATAGGAACTCTGTGTGATGCCACTAACACATTAGAAGTCCTATGGGTGCTGCTGAGAAGAAAATATAGGAGCTCTGTTTGCTGCCACTAACACACTAGAAGTCCTATGGGTGCTGCTGAGAAGAAAATATAGGAGCTCTGTGTGATGCCACTAACACACTAGAAGTCCTATGGGTGCTGCTGAGAAGAAAATATAGGAGCTCTGTTTGCTGCCACTAACACACTAGAAGTCCTATGGGTGCTGCTGAGAAGAAAATATAGGAGCTCTGTGTGATGCCACTAACACACTAGAAGTCCTATGGGTGCTGCTGAGAAGAAAATATAGGAGCTCTGTTTGCTGCCACTAACACACTAGAAGTCCTATGGGTGCTGCTGAGAAGAAAATATAGGAGCTCTGTTTGCTGCCACTAACACACTAGAAGTCCTATGGGTGCTGCTGAGAAGAAAATATAGGAGCTCTGTGTGATGCCACTAACACACTAGAAGTCCTATGGGTGCTGCTGAGAAGAAAATATAGGAGCTCTGTGTGATGCCACTAACACACTAGAAGTCCTATGGGTGCTGCTGAGAAGAAAATATAGGAGCTCTGTTTGCTGCCACTAACACACTAGAAGTCCTATGGGTGCTGCTGAGAAGAAAATATAGGAGCTCTGTTTGCTGCCACTAACACACTAGAAGTCCTATGGGTGCTGCTGAGAAGAAAATATAGGAGCTCTGTGTGATGCCACTAACACACTAGAAGTCCTATGGGTGCTGCTGAGAAGAAAATATAGGAGCTCTGTTTGCTGCCACTAACACACTAGAAGTCCTATGGGTGCTGCTGAGATGAAAATATAGGAGCTCTGTTTGCTGGCACTAACACACTAGAAGTCCTATGGGTGCTGCTGAGAAGAAAATATAGGAGCTCTGTTTGCTGCCACTAACACACTAGAAGTCCTATGGGTGCTGTTGGGGTGCAATGCTGTGCTAACAGCACTGCGGTTGGTACTACTGCAATACTGTACTAACAGTAAGCACGCACCAGACTAATCCCCAGCAGCAGCTAATAACACACTAACTGTGCAATCAGCAGCAATGAACGATCAATGACTTAGGTAGCAATGGTTTAGCAAAGAAATAGCCAATGGTTTAGCAAAGAAGAGCAAATCTTTCAGTATCAAGCAAAGACAGAATCAGCAGACTGATCTCTCCTAAAGCCGGAACTCATGTGACCGGGGCCGATGGCGTGGCGGCCTTTTAAATGGTGGGGCATGTACTAAAGCCCCTGAGCTGTAATTGGCTACAGGCGTCCTGCCTGTAGCCAATTATTGCTCTCCGAGTTTCGGGCGCTGTGATTGGCCAAGCATGCGGGGTCACAGTGCATGCTTGGCCAATCATCAGCCAGCAATGCACTGCGCCGGCCGTGCCGGCCGCAATGCATTGCGGGGCCGCTCGCATCACACGAATGTGATGCGAACGGCCCAAATAGTTCTGGGCTCGACGAGCGAGCGAACGCCCGGTGCTCGATTCGAACATGGGTTCGAATCGAGCACCGGGCCCATCCCTAATCCCCACCATGAAACATGGTGGTGGCAGCATCATAATGTGGAATTCTTTTCTTCAGCAGGGAAGGGAAACTGATCAGAGTCGATGGGAAGATGGATGGAGCCAAATACAAGACTATCTAAAGCCTCGTACCCACGGTCGGACTTCAAACAAACTTTTCTGTGGATTTTTATCCGAAGGGAGTTGGCCGGGCACACCCATAGCAGTCGATGCCCCAGTAAAAGTCTTATTTGGACGAAACGCGTAGGGCTTGGTACGCCGCTCCCCATATTGCTTTGTTTTTTATTCTAAATGTGATCACCTTTTATGTTAACTTTTTGTACGTCGGCTCTTTAAGACGCTCTAGGGTAACTGCAATCGCTTATGACAGAGCGAGAACCAGGATCTGTGTGTGTAAACACACACATCCCCGTTCTGTCAGGAGAGAGAAGATAGATCGTGTGTTCCTACTAAGTAGGAACAACGATCTGTCCTCCTCCTCTAGTCATCCACATTCCCGTCACAGTTAGAACATACTGAGGGAACACAGTTAACCCCTTGATCACCCCCTAGTGTTAACCCTTTTCCTGCCAGTGACATTTATACAGTGATCAGCGGCTATTTTTAGCTCTGATCACTGTACAAGTGTCAAAGGTCCCAAAAAAGTGTCAAAAGTGTCTGATCTGTCCGCCCCAATGTCGTAGTCCTGATAAAAATCGCAGATTGCCGCCATTACTAGTAAAAAATAATAATAATAAAAATGGCATAAATCCATTAATTTGGGGAATATTTATTTTAATAAAAAAAAATATATATATATATATATATATATATATATATATATATATATATTTTAAATTGTCGCTCTTTTTTTGCTTATAGCACAAAAAAAATAGATTGCAGAGGTGATCAAATACCACCAAAAGAAAGCTCTATTTGTGGGAAAAAAAGGACATTAAGGGGTTGCTCCACCGGAAAAAAAAAATTAAAAGCCAGCAGCTACAGCTACAGCAGCTGCTGGCTTTTAATATTTGGACACTTACCTGTCCTGGAGTCCAGCGACGTCCGCAGCAGAGGATGAGCGACCGCTCGTCGCTCTGCTGCTCCCTCCGCCATCCTCGCTGAGAGAACCAGGAAGTGAAGCCCTGCGGCTTCATGCCCGGTTCCCTACGGCGCATGCGCGAGTCGCGCTGCGCCGTTCTGATTGGTGCTCCTGTGTTCTGGGAGCCGAGTGTCTCCCAGAACACCAAGGGAAGTCTGCGGGAAGTGACGTAACTCCCGCAGATTCCCGGAGACAGGACTCCCGGATGTGGGTGAAAATACCTGTCTTAGACAGGTATCTTCACCCCCCTCCCCCCTGAAAGGTGTCAATTGTGACACCGGAGGGGGGGAGGGTTCCAAATAGCAAAAGTTGCTATTTAGGGTGGAGCTCCACTTTAGTTTTGTTGCGACCGCGCAATTGTCAGTTAAAACAGTGCTGAATCACAAAAAATGACCTGGTCATTAAGGGGCCAAATCTTCCAGGGCTGAATTGGTTAAAATATAACTAAAAGGCACACAGTTTTGAACAGAGTGAAGGGGGATTGGAAAATGTCAGGTTTTTATTGCTACCTTTACCCCTGTCAGGGAGATTTGCCCTCTCTTTTGGTCCGGTTTACAATTATAATTGTAAGCGACAGTGTCAGGAAAGGTTCCACCCGCTGGTAATACTATCTGATATTTGGCGTGCAGTACTGATGTCCACCAGTAGGTGTCTCCTGGCTTTCCCTGCTGGTGTTATGTGATCTTTGGGCCGCAGTACTGGCGTCCACCAGCGGGTGAATCCTGGCAGTATGGAGCAGATATCTCCTCCTGCAGTTAGGTGTCACCTGAACCTGATAGTAGGTAATGGTATAAAAACTTGGCAAGTTCACATATACCTTGCTTTGGCTTTGTCTTGTGCCCTGATCTGTTAGCCTTGATCCTATTTCCTGTTTCTTGTAACCTGAACCTGATCCAAAACCTACTTGTACCTGTTCCTGTCAGTCCTGTATCCCTGGATCCCTGCCCTGCTGTCTGATCCCTTCCACCCTCTCCCTGTCCGTTGCTCCTTGTCCCCCATCTGCTGATCTCCTGTTATGACCCTGGCTTAGCTGAGACTACGATTCCGGTATTACCTTTTGGCTATATATATATATTCGTCTGATTATTGTTATTTTGGGGTCTTGTCTAATATTGGTTTGTTGTGCACTGTGTGATATTGGAGGTGGTTGCGTTTACATATTATTCACGTTTCTTAATATATTATTACTTTCTTCACCTATATACGTCTGGTTCGTCTGCAGTACACACAGTTCTGATCACATCTGATTCATGACAGAAAGCCAAGGCCATCCCTGATCAGAAGTGGCTGCACAGGGGAACCATTTTGATTCAGTTCCTTTGCAAACATGAATGCTGATGAGGTTATTTTTTTTCTCTGCTGGCATCTGAAAGTGGTGATTATTGCCACCAGGCTTTGAAAGGATGGTCTAGTGACTAGTGATGAGCCGAACACCCCCGGGTTCGGTTCGCACCAGAACCCGCGAACGGACCGAAAGTTCGTACGAACATTAGAACCCTATTAAATACAATGGATGCGAACGTTCGAATTCTAAAGTGCTAATTATAACAACTATTATGCATGTTATTGTCCTAAAAAGGGTTTGGGAACCCGGGTTCTGCACCAGGGGACATGTATCAATGCAAAAAGAAGTTTTAAAAACGGTCGTTTTTCGGGAGCAGTCATTTTAATGATGCATAAAGTGAAAAAAAAAAAGTCAAATATTCCTTTAAATATCGTACCTGGGGGTGTCTAAAGTATGCCTGTGAAGTGCCACGTGTTTCCCGTGTTTAGAACTGTCCCTGCACAAAATGACACTTCTAAAGGAAAAAAAAGCCATTTAAAACTGCTTGCGGCTTTAATGTAATGTCTGGTCCCGGTAATATGGATGAAAATCTTTAAGAAAAATGGCATAGCTACCCCATGACCCCCCCCCCTACCCCAGCCCATTACCAGCCCCTTTGGGTCTTGTATGGATATTAAGGGGAACCCCGCACATAAAATAAAAAAGGCCCTATATACTCTGAACAGCCGTATACAGGCGGTGCATACAAGACAGGGACTGTAGGTTTGTTCTTATGTAGAATCTGTTTGTAATTTTGAACAGGTACATTGTTTAAGTGTAGCTCCAGCCCAAAAATCTATTTTTAAACTTTTTGGAAAACATAGGTAAGGGTTATCACCCCTGTAACATTTGTTTTGCTGTCTGTGCCCCTGTTCAGAACATTTCACCTCACTTTCCGTCCCAATGACAACTGTTTTTGAAATGTGGTGTTTTTCTTGAAACAAGGATTGCTGATAAAGCATCAGTACAGAGGAGACACCTTTCTCCCATATTTATTCTTACAGGAGAGAATTTTCCTTCCTAGTGGTAGATTTCCTCTCACTTCCTGTTGTCTTCTTGCGTTTGCAAGTAGGAGTCGTTTGTAAGTTGGATGTTTGAAAGTAGGGACCTGCCGTATATACTCTGCAGAAATAGGCCCCTTAGTTGTTGGTGTTGGCACAACACTGTAAGCACTCACAGTTACTCTTGGTTGGTGCTTGAAAGCCCTGCTGTCAACTATTATATCAGGAATTTTAATTACATATAATTGTTGAACAGTGGTAGTAAAAATTGGGCCTTTGATGGTGGTGCTGGTGCCACAACACTGTAAGCCCTGACAGTTACTCTTGGTGGGTGCAGCAATGGGCCCTGCTGTGAATTATTAGATCAAGAATTGTAATTGCATGCCCCTGTTGAACAGGGGCTGAAAAATTGGGCCTTAGGCACTGGTGGCACAACACTACAACCCCTCACAGATACTGTACTTGGAGCACAGCAATGAGCCCTGTTGCAAAGTATTGCTTCAAAAATTGTAATGACACGCCCCTTTTAAACAGGGGCTGAAAAATTGGGCCTTAGGCACTGGTGCCACAACACTCCAACCCCTCACAGATACTGTACTTGGAGCACAGCAATGAGCCCTATGGCAAATTATTGCTAAAAAAATTGTAATTACACGCCCCTGTAAAACAGGGGCTGAAAAATTGGGCCTTAGCCACTGGTGGCGGCACCCATAAACAAAAATGATCTTCCAAGCTATCATCATCAATCGTATCATTGAGGACTCGGAGGAGGAGGATAGCCAGTCAACATAACAGCACAGGCACTCAGCATCAGCATCAGTCTTGAAGGGATGTGACATGTTAAAATCAATTAGTCAGTTATATCAGCATCAGGTGTGTGGTAGCTGGTGGTGATCCAAGACTGGTTCATCTTGATGAAAGTCAGTCGATCAACCGAGTCGGTGGACAGGCGCACCCTGTGATCCGTGACAAATCCTCCAGCAGCACTGAATGTGCGTTCCGAAAGAACGCTGGATGCAGGACAGGCCAGTAGCTCAATTGCATACTGTGCAAGCTCTGGCCAGTGATCCATCCTCAAGACCCAGTAAGCCAGAGGATTTTCGGTGGGGAAGGTGTCCAAGTCTGACCTTGCCCCTAGATATTCCTGCACCATGTTTATCAGACGCTGGCGATGGTTGCTGGAACCGATCATACTTTGGGGCTGCGGACTAAAGAATTGTCTGAACGCATCGGTCAGACGGCCACCTTCCCCACCGCTCCTTCTTTGACTGGCCGAAGCCTCAGCAACTCGTTGTCCAGGACCAGGAGTTTGTAACCTCCCAGTCTCTGGGAACGCGTTGCACAGACCTTTCTGCAAGGCCTCCCGGAGTTGTCTCATCCTCTGCTCCCTCTGCGAAGGTAACATAAGGTCCGCAACCTTACCCTTGTACCGTGGATCAAGGAGAGTGGCCAGCCAGTAATGGTCCCTCTCCTTGATCCGAAGAATACGAGGATCCTTCCGCAGACTTTGCAGGATCAGGGAGGCCATGCAGCGTAGGTTTGCTGAGGCATTCGCTCCGGAGTCCTCTGGGTCACTAAGGACGACATGATCCGCAGCCACCTCCTCCCAGCCACGTACAAGTCCACTGGTTTCTTGGGACTGTAAATCATCCCTAAAAGACTGCTGCTGATGATGCTGAGTGCCAGCCTCCACCTCCATGCTGACACAATCCTCCTCCTCCTCCTCCTCCTCCTCCTCCTCCTCTTCCTGTGCGATGGGTGGGACAGAAGGAACACTGTCTGGGTAAAGGGGGCCTTGAGAGGCAAGGAAGTCCTCCTCTTCCTGCCTCTGTTCTGCCTCAAGTGCCCTGTCCATTATTCCACGCAGCGTGTGCTCCAACAGGTGGACAAGAGGTACAGTGTCACTGATGCATGCACTGTCACTGCTCACCATCCTCGTGGCCTCCTCAAATGGTGCCAGGACAGTGCATGCATCCCTGATCATGCCCCACTGGCGTGGAGAAAAAAAACCAAGCTCCCCTGACCCTGTCCTGGTGCCGTAGTCGCACAGGTACTCATTGATGGCCCTCTGCTGCGTGTGCAGCCGCTGCAGCATGGCCAACGTTGAGTTCCACCTGGTGGGCATGTCACATATAAGGCGGTTCTTGGGCAGGTTCAACTCCTTTTGCAGCTCAGCCAGGCGAGCACTGGCATTATAAGATCTGCGGAAATGCACACAGACTTTCCTGGCCTGCCTCAGGACATCCTGTAAGCCCGGGTACCTGCCCAAGAACCGCTGAACCACCAGGTTAAGGACGTGAGCCACACAGGGCACATGGGTCAGTTGTCCCTGTCGGAGGGCGGAGAGGAGGTTGGTGCCATTGTCGCAAACCACCATTCCTGGCTTAAGCTGGCGTGGCGTCAACCACCTCTCGGCCTGGCCCTGCAGAGCAGACAGGACCTCTGCCCCAGTGTGGCTTCTGTCCCCCAAACACACCAGCGCAAGCACGGCATGGCATCTTTTTGCCTGCGTACTTGCGTAGCCCCGTGAACGGCTACGGAGCACCGCTGGTTCATAGGACAAACCACAGGAAGAGGCCATGGAGGAAGAAGAAGAGGAGGGGGTGGAGGAGAGAGGTGTGTCACAACCAGTAGTAGCATTTTGGAGGCGTGGCGGTGGAACAACCTCCAACACTACTGCACCTTGTCCTGCATCCTTCCCAGCTGCCAAAAGAGTGACCCAATGGGCCGTGAAAGAAAGGTAACGTCCCTGTCCATGCCTGCTGGACCATGAGTCAGCGGTAATATGCACCTTACCGCTGACCGCCCTGTCCAGCGAGGCCAAGACATTGCCTTCCACATGCCGGTAGAGAGCCGGAATAGCCTTCCGTGAGAAAAAGTGGCGTTTGGGAACCTGCCACTGAGGAACCGCACATTGCACAAACTCACGGAAGGGGGCCGAGTCTACCAACTGAAAAGGCAGCAGTTGAAGCGCTAGCAATTTAGCCAAGCTAGCATTGAACCGCTGGGCATGTGGATGGCTGGGAGTGAACTTCTTTCGACGGTCCAGCAGCTGGGGCAGGGAAATTTGCCTGCTAGAATCGGACGTCGGTGTACTGCTAGCAGAGTGGCCGCAAGTACTTGGCTGTGACACACCTAATTCTACACCTTCATTCCTCTCAGTGCATGTTTCAGAGAGGACTGAAGTTATAGTGGGGTTGGAGATCCCAGCTGATGCGGTGCAAGGAGAGGTCCGCTTTGTTCTTTGGTGTGGGTCTTTGAGGTAGGCTTGCCAACGAGCTGCATGGCAGGTCAACATATGTCTGGTCAGGCATGTGGTACCCAAGCGGCTGATGTTTTGGCCACGCGATATACGCTTGAGACATATGTTGCAAACAGCAGCTGTGCGATCTGATGCACTAGCCTCAAAAAAGGCCCACACCAAGGAACTTTTTGAATGACGGGCAGAGGCAGCGCCCTGCACAGGCGGAGCTCTGCGGTGTGATTCCGTCGGTGTACTGCCCTTACGCTGGCCACCAAAGGGCATCCTGCCTCGTTGGAGATGTGCCTCCTCCTCATCCTCCTCCTCCTCCTCTCTCCTATTAGGCACCCACGTGGAGTCAGTGACCTCATCATCCCCTCCCTCCTCATCACTGGAGCCAATCTGGCAGTATGCTGCAGCTGCTGGAACATGACTGCCAGATTGGTGTCCTTCTTGAGCATCCCCTCTGTCTGCTCTCACGCTACTGCCTTCCTGTAGCTGGGTTTCATCATCAGACCCTTCGAAACGCTGGGCATCCTCCTGGAGCATGTACCCAACACTGTGCTCAAACAGTTCGGGGGACTCCTCAGGAGGAGGACATGGTGGGTCTAGGGAAGGAGTGACTGATGATGAGTCTGACATTGATACCAGGGAAGAGGACGCTTTGGCAGCTGCTTTGCCAGTACCCTGAGCCTGGGTGAGAGAGGATGAGGAGGAGGAGGAGGGCTTGGTCATCCACTCTACCAAGTCTTCGGCATGATGTGGCTCAACATGTCCAGCTGCCGAAAAGAAGGACAAGCGTGTCCCATGGCCATGTGCTGATGACAATGCACCGCGTCCACGACCAGCACTGTTGCCCCCAGACACAGAGCCTGCTTGCCCTCTTTTATTGCCTCCTGACTGTCTGCCTCTCCTTGTTTGCCTTCCAGACATTCTAATAGATGGCCTGCAGGGAGATGGAAAAAAGCAATAAGGGCTACCTTCAGGTGTCCTTCTCTGTCCCTTTACTTAAGGATTTCTAAATATGGTTGAGGATGATTGCTTTTGCACAGAATAGCACAACGACAATTTCCCTGACTGTCCAAAAAACAAGGATTTCAAAGATGGTTGATGAGGAATGCTTTAGCACACTATAGCACAAGGAGAATTCCCCTCACTTTCCTTCTTTGTCCCTAGAAACAAGGACTCGCACAGTGAAAGAAACTGACACTCTCCCTACCTAGAGTTTTCTGTCCCTAGAAAAAATGTTTTTTTAAAGCACACTATAGCACAAGGAGAATTCCCCTCACTTTCCTTCTTTGTCCCTAGAAACAAGGACTCGCACAGTGAAAGAAACTGACACTCTCCCTACCTAGAGTTTTCTGTCCCTAGAAAAAATGTTTTTTTAAAGCACACTATAGCACAAGGAGAATTCCCCTCACTTTCCTTCTTTGTCCCTAGAAACAAGGACTCGCACAGTGAAAGAAACTGACACTCTCCCTACCTAGAGTTTTCTGTCCCTAGAAAAAATGTTTTTTTAAAGCACACTATAGCACAAGGAGAATTCCCCTCACTTTCCTTCTTTGTCCCTAGAAACAAGGACTCGCACAGTGAAAGAAACTGACACTCTCCCTACCTAGAGTTTTCTGTCCCTAGAAAAAATGTTTTTTTAAAGCACACTATAGCACAAGGAGAATTCCCCTCACTTTCCTTCTTTGTCCCTAGAAACAAGGACTCGCACAGTGAAAGAAACTGACACTCTCCCTACCTAGAGTTTTCTGTCCCTAGAAAAAATGTTTTTTTAAAGCACACTATAGCACAGGAGAATTCCCCTCACTTTCCTTCTTTGTCCCTAGAAACAAGGACTCGCACAGTGAAAGAAACTGACACTCTCCCTACCTAGAGTTTTCTGTCCCTAGAAAAAATGTTTTTTTAAAGCACACTATAGCACAAGGAGAATTTCCCTCACTTTCCTTCTTTGTACCTAGAAACAAGGACTCGCACAGTGAAAGAAACTGACACTCTCCCTACCTAGAGTTTTCTGTCCCTAGAAAAAATGTTTTTTTAAAGCACACTATAGCACAAGGAGAATTCCCCTCACTTTCCTTCTTTGTCCCTAGAAACAAGGACTCGCACAGTGAAAAAAACTGACACTCTCCCTACCTAGAGTTTTCTGTCCCTAGAAAAAATGTTTTTTTAAAGCACACTATAGCACAAGGAGAATTCCCCTCACTTTCCTTCTTTGTCCCTAGAAACAAGGACTCGCACAGTGAAAGAAACTGACACTCTCCCTACCTAGAGTTTTCTGTCCCTAGAAAAAATGTATTTTTAAAGCACACTATAGCACAAGGAGAATTCCCCTCACTTTCCTTCTTTGTCCCTAGAAACAAGGACTCGCACAGTGAAAGAAACTGACACTCTCCCTACCTAGAGTTTTCTGTCCCTAGAAAAAATGTTTTTTTAAAGCACACTATAGCACAAGGAGAATTCCCCTCACTTTCCTTCTTTGTCCCTAGAAACAAGGACTCGCACAGTGAAAGAAACTGACACTCTCCCTACCTAGAGTTTTCTGTCCCTAGAAAAAATGTTTTTTTAAAGCACACTATAGCACAAGGAGAATTCCCCTCACTTTCCTTCTTTGTCCCTAGAAACAAGGACTCGCACAGTGAAAGAAACTGACACTCTCCCTACCTAGAGTTTTCTGTCCCTAGAAAAAATGTTTTTTTAAAGCACACTATAGCACAAGGAGAATTCCCCTCACTTTCCTTCTTTGTCCCTAGAAACAAGGACTCGCACAGTGAAAGAAACTGACACTCTCCCTACCTAGAGTTTTCTGTCCCTAGAAAAAATGTTTTTTTAAAGCACACTATAGCACAAGGAGAATTCCCCTCACTTTCCTTCTTTGTCCCTAGAAACAAGGACTCGCACAGTGAAAGAAACTGACACTCTCCCTACCTAGAGTTTTCTGTCCCTAGAAAAAATGTTTTTTTAAAGCACACTATAGCACAAGGAGAATTCCCCTCACTTTCCTTCTTTGTCCCTAGAAACAAGGACTCGCACAGTGAAAGAAACTGACACTCTCCCTACCTAGAGTTTTCTGTCCCTAGAAAAAATGTTTTTTTAAAGCACACTATAGCACAAGGAGAATTCCCCTCACTTTCCTTCTTTGTCCCTAGAAACAAGGACTCGCACAGTGAAAGAAACTGACACTCTCCCTACCTAGAGTTTTCTGTCCCTAGAAAAAATGTTTTTTTAAAGCACACTATAGCACAAGGAGAATTCCCCTCACTTTCCTTCTTTGTCCCTAGAAACAAGGACTCGCACAGTGAAAGAAACTGACACTCCCCCTACCTAGAGTTTTCTGTCCCTAGAAAAAATGTTTTTTTAAAGCACACTATAGCACAAGGAGAATTCCCCTCACTTTCCTTCTTTGTCCCTAGAAACAAGGACTCGCACAGTGAAAGAAACTGACACTCTCCCTACCTAGAGTTTTCTGTCCCTAGAAAAAATGTTTTTTTAAAGCACACTATAGCACAAGGAGAATTCCCCTCACTTTCCTTCTTTGTCCCTAGAAACAAGGACTCGCACAGTGAAAGAAACTGACACTCTCCCTACCTAGAGTTTTCTGTCCCTAGAAAAAATGTTTTTTTAAAGCACACTATAGCACAAGGAGAATTCCCCTCACTTTCCTTCTTTGTCCCTAGAAACAAGGACTCGCACAGTGAAAGAAACTGACACTCTCCCTACCTAGAGTTTTCTGTCCCTAGAAAAAATGTTTTTTTAAAGCACACTATAGCACAAGGAGAATTCCCCTCACTTTCCTTCTTTGTCCCTAGAAACAAGGACTCGCACAGTGAAAGAAACTGACACTCTCCCTACCTAGAGTTTTCTGTCCCTAGAAAAAATGTTTTTTTAAAGCACACTATAGCACAAGGAGAATTCCCCTCACTTTCCTTCTTTGTCCCTAGAAACAAGGACTCGCACAGTGAAAGAAACTGACACTCTCCCTACCTAGAGTTTTCTGTCCCTAGAAAAAATGTTTTTTTAAAGCACACTATAGCACAAGGAGAATTCCCCTCACTTTCCTTCTTTGTCCCTAGAAACAAGGACTCGCACAGTGAAAGAAACTGACACTCTCCCTACCTAGAGTTTTCTGTCCCTAGAAAAAATGTTTTTTTAAAGCACACTATAGCACAAGGAGAATTCCCCTCACTTTCCTTCTTTGTCCCTAGAAACAAGGACTCGCACAGTGAAAGAAACTGACACTCTCCCTACCTAGAGTTTTCTGTCCCTAGAAAAAATGTTTTTTTAAAGCACACTATAGCACAAGGAGAATTCCCCTCACTTTCCTTCTTTGTCCCTAGAAACAAGGACTCGCACAGTGAAAGAAACTGACACTCTCCCTACCTAGAGTTTTCTGTCCCTAGAAAAAATGTTTTTTTAAAGCACACTATAGCACAAGGAGAATTCCCCTCACTTTCCTTCTTTGTCCCTAGAAACAAGGACTCGCACAGTGAAAGAAACTGACACTCTCCCTACCTAGAGTTTTCTGTCCCTAGAAAAAATGTTTTTTTAAAGCACACTATAGCACAAGGAGAATTCCCCTCACTTTCCTTCTTTGTCCCTAGAAACAAGGACTCGCACAGTAAAACACACTGACACTCTCCCTACCTATCCTTCTCTTTCCCTAAACTAAAGGAATCCAGGTTAAGCAAGAAAGAAATAAATGTCACTGTCCCTGCCTATGCTTGTCTTTCCCTGCTCCAGAACACACTACACTAGGCCGCCGTGCTGGCGGCCTTTTATAGTGTGGGGCGTGTACTAAACACCCTCAGCAATAATTGGCCACAGGCATCCTGCCTGTGGCCAATCATTGCTCTCCTCGCTGCCGGCGCTGTGATTGGCCAAGCATGCGGGGTCACAGTGCATGCTTGGCCAATCACAGCGCCTGGATGACACTGCGATGGCGTAGTGCATTGTGGGCCGTTCGCGTCACTCGAACAGCCGATGTTCGAGTCGAACGTATGTTCGACTCGAACACGAAGCTCATCCCTACTAGTGACCAGTTGTTTGAAGCTATCCACTTGGCTCGCTCCCTGGTCGATCAGGGTTGTATACTGGTGCAGCCTTTGATCAAGATCTGTACTGAGCTGGCCCTGCCCTGCATTCCAGAGGGCCATGATGATTTTTCCCCTCCTTTTAATGTGAATCAGGTTGTATCCCTAGTATGGCTTTTTGAAGATGATCCCGCCGATTTTTGTGAGCATTACTCAGTCGGTCCCCCACAGCTGATTGCTGGGTGCATTGAGTCTGCTCAGTCTTTTGTTAGACGGGGAGATTTAAAACTACAGTTTGCACAACCAATACTCTCAGCATGGTCTGATATGTTGCAATCAGCCCCAGCCAAACAAACCACCTCTGCCATCAGACACCAGCCTACCCAAATGTATGTTTCCCCATCACCCATGTCAACCCCAGCTGCAGCCCCGCATACGCTGCTCCCAACCAAATACTCATATCCAGTCTCTGCTCCCTGTACCTATCCTGCATTCTACCCACCTGTCTCTTCTCAGCTGCCTACAAACCCACAAGAACCTTCCCCAGCTACTGTTACCTCTTCTCTATCATATCCCAATCCTCCTTTTCAGTCTGCTGCACCCCTTACCTACAGGGCTTCAGTGGCTAAGCCAAAAAAAATGAAAGTTCTTTCCAACCAAAACGATCCTGCCAGTAACCCAACCTGCCTCCACATCAATCAAACTGCTCCAGTCTGACGCCCCAGTGCCTACTGTCCAGTCTGACACCCCAGTGCCTGTATGCCAGCCTGAAGTACCTGTATGCCAGCCTGAAGTTCCTGTATGCCAACCTGAAGTCCTGATGCCAATGTTCCAGCCTGAAGCACCAGAGCCAGTGTTCCAGTCTGATGTGCCTGCTTTCCAGTCTGATGTGCCTGCCTTCCAGTCTGATGTGCCTGCCTTCCAGTCTGATGTGCCTGCCTTCCAGTCTGATGTGTCTGCCTTCCAGTCTGATGTGTCTGCCTTCCAGTCTGATGTCCTGGTGCCTTCCTTTCAGTCTGGTGTCCTGGTGCCTTCCTTTCAGTCTGGTGTCCTGGTGCCTGCCTTCCAGTCTGATGTCCTGGTGCCCGCTTTCCAGTCTGATGTGCCCGCTTTCCAGTCTGATGTGCCCGCTTCCCAGTCTGAGGTGCCTGCCTTCCAGCCTGATGTCTCAGTGCCTGCCTTCCAGCCTGATGTCTCGGTGCCTGCCTTCCAGCCAAAAGTCCCGGTGTTCCAGCCCAAAGTCCCGGTGTTCCAGCCCGAAGATCCCGGTGTTCCAGCCCGAAGATCCCGGTGTTCCAGTCCGAAGATCCCGGCGTCCCAGTCCGAAGATCCCGGCGTCCCAGTCCGAAGATCCCGGCGTCCCCGCCTGAAGATCCGGTGCCCGTGTCCCCGCCTGAAGATCCGGTGCCTGTGTCCCCGCCTGAAGATCCGGTGCCTGTGTCCCCGCCTGAAGATCCGGTGCCTGTGTCCCCGCCTGAAGATCCGGTGCCTGTGTCCCCGCCTGAAGATCCGGTGCCTGTGTCCCCGCCTGAAGATCCGGTGCCTGTGTCCCCACCTGAAGATCCGGTGCCCGTGTATCTGCCTGGGGTTTCGGTGCCCGTCACCCAGTCTGCTAAACCTGTGCTCGCTTCCCGGTCTAATGTTTTGGTGCCCGTTTTCTGTTCTGAGGTTCCGGTGCCCGTTTCCCGGTCTGAGGTTCCGGTGCCTATTTCCCAGTCTGAGGTTCCGGTCTCCGTTTCCCGGCCTGTGGAGACTGCTGCCCAGCCTGATGTGTTCCTGTCTGCTGCCCAGCCTGATGTGTTCCTGTCTACTGCCCAGCCTGAGGTGTTCCTGTCTTCTGCCCAGCCTGAGGTGTTCCTGTCTGCTGCCCAGCCTGAGGGGTTCCTGTCTGCTGCCCAGCCTGAGGTGTTCCTGTCTGCTGCCCAGCCTGAGGTGTTCCTGTCTGCTGCCCAGCCTGAGGTGTTCCTGTCTGCTGCCCAGCCTGAGGTGTTCCTGTCTGCTGCCCAGCCTGAGGTGTTCCTATCTGCTGCCCAGCCTGAGGTGTTCCTATCTGCTGCCCAGCCTGAGGTGTTCCTATCTGCTGCCCAGCCTGAGGTGTTCCTATCTGCTGCCCAGCCTGAGGTGTTCCTGTCTGCTGCCCAGCCTGAGGTGTTTCTGTCTGCTGCCCAGCTCGACGACCCGAAGCCCACTGTCTGCATGGATGTGCCCGCTGTCTGCCCGGATGTGCCTGCTGTCCGGTTTGACGTATTCGCTGCTCAGCCTGATGTGCCTGTTGCCCAGTTTGATGTGCCTGCTACTCAACCTGAGGTTCCTGTGCCTGCTACCCAGCTTGATGTACGTATTGCCCAGCCTGATGTGTCTGTACCCGCTGCTCAGCTCGAGCTGCACCTTGCCCGGCTTAAAGCCATGGAACTTCCTCATGCCCAACCTGATGTGACTTTGTCCGCTGCTCGGCTTGATGTCATGGACTTTCCCCAGCATCGGCTGGTTGGAGCGTCAGGAGGTCGCACCTTTGAGGGGGGTACTGTTAGGAAAGGTTCCACCCGCTGGTTATACTATCTGATATTTGGCGTGCAGTACTGATGTCCACCAGTAGGTGTCTCCTGGCAGTTTGGAACTGTCAGGAGATCCTTTCCCTGCTGGTGTTATGTGATCTTTGGGCCGCAGTACTGGCGTCCACCAGCGGGTGGATCCTGGCAGTATGGAGCAGATATCTCCTCCTGCAGTTAGGCGTCACCTGAACCTGGTAATGGTAAAAAAAACTGGCAAGTTCACATATACCTTGCCTTGGCTTTGTCTTGTGCCCTGATCTGTTAGCCTTGATCCTGAACCTGTTTCCTGTTTCTTATAACCTGAACCTGAAGCTGTATCTGATCCCAAACCTACTTGTACCTGTTCCTGTCAGTCCTGTATCCCTGGATCCCTGCCCTGCTGTCTGATCCCTTCCACCCTCTCCCTGTCCTTTGCTCTTTGTCCCCCATCTGCTGATCTCCTGTTATGACCCTGGCTTAGCTGAGACTACGATTCTGGTATTCCCTTTTGGCTATATATATATATTCGTCTGATTATTGTTATTTTGGGGTTTTATTTAATATTGGTTTGCACTGTGAGATATTGGAGGTGGTTGCGTTTACATATTATTCACGTTTCTTATTAAATTATTACTTTCTTCACCTATACACATCTGGCTCACTTTGTGCAGTACACACAG
The DNA here is from genome assembly GCA_029206835.1 of Rana muscosa. Classification (NCBI taxonomy): domain Eukaryota; kingdom Metazoa; phylum Chordata; class Amphibia; order Anura; family Ranidae; genus Rana; species Rana muscosa. The sequence goes on from JARGYO010005626.1 coordinate 114,303,640, forward strand.
TTCTGATCACATCTGATTCATGACAGACAATAAAAGAAAATCCAAAATTTTGGGGTTTCCCCAGAAAAGTAATAGAGGGAAATCTTCCAATAGAGACACTAGTTCTGGTGACCTGGGGGGCCCTATGGCATTCCCTTAATTTTCAGGGATTTCTTCTCACTTTGTTTTGGTTATGGGACAGGTAGTGAAGGGAAATCTCCCCAATGGTACAGAGATGCCAAAAAATAAAACTGACAGGAGTTAGCTCTCCCTTGAAAAATAATTGCCTTTAATTCTACTTTAGGAATATGTAAGCACTTTAGTGTGAGTAGTCTGGGTACAGGTTTGCTTTCATGTTCACTGTTTCTTAGTATGAATTACAGCAGTATTGCAGTGCAATAGCCCAGAAGGATCAGAAGCTGGGTTTACAGTGGAACCTCAGATTACGAGCATAATCCGTTCCAGGAGAATGCTCGTAATTCAAAATACTCGCATATCAAAGTGAGTTTCCCCATTGAAGTCTATGAAAAAGAAAATAATTTGTTTCACATTGACTTTAATGGCATGCAATGCCGCATGCGGCCAGAGGCGAGGGGCAGCGAAGAGCCTCGGAAACAGCCGGAAAGGCCCAAGGACAGCTCCGTTGACCTCGGCAAATCTCGGGAACGTGGTATTTCTGAGCATTTCCGAATGGCTGCGATCGGCGCCGTTCGGCTCCGCTCAGCTCTGGCACCCCCCACCTCAGGCCAAATGCGGTACTGCACACTGCTTTGGCCTGAATCCTGCTCGTTTTGCGAGACAACACTCGCAAACCGAGTAAGGATTTTTCAAAATACAGTGCTCGTATTGCGAAATGCTCGTTAACCGCGTTAACCGCAATCCGAGGTTCCACTGTATTTGGAATTCCCTCTTGCAAAATTCCTGGCTAGCCCCTTGGGTTTAATATGAAGCATCAACCCTGGCTTACAGACAAGCAAATGGTTGGATGATTAATATTGCTCAGTTGCACCTATGTGTAGCCGGGAGCGGACTACGGTTATCTAACCTTTGCAGACTGTCTATTATTGTCCTAGCCTGTTTCTATATCTCCTAGTGATGAATTTCTATCGCTACTGTCAGGAACCATGAATCAGACTAAGACAGAAGCGCAGTAAAAATCACACTTTAATTAAAATGGTAAATTGGTACAAACAGTGCAAATGTAGTCAAAACATAGCCAGGGTTCGGTAACCAGAGCAGGTAGTCAGAACGAGCAAGTAAAACAGGAATCCAGAGATCAGCATAGCCAGAGGCAGCAAACAGGATCAGAAACCAGAAGCCTGACAAAAGTCTTTAACAGGAAAACACAGCAGAGAGTATCCGGATATGTTGACCAAGGCGAAGGCTCAGGAGATCTGGTGCAAGGAGCTTACAGATAGCCAGCAGGCTGATTGACAAGCTGGATATGATCCTCAGGTGAGTCACTGTGGAATGAAGAGTATTGGCAATTAGCCGACAGCTGAGCAGCCTGAGCTCTGAGAAGGGAGGGCTGAGCCCAGTCCAGACAGCTACATCATTTCCTGAAGCACAAAGAAAGGCATTGTAGGAGATGTAGTTCCTTAGTAGGCTTTGCTGATGTTGCAAAATTGACTGTGCGCCGCATCTCTCAGAAGACTGTCTGTCTGCATTGTGGGGGAGACTATATAGTAAGGTGACCGGATTTTTAAAATGAAATCCGGGGACATATTTTTTTTTTACTAGTAATGGTGGCAATCAGCGACTCTCCCATTGCCGCCGCCACCCTCGCCTCACAGCCTGTCAAGTCTTACTCTCCGGACCCCGGCTACTACTGGGTGGGGAGCGGAGGAAGATCACTCCGCCAGGGAAGGCAAGGAGATAAGCAGGCAGGCGGCTGGCCGGGACTTGAGCCAAAGCAGAAGAACATGCAAGCGGAGCTGAATGGACATGCACCTGAAACTGAAGAAATATTCCCTCCGCTCCGACCAGCACATGATCATCAGAAAGGGGCACAGAAAATACACCCCCCTAAGCTAGTAGGAGCAGCGGAGCGGGGGGGGGGTGTAATTCAGATTTTTTTTTTTCATTCTGCACTGACTGTCTTTGAAATTGCCCCAGCCCCTGTTTAAATCCAATCCGGGGACAGACTTGGTCCGGGGTCCGTGTCCTCAATCCGGGGACTGTCCCCGGGAACCGGGGATGTCTGGTCACCCTACTATATAAGAATCTGGAATTCAGGCCAACGCTCTCTTGCTTCCTGGATCTGACTGTGTGAGCACCACTCCACCGCCGTGTGAGGGGATTGCATTCATGTGTCATTACTAATTGCTATTGTCACAAGAGTCATTTCAACTTCGTCTTGATTCAACCCAGGATTTGGCTGAACAACTCTAGTTTACACCTCTTATTACAAAGTAGTAAAGTCAGAGAGATTTGAAACTACTTGCTTGGTGTCTGTGTGTCATTTAAAGGTGTACCTTCAGCCTCGTACACACGGTACGATCGTTGGCCAACCGAGTGTCTGATTTTTGTCAAAAGTGTGTGTGCCAGGATTTTGTCTTGCATACTAACGTTACACAATATTTGTGCCACAAACACGAACGTAGTGACGTACTACAAGGAATTTCAGCTCTTGAGCACCACCCTTTAGGCCCCTTCTGCTAATTTCGTGTTTGGTGATTCCGAGCATGCATGTTTGTATTTTCGACTTTTGTGTGACGGATTTGTGTACTTACCATCAGAAACTGTGATGTCAAACCGTTGTCCGAAAATTTACTAGCATGTCATCCAACATTTGTTGGCCGAAAGTTGGACAGTAATTGTCAAAAGATTTTTAACGGTAAAATTTTAGGACAACAGTCTGTCAACAGACAATTTCCTGCCAACAATCTAACCGTGTGTACGAGGCTTAACATGTCGGAACCTAGAGTGTCAGAGGGACTGGAGAGTTCACAGGGTCAAGGCAGTATTAGAGAACATGCATTACCAAGCAACCCCCAGGGGGTAGTGCTACATATGTTTTATAGTTCTATATTTTATCCACTATACAATATAAAACAAGTATTTCCTCTTTCTTAAAGTGGTTCCAAAGGATAATTTTTTTAACCTAAAATAAAAAACGTTATACTTACCTGTAGGGATGAGCTTCGTGTTCGAGTCAAACTCATGTTCGACTCAAACATTGGCTGTTCGACCATTCACCAAATTTCAAACATTATGGGCCATTCGCACCAAATTTGAGTGGCGCGTCACGGCCCATAATTCACTGCGGCATCTCAGTGCATTGCTGGCTGATGATTGGCCAAGCATGCACTATGACCCACATGCTTGGCCAATCACAGCGCCGTCAGTACAGAGAGCTGTAATTGGCCAAAGGAAGGTGCCTTTAGCCAATCATGGCTCAGGGGGAGTAGGTACACGCCCCACACTATATAAGGCCGCCTGTGTGTCGGCCTTGTGTAGTGTGTTCCGGGTGCTGAGAGAGATAGAGAGAGAGAGAAAGAGACAGTGTCATTTCATTTGACTTAGAGCAGGCAGGCGAGTCAGCTGCAGTTACAGTGTATGCAGTATATATATGCATCCTAGGAGTTGTATGTGTGTGTGTGTGTGTATATATATATATATATATATATATACACACTGTATTCAGTTTAGCTAGAGCCGTTCCTGTTATTCTCTTCCTAATATACTAACAGGCAGGCAGCAGCAGTATTTTGAGTCAGTGTACTGTGTCCTGTGCACAGTGTGCAACTAAAGCTAACTGCAGACAATTGCTGGTGTTATCTTCCTAATACGGAACGGAAGGAGACTACAGGAAGTGAGAGTAAATCTACTCCTAGGAAGGGAAATTCTCTCCTGTAAGAGTTCCTTGTTTCACTAAAAAACCCAAATTTTCAAAATCCAATTGTCATTGGGACAGAAAGTGAGGTGAAATCTTCTGAAGAGGTGCACACTGCACAGACAGCAAAACAAATGTTACAGGGGTGATAACCATTCCCAATGTTTTCCAAAAAGCTTAAAAATAGATTTTTTGGGCTGGAGCTACACTTTAAAAATGTACCAGTTCAAAATTACAAACAGATTCTACTTAAGAACAAACCTACAGTCCCTGTCTTGTTTGCAACGCCTGTATACTGCTGTTCAGGAGTATATAGGGCCTGGGGGCCCCACGCCTTTCCTTTTTTTAATCTGGGTGCAGGGTTCCCCTTAATATCCATACAAGACCCAAAGGGGATGGTAATGGGCTGGGGGGGAGGGGTGGGGGGTACCCATGCCGTTTTTCTCAATGATTTTCATCCATATTGCCCGGATCAGACATAACATTAAAGCCGCAAGCAGTTTTAAATTACTTTTATACCTTTAGAAATGTCATTTTGTGCAGGGACAGTTCTAAACACGGGAAACACGTGCCACTTTACAGGCACGCTGTAGACACCCCCCAGGCACGATATTTAAATGAATATTTCACTTTATTTTTTTCACTTTAAGCATCATTAAAATCACTGCTCCCGAAAAACTGAAGTTTTTAAAACTTTTTTTTGCATTGATACATGTCCCCTGGGGCAGGACCCGGATCCCCAAACCCTTTTTAGGACAATAACTTCCATATTAGCCTTCAAAATTCACACTTTTGATTTCTGACGTGCGAGTCCCATAGACTTTAACGGGGTTCGAAAGTTCGCGCAAAGTTTTGGTCCGTTCGCAGGTTCTGGTGCGAACCGAACCGGGAGGGGGGGGGGGTGGTCAGCTCAACCCTACTTACCTGCTCTGGTATTGCTCAGAGCGGCCTCGAATCTCCTATTTTGGAGTCCCCCCTGGGCTCCGACTGCACTTCTTCTTCTGTGCCTGCCCCATAGAAAGCTGCTTGCTACGCGTCTAGATGTGCAGGCTTGCTCCTGAGCCGGACTGTGTGCATACATTGACACCCACCTTGGCCCAACTCCCCGCTCTCAAGATTTGATTGACAGCAGCAGTAGCCAATGGCTCCCACTGCTGCCCCTGTGCCTGTGAGAGAGAGGGAGAGAGCTGCTGCAGATGGGCACAGTGCTGAATTGGGTGAGGACTCAGGTATTTCTTTTTTGGAGGGGGGGGGGGGGACCATACTGCTCCGGAGACATTTTTTACCTAAAATGTTTTTCCTGTTATGACTTTAGAACCACTTTAACTTGGTAGCAATGTTATGAAAGGAGCCTGTGTGAACTATGTGGACAGGGATGTTGGCAGCAGAATTTAACTGTAAGCATGAGTACCTTTGGACCAGAAAGGAGGTAGATATCCCAGTAGCTTGTCCTGCAAATTGCACTTTTACTGCAAATAAAAAATAAATAAAATAACAAAACTAAATTGTAGCAAGTGCATTAATACAGCTACACTCACCCTAAACTGTGAGGATGACAACGTTCTCCCCTTCTATGACAAACTGCTGTGTGAACTGCCATCTGCCCTGCACTCCCATGGGCCGTAACTATCTACTGCAGATATTTATCTGCTATTGTTGGAATTTTTTTTAAAGTATTATGAACAAAAATAGAAGATCTCTCCCTGGAGATAGCTGGAGGCCTTCACAAAGACGTAAAGGAAAGAAAGATGTTTTAAAAGGAAAATATGATTTAACAAGATTCCTGTTCAATTTTGCCTCTAAATTAAAACTGCCATTAGTCAGTGCATTGAGTCCTAGAATGAAGTCACCCTGTGATTTATGACGGGCTGACACTCCGTTTTATGTATGGGAGAGGAAGAGCCGTCTGTGCCAAAGTTTATTTACTGAGAAAACAGGGAATTTCCTTATACAGTGAAGCTGGGCTTCAATGTCTACATTCCGCATGTGCTCCTTGTATAGTGGTTTTCTTTATTATGGTTAGGACTTAAAGCGGGTTCCGGGCATAATTTTTTATTGCAAGCTAAAATTAATCACATTAACCACTTAAGCCCCGGACCATTTGGTAGCTAAAGGACCAAAGGTGAATTCAGAATTTTGCACTGCGCTGCTTTAACTGTAAATTTTGCGGACATGCAATGTTGTACCCAAACGAAATTTGCGTCCTTTTCTTCCCACAAATAGAGCTTTCTTTTAATGGTATTTGATTGCCTCTGCGATTTTTATTTTTTGCGATATAAACGGAAAAAGACCGAAAATTTTGAAAAAAAATGATATTTTCTACTTTTTGTTATAAGAAAAATCGAATAAACTCAATTTTAGTCATACATTTAGGCCAAAATGTATTCAGCCACATGTCTTTAGTAAAAAAAATGTCAATAAGCGTATATTTATTGGTTTGCGCAAAAGTTATAGCGTTTACAAACTAGGGTACATTTTCTGGAATTTACACAGCTTTAAATTTATGACTGCCCATTTCATTTCTTGAGGTGCTAAAATGGCAGGGCAGTACAAAACCCCCCCAAATGACCCCATTTTAGAAAGTAGACACCCCAAGGAAATTGCTGAGAGGCATGTTGAGCCCATTGAATATTTTTTTTTTGTCCCAAGTGATTGAATAATGACAAAAAAAAAAACAAATTACAAAAAGTTGTCACTAAATGATATATTGCTCACACATGCCATGGTTATATGTGGAATTTCACCCCAAAATACATTCTGCTGCTTCTCCTGAGTACGGGGATACCACATGTGTGGGACTTTTTAGGAGCCTAGCCACGTACGGGACCCCGGAAACCAAGCACCGCCTTCAGGATTTCTAAGGGCGCAAATTTTTGATTTCACTCCTCACTACCTATCACAGATTTGAAGGCCATAAAATGCCAAAATAGCACAAACCCCCCCCCCCCAAATAACCCCATTTTAGAAAGTAGACACCCCAAGGAAATTGCTGAGAGGCCTGTTGAGCCCATTGAATATTTTTTTTTTTTTGTCCCAAGTGATTGAATAATGACAAAAAAAAAAAAAAATACAAAAAGTTGTCACTAAATGATATATTGCTCACACATGCCATGGTTATATGTGGAATTGCACCCCAAAATAATTTTTGCTGCTTCTCCTGAGTACGGGGATACCACATGTGTGGGACTTTTTAGGAGACTAGCCGCGTACGGGACCCCGAAAACCAATCACCGCCTTCAGGATTTCTAGGCACAAATTTTTGATTTGACTCCTCACTACCTATCACAGTTTCGAAGGCCATAAAATGCCAAAATAGCACAAAACCCCCCCAAATGACCCATTTTGGAAAGTAGACACCCCAAGCTGTTTGCTGAGAGGCATGGTGAGTATTTTACAGCTCTCATTTGTTTTTGAAAATGAAGAAAGAACATTTTTTTATTTTATTTATTTTTTTCAATTTTCAAAACTTTGTGACAAAAAGCGAGATCTGCAAAATACTCACAATACCTCTCAGCAAATAGCTTGGGGTGTCTACTTTCCAAAATGGGGTCATTTGGGGGGGTTTGTGCTATCTGGGCATTCCATGGCCTCCGAAACTGTGATAGGCAGTGAGAAGTGAAATCAAAAATTTACACCCTTAGAAAGCCTGAAGGCGGTGCTTGGTTTTTGGGGTCCCGTACGCGGCTAGGCTCCCAAAAAGTCTCACACATGTGGTATCCCCGTACTCAGGAGAAGCAACAGAATGTATTTTGGGGTGTAATTCCACATATGCCCATGGCATGTTTGAGCAATATATCATTTAGTGACAACTTTGTGCAAAAAAAAAAGAAAATTGTCTTTTTTCCGCAACTTGTGTCAACATATAAAATATTCCATGGACTCGACATGCCTCTCAGTATATAGCTTGGGGTGTCTACTTTCCAAAATGGGGTCATTTGGGGGGGTTTTGAACTGTTCTGGCATTTTATACACAACATTAGGAAGCTTACATCCACTCTTCTAACCACTTGAAGACAAAGCCCTTTTTGACACTTTTTGTTTACATGAAAACATATTTTTTTTTGCAAGAAAATTATGTTGAACCCCCAAACATTATATATATTTTTAAAGCAAAGGCCCTACAGAATAAAATGGTGGGTGTTGCATTTTTTTTTCTACACAGTATTTGCGCAGCGATTTTTCAAACGCATTTTTTGGGGAAAAAATACACTTTTTTTAATTTTAATGCACTAAAACACACGATATTGCCCAAATGTTTGATGAAATAAAAAAGATGATCTTAGGCCGAGTACATAGATACCAAACACGACATGCTTTAAAATTTCGCACAAACGCGCATTGGCGACAAACTACATACATTTTTAAAAGCCTTTAAAAGCCTTTACAGGTTACCCCGTTAGATTTACAGAGGAGGTCTACTGCTAAAATTACTGCCCTCGATCTGACCTTCGCGGTGATACCTCACATGCATGGTGCAATTGCTGTTTACATATGACGCCAGACCGACACTTGCGTTCGCCATTGGGCAAGAGCAGGGCAGGACAGGGGTGCTTTTTTTTTTTTTTTATTATTAATTTTGCTTTTTTATTTTATTTTTAAACTGTCGCTTCCATATTTTATTTTTTTTTATCATTTTTATTGTTACCTCAGGGAATGTAAATATCCCCTATGATAGCAATAGGTAATGACAGGTACTCTTTTTTGAAAAAACTGGGGTCTATTGGACCCTAGATCTTTCCTCTGCCCTCAAAGCATCTGACCACACCAAGATCGGTGTGATAAAATGCTTTCCCAATTTCCCAATGGCGCTTTTTATATCCGGGGGGGGGGGACATTCCCTCCCACTGCTTGTAAAAGCAGCCACTGATACCTAAACCCACAGGCATCATTCTGGTATAAACATTCAAAGTCCAGCAACATACCAGTACGTTGCTGGTCCTTGTTGGACATGTATTGTAATCTTTTTTTTCATGCAGCCTGTTGGCTGAACGAAAAAAAAAGATTGATCGGTGGGTATGCCCACCATTAGAATACCGCCCTTCATCTACCCACTTCTAATGATGGGCATACATGCACCATTTATATATGCCGAAGCATGGGGGCATCTTCCCGCAAAAGTTATGCCGCGTACACATGGTCAAGCCTCCGTCGGAATTTCGACCGTATGTACGCGGCATTAGGAGCAAAATCGCTCCTCCGCCCCTGCTGCCCCAATGCTTCGGCATATGTTTTTTTTTTTTTTAACTGTGGTGGTGAAATCACCTCCTACAGCACTGGAGTCGCAGGGATCAGGCCTGTCTCTGCGAACGCTGCAGTTATGTGTGTTGTGTTTTGCAAGTGACAGTGATCGATCGATACTGCACTTGGGTGGCCTGGGCTGGACGGAGGGGCAAAACGCAGGTGCTAGCAGGTATCTGGGCTGATCCCGCTAACACTGCGTTTTTGGGAACCCTAAACTGCTGGGGACGCTAGTATAGATCTGAATAGATCAGATATTGATCTGTTCAGATACTATACCACTAAGGGGGGTGTATGCTTAACGCGTGGGTGTTAGCGCTACTGGCACTAACCTGATGCTGCCTGGGGTGTGACGCAGACCCTCTCTGACGCTATAACCTAATTGATATCACCTGCCGGGCGATCAGGGGGTTAAACCTTTATTGGGTTATATACGGCGGGTGCCCTGACACTATAAAAAGCAAACAAACTAACCAGCGTCACCCGTAACACTTATATGATGATCACTGGTGAAAGGGTTAACTAGGGGCAATTAGGGGGTTAAAACCTTTATTAGGTAATATATGGGGGTACCTGACGCTATATAAACACCTGACGGCGAACCTTAAAATTTTTTACTAGCTACCTATCGGCATCACCGACACTAAGACAACGATCATAAAAACGATCGCTTAGCGACAGTGGTGATAGGGGGTGAAAGGGTTACCTGGGGGGCAATCAGGGGGTTAAACCTTTATTAGATAATATATGGGGGTACCTGACGCTATAAAAACCTGCGGCGAACCTAAAAAAAAATACTGGCTACCGATCTGCATCACCGACGCTAAGACAGCGATCAGAAAAATGATCGCTTAGCGACAGTGGTGATAGGGGGTGAAAGGGTTACCTAGGGGGCGATCAAGGGGGTTAAACCTTTATTAGGTAATATATTGGGGTACCTGACGCTACAAAAACCTGCGGCGAACCTAAAAAAAATTACTGGCTACCGATCTGCATCACCGACGCTAAGACAGCGATCAGAAAAATTATCGCTTAGTGACAGTGGTGATAGGGGGTGAAAGGGTTACCTGGGGGGCGATCAAGGGGGTTAAACCTTTATTAGGTAATATATGGGGGTACCCGACGCTATAAAAACCTGCGGCGAACCTAAAAAAAATTACTGGCTACCGATCAGCATCGCCGACGCTAAGACATCGATCAGAAAAATTATCGCTTAGTGACAGTGGTGATAGGGGGTGAAAGGGTTACCTGGGGGGCGATCAAGGGGGTTAAAATTGTATTAGGTAATATATGGGGGTACCCGACGCTATAAAAACCTGCGGCGAACCTAAAAAAAATTACTGGCTACCGATCAGCATCACCGACGCTAAGACATCGATCAGAAAAATGATCGCTTAGCGACGGCGGTGCTAGGGGGTGAAAGGGTTATCTGGGGGGTGATCACGGGGTTAAGCCTTTATTAGGGGGGGTTAGGGGGCTACACTGGACCTAAGACTAAACTTTGGTGACACTTTTACAGTCACAAATGTCACTGATTGCAGTGATCACTAAATAAATGGTCACTGCAATCAGTGACACTGTGACTGGGGGCTGGGGGGTGATCTGGGGGGCGATCTGGGGGTGTCTGGGGGGGCGATTTATGTGCCTATGTGTCCTGGTGTCAGTGTAGTGTTTTGTGCACTAACCTGCATCTTCTCCTGTACGGCGCTCGGTATATGTGAGCGCCGCAGGAGAGATGACATCACTTCCTCCTGCCTGTGTAAACAGTACACAGGCAGGGGAAGCTCTCATTCGCCGGGAGCAATCGAGAGGGGGGGGCCGGAATCGAACGGCCGTCCCCTCATGCCTGATCGCTCCCGAAGGTAAAACGACCACCCACTGTAAAGAAGAGGGGTCCGATCGGACCCCCCAACTATACAAAGGCAATCACGTATATGTACGTGATTCTGCCTGTCGGTGCCATTCTGCCGACGTATATTTACAGTGGGCGGTCGTTAAGTGGTTAAATAGTCCCTAAAACATATTAATAGCTCCCCAATCGTTCCAGAAATCATTGCAAACACTTGACTTATATCCTCCAGTTCATGTTGTATCCGTATCCATCATATGTGTGGGCATGTGAAGCCCAGTTCCCTTTTCTTCCTGGTTTACAGGGAGAGGTGCATGCTGGGGGATTTTTAGGCACAGTAATGCCCAGAGACTCCTGGGAAATGAGTGTCATCATTTCCCAGGAGGCAATGGGGTCTTAGGACAGGAAGTTGAACCAGCTAGGACCAGGAACTAGGCAGATTGTGAAATCTGCCTAGTAACAGCCAGATAGAAGTGAGTAAAAAATTATTATTATTATTTATTTATTTTTACATTAAAGGCAAGCTGTTAATAGAAAGTTCATTTTTAGGGTGGAACTCCGCTTTAAAAAAAAATTGTAATAGTGGATTTCCTGATCATGTACCCACCTTGATTGGCTGTCACAGCAATCACATGATCAGTAGCCCCTTCCCTGGGCTCCTGATCTCTAATGCTGAACAGCTTAGTCAGTGTGCTGGGAGCATGCTTTCAGAACAGAACAGTGGTGCAACATAGATGCATATGTGCGGCATGTGGGTGTTAATGCCCAGCTTCCCTGTTGCTGCACACATGCATTAGGCTGTCTTTAAGAGGTTAAATATACACTATATCACCAAAAGTATTGGGACACCTGCCTTTACACGCCCAAGAACTTTAATGACATTCCAGTCTTAGTCCGTAGGGTTCAATATTAAGTTGGCCCACCCTTTGCAGCTATAACAGCTTCAACTCTTCTGGGAAGGCTGTCCACAAGGTTTAAGAGTGTGTCTATGGGAATGTTTGACTATTCTTCCAGAAGCACATTTGTAAGGTCAGGTATTGATGTGGACGAGAAGGCCTGGCTTGCAGTCTCCGCTTTAATTCATCCCAAAGGTGTTCTATCGGATTGATGACAGGACTCTGTGCCGGCCAGTCAAGTTCCTCCATCCCAAACTTGCTCATCCATGTCTTTATGGACCTTGCTTTGGGTGATATACATCTGCCACAATGTTTAATTGCAGCAGAACCCCTGGGGACTCCCCAACATTTTCTCGCAGACCACTGGTTGGTGACCGCTGCTCTGGACTGCTAAGTTCTTATTAGGGACCTTGAATTTTCAGCGGTTCAAAGAGTATTGGATAGGAAGAACTTCCAAACTCTGATTGCAGGGACGTGGGAGTTCACCGCTCCAAGGTAATTACCTCTCCTACGATCAGCTGTCTCCTGATCCTACGATCAGCTGTCTCCGCAGTTAACCAGGGTGCTGGCTCTGTTTGCAACAGAGATGATTGAAAAAGAAATAGCTGGATAGCCGCACTCCAAATAATCACCTTTTATTGTAAAGTTAAAATCAAGGCATCAAAAGTTGGTACAGACTAACTGCACTGTTAGTTTCACACCAGACACGGTTCTCAATGGGTTTACCTATTTGTGTCAGAGTCCAGAAAAGGGAGGAAACATTTTGTGGCAGGTTGTGAGATAGTGAGATGGATATCTGTGAGCAGGGTGATTAAGCCACAGTTGCTGAAATGTGAACATTTTCTACTTGGGACCCCTGAAGTTAATGGGAAACCTCAAAATCCCAGAGTGGGACTGATATGATGGCGGTAAGCCTTTAAATTGTTTTGCAATTTAGAACCAGAGCATGAAATATTTTGTGTTTTCTGTTTGCTGAAGACAAACTTATGTTTTTCTGTTTGGAATAAACAAGGACTGTTTGCTTTTACCAACGGGCTTTGGCTGATGATCTCGAGCTCCACAGATGACAATGTGAAAAAAAAGCACAAAAACAACTCTAGCAGTGGAAGAGTGTGTGTGTGTGTGTGTGTGTGTGTGTGTGTGTATGTATACACACACACACACACATACGTCACAAAAGTGAGTATTTTTGTAAATATTTTATTATATCTTTTCATGTGACAACACTGAAGAAATTACACTTTAAAAAAGAGCAGTTTGCTCTATTGGATTTTGATCAATTCTTTCTGGGACACCCCTACACTTGAGACCTAACGAGTCACATGACACCGGGGAGGGAAAATGGCTAATTGGGCCTGATTTGGAAATTTTCACTTAGGGGTGTACTCACTTTTGAAATATAAACAATTGAAAGGGAAGCACTCACAATGCCACATCCGTAGTAGTATTAGAGAAACATGAAGGATTGCTCAAAAAGAGCAACCAATGGTCAGACTTTAAAGGCAACAACACAGTGAATAAACAAAATAGAAATGTATTATATGAAAAGACAAAAAATTGACAGTTACTACCGTAGTTGAAGCGTTAAAACTGAATACAAGATGGAATGTACAGATGTGGTCCCTTGTGCGTCTACGTGTTTCGCCGCAAGGCTTCTTCAGTACTCAGCTGTCTCCTGGGGGCATTTTCTCCATATATCCCGTGGCCACTACTGCTTGGCAGACGTGCTGCTTTATTTGACTACCGCCTTTGTTTGGCTGGTCCTGGATGCTGGACAGACTTTGTTTGGCTGCATATATTTGTCAGCCTCGGTCTATCCGAAGTAGATATATGCCCCCATTTATCACCAACTTTTTTACCTTTGAAATCTGACCAATAAGGTGCTGATCCTTTCCCTTTGGTTTTCGGCTTCTATCTCCTGTGGCCATCTCCCGAGACAGGAAGCACCTACCATATTTAACCTATGTAGGCATTAGATGTGTGTGGTCTTAATTCTATACCTTTGTGGATTTTCGTATACCTGTACAAATACTGACTGTGGGACAATATACATTGGACCTCGTCTTTCCCAAGATAGTAAGTTCTATATTCTTTCTTGCTATCTCTGTTCATCCTGAAGAAGCCTCGTGGCGAAACGCGTAGACGCACAGGGGACCACATCTGTACATTCCATCTTGTATTCAGTTTTAACTCTTCAACTACTGTAGTAACTGTAATTTTTTTGTCTTTTCATATAATAAATTTCTATTTTGTTTATTCACTGTGTTGTTGCCTTTAAAGTCCGACCATTGGTTGCTCTTTTTGAGCAATCTTTCATGTACTCACTTTTGTTGCCAGCGGTTTACACATTAATGGCTGTGTGAGTTATTTTGAGGGGACAGCAAATTTACACTTTTATACAAGCTGTACACTCACTACTTTACATTGTAGCAAAGTGTAATTTCTTCAGTGTTTTCACATGTATGTGTGTATATATATATATATATATATATATACACACACACACACATATATATATATATATATATACACATGCACACACATACAGTGAATGTGTGTATATATTAGACATGTGCAATTCGTTTAGTTTCTAATTCGTTTTTCACGAATTTAGAGAAATTAGTTAATTCCGAAATTTCCGAATTTCCGAATTTTTCAATCTACGAATTTCGGATTTCCGAAATTTCGAATTTTAGATTTTAGAATTTTGCAATTTAGAATTTTCGAATCTCGAATTTTCGAAATTTGTAAATTCCGAATTTTCGAAATTCTCGGATTTAAATTCCGAAATTTCGAATTTCGGAAATTCGGAATTTACGAATTTCGAAAATTCGGAATTTACGAATTTCGAAAATTCGAGATTCGAAAATTCTAAATTGCAAAATTCTAAAATCTAAAATTCGAAATTTCGGAAATCCGAAAATTCGTAGATTGAAAAATTCGGAAATTCAGAAATTCGAAATTTCGGAAATCTGAAAATCCGAAAATTCGGAAATTGAAAAATTCGGAAATTCGGAAATTCGAAATTTCGGAAATCTGAAAATCCGAAAATTCGGAAATTGAAAAATTCGGAAATTCGGAAATTTCGGAATTAACTAATTTCTCTAAATTCGTGAAAAACGAATTAGAAACTAAACGAATTGCACATGTCGAATTAGAAACTAAATTAATTGCACATGTCTAATATATACACACATTCACTGTATGTGTGTGCATGTGTATATATTAAATTGCAAAATTCTAAAATCTAAAATTCTAAAATCTAACATTCGAAAATGGGAAATTTTTAGTTTTCGTTTTTTTTTGTTTTTTTCCTTTTTTCGGAAATTTGGGAAATTCGGAATTCGGAATTCCGAATTTTTAGAATTTCCGAAAATTGGAAATTTGTTTTTTTTGCTTTTTTCGGAAATTCGAAAAAATAAATTTTTCGTTTTATTCGTTTTTTGGGAAATTCGGAAATTTGAAAATTCGGAATTCGGAAATTCGGAATTCCGAATTCCGAATTTCCAGAATTTCCGAAAAAAGAAAAAAAAATGAAAAAAACGAAAATGAAAAAAACGAATTTTCCGGCAGTGCACATGTCTAGTATATATTTATATATATATATACACACACACACACACACACACACACACACACACACACAGTTGTGCTCATAAGTTTACAAACACTCAGGCAGAATTTATTATTTCTTGGCCATTTTTCAGATAATATGAATAATAACACAAAATCATTTCTTTCACTCACGGTTAGTGTTTGGCTAAAACCATTTTATTATCAATCAACTGTGTTTACTCTTTTTAAATTATAATGACAACGGAAACTACCAAAATTACCCTGATCAAAAGTTTACATACCCTGGTGATTTTGGCCTGATAACATGCACACAAGTTGACACAAAGGTGTTTGAATGGCTATTAAAGGTAACCATCCTCATCTGTGATCTATTTGCTTGTAATTAGTGTGTGTGTATAAAAGGTCAATGAGTTTCTGGACTCCTGACAGACCCTTGCATCTTTCATCCAGTGCTGCACTGACATTTCTGGATTCTGAGTCATGGGGAAAGCAAAAGAATTGTCAAAAGGATCTGCGGGAAAAGGTATAAAACAGGAAAGAGATATAAAAAGATATCCATAGAATGAGAATGCCAATCAGCAGTGTTCAAACTCTAATCAAGAAGTGGAAAATGAGGGGGTTCTGTTGAAACCAAACCACGGTCAGGAAGACCAACTAAAATTTCATCCACAACTGCCAGGAAAATTGTTCGGGATGCAAAGAAAAACCCACAAATAACTTCAGGTGAGATACAGCACTCTGTGAAATCATGTGGTGCGGCTGTTTCAAGATGCACAATAAGGAGGCACTTGAAGAAAGATGGGCTGCATGGTCAAGTCGCCAGAAGAAAGCCATTACTATGCAAAGGCCACAAAGTATCCTCCTTACAATACGCCAAACAGCACAGAGACCAGCCTCAAACCTTCTGGCATCAAGTCATTTGGGGTGATGAAACCAAAATTAAGCTTTTTGGCCCCAACCATAAACGCTACATTTGGAGAGGAGTCAACAAGGCAAAAGGTACAACCTTCCTACTGTGAAACATGTAGGTGGATCGCTGATGTTTTGGGGATATATGAGCTACAAAGGCACAGGAAATTTGCTAAAAATGAATGGAAAGATGAATGCAGTATGTTGAGGAACATTTGCATTCATCAGCCAGGAAGCTGCGCATGGGACGTACTTGGACATTCCAACATGACAATGATCCAAAACACAAGGCCAAGACGACCTGTCATTGGCTACAGCAGAATAAAGTGAAGGTTCTGGAGTGGCCATCTCAGTCTCCTGATCTCAATATCATTGAGCCACTCTGGGGAGATCTCAAACGTGCAGTTCATGCAAGACAGCCCAAGAATTTACAGGAACTGGAGGCTTTTTGCCAAGAGGAATGGGCAGCTTTACCATCTGAGAAGATCCACAAATACCACAAAAGGCTTCAAGCTGTCATTGATGTTAAAGGGGCAATACACTGTATTAAGAACTGGGGTATGTAAACTTTTGATCAGGGTCATTTGGGTAGTTTCTGTTGTCATTATGATCTAAAAAGAGTAAACACAGTTGATTGACAATAAATGTCTTCAGCCAAACACTAACCATGAGTGAAAGAAAAGATTTTGTGTTTTCATTCATATTCTCTGAAAAATGGACAAGAAATCATAAATTCTGCCAGGGTATGTAAACTTATGAGCACAAGTGTATGTGTGTGTGTATATATATATATACACACACACACACACACACACACACACACACACATATAGCAAATTTACACTAACACACAGCCATTAATGTCTAAACCGCTGGCAACAAAAGGGAGTACAGTGGAACCTCGGATTACGAGCATAATCCGTTCCAGGAGAATGCTCGTAATCCAAAGTACTCGCATATCAAAGACAAAAGAAAAGGAATTCCTTCTAGTGTTTAGTCAAAGCAATGACTAAACACTAGTATAGTGTGAAACGCGTCAGCTTGACCAAGTGTGCCGTGACTTGTAGTGCTGTGTTGGATTTACAATAAAGGCATTTTTATTCGGAGTGCGGCTGTCCAGAAGGAATTCCTTTTCTTTTGTCTTGCATGTGCATTGCCTGCACCCGTGGTTTCTGTGAGTACTATCACGTTTGAAGACGACCACACCTGAGCGGCTTTTCTCTTCGTTTACTCGCATATCAAAGCGAGTTTCCCCATTGAAGTCAATGGCAACGAAAATAATTTGTTCCGCATGGACTTCAATGGCATGCAATACAGCATGCGGCCAGAGGCGGGGGCGCCGGAGAGCCTCGGAAACAGCCAGAAAGGCCCGAGGACACTTCGGCTGACCTCGGCAAACCTCGGAAAGACTCCATTTCTGAGCCTTTCAGAGGTTTGCCAAGGTCAGCTGAACTGTCCTCGGGACTTTCTGAACGGCGCCAAACGGCTGCGTTTGGCTCCGGCGCCCTGCACCTCAGGCCAAACGCGATACTGCACAACGCTTTGGCCTGAATCCTGCTCGTTTTGCGAGACAACACTCGCAAACCGAGTTAGGATTTTAGGAAATACAGTGTTCGTATTGCGAAACGCTCGTAAACCTCGTTACTCGCAATCCGAGGTTCCACTGGACATGCCTAAGTGAAAATGTCCAAATTGGGCCCAAAGTGTCAATATTTTGTGTGGCTATCATTATTTTCCAGCACTGCCTTAACCCTCTTGGGCATGGAGTTCACCAGAGCTTCACAGGTTGCCACTGGAGTCCTCTTCTACTCCTCCATGAGGACATCACGGAGCTGGTGGATGTTCGAGACCTTGCGCTCCTCCACCTTCCATTTGAGGATGCCCCACAGATACTCAATAGGGTTTAGGTCTGGAGACATGCTTGGCCAGTCTATCACCTTTATCCTCAGCTTCTTTAGCAAAGCAGTGGTCATCTTGAAGGTGTGTTTGGGGTCGTTATCATATTGGAATATTGCCCTGTGGCCCAGTCTCCGAAGGGAGGGGGATCATGCTCATGCATTCATGGCTCCCTCAATGAACTGTGGCTCTCCAGTGCCGGCAGCACTCATGCAGTCCCAGAACATGACCCTCCCACCACCATGCTTGACTTTAGGCAAGACACACTTGTTTTTGTACTCCTCACCCAGTTGCCGCCACACACGCTTGACACCATCTGAACCAAATACGTTTATCTTGGTTTCATCAGACCACAGTACATGGTTCCAGTAATCCATGTCGTTAGTCTGCTTGTCTTCAGCATACTGTTTGCAGGCTTTCTTGTGCATTATCTTTAGAAGAGGCTTCCTTCTGGGACGACAGCCATGCAGACCAATTTGATGCAGTGTGCGGCAAATGGTCGGAGCACTGACAAGCTGACCTCCCACCCCTTCAACCTCTGCAGAAATGCTGACAGCACTCATATTTCTATTTCCCCAAGACAACCTCTGGATATGATGCTGAGCATGTGCACTCAACTTTTTTGGTCGACCATGGCGAGGCCTGTTCTGGGTGGAACCTGTCCTGTTAAACCGCGGTATGGTCTTGGCCACTGTGCTGCAGCTCAGATTCAGGGTCTTGGGAAGCTTCTTATAGCCTAGGCCAGGGGTGCCCAACCTTTTGAAGAGTGAGGGCCACTTAAGCGACTTGGTAACTGGTCGTGGGCCACAATGAGTGGGGTGGGCGGACACCAACACAGCCCGCTCTACTCTATGGGCCCTCGGATCTGCTCAGATGGAAAGGGGTGGATCTCCTGTTTTTTTTTTTTTGCGGATCTGACTGTAGGCTGTAGGCGGCTGTAAATGGCCACAAGTCCGTTTACATATGCTGCTCCAAAGAGGTCAGTAGAGGGTCCGATTGGGTTGGACTGTTCCTGTCAAAGGGGCCTAAGGCTGCTTTCACACTGATGCGCTGTGGTTTACCCACACTGAGGGTGCAGTGCACCTATGGCTTTCCTGTGGGTTAGCTGCACTTTGCCAGAATTCTATGGCTCAGTGCAGGTAACCCGCAGATGCACTGTGCTGCACTTGCGGATCAGTTTAAAAGCAGCCCTGTAACCACTGCAGAACAGATATGCCCATATATACACTGTGATTTTAGTGCACTTGGTATGACTCCACCTGTGACAGGAGTTGGCGCTATACAGGAAGCATTAGCTTATGCGCCTCTGCTCCGCAGCCACTTGCTTTCTCTACTGCCACTTTAATTCACAACACTGATGCTCTGTGATGGCGGGTCCGCAACCTGCCATCCCAGAGCAGGAGGTCACAGGCCACATGTGGCCCCTGGGCCACTGGTTGGGCACCCCTGGCCTAGGCCATCATCATGTAGAGCGACAATTCTTTTTTTCAGATCCTCAGAGAGTTCTTTAAGGCCCCTTTCACACTGGGGCGGTTTGCAGGCGCTATTGTGCTAAAAATAGCGCCTGCAAACCGAGCCTAAACAGCGGCCCGAGGGCTTTCACACTGGAGCGGTGCGCTAACAGGACTTGAAAAAAAAGTCCTGCTAGCCGCATCTTTGGAGCGGTTAGAGGAGCGGTGTGTTTACCGCTCCTCCCCATTGAAAGCAATGGGAAACCGCGGTAATACCGCCGGCAATGTGCCTCTGCAGGTGGTATTAACCCTTTTTCGGCTGCTAGCGGGGGTTAAAACCGCACCGCTAGCGGCCGAATACCTCCGCAATTAGGACGGTATAGCTATACCGCCACTGCACCCACCGCCCCAGTGTGAAAGGGGCCTAAATGAGGTGCCATGTTGATCTTCTAGTGACCAGTATGAGAGAGTGAGAGCGATAACCCCAAATTTACCACACCTGCTCCCCATTCACACCTCAGACCTTGTAACACTAACGAGTCACATGACACTGGGGAGGGAATATGGCTAATTGGGCCCAATTTGGACATTTTCACTTAGGCGTGTACTCGCTTTTGTTGCCAGCGGTTTAGACATTAATGGTTGTGTGTTACATTGTAGCAAAGTGTATTTTCTTCAGTGTTGTCACATGAAAAGGTATAAAATATTTACAAAAACGTGAGGGGTGTATTCACTTTTATGAGATACTGTACATACACTCACACTGTGTATATATATATATATATATATTTACACACACACACACACATATATATATTTATTTTATATATATATATATCTTATGGATTGTAAGCCCTAACAAGCAGGGCCCTTGTATTCCTCCTGTATTGAATTGTATTGTAACTGTACTGCTTGCCCTGATGTTGTAAAGCATTGCGCAAACTGTTGGCGCTATATAAATCCTGTATAAGAATAATAATGCAATGTCTTCGGCTCGCACAAGGTTTCCTCTGCAGTGCACCAAAAAGCAGCACTTGAAAAGTTATATACACACTACTGTATTCATCAATTCATCTGTAGAATTTGAATGTTGTGGGTATAAAACAAACGTCGGTTGCTCATATATGGGCACCTTTACTGCTGCATATGCCATTTGTCAGAATGTCAGCTAAAAAAAAACCTGCCCTTTTCGTGTTGTAAATGGCACCATGATTATGCAGATTAGGTAATGGCATTTCCAAAATAGCAAAGAGACAGTAGAGATCCAACAATAATTAGTTCTATTCACACAGATTAATACTGTCAACAATCTGGATAAACGCTGTTTTATGAAAATGTATCAGAACTGCATTGCTTCTAAAGGAGGGGGGGGGGGGGGCAAAGCAAATACATTGTTGTACCTGGCTATATTGACCCATCCAAGGAGTGTGAAAAAGAGCTCAGCATGTATCGGGGGTGTAGACCAAGCTACACATACAAGGCGTCATATTTAAAATAGAACTACAGTGGAACCTCGGATTGCGAGTAACGTGGTTAACGAGCATTTTGCAATACAAGCACTGTATTTTTAAAACTCGGAACTCGGTTTGCGAGTGTTGTTTAGCAAAATGAGCAGGATTCAGGCCAAAGCGGTGTGCAGTACCACATTTGGCCTGGGGGGGGGGGGCGCGCCGGAGGCGATCGGAGCCGATTGGCGCCGTTCGGTAATGCTCGGAAATACACGGAAATACTCAGTTCCTGAGCCTTTCCGAGGTTTGCGAAGGTCAGCCGAGCTGTTATGCGGCCTTTCCGGCTGTTTCCGAGGCTCTCTGGTGCCCCCCACCTCTGGCCACATGCGGTATTGCATGCCATTGAAGTCAATGCGGAAGGAATTATTTTCGTTTCCATGGACTTCAATGGGGAAACTCGCTTTGATAGGCGAGCATTCTCCTGGAGCGGATTATGCTCGTAATCCGAGGTTCCACTGTACAGGCAAAACCTTTTTTTTCACTTTGGATAGAGCAAGGGAGTTTTTTTGCAATCTGAGTCCCATTGGAGAGATTTCCCTTCACTTCCTGTCCCGTAGCCAGAACAGGAAATCCCTCCAAAGTGAAAGAACCCCTAGTTGACATCAGAACTATTGTCCTGATTCAAAAATTTCTCTTTTTCTGTTTTGGTGACATCCCAACATTTAGGATTTTCGCTTTCACTTTCAGCAATAACAGTAAACAGTAGGGTGAACCTCCAAACTTCTTGTCGGGAAACCTACACTAAGAACATCATTTCTATCCAATTGATTACGTTCTTCAGGACTCCATGTGCCATAGCGCCTTACAGCTGTGCACACATGTGACCGTCATTTATAGAATAGTTTCCCTCTGAAGACCCTTCCTGGACTGATCAGGACTAGAAGGAGCCACTTTATTCATGATCTCTGCCCCCTCATGCAAATGTAGGAGTATATTGATATGCTAAGCGGGAGGTGTGGAAAGCCTGTGACCTCTGGGCTGTGCAGCCGGCAGAGCTGAAACCAAGAGGTAATACTAAATCCCAGGTCCTGCACAGAAGCTGAAAAAGCCACAAGAGAAATTGTTTTCGAAGTCTGCATTCATAAACTATTTTCAACTTACAACTACAGTGAGAGAAAATAGGATTTTTTGTACTCACCGTAAAATCCTTTTCTCTGACATCCATGGACTGACACGGTGTCTCTTTACACTTTACACGTGGGTTATGTCCCTGCTTGCAGGAGAAGACCTAGGCAGAATGTGAGATGTTATACATACATTCTAAAAGCCAGAGCTGAACAGCCCCACCCAGGGGGCGGTCCCTCCGGACATAACCCTCCCACTACAGTCAGCAGACTTCAGTTCGTAACAAAGCAGTACAAACTTAAAAAGGAAGGGTGGGTGCCGTGTCAGTCCATGGATGTCAGAGAAAAGGATTTCACGGTGAGTACAAAAAATCCTATTTTCTCTTACCATCCATGGACTGACACGGTGTCTCTTTACACTTTACACGTGGGATGTCCCAAAGCAGTGTCAAGAGGGATGGGCGCAGTATAAATGGAAAAACCAAAAACTTCACTCCAAGAAGGCAGAGCTCCTCAACGGAGGAGTCGCAACTTTAAACAGCGGCCTGCAGCACTCTGCGGCCGAAGGAAGCATCCGGAGATGCAGCCACATTAACCTTATAAAACTTAAAAGGCATGAACAGACGACCAGGTCGCCGCCTTGCACACTTGTGCAACCGACGCTTGATGTCGGAAAACCCAGGAAGCACCAATTGCCCTGGTGGAATGCGCCGTAACCGGAAAGGGAGGCGCCCGCCCTTTGAGAGCATAGGCTTGAATGACGGTTTGTCTGATTCCCCTAGAAATGATGGCAGACGAAACCGCTTGGCCCTGTTATGGACCCGAGACATTCACAAACAGTGAGTCGGACTTCCGAATAGAAGCAGTAGCAGACAGGTACACCCGTAAGGCTTGTACCACATCCAATATGTGCAGCGCAAACTCTCTGGGATGCGATGGGTGAGGACACAAGGACGGGAGGACAATGTCCTCATGTAGGTGAAAGGTCGACACCACCTTTGGCAAAAAGGAAGGTCACGGATGCAACACCGCCTTATCCTTATGGATGACTAAATATGGCGACTTGCAGGACAAAGCCGCCAACTCAGACACCCGTCAAACAGAAGTGATTGCCACTAAAAGGCCACCTTCTGAGACAAGGCAAGAGGGGAATATCCCGGATATTCCCAAAAAAGGAGGTTCCTGGAGGACCGAGAGCACCAAATTCAGATCCCACGGTGGGAGAGGAGGCTTGACAGGAGGGAGCACATGGCGAACCCCCAACACAAGGTGCTAACCAAGAAATGACCCGCTAGAGGTCGCTGAAAGAAGACGGCCAAGGCCGAAATCTGATCCTTGATGGTACTCAAAGCAAGCTTTTGGGTCACTCCACACTGCAGAGGACGCAGGATTCTGGGGACGGAATACGTCCGAGGACGCCAGTCCAGCGCTACGCATATGGCGATATAAGCTTTCCAGGCACGGTGATAGATCTGCTTGGAGGAAGACTTCCGTGTCCTTAACATGGTCAAAATGACCGAGTCCGAGAGACCTTCGGACCCTCAACACCTGGCTTTCAACAGCCCTGCCGTTAAAGCCAGAGACTGAAAGCCGGATGAAACATAGGACCTTGAGACTGAAGGTCCTCCCTCATCGGCAACCGCCAGGGAACGTCCGCGACGAGACGTACCAGATCAGCGTACCAGTGATGCTGAGGTCAATCAGGAACAATTAGGATCACCAGAGTTTATATCAGGCGATAAGGACCCTATGGGGCCACCAACGCATCCGAGGCATCGCCCAAGGTCCTGGATCTGGCCACAACCTCGACCCTTGCGATTGAGTCGAGAGGCCATCAGGTCCACATCCGGCGTGCCCCACCGTCGGCAAAGGAGTTGAAATATGCAAGGGCCACTCTTCTTGGTCCGGCGATTGGCGACTCAGATAGTCCGCCTGCCCATTGTCTATGCCCAGAATGTAAATGGCCTACAGAGCCGGCACGTTTCTTCCGGCCCACTTCAGGATACGGACTACCTCGGAAGCCGCAGCTGAGCTCCGAGTCCCCCCTTGATGGTTTACATACGCCACCGCCGTGGCGTTGTCCGACTGGCTCCTGATGGAGCGACCCCGTACTCTTCTAGACCTGAGGAGAGACACAGTCCGATGGCCCGTATTTCCAGAACAGTGATTGGTAAACGGGCTCGTCCGGAGTCCAAGGCCTTGAGCCGACAGGACTCCCCAGACTCCACCCCAGCCCGTCAGGCTGGTGTCCGTCGTGAGTACCGTCCATTGGATGGGAGGGGAACGACTTTCCGGACCGAAGAGCCGAGGATCTCAACCACCATGTCAGGGGCGCCCTGACCAGGTGAATCACCTGGATCTGAAGATCCAAGGACAACGGGGATTTGTCCCAGGTGGACAAGATCTCCTTCTGCAATGCCCTGGTGTGTGATTGGGCATACGGAACGGCCACGAAGGAGGCCACCACGAGTCCCGGGACTCTCATGCAAAAAAACGG
Source organism: Rana muscosa (assembly GCA_029206835.1). NCBI lineage: Eukaryota > Metazoa > Chordata > Amphibia > Anura > Ranidae > Rana > Rana muscosa. Next base: position 114,328,338 of record JARGYO010005626.1, read on the forward strand.
ATTGACAACCATTTTCGGGATGTCAGCACCCGCACCGCAGACTGAAGTGTCAGCAACTTCTCCAGAGGTAGGATACCTTTGCCTCCAAGGAGTCTAGAATCAGAACTAGATACTCCAGACACTGAGTCGGGACCAGGACTGACTCCTGAATGTTCAGGAACCACCCGAAGTCCCTGAGGGTCTAATTGACGATAGTCACCTTTCCTCTAATCTGAGCCACTTTCTGCTCTTAGCAGAAGATCGTCCAGATAGCCTACGACAGCAATACCTCACTGTAACAGAAGGCTAGAACCGGAGCAAGCACCTTGGTGAACACCCTTGGTGCCGAGGCTAGGCCGAAAGGAAGAGCCACAATCGATAGTGGACTTCGCTGATCGCAAGCGCAGAAACTTCTGGTGACTTGCGCAGATCGGAACATGCAAGTAGGCGTCCTTGAAGTCCAAGGACGCCAGAAGAAAATCCCTTTGGTGGAGTGTAGCGATCACCGTGCGAATGGATTCCATGCAGAATTTCTGCACCTTCTCGAAGGCATTCAGGGCCTTGAGGTCCAGGATAGGTCGAACCACGTCCTATTTTTGGGACGACAAACAGATTCGAGTAGAATCCCTGAAAACTCTCCTGTGACGGAACCGGCACAATCACTCCGGACCTGATCAAATCCTGTACAGCCCCCAAGAGGGCTGCCCGACAGGTAGGAAGGAGAGGAAGATTCGAGGGAAAGAATCTGTCTGGGGGCCAGGATCGGAATACTATCCTGTATCCTGAGGTGACCACCTCGCACACCCACCAGTCGGAGATTCGGGAGGACCACCGATTCGTGACCTGCGAAGTCGTCCCCCCACCCCAGAGTCGGGCGGAGGCAAGACTTCACGCGGAGGCGGGCTTGGGAGCCGCTTGTTCGGCTTACGCACCCAGGGGCACTTGTGCCCACCAGCAGCACTGCCGTCAGTCTGAGAGGACCTACCTCTGGACTTTGACTGACGAAAAAACCCCCGTTTTGCTGGAAAGGAAGGCCCCTGTTTTCGGCGGGCCTCCTCACTCTTGCTAGTCTAAGGAAGAAGAGTGCATTTACCTCCCATGACATCCATGACGATGTCATCCAGAGCAGCACCGAAAGGTCTACCACCTTTAAATGGTAGATCTGTCAGGAGCTTCCTAAGGCTAGGTCAGCAGACCAGCACTTCAACCAGATAAGACGACGCAATACCACCGCCGAGACAGAGGCCCTGGATATTAAAGGGGCCGCGTCCAACGTGGCGTCGCACACATAAACCAGGCCCTGAACCAGTTGGTGGGCCAGAGCAACTGTGTCTGGAGGAAGATTATGCTCCTGTACAGCTAGGTGCAACATTTTTGCCCAACCTGTAAGTGTTTAAGACACAAGGGTCGCCGCTACCACAGGCCGTAGGGCGGATCCCAACAAGGCAAACATGGCTCTGCTCACCACTTCTGACCTCCTGTCAGTGGGGTCCTCAAATGCAGGAGTCCCCTCCATCGGGAGAGTGATGGCCTTGTTTAACCGGGCGACTGGAGGGTCGACCCTGGGGGAGAAGCCCACTTTTTAAGTAGGGCATCTTCAAGGGGTATCTGATAGACAAACGCCGCGGGACCATAAAAAAAATTCTTCTGCGGCTTTCCCAGACCTTATCAATGAGCTGGTCAAAGAAAGTACATATGGAAAAACCTCTTTAGAAGGCCTGGCCTTAAAAGAACCAAAGGAGACTGTATCCGCCTGAGGTTCTGCATCCGCAGCATTTCAGCTTGAGAGTGTCCCTCACTGCAGTCATGAGTACACTAACAAGCGCCCTGTCATTTACTGACTCAGAACTGGAGTTTTCCTCATAAGGAATGTCCTGTTCAAAACCATCCAATACATTCAGAACTAGGGTCCTGAGCGGTAGTGGCTAGGCCCATATCTGAATCAGCGCACTGCCCTCATGAAGTAAAGTGGGGGGAGGGCGCTTTTTTGCTCCCTTGCGCTTGCACACAGCTCCCATCCTGGTCAGAAATGATTCCAGGACTGCCCACAACTGGTCCCTAGGGACCGCAGGTGCTGAAGCACTGCCTGTTGTCCACTGACATTTAGGGGAAGCTGGTGACAGAGACTCCATATTGCCCCCCTCTGAGACTCCTCAGATAAAAAGTCCACCCACAGGCTGTGCTGACTGAGGAGGGGGCGCCCAGGGGACTCACCAAACCGGACCAGGGACCGCTCAGTTCCGCTGTCTGTACCGTGCTGTGTCAGCGCTGGTGAGCTGAGGAGATTGTGAGGAGATTCGTGCTGTTACAGCAGCGCTAGAGGCCAAAACTAGTGCTGAAGAGCGCGCGGGCTACAAGAAAATGGCCGCCACACTTCACTGAGGCGATCCACGGCAAGATGGCCGCCATGACTCAGCAAAAGTGAAAAAAACAGCACACACACAGCGCCACTCGGCGTTTAGGCCCCAAAACACACAAAAAAAGGCCCCAAGCATATCTGCAGACCAGCATTAGCCCCTCCAAGAACAGTGTGACCCCCAGGCACCCCACACAGCACAGCACCAGCAATGGTGAAAGAGAGTGACAATGAAATACAGGGGGAGACAGGGAAAATCCCCCACAGAGAAACACACAGCTTTTTGTACTCACCTGCAGGCAGGAGAGACTACTTACCCGTCCCCTGAGGGACCCACTGGTGTGTTTCTGACAGGACTATCACAGTGCAGTACTGAGTAGCTGTCGGCCCGGTCCACCGCGAAAGATACAGTCAGTCAGGAACTGTTCAGTCTTGAGAGGACCGTGGGAGCATGAAAGCAAACCCAGGCCACCCCTGGAGTCATGGGGCCTGTCGTGAACTGAGTCTCACGCACACAAGGCGAGGATCAGTACGCTCGATGGTCGGACAGGGAAGACTACGAGGATATCTTGTACCCAACCTGTTGCCCAGCCGACAGTTGATAGAAGAGTCTCAAAAATAAAATAAAAAATAATTCCAGAAAAGGAATAAAAATAGGTCAGGAGACTGGCTCCTGAGAGAGCCACGTCTTCTCCTTCTGCTAGGCAGAAAAAAACTGAAGTCTGCTGACTGTAGTGGGAGGGTTATGTCCGGAGGGACCGCCCCCTGGGTGGGGCTGTTCAGCTCTGGCTTTTAGAATGTATGTATAACATCTCACATTCTGCCTAGGTCTTCTCCTGCAAGCAGGGACATAACCCACGTGTAAAGTGTAAAGAGACACCGTGTCAGTCCATGGATGGTAAGAGAAAAAAGTATTTGATCCCCTGCTGATTTAGTATGTTTGCCCGCTGACAAAGAAATTATCAGTCTATAATTTTAATGGTAGTTTTATTTTAACAGTGAGAGACAGAATAATAACAAAAATATCCAGAAAAAAAAACACGTCAAAAATGTTATAAATTGATTTGCATTTTAATGAGTGAAATAAGTATTGGATCCCCTATCAATCTGCAAGATTTCTGGCTCCCAGGTGTCTTCAATAGAGGCAACGAGCTGAGATTAGAAGAACTCTCAAAGGGAGTGCTCCTAATCTCAGCATGTTACCTGTATAAAAGACACTTGTCCACAGAAGCAATCGATCAGATTCCAATCTCTCCACCATGGCCAAAACCAAAGAGCTGTCCAAGGATGTCAGGGACAAGATTGTAAGACCTACACAAGGCTGAAATGGGATACAAGACCATCGCCAAGCAGCTTGGTGAGAGGGCGACAACAGTTGGTGCAATTATTTGCAAATGGAAGAAACACAAAACAGTCAATCTCCCTCGGTCTGGGGCTCCATGCAAGATTGGTAACACACTACACCGTGAAGGACTGAAATCCTGCAGCACGCGCAAGGTCCCCCTGGCTCAAGAAAGCACATGTACCGGCTCATCTGAAGTATTCTAATGAACATCTGAATGATTCAGAGGAGAACTGGGTGAAAGTGTTGTGGTCAGATGAGACCAAAATCAAGCTCTTTGGCATCAACTCAACTTGCCGAGTTTGGAGGAGGAGGAATGCTGCCTATGACCTCAAGAACACCATCCCCTCCTTCAAACAAGTAGGTGGAAACATTATGCTTTGGGGGAGTTTTTCTGCTAAGGGGACAGGACAACTTTACCGGATCAAAAGGGACGATGTACCGTCAAATCTTGGGTGAGAACCTCCTTGCCTCAGCCAGGGCATTGAAAATGGGTCGTGGATGGGTATCCCAGCATGATAATGACCCAAAACACACGGCCAGGGCAACAAGAAGAAGCACATTAAGGTCCTGAAGTGGCCTAGCCAGTCTCCAGACCTTAATCCTATACAAAATATGTGGAGGGAGCTGAAGGTTCGCGTTACCAAACGTCAGCCTCTAAACCTCTAAACCTTAATGACTTGGAGAGGATCTGCAAAGAGGAGTGGGACAAAATCCCTCCTAAAATGTGTGCAAACCTGATGGCCAACTACAAGAAACATCTGACCTCTGTGATTGCCAACAAGGGTTTTGCCACCAAGTACCAAGTCATGTTTTGCAAAGGGGTCAATTAATAACTTTTTTTGAAATGCGTTTTTCTGGATTTTCTGTCTCTCACTGTTAAAATAAACCTACCATTAAAATTATAGACTGATCATTTGTCAGTGGGCAAATGTACAAAAATCAGCAGGGGGTCAAATACTTTTTTTCCCTCACTGTAGTGCTTGCATTAAAAAATAAAAATAGTTCTGTTTTAATGCTGAACCCTTGTCATTACGTAAAAAACACCCTTGCAGTGCACCCCCCTCCCCTCCAACAAGGGATAAATGGGTAAATAAATAAGTCAGGTAAGTCGACACTTACCTTATACCTTGCTCCAGCAGGCTTCCTCCGATCCCCAAAGCCTCTTTTCTAAGCCACTCCTGGCCAGCAATCACACACCGACGTCATCAATTATAATGTAGAATGAATAGACAAATTGAGAGCGTCAAAGAGAACAGGTAAGCGCCTGAAGCCTACTGGAGCTTAAAGTGGTTCTAAACCTCAGACATGAAATATACAACATTGCTGGGAAGGCCTCAAATTGCACCTTCAGCCTAATGGCAACTTCAAGGTAAAGCACCGAGCCAACTACATGAGGAGGAAGATGAGGATTATAAGAAATCCTGTATACGAAGTACTGTTGCCATGTTTGCATTGAAGAGAATTTAAACAATCCTAGGTGACAAAGGTTAGAACATCGATCAGGATTTATTATTAATGTACCGTATATACTCGAGTATAAGCCGAGCTTTTCAGCACATTTTTTTATGCTGAAAATGCCCCCCTCGGGCTAATACTCGAGTCTGTGTCCATCTTCAACTTTGTGCGCCTAATCCTGGCCAGCCGTAGGTCCCCTCCTGGACCTCAAACTTGGCACACACGTAGCCCCACTCTTCCTCCACAAGTGTGCAAAGTTTGTTGTCCAGGGGACCTACAGCCGGGGAGCACCCCTTCCATAGACTCCCATGTTAAACATCAGTCTAGTCTCACAGCGCAGGAGATCAGGTAGGGAGATTAGGCACAGTGAGGCATGGACACAGTGAGGCATGGGCACAGTGACAGTGAGGCATGGGTACAGTGACAGTGAGGCATGAGTACAGTGACAGTGAGGCATGAGTACAGTGAGGCATGGGCAGGCATGCAGATGGACACCCTAGGCTTATACTGGAGTCAACAACAAAGGCCTGGGGAATGCCCAGGAAAAAAACAAGCATACTTACCGACCAGCTAGCTGACAACCAATTAACCTGTCTAACAGTATGCGTTAAAAACAGGGGTTTGTCTGCACGCATTTGCAAACGCATGCGTGAGCCACGCCAAGGCCCCCTGGAGTCTGTGGTCCTACACTAACTGTGAGTGTCCCCACAATGGAGGCACATGCATTCTGATGGTTAGCACACATGTAGCCCCACTCTTCATCTACAAGTGTGCAAAGTTTGTTGTCCAGGGGACCTACGGCCGGGGAGCACCCCTTCCATAGACTCCCATGTTAAACATCAGTCTAGTCTCACAGCGCAGGAGATCAGGTAGGGAGACTAGGCACAGTGAGGCACGGGCACAGTGAGGCATGGGCACAGTGACAGTGAGGCATGGGCACAGTGACAGTGAGGCATGGGGACAGTGAGGCATGGGTACAGTGAGGCATGGGTACAGTGACAGTGAGGCATGAGTACAGTGAGGCATGGGTACAGTGACAGTGAGGCACGGTGAGGCATGCAGATGGACACCCTAGGCTTATACTGGAGTCAATACGTTTTCCCAGTTTTTTGTGGTAAAATTAGGTGCCTCGGCTTATATTCGGGTCGGCTTATACTCGAGTATATACGGTGTGGAACCTTGTACCAATTTTAGTTTTAATAGGAGTACAAGGAAGCCCTGTGTAATTAAAATTTTTAAAACTGTTGTGTTTTATACATGTGTACTGTTTTTTTTAAAATAAAAAATACCATTGCTTTATAAATACCAGTATATAAAAAAGTTGCAGCTAATTTCGGCTAAGTTGAAATAGATTTTAAATGACAGTCACATGGCTAAAATAGAGATACTTATCCTTTTGTTAAATCTTTGTGAAGTGAGCCTACATGGTATAATGCAGAAAATAGAGGCCCTTAGTGTCCTATGACAGTTCTGCTAACTACTGGATAGGGTCCATTGGCTCAGTATCAGCGTCCTTGCCTGGAATGATCTGAAACTGTAGACATGTTATAAAATAATGGCACTTAAGCTAAGATGTGTTTTTGTTAATAAGCTTTTAAATGCAAGCAACTAGCACACTTTATGATGCAAATCAAAGAAAGATTTAAAAACTTTTTTTTTTTTATTAATATTTATTTACTTAAGAAAAAAAACATTTAAAGTAACATCATTTATGTAAACTTCAAACCACATTGTTTTTGCATACCAGAAATATTCACAGTTTGGAAAATGATATGTCATGCATTAAAACTGCAGTAGAATTGTTTTGACAGTGAAAGATCCGTTACAGTGATAAGCAAAATAGAAAAAAAAAAAAAGAAGTCGGGGGGTGTGTCAGGATAATGTAGAGTTCACATCTCGGTCTGGAAGAATTCAGCTTATTTTGTGTCATTCAATTACTTTAAAGCTCATGGTTCGTAGATAACAATTAACAGAAAGTGAGAGTTTTCGCAAACAAATCATGCTCCGTATGGACTACGACTGTCGATTCCTCATGGCGAAACATAAAACCACGGCCATTTGTTTTAGGAATTAACTGACCCAAATTCACAAGACGCTTACAAATTCTTCAAATTACACTAAAAGTTACAGCTGTACAAGGTGGGGAACACTACTTAGAGAGGGTTAACTAGAAAAAAGTACAGGCCGGTACTACACAGTATAGAGCACATTTATACAAGGTAACTGTCCCAAAAAGAGAGAGTGCAGGGTTGGAAGATAAATAAAAAGATGCACACACAAATGGGTTTAATTAAAAGAATAGTGCACTTAAAAAAAAAATATTGCCAGTATCCAATAATAACCAGTCCTTAACTTTGCAGAAGCCAAGGATTTAATCTGGTGTCAGAAGACAGCCTGTAGAGTAATTATAAACAGCCTGATGATGCATTTGATTCAACAGCCCAATGTGACACTTAAAGCGGAAGTAAACCCATCGATTTAACAGTTTCAAAAAGCAGTTACATTCCCGGCATGCCCGGGAATGCCAACTGTCACATTGGTTGTGCTCTCAACCAAACTGTCAAACCATCCAATGGCTGGTGTCATAACTGATCACATGTGCAGCATCATGGCAGTTGAAGATTAAACAGAGGCCAAGATGGCAGCTTCCTTGCCTGAAAATGATAGGAGGGTTTACTTCCACTTTAAGTGAGGATCTGGTCTTTTAGAACAACAGTAGGGTCCAAAAAAAATGAAGTCTTCTATGCAGATGGAAATTCCTCTGCTCCTAGTCCCGGTCTTATGAAGAATGGGCAGATGTCTACTCATCCATCAATCTGTCTATATCACCCTTATTATGGTTTGTGTACACAGATATGTGGTTGCATCACATCTGCAACAAACTCAGAAGGATGTTATAAGTAGTCTAGAAGGAACTTGGAAGAATCTCAAACAGGTGAATGACAATATGCTCCATTTGCCCGTCTATACAAGCTCATAGAGGTGCAAATACTTTTTTACGGTCTTCAGATGTTGAGGTCTAAATAAAAGTTCAATTTTACACAATTGTTTTTTTTTTAACTCAGCACAAGGGGTGGTACTTAAATTTTTGAATTTAATGTGAAGTGTCCCTTATGCTGCTGACTGCTGTTTTGGTTGAGATCTGAAGTCCTCTGATCCCCCTTTAATCCCACAGCCACATTCCTCTGGTTCTGCTGGGGTTAAACCTATCATATGTACCCATCAAGAGAGACATCTATCCCTGTCCTTTCTGCCCACCTCCTCCATTGATAGAAGCTTTAGCACAGCTTCTATCAATGAAAAGTAATCTATGAATGGAGGAAAGGCAGATGAATGAAAGGTCCATCTTGGTCATCCATTTATCAATTGCATTTCATTGATGGAAGCTTTAGTGCAGCTTCTATGAACTAGAGGAGGGGTGCGGAAAGGGCAGGTATAGCTGGCACTCTTGATGAGTTTTGACTAAACTTAGGCCTTAAGAGCATGGACTGGGAACAGGATGATTTCACATGTTTTTTTCCAGAAATGCAGTGCAAGGGGGGGGGGGGGGGGGACATTCCACCTATCACTCTTCATTTATAAATTGACATCAAGCTTTATAAAAAAACTCAGCTCTTCCCAGTGGCCATACTTGTATGTGATTTTTTTCATATAGTGGAGACATGATCCACAGTCCTAACAAGACTATGCAGAAGCATTCACATTAGTACCTGTGACAGAAGAACTGACAGTTTCTACCAAAATTGTAGGACTACATCATGCCCAGACAAATTTTGCAGAAATTTAGTAACCAGTTGAAAAGGTGGTCGAGATGGCGACCAGTATTTCCTACTCTTGTTTTAATGACATATTTATACAAGTTCACAAACACAAAGTAAAGTCTGTGTATATAAATATCAGTAAAACCAACCCAGACAAATCATGGTTTCCATTTCCCTTTTTTTTACTGGCACGTCCACACAGTACTGACCACTACACTTGTACACAGTTCTCTGTCCAACCAATATGTTACCTTCGTCTCTCAGTACAGACCCGTGTGCTCGCTCAGTCTCAGTACAGACCCGTGTGCTCGCTCAGTCTCAGTACAGACCCGTGTGCTCGCTCAGTCTCAGTACAGACCCGTGTGCTCGCTCAGTCTCAGTACAGACCCGTGTGCTCGCTCAGTCTCAGTACAGACCCGTGTGCTCGCTCAGTCTCAGTACAGACCCGTGTGCTCGCTCAGTCTCAGTACAGACCCGTGTGCTCGCTCAGTCTCAGTACAGACCCGTGTGCTCGCTCAGTCTCAGCACTGACCCGTGTGCTCGCTCAGTCTCAGCACTGACCCGTGTGCTCGCTCAGTCTCAGCACTGACCTGTGTGCTCGCTCAGTCTCAGTACTGACCCGCTTGCTCGCTCAGTCTCAGTACTGACCTGCTTGCTCGCTCAGTCTCAGTATCGACTCGTATGCTCACTCAGGCTCAGTACTAACCTGTATGCTCTCTCAGTCTCAATACTGACCCGCTTGCTCGCTCAGTCTTAGTATCGACTCGTATGCTCGCTCTGTCTCAGTACTGACACGTATGCTCTCTCCGTTTCAGTCTCAGTACTGACCCGTTTGCCCTCTCAGTCTCAGAGTACTGACCTGTATGTTCTCTCAGTTTCACAGTAGTTAGTGACCCTTCTGTTCTCCCAATCTCACAGTACTTATCCATATGATCCCTCTCTCTCTTACACATAATGAGGAAGAAATACTTGATTGATTGAATCCTGTTACTACTAGAACCAATGAAGTGGAGGCTGGCAGAACTGTAGTCAATGAAAATGCATATAAAATGCCCAAATACCTGATCGCTAGGGATTTTTTTTGTTGCCAAGACTAAAGACTGTCTGTGTTGTTCACAAATACTAATCCAAATTTATAATTTCATAAATATCACCTAGAAATCTAAAAAAATATATAAAAAATTTAATTTGATCAGCCACATAGTCCTGTTAGGCCACTTTGTAAATGAGGACTAATACACACCTCCTTGCTCTGCTCTATCCTGACATGGGTGGTCACAATAACCACAACACACCTGCTTTCAAAGCATATTAAGTAAAAACTTACCATAGCGGCCAGATTCTCACATTAGTTGGCCAATAGCGCAGTGGGAATTTTGATTTGTTGCTATAGGCTACAAGAGAAGTTTTTCTTTCAGGTTCATAAGGGTTGTTGATTATAGTGGCTGGCATCTGACTTATCTGTGCACCATTTGTTTTCTTAAAGAAGCCCATTTGTAGGCAATAGATGGACAGATTTAATTCTCAAAACGACCATTTAGTGATTATCTCCATTTAAATGAATGAATATGATGTTAGGTGTGGCATTTTTTTTAATGAGGCCTTTCTGTAAATTAAATGAGAATGAACATGATGCTATAACATAACCGATTACTGAACAATAAAATACTCACATCCAAATTAGTCATAGCACAGCAATAGGTGAGAGGGGGGGATGCATGAAATGAAACAGATTCACAAAACTGCAGCAATTTGCACCAACATTTCTAATAATTCATGCATATTTTTGGCAACGCTTGCAATTTTCTTCTTTTTGCAATTACAATACAGTATGTATACCTCCCAACATTAAAACTTTAAAAACAAGGACATTACGTCCGTCTACCAACCACCTCAAATCATGCTAAAACCTCCTCTTAAGTGGGTAAAAGCATTCCCACTGTGATTCCACAACATGGGGACAGTTGGGAGGTATGTATTTATTTTAAGCCGGATCTATCACTTGCAGTCATGAATATATAAGCCATATAAGAACGATGTTCATAATTTTCAGGCTATTCAATTATTAAAGCTGAACTCCAAGTAGAAATAAAATACACAAAATAATGCAGTACTGTATGGACAGAAATAAAAAATTTCTGGCAGGTAAAACCACTGTGTATTTAGTGGTTTGGTTAAAAATTCAGCTTTAAGAACTGACAACATATCTGGGGCATGATCAGTTTATAACATCATATCATGTCCATTTCCGGAGGATGACACCAGCTTCTGGTAAACCGCCCAGCTGATCAGTGGTCCACAGGACAAAGTGCCTCTGCCTCCACTGTGGACATGTTGACAAGCCTATTTTAGTAATACTGATCTAAAAACCCCCAAAAAATGGCACAACAGGGGTGCAATTCATAAGCATGACCACAATGTGAATCTTAGCAGTCTTCAGTTGACCAAGGTGAATTCTCACACTTCCAACAGCAAAACTGATTAAAGCAACTACAAAGTAATAAAACTAAGTCTTCATCGCAGCCATGTCGAATTTGTTGATCAGCTTTGTAAAAATAAAAAAATTCAGGTCTGAGGGAGGTCTCTGTTGTTATTCCATATAGAAAAGCGTGAAGGAAACCCAAGCGCTATAGAACAGTATACGTCCAGCCGCAATATTTATCATTCTTTATCATTCAAACTTAAAAGATACCACAGGAGGAGATAGGTAGGTTTGGCTGTGACGTTTCAACACCACAACAAAATTGAATTTTGGCAAAAAAAGGTTTTATTTAAAAAATAAAATAAAGTTCAGAATTGTCCGGCACTGCTTGGGTCACACTGAAGTAGGCGGACGATGGATGGGTCGCTTTTTGCCCCCTTGATAAACTCCTCCAGCGACAGTTTTCCTGTGGAAAAGCAGAATTTAAAGAATTTAAAGTTATTTAAAGCTGTATTAAGTTGGCATTTTGGTATCTATTTACTTGACGTAAACTCATCCTTTACATTTTACCCCCCAAAAAATGGGTAATATATTGTGTGCATTTGCACTAAAATTCATTTTTTTACATTTTTCCTGTAAATTTGCGCAATCATCATAAGACATAAAAATTTGCAGCTATTTATGATGTGACACTTTTGAAAACACAAGTTGTACTGTATGAGCCTTAGGATTGTATTTTTCCCCATTATTGGATGTATACTTTACCTTTACCTGTCGGTTTCTGGTGCAATGTTCTGTTCCTTGTTCTTATTCTTTAATAAAACATTTTAGGAACAAAAAAAAAAAAAAAATTGCAACTATATCTTTTTATTCTACAGGGGCTCGGCTTTCAGAAAATATATATTGTTTTGGAGGTTTAAGTCATTTTATTGCCAAGAATGAAGATTTTTATATGTGTGAATTTTTTTTCTCTAGAACCAACCTGGCTAAAGATTGTGCAAGCTTTAACAATGAACTTCTATTTGCTACCCTGTAGTCCAGGGGTCAGCAACCTTTTTCCACTTAAGGGCCGGATTCAATGCATGTGAATGCATGGAGGGCCACATTCACCTGCTAATAAATGAAGAGAATAATAACCCTAACAAAGTAATAATACCAGTACATGTTTACCTCACTTTAAGGTACTTCACTAATACAAAGCCAATTCACCCTGAGGGAGTATGTGGCTGGGGACTAGGATTTTGCTGTCCCCCCTCCTGGCACTCAAGGGTGGCCGAAGCCAGCATGGTCTGGCGATGTGGTTCATGCCCTTAGGGGAGATGAGGGCCCGGTCCCCAGGTGAGAAGGGGTCCCTGTCCCCAGGTGAGAAGGGGTCCCTGTCCCCAGGTGAGAAGGGGTCCCTTGTCCCCAGGTGAGAAAGGGTCCCTTGTCCCCAGGTGAGAAAGGGTCCCTTGTCCCCAGGTGAGAAAGGGTCCCTTGTCCCCAGGTGAGAAAGGGTCCCTTGTCCCCAGGTGAGAAAGGGTCCCTTGTCCCCAGGTGAGAAAGGGTCCCTGTCCCCAGGTGAGAAAGGGTCCCTGTCCCCAAGTGAGAAAGGGTCCCTGTCCCCAAGTGAGAAAGGGTCCCCCCTATTGCAGTGTCCTCTGTACCCCTATAAAAGTGTCCTCTGTCCCCTGCACCCCCCACTGTAGTGTCCTCTGTCCCCTGCACCCCACCCCACAAAACACACACTGTGTAGGTAGAACTCTCCTACCTTACACAGATGTACAGCAAGCAGAGCAGCAGAGAGTGGCATCACAGAGCTGGATGGGGGTGGGAACTACTGAAATTAACTTTTCACATTAACAGGCTGGTGATTGGTTTCTAGGATCGCCCGGCAACCAATCACCTGTGGTTTAATGAAAAATTTAACTTCAGCAGTTCCCACCCCCATCCAGCCCTGTGATAACGCCTGCTCCCCGCTGTCCTCTTCGTTGGATTCATGAATTAATCAAGGGCACTGACGGGACCGGACATTCAGCAGTGGCGGGCCGGGTGTGGCCCACGGGTTGCTGACCCCTGCTGTAGTCCATTCATATTTAATTTGTTCAATAAATGCAAAATTTGGTCCAGCCAGAAATCTTGTGAGTTTATAAGTTCTTGTAAACTCTGTTCAGCACTGAAATCTCAAGCGTGTTATCGGCCCTTCCCAGTTCTCTCTGTGGACTACAAAGAGATAGAGACCAGGGGAGGGTAGGTCTTCTACATACCAAATCAGGAGCAAGCAGCCTAGGGGGACGATGCTGCTCCTCCATAAATACAATGCTGTAAATTGTGAGTAAGTAAGTAAAAAGGTGTTCTAGCCTGGGGGAAAAAAAAATTAAAAAAAGTCAGCATCTACCAATACTGTAGCTGCTAATTTTTTATATATGGACACTTACCTGTCCAGGAAGCCCGCGATGTTGGCACCCCAGCCGATCTTCGGTTTGGCTGGCGAGTGCTGCCGCCGCCATCTCCACTATGGTAAACCGTCAGTGAAGCCTTTCGGCCTCAAAGGCGGTTCCGTACTGCGCATGTGCGAAGCTGGCTGTGCTTTCTAATTGATCCACAGGCGGAGGAAGGAGGCCGAACTTCCGAGGGACGTCGCCGTCTCCTGGAAGTGGGGACAGGGACCTGTCAAAAACAGGTACCCATTCCCCCCTCCCCCCTGAAAGGTGGCACCGGAGGGGGGGGGGGAAAGCAAATAAGCGGAAGTTCCACTTTTGGGTGGAACTTCGCTTTAAGGTTGTCACCCTAGGACAGGAAGCATTATACTGGCAGAATCACCAGGTGAAAAGGAAAAAAAGGCAGAATAGAAGAAAATAACAGTCAACACATCAATACAAGGACTGGCAAACTGAAATTAGAGTAAATGGTTCTTGGTTCCATGTGAATGTAGGGCAATGAGCTTAAAAAAACAACAACTTCATCATTAAAGTTGCAGCCCATCTGGGATAATATTTACCTTCCTCCCCAATCCAGCAAACTATCCTCTGACATGGTCCTGGCCCCATTCATTTTGATGGGTAGAAGTACTCATGGCGACCTCCAACAGTCTTTTGGAGTACAACATACTCATGTGATCACCATGTTAGCATTGATATGAAGGCGACAGAGTTTTCAGAGATCTGTTTGACACTTGGTTTCCAGTGATGGTAATCTCTCCCTATTTTTTTGATAACACGCTCAGTTTGAATGATTCGGGTTTTAGATACGTTTATTTAAGTATACATACACTGGCCCAAAGACAAATGTTGCATGATTTCATTTATTTTGTGTTTTTTTTATTTTTTTTTATCGCTTATGAAATAACCGGGTTAGCCGTTGCATGCCTTCTTTTATACCTATGTCATGTGTGCCAGTAAACAGGCTTTCCTTTCAGAGAATTTTTATTCTTGGCTCTTGCTGAGATTATGATCTATGAGTTACCATGGGTTTAGTTTAAAAGACAAATAATTTAACCACACGCATTTCCAAAGGAAGGATGGATAGGATCAATAGTACACACCCAGAACTTCAGCAGGGGATTAGATCATATCTTATTGCAGCCCTGGGCTATTCTCCCGAATTGCATGTGAACTGTCACTTGTAGAAGAGGAAAGTTCCCAACCAACAAGGTAAGGTGGGATAATGCAATATTTGGGGAAATTTGGTCAAAGCTGGAAAACCTGTTTTTATCCCTCATCTGCATACTCAATTTTTTTGTAAAGGTGGACTATGGCTTGAACTCTCAGCTGCCATGTACATATGTACACAAATCACAATTTTTTCATTAATAAAACTTTAATTTATTTATTTTACACTCCGCTGCCTTCAAACTCCTTAAATCAAGTGAGCACAATGCACATTTGTAAAGTACACTGTAGTGCTTTAAAAATGTGCAACGTTTTTATTTTTAAAGCAGCAGTATGGCCAAGGTACACCGTTTAAAAAAAAAAAAATGTACTCGATATAGTGCCCACATACAGTAGTGACAGCTATATTTTTAAACTGGTATTATAGTACAGTGAAACCTCGGATTACAAGCATAATCTGTTCCAGGAGAATGCTCGTAATCCAAAGTACTCGCATATCAAAGCGAGTTTCCCCATTGAAGTCAATGGAAACAATTGCATGCAATACTGCATGCGGCCAGAGGTGGGGGGGGCGCCGGAGAGCCTCGGAAACGGTCGGAAAGGCCCGAGGACACCTCGTCTGACCTCGGCACACAGCCGAAAGACTCCGTTCCCAAGGTTTGCCGAGGTCAGCTGAGCTGTCCTCGGGCCTTTCCGAACGGCGCCCCCTCCACCTCAGGCCAAACGTGGTACTGCACACCTCTTTAGCTTGTCTGCTCTCATTCTTTGCTGTGGTTTGGATTTCCGTGATTTTCCAATAAAGGAATTGTTTTTGGAGTGCGGCTGTCCAATAGTTTCCTTCCATTTTTTGCACACCTCTTTTGGCCTGAATCCTGCTCGTTTTGCGAGACAACACTCGCAAACCGAGTTAGGATTTTTTTAAATATAGTGCTCGTATTGTGAAACTCTCGTTAACCACGTTACTCACAATCCGAGGTTCCAGTGTATAATAATTGGTTTACACAGAAGCACTACAGGAGTGTTCCCATTGAAAAAGGCAGCCTGACCAACTGACCACTTTCACCATCCACCATTGTATAATAATATTATCTTGTCTAAACTAGAGGGGGAATCCATGAGGGGCCCCATGAGTTGACACTACGGATTACTATAGTGCTGAACAGGCAAGTCCTGGTTAGATTAGTGCAGATAACATCTCAGCCAGGGACTAGTACATACCATCTCGATTGGTGTCCATTTGTCGGAAGATTTTTTCCGTTCTCTTCTCGGGCGTTGACTCGTCTTCTGGCATTTTCATTACCGAGGAGACCATCTTGTAAATTGCCTGAATAAGACAAAAATAAAAATTAGATCCTGAAACATTCCATGGACTCATCAAGGGGCCTCATACTTTTCATAAAGTCCTATTTAAGCAGTTACACGTAAAATTTTTACTTTGCATAAAACCCCAGCGGTCAGTAAGTATGGGGCCTCCAGACTATATTTATACAAATAGTTTAATGTCTTAGGAGATAAAGCCACAGCATAGCTGACGGGCATAATTCATACAGAACAGAAACTGCCCTGAAATAACTAACTATGATGATCACAGGGGAAATGACACAATTGGTAGGAAGGAAACTAATAGAAGAATAATCTGCAATGCGTTTTTCTGCAAAATGCATTAGGCAAACAGAATGGGTCTTCCAACGCTGCTCCTTTAAGGCTGAACTCTGGGAAAGATACAAAATTATTATTATAATAAATGCCTGTTTGGTCTAGGAGAAACATAAAATGCAAATATACATTCTTAATTCATCACTCCTGCAGGCTTCCTCTGAAGTTGCATTTCTCTGCTGCTCTGTCACAGGTACATTTTTTTTTAGTTCTTTATTATGAAGAATCAGTATGAAAAAAAATCTAATCTCAAGTATCTGTAGAACAGCTTAGGGTACAAAAGGTGAGACATGTCAGTACAATGCATGCCATAACAAATACGATGAGGGCACCGGGGTCCAAGGAGCAAGAGGGAACATTTTGAACCCCAAGTCAAGGGGGGGGGGGGGATGTACATGTAGGGGTGGGGTAAATTCAGGTGAGGATAGGGGATGGGCCTAATGCACTTTGACATCATCACATATATATTCAAGGACCAGCAGTCATGTATTGTGAGGATCCCGAGGACCCATCCACAACCCAAGGGAAACAAGGTAAGTATATAGTTTCTTCTAGACCAGAGTCGGTCAGACTTTAGGGTGGTCGGGCTGTGAGGACTGGAAGTAGGAAATGTTCCAGCATCATTGGGAGTAAACAATGCCTTAGAGTCAGTGGATGTCAAAAAATTACACAGCTCCTGTGGTCAGTAGGAAGAGGAATAGTGCCCCATCATTGGTATTTGTGGGAAGAATAGGGTCTCATCTTTCATAATAATGGGAGGAATCATGCCCCATTGTTTATGTCAGTGGTAGGAATATTGCCCATTTGTGCCTGTGGGAAGTTATATGCCCCACTGTTGATGTCATTAGAAGGAATGGTACCTCGTTGTTGGCGTCAGTGGGAAGAATGGTGAGCGACTTAAGGGCCAGGTAAAGACAAGTAAAGGCCTGCAGCTTGAGGACCAATGAGCTAGTCCTAGACTAAATGAGCATTTAACCCTTGCAGTGTAGGGGAATCCCACTGTAGGGATACTCTTTTATTTCTCATGGACTTCAGATTTAACACAAGAAAAACGGTGTCAGAAAGTGGACCAAACAGTCTCAACTGTACATACACTATATTGTCAAAATTATTGTGACACCTGCCTTTACACAAACATGAACTTTAATAGCATCCCAGTCTCAGTCCGTAGGGTTCAATATGGAGTTATTCCCCCCCCCCCCCCGCAGCTATAACATCTTCCTCAACTCTTCTGGGAAGCTCCTTTACCCCAAACTCACACTTCCATGTCTTTATGGACCTTGCTTTGTGCACTGGTGCGCAGTCACTTTGGAACAGGAAGGGGCCATCCCCAAACTGTTCCCACAACGTTGGGAGCATAAAATTATCCAAAATGTCTTGATATGCTGACACCTTAAGTTCCCTTCACTGGAACTAAGGGGCCAAGCCCAACCCCTGAAAAAGAACCCCACACCACAATCCCCCCACCACCAAATTATTTTGTCCAGTACACAAATCAAGGTCTATAAAAGACATGGATGAGCGACTTTGGGGTAGAGGAACTCGTCTGGCCTGTGCAGAGTCCTGACCTCAACCTGATAGAACACCTTTGGGATGAATTAAGAGCGGAGACTGCGAGCCAGGCCTTCTCTTCCAACATCAGTGCCTGACCTCACAAATGCACTCCTGGAAGAATGATCAAACCTTCCCATAGAGACACACGCCTAAACCTTGTGGACAGCCTTCCCAGAAGAGTTGAAGCTGTTATAGCTGCAAAGGGTGGGCCAACTCAATATTGAACCCTACGGACTAAGACTGGGATGCCAATAAAGTTCATGTGCGTGTAAAGGAAGGCATCCCAATACTTTTTTACAATATAGTGTATCTGTGTGTATCTAGATACACTGCAAGCATGTTCAGAAATGCTTTAGAACAGGGGATCTTGACCCTTTTATAGATAGCAGACCCCCAATGGATTACCCAATACTTCCCTATAGCTCCTTTGATGGAGCAAATGATCATCTCTATTACTAGTCCTATTAGCTACCAGTACAGCTTCAAAAGATGTCAAGAGCTTGAGTTTACTTTACATATAGATAGCTAGAAAAAGACCAGCATTAGAGAGATTCTTTTACTTCCTGTCTTAATTTCCCACAGGGCAGGAAATTATGCAAATATATCTTAAAGCGGAGTTCCAGGCTTTTTATATTTATTAAAAGTCAGCAGCTACAAAAAGTGTAGCTGCTGACTTTTAATAAACAGACACTTACCTGTTCCACGGTCTATCGGTGCGGCCGCCCGGAGCGCCTCCATTGCCACTCTGGGCACCCGACCGTGACAGCTTTTGGCTTCATGGCTGGACACGCACTCCGCATGCACGAGTCGCGCTGCGCTTCCGGAGTGGACAGGCGATCGCCTGGGACCTGTCACGTGTCCCAGGAGATCACCTAGAGGGAGGTCTAGAGGAGGAGTCGCCTAGACGGCCCCTGTGCAGAAGGAGGAAGTGGGACAGGAAGTCCCACTCCTAACGAAGCCCCCCCCCCCCAAAAAAAATGACATGCCAAATGTGGCATGTAAGGGGGCGAGGAGTGATAAAGTGGAAGTTTCACTTTTGGGTGGAACTCTGCTTTAACAGCAACATAGACAGTGGTAAAAATTATTTAGATAAAGTAGGCAAATGCTAGAGTCTGTCAGCTTTTTATTCTTGTCTGTTGCAGATTTTTTCCTCACTTCCTGTCTAGTAAAAGGTTGCCCCCAAAGAAGAAAGTGAAGGGAAATCTCTTTATTAGAGCCTTGTATAAAGCAGAAAAACATGACAGTGTTTCTAACTTTTCCCATTCTATCCAAAACTGAAAAGGGTTTTTATGTAGAGACATATCAAGTTGTACTAAGCTTGTGGTTGGGCCAAGGTACCACATCCGTTAATGTGTCTAAGATTGGGTATAGATGCACTTTAAATCTTCCACTGCAATAACAGGTTAAATATTTCAGAGAATAATATTACATATTTTTATGAATGAATCTAAAAATCCCCATCATTTGATCCCAATACCCCTGGTTAAGAAACCTGCTTCAGAGGGACCATTATCCCAAAAGGACAATAGACACCTCTAAGGCCATCATGTCCATCAAACATTTAAAAAGCACCAAACAACTTTGTAGAAGCCTTTAAAGTAGATATAAACCTTTAGGTCCCTTTCACACGATAGATCCGCCTGTCTGTTTTTCAGGTGGATCAGAGCAGGCCACCCATTGACTTGTATGGGTAGGCGGAGATGTGTCTGCTGCCATCCGATAAGATCCGCTGATACGTTCGCCATCCGTCCAGTGGATCGGATGAAAACGGACATGGTGTCCGTTTTTTATCCGATCTTCACATAGAGATCAGTAGGGCTCTGATAGGTCTGTCCCTGAACAGTAAGCAGATTTGAAATCATGCAAGGTTCTTTGGACTCTTGTACACCCCTTTTTCATATACCTATCCACAAGGACGCTAAATTAGCACTGCTCCATTGTCCCAAGTGTGTGATTGCCAGGGCCTGGAAAAAGCCTGCGGTCTCATTTGCAGAGGTGAAGAGCATCTTGACGACCCTATGATCAATGAGAAGATGACCAGTATCCTCCACGACTCCCATTTCTTAAGGTGTGGTCCACGTGGTAGTCCTATGCACTTCCAACCCTGCACCTGACCAGCTTGAGCCTTCCCACCTAAAATCTTCCAATCCCCTGCCTGGGGGACCCTCTCAACTCTCTCCACTCTTTCCTTCTCACCCCCCCCCCCCTTTTCTTTTTTTTTTTTTAAGCTTTTGCCAATTTATGGGCCCAGGCACCTGGTGTCCTCCCCAGACCCTGGTCGGGGGGGGCATTGTAGTTCAATATAGTACACTTATAGGCACATACTGTTTGAGGCTTTATATCATGCTTACTGTTTATGTCCCCTGCATGGGAATTCTGTGGTTGTAACCATCAATATAACTCAATAAAAAAATTGTACAAGAAAGTACCACATTCATAAATTGCCAAGATTGCGTATAGATTTACTTGAATTCCTTCACTTTAAATCTAGGTTTGGCAGTGCAGAGTATGCAGTTTATTTTTTATTTTAATAAATGAAAAAAATTTGGTCTGCTACACCCATATTTGGTTGCCAATACCCCTGGTTGAAGTGAAGTTCCACCCTGAAAAAAAAAATTACACAAAAATGCTGCAAAAAAAATAGAATTGAAATTGAAAAAAAAATTAAATAAATAAAGAAAAATAAAAATATGTTTTACTCACCCGAAATAGCGCTTGCTATGCAGAAGTCCCTAATCTGCCTCTTCCTTATCCGCGGTGGGTCTTCTTCCACATCCTCTTCTAGTGAAAGGGGCGCGCTGCCTTCTGGGAACTGTGTGTAATCCCAGAGAGCAGCCGCCCATTCACAAATCGGCGCGAGAGACTCGCGCTATGCGCAGTAAGAAATGGGCAGTGAAGCCGTAAGGCTTCACTGCCTGTTTCCCTAAGTGAGGATGGCGGCGCGGGACCTGCAGTGATCGAGGGATCGGCATCGGGGGGGCCATCATCGTGGGCGAGTAGGACAGGTAAGTGTTCTTATTAAAAGTCAGCAGCTACAGTGTTTATAGCTGCTGACTTTAAAAAAAAAAAAAAAAAAAAATCGGGGGTGGAATCACGCTTTAAAGAGTAAACCCTCTTTTTTTCTGAAAAAAAAAAAAAACCCTGCAAGAGAAAGGCATAATGAGCTAGTATGCATAGCATACTAGCTCATTATGAATGACTTACCTGAGATCGAAGCCCCCGAAGCGCTCCTCGTTCCCCTCTGCCGCCATGTTGCCTATGCGACCCTTCCGTGTATCGCCACTCCGGCACTGTGACTGGCCGGAACGGCAAAGACGTCACTCCCGCGCATACGCTCGGGACCGGCACGATTCCCGCGCATGAGCGTGGTTCCGGCATTATCCCATTGATAAAACCGGCACGCTCAGTGCTCCTACGCCGTTGTCTATGGCACGCATGCGCCGTAGACATCGGTGCAGTCCTTTCTGCAAATATCTCCTTAACCGTGTAGGTTAAGGAGATATTTCTTGCACCTACAGGTAAGCCTTAATGTAGGCTTACCTGTAGGGCCAAGTGGTCCGAGAGGGTTTACAACCACTTTAAGAACCCTTCTACAGAGGAACCATATCCCAAAGGGCAGTAGATACAGCCGTTGCAAGGCTGGAGTTCAAATTTACTAACAGGGGTTTAGTTATACATTAATGAAAATATGTTATCTTTTAAAAAAGCAAACAACTTCCTACACATATGGCTTCCCCAATCCCACAACAAGATCATGCTATAACTTTGGCCACTTCGCAAATAAACCCAAAACCATAAGGCAAAAATATTTTTCTTTAAAATTATGGTTACCCAGTTAGCCACTTGTTAGGTGTTGTCAATATAACCCAAAAAACAGCAACAGAAAAAAAGCCCCTGTGATCAAGTTATCTGGGTAAAAAGTGGTCACTTTAATGACAAAAAAATCGTGGTTGGGTCTATTAAAAAACAAAATGACTTTATTTAAATACTTAAATAGGCCACTTACCTGTACTATTTCCAGCATCTCTGATTTGCTGATATAACCATTACCATCCAGGTCATACATACTGAATGCCCACTTCAGCTTCTGCTCCAGCTTCCCCCGGGATGTTACGCTCAGCGCTATAATAAATTCTCTAAAGTCAATTGTCCCATCGCCATTAGCATCGAAAGTGCGGAATACATGTTCTGCAAACTTGGAAGCGTCCCCGTAAGGGAAAAAATTCCCATAAATTTTTTTAAACTCCTCCATTGTTAAATGCCCGCTGGGACAGTCTCTCAAGAAGCCTTTGTACCACTCCTGGATCTCATGCTCCGTAAAGTCCGTGCTTTCTAGTAAATCCTGCATGACCTCAGGACGTAGCTTACTGTTCTGCTTCCCCATGATGGCGTGTGACTTTCAACTAAAGATGTAAAGAAAAAAAAAAAGAAGATGTAAATGAAACTCTCATTCTTTATCCATGTGTGTGTTTAATATACTGCATATACATACACATAGCATTTAGAAAATACCATATGACATGCAATTACTCTGGGCGAGCTAATAACATGTTCATTTAAAGTAAATGTCTGGGTAAAATAAAACCCAAAAATATAGAACAACTCTGCAATACTTGCCACGTGCATCTCTTTAAAAACACAGCAGGCAAAGAAAAATACCTGCTGAACTGGACTATAAACCTGTTCTCTTCTCCTCATTTCCATAACACCGGTGGGAGTTTTTCAGTTGTTAGTTGCCATTAAAGGCTAAAAGTAGGTTCAGTTCTATAAAAGTATTAAAGTAAAGTAAACATACTCATGGAGCATACAGGCTACCATTGCAGATCTCTAATTCTGAAAGCATTGGTTGTGTGGTTGCTGTGTTGATCCAATATCTTCAAGACTTTCTGACTCAGTGAAATTCATGGCACTAATTATAAGCTCCAACGCAAAGTAACTAATCAAAAAACAGCAACTATTGTATTACTCCTAGAAGATAATCACCATTTTTGACATTGGGCAATCATTTGATATCTAGAGACACCCAAAGACACCACTGGCTGAGGGCCATCAGGAGCTCGGACTTTATTTTCACTTCATCCTGATAAGTTCCTGTAACTTTCATATCTTTTTCAGTTAAATTCATGCCTGTAATTTGACATCAATATGGCACCCACAGACACTACTGGGCATCAGGAAGATTAGTGATTGGACAGGTTGGGAAGCCTTTCCACGATACTGTAGTTTTCCTACCTGTCCTGCTTCAAGAACCTAAACATAAATGACCGCCAGATGCAATGACGCCGATCGTACCTGTAGCAAGGTTCCAGCTTTTCCTATGTAGATACAGACTACAGTTGACAAACTAGAAGGAACTTAGCTCCCTCCGGTGTTCAATCTTTATATTGCATCTACTTATTATTTTCAATAATATCAAAGCAAGGCATGCTGGAACTCGTAGTACAGGGAGAAAGAGACTCCATTTGCCATGGATAGCAAATAGACTATAGTACCCACAGTGCAACTGTACTCCCAACGTGCATTGCCTCGTCGCTTTGGCTTTCTGGGACTGCTTACTTAAAGGAGGGGAGGAGCTACGGAAGGTCTCTCTGGACATCGTCCTGCTAACAAGTGGAGCGTCTGAGAGGCCTGCTGTGTGTGTGTGTGTGTAGGCCGCATAACCTGGGCCTACTGTCTTCAGATAGGCCTGTCTGCTAAAGATTGAAGAATTCTCCTTTGGGAAGCCCAGCTGACATTCCAAGGTGTCCAGATATCTCCACCTACCGACGTCTTGTGTGGTGAAGCGAGGGACAGAAGACCGAGACAGCGGAGAGATCGTGTACCAGAGCATCAGCAACGGAACCTGCCAGACGGACTAGGCCTATTCGGGTGAGCGGGCACCTGCCCAGAATATCATTAACTACTTGATAGGCCTGTAACTGTTAAGGCCCACCATCACTAGAATAGTGCGCCACGCACCAGAACTTAGTGCATTGTGTGATAGTGCGCAGTTTAAAGTTGGCGTTTGCACCGCCTAAGAGTTACACACTCCCAAAAGCATTGTGGGAGTCCAGTTTTCCCTTCAATACCCTTTGGATTACAATTTGTATGTGCACCAACGTTTTGCTAGCGAAGACTTCTACCACTGAGGAACTTGTACATTAAATTTAGTCAGTCCTGACTAGAACTGACAGTGACGGGACACAGGGTGGCATTGCCCACTAGGGGGAGCTCACGAGCATATAGTTCAGCCACATAATTAGACATTAATACTGCAAGTTAAGATATACTGTCTATAATAGTAACTATTTATTTTATTATTGACTCTCGCAGGGCCCTGCAGAGTCAACTGTATGTATAACTTTGTTTTCCCTTTATATCTTACTAAGTAACGTTCACCCTTGGTTAAGTGCAAACCTGTGTGCAGTTTCTGTTACCCTGTGGGACAAGTGGCCATTTCAAGGTAACAATTTATATTGCAATTTTACTGTGGTGTGGTTTTATTGTGTTCCCCATCAACCAGTGGATTCCACAATATCTGTATATACCAGTTGGGCCAAGGGAGGGTTCGAGCCAATTCCAAGGGGTTGATAGGCGGAACGTAGACCTAAAACAAAACCAGCAGCTCTTATGGGGGTAATGCTACATACCTATACATCCAACCACAACTTAGTGCCTTCGGCCAGCTTAATGCATCTCAATTTAGTGATAGTTTGCTGAGTGGCTAAGGGGTTGCGGGAAAGAAATTGGCTTGATTCCCCCATCAACACAGACTGTGTTGATGCAGGAATTCCTCCTGCCGGGCCATTCTCTTCTCCCTGCAGAGGGCAGGCACTGGGAGAAGACAGTGATTATTGCTAGTGGCTATAGCAGCCGATAGCGATAAACGCAAGAAAATTTGGTTCTGGAGAATCGATCAACTTGGTACATTTAGCCTGCCCATTAACAGTTCGAACCGTGTATGGCTTGCCTAAGCCTCTAAAGCCATCTGACTGGATGCAGTACTGTTAGGTTGGCAATTTTCCAATAGAAGGATGTCGGGTAGGATGGGGCCAACAGGCCACCCACTTAGCAAATTTTGCCCATTTCATTAGGAACTGTGCAAAACTGGGATGGTGTATGCCCATATTTAAACTAACATGAACAATTGCTTCCATTGGAAGATTTCCCCCTTGATTCCTGTTCTGGTGACAACTATAAATTGTTAGGATTTCCATAACTTTCTCTCCATTTGGCTAAATAGTGGAGGTGAAGCCCTCTAGTGGGGACACAAAGAAATACAAATCTACAAGATGTTCTAATCTAACCCATAACTAACTCTACCCAAAACAAAAACATGTCTTGGTTAGAGTTGCACTTAAAGCGGAGCTCCACCCTAAAGTGGAACTTCCGCTGATCGGAACCCTCCCCCCATCCGGTGTCACAATTGACACCTTTCAGGGGAGAGGGGGGTGCAGATACCTGTCTAAGACAGGTATTTGCACCCACTTCCGGGAAATCTGCGGGAAGCACGTCACTTCCCGCAGATTCCCCGTAGTGTTCTGGGAGACACTCGGCTCCCAGAACACAGGGGACCATTCAGAACGGCGCAGCGCGACTCGCGCGTGCGCCGTAGGGAACCGGGCATGAAGGATGGGGGCAGCAGAGTGACGAACGATTGTTCGTCCTCTGCTGCGGACGTCGCTGGACTCCAGGACAGGTAAGTGTCCATATATTAAAAGACAGCAGCTGCTGTATTTGCAGCTGCTGGCTTTTAATATTTTTTTTTTCCGCGGCACCTCCGCTTTAAACTTGTCTACAGACAATAGATGGTGGCTGACCTCTGAACAAGCACTTCGGACTAATTTGTATGTGTAGGAAGAGAGGAAGGTTGTGGGTTCCAACCAGGGCTTTTTTTCTCAAACAATAGGTGCTGGAACTTAACTACGGCCCCACAAAACCCCTCCCCCTACACACACCCTGCAAATCACATCAAATAGTGGGTGTGGTCAGTCAAATTTCACGAAAACAGTAGGAGGGTCTTAAAGGGGCATTAAATACCAGGATTGCATTACATACAGAGTGCAGAGTTCAGGAGGGTTGCACACAGAGTGCAGAGCTGTCACTTGTAAACACAGAAACTGGACTTCTGTGTTTACAAGTGATTGTGGTGAGCAGGCACCAAAGGGTCTGAGCCAGAGGTGGTGGAACTGAGTTCCACCAAGTTCCCTCTGAAAAAAAGCCCTGGTTCCAACTGTCTGGAGGGGGAGGAAAGGAAGGAAGCAACAGCAACTGGTTAAGAAAATCCATTGCAGCCCATTAGGGTATTTTCTCATATTTAGCAAATGTAATATTCAAAAAGGTGAATCACATAAAGCTCCGATAGTGTAAACAAGCATTACATCAAAGAAAAGCACAAAATAAGCGAATATTATTTCTCAGGGTTGTCACTCTCGCTATTTCTTTACATAAATTGTCACTTCCTCTCCCACGCTGACTATATAATATATTCTGTCCAAACATTTCATTTTTCTTAGCACCCAGATTGGTCGTGTTAACAAGTATCTTACAGTGAAAATTGTCATTTCCAAAACCTGTTACAGCGGTAGTGAAAAAATGCAAAAAGAGTAACAGCAGTTAAGGTTTTAAGGGGACCGGTCCTACAACCTAGAAAACTCTACCCATGAACTCTACAGCCTGGCTAAAAGCTGAATAATGTGTGTATAATGATAGACATTGGCTGAAACCCAACTCCAGGATTATCAACTGGGATACCCCCCAATCCTTAAGAAAAAAACAAACGCAACAGTATAGTATGGAGAAAAAAATCGAATTGGCCGCACATCCGATAAAATAACTTTTATTGTAACATCCCCCAGAAAAGCACTCCACCATACAATCAAAGAGGGAAAACAGCACACCATTCAACGCATTTCATGCCAACATCAGCACTTATCCAAGCTATAAAGAAGAGCTGTTAGCGTGAAATGCATTAGCTGGTCTGCGGTTCTCCCTCTAATTGTATTATGGAGTGTTTTTCTGGAAGATGTTACAATAAAGGTGATTTTATTGGATGTGCGTCCAGACAGATTCTTTTCTCCATACTAAGAAGACTAACTACCAGAGGCAGCAACTGCTAGTGTGCCAGTGGAGATGGGACAGGTGACTG
The DNA here is from genome assembly GCA_029206835.1 of Rana muscosa. NCBI lineage: Eukaryota > Metazoa > Chordata > Amphibia > Anura > Ranidae > Rana > Rana muscosa. Next base: position 114,355,583 of record JARGYO010005626.1, read on the forward strand.
ACCTGGAGCCGGGTTTACTCTATTAACACAACATTATACTTGCCTTAAAAGTGGAAGTAAACCTCAGTCCTGTACATATAGGTAAGCACAGGGTTCGACAAAACCCGGGCGCCAGGTCGCAAATGCGACTAGAATTAGCGACCTGGCGCCTGAGGCAGCACAGCTGAGGTTTCCTGTGTCTCCGTGCGCCCCCCCGATCGTGCGATCTCGTCGGGCCGCGCTGGCCGGTAATTGAGGCCGCGGCTTTGCGGCCTTCTGCAGGTCTATGATTCATTCTGTAATCTGGCGCCCTCTTGTGGTGGCCGTTGGAATGACAAGACAACCAGCAATGTTTGCCTGTTTCACTGCCCGCCCATCTCCTTCCCTTTACTTAGAAGTTAACCCACAAACATTATATATATTTTTTTATTCTAACACCCTAGAGAATAAAATGGCGGTCGTTGCAATACTTTCTGTCACACCGTATTTGCGCAGTGGTCTTACAAGCGCACTTTTTTTTGAGGAAAAAATACACTTTTTTGAATAAAAAAAATAAGACAATAGTAAAGTTAGCCGAATTTTTTTTTATATTATGAAAGATAATGTTACGCTGAGTAAATTGATACCCAACATGTCACGCTTCAAAATTGCGTCCGCTCGTGGAATGGCGACAAACTTTTACCCTTTAAAATCTCCATAGGCGACATTTAAAAAATTCTACAGGTTGCATGTTTTGAGTTACAGAGGAGATCTAGGGCTACAATTATTGCTCTTGCTCTACCGATCGCGGCGATACCTCACACGTGTGGTTTGAACACCGCTTTCATATGCGGGCGCTACTCACGTATGCGTTCGCTTCTGCACGCATCGGTCGTTAAAAAAAAAAACCTGGCTCCTAACTTTTTTAGCTGGCTCCTAGATTCCAAGCAAATTTGTCAAGCCCTGGGTAAGCATATAATAAGGCTTACCTATAGGTACTGTAAATATCTCCCAAACGGTACAATATTTACTAGATATACAGCGGATTATGTCCTTGGCGCATGCACTCAGAAGGAACGGCCACCTGGGCTGTTCCTTCAGAATTCTGTGCTGTAAATGATGCCCCCCCCCCACGCATGCACGGGAGTGACATCATTGTGGCTCCGGCCAGTCTGCGGACCCGGAAGGAAGACGGGAGAAGATGGAAGCAGTCTCCAGCAATGAGCTCGTATTGCTGGAATGCTTAATTTTCTGGTAAATTTCACATAATCTGCTAGTATGCGATGCATACTATACGATGCATACTAGCACATTATGCCTTTACCTTGCAGGTCTGGAAGAAAAAAAAAAAGAAGGAAGCACCCAGCGGTTTACAACTACTTTAACACCCCATTCTGGGCCAAAATTATTTTTTCCTACCCCTCCCTTCCATCCCACCCCAACCCATCCTATTAGCCATTTTATTCCCTTTACCTTGAGGTGTGCCCATGACCGCCTGGCCTCACAGGAAGTGGGTATAATGACCTTGGGCATCTTTCAGCTTTGAAGAGGAGTGATATAACGTGGAGAAGCAAACCCCCTGTGGGGAACAGCCCTGAAATTCTACAAGTGTATAGCCAGCTTTGGAGGCATCAGATGAGATTGTTATCCAGTATACATAAAGCTGAACTTCATTCAGCTGCAAGAATCCCCCCCCCCCCCCCCCACGCATATATCCGATTCCACGCTGTGATGTGTTGGGGGTTATTACTAAAGTATAATGCTTCCCAGCAAGTTCAGGCCAAGCCAGAAATACTGTTTTACAGCTAGTTGGCCCACTTTATTTAAACAAAAAGGAAAAGTTCCACCACACCTGTTGCCCTCTCAGTGGTTTCCATCATCACTGTAAAATACAAAAGAAATGTCCTTAAATTGTTACTAAACCCAGGACCCTGCATGCACTATATCAGGTCTTCCACAGTACACAGAACATGCAATTATTTTAGTAAATATAAACTGCTAAATACCTTTTCTCATCAGTGGTCAATAGAAGTCTTGTGACTTCTATCAGTGTCTGGTTAAAGCTTGTAGGAGGAGTTTTCATTCTACTCTGATTGTCTTATAAAGATGTAGAACCCCTGACCCTCTGCCTGGACAGTGCAGATTGGCCCTGTGCTGATCACATGCACTCTCCCAAGAAAAAAACAACTCTATCAATACACACCAAAATGAGCATGTGCAGTTTGTCCCCAAGCTCTGTACTATCAAGAAATGATTAGGTGACAATGGGAGAAGGTGAGGATCAGAGGAGACAGGATAAAACATCATTTTTACACAATGCAGAGGATTAAACAATTTAGGTTCCACAGTGAGTATAACAAGCATGCTTTACTGCATATACAGACCGATTTTACTGTTGTGGGTTTTTTTCAGTGCTGCTGCTCAGACACTCAGCTTAGGCTTCTGGTATGTAAAGGTTGTGCACACCTGCGCACACACCCTGCAAAACTAGGACACAGGATTAGAAGCTGCCTCCCTCCCAAAGCTCTTCGAAGTCTCTGGACTCCAGACCTGATCTGACAATTACAAAACCCAGGGAAAGATTGTATCCTAGAGAATCCGGTGTGATCTTTACCTCTTTCAACCCAATGGCAGGGCTTAGCACCATCACAACACACACACACACAAATAAAAATGAAAAAAAATATAGCAGTGACCAAAAAAACACTATCCACTGGACGTCTGGAAGATTTACCCCCCCCCCCCCCCTTTCAGGACTAGGCCATTTTTTTCCATACGGCACTGCTTTACTTTACCTGACAATTGCACGGTCATGCAACGCTGTACATAAATTACCGTATTTTTCGTCATATAACACGCAAAGGCGTATAACACGCACCTTAACTTTAAGAGGGAAGTTTCAGGAAAAAAAATTACATTTTAAATAAAAGAACTTTGAAGCAAAATAAGGGTCAGTGCCCATCTGCAGCCTCACCAGTGCCCATCATTGCAGCCTGATCCATGCCCATCATTGCAGCCTGATCCATGCCCATTATTGCAGCCTGATCCATGCCCATTATTGCAGCCTGCTTAGTGTCCATCTACAGCCTCGCCTTTGACGATCATTGCAGGTTCGCCAGTACTGGATTACACAGATCCCAGATCTCCTGTGTACCTGGCGCTCAGTCACTCACAGTCCCGCCCGGCTCATATGATAGACAGAACAGTGGTCCAATGCCGGGCCAGGGGGGCGAGACTGTGTGTGACTGAGCGCTGGGTACACAGGAGATTGCGGCTCTGTGTAATCCGGCGGCGCTCGTCCCCTCCTTCCACTCCGAGGTAGCAGGAATCGGCATATAACACGCACACACGAATTCCCCCCGATTCTCAGGGGGGAAAAGTGCGTGTTATACGCCGATAAATACAGTAAAATTTAAATCTTTTCCCCCCACAAATATAGCTTTGTTTGGTGGTATTTGATCACCACTGTGTTTTTGATTATTTGCGCTATAAACAAAAAACAACTGTCAATTTTGAAAAATATATATATATATATATATATATTTTTTTTACTTTCTGCTAAATATATCCAATAAAAAAAAATACAAAATTTCTTCTAAAATTAAGACCAATATGTATTCGGCTACATATTTTTTGTAAACAAAAAAAAAATCCAAAGTGTATATTGGATTGCTTTGCGCAAAAGTTATAGCATCTACAAAGTATGGTATATATACTGGAATTATAATATATATATTTTTTTAATACTAGTAATGGTAGCGATCAGCACCTTATAGCGGACTGTGATGTTGTGGTAGTCAATCTGACACTTTTGAACATTGTGGGAACCAGTGACACTAATACAGTGATCAGTGCCAAAAATATGCACTGTCACTGTACTAATGACACTGGCTGGGAAGGGGTTAAACAGCTAGGGTGATCAAAGGGTTAAATGTGTGCCTAGCCAGTGTTTGTTTACTTTGTGTGCTGCTTTTATTTAGAGAAAATAATTGGGTTATCGTCATTTTGGCAATAAGAGAAAAATGTGCCAACATTTTTTTGCCACGATTTTACTGTGTTTATGGTGTTTTTTTTCTTTAGGTCATGTTACTCAAAAACCACATCAAAAACATAACACGGGTGCGTTATTGATGCGTTCTCAATGCATTTCAATGGGAGCTGCGTTTTTGGTGCAGTTTTTTTTAACTGACCAAAAATGCAGCAAGCAGGATTTTTAATACCACAACGGAAGCACAACGGACCAGTGGGAAGATATACATAGAATTTAAAGGGATACATTTTTCTTGAGCTTTTCTTGCACTAAAAAGGTGGCAATAATGACTGACAAATTCTTTTTCATTTTCATTTATGATATTAATTAAAAAGTTGAATATAAAGACAATTAAAAACAAAAAAAAATACATATATTTTCATATAGAATACTGTCATTCTCCGTGTCGGTTCTTGGCCAAGTGCATCCTACATTTTCGGTTTCGGGCACCAAAATTTGCATTCGGTGCACCTCTACTTTCACTACGGGATGTGATGGATTTTATTCCCTGCTTTGCAGGTAGAGGAAATCCATCCCATCCCTGCTGACGGGACGCGGAGCTCTGCCTTGTTTACATACGCAGACCTCTGTCCAACCTCTCTTTTGGACAATCGGCGGTTGCCGGCCAATATTCATTGGCCAGCACCTGCTGATCGGCTTCTGCTGTGACTAATCACAGCAGAAGCGGTGCGCCCCCTATGCAGAAGTGCAGAATGGCGTATATATACGCGATTCTGCACAAAATGGGCGCCCAGTATCAGTAAATCTGCTATGGGGCAGTCAGCAAGTGGTTAGTTTGCCTTTAAAATTCAGTTCCCTTTTCTATAAAAGATAAATATTTCTTTTTTTATCTCATGCAATAAGTGGATCAATAACTTGTGGAATATCATTTATTGTACAGACAATGTATAGCCAGCATTGTGTTCATCTGTTTTATGGCCATCAGTGAAGGTTTATGACAAGCTCTCTTTAAGCCCTGGAATAATCTTCTCCAAACATATGCTGCCTATCTGATTTGTTGGGAAGCTTCTCAGATAACATCCCAGCAGGTGTCTTCTATCTCCCATTCACTGCACTTCAAGACCTAATCAGCCTTGAAACGATTTGCATATTTCTCACTCCAGCACTCTGCCAGGTTAGCGGGTGAACCGAGTACAAATGGAGAATATGTGAATGGAGAAGCTCCACACGCTGCACTTATAAGGCTGGCTCAATCGGCTTCTGTGCTCTGCAGAAAAAGGAATCTAAGGACAGTAACATTGGGGGTTATTTCCGAAAGGCAAATCCACTTTGCACTACAAGTGCAAAGTGCACTTGGAAGTGCAGTCGCTGTAAATCTGAGGGATAGATCTGAAATGAGGGGAAGCTCTGCTGATTTTATCATCCAATCATGTGCAAGCTAAAATGCTGTTTTTTATTTTCCTTGCATGTCCCCCTCAGATCTACATCGATTGCACTAAGTGCACTTTCAGTGCAATTTCCAGTGGATTTGCCTTTCGTAAATAACCCCCCAGGTATTGTTCCCTTTCTTTTTTAGTTGCATTCGGTTTATTAAATGGTAGTGGACTTTGGGCGTACCATGTATGCCCAAAAAACTTTAGCCAAGTGCACAGGGCATAAGTAGCATGCCTTGTTCTCTTCCCCTGCTACCATTGCCTTGTCACTCTTGCTTGACAATTACGGGTTCTTGGTCACCTCCCTGACTAATGGCCCGTACACACGATCCGAACATCGGACGAAAACGATCGTCCAAGGAAGAATCGTACGATTTTTGGATCGTGTGTACACTACTTTTGAGAGCCGATCACGACAGTTCATCCGATATTATTTTACCGGACAAGCACGAAAATTTTCCTCGTACGATACCAGATCGTACGATTTTCGTTTAGTCAGTATAGTTGTCGTCCAAAAATACAATACAAATACATTACACGACACATGACATCACTTCCAATTTTTTTTTTCTGTCGTACGAGAATTTTCGTGACTTTAATAACCTATTTATTTTTACTTGCGACTATTAAAGCGGAGCTCCACCCTAAAGTGGAACTTCCGCTTATCGGAACCCTCCCCCCCTCCGGTGTCACAATTGACACCTTTCAGGGGGGAGGGGGGTGAAGATACCTGTCTAACCACTTCCTGGTTCCCTCACCGAGGATGGCGGTGATGACAGTGGGGGCAGCAGAGTGACGAGCAATTGCTCGTCCTCTGCTGCGGGTGTCGCTGGACTCCAGGACAGGTAAGTGTCCATATATTAAAAGTCAGCAGCTGCTGTATTTGTAGCTGCTGGCTTTTAATTATTTTTTTTCGGCGGAGCTCCACTTTAAGTGAAAAAAGTTGTACGATCTGTCATACGATATTCGGATTGTGTGTACGGGGCATAAGGCCCTTCTCCTGATCACTCAGTTTGTCTGGGCAGCCCGCTTTAGGAAGAGTCCTGGTGGTTCCAAATTTCTTCTATTTACGAATGATAAAGGCCACTTTGCTCATGAGAACCTTCAATGCTGTCTGATGTCTCGGAGGTCTGCAGACAATTCCTTGGACTTCATGGCTTGGTTTGTGCTCTGACATGCACCGTTATGCCCCGTACACACAGTCCGAAAATCGGACGACAGATCGTCCCACTTTTTTCATTTACCAGTCGCAAGTAGAAATTGAATAGGTTACTAAAGTCACGAAAACTCTCGTACAACAGAAAAAAATAAATCGGAAGTGATGTCATGTGTTGTAATGTACTTGTGTTGTATTGTCGGACGACAACTATACTGACTAAACGAAAATCGTCCGATTAGGTATCGTACAAGGAAAATTTTCGTGCTTGTCCGATAAAATAATATCGGATGAACTGTCATGATCGGCTCACGGAAGCTCTGTACTAACGATCCGATTGTCGTATGATTCTTCCTCGGACGACATTTTTCGTACGAAATTCGGATCGTGTGTACGGGCCATTATCTGTGGGACCTCATCTAGACAGGTGTGTGCCTTTCCAAATCACGTCCAATCAACTGAATTTACCACAGGTGGACTCCAATCAAGTTGTAGAAACATCTCAAGGATGATCAGCGTAAACAGGATGCACCTAAACTCAATTTTGAGTGTCATGACAAAGCCCTGGTTCACACTGGTGCGTTTTGACATGCGATTTGGCATGTCAAATCGCATGTCAAAACGCTGGTATTTGCCGCAAATTGCCGGAAATGGCACAGTCCTAATCGGTGCGACGCCGCATCTGCGGCGCTGCACCGATTTCAAAAAGTAGTTTCTGTACTACTTTTTGCGATTTCGGCCGCGATTTACATTGACATCTGTGTCAGATGTCTTTGTAATCGCGGCTGAAATCGGGACTGCCAGCGGGAGTGAAGCCGTGCGAGTTCAGCTGAACTCGCACGGCTTCACTCCCGCAGCCCCAGTGTGAACGTGGGCAAAGGCTGTAAAATACTTATGTACATGGGATTTTTTTTATTCGTTATTTTTTATAAATTTGCAAAAGATTTCAAAACAAACTTCTTTCACGTTGACATTATGGGGTATTGTTTGTAGAATTTTGAGGAAAAGAATGAATTTATTTTATTTTGGAATAAGGCTGTAACATAACAAAATGTGGAAAAAGTGAAGTGTAATGGTCAGTGGGAAGAATGCTCCTTACACTTGTGGTCATTGAGAAGAATTACCCTCTTATGCTGCGTACACACGATCGGATTTTCCGACGGAATTCCGCTCAAGCTTGGCTTGCATACACACGGTCACACAAAAGTTCTCTGAACTTTTGACCATCAAGAACACGGTGACGTACAACACTACGATGAGCCGAGAAAATGAAGTTCAATGCTTCCGAGCATGCGTCGAATTGTTTCGGAGCATGCATCTGAATTTTGCGCGACGGAATCGCTGCAGACGATCGGAATTTCCGATTGGAATTTTTTCCGTTGGAAAATTTGAGAACCAGACAAATTTTTGCTGGCGGAAATTCCGACAGGAAAAGGCCGATGGAGCCTACACATGGTCGGAATTTCCGACCAAAAACTCACATCGGACTTTTCTCGTCTGAATTTCCGATCGTGTGTACGCGGCATAACAGATAGCCAACAATATCAATGGTGTCAGTGGGAACTTATCTGAGAGGCAGAAATTGCTCATTCCTCAAGGAGCCCCTGACAACCTCTGGGGGAACCCTGGTTTAAAAACCCCAGTTTAGAAGCTCAACTGAGAATTAGGCTCCATGTACACAGAAGCTCAAAAACGGTCGTTTTGAACGCCAGATTTCTGGCAGAAAAAGCTGCTTTAAAATAAAGCTTTTATCAGCGTTTTTTACTAGCATTTATTAGCGTTTTTCAGTGTTAGCATTTTTAGTTATTTTTTTTTTAACCCATTAACTCCACTGCTCATTAAAGCTCAAAAACGTCCATGTGTACATGAACACATAGGGCATAGGCTAACATAGAGTGCAGTTAATGGGCTTTTTAAAAAACGCCAAAACGCCAATAAACTGCAGTTTATCAGCTTCAGTGTACATGGAACCTTACAATGCCACATTAATATTACATTTGTGTTTACTCTTTTATTCACATGCAGATTAAAGTGGTAAACTTTGACTTGAATATGATGTCAGAACTCTACAAGTTAAAAAAAAAAACCTACCACAGCACAATGATGTGAGTAATCTGTGCATTGCTTTGAGAAAAGTGTGCCATTTGGCATCTTTGGTGCAGTGTGGTCCATTCAAAAAGAAGGAGCTTCTTAATATGGTTTGTTAAATTACCATTAAAAGCATTATTATATGTTTAATAACTGCAAAAAAAAAACACCACCACTGATCCTGCCAGAAGTCCAGTAAGCTCATAAGTGTTCATGTACTAGGAAGTGTCATCTGAAAGAAATTCCACCTTTTGGGGGAAAAAAAAAAAAGTGCACTTAATTATATTTTGTCATGTAGGCCTGGTTCACACTGGGGCGACAAACGCTCCGACATTGGGAGCTCATGTCGCATGACGTGTGAAAATCAATGTTTCCCTATGGGAGCCGTCTTGACTGGTCCGACACATGTCGGTCCGACTTTGAGAATGCTCCCTGTACTACTTTGGTCCGACTTTGATCCGACTTCAGCCCATTGACTATCATTGAAGTCAGATCAAAGTCGGACCGCAGTCTTGCATGGTCCGACTTTGGCATGCGACTTGTGCTGTGCTGCTCTTGAGGGGGAACTCCAGGCCAAATTTTAAATAAAAAAACGGCGTAGGTTCCCCCTCCGGGAGCATACCAGGCCCTTGGGTCTGGTCTGGATTTGAACAGGCACCCCTACGCCGAAAAACGGCGTGGGGGGTCCCCCCAAAATCCAAACCAGACCCTTATCCGAGCACACAACCTGGCAGGCCGCAGGGGAAGAGGGGGGGACGAGAGAGCGGCCCGCCCTCCCTTCTGAACCGTACCAGGCCGCATGCCCTCAACATGGGGGGTTTGGTGCTCTGGGGCAGGGGGGCGACCTGCGGCCCCCCCACCCCAGAGCACCCTGCCCCCATGTTGATGAGGACAGGGCCTCTTCCCGACAACCCTGGCCGTTGGTTGTCGGGGTCTGCGGGCGGGGGGCTTATCGGAATCCGGGAGCCCCCTTCAATAAAAGGGGCCCCCGGATCCCGGCCCCCCCACCCTATGTGAATGCGTATCGGGTACATCGTACCCCTACCCATTCACCTGGTGGAAAAAAATTGCAATAAAAAAACACTACACAGGTTTTTAAAGTAATTTATTATACAGCTCCGGGGGTCTTCTTCCGACTCCGGCGCTCTTCTTACGACTTCCGGGAGTCTTTTCCGACTTCGGGGGTCTCCGGTGTCGTCTCCGCGCTCTCCGGTTCTTTCTTCCGCCGGGCCTCCGCTAACTTCTTTTTAGCTCTCTTGCTAACGGAGGCGCGGTCTTCCCGTTGTCTCGTCCGGCTCTCCGTTGTCCTTCTGCCGGCCCCTCCACTAACTTCTTTGTAGCTCTTTCGCTAGTGGAGGGGTCGGTCTTCCCGTCGTCGCCGTCGGCTTCTTCTTCCCTCTTCTCCTCCTCGATGTTGACGCGTCGCTTCTTCCCGCTGTAATACTGGCTCTCCGCTCCGCTCCGCATTAATATAGGCTTCTCATGACGTCACAGTCACATGTTCCCATGACGTCACAGTCACATGCTCCGGGGCCATGTGCCCCGGAACATGTGACTGTGACGTCATGAGAAGCCTATATTAATGCGGAGCGGAGCGGAGAGCCAGTATTACAGCGGGAAGAAGCGTCGCGTCAACATCGAGGAGGAGAAGAGGGAAGAAGAAGCCGACGGCGACGACGGGAAGACCGCGCCTCCGTTAGCAAAAGAGCTAAAAAGAAGTTAGCGGAGGCCCGGCGGAAGAAAGAACCGGAGAGCGGGAGACGACACCGGAGACCCCCGAAGTCGGAAAAGACCCCCGGAAGTCGGAAGAAGAGCGCCGGAGCTGTGTAATAAATTACTTTAAAAACCTGTGTAGTGTTTTTTATTGCAATTTTTTCCACCAGGTGAATGGGTAGGGGTACGATGTACCCCATACTCATTCACATAGGGTGGGGGGGCCAGGATCCGGGGGCCCCTTTATTGAAGGGGGCTCCCGGATTCCGATAAGCCCCCGCCCGCAGACCCCGACAACCAACGGCCAGGGTTGTCGGGAAGAGGCCCTGTCCTCATCAACATGGGGGCAGCGTGCTCTGGGGTGGGGGGGCCGCAGGTCGCCCCCCTGCCCCAGAGCACCAAACCCCCATGTTGAGGGCATGCGGCCTGGTACGGTTCAGGAGGGAGGGGGGCCGCTCTCTCGTCCCCCCCTCTTCCCCTGCGGCCTGCCAGGTTGTGTGCTCGGATAAGGGTCTGGTTTGGATTTTGGGGGACCCCCACGCCGTTTTTTCGGCGTAGGGGTGCCCCTTCAAATTCAGACCAGACCCAAGGGCCTGGTATGCCTCTGGAGGGGAACCCATGCCGTTTTTTTTTTATTTAAAATTTGGCGTGGAGTTCCCCCTCAAGATTCATACCAAACACAGTGCCTGATATTGGCGGGGATCCAAGTCGGATCCCCATTCATTGAAAGTCGGACATATGTCGGCTTCATGTCGCAGGGCGAAGTCGGATCCAAAGTAGGACGGCTGTCGTGTCGCACTAGTGTGAACCCAGCCTTACCTCAGCCCCAGATCCATACCAAGGGACAGATCTTCAGTTATAAGACTGGTGGAATTAAACAACGGACTGCAGGTGCAGGGACATGACATTTCAGCACTTGTTCTCCATTGAAATCTACAAGTCCCTCTGCTTTGGTGTCAGGTGGCACTTGTACTCTCTCTATTAACAGATCTATATAAATGAATGAGGTGGCTGCATGTGGCTCCGCTGAATTTGAAACTAAACAGAAGCCTGTGGGGAGAAAATCCAAATCAATCAGCTCAGTGGGGGGCGGTTTAAGGGTGGGGGGCTGAGAAAATGGCAAAGATAGTGTGACAGGGGGGTCACTTTGGACACAGGGTGAGCCAGGAAATAATGGACATTAAGAAATATATCTTGGACTACCTAAAATGGGTCTGTAATATTTATCCACCATATTCCCAAGGATATCTGTAAAGGACTATTTACTGATTCTGAACTCAACAGGTTAATTGAGAGATACTGAGGTGTTCAGCCTCAATCACCTGTCTGCCTAGTGTAATGCTAATCACAGCTTCTAAAAGACCTGTTCATTGTTTGTGGTGATGTGGATTGGGGAAATTAAGTCTGTCCTTGTGTGTATTGTAAAGTAACAGACAGTCTGGTGAATATAAAGGTCATGCATAGTTATTTAAACATAAGGGGATTAGAACCTGTTGTCTACTAACAGGTGTCAAAATAATGTGTATTGGGTCTTGTTATGTTGTGGGTGGAGCTGGACCATTGTTCATTTTAGATTAATGCAGTATTGGATGTGTATAAAGGTTACAATGTTTTTGGCAATAAAGTCAGTCTATCCAGAGAAAGATACAGAGTGTGTCTCGTTCTTTCAGAAGGATTAATTCCTATGGGAAGTGGTCGTCTGGCTGTGGAGGATCGACAGTGAATTTGTGTCCAGGAGAGGGAAGATATCTAAACGGCGTTAAACCCCTTTCGTATTTAGGGTGTCGTTACAGATAGAATTAGCCTTTGTTTTTAGATCTGCCCAGTACACTTGTATGGACTACAGAACCCTACCCCCAATGTTATAAAGTGGAGGAGTTGGGGAGGTATTCCATAGTCCTAACCCCCTTCCAGCCCTAGGGAGACAATGCTGCTTCTCCATAGAGTATACAGTATAGGGAGTAAATGTCACCCTAGAAAAGGAAAAAGTCCAAAAAATATAAAACTAAAGCAGCAACCAAATCTATAGACATTTTTGTTCTTGGGTTTTGATTATAATTGTAAAAACCCATTCATGAAATCTGACCTAAGCACATCTGTAGTGTTTACGTATCTCTCTCCAAAGCTCTAGATGCCGTTTTTCTCTGCTGCTCCGTTCCACTGTTATCAGCAGAATCACTTCTGACAAATTCTCCAACACATAAATTATAACAGCAGCTGGAACATTGTGTCGGGGAGGGAGCATAGAGGGAGATTAGAAGGGAGCTTGTCTATTCAGACTACAGCTCTGCATGTTCCTTCATTCCTCAGCCTATGTGGAGGGGGGTGTGTGTCTTTCGGCCAGTCACCTCTTGCACAGTGTATGCCCAGACTCCATGTCACGTACCTGACGGTGACGAGCCCGGATCTGCAGAGGGAGGCCTCTCTTACGGGTTCCACCGGCGGCCCCTGGTACTGAAGACAGGAGGGAAGGAGGTAGAAGGGGTACGAGTGCCTGGCAGGATGGATCAAGGTAGAGTAGAGTCTGAAGACTGGGACGGATCCAGGCACCCAGGAAGTATGGCAGGCTGAACCGGAACCAGGAACACAGCAACTGGACTGGAACTGATGAGACTGACTGGACTGGAACCAGGATACAGCAACTGGACTGGAACTGAAGAGGCAGACTGGACTGGAACCAGGAACAAGCAACTGGACTGGAACTGATGAGGCTGACTGGACTGGAACCAGGACACAGCAACTGGAGAGATTAGTCGGACAAGCCGGGTCGGTAGAATTGGCTGGCGGCAAGGTACTGGAGGATCAGGCAGAAGATTGGTCAAACAAAGCCGGGGGTCAGAGGCAGGCAGGAAACTGGAAGGGTCAAGGTAAGCCGGGTCGGATGCAGGTAAATTCACGAATCAGATCTCTTTGGGTACTACACGCTGTAGAGCAGACAGCAGGGACTGTCTGTCACAGGCATGTTTAAATAGCTCTTCTGGCGCGCTTTGTGGAGCGTGCGCGCGCCCCCGCTAAGCGCGTGCTCGCCATCGCGCGCGCGCGTGGACGTGCCCGAGATTCGGAATCAGGAAGTCCAGGAATCCTGTAGCTGACAGGATTTCTATGACATTGCCCCCCCCAAGGGGCAGCCTCCGGATGCCCAGCCGGGTGAACCTTCCAGGGTGAGTCCTTTTGAAAGCCTGTACCAAACTCCTGGCATGGATATTCTCCTCGGGTTCCCATGAGTTTTCCTCGGGTCCGTAGCCCTTCCATTTAATTAGGAATTGGTTCTGGTTATTTCTTCTCCTGAAGTCCATGATAGCTTCTACTTCGAATTCCTGCTCACCGTCAATAATGATCGGATCAGGGTGATCCGGCTTCCGATCTGGAAACGGATTAGAGACTGTGGGTTTTACGAGAGAGACATGAAAAACTGGATGGATTCTAAGAGAGTCAGGAAGTTCCAATTCATAAGCTACTTCATTAATTTTCCTCTTAACAGGGAATGGACCTAAAAATTTGGGGCCCAGTTTTTTAGAAGGGCATGCCATTCTTAGGTTTGTGGTAGATAGCCATACTTGGTCGCCGGGTACCAACACTAATTCACCCCGTCTCTTCTTGTCATAGATTGTCTTGTTGCGTTCTTGAGTCTTGGTCATGGTCTCTTGTAGAAGCTGGTTATTGACCGAGAAAAAATTAAACTTTTCCTGGACTGCAGGTACAGGACACTCAGGAAGGGAATTAGGCAGAAAAGTAGGATGAAAACCATAGTTTGCAAAGAAAGGAGTCTGGCAGGTAGCGGAGTGAATGGAATTGTTATACGCAAACTCGGCCAACGGAAGTAGGGAAACCCAGTTGTCCTGAGCAAAAGAGGAGAAGCATCGTAGGTATTGCTCGAGCGTCTGATTCGTTCTCTCCGTCTGTCCGTTGGTCTGTGGATGGTAAGCAGAGGAAAACGATAATTCGATTTTCAAGGTTTTGCAAAGGGATCTCCAGAATCGAGAGGTAAATTGAACCCCGCGATCGGAAACAATATTGGCTGGTACCCCGTGGAGTCTGACTATTTCTCTGATGAATACCTGTGCGGTTTCAGGAGCGGAGGGAGTCCCTTTCATAGGGATGAAGTGTGCCATCTTGGACAGACGGTCCACAATAACGAAGATGGTGGAATGGTTCTCAGCCGGGGGTAACTCGACAATGAAGTCGATGGACAACATTCTCCAGGGCCTATCTGGAACGGGTAAGGGTTTTAGTAGTCCCCAGGCCTTGGATCTGGAACCCTTGTTTCGGGTGCAAGTTGTACAAGAATCTACAAACCTCCTACAGTCTTCACGTACTCGAGGCCACCAGAAGGTGCGCTGTACCAGGTCAGTGGTCTTGGCAACGCCAAAATGCCCGGCCAGGGCGTGGTCGTGGCAGAGTTCTAATGCGGTTACTCTTAGTTTCTCAGGTACGTAGTGTGACAGCAGGAAGGTAAAGTCACCTGGTTGCATCCAGGGGGGTAGATATATTTCGCCCAGATTCAGGCTTTACGCTGACTTATACAGCTAGGTGGAGAGTTGTATAAGCCCAGCTGAGACTAGTGGGCTCATTGATGACTCATACCTCTAGGGAGAGGGCTGGGCGTCGTGCAGACAGGGAGTTGATGAGGCCAGCTGAAGCTTGTCAGCTCATTTAGGCCTCTATAAAAAACTCCCAGATTCATTAGATGTTAGCTCATGCCTGGAAGCAGACCTGTGTGGACTGTCTAGGGAGAGTGAACCCCTGTGCGGTGAGAGAAAGCCTGTGTGGCTATATTTTGCTTGGACATTTAAAACCAGGGACTAGGACAGCACTAGGCTGATCCCAGTCGTTAGTTAGGAAACCTGTAAGTTTAGTCAGAGGTCAAGTTGACCAGGATTTATTTTGTTTATGTTTTTTTTGCCTTGCTGTGTTTTTGTCACTGTAAATAGAAAATAAACCGCACCTTTTTGATTTTGAAAACCACAACCTCCGTCTGCTGGGCCTGTTTTGGGTGGGGAGCCCATCCCGGGGGTCACACATACCCGCTGCCGAGCTAGCCCCCTCACAGTTGGTGGAGAATGCGGGCAGTTTTTTTTTAAGCCAGCATGGAGGAGATACTGAAACAGCTGGCTCTAGCAAATGCCAATCAACAGCAGACAAATGCAGGTTTGCAAAGGAGCCTTGCAGCCCAGCAGCAAGCTCATCAACAGAGCCTTGCAACTTTACAACAGAGTCTGGAGGCTCAGCAACAAGCCCAACAGCAATCTGAGGCCCGCTTCATAGACCTGTTGCAGAAGCAAGAGCAGAGACTACAACAACAGATGGAAGCAGTAATGCAGCAACGTCCGCAGACCAGTGAGGAAAGCCGTCCCACTAATACCGCGTCCTTTGGGGTGAGTCGTTTATTGACAAAAATGACTGGAGAGGATGATCCAGAGGTATTTTTGACCACATTTGAAAGGACCGCTGAAAGAGAAAAGTGGCCTGAGGAGCAGTGGGCTGGACTAGTGGCTCCTCTGTTAACTGGTGAATCGCAGAAAGCTTACTATGACCTAGAGCCTAACCAAGCAAAAGACTATGTGATGCTAAAAGCTGAAATATTGGCAAGGCTGGGTGTCACCCTGGCTGTCCGGGCTCAGCGTGTGCATAACTGGACTTTCCAGCTTGGAAAACCCCCCAGGTCTCAAATGTATGATCTCATTCACCTGAGCAGAAAGTGGCTACAGCCAGAGACTTTGTCCGCACCAAAGATTGTGGAACGTGTTGTAATGGATCGGTTTTTGAGAGCTCTTCCTACTGCCATCCAAAAGTGGGTAAGCCATGGAGACCCAGAGACGGCCGATGGTCTTGTGGATCGTGTGGAGAAATACTTGGCTACAGAGAACCTGACGGCCTCTTCCAGAGACACTCGGACTTTCCACCCTAAGACCAGACCATCCCCAGGGGCGGATAAGAGGATTCCAAGGGGTGAGGGTGGAGAGAGTGAGAGGGTGGGAGCTCTACCCCAAGTTTGGCGAGAACAGCCTGGGAAATCAGCGGCTCAAGAGGCCGCAAGAAGGATCGTTTGCTACCGCTGCCGGCAAGCGGGACATATTGCAGCAAATTGCCCGGTTGTGGAGGAACCCATGCAGTGTGACTTTCTGACGGGCAGACGTCAGTCGCTGTGTGCGACAGTCGCATGCACTGCCATTCGGGGAACTGAGAAACATTTATGCAAAATGTGTATTAATGGTAGAAATGTTGTGGTATTGCTGGATTCAGGTAGCCTTGTGACCCTGATAAAGGCTGAGTTAGTTAAAACAGAGGTCTCTGGGAATAGCAAGGTAGCCGTTATTTGTGTGCATGGGGACACCCGAGAGTATCCAGTGACTACGGTGTGTTTCGAGACCCCCAAAGGTACCCTCTCTCATCCAGTGGGCTTAGTATCTCAGTTACCGCATGACGCCATTGTGGGAAGGGATTTTCCGAAGTTCTGGGAACTGTGGGATGATCCTGAGCCCCCCACTGGTGCCCCTATGTACCAGGAATGTGATAGCCAGAACTCCCCTGAGAGTGGTGAGGACTCTCCGGAATTTCCCTTGTCAGTATTGGCAGGGGAGACTCAAGAAACTGGAGAGGAGCCCACCTCCTCAGACGAAAACCTACCGTCTGTGGAGTTTTCTGATCTTGAGGTTCACAGGGAAAACTTTGCCACAGAACAGTTGAAAGACCCCGCCCTAATAAAGGCACGGGAAAACGTAGTGAAAATAGATGGCGAGTTAGTGAACCCAGATAATACTGGCACTTACCCATACTTCAGCGTAGAGAAGGACCTACTGTATCGGGTGGCAAAAAGGGCAGAAGAAACCGTTGAGCAGCTTGTGGTGCCCAAACCTTACAGGAAGTTGGTGTTGGAGTTGGCCCATGGGCACATTCTTGGAGGTCATCTGGGGACAGAGAAAACCCGAGAGAGGGTATTACAGAGATTCTATTGGCCTGGGGTGATGAAGGACATAGAAAATTATTGTTCCTCCTGCCCTGTGTGTCAGAGGTCGGCCCCGATGCCACATTTCCGTAGCCCGCTGGTCCCTCTACCCATCATTGAGGTCCCGTTTGAGAGAATCGCAATGGATTTGGTAGGTCCTATAATCAAGTCCGCTAGGGGGCACCAGTACATATTGGTTATAATGGACTATGCCACCCGTTATCCAGAAGCGATCCCTCTCAGAAATACCTCGGCCAAAACCATAGCCAAAGAGCTATCTCTTGTTTTTAGCCGGGTGGGTATTTGTAAAGAACTGCTTACGGACCAAGGTACACCCTTTATGTCCCGGGTTATGAAAGAGCTGTGTAAATTGTTCAAAGTGACACAATTGCGTACATCTGTGTATCACCCCCAAACCGATGGGCTGGTTGAAAGATTCAACAAAACCCTAAAACAAATGTTGAAGAAAGTGGTGGATAGAGATGGAAGGGATTGGGACTGTCTACTTCCTTATTTGATGTTTGCTATTAGGGAGGTGCCCCAATCCTCTACGGGATTCTCCCCCTTTGAGTTACTGTATGGGAGACACCCAAGAGGGCTGTTGGATATTGCCAAGGAAACTTGGGAAAGTGAGAGTTCTCCCCACAGGAGTGTGATTGAGCATGTCGCCCTGATGCAAGATCGAATTGCACAGGTAATGCCCATCGTGAAGGAACATTTGGCCCAAGCGCAGTTGGCACAGCAGAGAGTGTACAACCGTGGAGCCAAGACCCGTACCTTTTCCCCGGGGGATAGGATATTGGTACTTGTCCCTACGGTTGAAAGTAAATTCCTTGCCAAATGGCAAGGCCCCTACGAGATAATGGAAAAAGTGAGCGAAGTGAATTACAAGGTCAGACAACCAGGAAGGCGAAAGCCCGAACAGATCTATCACGTTAATCTGTTGAAAGCCTGGAGGGATAGAGAGTCCCTAGTCGCAGACACTTGGTCACCAGCTCAAACTGGTTGCGTGATTCCTGAGGTTGGAATCGCAGCCACCTTGTCACAACCCCAACAACAGGAGGTTAAGGAGTTTGTACTTCGCAACAAGGAGGTATTCTCTGAGCTGCCGGGACAAACATCTGGGGTAGAGCATGACATTATTACCCCGCCCGGTGAAAGGGTGAAGTTAAAACCCTATCGGATCCCAGAGGCCCGACGGGAGGCAATACGGGAGGAAGTACAGAGAATGCTGAACTTAGGGGTGATAGAGGAGTCCCAAAGTGATTGGTCTAGTCCCATTGTGTTGGTGCCTAAACCGGATGGGAGCTGGCGATTTTGTAACGATTTTCGTCAGTTGAACAAAGTTACAAAATTTGACACCTACCCCATGCCACGTATAGATGAGTTGATCGACCGGCTGGGAACAGCCCGATACATGACGACTCTTGACCTCACAAAAGGGTATTGGCAAATCCCCCTGGCCAAGTCGGCCAAAGAGAAAACCGCATTTGTAACCCCAGACGGGGCGTTCCAATATAAAAGAATGCCGTTCGGGTTACAGAATGCGCCGGCCACATTCCAGCGGAAAATGGACCAGATGCTGAGGCCCCATCGGAAGTATGCTGCGGCTTACCTGGATGACATAATTGTCCATAGCACAGATTGGGCCTCACATCTGCCAAAAGTGCAAGCAGTCCTGGACTCTGTTCGGGAAGCAGGGTTTACGGCTAACCCCAAGAAGTGTACCATTGGGCAGGAGGAGGCCAAATATCTTGGGTACACCATTGGGAGGGGAGTAATAAAACCCCAACTCAACAAAGTCGAGGCCATCCAGAGTTGGCCACGTCCCAACAGCAAGAAGCAGGTACGAGCCTTTCTGGGAATCGCTGGGTATTATCGGCGATTCATTCCCCACTTTGCTTCTAAGGCTGTGCCCCTAACCAACCTGACGAAGGGGAAAGGGTCGGTCATGATTAAATGGACCCCCGAGGCTGAGGCAGCATTCCAATTCTTGAAACAAGCCTTATGTAGCCAGCCAGTGTTGTACTCACCCGACTTCTCTAGAGACTTTGTCGTACAAAGTGATGCGTCAGATGTGGGGTTAGGAGCAGTATTGTCCCAGGTCTGGAACGGGGAAGAGCACCCAGTCATTTACCTCAGCAGGAAGTTGAAGTCCCATGAGGTAAATTACGCCACCGTTGAAAAGGAGTGTTTAGCGGTGAAGTGGGCTCTAGATTCCCTTCGGTACTACCTGCTAGGTAGGCACTTTGACATGGTTACGGATCACGCTCCGTTAAAGTGGATGGCTCAAAACAAGGAAACAAATAGAAGAGTGAATAGGTGGTTCCTGGCCCTCCAGGAATTCAACTTCACAGTAAAGCATCGCCCTGGCGTTCAAATGGGGAATGTGGATGCTTTGTCTCGAGTACATGAATGCCTGATTGCTGGTGTTCCAACCCCGAGGTTAAAACAAGAGGGGGGGG
Organism: Rana muscosa; assembly: GCA_029206835.1. Taxonomy (NCBI): domain Eukaryota; kingdom Metazoa; phylum Chordata; class Amphibia; order Anura; family Ranidae; genus Rana; species Rana muscosa. The sequence goes on from JARGYO010005626.1 coordinate 114,375,333, forward strand.
TATGTGACAGCAGGAAGGTAAAGTCACCTGGTTGCATCCAGGGGGGTAGATATATTTCGCCCAGATTCAGGCTTTACGCTGACTTATACAGCTAGGTGGAGAGTTGTATAAGCCCAGCTGAGACTAGTGGGCTCATTGATGACTCATACCTCTAGGGAGAGGGCTGGGCGTCGTGCAGACAGGGAGTTGATGAGGCCAGCTGAAGCTTGTCAGCTCATTTAGGCCTCTATAAAAAACTCCCAGATTCATTAGATGTTAGCTCATGCCTGGAAGCAGACCTGTGTGGACTGTCTAGGGAGAGTGAACCCCTGTGCGGTGAGAGAAAGCCTGTGTGGCTATATTTTGCTTGGACATTTAAAACCAGGGACTAGGACAGCACTAGGCTGATCCCAGTCGTTAGTTAGGAAACCTGTAAGTTTAGTCAGAGGTCAAGTTGACCAGGATTTATTTTGTTTATGTTTTTTTTGCCTTGCTGTGTTTTTGTCACTGTAAATAGAAAATAAACCGCACCTTTTTGATTTTGAAAACCACAACCTCCGTCTGCTGGGCCTGTTTTGGGTGGGGAGCCCATCCCGGGGGTCACACATACCCGCTGCCGAGCTAGCCCCCTCACAGTAGATTCTGTCTTGGTACCACAATAGTCCATCCTTAACCTGCAATTCTGGCTCGGAGAACTGTCTCTGCCCGGTGGAAGCTTGTTTGATTTGAGTGAACAGGTTCTCCTGTAGAAGAAGGAAATTTCCGGGGGCAAGGATGGTATCAGGCGGAGAAGTCTCCTTGGACTTATGGAACATCCGAGACAGGGCGTCAGGCTTAATATTCTTGGCCCCAGGACGATAAGTAACATGAAAAGAGAACCGGGAGAAGAAGAGTGCCCACCTGGCTTGCCGTGGATTCAATCTTCTCGCGGCTTTCAGGTACTCCAGGTTCTTGTGGTCAGTGAATATCAGAATCGGATGAGCCGCGCCCTCCAGCAGGTACCGCCATTCCTCTAGTGCAGACTTGATCGCTAGTAGCTCCCGATCCCCCACGTCGTAGTTCCTCTCCGCTGCAGAAAGCTTGCGGGAGAAGAAGGCTACTGGGTGGAGCAAGGCTTTGACTCCCTGTCTTTGGGACAGTATTGCTCCTACCGCTATTTCGGAGGCGTCTACCTCAAGTACGAATGGTAGTGAGGAGTCTGGGTGTTTCAAGATAGAGGCTGAGGTAAATAGGGCCTTCAGGCGTTCAAAAGCTTCTTGGGCTTCAGGAGACCAGTGAAAACGTGTTCCTTGCTTGGTGAGTTGAGTAATGGGTGCGATAATAGCTGAAAACCCCCTGATGAACTTGCGGTAGAAGTTGGCGAATCTAACGAAACGTTGGATTCCCTTCTTGTCCACCGGTTCTGGCCAGTCCAGGATTGCGGTAATCTTTTGAGGATCCATCTTGATGCCCTCGCTGGAAATGATTAACCCCAGAAATGATATACTCTCTTGCTCGAACTCGCATTTTTCGGCCTTCGCATACAGGCCATGCTGGCGGAGCCGACCCAACACATTTTTGACATGTCTGCGATGAGAATCAAGGGAGGAAGAAAAAATTAAGATATCATCAAGATAAACAATAACAAAGAGGTCTAGGGAGTCCCGTAGAACATCGTTGATAAAATACTGGAAAGTGGCAGGGGTGTTACACAACCCGAATGGCATTACCAAGTACTCAAAATGTCCATACCGGGTACGGAAGGCGGTCTTCCATTCGTCCCCTTCTTTGATACGGATCAAGTTGTAGGCTCCGCGGAGGTCAAGTTTGGTAAAGATGGTGGCAGTTCCTAGTCTCTGAAATAGCTCTGGTACCAGGGGGAGAGGGTAGCGATTTTTTACTGTAATTTTATTCAATTCCCGGTAATCCACACAAGGTCGAAGGGTGTGGTCCTTTTTCTCTACAAAAAAGATGCCTGCGCCTGCTGGGGATGTGGAAGGGCGGATGAACCCCTTTTGCAAGTTCTCATCAACATAATTTTTTAAAGCCCCTTGTTCCACCTCCGTTAAAGGGAAGACTCTACCGAACGGAATCTTTGCTCCAGGAAGTAGGTCGATGGGGCAATCGTAGGCCCGATGGGGCGGTAGAGTCTCTGCCTTTTGTTTACTAAATACGTCAAGAAAGTCGTGGTAAACTTCTGGGATGGATTGACGGTTGCCATCTTCTGTGTCAATGCATAGTAACGAGGCCGGCCCAGGAGGTTTATATGAGCCACAGGACTGCTGGCAATAGGAAGAAGGAAAGGCAACTATTCCTGTAGTCCAGTTGATAGTGGGATTGTGGGCTTGTAACCAAGGCATACCAAGGATCAAGGGAAACAACGGAGAAGAGATGATGTCCAGACATAAGCATTCTTGGTGGGTTCCAGAGGTGGTAAAGATGGTAGCGGGTATAGGAGTGGTCTCCTGGGTCACAGGTCCGGACTTAATGACGGAACCATCAGCCAGATGGACACGAAGTCCGTGGGTCTTGGTACGAAGGGGAATTTGGTGTTTAATGGCAAAGGTTGAGTCCATAAAGCAGCTGCATGCTCCGTTATCAATAATGGCGGGTACTTGCAAAGTCCTTCCTGGGAGCTGTAATGAAACAGAGAGGGCAAGGTGAGATGTGGTTTTGGCTTGTAGGTTAGTCATGTTAGAAAAAACTGAAAGAAACTTATGAAGCTTCAGGGGACAGGTTCTAACGAAATGTCCGGGGTCCCCGCAGTACAGGCACAGATTATTTATTCGGCGGCGCTGGCGTTCCTCAGGAGCGAGGGATGGACGAAGGAGCCCGAGCTGCATTGGTTCAGGCGTGTCAGATGTGGGAGTTGGAGGTGTAGCAGGAGCCGAGTACAGGTGACTAGGAGCCCGAGGAAGCATCCAGGTTGGGCGGGAGAAGCCAGTGGTCCTCTCAGCCCTCCGTTCCCTCAGACGTCGGTCAATCTGGATGGTTAGATCAATCAACAGGTTGAGTGTCTGTGGTACACCGACTCTAGCTAGCTCGTCCTTCAAGGAATCGGAAAGTCCTAAGCGAAACTGATGGCGGAGGGCGGCATCATTCCAATTGGTATCCGCACTCCACCGCCTGAATTCTACCACATAGTCCTCCGCTGGTCTGCGTCCTTGTTGAAGGGAACGCAAGGCGGCTTCTGCGGTTACTGAGAGTTGGGGATCTTCGTATAGCTGGGCCATGGCATCGAAAAAAGCAGCGAGGTTGTTTAGTGATACATCCTTCTGTTCAAAGAGACGGTGGGCCCAGCTCTGAGGGTCTCCAGCGAGCAAAGAGACCACAAAGCCCACCTTGGTGGCCTCTAGAGAAAAGGTACGGGGCTGTAGGGCAAAATACAGTTCACACGAATTCCGGAAGGCCCTAAACTTGCTCCGATCCCCGGAAAATCTTTCGGGTGTAGGAACCTTAGGTTCAGGAGGAAGCATGACCACTGTGGGTGAGGAACTTGTTCCGGCTGTGGAAGCAGAGGCGTGGGGCCCCTCTTGGATGGCAGAAGGATTGGAGAGGGCCCGCACTTGTTCTTCCAAGCGGGTGTATCCTTGTTGAAGACTCTTGACTGCTTCAGACAAACCTGCCAGGTGCCGACAGAGTTCCTCCATAGGTGAGGCTCCCTGCCCGGGCTCAGACATGGCTGTCTGCTACTGTCACGTACCTGACGGTGACGAGCCCGGATCTGCAGAGGGAGGCCTCTCTTATGGCTTCCACTGGCGGCCCCTGGTACTGAAGACAGGAGGCACGGAGGTAGAAGGGGTACGAGTGCCTGGCAGGATGGATCAAGGTAGAGTAGAGTCTGAAGACTGGGACGGATCCAGGCACCCAGGAAGTATGGCAGGCTGAACCGGAACCAGGAACACAGCAACTGGACTGGAACTGATGAGACTGACTGGACTGGAACCAGGATACAGCAACTGGACTGGAACTGAAGAGGCAGACTGGTCTGGAACCAGGAACAAGCAACTGGACTGGAACTGATGAGGCTGACTGGACTGGAACCAGGACACAGCAACTGGAGAGATTGGTCGGACAAGCCGGGTCGGTAGAATTGGCTGGCGGCAAGGTACTGGAGGATCAGGCAGAAGATTGGTCAAACAAAGCCGGGGGTCAGAGGCAGGCAGGAAACTGGAAGGGTCAAGGTAAGCCGGGTCGGATGCAGGTAAATTCACGAATCAGGTCTCTTTGGGTACTACACGCTGTAGAGCAGACAGCAGGGACTGTCTGTCACAGGCATGTTTAAATAGCTCTTCTGGCGCGCTTTGTGGAGCGTGCGCGCGCCCCCGCTAAGCGCGTGCGCGCGCGCCCCCGCTAAGCGCGTGCCCGCGCGCGTGGACGTGCCCGAGATTCGGAATCAGGAAGTCCAGGAATCCTGTAGCTGACAGGATTTCTATGACACTCCACACCCACTGCTGGAAGAGGAAGAAAGATTTCCAACACAAGCTGCACTTTTCAAAAGAGTGTAGAAAGCAGAAGACAGCAGATCTATACATGTAAAACTTACGTAGGGAGATTTGTTTCATCTCTGTGTATCATCTGAGGCCAGTCACTTCACTGTGCATAGGAGACGGTTTCCAACCACTTGACCTGCCCCCCAACAGCAGCCAGATGGGATTGTATACATGTGGCGGCAAAAGGTATACCCCCTGTCACCTTCAGCAGGCAGTACCTTCACCGAACGCAGCTCATTCAAGGGAAGGGGGCTGAACCACAATCTTCCTACAACCACGTGCAATACAAGGGGTGTTGTGGGCTACTCAGGGTTTAAACAAGCTACATATTGCTTCCCAGCCGCCTGTCAACTGCCCACCAAGGAACACTTTTCAGAGGGGCGAGTGTAAACAAAGCCCTTACATCACAGCCAACATAATTCATATAAAATAACTTTTCCAACAGTGTGAGCCTACTAGTGATTTACTGCAAAGCAAGCCGTCTTTTCTGTCTGGAAAGCATGAAGATGATCTTCTACGCCGCTATTCGTAAAATAGACAGCAAAAAGAATTCATGCAATTGTTTACATCAAAGTCTTCCTTGGAAGCGGTTACAGGGAATACTGCATCCCACAAACAAATGACATACCAGTAAATATTATTTAGCTAATGGTAAAAGAAAAAAACAAGAGCCGACTAAACAAAGACTGTGCTATCCCTTTATAAGGAGAAATGTTTAAATCCAGATGTAAACCAGGCTGTCAAACAAAGCCGTAGAGTACTTTGTCATCATTGCTGTAACAAGCGGAGTAATAATGGGAGGTGTGACCGATGGAGAAGAGAGGAGAATCTTATTTTTATTATGACACATTTCTCAAGCGAGGAAAGAGCCAGGAAGGAGGAGGCAAGTTTTGACGTTGGGAAGCCACACTTCATTTATCTGTGAGTGAACACATGCTAATAATATCTTATTAAAAGCCAACGTCGATATTACTTACACAGGAAAACCCCCACTTGCTAGTGCGGCCTCTGTTTAGTAACATGGGCAGCGCACACCTTCCAGTGGTTCCCAGGCTTTCCTAGACCCAGAAGCTATAGTTTTCGTTTTTATCTGCAGCACCTCTTACTGGTGTAGCGCCCTCACCTCTCCCCCTGCCTGCCATTTTATTTAGTGTCGGCTCCTCGCAGGGAGGGGAGAGGCACACCACACCACAAGCCCGTACCCTCCTGAGTAAGGAGGTTGAGCGGTGTTACTTTTCGGGCCTGCCTGCGGCTGGAGTTGAATCCTCCCGAGGACGATTCTCACCTCCACCTTATGTAGGTGCAAGTCCTTATGTTTCCCCCAGTAATGTAACTGTCCACACCAACTGAAAGTCCAACTTCTATATTTATTTCACACGGATAATAAATATGCCTCTTTAACAGCAGACAGGTTGGAGCAAGACACAGGAAAGCTTAGGTGGGAGGAGGTCCAGGCACAAACTTGAATCAGACTCTTTGATTGTTTAGGTTTCACAAACAGCTTTGGCGCACAATCTCTGCCATAGACCGTGAGGTTGGTCTCTGCCACAGACCTGGTGAATAGGGCCTTGCCCTATGAAGTCACTGCCACTGACTTGGAGCGAGTAGGGTCACTGTCACTGACCTTGAACGTGAACTTCCTTCTCAAATAGTATTTGGCCCATGTAAAGGAGAAGACTACCCTCCGGAAAGTTACCAGAGGTCCCCACCGTCACCACGACTCTGCGCTGGGTCTTCGGTACAGGCAACCCCCCTGGCCTCCTTGTCCTAGATCCGGGTCCCCTCGCAAGGCGGCAACCCTGGGAGTCCTCGATCCCCGGCGGAACCCAACTGAAGGTGCTGGGCTCTGGGCCTCCAAAATAGTACCTCACCCCAGACTGAAGGTGTCTGGGATGGAACAGGAACTCCGGGCCTAGGGCACCTGGAGACGACCCACACACACACCCAGGCTGAAGGTGCCTGGGTGCGGACCAACCTATGGAAGATCGCCGCCCCTTTTTATACCCTCTCCCAACAGGCACAGCAGGTTACCCGCCCTGCCGTACTGCTGCCGAGAGAGGACAAGAAAAGGCACAACCTGGTATTGTGGTTTGCCCAAACCCCCTTTAAAGCTAAATACAGTGCCTTGAAAAACTATTCATACCCCTTGAAATTTTCCACAATTTGTCATGGTACGACCAAAAACATAAATGTATTTTATTGGGATTTTATGTAATAGACCAACACAAAGTGGCACATAATGGTGAAGTTAAAGGAAAAGGATAAATGGTTTTCAATTTTTTTTACAAATAAATATGTGAATAGTGTGGCATTCATTTGTATTCAGCCCCCCTGAGTCAATACTTTGTAGAACCACCTTTCACTACAATTACAGCTGCAAGTCTTTTTGGAGATGTCTCTACCAGCTTTGCACATCTAGAGAGGGACATTTTTGCCCATTCTTCTTTGCAAAATAGCTCAAGTTCTTGCCACAGATTCTCAATTGGATTTAGGTCTGGACTTTGACTGGAACCATCTAACACATGAATATGCTTTGATCTAAACCATTCCATGGTAGCTCTGGCTGTATGTTTAGGGTTGTTGTCCTGCTGGAAGGTGAACTTCCTCCCCAGTCTCAAGTCTTTTGCAGACTCTAAAGCCCTGTACACACGATCGGATTTCCTATGGATTCTAATCCGATGGATTTTTCCATCGGAAATCCGATGAAGCTGACTTCCATCAGTCTTGCCTACACACCATCAGTCAAAAATCAGACCGTCCCAAACGCCGTGACGTAAAACACTCCGACAAGCCGAGAAAAATTAAGTTCAATGCTTCTGAGCATGCGTAGACTTGATTCGCATGTGTGGGTTTTTTGTCCGATAAAATTCCACACAGACGATCGGAATTTGCTATCGTTTTTTTCCCATCGGATAAATTTAAAACATGTTCTATTTCTTCTCACCGATGGAAAAAAGACCGATGGGGCCCATACACGATCGGTTTGTCCGATGAGAAAAGTCCATTGGACTGTTTTCATCGGTAAAACCGATCGTGTGTACACGGCATAATAGGTTTTCTTCTAAGATTGCCCTGTATTTGGCTCCATCCAACTTCCCATCAACTCTGACCAGCTTCCCTGTCCCTGCTCAAGAAAAGAATCCCCACAACATGATGCTGCCACCACCACCATGTTTCACAGTGGAGATGGGGTGTTCAGGGTGATGTGCAATGTTAGTTTTCCGCCACACATAGCGTTTTGCTTTTAGGCCAAAAAGTTCAATTTTGGTCTCTTCTGACCAGAGCACCTTCTTCCACATGTTTGCTGTGACCCCCACATGGTTGCTCGCAAACTGCAAACAGGACTACTTATGCCTTTCCATTAAAAATTACTTTCTTCTTGCCACTCTTCCATAAAGGCCAGATTTGTGGAGTGTTTGACTAAAAGTTGTCCTGTGGACAGATTCTCCCACCTGAGCTGTGGATCTCTGCAGCTCCTCCAGAGTTACTATGGGCCTCTTGGCCGCTTCTTCTGATTAATGCTCTCCGTGTCCGGCCATGTCTTGGTAGGTTTGAAGTTGTGCCATACTCTTTACATTTTTGGATGATGGGTTCAACAGTGCTCCGTGAGATGTTCAAAGCTTGAGATATTGATGTATTATTTTTAGAAAATAACCCTGTTTTAAACTTCTCAACAACTTTATCCCTGACCTGTCTGATGTACTCTTTGGCCTTCATCATGCTGTTTGTGCACTAAGGTTCTCTAACAAACCTCTGATTAAATTACACACAGGTGGACTCTATTTACAAATTAGGTGACTTCTGAAGGCAATTGGTTCCACTAGATTTTAGTTGGGGGTATCAGAGTAAAGGGGGCTGAATACAAATACATGCAACACTTTCCACATATTTATTTGTAAAAAAAATTGAATACCATTTATCATTTTCCTTCCACTTCGCAATAGTGTGCCACTTTGTGTTGGTCTATCACATAAAATCCCAATAAAATACATTTACGTTTTTGGTTTGTAACATTACAAAATGTGAAAAATGTCAAGGGGTATGAATACTTTAAGGCACTGTACATCTTTAGGATTCCATGCCATACCTTACTACCATACCCCCATATAAACATGAATACCCAGACTTCTTCTAGCAAACTTATATGTACAGCCCATACTGTACATGTCACTCAGACAGGACATATAGGGAGAAATTGATAAGAAAGGGATATGGAGAACCGGCACTGACAGATGTACACCATTTAATGGATACTCTATGACACTTACAAAGTCCCTATGAGCCCTTATTGCTCTTTCTGCATTGTTAGAGCTTTATTCTTACCTTGCTAAACCCCCGATGTTTATGTAACCGCTGATTTTTGCATTGTTACTTAACGCTCTTCGTCTTAAGTCAAAACTGTAAAAAATACACTTTAATGTGGAAGTAAACCCTCTTATCATTTTCAGGCAAGGAAGCCGCCATCTTGGCCTCTGTTTAATCTTCAACTGCCATGATGCTGCACATGTGATCAGTTATGACACCAGCCATTGGATAGTTTGACAGTTTGGTTGAGAGCACAACCAATGTGACAGTTGCCATTCCCGGCATGCCGGGAATGCAACTGCTTTTTAAAACTGTTAAATCGATGGGTTTACTTCCGCTTTAATAAATAATGAACTAAAAAAAAAAAAATCAATAACAAAAAGCTGCTGATGGTAAAAAATGCCCATCTGCAGAAGCTTTCGGTTGCACATCGCTCTGCCAAAATTGGCCAAAGATTCAGCGCACTCTGTGTGAACAACCCCCCCATGCGCTCACATTCTTATTGGCCAGAGAGGCAGCCCATCATAGCGATAGGCTGATAAGAATGCAGGAGTGTGGGAGGGAGAAGCATGCTTTAGTTGAAGCTTTTACTGATTAGATTGGTCCAGCATTATAGGATTATAGGCAGGGTTAGGGTAAGGATTACAGGAGGGTTAGTTTAGTTTTACTAATTGGGTTAGAGTGACAGGGACCGTAGGAGTTAAAAAATCTACAGTTAAAGCAATATTTAGTGTTTTGGTTACAGGGAGGCTTATAGTCACGTTTACAGGGAGACCTAAAGTGGATGTAAACCCACTCTCATCCTTTCTAAACTACTGCCATAGTGCTGATCTATAAGGATATAGATGCCTCCTGCATGTATCCTTATCTGTCAAATGTCTCCCCTCTGTCTGTTATAAGAACTGAAAAACAGCAGATTCTGTGGGTGGATCTGTTGTCTGGAGCTCGGTGGGTGGAGTCGTGATGTCAGTAGACTCCCCGCCCACCTCTACACTCCCCTTGTCAACATGCATTTTCTCCTGTGTATTCCTTCTGCTATGATCACTAACATCCAGTCAAAATCCAGAAAAGTAACCACATGACTTCAGAAAAGGAGTGGGGGTGGGAATTAAAAAAGAATGCCTGTCTAAAGCTAGTGCACAAGATATGTAAATAACCTGTCACTCACAGCAAGGGGGTGGAACGGACAAAAGTACTCCTGTTTGTCCGTTTATCTCACTGAAAAAAAAAAAAAAAGGAGGAGGATTGCTCAGAGCTGGATTAACTCTTTGTGGCAAAACCTGGCACAAATGATAGGAAATCGTATACACTACATTGTGACAGCAAAAAAATTTCATAAAATAATTTTGGGTTTACATCTACTTTAAGCCACGTACACACGACCGGTTTTCCAAGAAAACCGTTCGTGTGTATGGTTTCTAGTCAAAGAAAACTGCCGGGAATTTCGATGAGAAAAATAGAGAACCTGCTCTCTATTTTCTCGTCGGGATTCTCGGTTTTCTCGTCGGGATTCTCGTCGGCCTGTTTCCCCGACGAGAAAACTGGTCGTGTGTATGCTTTTCCGAGTCTTAAAAAAATCCTGCATGCTCAGAATCAAGTATAAAAGACGGGAGCGCTCCTTCTGGTAAAACTAGGGTTCGTAATGGAGATAGCACATTCGTCACGCTAAAACGAACTGAAAGCACGAAGACTGAAAAGCGTGAACCGTCTCTCCCTAAACGTTTATTAACACGCGGTAACACAAGATCAACAAAAGCAGCCCAAGGGGTGGCGCCATTGGAATCAAACTTCCCCTTTGTACTGCCGTCATACATGTTGTACGTGACTGCGCTTTACAACAACGAGATTTGGAATTGACAGTGTGTATGCAAGAAAAGCTTGACAAGAATCTCGTCGAGAAAAACAACAGTTTTTTTTACGACGAGATTCTCGGTCGTGTGTACAGGGCTTAAGTGTTAGGGTTACGGGGTTGCTTAGTGTAAGGGTTGGTCAGTAGAACAATGCTGTTCAGATGGTGGAGAAGAGACATGGATGAGTCACTTGCTCATTCAGCTTTGTAAAGTTAAAACTTGAGCTATTGAGCTCAGTAAACAGTTTTCTTTTCAAGCAAGCACTAAAAATAAATATGAAAATTTGCTAAATCCTTCACCTTCTGCCTGCATGTAAAAACATAAAATATTCATATGGACCATTTCAATTTAAATGACTAAATATTTTGATGTGCTTTTCAGTCCTGACCAACGAAATGTGAGAAGTCAGTGTATACAATGCCACTATATGTTTATTTTAGGGAACTTAGGCAAGCCATAGATAGATTGTTTTTTTTTGCTTGCTCCCCCTCCATGAATTGTTTGATTCCCATATAAACACAGTAAGAGTTGATGGGGAATCCCTCCTGCAGCACTAGTGTTCTGCCAGCAGGGAGCCGTGCAGTGTGACAGAGGTATGTGAATTACAAAATTGACTGAACAGAATTACAAATGCTTAGACAAGTTGAACAGATCACATGTTTACATTTCTGCTATTCACTCGGGTAGCCTGTCTGGTGTTCTACTTTAAGGCCATGTTATAACCTAATATTATCTTTCAGTATATAAATACAGAGCGATAGCCTGGCATCCCACTGGTGTTCAGCTGACAGCGGGATTGCTGGCATTCCTACCCAGACTATCACTATTTGCTTTGCTGAGAAAGCTGAAAATAAAAGCAGATTTTGGCAGGCAGCTCCGTTACGTTACACTGGTGTCCAAAATGTGTGCTTTGTGAGTAAATTAGCAACTGAAGTCAATCAAATCTCTAAATTAGAGATGAATTCCAGGCAGAAATAAAATGCAATTTAGTACAGCTACAAATTATTAAAAAACAATTTACTTTATTTTAATACAGTTTGTATAAGTGCTTAGATTGTTTGCGAAAATAGAATGGAGTCATATATGTAAATATATAGTAAAGACCCACCAATCATTTGAAATAGTGATTGTCATGGAGTGCCAACCCTGGTATTATATAGACAAAAAACGGCGGCAAAATTTGCGATAATGGGTATAAGGTGGGGCTGCCTCCATCTAAAGTGCAAGCCCCCGAAAAAGCCACAAGATGTCCGCTGCACATGGAGAGATCCACGTGCATAGGGATGACCTCCTGGCAAACCGGAAGTAATGCCATCTCGTTTGTTTGTGTGTGTGTGTGTGTGTGTGTATATAAATAAATAAAAAGTTACGCTCTAATTAATAAAACAAGTGAACCTGAAATGTGAACAGATCAAAGTGATGAATGATTATATCTCCACACATATGAATGTGATAAATAAACCTGGGAATAAATAAAACATCAAAAAATCTGAAATAAATATGGTCCCAAAAATATGAACACGTGAATAATAGTCCTGTGGAAAAAAATCTTGTAAAAAAAGTTAAATAGAGATAGATAGATAGAGAGATAGATAGAGATAGATAGATACATATCTATCTATCTATCTATCTATCTATCTATCTATCTATCTATCTATCTCTCTATCTATCTATCTATATATGTAGCGGCCTCACCCCATCTCCTTTGTCTAGGGTTATGTCACACGACAGGGTGAGATGCGCTACGGCCCATGTCCTCCCCATAGCTGTGGGTGAGGTGAAGGCCAGTATCAGTATCTTCCTCGGGCCAATGTGTTTTAGTTATGAAACTCAGTCCTGCTATGCTGAAACCTCCCTTTGCTCCCATTAACCAGAGTACACACACCGATCACAGTCCAACTCTTGTTTTATTGCAAGCTCCACAATAAACAGTGCTTCAGTAGCCAACTGGTTGGAACGTTATAACAGCCTGATACGGTGGGATGAGCAGGTCGAGGCACTATCCTGATTTCAATCTAAACCACTGTGGTCTCACCAGCGGTTATCGTAGAACATAGAACTTTGGAGTCTCTACCAGCAACTCAAGAGAACGTATTTAGGAGTACATTCGCTGCGCTGTGGCCCCTATCAGGGGAAGATGTCCCTCTAAGGAAGTTACCGGAGGCCCATCCGTCACAGGGTTGATGCTGCTCCGGACTCTCCGGACGGGTGACCTCCCGGCCTCCTTACCTCAGATGCGGGTCCCGTCCACCTCAGGAACCCTTGGATCACTTCGCCCTTGCGGGACCCAGTCGAAGTCACTGGGCCCCAGGCCTACGATTTAGTACCTCACCCCAGGCTGAAGGTGCCTGGGATGGACTCCAACTCCATTCCGGTCAGGCCTAGGGCGCCTGGGCCGGAACTCCGAACCGGCCGCACCCAGGCCTAAGGTGCCTGGGTGCGTGAAGAGAAGATCCTCGAAGACCTCGTGGTGAGGGCGTCTCCCCCTTTTTATCTCCTCCCATCGACTCGCCGTACCATCTCCAGAAAGGGACAAAAAGGGTAGCACTGTGGCAGTGATTCTACCTTAAGCCTGCGGGTACCCCGCCACCCACAGGCCAAGGAGAATAATACACCACCCAATCCTCCACGAATACAAAGGGGTCCAAAACCTCTCATAATTTACACACCTGGGTCACACTACTACCCAGGTGTACCCCAACCAAATTCAAAGACCCCGCTACATATATATATATATATATATATATATATATATCCAAAACACAAAGTCTTCTGTGAAAAGAAATCCGGGTAAATCCAAAATGTAAATCTTTGCTGACAGAAACTCAAGAAGAACTCAAGAAAAGGGTGTCAGTAAGCGAAAACATCAAACTTCATATGACTCTCAGAACACCGTGAATCCACCACTGGAAGAAATGTGCGCTTACCAGCTGCACAGACCAGATTAGCCTGTGGCTTACACCCAGCCAGGGTCCTTTTCCTCACGATGGTTCCAAAGGATGGTCCTGGTCAATTCACCAGCAAGGCCGTCTATGTGGGGTCACAGCTGAGCAATCCTACTCCTTCTCAAACTGTGTTTGTATCTTTACGCCTATTGGCGAATTTGGCTTTTAGCTTTTATATTAAACCAAACCAACCAGGTTTTACCTATGGAGAATCTGTATGTCGTTTTTTCTGAGACATATCGCTACCCCTGAGTCATCAATGGGTTGGTGGAGAAGGATTGCTCAGCTGTGACCCCACATAGACGGCCTTGCTGGTGAATTGACCAGGACCATCCTTTGGAACCATCGTGAGGAAAAGGACCCTGGCTGGGTGTAAGCCACAGGCTAATCTGGTCTGTGCAGCTGGCAAGCGCACATTTCTTCCGGTGGTGGATTCACGGTGTTCTGAGAGTCATATGAAGTTTGATGTTTTCACTTACTGACACCCTTTTCTTGAGTTCTTCTTGAGTTTCTGTCGGCAAAGATTTACACACACATATATATATATATATATATATATATATATATATATATATATATATATATATATATATATATATATATATATATATATATATATAATATATACACACATATATACAGTATACACATATATATATATATAATATATACACACATATATACAGTATACACATATATATATATATATATAAAATTTACTTTTTTTACAGGATTTTTTCACAGGACTATTATTTACTTGTTCATATTTTTGGGACCATATTTATTTCAGATTTTTTGGTGTTTTATTTATTCACATTTTTATTTATCACATTCATATGTGTGGGGATATAATCATTCATCACTTTGATCTATTCACATTTCAGGTTCACTTGTCATATTAATTAGAGCGCAACTATTATTTATTTCTATTGTATTTGTGTGTATCCCACTCCGTGTTGCAGCTTGTTTTGTAGGCTTTTCTAGCGCAGTTTTTCTTTTTTTATTAATATATATATATATATATATATATATATATATATATATATATATATATATATATATATATATATATGTTTGTAAATAGATTCTGACTAAAGTATGAAGCAATTCAGCCTTGAAGAAGCGGATGTACCAAAATTACTGCGAAACATGTCGGCTTTGCCTGCTTGTATATAGTGTACCTACTGTACATACTTTACTGTTTTTATAGGGAGTATATTAGGTCCCTTGTTTATACATGTGTATGTCTTTGTAAACAGTTTTTCAATAATAAATATGTTAAATTTTGTGTTATATATTGTCTGGAGATGACCGTTCAACTCCCTATTATCCATTACCTACTTTCCTTATGCTTAACTTTCCTTTATGATCGTTTCCTCATATTTTCCATGTGCTATTTTTAAAAGGAAGGAGTACAGCGTATGGAGAATGCAAAAAATAGCACATTTTTAAAACAGCGCTGCCATATACACTATATTGCCAAAAGTAGAGGTGTGAGGTCGAGTTTCTCCACCCCAAGCTCGCTCATCCATGTCTTTATGGACCTTGCTTTGTGCGCGCAGTCATGTTGGAACAGGAAGGGACCATCCCCTAACTGTTCCCTCAAAGTTGGGAACATGAAATTGTCCAAAATGTCTTGGTATGCTGACGCCTTAAGAATTCCCTTCACTGGAACCAAGGGGCCAAGCCCAACCTCTGAAAAACAACCCCACACCATAGTCCCCCCTCCACCAAATGGTTTGGAAGGGTAGCCCAATGATTTTGGCAATATAGCGTGGATGAGCGAATTTGGGGTGAAGGAACTTGACTGGCCTCAATCCGATAGAACACCTTTGGAATGAATTACAGTGGAGACTGGGAGCCAGGCCTTCCCGTCCAGTGCCTGACCTCACAAATGCACTTTTGGAAGAATGGTCAAACATTCCCATAAACACACTCCTAAACCTTGTGGACAGCCTTCCCAGAAGAGTTGATGCTGTTATATCTGCAAAGGGTGGGCCAACTCAATATTGAACCCTACGGTCTAAGACTGGGATGCCATTAAAGTGCATATAAAGGCAGGTGTCCCAATACTTTTGGCAATATAGTGTACATGAGTAGAATTTTGCACAGTCAGGAGATCCAAGGTAGCCAAAAGCCTCCTTCATACTTTATTGAAGAAAACATGTTCTTTATCTCTTCGATGTAATCCACTGCTCACCAATGACCATTTCCCACCAAAGTCTATGAATGAATGCATGTGGCATCACCCATTTGAACTTATTTGAATTACAAATTTCAGGTCAAGGCACCCAAATGCAGAATGCATTTTTTCCAGTACAGGGGGTCCCCTACTTACAAACATCCGACTTACAAACGACTCATACTTACAAACGGAGGGAGATAACAGGAAGTGAGAGGAAATCTACCCCTAGGAAGGGAAATTCACTTCTGTAAGCATTTTTATGGGAAAAAAATACCTCTACTGGAGCTTTATCACAAGTCCATGTTTCCCTAACAACCAAAAATTTTCAAAATCCATTTGTCATTGCTCCCAATGTGAGGTGAAATCTTCTGAACAGGGGCACAGACAGCAAAACAAATGTTAAAGGGGTTATAACCCTTCCCTAAGCTATCCAAAAAGTATAAAAACTATTTTTTTGGCTGAAGCTACCCCTAAAAATGTACCTGTTTTGACTTACAAACAAATTCAACTTAAGAACAAACCTACAGTCCCTATCTTGTTTGTAACCCGGGGACCCTGGGGAACCCGCATGCGGCCAGAGGTGGGGGGTGCCGGAGAGCCTCGGAAATGGCCGGAAAGTCCAGAGGACACCTTGGCAAACCTCGGAAAGGCTCAGAAACTGAGTATTTCCGTGTCTTTCCGAGCATTTCCGAACGGCTGCGATCAGCGCCGTTCGGCTCCGCCCCCCCCCTCAGGCCAAACGCGGTACTGTGCACTGCTTTGGCCTGAATCCTGCTCTTTTTGCAAGACAACACTCGCAAACCGAGTAAGGATTTTTTCAAATACAGTGCTCGTATTGCAAAGCGCTCGTTAACTGCATTACTCACAATCCGAGGTTCCACTGTATATGTTTTTATGTTAAGCCAAACACCTAGCGTATACAGAGAATGTGCAGTAAGTGGTACACTGGAGTTATATAGGAGGTTGGAGAAGCAGTAAGACCATATATTGGCATCAGCCTCATCTATACACAGAAGTGTATTTTTTTAGGCTCATGTATGATGCCTGCATAGAAAGGATCTTCTGATTTGTGCTCTGTTAAATATTCGGTTGTATAAATATGCAAGTAGATGAGTCACTCGGTGCAAATCTTCAAAAGAAAACGTCAGAAAGATGGCTTGTATTGCTCCACATATAAAAATGTAATGAGCCGCCATGCAGAACAGCTGGACTAATGAGCTGGACTTCTTCTAGAGACCAAACCATGACCTCCTTTGGTCTGCAATGTGTAGGGTGGCTTTTCCAGCACCTTTTCTTTAAAACAAAATATGATTAAATGCTGGAAAGGTTACCTATTGTTTAAAAAAAATGTATTTAAAAAAAAAAAAAGGAAGAGTCTGAACCTGTCAATGTTTTTTTTTTTTTCTCTATTCTTTTGGAGAGATTTTCCCTCAATTCCTGTCCCCGAAGACAGATTACGAAGTGAGAAGAAATTGCCAGCAAAACTGTTCCTGCCACGAAGAAAGTTGGGAATCCGGTTTTAGGTGGGACTAGCTGTAGATACTGACAGAAGGGTAACTAGAACCTTCAGGGCCCCGATGCAAGAACCATGAAGGGACCCCCCTGACTGCCAGACACCTTTCTATCTCTCCCAGGGCCCTTTATAAGCCCCACTTCACACTGCTACAACTTATCATGTGACTTGAGACACAAAGTTGCATGACTAGTCAAAACACATTCATTTTTATGGGTGCTGTCTTAGGCTGGGCTCACACTCACACTAATGCGAATTGGATGCAGGTTTCCCTGCATCCAATTCGCATGACCGGCTCACATATTTCTGGGGGGGGGGGGGGGGGGCTGCGGAGCGGCTTGCACAGCAGTCCTGTGTGTCTTTGGCTCCGTTTCAGGGCGGAATTCAGGCAAAAATTGGGCTTCAGAAATACTTAAGGTGGATGTAAACCCACTCTCATCCTTTCTAAACTACTGCCATAGTGCTGATCTATAAGGACATAGATGCCTCCTGCATGTATCCTTATCTGTCAAATGTCTCCCCTCTGTCTGTTATAAGAACTGAAAAACTGCAGATTCTGTGGGTGGATCTGTTATCTGGAGCTCGGTGGGTGGAGTCGTGATGTCAGTAG
Organism: Rana muscosa; assembly: GCA_029206835.1. Lineage (NCBI taxonomy): Eukaryota > Metazoa > Chordata > Amphibia > Anura > Ranidae > Rana > Rana muscosa. The sequence goes on from JARGYO010005626.1 coordinate 114,393,192, forward strand.
ACTCCCCGCCCACCTCTACACTCCCCTTGTCAACATGCATTTTCTCCTGTGTATTCCTTACACTGAACTTCTGCTATGATCACTAACATCCAGTCAAAATCCAGAAAAGTAACCACATGACTTCAGAAAAGGAGTGGGGGTGGGAATTAAAAAATAATGCCTGTCTAAAGCTAGTGCACAAGATATGTAAATAACCTGTCACTCAAAGCAAGGGGGCGGAACGGACAAAGGTTTTTCTCTGTTTGTCCGTTTTTATCTCACTGAACAATAAAAGAGGATTGCTCAGAGCTGGATTAACTCTTTGTGGCAAGACCTGGCACAAATTATAGAAAATCTTATACTCTACATTGTGACAGCAAAAAAATAAATACATTTCGGGTTTACATCCACTTTAAAAAAGGAGAGATCCGAAAAGCACAACTACCATACAGTTAGACGCAGAACATAACCTCATTCCCATTTCTTAAACCCAAGGCAATATATCACACCATACTTCCAAGCTTTCTATGACAAGAGAGAAACATTTTACTACAAAAGTACATAGGCTGTACACACCCCTTCTGTTCCCCCAGTCACAAAGACCGTGAAGAATGCATTCGCTAGAAATGATTGGTTAAACCTGCAAGTGCTTTTTTTTAAATCACTACTTTGCGTTGATACTGGCTTTGTAAAATAGCAAATGCAAAAATGTAGAGGTTAGACAAAAGGTTTAGTGTAGCATTACATTTATAGTCATTAAGATCTCATGCAGATTAGGTATTTAGCCCTTGTGTATGAGATCCAGGCGTATTCATCTAGGCAGAATGCACAGATGGTCCAGGCCTACTGCTGGCTACCTGTAAGTCTATCAGAGACTGAAAGCTGTTACTGTACAGTGTACCGAGTAGTCCCAACATTTAGGGCAATATGCGCCCAGGGACAAATGCCTGTAATGCAAGTCTGGTTTCTGGGCATTCATCCCTGGGGCATTACTGCCCTAAATGGTAATACCACTCAATGCGCTGTCCAGCCCTATCCAGTGGCAGTAGCTTTCAGCCTTTCATAGAGTGCCTTCTGCCTGCACAAAAATGTCAGGATCTCATGCACAGGGACTAAACTCCCAGTATGTATGAGGCTTTATTAGCACTTTTATTGTGGATATCTATACATCAAAGCACCAAGAGAGGGAAGAGGGACCGAGACCTTTGGTTCTGAAGGAGGGATTATGCCTCCAAATTAGCAACGGTTGGGACAGAGATAAAAACATATGCAAATTACCACCAGCTTCTGTGGTTGAGAGCTAGGACCCACTGACTGCCATATCCTAACTGGCCAGTGAGGTTACCTATTATGAACATTCAAATCTGTAACCATCTCAGTGCAGCGCCATGGCCGAAAGACGGCGTCCATAGACATCCTCCCAGAACACCCCCCCCCCCGTGTACCCCCTGGGGCCTGCATCGGGTGTGCTCTGTGATCACTGTGTCCTTTGGACAAATCACTGATCACACCTATCAGTGTAGCCACACCAGCGCCCCATCGGTGCAGCAACATCGGTGCAGCCACACCAGCGCCCCATCGGTGCAGCCTCACCAGCGCCCCATCGGTGCAGCCTCACCAGCGCCCCATCAGAGCACATCAATGAAGAAGAAAAATTGTTCACTTGTAAGATTTTATAACAGAGACAAAGAAAAAATAAATTTTTAAAAAATTTCGGTCTTTTTAGGTTTGTTTAGCACAAAATAAAAAACACACTTGGTGATGATTAAAAACCACCAAAAGAAAGCTCAAAAAAATTATAAAAACTTCATATGGGTACAGTGTTGCATGACCACACGATTGTCGTTCAAAGTGAAACGGCTCTGAAAGCTGAAAATTGGCCTGGGCAGGAAGAGGGTGAAAGTGGCCAGTATTGAAGTGGTTAAAAATGTTTATGTATTTGAGGAAAAAATAGCATTGCAAAAGTGATCTGTAGGCATTTCTAGGTTAAGAAATAAATAAATAATCTAGGGACATCTCCCTAGAGACTATGGGGTGAACTGGTGGCTATGATTAAAATATATCTATATCCAAAGATAAATAGAAAGCTTACTAGACCTCAGTGGTGGCTGCTTTATCTGACATGATCAACCTGTATTTTTTTGCACTTAAACAGATGTAATAAAACATATGGTATATTTAACAGATTAAAAAGGAGCAAATAAAAAAGTATATGGTTGGAGATTACATTACACTTCAAATCTGTAGAAGCCGCCCTATGGACAAATTCTTCAGCCAGTATCTGCAGCTGTTGTATAGATAGAAAAGCAAACAAAGGTATAACTATGGGCGACAATCTTCACTATAAGGATATCACATGCTCTGTATGACAAGTTCCATCATGTAAAATGGAATGACAGACTCTGATCTCAGCTTGTCAGGTCATATTAGTTGAGATAATTATGTAACCCAAATCATTTCCATCACAGGTCACCATTCTTTTCATTCTGGTCTAGAAAAAGCAATCTTCCCAGTGCTTCGAAGAACGCAGCCACAGGTGCCACCGACAATAAAACGATACAGCCATGGCCTCACAGAACATGATGTTCTCCATGATTAAGCACTGCGGAGGGTGCAACATGTTGGGGGCATGGCATGGCATGGCTTTGGGTGGGAGTGAGTGGCGTTGTCATTGCGATACACCTTGGCTGGAGGTGAACATCATTGGTGTGCGGCCCATTATTTGGATGGTGGCCTACAGTAGAGTGAAAGCAGACTCCAGTGCTTGGCACCTGGCTGATTGCAGGGAATCGAGGAGGATACAGCCTGGCCTGTGAGCCGGGAAAGAGTTGGGTTTGTCTGTATGTCCCGTTACAGATTCCCCTCTGTTTATAACGAGACAGAAAGTGAGGGGACAATGATTTTGGTGAAGGTGAAGCTGGTCGTAGATTATACAATTTTTAATTTGGCTTTACCAAAACCATATAATAGGAGGTCAAACCTAAAAACTTTCAATTAGTATGCAAATAGGCAGGCCCTACACTACATAGTTGAAGGTAAACGTAAATCGGCTCAACTCTCCAAAAGCAACACAGACAATTTTTTCCTAAGTAGAATAAAGGAAGGCTAGAGACATTTCCAGCTCACTGCCTGCCTGGTGTATTTGTTGCCACCATTACAGTAATTGAGAGGAAAGCCTCGTACACGCGACCGGTTTTCTCGGCAAGAAACGACAAGAAAACTGCTGGCAGATTTTTTTGCCGAGAAAACCATTCGTGAGAACCTGCTCTCTATTTTCTCGTCAGGATTCTCGTCGGCCTGTTTCCCCGACGAGAAAAACGGTCGTGTGGATGCTTTTCCGAGTCTTAAAAAAAACCGCGCATGCTTAGAATCAAGTATGAGACGGGAGCGCTCCTTCGGGTAAAACTAGCGTTCGTAATGGAGATAGCACATTCGTCACGCTGTAACGAACTGAAAGCACGAAGACTGAAAAGCGCAAATCGTCTCTCACCAAACTTTTACTAACACGCGGTAACACGAGATCAGCAAAATCAGCCCAAGGGGTGGCGCCATTGGAATCAAACTTCCCCTTTATACTGCCGTTGTACGTCACCGCGCTTTACAACGACGAGATTTTGGATTGACAGTGTGTATGCAAGGAAAGCTTGACAAGAATCTCGTCGAGAAAATCAAAGTTTTTTTTTTTAACAACGGGATTCTCGGTCGTGTGTACTAGGCTGAAATCTCAGTAACAAAGCCCCAGACAGCAATAAAAACCCAGCTTCTAAAACAAAAAAAAAAAAAAGGTTTTGACATAACATACAACTTAATAAAAACAAATACTAGAAGGAGCTATTGGGGGAAGCATGGGGTCTGCTTTATATGCAGAACCACTTTGGTAGATAGGCTACTATGACACCTCTGATAAAGTTGACCATTCACGGTAAAGTGGTTATAAAGGCACACGGTTTTTTACCATTCTATGCAGGAAGGTAAAAAACCTGTGTGCAGCAGTCCCCCCACCTAATACTTATCTGAGCCCCCTCTCAATCCAGTATTGTCCATGAGAGAGTCTTGCCTCTCTGGGGACTCGCTCTTCTGACTGGCTTTCGGCAGCAACAGGAGACATTGGCTCCCGCTGCTGTCAATCACAGCCAGTGAGCCAATCAGGAGACGAATCCGCGGCTCCATGTGTGAATGGATACACAGAGCCACTGCTTGGGAGTGCGCCTGCGCGGGTGCCCCCAGAGCAAGCTGCTTGCTGTGGGGGCAACTGGCATGAGGGAGAAGCTAGGCGTGCCGGCAGGGAATACGAGAAGAGAAGGATTGGAGCTGCTCTGTGCAAAACCACTGCACAGAGCAGGTAAGTATGACATGTTTTTTTTTTTTTTTTTTTTAATAACAAAGACTTTAATATCACTTTAAGACTTCTCTGATTCATACCTGGAGTTGAATGAAAGAAATCCCTTGATTCATACTATACAGTGTGGATGGATGAATCCGCTGTACTGACTATTGTATTCTGACTGCTGGCAACATTCAGTTATGGGGCTGGAGGAGGTAAACTTAGGGATTGGTTTACTAAAACTGGAGAGCGCAAAATCTGGTGCGGCTCTGCATGGTAGCCAATCAGCTTCCAGCTTCAGCTTATTCAATTAAAGCGCAACTCCATTTCTGTTGAGAAAAAAAACAAACATTTCCCTTTGGGTGATCTACTGTATGTACATTAAAAGGATTTTTAACAAACTTTGTTGCAGATTCCTACCTTTTGTTATTCAGAAGAAATTCCTGTGTGTTTGTATCTATGTGGGAAAGTAAGTCTAATGGGAGTGGTTTCATAATTCTCAATCAGCTGCTGCATCTGTAGGGCTCTAATGAGGAAAGCTGCAGGGTCTGCATCACTTTAGCTGTGATTTCCTATTAAAAGTATCTTACCAAAAACAAAATTTTTGTTGCAGGGGATGCTGGAAATCTGACTTGTATCTTAGTGCAGACTTCTGGGAAAATTGGTCAGCCAATCACACAAGCAGGAAATAAAATTTCTGGGGGGCGTTCTGTACACATTCTGTGTACAGGACGCCTCCAGGTAACCATATTGCATTGCATTTTCAGAAAATTACAGCACTGCAGATTGAAAAGGAAAGGACATTTTTAATAACTTTCAATTACAATATGACTTGTGTCACAATTGTATACACCATATTATTCATTTGCTATTCCCTCCCCCCCACCACGAAAGTGGAGTTACCCTTTAAGCTAAAAAGGAAAAAAGGGGGAAGATGATTGGTTTTCTATGCAAAGCTGCACCAGATTTAGCATTTTCCGGTTTTAGTAAATTAACCCCCATGAGTCTCTCTGCCTCATTGGCAGTTGGGACTTGTTGTCCCTACATGCACAGATCTCTGTGCCGAATTCAAAAGTCAACAGAAGCATGTGTAGAGAAGAACCCCACAGTTCAGAGCAATATTAAATACACTTTGGTGATTACAAAGAAACATAAAAAGCTGAACTCCAGGAAAAACAGAAACAGATAAACACACAGAAGAAATGCATATACAGGACCTGTTTTATACGCCAAAGGATTTTTATTTCGGTTTATTCAGTTCTGAGATTTAGAAAGCTCTGCTACCCAGCAAAATCCTGACTGCCAGGGTGGAAAACCGGATATTTCTGTGCTGCAGTTCAGTAACACTTGCAGGTCTTGTCCCTCCCCCAGCCTGTGATTGGGCAATTAAAAAAGAAGCAGAATCTGTCCCTCTGATTTTTCCTCCTATCAGCATGTTCCTTGTAAGCACATAAGTACTGCAGTGCAATTGACTGGCTCTTTGTGCTGTTTCTGACGCCCCCAGTTAGAGCTCTGCTGTAGAGAGGCTAAAGTCAGCGTCAGGTACATACACTACTTGAATAAAAAAATAATTTAATGATTTATTAATGGACACAAAGCTGAATTATTTGTGTCTTTTATATCTACCTGGAGTTCAGCTTTAATTATACTGGTATACGTAAAATTACAAAACATAACTGTGTGGGGAAGGGGGGGATTTGGTTTTAAAAGAGACTGTCTTTCCCACATAGGTACAGTTTGTAGCAGCTTTACAGAATTTCCAAGAAGGCAGACATAAAAGCAGTTTCTTACATATTATTCAATATGTGTCTGCATTTTCCAAAAACTCAGATTCAAGGTCACTTAAAGCAGATATACACTGTATCTGAACACCACAAAACAAAAAACACTATTATATTAATTTTTAGTATTCAAAGCAATTCCCCCATCCATCCATGACTCCATGCTTTTATTTGCTGAGAAATCATCCCCTAGCATTTTTGGCCATAGCCATCTTGAGTAAGGGCAGATGATTCATGTAGCATTTACTTCCTGGAATCCATCTGCCCTTAGCTCAGGCATACAGCCACAAGGGTGTGCTTAGCTGAGAAAGCCCCTCCCCCCATCCTGAAGACTCCTGGAAAGTATGATATAATTTGCCTAAACATGGAAACCAGGGAGTAACTGAAGAAATGAAAAAAAAAAAAAATCTATCTATCTATCTATCTATCTATCTATCTATCTATATTACTATACTATCTATTATACTATAAATTATCTATCTATCTATCTATCTATCTTTTGCATATCCCTGCACTATACTATCTATTTACTAATGCTAGCAGCATAAGGATTATAAATAGTCAATGTCAAATGAGAGTGTACAGTTCTACACTGTTCACACTGGGTCGCTTTGCAGGCACTATAACACTAAAAATTGCGCCTGCAAAGCGACCTGAAAGAACCGCTGCCGTCTCTCCAGTGTGAAAGCCCCGAGGGCGATGCAGTAGCAGGACGGTAAAAAAAGTCCTGCTAGCAGCATCCTTGGAGCGGTGTGTATGCCGCTCCTCCACCGCTCCTGCCCATTGAATTTAATGGGCACCAGGGCTATACTGCCGACAAAGCGCCACTGCAGAGGCACTTTGCGGTGGTTTTAACCCTTTCTCGGCCGCTAGTGGGAGGTAAAAGCGCCCTGCCAGTGGCTGAATAGCGCCGCGGATTTGACGGTAAAACGCTGCTAAAAAAAGTGGCGCTTTCCCGCCGACGCTGCCCCCGCCCCAGTGTAAAGGGGGGCCTTAGCGAGCCATTAGGTTTGCACTGGTAGCGTTTAACGGCGAGTACCGATACTTTTGGACAAGTACTTGCAGATACCCAGAACTGATACTTTATGGTCATACAAAGAAAATTGGCGCAAATCGCAGTGTGGTGCAATTCCTATCCAAATCGCATTTGATTTCCCCCACTGCTCCTGTGTGTGTGTGTGTAGAGAAAAGGGAAAAGCGTCATCTAGTTTAAAAAAAATATTAGAACTCACAGTACATATCTGGCCACATGCTAAATTATCTTCATAGGTGTCCCGGTCCGTCGGTGATAGAAAATCAGGGCTGCTGGTGGGGGTTAAAAAGGGCTGGAGTAGAAGTACCGGTACCCTGTGAGTATAGGGCAGGCAGCTTGGGGGCGGACCGCCTCTACATCTCCTTCAGCGGCCATGATTTGCTATCATCGGTGGACCGGGACACCTATGTAGATTATTTTGCACGTGGCCAGATATGTACTGTGAATTTTAACAATATTTAAACTGCCCACTAGATGGCGATTTTCCGTTTCTTTATACACACACACAGGAGCAGTGGGGAAAATCACATGCGATTCGAACAGGAATTGCACCGCATTGCTGTTCAAATCGCATGTGATTCTGTGCAGTGCAATTTGCACCCATTAATTCTGTATTGACATAAAACGCACCACAAAGTAACTGTTTCGGGAGCAATTGGGCGAGTACCGATACTCGCGCAAATGCTTGGTATCAGCACAGATACCGGTACCGGTGCATCCCTGCTAGCCATAGATTTAAACTTTTCGATTAGCAAAAAAAAATAAAAAATTTAAAAAATTACTCCATCTGCAAAAGCGAGGTGGATGGAGAAAAAAAACCCCGGGGGAAGTTTTTCAACTTGTCCATTTAACAGAAGTCAATCAAATTAACTTCTGTTGAACAGGGATGGCTACACACTGATTAGAACTCATCCATTCCCTGCTGAATCGGTCGAATTTCGATCAGTCATTGGCAAGTTTAGGAAAGTATAGATATATAAAACTACATGGTTTTGTCTATAAAATGAATTTTTAAAATGGAAATAAGAGCCGCTCAGCAGGCGGGCTGCGTCCCTCGAGTCACTTAACATCAAAAGGTTCATGTTAGATTCGAGTGTAACTTTAATTGTTTCACTCTTAAAACTTGACTTTCCCACAGAACCGTTTTTATTGTTCTCATAAAAGGGTTATTGCTAATAATATTCATTTGCACAGTGCTCAAGTTAAAGAGAACAGTGATCAGCTTTGAAAATAATATTTATTACAGCTTTTGTACCATTATGCGTGTACAGAGAGCTTAAATATTAATTATGCCCCTTGGGAAATATTCAAAACTTTCTCGTAGCCATTTTACATTGGTATCTACACTACACTGGCTTACAACTACATTATTATTGCTATTATTGATTTAGTAGAAGTAGAACAGTGGTGGAAAATTTAAATATACTATGCAATAAACTCTTAAAGCGGAGTTCCACCCAAAAATGGAACTTCCGCTTTAAGCGACGGTGACCCCCTGACATGCCACATTTCACGTCATTTTTTTTGGGGGGGGGGAGCGGATACCCTCTTTTTAGAGGCATCTAGCTCCCACTTCCTCCCGGAGCTCCGTGGGGCCAGAAGGAAGTTCACCTCTCCCCCCTCCAATCTTCTGGGACACATCACAGGTTCTAGAAGATTGCCCGGCCATTCACAGGGCGCCCACAGTCAGAATGCCAGCGCCATGGACAGAAGCGGGGCTTCGTATGCCCGTATCACTGGACCGTGGGACAGGCAAGTGTCTGATTATTAAAAGACAGCAGCTACACTTTTTTTTTTCTAGAAGAGCACTCAGAAATGATGTACCAGGTCTTCATAACTTCTATGATTGGTACAAAATTCTTTATCAAGGGCGCGCAAGGCTGAGAATGGACAACATATTTTGATTCTTATAGATTCTTACCGAGGAGTAATTTGAAGCCAATATAGTTAGATGTCGGAATTTCATGGGGTTTACTGATGTAGCGCACAAACCCCCTTTTACCTGTCTGCTTCGGCTCCTCTCAGGAAAAAGGGGCACACCGCACCACAAGCCCGTACCCTCCTGTGTTAAGAGGTTAGGCGGTGTTGTTTTTGGGCCTTGTCTGCAGCCGGAGCATAAAGTCCTCCTGAGTATGATTCTCACCTCTACAGTGTGTAGAGGCAAGTCCTTGACTTCCCCAGGAATGTCCACACCAGCTGAAAGTCCAACTCAATGAAAGGTTGGAGCAAAGACACAGGAAAGGTTGGAGCAAAGACACAGGACAGCTTTAAGGTGTGGAGGAGGTCCAGGCACAAACGTAGCTCAAACTCTTAGGACTGTTCAGGTTTCTCAAACAGTTTTGGCGCATGGTCTCTGCCACAGACCATGAGGTTGGTCTCTGCCACAGACCCTGTGAATAAGGTCACTGCCACTGACCTGGCGAACAAGGTCACTGCCTCTGACCTGATGAACCTTGGTTCCTTCCTAGGACATAGCCCCTTTCAGGGAGAAGACATCCCCCCAGAGAGTCAACAGACCCCTTCCTTAACCGTGTCCACAGCACCGGTCCTTCGGAACAGATCCTCCCTTCTCTTAGGGTGCGGATCCCCTCGCAAGGCGGCACCCCTGGACTCCTCGATCCCTTGTGGACCCCAGCCGAAGGCTGCTGGGTTCCGGGCCGTTACTGCAACTCCTGGGCCTCCGTGCCCAGGCGGACAGGAACGGTGAAGTAGTACCTCACCCCAGGCTAAAAGGTGCCTGAGGTGGAACTGGAACAAGGCCTCCGGGCCTAGGGCACCCCGAGATGATGAACCACACACACCCAGACTGAAGGTGCCTGGGCGTGGACGACGAACCCCTCTCAGAAGATGTCTGCCCCTTTTATGTCCTCTCCCGGCATGCACAGCAGGTTCTCCGCCCCACTGTACGGCTGCCAAGAGGGGACACAAAAGGCACAGCACTGCGCTCGCAGTTCAACCCTGGCTCAGAATGGCAGCGCCACCCACCGGCCACAGGGAACACATCACCAGCATTAACCCCTGAGAACAAAAATGGTCCATGAATCCCATCAATTTAATGTGTCTGAGCCTAGTTACCACTCAGACACTTCCCTTAAATTGAACACCCCGTTACACTGGTAATTAACTAAACAGACACACAGAGTCTTTAATTGCGCTAACTGGAACCATCATCATGATGCTGTGCAAAGTAATAGACATAATGAGGTGGGTAGAATATAAAATGTATAGCAACACAGCAACAGCAAAAAAATAAATAAATGGAGAGATAACCTTGCCCGTGGGAGCTTACAATCTAGAGATGTGGTCTCCAAACTGCAGTCCTTTGCTTATCCTTAGTTGGCCCTTGGGGCACTTTTCCTCCCACTGATATGAAACACTATTCCTCTCACTAACACCAATAATGGGGCATTATTTCTTCTGCTGACACCAATGAGGCACACTTCTTTCCACTAACACTAATGATGGAGCAGAATTCCTCCCACTGATCTAAACTGTTTGGCACTATTCTTCTCACAGACACCAACGATGGGGCAACTATACCTCCCACTTATATCAATAAAGGAAAACTATTCTTCCTCCTAGTGATCACAGGTGCTATGTCATTTTTTTTTCTACTCTTTCTGACCTCCAAGAGACATTGTTTACTCCCACTGGCCAGTCTGGCCCTATTAAAGTCAGAAGGGACAGTAAATTGACCCTTTATTTAGAAAGACCTCCGATCTTGAGAAATAAAAAGGTGGAAACGAGTAGTTAGGAAGTTAAAGTGGAGTTCCACCCAAAAAAATAAATAAGTAAATTCATGTGCAGTAAATAAGATAATAAAAAAACATTTGGAGAATTTTCTTTTTTTTTACTTACCTTTTTATGCCTGTTGCTATGTGGTCCCTTGTGCATGCCCACAAGCAAAATGAAAACAGCCAGCAAAGGATTATCAAACTATATTTAAAAGATAAAACCGGACATCGGGGGGCACAGTTTACAAAAGATGTGAGTGTTACAATGCGAATTTAAAAACTTCTAAAACGAAATAAACTCATTTGGAAGCGGTAAAGACACAAAGGTTATGGTGATTGATAATGGAATAAGGCTTTGAGAGGGTCAATCAGCCTGAGGAAGGGAATTCCGCTGAAAGGAAAAGTCTTGGGGTTGAAGAAGAACGTCTTGGGAAAATGACTGTGTGGAAAACTGAGGGATGACGAGAGTGGAGGACAAGAGAAGGTCGTTTGCAGAATAGAATGGCACCTGCACAGAGGTCAAATAGCTAAGATTAGGATAGATGGGATTGGTTACATTAGGTCAATTGACATGTTGCACACAATGTTGGTGAATGACGAGGGCATCAGCAAGGGACACCTACAGCATATGTTTTTAAGATAAACACAAGCAATGGTTAGTGAATTAATGTGCTGTTTAATTATGGCGTCAAGAATTACCATAAGCAACAAATTTACTAGGAAGATTAGGGCTAAGTCAACAGCAATTTATTTTAAAATGGGGAGTTTAGAATATTCAGTATATAGAAAAAGCCATGTAGAAAGAAAAGTATATAAAAAGCTAAAAAACAGGCTCCACCATCACCACATCCCCCCTTCAATTTCCACATACCGTCCACATTTACCACATCCACCCTACAACTCCAGATGTACAGTTAAAGTGATCCGATTCAAGCACACAGAACATTTCATAATATTTCCAACACTTCCTATCACTGATTTTTGCAATGTGACCACTTTAAGGCATCAATTAGGGCAATTTCACACGGGGGAGGTAGCGGTAAAGCGTTGCTAGTTTTAGCGGCGCTTTACCGCTGTTTAAGCGCCGCTTTGCTGGCACTAGCGGTGCACTTTTAACCCCCCCAAAGGCGTTAAAAGCGCCCGCAAAGCGCCGCTGCTGAAGTGCTTTGCAGGCGCTTCAGAGCTGCTGCCCATTTATTTCAATGGGCAGGGGCAGTTTAGCTCCTGCACCGCCACAAACTTTTTTTCTCATCCTGCAAGTGCACCGGCTCCAGTGTGAAAGCAGTCGGCCTTTCACACTGGGGCTGCAGGGGAGGCAGTTTTCAGGCCCTATTTTTATCACTAAAGCGCCTGAAAAACGCCTCAGTGTGAAAGTAGTCTTAACCACTTAAGGACCGGACCATTTTGCAGCTTAAAGACCTGGGCACTTTTTGCGATTCGGCACTGCGTCGCTTTAACTGACAATTGCAAGGTCGTGCGACGTGGCTCCCAAACAAAATTGGCGTCCTTTTTCCCCCACAAATAGAGCTTTCTTTTGGTGGTATTTGATCACCTCTGCGATTTTAATTTTTTGCGCTATAAACAAAAATAGAGCGACAATTTTGAAAAAAATTCAATATTTTTTACTTATTGCTATAATAAATATCCCCAAAAACTATGTAAATGTAGCGACCTCACCACTCTCGCCCCTTCTCATTCTCGGCTTGTTGTCTTGTCTAGGGGTTAACACGGGGGGAGGGATGAGATACACCATGGCCCATGTCCTCCAGCAGGTATAGAGGTGAAAGCCAGAAACTATTGGGTTTGGTATGCATGTCTCAGGGTCACATCCTTTCTCTGAAATTACTCCCTTTACTCCTAGTAACCAGAGTTCCACACACTGAAAAGGTCCAAATCGTATTTATTCTTCCCAACAAATAGTCATACAGCACAGACAGGTTGAGACCCATATAACACTTCGGTATTTGTGGGGAGTAGGCCAAGGCACAATTCTTTTAGATAGAGCTAACCACTGTGGTGTCACCAGTGGCGCATAGTCACTGCCACTGACTATATAGAACAGAACATGGATTACCTTCGCTAACGTAGCCCCTAATAGGGGAAGGACATCCGTCCAAGACAGTTACTGGAGGCCTCTCCATCACCAGCAATGTGCGCTGGACTCTCCGGAGAAGTTCCGCTCACCGGCCTCCTCGTCTCAGACACGGGCACCCAAGGAGTTAGGGCCCCCCCGGATTCTTCCACCCTCGCGGAACTCAGTCAAAGGTACTGAGTTCCAGGCCTCCGCCATAGTACCTCACCCCAGGCTAAAGGTGCCTGGGATGGACTCCATCTCCTGCTCCGGCCAGGTCAAGGGCACCTGGTCCCAGAACGCCAGCACCCAGGCTGAAGGTGCCTGGGCGCGGCCGTGTCCTCTCCTCCGAACTCTGAACCCCGTGGTAAGGGCGTCCGCCCCCTTTATCTCCTCTCCCTTTGCGTCACAGTGGGTTCCCCGCCCCGCTGTACAAAAGCCAGGAAAGGACAAAAAGGCACAGTCTTGCGGTGTGGGCTGAACTGCGGCCCAGGGTGACAACGCCACCTGCAGGCCGCAGGGAACCTCACACCACCAGAGTCCTCCAAGAACCATAAAAGGTCTCAGATTCCCTAACAATCAGTGCATCTGGGTTACACTACCACCCAGATGCCTCCCCTAAATTCAAATACCCGCTACATAAAAAAAAAAAAAATTTCCTCAGTTTAGGCCGATACGTATTCTTCTACATATTTTTGGTAAAAAAAAAAAATCGCAATAAGCATTTATTGATTGGTTTGCACAAAATTTATAGCGTCTACCAAATAGGGGATAGTTTTATTGCATTTTTATTAATAATTTTTTTTTTCCTAGTAATGGCGGCAATCAGCGATTTTTATCATGACTGCGACATTATGGCAGACACATGGGACACTTTTGACACTATTTTGGGACCATTGTCATTTTTACAGCGAACAGTGCTATAAAAATGCACTGACTACTGTGAAAGTGACACTGGCAGTGAAGAGATTAACCAGGAGTGGGCGCTGTAGGGGTTAAGTGTGCCCTGATGTCTGTGTCTTACTGTGGGGGGGGGGGTGGCTTAGCGTGCGACGTCACTGATCGTCTGTTCCCTATGACATGGAACAGACGATCAGGAAGCATAGGGAGAGGTTTGTTTACACTTACCTCTCCCCGTTCTTCCTCTCTGTGACGCAAACGCGGGACACCGGGGGCGATTGTGTCCGCTTGTTCCCGCGGGGACGGTCACAGAGAAGAAGACCGGGTCGCTCGCGACCTATGGCTGGGATCTTAAAGGGGACGTACCTGTACGCCCTTGTACCCAGCCGTGCCATTCTGCCGATGTACATTGGCGTGCGGCGGTCCTCAAGTGATTAAAGTGATTGTAAAGATAAAAAAAATAAAAAAATATAACAAACCTGTCTATACCTACTTACTCTGTGGAATGGAATTGCATAGAGCCGCCACAAACCTCCTCTTCTCGGGTCCCCCCCACCCAACACGCCTGGCCCCTCCTCTCTGCCCAGTGCCCCCATGGGAAGCCGCTACCCATGGGGACACTCATGCCCCACTGCTGCGTCCGTCGACAGACAACAGGACTCCCTTGTCACTGGCTTTGATTGACAGCACTGGGGGCCAATGGCCCTGTGCCCCAGCAAAGCCAGCGGGACCCAGAAGTAAAGGGAAGACGAGAGCTGCAGACGTGCACAGCGCCAGATTGAATGGAGGCTCAGGTGAGTAAAAAGGAGGGAGTCAGGGAGGATGCTGATACCTAAAGATTTTTTACCTTAAAGTGGGAGTAAACTCCCGTGCATGAATTTTACCTATAGATAAGCCTATAGGTACTGTAAATATCTGTATATCTGATATTTACTGTACATGCAGCAGGTGACGTCACTGGCGCATGCGCTCTGAAGCAATGGCCACCCAGGCTGTTCTTTCAGAGTCCTGTGTCGTAAACATCAGCTCCTGCACACACATCATCGCGGCATCGGCCACTCACACAGCCGGGTGAAGATGAAAGCCCTGTCAGCGGTGACAGCACGCCACTGGATGGTTTAAGTTTCACATAATGTGCTAGTATGCAATGCATACTAGCATATTAATATTTTGCCTAGCAGGTAAAAAAAAATAAAAAATTGCCAGCAGTTTACTACCGCTTTAATGCAGGGAATGTATTAAGGCAGGGGTCTCAAACTGGTGGCCCTCTAGCTGTTGTGACACTACAAGTCCCATCATGCCTCTGCCTGTGGGAGTCATGCTTGTAACTGTCAGCCTTGCAATGCCTCATGGGACATGTAGTTTTGAAACAGCTGGAGGGCCGCCAGTTTAGGACCCCTGTAAGGTAAAAAATGTTTAGGCTTTAGAACCACTTTAACAAAATGATGTTATGCAGTACTGCTTCCAACACGATCAGAGCTGCATGTACCATACAATTGGATTGCAACATGCGTGGCAACACAATTCTTTTGCCATGTGTTTGTGAAGTGCACAGAACACTGATAAGAGACACACAAGTTAAAAACATTCTTTTTGCCCACACACCATGTTTTAGGAACATGACCCTTTCGAAATGCTTCCACAGACAAAGAAGGGATTACTCAGTAAGGCTCAAAGCAGCTGTTGTCTGTGACATCAAAGAGTTTCTAAAAGGGGATTTCCAGCCAATAACCAGTCAGAAGCATGGCGTTCTGCTTCTAAATATGTCCCAAGGTGTTAGCGAGAGACACTGACATTTTTGTGCAAAAAAAATAAAAAAATCAGGGACAGCATTGTAGCTGGGAACTGTTTTTCTTTGTAGCTCTGAGCCCCAATCTCAAATTCCCACCCCAAACATTATCTGCATGGAGTTTGTATGTCCTCCCCCCAATCAAATCAAAAGCTGGACCTAGTGTCTGTCTGATTATGGACTGAGATCCTTTGGATGGCTGAGACCGGTGTGAATGGTTTTATCTACTACGTAAAACAACTGCACTATATGTTGGCACCATATACTGCAGCTTAGCTCAACTGCCTGCCTGTATTATTATGAATAGAACAGGAATGGTCTGCAGTCAGCTTTAGCTGAACACTGTGCCCAGTATACAGTACACTGACCTAATATACTGCAGCTTAGCTCAACTGCCTGTCTGTATTATTATGAATAGAATAGGAATGGTCTGCAGTCAGCTTTAGCTGAACACTCTGCCCAGTATACAGTACACTGACCTAATATACTGCAGCTTAGCTCAACTGCCTGCCTGTATTATTATGAATAGAACAGGAATGGTCTGCAGTCAGCTTTAGCTGAACACTGTGCCCAGTATACAGTACACTGACCTAATATACTGCAGCTTAGCTCAACTGCCTGTCTGTATTATTATGAATAGAATAGGAATGGTCTGCAGTCAGCTTTAGCTGAACACTCTGCCCAGTATACAGTACACTGACCTAATATACTGCAGCTTAGCTCAACTGCCTGCCTGTATTATTATGAATAGAACAGGAATGGTCTGCAGTCAGCTTTAGCTGAACACTGTGCCCAGTATACAGTACACTGACCTAATATACTGCAGCTTAGCTCAACTGCCTGTCTGTATTATTATGAATAGAATAGGAATGGTCTCATTCAATGGTATTTAAAGGGGAGTTCCAGCCTTTTTTTATGTTTATTAAAAGTCAGCAGCTACAAAAAGTGTAGCTGCTGGCTTTTAATAAACATACACTTACCTGCTCCACTGTCCAGCGACGCGCCGCCCGGAGCTCCGCTCCTCTCCCCCTTTCTCCGCCGGCGCCTCCATTCATTGTGTGGGCACCCGGCCGTGACAGCTTTCGGCTTCACGGCCGGGCACTCACTGCACATGCGCGAACGGCGCAGCGCTCTGTGAGTGGACAGGCGATCGCCTGGGACCTGTCACGTCCCAGGTGATCGCCTCGAGGAGGGGCCGCCACAAGGCGATATGACGTATCGCCTAGGCGGCTCCAGGGCGGAAGGAGGAAGTGGAATAGGAAGTTCCACTCCTACTGAAGCCCCCACTCCCCCCCCAAAAAAAATACATGCCAAATGTGGCATGTAAGGGGGCAAAGAGTGGATAAAGCGGAAGTTCCAAATTTGGGTGGAACTCTGCTTTAACTCCCGACAAGGTACATAAATGTTCAAGGGAAACATCACATTTATGCTGGAGGGGGTGCAATGAAATTGGGAATATGGCCCACATTTGGTGGACATGTCCCAAAATTTTTAAATATTAGATTAGGCAAATAATTTGAGAAATAACCAATATTGACGTCCCAGATGACTTGTGGGGGTGTTTACTACACGGGATTCAAATGCCAACCAAACAATACTTGAGAACATTGCTTCCACAGTTCTCAAATGCAGCGAACAGTCAAATACCTACACACTGGCAAGAACCGGAAAGGCCTACATTGAAGGGTTGGTGCAATAAAATAGATGAAATTTACAACTTAGAATACCTGAGGTTTAGTGAGGGGGAGGTAATGGAGGAGTTTGAAGAGAAATGGAAGGAATGGACAGAATACAAGCATACAATAAGATACGTGGAAGTGATGGGAGCATAATATGATATAATATAATACATTAAAATTTGAATAATAAATAAACCCGAACTAAAAAGGGAGAAGATGGGAAAAATACATAATAAAGAGAGAGAAATATTAGACGGGAGAGGTCACAATTTTTCTTTGTGTGTAACGTATTAGTATGTGATAAAGTTGTGTTTTATATGAAAAACGAATAAAGAGATTTATTTAAAAAAAAAAAAAAAAAAAAACAATTGAGATGACTTCAATACGACTTAAACTAAAATGCCATTTTAGTCAAAAGACTAAAACGAAATTGAAATTTGACATCAAAATCAACACTGGTCTGTAGTGCATGTTCATACCTCTATACCAGGGGTCTCCAAACTTTTCAAACAAAAGGTCCAGTCTACTGTCCTTCAGACTTTAGGAGGGCTGGATTGTGGCCAATGGGGGTAGAAAATGTCCTGGGCCCAGCATCAGTGAGAATAAATATGGCCTCAGGGTTGGTGGTCAGCAGTAGGGGTAGTGTCCCATTATTGGTGTAGCAACCCTGCCCTCCTTCTCCACTCTTTGGCTCGCTCACAGGAGAAGAAAGGCACACGGTCTCCACCATGCCCGTACCCCCCCTGGGTTGCAGAGATTAAGCACACTTGTTTTCACCTACGGGTCTTTGCAGCAGGCTCCCCCTCAGTGTTGGTTTCCGTCCCTAGAATGTAAGGACAAAGTCTCTATACCCCAAGCAACTCCAAGGTCTACACCAGTGTCAACTCCAACATAGAGTTTATTTCTTTATGCATGAACATCCACAAAATGAGGAGAAGAGAGAAAGGTGTTAGGAAGACAGATCAATTCAGGCGCTCTTGTTTCTTCGCCACTCAATCCCGAGTGGGTATAGCTCACCCGGATAGTCACCCGAAGGCACTAGCAGCCGGAGTGTAACTCAAACAGTCTATTCGATTCCCTAATGGATGCGTTCAGAAGAACCTCCTACTGGTCCCGTTGTTTAGATCCCTGTTTTCGGATGGATGACATCCCTCCAGAGAGTTACTTCCTTCACTGTGATCTCTCACCAGTCCTTCGGAACGGTCCTCCCCCAGCCTCCTCTTCTAGAAACGGGTCCCCTCGCAAGGCGGCACTCTGGGATTCCTCCTCCCGAAGTGGGCTCCAGCTAAAAGGTGCTGGGCCCAGGGCTGAAGTTGCAGTCCCAGGACTAAAAGGTGTCTGGGACTGAAGTGCACGTGGCCCCATGGCCTGGAGGGCCATGCGCCACACACCAGGACTCCGACTCTAGAACCAAAAAGAACTGACCCCTCCCAAGCGGCGTCTGCCCCTTGTGTATCCTCTCCCGGCATGCACAGCAGGCAGACCACACCCACTGCACGGCTGCTGAGAGAGGACACCAAATCACTGCCCCATTACCTGTGGTTCAACCCCGAGTATAAGTGACAGCACCACCCATACTTCTAAGGGGTATAGCAATCCCTAAATTTGGGACCCCTGCTACATTGGTATTAGGAGGAGTAGTGCCCCATTATTGGTATTAGGAGGAGTAGTGACCCATTATTGGTTTTAGGAGGAGTAGTATTCCATCATTGGTATCAATGGAATAAATGGTGCCCCATTGCTAGTGTCAGTGGGAGGAATAGTGCCCCAAGGGCCGTATAAAGGCTAGCAAAGGGCCACATCTGGCCCTCAGGCCGCAGTTTGGAGACCCCTGCTCTATACCATAAATAATAACCTATTCGATTTTTCACTCCAGCAGTATATAATGAGTTTGGAAATTGTCGAGAAATGCTTAAATAATGCATTACAATTTACCTACACCCATTAGATTTTAGATGACTAAATTGAGTTTTAGTCGACTAAAATGTACTGGAGATTTAGTCAACTAAATGCGACTAAAACAATTGCAGAAGACTAAAACTAAAATGCCATTTTAGTCCTAAGAATAAAACAATCGAAATGTGCTGCCAAAATTAACACTGGTTGGCACTACGGTATATAAATATGGGAAAAAAATTAGAAGACCACCCATGTAAAAAGAAACGTGTATACCCTTTGCAATCAACATAATCCTGGAATACACAGTATGACTTTTACAAAGAAACAGATTCACATATAACTTGAGACAATCTGGTTGACAACCAACAATCTCACGACAATGAAGATTTGGAAACAATGAAAAATGAGGGTATTAGTTGTTGCCAGAGACAGCATTGCTAGTGTGCCAAGGCGCCGTGTCAGAGAATGTTGGAAAATGTATTTACAATCCAACAAGGAAGAGAACTGGCAGTTAGTATTTGAATTTTATGGATTTGGGGATTGGAATGATGAATGGCCTAAAGGCATCTTTGACACATTCCGCACTGTCTGAATGGAAATAGCTAAGCAGGCCTTTACATTTACCATGAAGGGAGCATGCAACTATTCACAAGGGGAATCCTCGGCATAGCATCGACCTTAAATGTGCTTGGGAGTCATAATGTACAGAGCGGGCGAGTTGGCCTTATGCTAAATTTAAAGTGTTTGTTACCCCAACACTTCATTAAAAAAAAGCAATATTTTTAACTTTTTGCTATAATAAATATTCCCCCCCCCCCAAAAAAAAATAATTATATATATATATATATATATATATATATATATATATATATATATTTCTTCCTCAGTTTAGGCCGATATATATTCTTCTACATATTGTTGGTAAAAAAAAAATAGCAATAAGCGTTTATTGATTGGTTTGCGCAAAAGATACAGTGTCTACAAAATAGGGGATAGATTTATGGCATTTTTATTATTATTTTTTATTGGGACTGCGACATTGTGGCGGACAGATCGGACACGTTCCACACTATTTTGGGACCATTGACATTTATACCGCGATCAGAGCTATAAATAACCATTGGTTACTGTATAAATGTCAGTGACAGGGAAGGGGTTAACACTAGGGGGCAATCAAGGGGTTAAATGCGTGTCCTAGGGAGTGAGTCTAACTGTGGAGGGATAGGACTGCCTGGGGGAGGAGACTGATCGTTGTTCCTAAGCAGTAGGAACAACAGATCGCTCTCCTCAACCCTGACAGAACAGAGATCTATCCATTTACATTGAGAGATCTCCGTTCTCTCGTTATCAGGAGCAATCGCGGGTAGCCAACAGTCATCGCGGCCGCCGGCCACGCGCACAGGCTCCTACGTCACGCAGCGTGCGCGCCCGCCGTATAGCTACGGCAATTCGCGCAGGAGTGCCATTCTGCCGCTGTCAATCGACGGCGGGCAGTTGGCAAGTGCTTAAAAACTAGCCACACTAAGCAGGAGAGCACGCCATGGTCAGTTCTCTAGCTATGCTGGGAACTCAGCATGATCTCCTCCAATGATCAGACTTGTCCTGACATGCCCCCGCTGCACAGCCAATCCCTGGGAAGATCAGTGTAATGTTGTTTCTCCTCCCCCAGCTCTTATGCAGCTGAGAACAGAGGGAATGTGATCACTTAAAAAAAGAGAAAAGGGTATTGATAATGTTTTTTTTTTATATCTATACACAGATGTTTTGCCTTTGATTTCTATTTTAAACTGAAAAGGGTTGTTTTACAAATTGATCATTTACAATTACTTTAAATCCCACTTGGCACCATCAGCTATCGGGAACATGTCACTGGCACACCGTACCTGTGCACATTAAACCTTTCTAGCTTCCTGACAGCTGCTCAGCTTGACACAAAGCTTCTAGAGTCCTACATCTTATTGACACACCAATGACAACTGTACACTATGTTCACAAATGCAGGAATAATCCAATCCGCTCTTCTCTCAAAGCTTCACAACACAGTTATGTCACCTTACTAGTCCATTATTACATGAAGTTGAGTGGGTCATGTAATTAACCAGTTTAAACCATGAGGCTTCTAAAACTTGATTTTAATTGCTTACAGAGCTCATGACCATTTTCCATCTTTCATTAAATCTGTAAAGATTGGACCCAACACCATAAGGATGCCAGCCGCCATATTTGGCTATACTGGGTGGCAGGTTCATGTCTATGGGAGACCCCCAGCTCTGGCAGCAGGCCCCTGTATAAAAGCATTAACAAGTAATCAGGTAATAAGACAGTTTAGAGAACCTATTACAACTATGCTATCAGGCCTATGGGCAGCTTAACCACTAACCTCCAGAAAGACTTAAACCCCCCCCCCCCCCCTCCCCTTCCTGACCAGGCCATTTTTTACTATACGGCACTGCATTATTTTAACGGACAATTGCGTGGTCGTGTGACGCTGTACCCAAATACCATTTTTGCCCTTTTTTTTCCCCACAAATAGAGCTTTATTTTGGTGGTATTTGATCACCTCTGCGTTTTTTTATTTTTAGTGCTATAAACAAAAAACTGACAATTTAAAAAAAAAAAAAAAAACCTTTTACTTTCTGCTATAAAACATATCCCATAAAAAAAATCCAATTTCTTCATCAATTTAGGTCAATATGTATTCGGTTACATATTTTTGGTAAAAAAATCCCAATAAGTGTATATTGGTTTGCGCAAAAGTTATAGCGTCTACAAACTATGGGATATATATGCAATATTGCGGCGGACAAATTGGACACTTGACACTTTTTGGGGACCAGTGCCACTAATACAGTGATCAGTGCTAATACATTGGCTGCGAAGGGGTTAAAGGGGTTGCAAAGACAGAAGTTTTTTTATCTTAATTCATTCTATGCATTAAGATAAGAAGCCTTCTGTGTGCAGCAGCCCCGCTAACGCTTACCTGAGGTCCCTCTCTGTCCAGCGATGTCCACGTGTGTCTCAACCAACCAAGATTCACCTTCCTTATTGGAGACACAGCAGCGGCGCCATTGCTGTCAATCAAAGTCAGCTAGCCAATCAGGGGAAAGAGGGGGTGGGGCTGGGTCGGGGCTCAGTGTCTGAATGAACACAGGGAGTTGTGACTCGGCTGGGGTGCCCCCATAGCAAGCTGCTTGCTGTGGGGGCACTGAACAGCAGGGAGGGGCCAGGAACACAGAAGAGGGACCCGAGAAGAGGAGGATTCAGGCTGCCTTGTGCAAATCCAACTGCACAGAGGAGGTAAGTATAACATGTTTTTTTATAGGGAAAAAAATGAGACTTTACAATCACTTTAACATCAGGGGCGATCAAAGGGTTAAAGGGGTTGTAAACCCTCACATTTTTTCACCTTAATGCATCCTATGCATTAAGGTGAAAAAACTTCTTCTAGTGACCGGCCCCCTAGCCCCCCGTTTTACTCACCTGAGCCCTGGCATTTCCCACGGTAGAGACGCGCTCTTCCTCTGCCCGGGGTTCTTGGCTTGAGTTGAGCCAAAAACAAACAATTAAAAAACCAAATGCCTGCTTACTTGAGGGGTGCCACAGACCCGGCACTGAGGCTGGATAGCGTGACTGTTCGTGGTAAAAATAGGATTTTTATAACAGCTTACCTGTAAAATCCTTTTCTTGGAGTACATCACGGGACACAGAGCGGCATAGTCATTACTATGTGTGTTATATAGTTTACCTTCAGGTGCTGGCACTGGCAACTTCCAAACCGGAAGTACCCTCCCCTATATAAGCCCCTCCCATCCGGGAGCACCTCAGTTTTGTAGCAAAGCAATAAGTGTCCCCAAAAGAGGGGTGGGAGCTCTGTGTCCCGTGATGTACTCCAAGAAAAGGATTTTACAGGTAAGCTGTTATAAAAATCCTATTTTCTTTCTCGTACATCACGGGACACAGAGCGGCATAGTCATTACTATGTGGGACGTCCCAAAGCAATGCCCAATGAGGGGGGGGGATACACCATACATAAGGTGAGCGCTATCAGACATGAGGATCTTTTGCGGCCTGCAACACACTGCGCCCAAAGGCGACATCCTCCTGACTTCTAACGTCCACCTGGTAGAACCTAGTAAACGTGTGTACTGAAGACCATGTTGCGGCCTTACAGATTTGAGCCAGGGAGGCCTGGTGATGCACTGCCCATGAAGTTCCAACTGCTCTCGTGGAGTGCGCTCTAACTTTGAACGGAGGCGGTCTCCTTCTCAAGCCATAGGCTTGTATTATGACCTGTCGAATCCACTTGGCTAAAGTAGCTTTTGACGCTGCCTGACCCTTTCTGGGGCTTTCCGGCAGAATAAACAAAGTATCCGTTCTGCGAATCTGAGCAGTGGCTTTTAGATAAGCTTTAACTGCTCTTACTACATCCAAAGAATGTAATAACTTTTCCTCTACCGAACTAGGTTTAGGGAAAAAGGAAGGAAGAACCACATCTTGGTTCAAATGAAACCTCGATACCACCTTAGGAAGAAAGGCTGGATGAGGACGTAACACTACTCTGTCCTTATGGATAACCAGATATGGCTCCCTACAGGACATAGCGGCTAATTCTGACACTCTTTTACCCGAACAAATGGCTACTAGAAAAATCTATTTCCTGGTGAGAAGAACCAGGGAAATATGCTGTAATGGTTCAAATGGTTGTTTCTGTAGAACCGACAGAACCATGTTTAAGTCCTATGGACATATGGGAATATTAACCGGAGGGCTAATACGCATCACTCCTTGTATAAAAGCTTTGACTAGTGAATGCAAAGCCAAGGGCCTTTGAAAAAATATTGACAAGGCCGAAATCTGACCCTTGATAGTACTCAAGGCAAGCTTCCCATCTACAGCCCACTGTAGGAAGTCCAGAATCCTACCTATTACGTACTTACGTGGATGCCATTTCCTGGCCTCACACCAAGCGATGTACGCCTTCCAGATTCTATAGTAGATCTGCCTGGATACCGGCTTCCTGGCATTGATCATGGTAGCTACCACAGGATTAGAGAGACCTCTCTTTTTTAGAATGTGGGCTTCAATAGCCAGGCCGTCAAACCTAGGGCAGGTAAGGAAGGGTGGTATATCGGTCCTTGCGAAAGCAGGTCCTGACGATGTGGGAGGGTCCAAGGACTCCCCACAGACATTTTTACAATCTCCGCGTACCATGCTCTTCGGGGCCACGCTGGAGCCACCAGAATCACTGGTTTCTTTTCTACCCTGATTCTGCGGAGTAATCGAGGTAACAATTGTGGCGGTGGGAATGCATATATCAGCTTGAACTGATCCCAAGGGAACACTAGGGCATCCGAGCCGCAAGCTAGGGGATCCCTTGTCCGAGAGACAAACCTGTCCACCTTTGCGTTGAATCTGGATGCTAGAAGATCTACATCCGGTGTTCCCCACCGCTGACATATTGTCCGGAAAACCTCGGGGGACCATTCCCCTGGGCATAATTGTTGGCGACTTAGAAAGTCCGCCTTCCAATTCTCCACTCCTGGAATGAATACCGCGGATATAGCTGGGACATATCTTTCTGCCCATTTCAGGATGCAATTTACTTCCCTTTGGGCTGCACGACTCCTGGTGCCACCCTGATGATTGATATATGCCACTGCCGTGGCATTGTCTGATTGAATTCTGACAAGGGACCCTTGAAGTTTGGATGTCCATGCTACTAGGGCATACCGGGCTGCTCGTATCTCTAAGAGATTGATGGGCAGGGCCTTTTCTGCATCCGACCATCTGCCCTGGAGAGACCATTGCTCCAGTACTGCTCCCCAGCCTATAAGGCTGGCATCTGTAGTGACCACCTTCCAAGAAATCGGACTGAAGGATTTCCCTTTTTCCAGATTCTGGGGAACCAACCACCAACGGAGGCTCTTGCGGACGGAAGGGGACATTGGTAAGTCTAGGGCCTGAACTTTTTTGTTCCAGGCTGACAGTATGGCCCTTTGCAAATTGCTTGAATGGAATTGACCGTAGGGTACTGCTTCGAATGATGCCACCATTTTCCCCATCAGCCTCATGCACAGGCGTATGGACGGCTGTCTTTTTGTACCCACTAAGTGGATCAAATCTCTCAAAGACGACACCTTTTCTTGAGGCAGAAAATTTTTCTCTGGTCTGAATCCAGCCTTAGCCCCAAGTATTCCAGACTTTTGACTGGTTTTAGGGCTGACTTGTCTCGGTTGATAATCCAACCGTGAGATTCCAGATACTTGACTGTCTCGTGAACAACCACTTCTAGTTTTTCCACTGAGTGGTCTATCAGCAACAAGTCGTCTAGATATGCCATTATCGTTACACCTCGTGTTCCTAGATTGGCCAATAATGGGGCCAGAATTTTTGCGAACACTCGTGGTGCTGTGGCCAGACCGGGTAAGGGTAAGGCTCTGAACTGAAAATGGCGCCCTTCTACTGCAAAGCGTAGAAATTTTTGGTGGACTGGAAAGATGGGAATGTGCAAATAAGCATCTTTGATGTCGATCGAGGCTAACCATTCCTCCCCTTGTAGGGCAGTAGCCACCGATCGGATCGACTCCATCCGGAAAGTCCTGATATGTAGGAATTTGTTTAGCCCTTTTAGATTTAATATGGGCCTCCCGTCCCCGTTTGGCTTCGGGACTGTAAAGAGGTTTGAGTAAAACCCGAACCCCTATTCAGGGGAACCTCCATAATTACTCCTTGGAGCAATAGTTGTTCTAGTGCCAACAGGAGGGATCCTCTCTTCCGGGGATCCCTTGGCACGTTTGACCTCATAAAATGGGAAAGAGGAGAGTCTTTTAACTCCAATCTCTTCCCAGACTTACTGCGGAGAGCACCCATCTGTCTCTGATCGTGTCCCGCCAGGTCTCTGCGAACAACTGGAGTCTTCCCCCCACCCGATTGAGTGGGGGCAACCCTTCATGAATTTGACTTGGGGGGAGGTTTTGTACCTCTCCTGACCCAGGGTTTCTTGTTACCCTGCGATTGTCCCTGATTTTTTACCCCCGGGATTTGACCGAGGAGGCCGTCGGAACTGTTTCACAGCCGATGTCCCAGGGACTGGAGAAGCAGGCCTCTTAAAAGAGGGACCTCTAACTCTGTTTTTAACCGGCAAGAGTGTACTTTACCGCTGGAAATTTTCTGGATATATCTGTCCAGGTCTTCCCCGAATAAGCGTTCACCATGAAATGGGAAGCTAACCAGGAATTTTTTACAGGGAGCTTCAGCAGACCAGTTTTTGAGCCATAGAAGCCTGCGCATATGTACTACAGACAGCGTAAGGCGGGAGGCCTGGTGGATTGAATCCTTTATGGCGTCAACCGCAAATCATAAGGCTCTAGGTAGATCAGCTAGGGCAAGAGCCTGCTGATCTGGCAAGTCCCTTAAGACCTGTTTCAACTGATCCTTCCCTGCTTGGCAGACCCCAATAGCTGCCACTGCTGGTTGTGTCACCAAGCCTGCTGTAGAGAAAGCAGATTTTAATAAGGACTCCAATTTTTTATCTATTGGGTCCTTGAACATTTGGACATTATCTACTGGACATGTCAGTGATTTATTCACACAAGAGATGGCTGCGTCCCCTGTAGGGACCCTCCATTTTTTTGATGAACTTATCCTCCATGGGATAGACCACCGGAAATCTCTTGGGAGGAGTAAATATTTTATCAGGATGCTCCTAATCCTGGTAAATGAGCCCTTCCAGTAAAGGATGGATTGGAAAGGAACAAACAGTCTGGGGGGCTTTTAGCGACCCCAACGAGGAGACAGAAATGGATGATGGCTCCGCAAGGGGCATTTTAATGCTGATCGGACCATGTTAGTCAGGGACTGAACCCATAATCTTTCAGCATGTGATGCTGAGAATGACTCTTCCACTGTTGATTCCTCTACAACAGACACTGGCAAAAAACTGAGGTGCTCCCGGATGGGAGGGGCTTATATAGGGGAGGGTACTTCCGGTTTGGAAGTTGCCAGTGCCAGCACCTGAAGGTAAACTATATAACCCACATAGTAATGACTATGCCGCTCTGTGTCCCGTGATGTACGAGAAAGAAAGATGTCCCGAATAGAGATGTACTGGCGTGTGTTCCACCTGTGACAGCGGTGAGCCAGAGGGACTGGAAGTTACGTCTGTGCGTGACCTAGTACCGCCTCTCTGAATCTCTACTCGGGACATCTTTTACTACGAACGGTCACGCTATCCAGCCTCAGTGCCGGGTCTGTGGCACCCCTCAAGTAAGCAGGCATTTGGCTTTTTAATTGTTTATATTTTTGGCTCAATACAATGGAATTACGCTATTGCAGTTTTACTTTTCATTTGCATATCCTGATCCGAGCCTTCATGAGGCAGGGGTTCACTCCGGTTACATCATCTCCATCTATGTCAGCAAGCGATATCTTGCTATAAGCGCATTTGACCTCTTTTTTAAATAAAAGGGTCGACTACTTTTGGTAAGCTGCCATCCTTACTTTGAGCACATTTGGGTGTTTGCTTTGCAGTTAGTGAAGGTGGACATTGCTAGCTGTCACTTCTGGACTCCGTTCCTTTAGAATGTCTTTAGATTTTATCACAAAGACTTTTTGAATGAATTGAATCCAAGGACTTTTGCAGCAAATTATTCTCCGTTTTAGCACATGTGAATTCACCCATTGTCTAAGTTTTATTACTATGCACTCGGGGGCACTTGTTGCTTTGTTTTTTATTGCTTATCCAGGTTATCAACCTCACAATTTTTAGTGCACTCTAGCACAAATTTTGTTTTGCACTTCAAGTGGTTTTTCCTTGGCCTTCCCCTTAAGTGGGTTAAAAAAATCCAAATTCTACAGAATCAAGCAGCACGCACTAATACGGGTACACCATATAGACATCACATCACCCCCATGTTGGCACAGCTACACTGGTTACCTATAGTGCACAGAGTAGAATTCAAAATCTTGGTTCTGATGTTTATAGCATATTGGGGTTGGGCCCACTCTATCTCACAGAAATGGCCCCCCATTACACACCAATTAGAGCATTGTGGTCTGGGCTTCAAAATAGGATCATCAAAGCACTCGCCCGACTACAATCCTTGGGAGGTCGAAGAATGCAGACTATGGGCGCGGCTCTTTGGAACCAACTCCCCGACCATCTCCATCTCCCAATGCCCCAAGCTCTTTTTAAAAGACAATTAAAAACCCACCTTTTTAAAAACGCTTTTCCTAACTACAGATGTAGAGACATTGAAATTAGTAATAATTAACGCCAATTTTGTTTTCTCGCCCCTCTTGTGAGCCATCCTTCTACTTTTTTTCCTCCCTTTAGTTTTAGTTTTAGTTTTTTCTTTTCCCAAGGCTGATTGGTGAATTTATGGTACAGCGCGCTTAGTTGCAGTCCTTCAAGACAGTATTTGGCGCCATATAAATTTAGATATCAATCAATCAAGTACATCATGATTTTGTCATTGTGAGTATAGGCAGGCAAGTGTTTGGTTTATATATTTTTTATATTTTTATATATATATATATATATATATATATTTTTTTTTTTATTTTTTTATTATTAGCTTCATTTATATGTAGATCACATATTTTACACTATCCGGTATTGCACCTAGCGCCCCCACCAATATATTATATATATTTTTCTCATAGCTGTTACTTTGTTGAAAGCTTCCAAATCTTCAGCCACCGATTAATAAAATCATTTTTATGTGCCAACTACTGAAGGACTTAGCAACGTGGATTACTGAAAAACTTGTCAGGCTGGCTTGCGAGGGACATATATTTCTTACAACAGCCACTTCATTTGCTGGCATTTCACACTATGTGAGGACTGACTGCTATGTGCGCTCTGTTATTCTACCATAGGCTGGCACACAACCCGAAGGCTTCAGAGAGACCCTTGCTGAAGTCATTTTCCAAAGCCCATAATAGCAGGGTCCGTCTGCTCGCTGCTATTTCTTGGACTCCTCTTTCATCGAGCTGAGAGAGAATTTGTAGTACTTTCTATGCCCTTTAAAATTGTAGAGATGGGAAATGACAGGGTAATATTGTATGACATATCAGGCTCTAAATCCATTTCTCATTGAGGTTTGCTTTTCTTATCCCATTTCATTCTGCTTGTTCGATCATTGATGAGTGCAATGAATATTTTGAGCAACATTACCGCCCTCCTCTGCCAAACACTTACAGCAAGTTGCACATACAGATCTATATCTTGGAAGTCAACAGCAAAACCAGGATGAATTTGTTTCTCCGACAACCTGGAAAGTTATGCCGCGTACACACGATCGGTTTTTCCAACGGAATTCCGCACAAGCTTGTCTTGCATACACACGGTCACACAAAAGTTCTCTGAACTTTCGAAACGTTAAGAACATGGTGACGTACAACACTACGTCGAGGCGAGAAAAAGAAGTTCAATGCTTCCGAGCATGCGTCGAATGGTTTCCGAGCATGCGTGTTTTTTTTCCCGTCGGAATTGCATACAGACGAACGGATTTTCCAATAGGAATTTTTTCCGTCTGAAAAATAAAGAACCTGCTCTCAAACATTTGCTGGCGTGAATTCCGACAGAAAAAAAAGTGAGATGGAGCATACACACGGTCGGAATTTTCGTTCAAAAGCTCACATCAGACTTTTTCCGACGCGAAATCCGGTTGTGTGTACGCGGCATTAGACTCTTCAAATGTTATGAAACGTGTCATCTACATAGAAGATGCCGATTGACACCCGCAATTTGCACGGTGCACTACAGAGAAAATGGATCAGCGAGAATCTCTAGGCAACAAGCAATGTCAATCTCAGAGACGGTAATGTTATCAAGAAAACAGTCTTATTTCCATTCTTAACTGCTAATACTTAAAGAAGAGCTTTACCCTACCAATGAATAGAACATTCTCTCCCCCCATACCTTTGCTCTTCTCCTAGTGCTCTAATCACATACTCACATGCCCATTGGATCCAGCATTGTCTTCTTGTCTCAATTCAATGTTCTGCTAAAGGTCCAGTTCCCACGCCACCATCTTTTTTCTTTTACATCATAGGGAGCCATCTTTTCCTGCCTCTTCAGCCCCCATTACCACCCCCAACTGCACATGCACAGGAGTTACATCATCCCAGGCCAACCAATCCAGATGGCAGAAGATGCTGAACCCAAAATAAGACCAGGTGAAGATGTCTGCACTGGTAAGGGAGCTTGTGAACTTCAAATTGCTGAGTTATGTCCTTTGCAGTGCACTTTAGCGACCCCCTACCAACCAGTCAAAATACTCTGCTAAAGTCAACCCAATATAGGATGGATTGTGTGTGGTTGTCAAGGGTTAAAGTGGAAGTAAACCCATCCATAAAACTGTTTAATTTCCGGCACGTGCCAGAAATGTAACACTCCCATTGGTTGTGCTCTCAACCAAACTGTCAAACCATCCAATGGCTGGTGTCTAAACTGATCACATGTGCAGCATCATGGCAGTTGTAGATTAAACAGAGGCAAAGATGGCAGCTTCCTTGGCTGAAAACGATAGGAGGGTTTACTTTCACTTTAACTGTATGTTCTATAATTGCAATTAGCTCAAAATAACGCAGAGAAAAGCAATCCAGAGATTTTTTTCCTAGTAATCTAAGCATTGAGATGCAACCAAAATTCCTAAATCACAGTGTGTGTGGCTTACAGCATAACTCCAGGCTGATACAAAAGACACACATGAATACAGCTATGCATTTATAAATAAAAGTAATGACCAGTTCCCCGTCGCTTGTCATGGTGTCACAGGGACACGAAGGGAGGGAAAATCTTCCTATGTGGTCACAGATAGAAATAAACATCCAACAGAGATAACCACTTTTTCCAATTCTCTCCAAAAGGTAAAGAATTTTTTTTTGGGCTGAGGATGTGCATTAACACTTAATCTAAACCCCCAAGACTAATGCCGCGTACACACGGCTGTTTTTAATGTCATTGAAAAAACCAACGTTGTTCTCGACGTGATTTTTCGTGTTTCCTCTCAAGTCTGCCTTGCCTACACACTATTGTGAAAAAAAATGCTTGAGAAAAGCGCGGTGACGTACAACACGTATGGCTGCACTATAAAGGGGAAGTTCTATTCGGATGGCGCCACCCTTTGGGCTGCTTTTGCTGATCCTCATATTAGTAGAGTTTGGTGAGAGACGATTCGCGCTTTTCAGCCTCATGCTCTTCAGTCCGTTACAGTGTGACGAATGTGCTATCTCCATTATATACGTTAGTTTTACCAGAAGGAGCGCTCCCGTCTCATACTTGATTCTGAGCATGCACATTTTTTTTCCCCTCGTAAAAGCCTACACACTACCGTTTTTCACGACGTTAAAAAGAACGACGTGAAAAACTAAGTGAAAAAATAGAGCAGGTTCTAATTTTTTTTAGGCCATTTTTCACTTCGTTAAAAATGCTCTGGAGCCTACACACGATCATTTTTAATAAACAATGAAAAAAATGACATTTTTCACATCATGAAAAACGGTCGTGTGTATGCGCCATAAAACTCTAAACCTAACCTTGACCTAAAGCCTTCCCATTAGGGCATTAACCTAATCCCTAACACCACATGAACCCATCTGAAACCCATACATTTTCTTCCCCGGGTACCAAAACTATAGGCGACTCCTTCTACAATACCGTAATGTAATCTAGCCTGTCAGCTAGGGTTTTGTGGAGCTCCAGGGTTCCTTCTAAAGTTGCTGGGGGTTCCTGAGCAATGGGCAGATTAATCTCCCATTTACATTGATCACCAATGCAAGGGGGCAATTTTACCATTAACCACCAACATAAGGGGTCTCCTTTTTATTAATGGTAAAGGACACCCCCATTTTTGCGGTCTGTTTTATTTGATCTCTTCATGATTATTACTGAAAAAATATTGCTACATAAATTTGTGTTTTAAAATGATCTGCCCTGATTGGCAAACATGCAAGGTATGCTACATTATTTATCTTTTATTATTATTTAAATCTTGCTATGACTTTTTGATCATGCTAATATACCATTGACTGTAGGTATAATCATTTTCTAAGGTAAAATGTTTAAGAAAGGAATCTGTAATCTGTCAGTGCCCATATTTGGTCAAAACCACCTCTGGACTCTGATATCTCCATACAAGTCCCAAACTCGACAGGGCAAATAATAAGCATCACACCCCATAATCCTCTACTTGCAAAAAAAATCACAATAGAGGACGGCAGCTAAGCGTAGCAGCACATTCTTCAGACTGCAGCGTGAATTCTCCAAAGTGAACTCTCCAACTGATTAGGAGTGACTAACCCTTTTAGTAGTGGACTCTGTCCAGACACATTTGGAATATCTGCCTGGCAAAAAAAATCTTCGCATCCACCGAATCATCCAAAAATTCAACAATTTGTAGAAAATGTTTCTAATTCCAAGCTGATGGTAAGTGACAGGCATAGTAAGAAGAGAAGAGAATGTAATTATACATTTCTTAACTTCCCAGCTCCGGTTCCCAGAATTTAGGTCAGTGGATGTGTTGGTACAGTTGCAACATCCAACAGGGCATTAACTATGCAATGGAATGTGAACCTATTCTGTCACTGTGCCAGCCCTGCGAAGGATGATAGCTCATGTGCATTGCTGAGCCAGTCACGTACAACGTGCCATCAAATTCATAGGACTATGCGAGTATACATTTCTGCAGAATCTAAGAATACATCTCCAGGATATGCTATATCACATGAAATCTACAGCATTTATTTATTTTTTTAGATAAAACTGATTACGATAAGATTAATGTAAAAGATGTTATCTATGTGTGGTAAAATAAAAATAAAAAAACACCTAATAGCACTAATCTATAACTTATCCTGCAACTGATTGGATCTCAGCAATGTTCACAAGGTTGCTGACAGGATAGCCTGAAATACATATGGCTACTATCTGTAAAAATGTAATCATAAAAAACAAGCATATAAAAGTTGCATCAAAAATGGCTTCCAATTAATTATTCCAATTTGAGCTAATTTTTTACTTCCCGATAGTACACCCAAAGTGCCCATTGCATCACACTTATAAAAATAAAACATACTTTATGTAGAGAGACTCTATGGTCAGTTTTCTTTATTTTTTTACATTGCGGTACCAGATAATAAGAGCACGCTCACACTAGCGAGTAGTGTTAACATAAATGTAAAAACACACATCTTACTGCACGCTAATGCAAATGCACAGCAACATGTGTACTGCAGTTCTGCATTGCGTACAGATTTTGAATACTGCACAAAAGCACACAGATGTGATCAGTTTGTGCATTGCATTAAAAAAAAAAAAAAAAAAGTGTGGCATGCAGCATCCTTGGTGCATTACAGCCCGCTGACAATGCATGGGCTTTTTACTGCAATAACGACGCAATGCAATGCAACGCAACGCACTGGTGTGGACTGGTTCCTAGAGTAGTGGGTAACACTAGAACAGCTATAAAAGACCTGACAAAGTCTTCTCTGGTCTTGTATTGCTTTCTCTGTCCCCACGCAATAGATTTCCTATTGTCGTCAGATAATGAAATGCAGGAAAAACTCTTCAACTGAGACTCAAAACCAATAAAACTCTGAATTACGATGTAGCCAGGAGCTGGCTAAATGGAAGTGATAAAGTGTGGCGCTCAAAGTGATATTTTGTATGATCAAAATTCCAAATTAAATAAAAGAAAAAGTGTGTGACATCCGTGTTAAGCCATAAGATGAATGGGACCAATATGTGTTGGTTTAAAGTGTACAAAAAATATTGAAAAAAAAAAATATATATATAAATTGATAACCAATAATATATAAAATGATATATATAACAGAACTGTTAGAGCCGGTTCACACAGGGGCGACTCGTCGGGTGACTCAGCCGCCTGACAAGTCGCGCTCCGTTCTGTACAATGTAACCGCTCTAATAGGAGCAACTCAAGTCGCTCCGACTTAGAAAAAGGTTCCTGTACTACTTTGGGACGACTTCAGGGCGACTTTCATTGACTTCAATACAGAAGTCATTTTGCAAGTCACCTCTGAAGTCGTGTGGAGATCGCCCGGTAGAGTCGCGGGACAAGTCGTGCCGCCCCTGTGTGAACCGGGTCTTATAACATTTGATATATTATTGGTTATCAATTTATATATATATATATTTTTTAATATTTTTTGTACGCTTTAAACCAACACATATTGGTTCCATTCATCTTTTGGTTCAACACGAATGTCACACACTTTTTCTTTATTTAATTAGAAATTTTGATCATACAAAATATCACTTTGAGCGCCGCACTTTACCACTTCCATTTGTTTTCATATTACAGTTTATCTGTTGTGCAGGCAGCTACTATCATTTATTATTGACAGAGTGGTTTTTCCCTCTTTTTTCTTTTCTATGAGCTGGCTAAATTGCCTACGTTGTCAGGGGACACTTTACAGCATCTGCCACAGTCAAGCTTTTCACTCTACTGCTCAGCCTGGACTCTGCCTTGTCACATCCTGAATGCAGAGGGATTGAGAACCTACAGAAGATCTTGGGACATGTAGTCTAAAGAACCCAAATCTACACTAGGGATTGATTGTCATGGACTACAAATTCCAGCCGGCTGGAGAGGGAGAACCGAATGCTGGGAGAGGAGATAAATGTCCGGTGTTGGGGAGGAGTCACTTTCTTTGGACCACAGCCTTCGGCTGGAAGCAGTGACCCGGACGGTCGGAGGAGTTCAAGTTGGTGCTGTGGCCTAGGCAGCAAGAGAAGCCTCCGGCAGGTGTGTATGGACGCATCTGTCATCTGCAGCTCTGGTAGGCTTGGTTACAATTGGGAGATCACCCTCACTGCCCACAGTACAGATCCGGCTGACTCACAGCGTTGCAGGGTGTGCGGTTGAGCACCTCTCCTCTGATCACAACATCTGCAGGAGCCGGCCTCAGGATCTTCTCACCATCACTTTGAGCCTGGTATTGTCTGGATTGGTGAGCTGGCAGAAGCCCACCCTCTTTGCACCCCAAGAGACATTGCATGCACACACCTTTACTTTGCTTCTCCAACTAAAGCCCCATTAAGGAGACACTTAACATTTGCTGTTAGAAATTGGATGCCATTATCCAGGAATTATACTGGGCCCTTGTTAAAGCTAGCTGAAGACACAGAACAACTGCAACAAAAAGACTCCTCTGGTCCCCCCACCCCCCTACCACCAAAGGGGACGTTGGGTACCATACTAGTTCACTTCATTAATCAACTGTTTTCAGAGACCAGGATCTTATATCTTGAGTATAGTCCACTGAAACATTCTTGAGTTTCAGTGTTTAATGTGGGGTTGTGGCGTCAGGGGACAAAAGAGGGTAGTCCGACACCAAAACTGTTCAATTCTCCTTCCCTTTTCTTACCTGTGGTCAAATGCCTTAATCAGGTTACTGGTTGCTGCTCTCTTTCCCATTGAAACTCTACATTCACAATTCTCCTGTTTATTTGTGCTAAGAGTCAATAACTTCATATAATGTCACTCCTTGTTGATTTGTTGAACTGCAGAATTTCAAGTAAAAAGAATTACATGAGTACTATGTCATAATTTGGTGTCTGTGTAATTGCATTCAGAAATGTCAGAACCTAGGGTGTCAGAGGTGTCGGGAGACTTGCAAGGTCAGAGCAACCATTGGGGTCCAATATCTTTAAGTGGCCCTCGTGGGGGTAGCGCTAGAACAGGGACAGCTGGTCAAATGCAGACGCATGTGCTTTAGCAGTGCCCAGCTACGCAAGCCCCACCAGACCAGCCAAATTATCTGTTTCTCTTACGAATGACGTAACATGAAGTCCATAAGTACTTTTTTTTTAAGCTGCCATTCAGGTAAAGGGAAGTTTTACACAGAACAGTGAGAGCCAGTTCACACAGGGGCAACACGACTTCAACACGACTCAGACACGACTTGAGCATGAATCACAGAGCGACTAAGTGGTGATTTACAACACGACTGAAGTTGCCTCCAGGACAGGAGACGTTCCAGTGGCCAATAAAACAAGAATCAGCTCTGTGGGAGGGAGGGGTTTGCCTGAGAAATGTATGTTATCTTCCTGTAAAGTTGCCTTCAAAATGAACAGTGATCAGACTTCTAAGCGACTTCCATTGAAATCAATGGGTACAAGTTGCCTACAGGTCACCTAGAAGTCTGATTGAAGTAGTACAGGAACCTTTTTTGAAGTCGGAGCGACTGCAGTCGTGTACATTAAAACATCCCCATTCACTTCAATTAGTTTTAAAAATAGCACGACTTGGGGCAACTCTGGGCGACCAGAAGTCGCGTC
Organism: Rana muscosa; assembly: GCA_029206835.1. Classification (NCBI taxonomy): domain Eukaryota; kingdom Metazoa; phylum Chordata; class Amphibia; order Anura; family Ranidae; genus Rana; species Rana muscosa. Next base: position 114,429,689 of record JARGYO010005626.1, read on the forward strand.
CGGAGTCGCCCCTGTGTGAACCGGCTCTAAAAGGAACACAACATAAGAGGTAAATAAATACTGTGTATTAATGCAATGTTGAAGATAGTTTAGTGATGGTGACACAGTCAGATATTTATGTTGATAAGGAGATTGTATGTTATTGTAATGTAAGGGTGTGCTTATCCTCTTTCATAATACAATCGAATGAATACACATAAAAAGCAATATGCAGCCAAAACTGGGCGAGATCTGGGCACACGACAAATATGCGACACTAAGAATAGCCTCAAAGAAACATGTCAAGTCTGGATCTAAATCCAAATCTTTCCTAATAATAACTAGAAGAACGTGTTCCCTATTCCAGGTGCCAGAGAGTCAACACGGAACTTGGCTCTTGAAGATACTAAAACCAGCCATACTATCCACTCAATGCACCACTCGTATGGGTGGTCTCCAGTCAAAGTATATGTCTAATCCCAACATTTATCTTTAGTTTTGGACAGTGAGGAAGGTTTAGTTTCCCCTCTTGGGTTTTTACTAACGTCCAGAGCTTTGTTAGAGAGGTTTCCCCTCACTTCCTATCCTACGGTGACAATGGTTTCACCAGAAAGAAGTGAGGGTAATACCTGGTACATGAGATCAGACGAATGATTGTCCTATTTTTTTATTTTTTGCACGCTAATCTCATATCGAAAATAAAGAGGTTACTAAAGTTACGAAAATTATTGTACGACAGAATAAAAATTCGGAAATTTGGAAAAAACTGTACTGATTAACCACTTAACGACCGCCCACTGTAAATATACGTCAGCAGAATGGCACCGACAGGCAGAATCACGTACATATACGTGATTGCCTTTGTATAGTTGGGGGGTCCGATCGGACCCCCCTTCTTTACAGTGGGTGGTCGTTTTACCTTCGGGAGCGATCCGGCATGAGGGGACGGCCGTTCGACTCCGGCCACCCCCTCTCGATCGCTCCCGGCGAATGAGAGAGCTTCCCCTGCCTGCCAGGAAGGAGGAAGTGATGTCATCTCTCCTGGGGCGCTCACATATACCGAGCGCCGTACAGGAGAAGATGCCAGGTTAGTACACAAAACAGCACACTGACACCAGGACACATAGGCACATAAATCGCCCCCCCAGATCACCCCCCAGCCCCCAGTCACAGTGTCACTGATTGCAGTGACCATTTATTTAGTGATCACTGCAATCAGTGACATTTGTGACTGTAAAAGTGTCACTACATTTAGTTTTAGGTCCAGTGTAGCCCCCTAACCCCCCCTAATAAAGGTTTAACCCCCTGATCACCCCCCAGATAACCCTTTCACCCCCTAGCACCGCCGTCACTAAGCAATCATTTTTCTGATCGATGTCTTAGCGTCGGTGATGCTGATCGGTAGCCAGTAATTTTTTTTAGGTTCGCCGCAGGTTTTTATAGCGTCGGGTACCCCCATATATTACCTAATGAAGGTTTAACCCCCTTGATCGCCCCCCCAGGTAACCCTTTCACCCCCTATCACCACTGTCACTAAGTTATAATTTTTCTGATCGATGTCTTAGCGTCGGCGATGCTGATCGGTAGCCAGTAATTTTTTTTAGGTTCGCCGCAGGTTTTTATAGCGTCGGGTACCCCCATATATTACCTAATAAAGGTGGAACCCCCTTGATCACCCCCCAGGTAACCCTTTCACCCCCTAGCACCGCCGTCACTATGCGATCATTTTTCTGATCGATGTCTTAGCGTCGGTGATGCCGATAGGTAGCCAGTAATTTTTTTTTAGGTTCGCCATCAGGTTTTTATATAGCGTCAGGTACCCCCATATATTATTTAATAAAGGTTTAACCCCCTGATCGCCCCCCAGGTAACCCTTTCACCCCCTATCACCACTGTCGCTAAGCAATCGTTTTTATGATCGTTGTCTTAGTGTCGGTGATGCCGATAGGTAGCCAGTAATTTTTTTTTAGGTTCGCCATCAGGTTTTTATATAGCGTCAGGTACCCCCATATATTACCTAATAAAGGTTTTAACCCCCTAATTGCCCCTAGTTAACCCTTTCACCAGTGATCACCATATAAGTGTTACGGGTGACGCTGGTTAGTTAGTTTGCTTTTTATAGTGTCAGGGCACCCGCCGTATATAACCCAATAAAGGTTTAACCCCCTGATCGCCCGGCGGGTGATATCAGTTAGGTTTTAGCGTCAGAGAGGGTCTGCGTCACACCCCAGGCAGCCTCAGGTTAGTGCCAGTAGCGCTAACACCCACACGTGAAGCATACACCCCCCTTAGTGGTATAGTATCTGATCAGCTCAATATCTGATCTGATCAGATCTATACTAGCGTCCCCAGCAGTTTAGGGTTCCCAAAAACGCACTGTTAGTGGGATCAGCCCAGATACCTGCTAGCACCTGCGTTTTGCCCCTCCGTCCAGCCCAGGCCACCCAAGTGCAGTATCGATCGATCACTGTCACTTGCAAAACACAACACACATAACTGCAGCGTTCGCAGAGACAGGCCTGATCCCTGCGACTCCAGTGCTGTAGGAGGTGATTTCACCACCACAGTTAAAAAAAAAAGCATATATGCCGAAGCATTGGGGCAGCAGGAGCGGAGGAGCGATTTTGCTCCTAATGCCGCGTATATACGGTCGAAATTCCGACGGAGGCTTGCCCGTGGAAAAGTCTGACCATGTGTACGCGGCATAACTTTTGCGAGAAGATGCCCCCATGCTTCGGCATATATAAATGGTGCATGTATGCCCATCATTAGAAGTGGGTGGATGAAGGGCGGTATTCTAATGGTGGGCATACCCACCGATCAATCTTTTTTTTTCTTTCAGCCAACAGGCTGCATGAAAAAAAAGATTACAATACATGTCCAACAAGGACCAGCAACGTACTGGTATGTTGCTGGACTTTGAATGTTTATACCAGAATGATGCCTGCGGGTTTAGGTATCATCTTGGTATCATTCTTTTCAGCCAGCGGCCAGCTTTCATGTAAAAGCAATCCTAGTGGCTAATTAGCCTCTGGACTGCTTTAACAAGCAGTGGGAGGGAATGTCCCCCCCCCCGGATATAAAAAGCGCCATTGGGAAATTGGGAAAGCATTTTATCACACCGATCTTGGTGTGGTCAGATGCTTTGAGGGCAGAGGAAAGATCTAGGGTCCAATAGACCCCAGTTTTTTCAAAAAAGAGTACCTGTCATTACCTATTGCTATCATAGGGGATATTTACATTCCCTGAGATAACAATAAAAGTGATAAAAATAAATAAATATGGAAGCAACAGTTTAAAAATAAAATAAAAAAGCAAAATTAATAAAAAAAAAAAAAAAAAGCACCCCTGTCCTGCCCTGCTCTTGCCCAATGGCGAACGCAAGCGTCGGTCTGGCGTCATATGTAAACAGCAATTGCACCATGCATGTGAGGTATCACCGCGAAGGTCAGATCGAGGGCAGTAATTTTAGCAGTAGACCTCCTCTGTAAATCTAACGGGGTAACCTGTAAATGCTTTTAAAGGCTTTTAAAAATGTATGTAGTTTGTCGCCAATGCGCGTTTGTGCGAAATTTTAAAGCATGTCGTGTTTGGTATCTATGTACTCGGCCTAAGATCATCTTTTTTATTTCATCAAACATTTGGGCAATATAGTGTGTTTTAGTGCATTAAAATTAAAAAAAGTGTATTTTTTCCCCAAAAAATGCGTTTGAAAAATCGCTGCGCAAATACTGTGTAGAAAAAAAAAATGCAACACCCACCATTTTATTCTGTGGGGCCTTTGCTTTAAAAATATATATAATGTTTGGGGGTTCAACATAATTTTCTTGCAAAAAAAAATATGTTTTCATGTAAACAAAAAGTGTCAAAAAGGGCTTTGTCTTCAAGTGGTTAGAAGAGTGGATGTAAGCTTCCTAATGTTGTGTATAAAATGCCAGAACAGTTCAAAACCCCCCCAAATGACCCCATTTTGGAAAGTAGACACCCCAAGCTATATACTGAGAGGCATGTCGAGTCCATGGAATATTTTATATGTTGACACAAGTTGCGGAAAAAAAAAATTTTTTTTTTTTTTTTTTTTTTTTGCACAAAGTTGTCACTAAATGATATATTGCTCAAACATGTCATGGGCATATGTGGAATTACACCCCAAAATACATTCTGTTGCTTCTCCTGAGTACGGGGATACCACATGTGTGAGACTTTTTGGGAGCCTAGCCGCGTACGGGACCCCAAAAACCAAGCACCGCCTTCAGGCTTTCTAAGGGTGTAAATTTTTGATTTCACTTCTCACTGCCTATCACAGTTTCGGAGGCCATGGAATGCCCAGATGGCACAAACCCCCCCCCCCAAATGACCCCATTTTGGAAAGTAGACACCCCAAGCTATTTGCTGAGAGGTATTGTGAGTATTTTGCAGATCTCGCTTTTTGTCACAAAGTTTTGAAAATTGAAAAAAAAAAGAAAAAAAAAAAAAAAAATGTTCTTTCTTCATTTTCAAAAACAAATGAGAGCTGTAAAATACTCACCATGCCTCTCAGCAAACAGCTTGGGGTGTCTACTTTCCAAAATGGGGTCATTTGGGGGGGTTTTGTGCTATTTTGGCATTTTATGGCCTTCAAAACTGTGATAGGTAGTGAGGAGTGAAATCAAAAATTTGCGCCCTTAGAAATCCTGGAGGCGGTGCTTGGTTTCCGGGGTCCCGTACGTGGCTAGGCTCCTAAAAAGTCCCACACATGTGGTATCCCCGTACTCAGGAGAAGCAGCAGAATGTATTTTGGGGTGCAATTCCACATATAACCATGGCATGTGTGAGCAATATATCATTTAGTGACAACTTTTTGTATTTTTTTTTTTTTTTTGTCATTATTCAATCACTTGGGACAAAAAAAAAAAATATTCAATGGGCTCAACAGGCCTCTCAGCAATTTCCTTGGGGTGTCTACTTTCTAAAATGGGGTCATTTGGGGGGGTTTTGTACTGCCCTGCCATTTTAGCACCTCAAGAAATGAGATAGGCAGTCATAAATTAAAAGCTGTGTAAATTCCAGAAAATGTACCCTAGTTTGTAAACGCTATAACTTTTGCGCAAACCGATAAATATACGCTTATTGACATTTTTTTTACTAAAGACATGTGGCTGAATACATTTTGGCCTAAATGTATGACTAAAATTGAGTTTATTCGATTTTTCTTATAACAAAAAGTAGAAAATATCATATTTTTTCAAAATTTTCGGTCTTTTTCCGTTTATATCGCAAAAAATAAAAATCGCAGAGGCAATCAAATACCATTAAAAGAAAGCTCTATTTGTGGGAAGAAAAGGACGCAAATTTCGTTTGGGTACAACATTGCATGTCCGCACAATTTACAGTTAAAGCAGCGCAGTGCAAAATTCTGAATTCACCTCTGGTCCTTTAGCTACCAAATGGTCCGGGGCTTAAGTGGTTAAAAAGAAAAAAATCGTACGATCTGGTATCATACGAGAAACATTTTTGTGCTTGTCCCTTCAGATAATGTTGGATAAATTGTCGTGATCAGCTTTCGAAAGCTGTGTACTAATGATCAGATTATCGTAGGATCGCTTCAAAAGTGGTATTTTTCCTTCGATTTTCTGATCGTGTGTACAGGGCTTAAAGTGGATGTAAACCCACTCTCATCCTTTCTAAACTACTGCCATAGTGCTGATCTATAAGGATATAGATGCCTCCTGCATGTATCCTTACCTGTCAAATGTCTCCCCTCTGTCTGTTATAAGAACTGAAAAACTGCAGATTCTGTGGGTGGATCTGTTGTCTGGAGCTCGGTGGGTGGAGTCGTGATGTCAGTAGACTCCCCGCCCACCTCTACACTCCCCTTGTCAACATGCATTTCCTCCTGGGTATTCCTTCTGCTATGATCACCAACATCCAGTCAAAATCCAGAAAAGTAACCACATGACTTCAGAAAAGGAGTGGGGGTGGGAATTAAAAAATAATGCCCGTCTAAAGTTAGTGCACGAGATATGTAAATAACCTGTCACTCAAAGCAAGGGGGCGGAACGGACAAAGGTAACTCTGTTTGTCCGTTTTATCTCACTGAACAATAAAAGAGGATTGCTCAGAGCTGGATTAACTCTTTGTGGCAAGACCTGGCACAAATGATAGGAAATCTTATACTCTACATTGTGACAGCAAAAAATAAAATAAAAAAATATGGGGTTTACATCCACTTTAAAACAGACCGGAATAAAAATGAAACAAAAAAGGAAAAAAAAACAAAAACAACACCTCAAACCCTAAAAAAACATGAATTAGTGTCAAAGACACTAACAAAAACAAACACCGCAAATAAACATAATAGAGCATATACAAGCCAGTATAAATAAAACCGTGACAATTTTAAGGCCTCATGCCCACGGACGTTTTTACAGCCGCGTTTTTGAGCGTTTTTTACAGCTTAAAAACGCCTGTCCATGTTAGTCTATAGCTTCATGCCCACCTAGACGTTTTTGAGCTGCAAATAGCATAGACGTTTTTAAGCTGTAAAAAAAAACCCAGGACCAGTGCGTTCCTCAGCGTCAGAATTAGGCAGAAAAAAACGCGCGCGTCAAAAAACGCGCACTAACGCGCAAAAACGCGCACTAACGCGCACTAACGCGCGATCGCGTTTTTAGCTCCGACGTTTTTTTTTTTTTTTTCAAAATAAATAAATATTTACAATAACATGGACAGGCGTTTTTAAGCTGCAAAAAACGCAGCTGTAAAAACGCCAGTGGGCATGAGGCCTAATAATTTTTTGGAGATGTGTGTGACCAAAGGGTAGCCTTGATTCCAGAAATAAAAAGATTTTCTAAGTAGAATAGGGGAGGGCTAGACTCTGGTGAATTTTGTGTCAGCATTACAATAAATTAAGTTAAATCTGTATAGCAGGATTAATATTTAGGCCTATTAATGTATTATCTTCCTTTTACTTTAAACTTCCACATTTATCAAGACTCTAGGGGTTAGCTTACATGGGCAATAGGGAGCAGGTGAGTGGTAAAAACAGGAGGTTAATCCTTGTTTGTACAACTTCCTGACCTAATCAGTGAGTTCACATTGCCACAACTGCAAGGCTTCACGTTGCAGCAATTTTAACTCGGCATGTCGACATGTGTTGAGTGGCGGGAAAAAAGAAAGCTTCAACACTACCCTGAAGTGTCTGAGCATTGCATATATGAATGGCGCAGGATTCGACTGTAGCAGCTGCAGGTTTGTGTAGGAACCTCTGCCTTCTCTTTATGCCAGCAGCAGTTTAAAGAGTCTCCTAAATGAAAATGATCAATACATGTTATTAATCTAAAAACTTATTTATGGTACATAGCTTGAAATGTTGTATAGGAGTAAGCCATACTTGCTCATTACATATGCAGATTCTTCCTCCTGCTTAGTAGTGGTGCACAATTCTTTGCTGCTCTTGCAGGGCCTTCCTATCTCTGCAAGTCTAGCACACAGGAAAGCCACAGACCATGTGATCTTTAGCTTAGGTTTTAGGTCATATGAGTGAACTTGTAGCAGTCATTTTTAGCCGGGACAATAAAGAGATACATTTTAATAAAATAATACAGGATTTATATAGTGCCAACAAACTGTGCAGCATTTTACAGCATAAAGGGAGACCGTCCAGTTACAATTCAATACAATAGAATTTAATCGCAATAGGAGGGCCATGCCCGAGTACTTCAAATCTTAAAGTGATCCAAAAAGAAAAACAGAGGGATGAGTAAATAGATGAGGTGGGATAGGCTTGAGGGAAGTCTTCAGTGATTGCCTAAAGGTGGACAGAGAAGGAGATGGGTAGCCAGATTGTGGTAGGGTTCCAGAGGACAGGGGACATTCTGGAGAAGTCCTGAAGGTGAGCATGGGAGAAGGTGATGAAGTAAAAGGCAGGAGGTCCTGGGAGAAGCAGAGTGGACAGTCTGGATGATATTTTGATCATGCCAAAAATGAAATGTCTTACTGATTTAGTTTGATGTTAACAATGACTATCGGCATCAACTGCTTGGCTTCAGGACTCAATGGAGACCAACATAAAAATAAAAATAAATGGGTCCAGACCTACAGAGCACCTTGGCTCGCTTTTATGCATTAGGATTTTGATAAATAGCAGAATACATTTTATGTACTGGCACCACTTCTTTTATTTATAAAACTGATCTGAGAAGACCACAGGAACGCTCACTGGCCTACCAATGCTCCTCGAATAACCATAACATCATCAGGCAAATGCCATTCATGTCAGATTGCCTTCAAGGCCTTCTTGACTTTTTAAAATATCTTTCTCTCTCACAGGCTTAATGTCTGGCTCCTGAAGTCCACATTGTTGCGTCTATCCTGCTTTAATAAATACATATAATAAAAAGAGTCTAGAGTACTGCCAGCAGGAAAAACAGTGAAACAATTCTTTGGCAGGATCTGTGTGGGTCTTTGGCTGCTAGGCTGACAGCCCTGCAATAAACGCTTCATGTGGATTTTTAACAGAGTAAAATAGGATTCTCATATCATAAACTGAATAGCATTCTCTTTTTAGGTCTCTCTAAACAGCATTTTTGTTTGAATTCTTCTCTTAAAGGGTTACTGTAGCATATTCGATAAACTAGATATTAGAGAACAGCTGAAGCGCTGCTTTCCCTGGCAAAGTTTGTGTTGCGCACAGTCTTGTGACACATCGCCTTGATCTGTTAAACAGCTGAACTGCATATACAAGCTGCTGATAACCTTCAGGGGACGCAGTTCTACAGGTGTTGTGCCACTGCTCCGCCTCCTGCTTGGTCTTTGGGCTAGTAGTGCTGCCTGCCCGGAGCCAACTTCACCACTGAAAGCCTGATTTCACCTTTTTTTTTTTTCTCGAAGCCTAAAAATGGAGTGATGACATGCTTGCTGATCACTCAGGTCTAAGGTTCCTTCTGTCAGTCAACTCTGCTCTGCCCCTCCTGAACTCACTGGAGTCCTGGGCGGGAGGGTGGGGTGGGGTTGGAGGGTGGGTGTGGCTGGCTCAGACTCCAAGCAGCACGCTGAGAATCTGAGCCAACTGCCTGGAATCTGGGTGGATCCCAACATTTTCGTCGGGACCCTCTCAGAGACCGAAGCAGGTCTGTGAACATCAGTCAACAGCAGACTTTAGCCCATTGTTGTCTGATTCTGGGTCACAGGAGTGCAAGAATGAGTGCACTTTTGTGACCCACATGAGAAGTAATGCCAAACAAACTTTAGCCATACTTCTCTTTTTAAAGCGGAACTAAACACCAATTTAACTGGTTCTCAAAACCAAAGTTTAGAGATGTTCCATAAATGTTTTACCTTACCTGCTCTCTCTGCCTGTAGATTATTGTCTACCAGCAGTCCACCACCCTGACTCTGATCCTAGCGCACGCACTGTCAACTGCAAAATGGGGATGAATTTTGCATCTACACGTTGGCCATATAATAGAAAGGAAATCTGTAAGGAAATATTTATGCTGGAAAACTGGGAATAAAATGGTTCGGGTGGGCAGGGCACACTGAACTTTGGGTGCTAAAAAAACCTTGTCCTAGCACTGAACTCAGATGTAATAGCAGTTACCACAAGGAGCCTCTATGTTAGTTCTGTAATTTTCTAAAGTGGCATGGAAGCACCAAAATCTGATAATAAAACCTCAACTAAATCAACTCAGCAAGGTGCTTAATTTAATCTAGCAGAACGCTTGGCCCCACCCCTGCCTATCTCCTGCACCTTACTGATGGTTAGTGATGGCCACCTATCACAGTACTTGGCCAATATGGAGTAGCTAGAGAGTTATCACAACATAATAGAGCACCACAGATATTGGAGATACCATTGCATTCTAGAAGAATGCTGAACGATCCTCCACCCAACAAACATTGAGGAGCAAAGTGAGAATGGAGTGAGTTAGGCAGGGGTGGGGTCAAGTGTCATCTTCTTAAATAATGTTGAGAGACCTCTCTGTGTGTTGAAGCTCTAGTGGCCCTCTAGAAGATTGAGCCAAAGTTCAGACAGATTTTTACAGGATGAGCATCTTCCTATCCTGCAAATGAGCTTACAGGGCTGATTTTCACTTTCAGCTGGTATGTGGCAGCTCAGCATAAATATATATTTCTAGTTGTTACACTAGCTCTATCAAAAATGTTTTAATCATTTTTAAATTAATTAAGGGTGTTTTTATATGTTTGCCTGAAGTCATTCTTTAATTAGATTTTTGCTGTACTAGACCTCCAAAGTGATTTCACCTTTTAAATGTCTCCATAAATTAATAATTGGCCCGTATTCAATCCATTAACTGCTAGAGGTTGTCTTGAAGCCCCGAAGCACAAAGCATGAAGGAAGCAGAACACTGAAAGTACAGTGAGACAAAAAGCTATTTCAACGCGTGTGCGACAAGGTAACACAATATAATACATGGTTCACGTTGTTGACTTTCAGACAAAGGGTGCATTGTAATCATGCAAAATTAGCAAGAAGGTGAACAGAACAAAAAAGGAATTCCAGAGCATTCAAAAGATTAGGAACTATACTTTCATTTGACAGTAGTAGAGTGAATGCAAACTAGAACATTGTGATCAGCCTGTCCTTATTATGGGCAAACATCTGACCAAGCTTTCTTACAAAGCATAAATCCATTAAGGTATACTGGTCATGAGAGAAAGATGGGGCTACCATTGCTAGATTTCTTCTGAAAATGCTAGAAAAAGGTGTTGGCAACTGCAGCATATGTATTAACTTTAACCACTGAGTATCCCACAATCTAGAACCCTGCAGTGAACCTCCCAGTGTCCTACAATCTAGAACTCTGCAGTGAACCTCCCAGTGTCCTACAATCTAGAACCCTGCAGTGAACCTCCCAGTATCCCTCACAATCCAGAACTCTGCAGTGAACCTCCCAGTGTCCTACAATCTAGAACTCTGCAGTGAACCTCCCAGTGTCCTACAATCTAGAACCCTGCAGTGAACCTCCCAGTATCCCTCACAATCCAGAACTCTGCAGTGAACCTCCCAGTGTCCTACAATCTAGAAGCCTGCAGTGAACCTCCCAGTGTCCCTCACAATCCAGAACTCTGCGGTGAACCTCTGTGTCCTACAATCTAGAACCCTGCAGTGAACCTCCCAGTGTCCCTCACAATCCAGAACTCTGCAGTGAACCTCCCAGTGTCCTACAATCCAGCACTCTGCAGTGAACCTCCCAGTGTCCTACAATCCAGAACTCTGCAGTGAACCTCCCAGTGCCCTACAATCTAGAACCCTGCAGTGAGTGAACCTCCCAGTGTCCTACAATCCAGAACTCTGCAGTGAACCTCCCAGTGTCCTACAATCTAGAACCCTGCAGTGAACCTCCCAGTGTCCTACAATCTAGAACCCTGCAGTGAACCTCCCAGTATCCCTCACAATCCAGAACTCTGCAGTGAACCTCCCAGTGTCCTACAATCTAGAAGCCTGCAGTGAACCTCCCAGTGTCCCTCACAATCCAGAACTCTGCGGTGAACCTCTGTGTCCTACAATCTAGAACCCTGCAGTGAACCTCCCAGTGTCCCTCACAATCCAGAACTCTGCAGTGAACCTCCCAGTGTCCTACAATCCAGAACTCTGCAGTGAACCTCCCAGTGTCCTACAATCTAGAACTCTGCAGTGAACCTCCCAGTGTCCTACAATCTAGAACCCTGCAGTGAACCTCCCAGTATCCCTCACAATCCAGAACTCTGCAGTGAACCTCCCAGTGTCCTACAATCTAGAAGCCTGCAGTGAACCTCCCAGTGTCCCTCACAATCCAGAACTCTGCGGTGAACCTCCCAGTGTCCTACAATCCAGCACTCTGCAGTGAACCTCCCAGTGTCCTACAATCCAGAACTCTGCAGTGAACCTCCCAGTGCCCTACAATCTAGAACCCTGCAGTGAGTGAACCTCCCAGTGTCCTACAATCCAGAACTCTGCAGTGAACCTCCCAGTGTCCTACAATCTAGAACCCTGCAGTGAACCTCCCAGTGTCCCTCACAATCCAGAACTCTGCAGTGAACCTCCCAGTGTCCCTCACAATCCAGAACTCTGCAGTGAACCTCCCAGTGTCCCTCACAATCCAGAACTCTGCAGTGAACCTCCCAGTGTCCTACAATCCAGAACTCTGCCAGTGAACCTCCCATGTCCTACAATCTAGAACTATGCAGTGAACCTCCCAGTGTCCCTCACAATCCAGAACTCTGCAGTGAACCTCCCAGTGTCCTACAATCCAGAACTCTGCCAGTGAACCTCCCATGTCCTACAATCTAGAACTATGCAGTGAACCTCCCAGTGTCCCTCACAATCCAGAACTCTGCAGTGAACCTCCCAGGGTCCTACAATCCAGAACCCTGCAGTGAACCTCCCAGTGTCCTACAATCTAGAACCCTGCAGTGAACCTCCCAGTGTCCTACAATCCAGAACCCTGCAGTGAACCTCCCAGTGTCCTACAAGCCAGAACCCTGCAGTGAACCTCCCAGTATCCTACAATCCAGAACTCTGCAGTGAACCTCCCAGTGTCCTACAATCTAGAAGCCTGCAGTGAACCTCCCAGTGTCCCTCACAATCCAGAACTCTGCAGTGAACCTCTGTGTCCTACAATCTAGAACCCTGCAGTGAACCTCCCAGTATCCCTCACAATCCAGAACTCTGCAGTGAACCTCCCAGTGTCTCACAATCCAGAACTCTGCAGTGAACCTCTCAGTGTCCTACAATCTAGAACCCTGCAGTGAACCTCCCAGTGTCCTACAATCCAGAACTCTGCAGTGAACCTCCCAGTGTCCTACAATCTAGAACTCTGCAGTGAACCTCCCAGTGTCCTACAATCCAGAACTCTGCAGTGAACCTGCCAGTGTCCTACAATCTAGAACCCTGCAGTGAACCTCCCAGTGTCCCTCACAATCCAGAACTCTGCAGTGAACCTCCCAGTGTCCTACAATCTAGAACCCTGCAGTGAACCTCCCAGTGTCCTACAATCCGAAACTGCAGTGAATGTCCCACAATCCAGTGAATCCCTCTAAGATTATTTTTATTGTGTGCCTGTAAAATTGAGGGGGACAGATGGTGATTTCTGAACTTTAAACCTAAAATGTAGGCTTTTTTTCCTGACATGAGGAGGACCCAAGAAGAAAATGTGACAATGGAAAACCCAGCAGTGATTAAATACCACCAAAAGAAAGCTCTATGTGTGGGGAGAAAATGATAAAAAAAATTATTTGGGTACAGCGTGGCATGACTGAACAATTGTCATTCAAAGTGTGAGAGTGCTGAAAGCTGAAAATATGGCCTGGGCAGGAAGGGGGTGAAAGTGCCCAATATTGAGGTGGTTAAAGTATATTGGCTCATACATCGTTATGTACAAAAGGGGGCGCACCATCTGAGCCCACTTTCTTGGGACGGCGGCCACCCAGCCCTGGTTAAAGGGGTTGTAAAGGTTTGTTTTTTATTTTCTAAATAGGTTCCTTTAACCACTTAACGACCGCTCACTGTATATATACGTCGGCAGAATGGCACCGACAGGCACAATCACGTAGAGTGTACGTGATTGCCTTTGTATAGTTGGGGGGTCCAATCGGACCCCCCTCCTATACAGTGAGCGGTGGCTAAGTGTCCGGGAGCGTTCCGGGATGAGGGGGCAGCCATTCGTTTCCGGCCACCCCCTCGCGATCGCTCCCGGCGAATGGAAATGCCCCCTCTGTCTGTGTCAGGCAGAGGAAGCAGGAGGAAGTGATGTCATCTCTGGTGCGGCGCTCACATATACCGAGCGCCGTACAAGAGAAGACATCAGGTCAGTGCACACAACACTACACTGACACCAGGACACATAGGGACATAAATTGCCCCCCCAGACACCCCCAGATCACCCCCCAGATCACCCCCCAGCCCCCAGTCACAGTGTCACTGATTGCAGTGACCATTTATTTAGTGATCACTGCAATCAGTGACATTTGTGACTGTAAAAGTGTCAGTACATCCAGTTTTAGGTCCAGTGTAGCCCCCTAACCCCCCCTAATAAAGGTTTAACCCCCTGATCACCCTCCAGATAACCCTTTCACTCCCTATCACCACTGTCGCTAAGCGATCATTTTTCTGATCGCTGTCTTAGCGTCAGTGATGCCGATCGGCAGCCAGTAATTTTTTTTAGGTTCGCCGCATGTTTTTATAGCGTCAGGTACCCCAATATATTATCTAATAAAGGTTTAACCCCCTTGATCGCCCCCCAGGTAACCCTTTCACCCCCTATCACCACTGTCGCTAAGCAATCGTTTTTCTAAACGCTGTCTTAGTGTCGGTGATGCAGATCGGTAGCCGGTAATTTTTTTTAGGTTCGCCGCAGGTTTTTATAGCGTCAGGTACCCCAATATATTATCTAATAAAGGTTTAACCCCCTTGATCGCCCCCCAGGTAACCCTTGTGATGGATCTCAGATACCCCAGGTGGGCACATCCGCCAGACCTGTGTCTCCTGTCCTCCAAACGCACCCGCAGCCTGCAGATACGCCATAACCAGCCCTTAACCCCTCAATCACGAGACAATCCACACAGGTGTTGAGGGTTAAACATGCAGAGCATCAACAGTTTATTAACTCCAAAACATACACTTTTACACACAGTTAGGGACACTCCCCTTAGCCTTGTCATAGAGGGGGGGTAGGGGACAAGGAAGAACCAATGGGAACTTAACATTGAAACAGAGACTACAGTTAAACATAAAGGGATTATGGTAAGCAGGCAGCCCTTCAATATACATCCCCTGCGGAGAGATGTCTGCAGTCCAGACCATTGTCTATGTGCCATTAACCAACACAATTGAACACAGCAACAAGAGGGGGGGTGGATGGGGGGAGAAGGGATGTAGCATTACATTACATTACATTATCTCAATGCCAGCTTTCCCCCAGTCTCTCAGTCTGGGCCATAATCTGTGGGTAAGCGGCCAGCCCACAGTCCCTTCCAAAACACACAGTGACAGTGGGTTCTGTCACAACCCTTTCACCCCCTATCACCACTGTCGCTAAGCGATCGTTTTTCTAAACGCTGTCTTAGTGTCGGTGATGCAGATCGGTAGCCAGTAATTTTTTTTAGGTTCGCCGCATGTTTTTATAGCGTCAGGTACCCCAATATAGTATCTAATAAAGGTTTAACCCCCTTGATCGCCCCCCAGGTAACCCTTTCACCCCCTATCACCACTGTCACTAAGCGATCGTTTTTCTAAACGCTGCCTTAGTGTCCGTGATGCAGATCGGTAGCCAGTAATTTTTTTTAGGTTCGCCGCAGGTTTTTATAGCGTCAGGTACCCCAATATATTATCTAGTAAAGGTTTAACCCCCTTGATCGCCCCCCAGGTAACCCTTTCACCCCCTATCACCACTGTCGCTAAGCGATCGTTTTTCTAAACGCTGCCTTAGTGTCCGTGATGCAGATCGGTAGCCAGTAATTTTTTTTAGGTTCGCCACAGGTTTTTATAGCGTCAGGTACCCCCATATATTATCTAATAAAGGTTTAACCCCCTTGATCGCCCCCCAGGTAACCCTTTCACCCCCTATCACCACTGTCGCTAAGCAACCGTTTTTCTGATCGCTGTCTTAGTGTCGGTGATGCAGATCGGTAGCCAGTAATTTTTTTTAGGTTCGCCGCAGGTTTTTATAGCGTCAGGTACCCCCATATATTATCTAATAAAGGTTTTAACCCCCTGATTGCCCCTAGTTAACCCTTTCACCAGTGATCACCATATAAGTGTTACGGGTGATGCTGGTTAGTTAGTTTGCTTTTTATAGTGTCAGGGCACCCGCCGTATATAACCCAATAAAGGTTTAACCCCCTGATCGCCCGGCGGGTGATATCAATTAGGTTTTAGCGTCAGAGAGGGTCTGCGTCACACCCCAGGCAGCGTCAGGTTAGTGCCAGTAACGCTAACACCCACAAGTGAAGCATACACCCCCCTTAGTGGTATAGTATCTGAACAGATCAATATCTGATCAGATCTATATTAGCGTCCCCAGCAGTTTAGGGTTCCCAAAAACGCAGTGTTAGTGGGATCAGCCTAGATACCTGCTAGCACCTGCGTTTTGCCCCTCCGTCCAGCCCAGGCCACCCAAGTGCAGTATCGATCGATCACTGTCACTTACAAAACAAAAACACACATAACTGCAGCGTTCGCAGAGACAGGCCTGATCCCTGCGACTCCAGTGCTGTAGGAAGTGATTTCACCACCACAGTTAAATAAAAAAAGCATATATGCCGAAGCATTGGGGCAGCAGGAGCGGAGGAGCAATTTTGCTCCTAATGCCGCGTACATACGGTCGAAATTCCGACGGAGGCTTGCCCGTGGAAAAGTCTGACCATGTGTGTGCGGCATAACTTTTTTGCGGGAGGATGCCCCCATGCTTCGGCATATATAAAATGGTGCGTGTATGCCCATCATTGGAAGTGGGTGGATGAAGGGCGGTATTCTAATGGTGGGCATACCCACCGATCAATCTCTTTTTTCGTTCAGCCAACTGGCTGCATGAAAAAAAAAGATTACAATACATGTCCAACAAGGACCAGCAACGTACTGGTATGTTGCTGGACTTTGAATGTTTATACCAGAATGATGCCTGCGGGTTTAGGTATCATCTTGGTATCATTCTTTTCAGCCTGCGGCCGGCTTTCATGTAAAAGCAATCCTAGCGGCTAATTAGCCTCTGGACTGCTTTTACAAGCAGTGGGAGGGAATGCCAGCCCCCCCCCCCGGATATAAAAAGCGCCATTGGGAAATTGGGAAAGCATTTTATCACACCGATCTTGGTGTGGTCAGATGCTTTGAGGGCAGAGGAAAAATCTAGGGTCTAGAAGACCCCAGTTTTTTCAAAAAAAGAGTACCTGTCACTACCTATTGCTATCATAGGGGATATTTACATTCCCTGAGATAACAATAAAAATGATAAAAAAAAAAAATACTTGGAAGGAACAATTTAAAAATAAAATAAAAAAGCAAAATTAATAATAAAAAAAAAAAGCACCCCTGTCCTGCCCTGCTCTTGCCCAATGGCGAACGCAAGCGTCGGTCTGGCGTCATATGTAAACAGCAATTGCACCATGCATGTGAGGTATCACCGCAAAGGTCAGATCGAGGGCAGTCATTTTAGCAGTAGACCTCCTCTGTAAATCTACTGGGGTAACCTGTAAAGGCTTTTAAAGGCTTTTAAAAATGTATGTAGTTTGTCGCCAATGCGCGTTTGTGCGAAATTTTAAAGCATGTCGTGTTTGGTATCTATGTACTCGGCCTAAGATCATCTTTTTTATTTCATCAAACATTTGGGCAATATAGTGTGTTTTAGTGCATTAAAATTAAAAAAAGTGTATTTTTTAACCCAAAAAATGCGTTTGAAAAATCGCTGCGCAAATACTGTGTAGAAAAAAAAATGCAACACCCACCATTTTAATCTGTAGGGCCTTTGCTTTAAAAATATATATAATGTTTGGGGGTTCAACATAATTTTCTTGCAAAAAAAAAAATGTTTTCATGTAAACAAAAAGTGTCAAAAAGGGCTTTGTCTTCAAGTGGTTAGAAGAGTGGATGTAAGCTTCCTAATGTTGTGTATAAAATGCCAGAACAGTTCAAAACCCCCCCAAATGACCCCATTTTGGAAAGTAGACACCCCAAGCTATATACTGAGAGGCATGTCGAGTCCATGGAATATTTTATATGTTGACACAAGTTGCGGAAAAACGACAATTTTTTTTTTTTTGCACAAAGTTGTCACTAAATGATATATTGCTCAAACATGCCATGGGCATATGTGGAATTACACCCCAAAATACATTCTGTTGCTTCTCCTGAGTACGGGGATACCACATGTGAGACTTTTTGGGAGCCTAGCCGCGTACGGGACCCCAAAAACCAAGCACCGCCTTCAGGCTTTCTAAGGGTGTAAATTTTTGATTTCACTTCTCACTGCCTATCACAGTTTCGGAGGCCATGGAATGCCCAGATGGCACAAAACCCCCCCCAAAGGACCCCATTTTGGAAAGTAGACACCCCAAGCTATTTGCTGAGAGGTATTGTGAGTATTTTGCAGATCTCGCTTTTTGTCACAAAGTTTTGAAAATTGAAAAAAAAAAAAAAAATATATATATATATATTTTCTTTCTTCATTTTCAAAAACAAATGAGCTGTAAAATACTCGCCATGCCTCTCAGCAAATAGCTTGGGGTGTCTATATTCCAAAATGGGGTCATTTGGGGGGGTTTTGTGCTATTTTGGCATTTTATGGCCTTCGAAACTGTGATAGGTAGTGAGGAGTGAAATCAAAAATTTGTGCCTAGAAATCCTGAAGGCGGTGCTTGGTTTTCGGGGTCCCGTACGCGGCTAGGCTCCTAAAAAGTCCCACACATGTGGTATCCCCGTACTCAGGAGAAGCAGAAAAATTATTTTGGGGTGCAACTCCACATATAACCATGGCATGTGTGAGCAATATATCATTTAGTGACAACTTTTTGTAATTTTTTTTTTTTTAGTCATTATTCAATCACTTAAGACAAAAAAATAAAAAATTCAATGGGCTCAACATGCCTCTCAGCAATTTCCTTGGGGTGTCTACTTTCCAAAATAGGGTCATTTGGGGGGGTTTTGTACTGCCCTGTCATTTTAGCACCTCAAGAAATCAGATAGGCAGTCATAAATTTAAAGCTGTGTAAATTTGTAAACTCTATATAATTTGTAAACTACACAAACTGTGTAGTTTGTAAACTCTATAACTTTTGCGCAAACCAATAAATATACGCTTATTGACATTTTTTTTACTAAAGACATGTGGCTGAATACATTTTGGCCTAAATGTATGACTAAAATTGAGTTTATTCGATTTCTCTTATAACAAAAAGTAGAAAATATCATTTTTTTTCAAAATTTTCGGTCTTTTTCTGTTTATATCGCAAAAAATAAAAATCGCAGAGGCAATCAAATACCATTAAAAGAAAGCTCTATTTGTGGGAAGAAAAGGACGCAAATTTCGTTTGGGTACAACATTGCATGTCCGCACAATTTACAGTTAAAGCAGTAAAGTGCAAAATTCTGAATTCACCTCTGGTCCTTTAGCTACCAAATGGTCCGGGGCTTAAGTGGTTAAGCTAGTGCATTGTTGGTTCACTTACCTTTTCCTTAGATTTTCCTTCTAAATGTTTTCTTTCTTTGTTTTCTTTGTCTGAATTTCTCACTTCCTGTTCCTCCTCAGTAAGCTGTTCAGTAAGCTGTTCTGGGTGACTCCACACCACTCGGATGATGATGTGAAGTTTCGTGAGGAGGAACAGGAAGTATGAAATTCAGACAAAGAAAAAAAACATTTAGAAGGTAAATCAAAGGAAAAGGTAAGTGACCCAACAATGCACTAGCTTAAAAGGAACCTATTTAGAAAATAAAAAACGAACCTTTACAACCCCTTTAATGGCAAGATGCAGGTTAGCTATATATGTTTTGAGTGTTTAGGATGATGGGTGTACTGTCACTTTAAAAATATATGCATTAGGTTTTAGGTGGTCCAATTGGAATCCAGGGAAGTTTCTGAATGTCCCTTGGGAAGTGATAAAAGGGGGTGCTGAGGGTCTCTACTTCCTCTTGCAGCTGCCAGACCTACAGGAGAAGAAGCTCCCTCCCTCCCTGTCACAGTATATGTTACGTGGTTGGGTCCCCCCGGAACGTATTTCTTTGCTCAATAAAGGTTGAGTAGCCCGTGTTCTGAAAACTGGGCAAAGGTTTGCTGTATATTTGATTTCATCTGAATATTAAATTAATATGTTTATCTGTATGAATATTTTAAACCAATAAAATACCGCGGCCAAAATATTGTGTGTGTGTGTGTGTGTGTGTGTATTACTAAGCTACAAAGTTGTATCCGGGGAACTAAGGTAATGGGCAAGGTGTGGCCTGCGGTCCCATAAGACCTACAGGCCAGTGGAAGTAAATACCGTGCAAAGCCAGAAAAGCCACAAAGAGACAGAATTTCAACACACACTTGTGCTGCAATAAAAATTATATATATTTTTTATACTGTATATACAAGACTGCCATGTTGCATGTGAAACAAAAACATAATGTACATGCCTGCATTTTGTATTTAGTGGGGGGATAGTATGATATGGAAATGGTTTGGGGCTATTTAGGATTGCACTGAATTTGGATGCTTTTACCTTGGGAAAGGTGGGCCACATTAAAGGAATGCCCAATGATATACAGTAGGTCTGTGTGCAATACTGCTGCATTAGGTGGGAGCTATTTAAATGCAGGAAAAAAGTATCCCAAAGTCACTATAAAAGAGTCATCTCTCCTTCAACTTTACACCAAATATCTGAAAAAACAAAAATAATAGACAGTGCTTGGAGTTTTTTATTTTTGTTGTTTTACGCACATTGTCAAAATGTTAAACGTTAGCAACCGCAAAGCAGAAACACACACTTTACTCCCAAAGTGGCAAAGAATTATATAATCACAAAATGGTTTTCTCTCTGGGACTGTCTTCATCATTAATTATGCAAGCATTTATTTTATAGCCCACTTGTTCTACAGCATCCAAAACACGTGTAATTTTTCTGTGCCTGATTATTACATGACAAACCCGAAAGGCCCTCAAATATAAGCAAAGCTAAAAGGAAAGGAGAAGCCAAAGCCAAGTCAACTGCGGACCCGAGATTTTTAGAACATGCAGCCAGAAATGCATTGTTAAATCAGATTACCAAAAATATTAAAGGAGAAGTACAGCCAAAGCTTGTTTGGCTGTACTTCTTATGTGGATCACAGGAGTGCAGTTTGTTCTGCAGTTCTGTGACCTGATCTGAAGGGAGAAGGGGCAGGAACTGGGGCTTATCCGAGGCCTGGAGGGGCAGGAATTGGGGCTCATCCGAGGCCTGGAGGGGCAGGAACAGGGGCTCATCCGAGGCCTGGAGGGGCAGGAACAGGGGCTCATCCGAGGCCTGGAGGGGCAGGAACTGGGGCTCATCCGAGGCCTGGAGGGGCAGGAATTGGGGCTCATCCGAGGCCTGGAGGGGCAGGAATTGGGGCTCATCCGAGGCCTGGAGGGGCAGGAATTGGGGCTCATCCGAGGTCTGGAGGGGCAGGAATTGGGGCTCATCCGAGGTCTGGAGTGCAGGAATTGGGGCTCATCTGAGATCTGGAGGGGCAGGAATCGGGGCTCATCTGAGGCCTGAAGGTGCAGGAACTGATCTGAAGGATGAAAGTGCAGGAATTGGGACTGATCTGAGGCTTGGAAAAAGTGTGGTGCAGGATTTGCAGATTTTCTAAGATGCAGTAATTGAGGCTGGTCTAAGGTCTGAAGGTGTGGGAATAAGAGATGATCTAAAGGATGAAAGTGCAGGAAATGCAACTGATTTGGGGTCTGAAGATGCAAGAATTGGGGCTGATCGATTGTCTGAAGGTGCAGAAAGCGGAGCTGATCTCGGGTCTGAAGGTGCTGAAAACATGGCTGATCTAAAATCTGCAGGTGCAGAAAATGGGGCTGATCTGGGATCTGAAGGTGCAGGAACTAGTGCGGATCTGTGGTCTGAAGGTGCTAGAATGGTCTGTAAACCCACTATTCGTTTTTTGTTTTTTTAGGCAACCTGCAAGAGAAAGGCATAATGAGCTAGTATGACTAGCATACTAGCTCATTATGTACCACTTACCTTAGATCGGGGCCCCCGAAGCAGTCCGCGTCCCTCTCTCCAGACGCAGCCATCGCTGCGGCGATAGCCGGAATGTTACTTCCGGGTATCGCCGCACCAGCCAATCACAGCGCCGCTCCGGAGCTGTGATTGGCCGGAGCGGCGAAGACGTGACTCCGCGCATGCGCGCGGGAGCCGTCGAATTCAGCTACGTCGTCGAATGCTGAGACCTAGCCGAATTTGTGAATGGGATTAACCCCATGCGCATGACGTCAGCGGCGCTGGGTTTAAATGCAAATATCTCCTTAACCGTGTAGGTTAAGGAGATATTTCATGCACCTACAGGTAAACCTTAATCTAGGCTTATCTGTAGGTGTTTGTTTACAAAGTGGGTTTACAACCACTTTAAAAAGGGAACGATTTGCTTATCCCTGTATTTTTGTAATGCAAGTACCTGAATTTGCAATCCCCTGTACAGAAAGACATGAGCTCCTCCGGCTGCTGCTTCTCCTTTCACTGTCCAGCAGCATGGGGATGGAGAGGAGAACTGTACATGCAAGTGAACTGCAACAGAGGAAAAAAAACAAAAACAAAAAACACGCCTGTCTCTTGCCCTTTACCCTGGCACACAAGGCTGTCAATCTTAAAACTGTATGGACAAAAGCACAAATCCTATGGCAGGCAAAACAGCTCACATATATACTTATATATATATATATTTTTTTTTTAGGGCTGTGGAAATTAACTATTAATTCCTCGATTAATCGATTAATTGTTTTGATCGATCAAAAGTCTTCAGGGAGATCCGGTGACGTCACGGACACCGGCGGGGCTTGCCGTGTCCATCTGAAGGGCTCCTTTGCTGTGCCTTCATATCTGCATGCCGGTGGGACCTTACTATCTGCCACACGCAAGGGCTGTTACACTTCCCTCTATCACTTCCCTCTATCAACCTGGGATTCTACAGCCATCCACTGGGAGTTGTGATCGTTCCCTTCACCGGACATCTACATGCCGACGGACTGATGTTAGCCCCTTCTCATCTGGATTAAGCAGTGATATCGTTGTACACATTTTTATACCAGTATCATACTTAGCTACATGTTTTTATGACTGCTTTTGCTACCGTTTGGAATTATTCGCACCATTTTTACAGTTTATGTAGCTACATCAATTTTATCTCCAGTGCAATATTTATTTTGTTACCTACTTGAAGACTATAAAAGTTTTAATGCTATTCCCATCGAGCGCTGCCTTTGTGTGTTTTTTGCATCCTGCTATATCGATTTTTCCAGTGGTTGGTAGCTGCACTGGGAATCGGCCTGCAAGGAGATTAGCTAAAAGTAGTTGGATCTATGTGCGTTATAATTAATCGAAATTAGTCGATTAATCGATTAAAAAAAAAAAACGATTAATCGAACAGGAAAATTTTAATCAGTAACAGCCCTAATTTTTTTTTTCTACCAGCACTTAAAGAAATCAAAATAGAAGAAAGTAAATTATTTTAATCTGGTAATACACTAATACAGACATTATTGCTCTTCTGTGATCAAAACTGATTGCAGTAGGGCAACAAAGTGCCGCAGCTGTTTTATGAAGACCATGGCATCCCTAATACAATGTGAGGAAATGTTTCTACCATATAAGAGGCAGCAGAAGAAATCTATTTTTGATATTGAAGCACAAATGCTGGAGAAAATCTTTTGAAAGGTGTTAAGAAACGTTCTATTCCTTTCAATCAATATAGAACTTCAAAGTCAAGCAGCAGGAAAACGATCTAAGACGTTTGCCATAAACGCCCAACTTGAGCGGTATGTTATACACAGCATGGTAATGCCCGGCCAATAATCCCAGGATAGCCGGAATGCTGCTGGGACTCAGGAATTCCAGCAAATCCCTCTCTCTGCACAGTGTGAACTTGTAAAAGCCTTCAGCTGGTGAAACACATGCCTATGAGATTTGTATTTGTATCACATGTTATCTAGAAGAAAAATATAATTATATCACCCCCTGCAAGCCAGCTCAGTACATGCTGAAGCAGACCTACAGCACCAGATGATGGTAAAAAAAAAAAAATCAAGGCATCTCAAATATAATCTCTTGATGACAAAGGGAACATTGTTTTACTGCCCAATTGGCAGTTCATACCTTTGTAGGGCATAGTTCTAGCAAAGGGTTACCATGTGGATGCACTGTACATGCATATTCACATGTACAGTAACCTACAGGATATGCATGCAGCCAGAAGAATTTGTGGGCATGACTGTAATCTCGTTTGCACATTCTCATGAGAACCTGCCGGGACCACATCTACTCCCAGCTGGTGATATATAAATACAATGATTAGTGGTCTAAAGCTAGTAATAGATGTGCACGCAGTGACGGGTTTTCACAACAAAATCAGTGAGGGGTCCCCTGCCTCAGGATTCCCTATCACTAGTGGGATTGCTGTAGAGAGTACAATTTGCTTTTATAGCAATTTTATAGGAGTTCTCAAACAATACATGCATTCAGTTTATCCAAAAGTACCGTATATGCCAAATGCAATTTCTACCTGAATAAATGACTATGTAGCCAACCAGTGCTGAGTCCCATAGCAGTTGTGTGGTCGGCTATGGCTATAGCCTTGTATAAGATAGACAACCCGCATATACCAAGACAACACCTATCTCAGACAACCCGCATATACCAAGACAACACCTATCTCAGACAACCCGCATATACCAAGACAACACCTATCTCAGACAACCCGCATATACCAAGACAACACCTATCTCAGACAACCCGCATATACCAAGACAACACCTATCTCAGACAACCCGCATATACCAAGACAACACCTATCTCAGGCAACCCGCATATACCAAGACAACACCTATCTCAGGCAACCCGCATATACCAAGACAACACCTATCTCAGGCAACCCGCATATACCAAGACAACACCTATCTCAGGCAACCCGCATATACCAAGACAACACCTATCTCAGACAACCCGCATATACCAAGACAACACCTATCTCAGACAACCCGCATATACCAAGACAACACCCATCTCAGACAACCCGCATATACCAAGACAACACCTATCTCAGACAACCCGCATATACCAAGACAACACCTATCTCAGACAACCCGCATATACCAAGACAACACCTATCTCAGACAACCCGCATATACCAAGACAACACCCATCTCAGACAACCCGCATATACCAAGACAACACCTATCTCAGACAACCCGCATATACCAAGACAACACCTATCTCAGACAACCCGCATATACCAAGACAACACCTATCTCAGACAACCCGCATATACCAACACAACACCTATCTCAGACAACCCGCATATACCAACACAACACCTATCTCAGACAACCCGCATATACCAAGACAAGAGCTATCTCAGACAACCCGCATATACCAACACAACACCTATCTCAGGGCAACAAACAGCAATGACAGGAAAGAAAATTTCAGCCTGACCAAAAACCTCTCTCCAACGAGCACTGCCAAAGTAATCGAAAATAGATTGGGTAGACCAAGACACCAAAGTTCCTGGGTGAAAAATACCAGGTATTAATCTGATCCAGAGACATGTGTCCTATGAGACTTCATTTATGTCAGTTCCTCAAATGCAATGGTCTCCAAACTGCGGCCCTTTGCTTGCCTTTATCTGGCCCTTGGCTATTCCTCCTACCGTTACAAGACACTACTCTTCTTACTGACACCAAGAAGGGGCATAATAACTACCACTAACATCAACAAAGGGGCACTATTTACTCCCACGGGCGCCAGGACAATGTCTACTCCCACTGGCCACAGTATGGTCTTCCTTTAATCTGAAGGATAGTAAACTGACCCTTTGTTAAGAAAGTCAGAAAATTAATTGCTGTAATGAACTTTCCTACAGCTGCTGTTGGACACCTTCATCTAGTTACACAGCACCTTTCTAGAGGTGAATGTATAGGAGAAATTGGGGTTAAATGGCGCTGCCTTGTGATCTGGAGAATTCTATCTCCCTTCTGTAAATAGGTTTGTGTTGGATTCCCTCCCCAGGTCCACCTTGTAGACCCCTCTGGGATATTGTGTGGATATTGTGTGGTGGGGATAATGCTGTGTATGATTACGTGCTTGTAATACCAGTTTCTGGACTGGCTTAGTGTTATAATCCTCAACTTATATATGATTCCTCACCTTCTTGGTGCCCTGTGATGGATGTGGCTGGTGTGCTTGTGTGCTTATCAAGTTGTTTTTCCTTTTTTAGTTATCCTCTAATTCTACTGTACCAGTGTATATAATACTTAATTAAATGTGTGCTTTATCGCATGCATTGCGCATATACGTACTGTGAATAAATACTAAATCAAATTGTGACGATGATACTGAGTGAAAAACCAAATTTGTGAATCCAACGATTAATTAGCGAGTTGTATCTGTTACGTGCTAAATTCCTATATCCTAATTCATAAAGTATGCCCCTTTACTCAATATAATCCTTTACCAACGAAATTATATGATCCACTTCAAAAACACAGTAAATTCCAATTATAGTCCCTGGTCACTGCCCCAGGTGGGAGCTGCCAGATATCCAAAGATCGCCAAGGAAGGCCAGACAAATTGTATAATTCACATTAGATAATACACTTCACCTTTGATAAAGACAATACGTCGAAACGCGTCAGTTGACCATCCAGATACGTCCACGTCACGTCCGGTTAGCGAAGCTCGAGCGGTGGAGCGCACGCCGAAGCTCTCCGCACTTGCTGGCATGACTTCCAAGGGACCTGTCTGTATTTGATACACTGTGTAGATAGTCTAGCCCAGGGATATGCAATTAGCGGACCTCCAACTGTTGCCAAACTACAAGTCCCATGAGGCATAGCGAGACTCTGACAGCATCAAGCATGACACCCAGAGGCAGAGACATGATGGGACTTGTAGTTTGGCAACAGCTGGAGGTCCGCTAATTGCATATCCCTGGTCTAGCCTGACACCTGGCGGTTTTGAACCAAAAGGGAGGGAACCTAGGAAGGTTCACAGGACCTATCTTATGTTTATTTTTATGGTATTTTTTAATTACATTTTTTAATAGAAAGCGATTTTACGCTATGGAAGCCATGTTTGTGGTTCATTTCTGAGGATCTGAAAGGTGGAGGAGGAGGAGTAAGCAGACGTGGAACACAAGGAGCAGAGGATACATTGCTGGGGATACCCGATGAGCCTTTGACCCCCGCAGGGGTACGTGACCAGGGACTATAATTGGAATTTACTGTGTTTTTGAAGTGGATCATATAATTTCGTTGGCAAAGGATTATATTGAGTAAAGGGGCATACTTTATGAATAAGGATATAGGAATTTAGCACGTAACAGATACAACTCACTAATTAATCATTGGATTCACAAATTTGGTTTTTCACTCAGTATCATCGTCACAATTTGATTTAGTATTTATTCACAGTACGTATATGCGCAATGCATGCGATAAAGCACACATTTAATTAAGTATTATATACACTGGTACAGTAGAAGTAGAGGATAACTAAAAAAGGAAAAACAACTTGATAAGCACACAAGCACACCAGCCACATCCATCACAGGGCACCAAGAAGGTGAGGAATCATATATAAGTTGAGGATTATAACACTAAGCCAGTCCAGAAACTGGTATTACAAGCACGTAATCATACACAGCATTATCCCCACCACACAATATCCCAGAGGGGTCTACAAGGTGGACCTGGGGAGGGAATCCAACACAAACCTATTTACAGAAGGGAGATAGAATTCTCCAGATCACAAGGCAGCGCCATTTAGCCCCAATCTCTCCTATACATTCACAATAGTAATCAGTCCTGCAACCGATTACATAAACAAGGGTGGGCAGCAGCCTAACAGAGTCCAAGTAGCGCGGATTATCATCACAAATATACCTTTCTAGAGGTATTGGCTGGCATTCATAATGAAATGATTACTCTTTTACCAGTTCAATCTAAACTTAACAATTTTGCTTTACAGTAGATGAAGCCTGGTGTTTGGAGCTACCCTTTGACTTATATTCTACCCTGTATATTTTCTGTCTATTAAAAATTAATCTAAACAAGGGGGTGGGTTGCAATGACTGAAGCAGGCAGGTAGACCCAAAAACCCAACTGTAGAGATCTCACTACTGGTGTCTGAGAGATATTAAAATAATGATAGAGAAAACAACCGCCCTGAATGTCTTTCTTCCGAATTCCATGGTCTCCCACCTCCAATCGTCCTTCCCATATCGCTGGGCTGGTCCTTCCCTAGAATATCTCGGAGTCTGCTTATCTGCTTCTTACTCTTCTCTCTTTGCCGCTAACTATTATACCCTCCTACGTACTATCACCACCCTTTTGGACTCCCGGCAATTCCCTTCACTGTCGTATCAATGCAGTTAAAATGACTGTGCTCCCCAAGAGTCTCTATTTCTTTCGCACTTTGCTGGTCCAAGTGCCCGCCTTCTTCTTATGCTCACTCCAGAATAAAATCTTGGCTTTCAACCCACAAACGCCCCAGAGTGACCCTCACTACTTTCTTTACCCACAGACTAAGGGGCAGACTGGGTGTCCCCAACATCTCCAAGTACTACCTAGCTGCACAGCTTTCACAGCTTACAATGTTGCACGCTTCCTCGAACATTCCTTTATGGGTACTTCTGGAAATCCCCAAATGCGCTCCTATCCCAGTCTCAGCTCTTTTATGGCTTCCCTCAATTTTGCGTCCCCCTTCTCTTAGCCCTCTCATGACCCATAGCTTGCGTCTCTGGGACACGGTCCGCTATTCAGGAGATTTAATGTCCCCCTTTCTCCCACTCCTTCCTCTCCTGAATAACCCCCTATTTCCTCCGGGGCTAGACCAACCCCTGGCTTTTGCCTGGTGGCCTGCTCACGGCAATTCACAAGTACGTCAGTTTTTAGGATTCCGCGCCTTTCCATCTTGGGCTTTTTTTCGTGAGACCTATGACGCACCCCCTACAGAATGGTTTCGTTATTTACAACTTTGACACTGGATTTCAAATCTCCATTGTAACTCCTCCTTCCCATTCCAAATGACGACTTTTGAACGCATCTGCCTCAATTCACCTGGAACTCGGGGCACTATTTCCTCTATCTATTCCTCTTTATCCGGGGGGGCTCGTTCCGCTCCAGCCTCCCACCCATATGTTTCCAGATGGGAGCGAGACTTGACGACTTCTATAGAATTAGAGGATTGGAGCAAGGCCTGGTCATCCATCGCCAAATGTTCCTTTGATACGGTTACCATGGAAGCAGCATACAAGGTTCTCCTCCGCTGGTATTGGATTCCGGCCCGCATAGCTCATGCAAATCTATCGTATGATGATAGATGCTTCCGGGGATGTGGCCTTCGCGGAGATGAGATACACATTTGGTGGTCCTGCCCACGACAAGGTTCTATGGCCTTCTGTTAATTCTTTTTCATGTACCCGTCCGCAAAGACGCCCGACATGCTTTACTTCATTGCCCCCTCCCGGGCCTCTTCTCCTACCAACAAGAGCTGGCCACCTACCTCTTCATTGCTGCAAAACGCGCTATTGGGAAAGCATGGCGGAAGCCCTCGGTTGGTATTGCAGAGGTGAAGAGCATTTTGACCACCCTCATGTTACATGAAAAGATGACCAGTGTACTTCATGACACCCATGCTAAGTTCCTCAAAGTGTGGAATCCATGGTGGTCTTATGCTCTCCCTGCCCTGCCCCCAGCCAGCTTGGGTATTCCAGATGGTTCTAATATACCACCCAACCCACAGGCCCTGAGCTTTTTTCTTGTCTAAGTCTACAGCTCCTCCTTTCCCATTCTTCTCTCTAGCCTGTCTCTCCACCCCAACATCTGGCCTTATCTTACATCTTCTTTTTCTCCTTCCTCTCTCTTACTTTCACTCTCCCCCTTCACTTTCCCCCACCCTATTCTCCCTTTCCCATTTTCCCCCTGCCCCCCCCTTTTTTTGTTTTGTCTTTTTTGTTTTGGGGTTTTATTTAATTTTTTCGTTTTATTTTTTTTCTTTATTTTGTTTGCCCGTTGGTCTTACTGTGTCTTGGACCTCCGAGTCCAGTTACTCATTCCCACTTCCGGCTCAGTCGCCGGATGCTTTTATTGTTTGCCTTTACTTAACTTGGCTATGTTTTTTTATTTTCAATAAAAATTTATTGTACCAGAAAAATTATGATAGAGGTGATTTATTAAAGTGGTTATAACACAAAAAAAAACCCCACTATCCTGTTCTTTTAAAGCATAGCATAGTGCTTCTGTGGTTTCATTTTTCCCATTGTATGCTGCAAAATACCTGGTTGATCCTACCTGTTCCTGTGTCCCGTGTGTGCTAATCACGGTAATCATGGCTGCTGATCAATGATACAGTGGTCAGTTTACGTGCCTCCGGCATCCTGCTGTGTGTTCCAAGTCTCTCCCCGTTCCCTCCCTGTCATTTCCTAGACAGTGAGAGCTGATCTCCTCCCCGCCCCTCCTGCCGCTATTCCCTGCAATATGGAAAACAGAGACTTGTATTCCGTCTGGCCTTTAAAGATATAAACGAAAGTGTTTGTCTTTTGAAAATGATAATCCTAAATACCCTTTCTCACACTGCTGCGCGGTCATGTGATCCCCCTCTGCTGGTTGACGTCTGAGGAGAATCTCAGCTCCTCCCGCTGCTAAAATCGGAGAAAAAGAGCGGAGCGGGATTACGTGACCACACAGCGGTGGTGTCAGAAAAAGGTATTTAGCATTTTCAAAAAAAAACAAAAAAAAACAACACACTTTAAAAAGGCAAATAAGCAAAGTTGCATTCTGTAAATACAGTTGCTCCAGAGCTCAGTAAATAAGGGAGAGCTCTGCTGTATTTCAATATCCAATCACGTGTAAGAACATTTTTTTATTTTTATCCTAATGTGATTGGGTATTCTTTGCAAAGTGAAGCAGATTTCATCAAATTTTTACTAAGCAATCTATTTAGATATATAATAAAGGCAACCTCACCAGAGTGCTGTTCTAAAACAATGAAAAACAAAAAAGTAAGCCATCACTTTAAAAAGCTGACTTTCCCCAAAAAAATGTCTGACCAATAATCTAGACGGCTCTCAACATATTGAAATTGCTATGCAGAAACGGAAGGAATAAAATCAAAAAGCAAATATGTGCAAATTGAGCAATATCAAATAATTAAGTGCAGCTTACCATATTGCAAACCTCCCCAAAATATTAATGTGCAAAATACGCAAAAGACCCCGTCTCCCACCCTGCGGACAACAGAACCAACTAAGGTCATCTACCCAGGGCCGTTTGAAGAAATTTGGGGGCCCCAAGTAAATGGACATGGAGGCCCCCCCTTCCCCCCGCATGCACACACAGTGGACACAGACACAGTATATTTAACGATTTTTTTTTTACAGGTCATCACAGTTGTTTAACGGGGGGGGGGGCTATTACAACTATTTTTTGGTGGAGATCAAAGTTGGGGGGCCGCCGATCGTGGGGGGGGGGCGGGATATCGTCTTACCTCCTCCTCCCGTGCTGCCTCCACTGGCTCCTCTTCCTGCTGTGCGGAAAAACATACACTCTCGCGGGACTGAATTTCCTGTACCGCGCGGTACCCGGCCAGACTGGGGCCCCAGGCCAGCTCGGGCCCCAAGCAATTGTTTGGTTTGCCTGTCCTGTTGCGACGGGCCTGCATCTACCTCCTCCTGTCGGTGACTGAATAGTGAAAGAAGAAGTAGCAGCAAACGAATGAGCTATGTCATCCCGCTTTTTCCACCTGTCCCTTGTTGGCACATGAACTCTGCTAAAGGCACAGTCTATTTGTCTTTAGTAATTCCAACCTGTAGATGGTGAAAACAGTTACTATGAGAGAAACCTCTATGTACACTCCCCATCAAGAATGTTGCAGTCTACCTGGAAATTAGCAAAATCTGAACTTAGTCATAAAGAAATAAGTTGAACTACTACACTTTTCTACAGTATCACAAAAATAAGTTCTCTAGCAGATCTATAGCATGATGATATAGCTTTTTTGCCATTTGAATTCCCTATAAGAAATATTTAGGGAAATACGCCAATGTGTGTCTTCCTTTACGTAAATCATGCTAAACCCTGGTTCACACTGGTGCGATTTGAGATGCAATTTGACATGTCAAATCGCAAGTCAAATCGGCGATATTTGCCGCAAATTGCCGGAAATGGCACCATCCTAATCGGTGCGGCGCTGCGCCGATTTCAAAAAGTAGTTTCTGTACTACTTTTTGCGATTTCGGCCGCGATTTACATTGACATCTGTGCAGAAACCTGCACAGATGTATTTGTAATCGCGGCTAAAACCGGGACTGCCAGAGAGAGTGAAATCGTGCGAGTTCAGCTGAACTCGCACGGCTTCACTCTCGCAGCCCAGTGTGAACCTGGGCTAAACATTGGTCGCCTGGTCTTTGACAAAGGGGTTTGGGAGGGTAATATCTGATGACTGATGACTAAAAGATTCCAAGGTTAACCTAAAAAGAATTTATATACATATACATACATACATACATACATACATACATACATACATACACACACTAATATATATATATATATATATATATATATATATATATATATATATATACACACACACACACACACACACACACACACACACACACATACATACATACATACATACATACATACATACATACATACACACACACACAGTATATATACCTGGTCAACTCTACATACCAAAAAAGACCAGCAGTCTTTTAAAGTCTGGTTTCAAAAACAAATTCCATTTTAAGTAGGAGTCCAGTCAAATACGGTACTATCTACAGTGCCTTGAAAAAGTATTCACACCCCTTAAAATTTTCGAAATTTTTTCATGTTACAACCAAAAACTTAAATGTGGAAGAAAAATTATAAATTGTTTGCAATTTTTTTTTTTTTACAAATAAATGTGAAAAGTGTGGCGTGCATTTGTATTCAGCCCCCTTTATTCTGAAACCCCCCAACTAAAATCTAATGGAACCAATTGCCATCAGAAGTCACCTAATTAGTAAATAGAGCCCACCTGTGTGTAATTTAAACTCAGTATAAATACAGCTGTTCTGTGAAGCCCTCAGAGGTTGGTAAAGAACCTTAGTGAACAAACAGCATCATGAAGGACAAGGAACACACCAGACAGGTCAAGGATAACGTTTTGGAGAAGTTTAAAGCATTAAAGCAGAGTTAGGTTATAAATAAATATCCCAAGCTTTGAACATCTCACAGAGCACTGTTCCATTCATCATCCAAAGATGGAAAGAGTATAGCACAACTG
This sequence comes from Rana muscosa, assembly GCA_029206835.1. Lineage (NCBI taxonomy): Eukaryota > Metazoa > Chordata > Amphibia > Anura > Ranidae > Rana > Rana muscosa. The sequence continues at coordinate 114,462,632 of JARGYO010005626.1, forward strand.
AAAGCCTACCAAGACTTGGCGAGGCAAGGAGAGCATTAATCAGAGAAGCAGCCAAGAGGCCCATGGTAACTCTGGAGGAGCTGCAGAGATCCACAGCTCAGGTGGGAGAATCTGTCCTCTGGACAACTATTAGTCGTGCACTCCACAAATCTGGCCTTTACAGAAGAGTGTCAGGAAGAAAGCCATTGTTGAATGAAAGCCATAAGAAGTCTAATTTGCAGTTTTTGAGAAGCCATGTGGGGGACACAGCAAACATGTGGAAGAAGGTGCTCTGGTCAGAAGAGACCAAAATTGAACTTTTTGGCCTAAAAGCAGAATGCTATGTGTGGTGGAAAACTAACACTGCACATCACCCTGAAAACACCATCCCCACCGTGAAACATGGTGGTGGCAGCATCATGTTGTGGGGATGCTTTTCTTCAGCAGGGACGGGGAAGCTGGTCAGAGTTGATGGGACAATGGATGGAGCCAAATACAGGGCAATCTTAGAATAAAACCTGTTAGTGTCTGCAAAAGACTTGAGACTGGGGCAGAGGTTCACCTTCCAGCAGAACAACGACCCTAAACATACAGCCAGAGCTACAATGGAATGGTTTATCAAAGAATATTCATGTGTTAGAATGGTCCAGACCTAAATCCAATAGAGAATCTGTGGCAAGACTTGAAAATTGTGGTTCACAGACTTTTTTCATCCAATCTGATAGAGCTTGAGCTATTTTGCAAATGTAGCGCCCTGCTCCTGTTGACCAGGCGCTATTATCAAAATTTAGTGGGATGTCTGAACTGTAGTTAGTTCAGATTTCATGTTTTGGCTAAATTGGCCCATGTTCCAGCTTTGGCTGAGTTGGGTGTATTTCCCGCGGTTACCAGCAGATGTCGCTGCCACCTCTGGTTCGTGTTGCAAGGTACAACAAGCCGAGGCGTATTGGGTGCTTTTTCCCCAGAGGCGACCTAGTGGAAGGTTGATACCGCTGGGCATGCTGGGAGAGGGTACTTAAGGGGCGGATGCCATTTTCGGAGTCTCTCTCTCTCTCACCTCATGGCCATACGACAACCCCTCTTCTGCCTCGGAACCTGCTGGCCTGAGGCTTTCGTTACTGAAGGTAGGCCCAGAAGCTACCTGGGGCCTACCGGTTCTAGGGTGATCCTGTGCTGTCTGTCCTGCGGGAAGAAACCAAGCAATTAGAGGAACCAGGGGAGGACTCGTCTTGGAGAATACACAGTGGAAGGCTGGTATCTCGAGAGGATCCTGGGGCCTCAATTGGAGGATGCATTCCAGCCAATTCGCCTCACAGTAATGCCGGGTCGGCTTAAAGGACTTTCTTATACTGTGCAGTTGTGCTTGAACTTTGGAAATTCTGATTACCAAGTCTGTGGCAGAGACTTTCATTTTGTCCATGCATCATCCCGGCTGCTAGGCCGGTGAGAGGGGCCTATCCGGGTGAGCAAGATCCAAGGACAGCGAGTGTACCTGTCTCCAGGATCTTAAGTGTCTCAGTGATCTGCACCAGGTACCTGAACTTCCCCTAATCCTCCATCCCTCATTCTGCTAACGTTGTGGTTAATAAAAAAAAAAAAGCATTGGAAAAGACGCAGTGACTGGCGACCGTGTTTTATGCAACTTTCTAACCCTAGACTTTGAGCCAACATGGAGAACAGTGGGGTAACAGTAGACTAAAATTAACCAGCAGCTCCTACGGGGTAGTGTTACACAAAGAATGGTCAAAAATGTCACCCTCTAGAGGTGCAAAGCTGGTAGAGACCAAAAAGACCTGCAGCTGTAATTGCAGCGAAAGGTGCTACAAAGTATTGACTGAATACAAATGCACGCCACACTTTTCACATATTTGTAAAAAAAATTGAAAACCATTTATCATTTTTCTTCAACGTCACAATTATGTGCCACTTTGTGTTGGTCTATCACATAAAATACATTTACCTTTTTGGTTGTAACATGAAAAAATTTGGAACATTTCAAGGGGTATGAATACTTTTTCAAGGCACTGTATTCTAAGCCTAAACCTGCACCCATCCCAATTCTAAGCCCTATACTAACTACCCCATACAGGAAAGAGGTCTATACTTACCTAATCTGAGGGCGCTCCAGTCTGGTCGCATGAAGGGTTCCTAGAGCTGGCTTCACTGTAGAGGAGTGACAGCCAACAATTGATGCCCCATAGTAAGCCTATGTGACTTTATCTCATAGGCATTGCTGTCCTTGTTGGCAATCTCTCCTCTTCATTGAAACTGGCCACTCGGGAGATCACATGACCGGACAGGACCGCCTTAGGAATAGCTAAGCACTCCACTGTCCACTCCTTTTCTCTGTCCCCATAGCTAACCACTTCCTATGGGGACAAACATGTGGGCTCAATCCCAAGCTCGGCTATGTGCTTCTACAGACACACACAGTGTGGCTCACCCAACCCCCCCCCTCACAGGATTTGATTGACAGCAGCATGAGCCAATGGTTCTCGCTGCTGTTGAGTCTCAGATCGGAAAAAAACTGCTGCAGATGGGCACAGCACTGGATTGAGATCGGGCTCAGGTAAGTGTTTAAGGTGGGTCTGGGGGAGCAACTTCTGAAAGGTTTTACCCTTAATGCAGGGAATTAGGTAAGTAAGTGGTATAAGCACTTTACGTAGTAGATGTGTATATATATATATATATATAATTATTTTTAAAGAATAAAGGAATCATTTAGTGTCACTTTAAGGGCAGCATGTGACATTTTAGTATTTCCTAGCCGATGAACTAAAACTTTTACCTACGCTTGTCTGAAGGAAAATTGAAAAAAGTGCAAATCATAATCCTATATGAATGACAATTTCATTCCTCAAAACCTATTAAGCTACTAAAATTACCAGCTCAAGTGCTTCATATATCAAGAAGATTGATAGATTGGACAGTGGATTGGTAATCACTCATGTCTTTGTCATTTGGTGACTGATGTACATGTTTTAATAACCCCAGATCTTGTATCCACCTGCCTTCTTCCAATGTAAGTCTCAAAGCTTCTAACCAATCACTGCAGGCAGCTGTCACATCCTAATGATTTCCTGCCAGTGATGTGCTATGTTCAGATCACCCCATCGGGTCACAGCTAGGACGTGGACATTTGTAGACGCTTATGTGTGGCCAAGCACAAATACAATAGCCTAATGAGACCATTAGACCAATATATCTTCTACCACTGACACCCACGTACACATCAATGTCCTATCTGAGCACCAAATGGGATCTAGGATACTGGTACTTATCTTTAACAGGGTGTACAATAGGCTGTTAGGGTAAAAACCTTTCAGCTGGAAATGTCCCCCCAACACAGCGTGGTGTGGTCTTCAGGACCCATTAACCCCTTGTCCTGAATGAAAATAATCAGACAACAGGCTTAGTTTGCAAAGCTGTCTTATGCCGCGTACACACGATCGGAATTTCCGACAACAAATTTTCGATGTGAGCTTTTGGTTGGATATTTTGACCGTGCGTATGCTCCATTGGACATTTGCTATCAGAATTTCCGACAACAAATGTTTAACAGCAGGTTCTCAATTTTTCCGACGGCAATTCCGATCGTGTATAGCCATTTCCGACATACAAAAGTGCTACGCATTCTCGGAACAAATTCAACGCATGCTCGGAATCATTGTACTTAATTTTTCTCGGCTCGTCGTAGTGTTGTACACGTTTCTGCGTTCTTGACCATCTGAATTTCCGAGCAACATTTGTGCAACCGTGTGTATGCAAGACAAGTTTGAGCGAACATCCGTCAGAAAAATAAACACGGTTTTGTTGTCGGAAATTCTGATCGTGGGCTCGGTTCACACTGAAGCGAGCCATCAGGCAAATTAGCTGCCTGAAAAGTCACGCTCAATGCAATGCAATTGAACCGTTCTAATCGGAGCGATTCAAGATGCTCGGACTTAGAAAAAAGTTCCATTGTAGCTCTGGCTGTATGTTTAGGGTCGTTGTCTTGCTTCAAGGTGAACCTCTGCCCCAGTCTCAAGTCTTTTACAGACTCGAACAGGTTTTCTTCTAAAGATTGCCCTGTATTTGGCTCCATCCATCTTCCCTTCAACTCTGACCAGCTTCCCTGTCCCTGCTGAAGAAAAGCATCCCCACAACATGATGCTGCCACCACCATGTTTCACGGTGGGGATGGTGTGTTCAGGGTGATGTGCAGTGATAGTTTTCTGCCACACATAGCGTTTTCCTTTTAGGCCAAAAAAGTTCAATTTTGGTCTCTTCTGACCAGAGCACCTTCTTCCACATGTTTGCGGTGTTCCCCACATGACTTCTCGCAAACTGCAAATGGGACTTATGGTTTTCTTTCAACAATGGTTTTCATCTTGCCACTCTTTTCATAAAGGCCAGATTTGTGGAGTGCGTGATTAATAGTTGTCCTGTGGACAGATTCTCCCACCTGAGCTGTGGATCTCTGCAGCTCCTCCAGAGTTACCATGGGCTTCTTGGCTGCTTCTCTGATTAATGCTCTCCTTGCCCGGCCTGTCAGTTTAGGTGGACGACCATGTCTTGGTAGGTTTGCAGTTGGGCCATACTCTTTCCATTTTCGGATGATGAATTGAACAGTGCTCCGTGAGATGTTCAAAGCTTGGGATATTTTTTTTATAACCCAACTCTGCTTTAAGCTTCTTCATAACTTTATCCCGGACCTGTCTGGTGTGTTTATTGTCCTTCATGATGCCGTTTGTTCACTAAGGTTCTCTAGCAAACCTCTGAGGGCTTCACAGAACAGCTGTATTTATAGTGAGTTTAAATTACACACAGGTGGACTCTATTTACTAATTAGCTAACTTCTGAAGGCAATTGCTTCCACCAGATTTTAGGTAGAGGTATCAGAGTGAGGCCGGGTTTACACTTGTCCGACAAACGCTCCGACATTGGGAGCTCATGTCGCATGACGTGTGAAAATCAATGTTTCCCTATGGGAGCCGTCTTAACTGGTCCAACACAAGTCGGTCCGACTTTGAAAATGCTCCCTGTACTACTTTGATCCTACTTCAGCCCATTGAATATCATTGAAGTCGGATCAAAGTAGGATCCTTGTCCTAACCATCTGACTTTTGACATCAGACATGGTGATTACAGCAGCAGTAAAAGGAATTTATCTCACCCTGGGATTGTTTTGATTGGTCAAAGGACAAGTCAGACTATCACAAAGTCGGATCAAAGTAGTATCCTGTTCATGAAAGTCGGATGGATGTCGGACCAATGTAGGATCAATGTAGGACTGATGTCGCAGAGCAAAGTAGGATGAAAGTTGTATGACTGTCGTGTCGTACCAGTGTGAACCCAGCCTCAAGGGGGCTGAATACAAATGCACGCCACACTTTTTATATATTTATTTGTAAAACATTTTTTTAAAACATTTATAAATTTTCCTTCCCCTTCACAATTATGTGCCAAATATATATAAAATATATTTATAGTTTTGGTTATAACATGACAAAATGTGGAAAATTTCAGGGGGTATGAATACTTTTTCAAGGCACTTGTATTCAACTGTGTACCGAGATGTTTGACTAGAGTTACACTTTAATACAAATTAAGTGTAATTTAATATAAAATTATAGGAGAAATATTAAGCCTTCAGAAACTAAACTGTGGTTAAAGAAAAAAGAAGAAATTATTTGTTTTGGACACAAGAAATTTTCCTGTACTTTATTGAAAGATATTAGACTTTCATCTCTGGTTATTTAACTCTTTCGCCGTTTAGGATGGGAAAACGTTCTGAACCGCTGGTACAGTTGCCATGGCAACCCCCAATCGTACAACGAAATGAGTCTCAGGCAATCTTCCTCCTCTGTTCCTAATCCTGAAAGAGCCGTGTGATCCAACTACAAAGAAATCAATCAGTATTGTCTGTAACAGAGGGAAGACAAACCAAGCAGCCTGGACTATAGAAGTTAGCAAGGAGCCTTCCAGAGTCCACCGTCCATTATCCTTTCCAATGCACTATGCACAGCTGACGGTACAATAACTTCATTATCAAGGAGATTTTCATCAGTATATGAAAGGAAACCTGTGCTGGCATGGCTGACTTTTCCCCCTGGAAATGCTGGTTATCTGGCTTTCATGCAAAGTTCCAAAGCCAGCAACATTTTCTGTGTCACTTGAACTTTTGTAAAGCCAATATAGCAGCAAAGGTATTTTTTTTTTAATCTGTAGCTTACATTACACCTTTTAACAGTGAAAAAAAAAAAAAAAAGGTGGAGGGGTGGACTCAGTTTTTTGGAGTGCCATTTACAAATGGTCTTGCATAAAACACACTCAGTCAGGCAGTGCACCTCTTAAATGCCTGCAATTGAGCCGTCATTAGACAGCATGGACCACAGACGAAATGCACAGAGCCAGTCAGAGTGGCTCTATACCTTGTGATCAATGTGATGGCCAAAATGTGTTTACATTTTGAGAGTGCTCCCCTTCCATTTACATCAGAGAAAGGGGAGGAGGTGGATAGGAGGAGGAGATTGCAGGAAGGGAAGTAGGCAGCAACAGATCCAAGGTGTGTGTAGGGGGTGAGGGGGTGGGGGGGCTGGATTAAATGATTGTAGGCTCGTTTATTTTTACCCACTTCTCCTGGACATCCCATCTCCAGTCTGTCTCCGAAATGACCTGCACATTAATGCCTTCAACTTTTACTTTATCAGGCACATTAGCCCCCTCATCGTTATCCCCCCCCCCACTGTATGTGTCCTGTACAGTAACCCCTTCACCACCGCCCCCCTCTGTGTATGACCTGTACAATAATGATGCAGTGCATCTAGTTCACCAATAGAAAAGCTCTATGTCCTGTTGATAGTTGGCTGATTTACTACTACAGGGTGACTGTCCTCTGCAGAATCACGTATATATATATATGTGATTCTGTACTTCCGCCTGCAGGTGGTGCCACCGGCAGGCTGCTTCTGCTGTGATTACTCACAGTAGAAGCCGATCTGCAGGTGCCCGGCACTGGATGTCCTCCTGCATCTGCCAATCGTCGGTAAAACACACAGAACTGAAGTCCGCCTATGTAAACGAGGCAGATCCCCGTTCTGATAAGGGATGGATTTTGTGTTCCTGAAAAGCAGGGAAAAAAATCCATCTCTTCTCCTAGTAAAAGCACCTCCCACAGTACACAAAAACACTGGCTAGGCTCACAGTTAACCCTTTAATCGCCCTAGATGTTTAAATACCTTCCCAGTCACTGTCATTAGTACAGTGACAGTGCAAATTTTTAGCACTGATACTGTATTAGTGTCACTGGTTCCCGTAAAGTGTCAAAAGCGTCAGTTAGTGTCCGACTGTCTGCCGTAATATCTCAGTCCAGCTAGAAGTCGCTGATCGTTGCTATTACTAGTATAAAAAAAAAAAATCCAGAAATATATGCCATAGCTTGTAAACTAATCAACATATACGCTTTTTCAGATTTTTCTCAACAAAAACATGTTGCAGAAAACATATATTAGTCTAAATTGATGAAGAAATTCGTTTTTTGAATTTTTTTTCTTGGGTATATTCAACAGCAAAAAAAAAAAAAAATATTGTGTTTTTTTCAAAACTGTCTTTTTTGCTTATCGCGCAAAAAAAAAAAAAAAAAACCCAGAAGTGATCAAATACCACCAAAGGAAAGCTCTATTTGTGGGGGGAAAAAAATACACATTTTATTTGGGTAGAGCGCCACATGACCGCGCCATTGTCAATTAAAAAAACGCGGTGCAGTATCGCAAAAAAATGGCCTGGTTATGAAGGGGGTTAATTTTCCAGAGGTCAAGTGGTTAATACTCAATTGGTAAGCGGTTGCACCGTCTGGGGTTTGGTTTCAGGATTAGCTGCTCCCACCAGACTACTTTCTCTTTTTGAATCTGTCTCATGCAGATTGGTTTCTTTTTACATGATGATCATTGCTTTTCTGCCACGTTTGGAGTCATGGGAGACTACTCTCTACCCATCTTTTACTACTTAATGCTGGACATTCATTTTGTACTACATATCCATAACATCTGGGTTGCTTTAGGCCCCTTTCACACTGCCGCGACTTGAAAGTCGCGCGATTTTGCCACGATTTCAGGGAATTCCTGTGTAAACTTGGTCTATGGACCTCAACTCGCATCAAAGTCAGACCAAAGTAGTACAGGAACTGCTTTAAAGTCGCACAGATATGAATGGTACTCATTGGAAATCATGGGGTACGACCTATCTTGCGACTTTGCAATCCCAAGGCCATATTTTTCAGAGTGTGACAGATGTATACAGCATTATTGCCCTTGGTTTTATATCTTGTCTCTTTTTTGTGTTTTTTTTTTTTATTCTGTTAAAAAAAGAAAAAAAAAAAGAAATATTTTTACTAGTAATGGCGACAAACAGCGACTTATAGCGGGACTGCGATATTTCGGCGGACAAATCAGACACTTTTGAATTTTTTTGGGGGACACCAATACAGTGATCAGTGCTAAAAATACGCACTGTCACTGTACTAATGACACTGGCTGGGAAGGGGTTAATATCAGGGGCGATCAAAGGGTTAACTGTGTGCCTAGCCTGTGATTCAGTGTAGTGGGGGAGGTGCTTTTACTAGTGGAAGGCATATATTGGTGTTCCTGCTTTAAAAGGAACACAGGATCATCGGTGTTCCTGCTTTAAAAGGAACACAGGATCATCTGTGTTCCTGCTTTAAAAGGAACACAGGATCATCTGTGTTCCTGCTTTAAAAAGGAACACAGGATCATCTGTGTTCCTGCTTTAAAAAGGAACACAGGATCATCGGTGTTCCTGCTTTAAAAGGAACACAGGATCATCGGTGTTCCTGCTTTAAAAAGGAACACAGGATCATCGGTGTTCCTGCTTTAAAAAGGAACACAGGATCATCGGTGTTCCTGCTTTAAAAGGAACACAGGATCCATGCCTTTTGTACTGACAGAACGGAAATCTGCCGTGTTTACCGAAGCATCGGAGTCCGCCGTACCCACCAATCAGCTCTTGCTATGTATAATCACAGCAGAAGCGGGCTGCTGGCAGCGTGCACACACATCCCAGACCCGGAAGTGTCGGATCACGTACTAGGTACGTGATCTAGCACAGTATATGTACGGTGGGCGGTCCACAAGTGGTTAACTATTATTAGTCCACATGCTGCTAGGATTAGTAAATCGATAGGGAGGTACATTATATTTACTGGCTTTAAACATTTTTTTTTTTTAAGTTTCTTCAGTTGCTTCCTGGTTTCTGGGCTAGGCCAAAATGACATCATACATCCCAGATCCCAGGAATCTTCATGGGCATTTGCCTTTCTTTTATGTGGAGGAGAGGCTTTTTCAGCTAAGCACACCCTCCTATCTGCATACTTGAGCTAAGGGCGGATGGATTCCAGGAAGTAAAGATCTGCATGCTTGAGCTAAGGGCAGATAGATTCCAGGAAGTAAATGCTCCATGATTCATCTTCCCTTACTCAAGATGGCCACAGCTATGGGGGTGTTTTTCAAAGTGATTTCCCAGCAAAATAACGCATGGAAACATGGATGGATGAGTTTGTTTTGAGTAATAAAAATGAAATTAAATGGCATTTTCAGTTTGTGGTGTTTAGATACAGTTATGTTTGGCTTTAAAATGGTCACACTATGGCTGTGTCTAGGTCATCTGCACTGTACAATCCGGGAACTGCATGCAGTATACACTATACACCAATGTCAAGAATAAACGCCAATGTCCCAGTGTGCTGTATTGTTCAATATGGATAGCGGCTATGAATGATTGCACTTTGCCCAGTGCTTGTTCATACAATAAAGTGTACATGTCCTGTATTTAGATTATATTGATGCACTGTATCAAAGCCAAAGTTTATTTCATGTTTACTTACTGTATAGCATATGGTAGTCCATGGCGCAGTCATGGGTATTCTATATAAGCGCAGTAATGGAAGATGACAGATTGCTGCTAAAGGCAAATTTATTCTTTGAACCACTTTGACAGTATTAGAGAGAAATGGAGCTAAACTATGTCCACATACAAGCTTTGAAGCAGCTCCGACATATTCTCTTTGTTAATAACACCTTTCATATACACAGATCCAGAATTCCTACTGTCCACTTTTAAGCCAGATGTATAGATCGGCATAAATAAATGTATTACCGGATTGGCAGAGTGTATATTGCTCTTAGGTTCAAGCTAAAATCCACTCTGTAGATAGCTGTGTGTAATTTCAAACACTGGGTTAAAACAGTTATTTAGCTCACAGCATCTAGTGATGTTCGTTTTAATTTTGTACCTGCTCAAGCATGACGGAATTTCTTAAAGTCGCCATAACAGCCCGGTTTTCTTTTTGTTTAGCCTGATGGCTAAAAAAAAAAAAACACAATCGATTCCCGCACCCACGCTAATAGAGATGAGCTTGGGCGTCCCCCAAACTCATTTCTATCCCATACTACAAACTTTTTTTTTACTCAAATGAACTGCAGGTTGGGTCATTTTGCAGAGCAAGAAATGATGTGATTTTCAGATCATTGAAGTACAAAAATGCGGGAGTTCAGAGTTCTGGTTGTAAGTGAGTTTGGAGAACACCCAAGCTCATCTCTATACAATAACAGTGTGAATGGAAGAATCTGTTGGCCATTGTATTCAGGCAGCCACAGCATGCGGTTGCCCAAGAGCCAGTTCACATAGGGGCGACTCAGCTGCTTGACAAGTCGCACTCCGCTCTGTTCAATGGAACCGTTCTAATAGGAGCGACTCAAATCGCTCTGACTTAGAAAAAGGTTCCTGTACGACTTTGGGGGCGACTCGGGGCGACTTGCATTGACTTCAATACAGAAGTCATTTTGCGAGTCACCTCTGAAGTTGTCTTGAGATCGCCTTGCAGAGTCGCCCCCAAAGTCGTGCCGCCCCTGTGTGAACCAGATCTTACTATCCAAACATTACCTACATTTGTTCCTAAAGTATTTTCCTCTCATTTTTTAAGTTGACTGTTGTCGAGCCAAGTGGTGCTTGCAAGACCAAAAGGCAGCTCGAGTTTGGCCCATGCAACAGGAATCATCTGAAACTCAAGATGTCCAAGTAAAGCGCTACTGTTGTAGACTCATGCATTGTGGTCAATAGTCCCAATTTCTGCAGGACTATCCCCACCCCCCTTTTGTCCCAACAAATTAACCTGAGGACACAAAAGGGGGTTATTTACGAAAGGCAAATCCACTTTTGCACTACAAGCGCAAACTACAAGTGCAAAGTGCACTTGAAATTGCACTGAAAGTGCACTTGGAAGTGCAGTCGCTGTAGATCCGAGGGGAACATGCAAGGAAAATAAAAAACAGCATTTTAGCTCGCACATGATTGGATAATAAAAGCAGCAGAGCTTCCCCTCATTTCAGATCTACCTCTCAGATTTACAGCGACTGCACTTCCAAGTGCAATTTCAAGTGCACTTTGCATGTTGTAGTTTGCACTTGTAGTGCAAAGTGGATTTTCCTTTCGTAAATAACCCCCAAAGTGTTTTTGAATGTACTATTTATGTATTGGTGGTTCGGTGCTGTGTATTTGGGTCTATTCACTTCCTCACTCAGATTTCAGATGCTTAGCTACATGGACATAGGGGATAAGCACATAGTGATGGTCCATTAAGGAATGTATAGGGCAGTGATGGGGAACCTTGGCACCCCAGATGTTTTGGAACCACATTTCCCATGATAGGCAACTACACTGCAGTGCATGAGCATCATGGGAAATGTAGTTCCAAAACATCTGGGGTGCCAAGGGTATGCAAGCTCTCATACTACCTCAAAGCTGGCCATCCATGTGTCAATTTTCAGTTAGTTTCTACCACTACGAAACTAAGCAAATCATCACCCATACTTTTAACAATCAACCAACTGGGTCAACTGTAAGATCCAAACTGGGCTTGTATTATATCATTTTAACTGTGATTGAACTATTTTTTTACTGCATTTAATCAAGGTACAGCAACTTTGATTTTTTTTCTTCTTGCAGTTGATTTAAACCACCTATAAAATTCCTTCAAAAGGATCAAATTCTCATTTGTTCAATCAAACTGCCATTTGTATGGCCAGCATACTGCAAGTGGCAGGGTTTTATCCAAAATGGGCATATTGGTGGCAAGTAGAGGTGCTGAAGGTATGTTAAGGCACCTCTCTCTACACAGCCCACTGTTCTCACAAGTGACTACCCCTTATGGACCAGGGCAACAATTTTTACATTTCTCCTATGGACCTCTTTATTGAGCAATACCTTTATCATTACTTAAAGTAGAACTAAAAGGCAAAACTTTTTATTCTAGTTTTGAGGCCAGTGAGGATGGATTAGAACACTTGTCAGGTTTTTAATGGCTGTCTGTTCCCACGTTAAAGACATTCACCCTCTATTTTTTCCCGTTTACCTTGTATTATTTTCTCCCATTTACCATTATCATTGAAAGTGAATGAAAATCACAAGTTTTGGGTTTTCCCAAAAACATTAATAGACACATCAGCTGCCAGCAGTGCAAATGTGCGGCGTGTAGGACCTTAAAGTGGAGTTCTGCCGAAAAAAATATTAAAAGTGAGCAGCTACAAATACTGCAGCTGCTGACTGTTAATATATGGACATTTACCCATCCAGGGCGCCCGCAATGTCGGGCACCCGAAGACAATCTCTCCCTCGCCTCTCGGGTGCTGCCGCCGCTATCTTTCGGTAAGGGAATCAGGAAGTGAAGCATTGCGGCTTCACTTCCTGGTTCCCTACTGCGCTGTGCGATCCCACTGGTCCCTGCTGTCTTCTGGGACCTTTGTGTCTCCCAGAAGACAGTAGGGGGGGTGGGGGAGTAGGCGCCGGACGTGGCCGCGGTGATCTATGCCCGGAAGTGGGAGCAAATACCTGTATTAGACAGGTATCTGCTCCCTCCTCCCCCCTGAAAGGTGCCAAATGTGTCACCGGAGGGGGGGATTCCAAAAAGCGGAAGTTCCATTTTTGGGTGGAACTCCGCTTTAAGCCCACCTTTTGAAACTGCACGTGTTAGGCGGTGGTAAAGGGGTTAAGAACCTCAAAACATGGGGGCAAAGGGCTTGCACAGCACGAAGGTTTGTTTATGTAGCCAGGCAGTGCTCAGGAGTGACAGTGATTTGTGTTCACCCCCTGAACAAATCAATGACAAGCCGCTGTTGCACCCATGTTACTGCATCTGAGCATTTGCAAGCGTACAGAGATGTATGGACACCCCTGATCCATCCCTGTATGCATACAAACACACGAATGTGCAGTGACAACAGCGCTGTACGCAAACACCCGTCACTCCTGGGTGCCTGCCAGTCGCCTCTTCTTGCTGTACGGGCCCTCTGGGAATGAGGACTAAAAAAGTCCAGGATCTGAAGATCACAATGAGGTGATGTTCCCTTCATCCCGGTGATCAAGAGATTGGCAACAGCAAAGTCAGGCTGCTTGCATGCCTCCACCCTTCTTAATCTTGCCGCAGCCAGCGGAGTGTCTTTAAAAATTTCCTGCCACCCCACGAACAGAAAAGGGCAAAAAGTGTTCTAAAACCAAATTTTGGAGCTGAATATCTTTGGAATAGGGACCAGAAGATGACCCTCGCTGCACTCAGATTCCGAGATCCTGGATTTCTTCTTTCAAGGAAAAGCTCTATCATCTCTTATAAAACTATCCAAAATGAAAAGAATTCCTCCTTGGAAATAATTGCAGGCTGTGTAAGAATAATTCAGCAACTTGAAGCCCCGGCTTCTAGCTGTAAGGTTTCTCAAAACAAATCCGGCTGTGCCCTACAATATGACAAGGACGGGAGCCGGCCTGTGATTGACTAATCCCCCCTCAGGGAGCCACATGAGTGAGTACACCATTCGTGGTAATTCCAGCTCACGCTATACACAGAGGGTTTAACAACAGTAACAGTAAGGCCAGGAATATCCCCATTGCATACAGAATACCGCAGTGTCATTTACAGAAACTAAGTTTAACCCTTCTACTTAGACTAGAATCAACATTTTTCTGGATTTTTTCAGCAGTTTACAAGTGCAAACAATACTTCCTAAATATAACTAGAACACAGGGACCAGTTTACTGTCCTTCAGACTTTAGTGGGAGTGCCCCATCATTGGTGCCAGTGGGAGGAATAGTGCCCATTGTTGGTACAAGTAGGTGGAATAGTACCCCATCAATGGTGTCAGTGGGAGGCATAGCGCCCCATCCCTGGTGTCAGTGGGAGGCATAGCGCCCCATCCCTGGTGTCAGTGGGAGGCACAGCGCCCCGTCCCTGGTGTCAGTGGGAGGCACAGCGCCCCGTCCCTGGTGTCAGTGGGAGGCACAGCGCCCCGTCCCTGGTGTCAGTGGGAGGCACAGCGCCCCGTCCCTGGTGTCAGTGGGAGGCACAGCGCCCCGTCCCTGGTGTCAGTGGGAGGCACAGCGCCCCGTCCCTGGTGTCAGTGGGAGGCACAGCGCCCCGTCCCTGGTGTCAGTGGGAGGCACAGCGCCCCGTCCCTGGTGTCAGTGGGAGGCACAGCGCCCCGTCCCTGGTGTCAGTGGGAGGCACAGCGCCCCGTCCCTGGTGTCAGTGGGAGGCATAGCGCCCCGTCCCTGGTGTCAGTGGGAGGCATAGCGCCCCGTCCCTGGTGTCAGTGGGAGGCATAGCGCCCCGTCCCTGGAGTCAGTGGGAGGAATAGCGCCCCCTCCCTGGAGTCAGTGGGAGGAATAGCGCCCCGTCCCTGGAGTCAGTGGGAGGAATAGCGCCCCGTCCCTGGAGTCAGTGGGAGGAATAGCGCCCCGTCCCTGGAGTCAGTGGGAGGAATAGCGCCCCGTCCCTGGAGTCAGTGGGAGGAATAGCGTCCCGTCCCTGGAGTCAGTGGGAGGAATAGCGCCCCGTCCCTGGAGTCAGTGGGAGGAATAGCGCCCCGTCCCTGGAGTCAGTGGGAGGAATAGCGCCCCGTCCCTGGAGTCAGTGGGAGGAATAGCGCCCCGTCCATCATTGGAGCACAGGTGTGTCAGGAGGAAGGTGCCTCTGAAGCTGCTCTGTGAGAGGGGAGTGGTGGTGAAATCTATCCCAGCTCCCTGACCCCCTTTCTGGGGAGGCCATGGAGGGCAGCGGGGCTTCTCCTGCTGGAGGCTCCCAGCCATCTCCTGGGCCATCAGGTGAACTGCCTTCCTCTGCACAAGCTGATCTCTCTACCCCTGGTGAGGATGAAGGCTCGGAGGCCATTCGGGAGCGAGTGGTGGCCGGGATTAAGGTCCTGAACAGGGAGAGGGACAAGCTCTACAAGCTGAGAGCGGAGTTGAAGCGCCTGCGAAGGCAACGTGAGGGCTTACACAGCCAGAAACGGGGATCCATGGATCCGGAAATCCAGCTGGCCAAGGTCCGTGTGGATCATCAGGAGACCATCGTGGCCATGATGGAAGGCAGAGATGGGCCCTTTAAAGAGAAGTTTTGCAACGACAAGAGGTTTGGAAGGGTGACAAAGATGGAGGTGGAGGAGGAGGAGACCCCCAGTTCTGACCCCCTGCCCCCCCAGGGAGAGGTAAGAAGCCCCAGGCCTTCCCAGGAATCTGGAGGTATGCTGAGGGCCATCCAGGTAATGGAGTCTCCTATGCGGGGGGATCAGATGGTGTTTAATGAGGAAGACATTACTGATGATGTGCCTGATAAAGTGAAGCCTGCTAAATCCAATGTTGTGGATAAGACTGTTTTTGTTCCTTTTAACACTGTGACTGACAATGTGCCTAATGACAATCAGGCTGCTAGTCCTGTGTGCAGCAATGTTGTGCCTGCTGAGGCTGCAATGCAGCAAGAGTTACATTTAAAAAATGTCATTTCTGTGGATGAACTGCAAGTGTCAGCACAGCCCATTAACCCTTCTTTGGCTGAGTCCAAAGCTGTTTGCCCCACTGCTGCTGAGGGCTCTACAGTGCAGCATCAGGAGACAGCTGGTATTGCAGCAACTGTGACTATTGCTGATGGGAATGTGTGTGTGGCTGAAAAAAATCCTCCCAGTTCAGGTGTGATGAACAATGGTCCCAGTACAAGTGTGATGAACAATGGTCCCAGTACAAGTGTGATGGACAATCCTACCAACTCTGTTCATGCAGATAATGTGCAGACTAATGTGACTTCAGTGTGGGCCCCTGGCCCTGAGAAACCTACATTTGCAGAGGTGGCACACTCTGCTCCTGGTAGTCCCGCTCCCAAGCGGGGTTTTCCCCTACAAGCTGCCACTTTGAGCGCCCCAGGATCTGGTCTTGGGTCTCTGGCTTCTGCTGGGGGTCCCAGACGGAATGTAGTTATTCTGAAATGGGAAGGTGGTGCCATCCCTCCAGCACGGCGTGCAGTGGTGGACTTGATATTGGAGATGGGTTTTGGTGCAAATGACCTGTATGCCTTTATACATGTAGCTGGGACAAGGGACTATACGGTTAGTTTCACCAGGCCAGAGGGTCTTGACCTGTTCTGGGAGCGATATGAGGCTCGGTGCAGGTCAAGACCTGAATGGGAAGGTCTGGTCCCAGTTGCAGTTTCTCAGAGGTCAACAGTAAAAAAAATTACCATTATCCTGACCAATGAGAGTGTTCCTGCTCGGGATCTAGAGGTCTGGTTAAGGAACTATGGGGAAGTTTTGACCAAACCTAATAAAATCCATGATGAGCGTAACATCTGGACTGGGGGATGGTCGGTAACAGTCAGGTTGGCCAGGGATGGGAATGTTGTCCGTCACCTGCCCTCCTCAGCTTTCATAGGGAGGGATAGGATGACTGTTTTCTACCCTGGTCAGCCGAAGCTGTGTCACCGCTGTGGAGAAAAGGGGCACTTGAGCTCCTCCTGTTCAGCCTTGATGTGTTCAGTGTGTCGGGGGCAGGGTCATATGGCTAAGGACTGTACCAGGAAGATCAGGTGCAACCTGTGCCTGCGCCTTGGCCACCCCTACAGCAGGTGTCCTGAAGCCTGGCACAATATGGAGAAGGAGGTAGTAGATGACATGTCAAGGCTGGACGGGATGGAGGGTGAGACCCCTGGTGTACCATCCTCCTCTGCGGTGACCCCCTCCCCCGGTCCTGCTCAGGATCCCTCTCCAGTTCCTGTGGCCACCCCTCCTGTGTCTGTAAGTACTCCTTCTGTTTCTGTCTCTGTGTCCCCCCAGCCTACTGTACCCTCTCCTCTTGTGTCAGAACCTTCCAAGTCTGTGCCCCCCCGAGTCAGTTACCCCCCAGGAGTCTACCCCTCCTGAGTCTGACTTAAAGGGATCACCCCCCCCCCACCAGCGTGTACTAAAAAGGTTGCTTCTTCCTCTGTAAAGAAGTCTTCTAGAAAGACTTTAAAGAAAAAAGTAAGAGATGAGGGCATCTCTGAGGCTGACCTGCAGTACCTGGAAGAGAGAAGGAAGGTTGGGAGGCGGAAGAGGCAGGCGGTGAGGACGGAACGGGGACGGGAAGCTCCGGTTCCTGTCTCCAGCCGTCATAGGTCCTCCAAGTGGGATATTTCTTCATCCGGAGCTTCTTCTGAGAGAAGTTCCGATTCCGAAATGGACTTTGAGGCGGCCTCTAGAAAGAGAGAGGCTTCTGGTGATGAGCAGCAGAGGGGAGCTAAGAAGCAATCCACCCAATAACCCAAATGGCGGTTCCCCCTCCGTTAAAAGTGGTGACAATTAATGTCGCCAGCATTTAGTCAGTAAGAGCTCGTTCTATGGCCTTCTTTTTGTTCAGCCAATTAGATGCTGAAATTTTATTTTTGCAAGAGACTAGGCTCACCTCCTTGGCAGATATTCATATGGCCAAGAGAGAGTGGAGGTATGGTCCATCTTACTGGTCTCTTGCGGCCGAGCCTTACGGCGGTGTGGCGGTGTTGTTTAAAACCGGCATGGTAACTGTCCGGCGGGTTATTGAGGTGGAGATTGGGAGATGTATGGTCTTAGACGTCCTTGTGGGAGGGCAGGACCTGCGCCTAATCATTGTTTATGGGCCGCACACAAAGTGGGACAGGAAATGCCTTTTTACAAGGATCAAGCCATTTCTTTTTACATCCCGGCAAGTGGTCTTTGGAGGTGACTTTAATACAGTAACTAGGCCCAAGGACAGGAAGGACTTCAAGGACAGGCTGGGATATGATAGCGTTTTTTTAAATAGTATGGTTAGGGATGCTGGTCTTGTGGATGTGCACATTAAGCACCTCCCAGATGACACCGGGTTCACTTTTCATCGTGGTAATAGTCAGAGTAGGATAGATAGGTTTTTTTTGAAGGAGGCCTCTGCTTTCTCGCCCCCAGTGGTGCAGGCAGTAGAGTTCTCTGATCACTGTATGCTATCTGTGGTACTGAATGCTTCAGACGCCCCTCAGAGGGGCAAGGGCATCTGGAGATTAAATTCGACACTACTCAAGGAAGAACATGTTAGACAATCCTTTGAGGAATTCTTTCAGGCACAGGGGACCATCCTGGACTTTTGTAGCAGCAAGGCTGAGTGGTGGGAGCTGACCAAAAAGAGGATCGCTGGATTCTTCAGGGGCCTAGCCAATAGAAATCAGTTTAATAAATACATGACCTACCAACGTTTACGGAGGAAGCTGGATATTCTTGTTTCGAGAGGAGGAGATCCTGGGGCAATCTCCGAAGTGAAACTCCTTCTCAGGAAGTGTCAATATGACCGGCATGCCTCTTTGGTTCTGGAGAGGGACTATGGGAAGTACCACTCGCCTGACCCTTACCAGAACTGCAAACAAGGTGTAGCTGTTAAAACGGTCGTTGGCCTTAAGGACAGTACAGGTTCCTTGACAAAGTCCAGGTCAGGGATTCTGGAGGTCGTGAGGTCCTTTTATGCCGACCTTCTTGGGAGGAAAGAGCTTGATCGTGACAAGATGGAAAGCTTTTTGGACTCTACTCCAGGTCTAAATGGTGGAGATGTTCCATTGATGAATTTGACAGAGGAGATCACAGTCGAAGAGGTGATGAGGGCAATTGAACAGCTTGCCATCAAAAAGTCGCCTGGACCGGATGGCTTGACGGCTGAGTTTTACAAAGCCTTTAAGTCTATTCTGGCCCCGCATTTGGTAGAGGTTTTTAACAGTTGCCTTGCTGAGGGGGTGCTTTCCCCTTCCATGAGGCACTCGGCTGTGATTCTTCTTTCAAAGGGTAAAGATCCTTCGATGATTGAGAATTGGCGCCCCATCAGCCTTCTTAATGTCGATAGAAAGATACTGGCAAAGATATTTTTCTGGCGCCTATCGTCAGTGGCAGAGTCTTTGCTTTCTCGCCATCAGCACTGTTCGGTCCAGGGTAGGAGCACCTTCTCAGCGGTTTTAGCTGCCCGGGAGGCCTTGGAGCGGTGCAGGGCTGCAGGCTGGGGAAAGTATTTGCTGACATTGGATCAGGCAAAGGCTTTTGATCGTGTTAACCATGAGTACCTGTGGTTGCTCCTTAGTAAGTACGGTCTGCCGGGTGGTTTTGTCGATTGGCTGAAAGTCTTGTATAAGGGGGCAGAAAGCTTCCCTCTTGTTAATGGTTGGGTTGGACAGTCCTTTGGGGTTGGCTCCGGGGTGCGCCAGGGTTGTCCCCTGAGTCCCCTGCTCTATGTGTTTGCAATCGACCCCTTCATCAGGAGGCTAGAGAGCGGCATGTTGTGTGGGGTACCAGTGGGGCTCCCGGGTGAGCCGCCATTGAGGGTTGTTGCCTATGCGGATGATGTGTCGGTGATTGTCACTGGGACGGATGAAGCGGAGGAGGTGGTCTCTCTGACATCACGGTATTCTGAAGCATCAGGCTCCAAGATCAATCAGGAAAAGACTGAAGTTTTCTGGATGGGAAAGGATGGTGAGGGTTTTGATCTCCCGGACACCTTTCCAGTGCCCCAGGAAAGAATTAAGATACTAGGCATTGAATTTGGACCCGGCGATTATGGCCTCAAAAACTGGGAAGGCAGACTGGAAATTGATAATACTAAGGTGGTCAGCTGGAAGAGATGGAAGTTATCTATGAGGGAAAGGGTTGATCTGATTAAGACTTACCTGATTCCGATCTTCTTGTATGTCAGCTTTGTCTGCATCTTGCCAGTGTCTCTCTATGCTAGGGTCAGTAGTGTGTTCTTCCAGATGCTGTGGGGGAACAGACTGAACCCCATCAAGAGGAATGTCACCTACCTATCCAGGAGGGAGGGTGGCTTAGGTATGGTCAACCCAGTTCTTTTCTTTTCACTGCTATTTCTAAAGTTTAACATTGGTAATATGCTTGCAGTGGAACCTCCTGGATGGGTAGGCATATTTAGATCTTGGTTTAGGCCTTTTCTACGACTTTGGGAAGAAGGTGGCCAAGTGAAGAATCGCAGGGGTCATCGTGGTCAGCTACCAGCCTATGTCGCTCCGTGCCTGAAGTTACTGCGGCAGTGGCGACTGTCGGCTGAAGATCTCAGATCGGTTCCAAGGAAAGTCCTTATGAGTCGAGTCTTGAGCGAAGTCTTTCATGACCCACTGGCCTTAAGGGATTGCCCGGGCCCAGTTTTGAGGGCGGGGTTAAGACTGATTAATTTGGATAGAGTACCCCCTAAATTTAGGGATCTGGCCTGGTTGTGCTTCCATGGGAAGCTCTATGTTCAGGGCAATTTGAAATTCCGCAGTGGGATGGATCGTAGCTGTCCTCGGGAGGAGTGTGCAGATGAGGAGGAGACTATGGACCATTTTCTGCTTCATTGCCCTTTTAACATAGAGGTGTACAAACAGGTGGGGCGGGCCCTCGGTGTCCCTTTCCTCCCCAGGCTGGGTTATGCTGAGTGGGTGTACGGAGCATTCAATACCGGTGGAGTTTTTTGTTTGGATACACTTTTTTTAGTTAGCCTAGTAGTCCGTTATTTCACCTGGAATGCACGGTGTCAGGTCAGCATTCGGCAAAAACTCCTTCCTGTTGAGGTGGTGGTGTATGACATTTTGCATGAGGTGGGGAAGATTCGGGAGCTTGAGAGAGACAAGCGGGGTCAGGGGGCTTGGTTGAAGGCGTGGAGGGGTTTCAAGCCTCCCTGACTGCCAGGAGTCTCTTTCCCGGGTGTGGCTGTCTGTCTCTTATCACCCTAGATTATCAGTATTTTTGATGAATTTTTGATAAATGGCTGCGTACATAGGTGATGGGCTGTGCCTCTTAGGCCCTCTCTGCTGCTTTATGTAGATAGTTTTCTAGGGATGTTTTGGTAGTGGATTATGTATATATTGTATATATTCTGAACATGGATGTGTATTCCTTTGTTTTCTGTTGAAGTTTTGTACTATGGTTTTGTTTTTTACTTTTGTATAAAAATTGGTTGCTTGATTCTTTTCAATAAAAGATCAATAGCGCCCCGTCCCTGGTGTCAGTGGGAGGAATAGCGCCCCGTCCCTGGTGTCAGTGGGAGGAATAGCGCCCCGTCCCTGGTGTCAGTGGGAGGAATAGCGCCCCGTCCCTGGTGTCAGTGGGAGGAATAGCGCCCCGTCCCTGGTGTCAGTGGGAGGAATAGCGCCCCGTCCCTGGTGTCAGTGGGAGGAATAGCGCCCCGTCCCTGGTGTCAGTGGGAGGAATAGCGCCCCGTCCCTGGTGTCAGTGGGAGGAATAGCGCCCCGTCCCTGGTGTCAGTGGGAGGAATAGCGCCCCGTCCCTGGTGTCAGTGGGAGGAATAGCGCCCCGTCCCTGGTGTCAGTGGGAGGAATAGCGCCCCGTCCCTGGTGTCAGTGGGAGGAATAGCGCCCAAGGAGTATAAATGCTTTTTTCAAGGCTCTGTAGGCTAGGATGTCTCTTTCCACGTCCCCTCTCCTCCTACAACCTCCTGGGGCATGTCGCTTGTCCCAGAAAGCACCGTGTACACATTAGGGAGCTGGCTGTTATTCCTCAGGAAGCCACCTGTATCCAATATGGCAGTGACAGCGATCAGCAGCATTAAAAAGAACCGGTTACGGGAAGACAGAGCTGGACCCCAGGCACTGTTATGTATCTGGTTTTTAAAAAGGCAGCAGCCATAGTATTTGTAGCTGCTAACTTAAAACAAAAAATGAAAATAAACTGAAGTTCCTCCTTAACCTATACTATGCTCATGAAGGGAGAAGTAACAGGTGCTCTTAAAACGGAGTTAAAGCCTGTACAAAGAAAACTTTAAAAAGTCAGCAGCTACAAATACTGTAGCTGCCAATTTTTAATATAAGGACACTTACCTGTCCAGGGTTTCCATGATGTCAGCTCCCCCAAGCCGATTTGTCCAATCGGCTTTGAGTGCAGACGCTGGCGTTGTAACTAAGGGAAACCAGCCGTGAAGCCTTCACGTCCGGTTTCCTACTGCGCATGAGTGAGTCACACAGCGCTTGCTGAGTGGTCCCGTCGTCTTCTGGGACACACACAGGTCCCAGAAGGCAGCGGGGGTGGGAAAGAGGAGGGACCAAAAGCTATAGGGGAAATGATGTACCTTCGTTGCGGTGGGGTACATAGGAAGAGAACAAGAAAACAATGGAAAAGGTGGTGAAACAACCCCCCCCCCCCAAAAAAAAGGAAAAAGGAGTTAGCCAATACGGTGTTAAGATGTATGGATTAACCAGATGACGCAAAGCGTTAAATGTTGATGGAACTCTGCTTTAACAGCTGCCTCTCCACCCCCCCCCCTCCACCATAGTTATACTTACCTTCCACCACCTTGTTTGCCCACTAGAGCTTTGTAATGCTAAACCCAAGAGCGGACACACGATGGTGGATAAATGGGTGTTGTGAGGGAGCAAATGGAAGTCAAAGTGGAGACAGAAGGTGAATGTTATGAAAGCTGAACTCCAGGCAGGTATCAAATATTGCTTTTAGCAGGGAGGAAGGGGCAGAATTGGTTTTTGGGGGCGAAAGGGGCAGAACTGAACATTAGGCAAGTGAGCTCCGTGCAAATTTACCTGCTATGAACATGGTGAGCGAGCAGAGGGATGACCTCAGATGGACAGGAACACATGTTTTGGTGCGTAAAACCTCATTATTATGTCATTTGTGTATATTATCTATTGCCCGGAGATTACCTTTTAAATAAACCTTTTATATTAAAGAACGGGCAGAATTTTTTTTTCAACTATACAGCACTCTGGTAACTTATTCCTGCAAGCAAAAGCCATTAGTTATTAAGAAACACAGGAATAAACCAATTATATCGTAATGTACACTTTTATCAATGGATGTAAATACTAAAGCAACATCTGCACACCCTACGTTGCTAGAAGTAAAATGACAGTTGTAGCAACAGGAAATCATCTATTATGGGTTATGTGGTTAACTAAGATTAACATGACCTACAAAACAGAACATGTACGTGGCCTGCCAGTGTTCTGTGTGTGGCCCGCTGTGCTGTGTGTGGCCCGCTTGTGTCATTAGGCTTGGATCAGAACAGATTCAATGGCTGCCTAAAATTGCCTGGTGTCCTGCTTTGCTGCAGAAGCACTGACCACCATCCTGAATATTATGAGCCTGCTGATTGGTTTATATTTATACAGCATTCCTGTAAAGGTGTAAACAAAGCCAGTGGTGTGATCAGGTCTGCCTGATCATGTGACCAATGTGATTGGCTGTCACAGTAGTTACTTAATCGGGAGCCAGTCCTTACCGCCCGCTCCCAATCATTACTAGAGACTGAAAGCTGTCTTTGACAGCTTGGCCTCTGTACCGGGAGCATACAACTTAAAGCACATTTATTGAAGTGCACTTTTTCCCCAAAAATTGTGTTTGAAAGACCGCTGCGCAAATACAGTGCAACATAAAATATTGCAACGACCGCCATTTTATTCTCTAGGGTCTCTGCTAAAAATTATATATATATATTGTGAGGGGGTTAACTCGGTAGCGGGTGTGTGTGACCCCCTGGTTGGGCTCCCCACACAAAAACAGGGCCAGCAGACGGAGGTTGTGGTTTTCAAAATCAAAAGGTGCGGTTTATTTCTCTATGTACAGTGACAAAAACACAGCAAAGCCAAAAAGAAACAAACAAAATAAATCCTGGTCAGTTTGACCTCTGACTAAACATGCAGGTTTCCTAAACTAACAACTGGGATCAGCCTAGTGCTGTCCTAGTCCCTAAGTCCCTGGTTTAGTAAAAGTCCAAACAAATAGCCACACAGGCTTTGCCTCACCGCACAGGGGTTCACTCTCCCTAGACAGTCCACACAGGTCTGGTTCCAGGCATGAGCTAACACCTAATGAATCTGGGCTTTCTTATAGAGGCCTAAATGAGCTGACAAGGTTCAGCTGGTCTCCTCATCTCTGTCTGCACGACACCCCACACTCTCCCTAGAGGTATGAGTCATCCATGAGCCCACTAGCCTTATACAACTCTCCACCTAGTTGTATAAATTGGCGTAAAGCCTGAATCTGGGCGAAATATATCTACCCCCCTGGATGCAACCAGGTGACTTTACCTTCCTGCTGTCACATACCCCCCCCTCTTGTTTTAACCTCGGGGTTGGAACACCAGCAATCAGGCATTCATGTACTCGAGACAAAGCATCCACATTCCCCATTTGAACGCCAGGGCGATGCTTTACTGTGAAGTTGAATTCCTGTAGGGCCAGGAACCACCTATTCACTCTTCTATTTGTCTCCTTGTTTTGAGCCATCCACTTTAACGGAGCGTGATCCGTAACCATGTCAAAGTGCCTACCTAGCAGATAGTACCGAAGGGAATCTAGAGCCCACTTCACCGCTAAACACTCCTTTTCAACCGTGGCGTAATTTACCTCATGGGACTTCAACTTCCTGCTGAGGTAAATGACTGGGTGCTCTTCCCCGTTCCAGACCTGGGACAATACTGCTCCTAACCCCACATCTGACGCATCACTTTGTACGACAAAGTCTTTAGAGAAGTCGGGTGAGTACAACACTGGCTGGCTACATAAGGCTTGTTTCAAGAATTGGAATGCTGCCTCAGCCTCGGGGGTCCATTTAATCATGACCGACCCTTTCCCTTTCGTCAGGTTGGTTAGGGGCACAGCCTTAGAAGCAAAGTGGGGAATGAAGCGCCGATAATAACCCGCGATTCCCAGAAAGGCTCGTACCTGCTTCTTGCTGTTGGGACGTGGCCAACTCTGGATGGCCTCGACTTTGTTGAGTTGGGGTTTTATTACTCCCCTGCCAATGGTGTACCCAAGATATTTGGCCTCCTCCTGCCCAATGGTACACTTCTTGGGGTTAGCCGTAAACCCCGCTTCCCGAACAGAGTCCAGGACTGCTTGCACTTTTGGCAGATGTGAGGCCCAATCTGTGCTATGGACAATTACGTCATCCAGGTAAGCCGCAGCATACTTCCGATGGGGCCTCAGCATCTGGTCCATTTTCCGCTGGAATGTGGCCGGCGCATTCTGTAACCCGAACGGCATTCTCTTATATTGGAACGCCCCGTCTGGGGTTACAAATGCGGTTTTCTCTTTGGCCGACTTGGCCAGGGGAATTTGCCAATACCCTTTTGTGAGGTCAAGAGTCGTCATGTATCGGGCTGTTCCCAGCCGGTCGATCAACTCATCTATACGTGGCATGGGGTAGGTGTCAAATTTTGTAACTTTGTTCAACTGACGAAAATCGTTACAAAATCGCCAGCTCCCATCCGGTTTAGGCACCAACACAATGGGACTAGACCAATCACTTTGGGACTCCTCTATCACCCCTAAGTTCAGCATTTTCTGTACTTCCTCCCGTATTGCCTCCCGTCGGGCCTCTGGGATCCGATAGGGTTTTAACTTCACCCTTTCACCGGGCGGGGTAATAATATCATGCTCTACCCCAGATGTTTGTCCCGGCAGCTCAGAGAACACCTCCTTGTTGCGAAGCACAAACTCCTTAACCTCCTGTTGTTGGGGTTGTGACAAGGTGGCTGCTATTCCAACCTCCGGAATCACGCAACCAGTTTGAGCTGGTGACCAAGTTTCTGCGACTAGGGACTCTCTATCCCTCCAGGCTTTCAACAGATTAACGTGATATATCTGTTCGGGCTTTCGCCTTCCTGGTTGTCTGACCTTGTAATTCACTTCGCTCACTTTTTCCATTATCTCGTAGGGGCCTTGCCATTTGGCAAGGAATTTACTTTCAACCGTAGGGACAAGTACCAATATCCTATCCCCCGGGGAAAAGGTACGGGTCTTTGCTCCACGGTTGTACACTCTCTGCTGTGCCAACTGCGCTTGGGCCAAATGTTCCTTCACGATGGGCATTACCTGTGCAATTCGATCTTGCATCAGGGCGACATGCTCAATCACACTCCTGTGGGGAGAACTCTCACTTTCCCAAGTTTCCTTGGCAATATCCAACAGCCCTCTTGGGTGTCTCCCATACAGTAACTCAAAGGGGGAGAATCCCGTAGAGGATTGGGGCACCTCCCTAATAGCAAACATCAAATAAGGAAGTAGACAGTCCCAATCCTTTCCATCTCTATCCACCACTTTCTTCAACATTTGTTTTAGGGTTTTGTTGAATCTTTCAACCAGCCCATCGGTTTGGGGGTGATACACAGATGTACGCAATTGCGTCACTTTGAACAATTTACACAGCTCTTTCATAACCCGGGACATAAAGGGTGTACCTTGGTCCGTAAGCAGTTCTTTACAAATACCCACCCGGCTAAAAACAAGAGATAGCTCTTTGGCTATGGTTTTGGCCGAGGTATTTCTGAGAGGGATCGCTTCTGGATAACGGGTGGCATAGTCCATTATAACCAATATGTACTGGTGCCCCCTAGCGGACTTGATTATAGGACCTACCAAATCCATTGCGATTCTCTCAAACGGGACCTCAATGATGGGTAGAGGGACCAGCGGGCTACGGAAATGTGGCATCGGGGCCGACCTCTGACACACAGGGCAGGAGGAACAATAATTTTCTATGTCCTTCATCACCCCAGGCCAATAGAATCTCTGTAATACCCTCTCTCGGGTTTTCTCTGTCCCCAGATGACCTCCAAGAATGTGCCCATGGGCCAACTCCAACACCAACTTCCTGTAAGGTTTGGGCACCACCAGCTGCTCAACGGTTTCTTCTGCCCTTTTTGCCACCCGATACAGTAGGTCCTTCTCTACGCTGAAGTATGGGTAAGTGCAGGTATTATCTGGGTTCACTAACTCGCCATCTATTTCCACTACGTTTTCCCGTGCCTTTATTAGGGCGGGGTCTTTTAACTGTTCTGTGGCAAAATTTTCCCTGTGAACCTCCAGATCAGAAAACTCCACAGACGGTAGGTTTTCGTCTGAGGAGGTGGGCTCCTCTCCAGTTTCTTGAGTCTCCCCTGCCAATACTGACAAGGGAAATTCTGGAGAGTCCTCACCACTCTCAGAGGAGTTCTGGCTATCACATTCCTGGTACATAGGGGCACCAGTGGGGGGCTCAGGATCATCCCACAGTTCCCAGAACTTCGGAAAATCCCTTCCCACAATGGCGTCATGCGGTAACTGAGATACTAAGCCCACTGGATGAGAGAGGGTACCTTTGGGGGTCTCGAAACACACTGTAGTCACTGGATACTCTCGGGTGTCCCCATGCACACAAATAACAGCTACCTTGCTATTCCCAGAGACCTCTGTTTTAACTAACTCAGCCTTTATCAGGGTCACAAGGCTACCTGAATCCAACAATACCACAACATTTCTACCATTAACACACATTTTGCATAAATGTTTCTCAGTTCCTCGAATGGCAGTGCATGCGACTGTCGCACACAGCGACTGACCGTCAGAAAGTCACACTGCATGGGTTCCTCCACAACCGGGCAATTGGCTGCAATATGTCCCGCTTGCCGGCAGCGGTAGCAAACGATCCTTCTTGCGGCCTCTTGAGCCGCTGATTTCCCAGGCTGTTCTCGCCAAACTTGGGGTAGAGCTCCCACCCTCTCACTCTCTCCACCCTCACCCCTTGGAATCCTCTTATCCGCCCCTGGGGATGGTCTGTTCTTAGGGTGGAAAGTCCGAGAGTCTCTGGAAGAGGCCGTCAGGTTCTCTGTAGCCAAGTATCTCTCTACACGATCCACAAGTTTACCGGCCGTTTCTGGGTCTCCGTGGCTTACCCACTTTTGAATGGCGGTAGGAAGAGCTCTCAAGAAACGATCCATCACAACACGTTCCACAATCTCCGGTGCGGACAAAGTCTCTGGCTGTAGCCACTTCCTGCTCAGGTGAATGAGATCATACATTTGAGACCTGGGGGGTTTTCCAAGCTGGAAAGTCCAGTTATGCACACGCTGAGCCCGGACAGCCAGGGTGACACCCAGCCTTGCCAATATTTCAGCTTTTAGCATCACATAGTCTTTTGCTTGGTCAGGCTCTAGGTCATAGTAAGCCTTCTGCGATTCACCAGTTAACAGAGGAGCCACCAGTCCAGCCCACTGCTCCTCAGGCCACTTTTCTCTTTCAGCAGTCCTTTCAAATGTGGTCAAAAATACCTCTGGATCATCCTCTCCAGTCATTTTTGTCAATAAACGACTCACCCCAAAGGACGCGGTATTAGTGGGACGGCTTTCCTCACTGGTCTGCGGACGTTGCTGCATTACTGCTTCCATTTGTTGTAGTCTCTGCTCTTGCTTCTGTAACAGGTCTATGAAGCGGGCCTCAGATTGCTGCTGGGCTTGTTGATGAGCTTGCTGCTGGGCTGCAAGGCTCCTTTGCAAACCTGCATTTGTCTGCTGTTGATTGGCATTTGCTAGAGCCAGCTGTTTCAGTATCTCCTCCATGCTGGCTTAAAAAAAACTGCCCGCATTCTCCACCAACTGTGAGGGGGTTAACTCGGTAGCGGGTGTGTGTGACCCCCTGGTTGGGCTCCCCACACAAAAACAGGGCCAGCAGACGGAGGTTGTGGTTTTCAAAATCAAAAGGTGCGGTTTATTTCTCTATGTACAGTGACAAAAACACAGCAAAGCCAAAAAGAAACAAACAAAATAAATCCTGGTCAGTTTGACCTCTGACTAAACATGCAGGTTTCCTAAACTAACAACTGGGATCAGCCTAGTGCTGTCCTAGTCCCTAAGTCCCTGGTTTAGTAAAAGTCCAAACAAATAGCCACACAGGCTTTGCCTCACCGCACAGGGGTTCACTCTCCCTAGACAGTCCACACAGGTCTGGTTCCAGGCATGAGCTAACACCTAATGAATCTGGGCTTTCTTATAGAGGCCTAAATGAGCTGACAAGGTTCAGCTGGTCTCCTCATCTCTGTCTGCACGACGCCCCACACTCTCCCTAGAGGTATGAGTCATCCATGAGCCCACTAGCCTTATACAACTCTCCACCTAGTTGTATAAATCGGCGTAAAGCCTGAATCTGGGCGAAATATATCTACCCCCCTGGATGCAACCAGGTGACTTTACCTTCCTGCTGTCACAATATATATATATATATATATATATATATATATATATATATATATATATATATATACACACATACATACATACACATACACACACACACACACACACACACACACACACAGAGGGGACTCAGGTAAGTAATAGGGGGTGCTGAGGAGGCTGCTACACAGAAGGCTTCTATGCTACACATAGAATGCATTAAGATAAAAAAACCTGACTTTACAACCACTTTAAGGCCCCTTTTACAGGGGCTTTCCAATCAGGTCTGTCTGTCAGTTTTTCAGGCGGACCTGATTGGACAATTTATTCACTCCTATGGAGCGACGGATGTCAGCGGAGACATGTCTGGTGACACCCGCTGCTATCAGATCCTGTCCGTGAAATACAGACGGATGGTGACTCTATTTTCCATCCGTCTGGTGTATCAGATGAAAACGAACAGGCGGTCCATTTTCATCCGATCTCCCATAGAAGAGAGCGGGGCTCTAACAGGTCTGTCTCTGCACAGTCTGCGGAGACGAACCTGTCACCCGCCTGCTCAGCGGATCGATCCCCCTTCTGAGCAAAGCAGAGTCCGCCGGGTGGATCGCAGTGTGAAAGGACCCTTAGTGGTTAATCTGACCTCATTTACAGACCGAAGTTCACCCCTTTGATCTAAAAGAACTAAATGTTACAATGTTTCCTTTTATCTCAGCAAGAGCAACGTTGATAAACATTTGCCAGGTGTTTGTTTTTTTTGACAGCCGTAAGAACGGCTCTGCACTTGTTACATGAATGAATCATGAAAATGCTGGATTAGGACCGTGAGGGGGGGGGGGGGGGGGTTGAATTGAGGTCGCGATTTTCTAACGATTAATTGTGCAGCTCCAAGGCCCCTTTCACACGGGCGGACCGTTCAGGTCCCAAATAACAACAAAGGCCTGGGGAATGCCCAGGAAAAAAAACAAGCATACTTACCGACCAGCTAGCTGACAACCAATTAACCTGTCTAACAGTATGCGTTAAAAACAGGGGTTTGTCCGCACGCATTTGCAAACGCATGCGTGAGCCACAGAGCCACGCCAAGGCCCCCTGGAATCTGTTCAGGTCCACCTGTCAGTTTTTTCGGTGGACCTGAACGTCCGCTCCATACATCTCTATGGAGCATCGGATGTCAGCGGAGACATGTCCGCTGACATCCGATCTGATAAAAATCAGACGCATGGCGATACGTCCCCATCTGTCCATGGTGGATCGGATCAGGTGAGATCTGATGAAAACGGACATGCTGTCCATTTTCGTTCGATCTCTCCATAGGAGACAGCGGCGCTGGACAAGCCCCTCCCCGCTCAGTGAGCAGAGAGGGACCTGTCATCCGCCGGCTCAGCGGAGAGATCTCCTGGTGAGCTGGCGGACTTCGTAGAGACGGATCCGCCTCGTCTGAATGAGGGCTAACAGCTAAGCATTTCTCTGTAAGGCTGGATCACGCCTATGCATTTTTAGTTCTTTTTGCATTTTGCATTACAGTCCATTTAACATGGTTTCCTATGGAACACGTTCTGTGGTGCAAATTTGCAAAATGCACAAAAAATGCATAGGTGTGAATCCAGCCTTACTGAGCACTAACTATTGCAGGGAGAATGCAGAAAACACAGGGACAACACTGTAGTATCCTGGCTCTGTTCACATCTCAGTGCTGCTCCTATTTAGTATTGCCTTGCTATGTGATAAATGCGCACCCTCCCCCCCAGGTTTTCAAAATATTGCACGTGTTCACAATGTAGACATACTGTCTCTCGTTAAAACTTCAGATAGAGCTGCATAGAGAGAGGGGGAGGAGTTACTGCTCTGACACATCCACATGTGTGTTTACTTTCTGTTTGGGCTACTGAGCTCTGTAAACATTTTTTTTTTTTTTACAACAGGCAGCAAGGAGAAAAAGCTGCATCTGCTGGCTAACACCACCACCACATATTAATAAGAAATAGCGCATAGTTCCCTGCATAAAATGGATTTACAATTGTAGCTTTTAATCTGTATCATAATAAATAAAAAATACAGCATGTGCAAAACCACTATCCATTTTAATACATCAACAGCATGTTAGTAATACACAGCTTCTGCTCCTTTAGGAACCGGCAAACAACGCTATGAAGGTGGTTTTTCAGAAGGTAATTAACTCTATGTAACTTACCAGATCACTATGTCACCCCCTATACAGCAATTTTCTTAAGAATAGCTGCTGGACTTGTAAAACCTGCTGAAAATGTGTCATATCTATAAGGGCTCGTCACACTCATGGCAGCTCTTGTTACTTCTCTGTCCTATTGTCACACTGGATCACTTTTCAGAAGGTGGTTAATGCTATGTAACTTACCAGGTCTCTATGTCACCCACCCATTATGAAGCAATTTTCTTAATAGCCGCTGGACTCGTAAAACCTACTGAAAATATGTGTGATATCCATATGGGCTCATTCACACTCATGGCAGCTCCTGCTCTTGTCACATCTATGTCCTCTTTTTGCCCTGGATCACTTTTCTGAAGGCGATTAACGATTTGTAACTTACCAGGTCACTATGTCACCCCCGAAAAACGCAATTTTCTTAAGAATAGACGCTGGACTTGGAAAATCTGCTGAAAACACGTGTAATATGCATAAGGGCTCAATGGCAACTATTGCTCTTGTCACTTCTCTGTCCTCTTGTTGCCTTGGATAACTTTTTAGAAGGCGGTTAACAGGTGGGCTCGCAACCACATGCAATACGCGCGGTTGAAAGGCATTTGCAGCACTGCCCATTCACCTCAAGGGTTTTGTCTATTTTCCTATCGTGCACATTCCTGGAAAACAAAGCTCATCAATGGTGGGTGCTGTAGCGATTACCAGCTGGATCCTGGAGACATCAAGTGTACATACGCCCCAGCACACCAAGGATCTACAATCACCTTCCAAAAGGTTTTTATTGCAAAGAGAGAACTTCACAAAGACAAGTGCAACATTTCGGAGTCACGCAGGACCCCTTCGTCAGGCATGTCAGATCAAGTGACTGAACTGCCGCTATGCAGGGGCAGCCCGTTTATTAAGGGCGCATGGGCACTGCCCCCCTATCCATGTGCCCGGCCCCTTTCAAGACGCCGGGTGCATGGATTACAATGTGGGGTGGGCGTTTTTTTTAAGCACCTGATTAGAGCCAGAGGCTCTAAAAGGCTTCAAAATATGGTGGGCTCGGGGCGCAGAGAATGCGAATGAAGCCCAGCCAGGTGTGTTACGATAGCGAAGAAACATTCACTATTGTAACACTGATCCTCCTCCCAGCCAATCAGGAAGCGGGTCTTGAGACCTGTCACTCGAGTGGCTGAAAGGACAGGCGATCCCATTGGATGTCTAGAAGGAGGGGAGGAGACGCACGGCCGCCGTGATGGAAGAAAGGACACACGAGCCGGTGCCCAATGCCTACTACCTGCCACCTAGATAGGGTAAGTGCCAGACCAGCAAACATCAAGCGGGGAAGGGGGGGTGATGTTTGTTCTTTGCCACCCCCCCCCCAAAAAAAAAAAAACACCAGCCACCACTGCTGCTATGATTGTTCTTATGGTGCAGGGAATCACCGGCTGAAATAGATGATATCTGAAAGATGCCTGTAACTGCAGGCATCATTCAGATATCCCAATTCAAAATCCAGGACGTCATATGACGTCCTTGGGCGTGAAGTGGTTAATAATGCTTTGGACCCTTTTGAGGAATCCTTGGTGTGCCAATGATAGTTCTTCACTTTGATTGTCTATGGTTTCCAGCTGGTGGTCATTAAAGCACCCAGCATTACTACAGCCCTTTCCATGAATGTGTGCATTTGGACCCCACATATACAAAACGCGTTGAGACGCCTACCCTTGATTGCGATAAACGTTACATATTGCTATGCACAAACTGGCTAACTTTTTTTTTGATGGCTCCTAGATTCAAAGCAAATATGTTTTATTTACTTATTTATTGAAACTTATAATTGTATTGATTTTTTTTTTCTATGCTTTGCATTTCTCTTATTACTATATTCACAAGTCCCAAAATGATCCATACCAAGTCTTAGTTCTTTATGAGTGGATACACAGCTTATGAAATCATTTTTGACAGATGGAACAAATGAGGACTGCTTAGATAATTTTTTTTATTAGATGACCATAGGCTTGCATTTTTAGTATGGCGCCTTCCTGGGGCATTTATTAATAATTACTCATAATTATTCCTAGTGTCGGGAATGCCTAGCCTGCAGACCTGAAGGATCACTTATACTAGTTGCCAAAAACCAGAGGACTTATTCATATCCACGCAATGTGCTTGAATTTGACACACGTGTACATTTAACTGTAAGCAAAAACCTCTGCCAGTATGTATTATCGTTTCTTATTCCTGTCCTTAGCTAGCCAAGTACCCATGCAGCGCTGTAGCCGATACCACGACAGAAACTGAATCTGCTCTTAAGATATTTGGCATCTTCTAAGTACATCTCCGAGGTCAGCTCATTCTAAGCCTTGGCAGATCCCCTGTATATGTTGGCAGGGATGGAAAACCTATTACTAAACGTGTGGCCTGCGAGGCACAGATAATGATTAATTCACTGACCTACTGGATCTACATGTAGCGCCCTCCCCAAAAGGTTGGGACGCTATCTAAAATTTAGAGGGATGTCTGAGCCAGTAGTTAGGCTCAGACTGTTGAATTGTATTGAAATTACCTCTGTTCTAGCTGTGGTTTGCCCGATAGCAGTTTCCCTTATTGCCTGGAGGTGGCGTTACCACCTCAGGCACCTGTTGGAACACGGGCAAACCATGGTGCATTGAGTGGCCCTTCTCTGCAGCGGTGCAGTGGGAGTGGTCGACCCGCTGTGCCTGCTGGGAGGGGATACTTAAGGGGCAGACGCCATTGTTCGGGGTCCGTTTTTGCCTCGTGGCCCTCCGGGCGCAAGGTACGCGCGTGTGGTCTCGAGGCCACATTGGCCCGAGGCTGCATCGCTACCTGGTAGGCCCAGCTAGTCTGGCTGGGGCCTACATTCGGAGAGGGGATCCCACGCAGTCCGCCCAAATGGGGAGGAAGCTGTCTTAATGAAGGAAACCAGGGGAGGACCTGCCCTGGAAGAGACTGGCAAAGTGCTGACGTCTTGGGTGAGGCCTGGTAACTTTGTTAAGGAGGGATCCACTATACCACAAGCCCTGCAGTTCGCCGGATCGGCTTAAAGGCTCTTTTACTGCACAGCTGGAAGTTTGGGACTTTGAAAATCCTGTGGCAGAGGATTCCTGGACTATCCATTTGTTCAACTTTTAAAAGGTCTGTGGCAGAGACTTTGTTCACTTTAAAAGGTCTGTGGCAGAGACCTACTTCATCTTGGGCAGTCTGGGGCAGAGACTGCCCTGTTGCTGGTTCGTGTGTCATCCCGGCTGCTAGGCCATGTGACAGGGGACTATCCGGGTGACCAATACCCACTCTAACATTGAGAGTGGTGAATGACTTTGAACTGATCATTGTATTTTGTGGCAAGTGCCTGAACCTTCCCCCTGTTCTTCTCCTACATTCTACTTTCTCAAAGTTATACTGCAGAAGAAAACAAAGCCTGACTGTTTTAGGTTTTACATCTGTGTGGACATTACTTTTACTACAGACTTTCCTACCCGGACAACAAAGCTGAAGAGGTAACGTGCAAAACCCAAAACTAACCAGCAGCTCTTACGGGGATAGTGCAACATACATCTACTGGGATGCATGCAAAATCAATCAGTGAGACACTTATTCTATCCAATAGAACTGTGAAAAATCAGAAAGTACACTCATTTGGGCCTTTCTTCTGATGTCATATCCCCTACAGGCATTCAAGCTTCTCTCACTGCAACCAGGTGGAATTGCAGCTTATTCTCATCAAACTAGGTTGTGCAACCTCCTTCAGATGCTCATGGATGCAGTAAATTAATACAAGAAAAAAAGAAAAAAAACACAGAGGACAGAAGTTTTATTCAATTGTGCCAATTCGCTTGTTAAAGAGGTTGTAAACCCTGGTTACAAAAAAAAAAAAAAACAAACCCTGCAAGACAAAGGCATAATGAGCTAGTATGCATAGCATACTAGCTCATTATGAATTACTTACCTCAGATCGAAGCCCCCGAAACCATCCTCGTCTCCCCCTCCGGCCGGTGACATCTATCCCGGGGCTTACTTCCGGGTATCGCGGCTCCAGCGCTGTGACTGGCCGGAGCCGCGATGACATCACTCCCATGCTTGCGCGCGGGAGCTGCCGGTAATGGCACACTGACTGAAGCAACGGCACATAGGTGCCATTGCTTTAGTTTGCCCCAGTGCCGATGACATCGGCACATGCAGGGGACAGGGGATATCTCCTAAACCGTGCAAGTTTAGGAGATATCCTGGGTAGCTACAGGTAAGCCTTAATATAGACTTAACTGTAGCATAAAGTTGTTGTAAAAGGTTTACAACCACTTTAAAATGTTGTCATTGTAACCAAAAATGCAAAAACCAACAACAGCCACAGAACTTAGATAAAGCCTAAGTACAGGCAATAAAAGCAGTTACCTTAATAACATAATTAATATGTCATAAAGGTAACCGCTTTATTGCCTGTACTTGGACCTTATCTATGTTCCATGGCTTTTGTTAGTTCATGGCTGCAATGGTCTTAGAGAAGAGGGAGAATCAGGATTTCAAAAGAACACACTGAAGCCTCGTACACACGACCGAGTTTCTCGTCGTTAAAAACACGTCGTTTTTCTCGACGAGATTCTTGTTAACCTTGACGAGTTTCTCGTCAATCTTTCCATGCGTACACACTGACAATTCCAAATCTCGTCGTTGTTCTGCGCGGTCACGTACAGCACGTACGACGGCAGTATAAAAGGGGAAGATCAATTTCAATGGCGCCACCCCTTGGGCTGCTTTTGCTGATCTCGTGTTACCGTGTGTGAAGTAAAAGTTTGGGAAGAGACGATTCGCGCTTTTCAGTCTTCGTGCTTTCAGTTCGTTTTAGCGTGACGAATGTGCTATCTCCTTTACGAAGGCTTGTTTTACCAGAAGATGCGCTCCCGTCTCATACTTGATTCTGAGCATGCGCGCTTTTTGAAGAGTCGTAAAAGCATACACACAAACCATTTTTTCGTCGCAAAACAGGCCGACGAGAAACACAACGAGAAAATCTAGAATCCGAACGAGAAAATAGAGAGCAGGTTCTCTATTTTTCTCGTCAAGATTCACGGCAGTTTTCTCGTCGTAAAACCATACACACGAACGGTTTTCTCGACAATAAAGCTCTCTCGGCACTTTTCTTGTCGGGTTTGGACGAGAAACTCGGTCGTGTGTACGAGGCTTCAAAGTATAAAATGCGAGAAAAAAAAAAAAAGGGGCAAAGCCAAAAGGTCATGAAAAAAAAAAAAAACCCTAAAAAAAAAAAAAACTGTCGTGTTTCGGTGGCCACAGCAGTTTCCCCTCCTTGGGGCTTAAAGTGTGAACTAGACCTTGAAAAGAAAGAAACTACATCCAAATAAATCTTTATGAACTCGAATGTAAACTCTCCTGATCACAGGGCACATTTGCAGGCCAAAAGGAGAGTTTACGTCCGATCTAATCATTATCCATTTGGATATAGTTTCCATTGAGTTCTTTCAAGTTCTAGTTCACTTTTTAGGCACCGAGGAAGGGGGGGGGGGGGAACAGTCATCACCGAAACATGTTGGCTGTTTTTTTTATCGCTTTATGAATAACTGAAAGCACCTTGGTCTCTTTGTGGCCTTTTTCTGTACATTCATACTCTGAGTTACTTCAATGAGGGAGGTCTGTTTTGTTTGAGAGCTGCCTCTGAAGGTGCTAGGATTTCAAAATATTAGATCCTATTTGGTACCTTTTTCCAGATACCTTTTTTTGGTATGCGTTTTCTCCTGATGAGTGGCACCTGGCCACGAAACGCGTCCAACCTATTGTAGCAATACCCCCTAGAGGGCCGCTGGTTAGATTTGGGATTTGCACGTTACCTCTTCAGCTCCGTCTGAGCCCAACTACTGGCTCAGACATCCCTCTAAATTTAAATAGCGTCCCAAGCTTTTGGGGTGGGCGCTACACTATCAATGTCATCATGTTCCCAACACATAGCTTGACCTCAACTGTGCTTCATTTGTATCTTATAACCAATACTCAATAAGCATTTGGCTTTTTACATTATTTACTTCCATGGTATACTATGCGATTTCAGATGCGTGGATCTGTATATACATATACAGTCATGGCCGAAATTGTTGGCACCCCAGAATACTTTCCAGAAAATCAAGTATTTCTCACAGAAAAGTATTGCAGTAACACATGTTTTGCTATACCCATGTTTATTCCCTTTGTGTGTATTGAAACAAAACAAAAAAATGGAGGAAAAAAAGCAAATTGGACATAATGTCACACAAAACTCCAAAAATGGGCTGGTCAAAATTCTTGACACCCTTTACTTAATATTTGGTTGCACACCCTTTGGAAAAAATAACTGAAAATCAGTCGCTTCCTATAACCATCGATAAGCTTCTTACACCTATCACCCGGAATTTTAGACCACTCTTCCTTTGCAAACTGCTCCAGGTCTCTTATTGGACGGGCACCTTTTCCCAACAGCAATTTTAAGATCTCTCCACAGGTGTTCAATGGGATTTAGATCTGGACTCATTGCTGGCCACTTTAGAACTCTCCAGAGCTTTGTTGCCATCAATTTCTGAGTGCTTTTTGACGTATGTTTGGGGTCATTGTCCTGCTGGAAGACCCAAGATCTCGGACACAAACCCAGCTTTCTGACACTGGGCTCTACAGTGCGACCCAAAATCCTTTGGTAATCCTCAGATTTCATGATGCCTTGCACACATTCAAGGCACCCAGTGTCAGAGGCAGCAAAACAACCCCAAATCATCATTGAACCTCCACCATATTTCACTGTAGGTACTGTGTTCTTTTCTAGGCCTCATTCCGTTTTCGGTAAACATAACCATATTGGTCTCATCTGTCCACAAGACGTTTTCCCAGAAGGATTTTACTCAAGTACATTTTGGCAACCTGTAGTCTTGCTTTTTTATGTCTGTGTCAGCAGTGGGGTCCTCTTGGGTCTCCTGCCATAGCATTTAATTTTATTTAAATGTCGATGGATAGTTGGCGCTGACACTGATGCTCCCTGAGCCTGCAGGACAGCTTGAATTTCTTTGGAACTTGTTTGGGGCTGCTTATCCACCATCCGGACTATCCTGCGTTGCAACCTTTCATGAATTTTTCTCTTCCGTCCACGCCCAGAGAGATTAGCTACAGTCCCATGGGTTGCAAACTTCTTGATAATGTTGCACACTGTGGACAAAGGCAAATCTAGATCTCTGGAGATGGACTTGTAACCTTGAGATTGTTGATATTTTTCCACAATTTTGGTTCTCAAGTCCTCAGACAGTTCTCTTCTCCTCTTTCTGTTATCCATGCTTAGTGTGGCACACACAGACACACAATGCAAAGACTTAAGCCTCGTACACACGACTGCTGGGAGAGCTTTCTTGCCGAGAAAACCGTTCGTGTGAATGGTTTCTTGTCGAGAAAACTGCCGGGAATCTCGACGAGAAAAATAGAGAACCTGCTCTCTATTTTCTCGTCAAGATTCTTGTTTTTCTCGTCGGGATTCTTGTCGGCCTGTTTCCCAACGAGAAAAGCAGTCGTGTGTATGCTTTTCCGAGTCTTAAAAAACCGCACTTGCTCAGAATCAAGTATGAGACGGGAGCGCTCCTTCTGGTAAAACTAGCGTTCGTAATGGAGATAGCACATTCGTCACGCTGTAACGAACTGAAAGCACGAACACTGAAAAGCGTGAATCGTCTCTCCCCAAACTTTTACCAACACACGGTAACACGGGATCAGCAAAAGCAGCCCAAGGGGTGGCGCCATTGGAATCGAACTTCCCTTTTATACTGCCTTCGTACGTGTTGTACGTCACCGCGCTTTACAACGACGAGATTTTTAATTAACAGTGTGTATGCAAGGAAAGCTTGACAAGAATCTCGTCGAGATAAACAATGTTTTTTTTTTTTTTTACAACGAGATTCTCGGCCGTGTGTACAGGGCTTAACGTGAAGTTCTCTTCTTTTTATCTGCTTTCAGGTGTGATTTTTATATTGCCCACACCTGTTACTTGCCCCAGGTGAGTTTAAAGGAGCATCACATGCTTGAAACAATCTTATTTATCCACAATTTTGAAAGGGTGCCAAGAATTTTGACCAGCCCATTTTTGGAGTTTTGTGTGACATTATGTCCAATTTGCTTTTTTTCCTCCCTTTTTTTGTTTTGTTCCAATACACACAAAGGGAATAAACATGTGTATAGCAAAACATGTGTTACTGCAATACTTTTCTGGGAGAAATACTTGATTTTCTGGAAAATTTTGTGGGGTGCCAACAATTTCAGCTATGACTGTATATGATGTATATGAATCCTTCTTTTCTGTATGCCATTGCCTTGTATATAGATACAAATATTCATGTTCAACCATGTATCATGTTTATGAGGTATGCTTTGTTCATATGTCAATTAAACAATTTTATAATTTCTCCTACCACGTGTCTTGTGCCTCACTCAGTGCCGGTTCACACTGCTGCGCTGTGAATTTGTTCCGTTTTTTCAGTCCATTCTGAGGTGCGAATTTACCGCGAATTTACTGCAATTTTAATGCGAATTTCAGGAGTGGTACATAGCTGCGATTAATGTTTTTGTGGAGGAATTCGCACACATGTGAACCATTAAATGCGATTCCAGAACGATTTACATTGATGTCTATGGAGACTAAATTCGCAACGCAATACTCTAAACTCGCACAAGACCCTTTTTTTCCATCACATCGCATTCAGAGAGGAATCGCAACGCATAGATGTGAACCACCATCATTGAAAACAATTACTTTTTGGATGACATGCAAATTTAGTTTGTGTTTAACGCATCGCATTCGGTATCAACTCGCACAAGTGTGAACCGGCACTTAAAGTCCCAAAAACCCCTTTCTTATTTCAATATTTATTCAAGTGATCAAAACACAAGGAAGTTTCCCAAGGAGCTTACTGGTTCTGCTGAGGCAATACCAAAGAAAACAGGCCCCCTTCGGGGGATACCCAGAACGTTCCAAAAAAGTTGCCAAACCAAAAAAGTTAGAGTCCGCGTTGGCTAAAATTATTCATAAATTGATCAAATAAAGACATTCAACACGTTTCAGAGGCCACAACACTCCCCCCCCCCCCACTTCCCTTTATTGGGGTTGAAAAGTAGACTAGAACTTGAAAGGACTCAAAAGGAAACTATATCCAAACAGATCAATATTTGATCGGATGTAAACTCCTTTCGGTCCACAAATGTGCCCTGTGACCAGGAGAGTTTACATCTGATCCAATATTGATCCATTTGGATATAGTTTCCTTCAAGTCCTTTCAAATTGTAGTTTCCTTTTTAAGCCCTGATGAAGAGGGAGAGCTGTGGCCCTCAAAACGCCTTGGCCGTTTTTATGTGATCGATTTACCAATAATTAAAAAAAGGCACACTGGACTCTTACCTTTTGGTTTGGATGATTTTCTTTTCTTGGGACTTTCATACTCGGAGTTACGTTTTGGGTATCCCTTGATCAAGGCCCTTTTGTTTGAAAACTACCTTAGGGCAGTAGTGTATTTAGGTTTTGTGCTGCCCTAGGCCTGACTAAACTCGTGCACCCCCTAATTTAGATATGACCCACCCCTTTCTGTCAATGCCACACCTCTTTCTGTTTAAGACCGGCCCTGAAATTTTCGAATGGGGACACTAGTTCTGAGGGGGAGGGCAATGAATTCCCTTAATTTTCATAGATTTCCTCTCACTTCCTGTTTGGCTATGGGGGCAGGAAGTGAAGGGAAATCTCTGCAATGGGACAGGAATGGTAAAAAATAAACTGACAGGGGCTATAACCCTCTCTTACTCTATCCAAAATGATAAAAAAATAAAATAAAATTCTGATAATTTTATGGAGAGGACTAAGAAGATATAACCATGACAATGGTGCAGCAGAAACATATAGCCCAGTAAGGAAGGTTTGTGGTCCAGGATGATAGGACAGTCAAAATTAGAAGCAGTCCCCCCCCCCCCCCCAGTTGCGGAATGCCGGCCGCCTGCATACCGGAAGCAGTGCAGTCCCTTTATGGGGGCGCTAGACTAATTTGCCTCGGAGCCCAATCCACCCCATAAGACTGGCGCTAACAGTGTAGCGCAAGCCGGTGGGGACTATTTCTGTGCTGCCCCCCTGCAAAGTGCTGCCCTAGGCCTGGGCCTTGTTGGTCTAGGCCAGGATACAGCGTTGCCTTAGGGCCATTCACACGGGCATATGCATATTTTCTGCATGAATGCAGGTTCTTGCTGGCAGAAGATCCTGCAGAAACGCATCTAAAGTACTTGCATTTAGATGTGTACAATTCTTCTTTCATTCAAATGAATGGCTACACATTCACGCACATGCACGTTAAGGTGCGTTCACATTTAAAATCTGAAGATCTGTGCAGCCTTGGAGGCAGATGTGTTTGTTTTTCCCAGCTAAATGCAAAGTAGATATGCGCAGCTTTGTGTATGTGCTCATTGATTAGTATAGTGCTTTGTTTATTTGCGCACAAAACTATGCGCAGCGCACATCTATCCACAGCGTTTTTTCTGCTCATATGTATGAACCCTTACCAGAACCAGCGAGAACCATGTGCGCACTGTCACCAGGGTTGACGTAAATGCAAAATTTTCAAGTAAAACTAGAGTGTTCCTTTAACAAACCACAGTCTACACCAGTGTTTCTCAACTCCAGTCCTCAAGGCGCCCCAACACAGGTCATGTTTTCAGGATTTCCCTCCGATGAAACGGCTGTGGTAATTCCTAAGGCAGTGAAACTGATCCAATTACCTGTGCAAAATAATGGAGAGCCTGAAAACATGACCTGTTGGGGCGTCTTGAGGACTGGAGTTGAGAAACACTGGTCTACACCAGTGTTTCTCAACCCAGGTGCCGCTGCCCACTGGGGTGCCGTTTGAGTTCCCTTGGGGGTGCCGCAGTTTGCCTCGGATCAGCATCAAGTGCTGCTGAGGTGCAGGCCGGCCTCCAGCAGCATATGAAGCTCTAGGGCCAGGATGTTGTTTCCCACCTGCACCATATCAACTCATGATGCTGATCCTGGGCAGGTGACATGCAGGTCCACCACCCAGCATTCAGGAAATGATGGGGTGCATCTCAGGGGCAGACCTGCTCCACCTCCCGCCCTCGGCTGGCAGTGAGCTCTCTGTTTTGAGTTCAATAATCCTCGAAGGTGATAATGTTTGTAAAAGTATACCAGTAAAGTTGCACCTTTAGCATATAGCTAAATTAAATAGCAACATTAACAACACTATTTAAGTGTTCGCCCTGAGCAAACATTATGCAAACTATAAGCAGCTCTCAGAAAATCCCCAGATTTGCATTTGGCATGCACTCATCTAATCCCATCATCCCCCCCAGTACAAGTGGAAAAACTCCATTCCTTCTACATAATTTGAATATTTACATGATGCTCTAGGCACTATGAAGGGCGTTTTAGCTAGAGAAGCGATTGCGCTTCTTCAGTATCTTCTATTGTGATGTATAAATAAAAAAAAGGGGACACAGATAAAATCTTTAATGGTCATTGTAAAAATTAGCAGGAATACAGAAATTAAGGTTTCTCCATTTACGGTACATTGATTTATTTACTTTCATTATGTTTGACAATTTTTAGCCTTTATCTGTATCGTTTCAAAGTGGAGCTTCTAGTATGTTTACATGGATCAGTTCCTGTCGCAATATACAGCAGCATTATAATTTCAGAAAAGCTCCACTTTTTTCCCTTTTTTAATCAAAAAGCAGTCCTTAAGTTCCAGTCCAGTGACTTTGCCTAGCCTAAAAAATTTCATCCATCTACTGCAGGCAGGAGAAAGCATTGATCAGACTGCAACACTAAAGCTGGCTGTCCATAGATTGAATTTTGGGCAATTCCTGCTGAATTGACTGAAACCAGGGGAGGGCTGGGCCGGGGGGCAGGGTGGAAATTTCCCCCCAGGCCGGCTACCTTATATTCAAAACGGCCGCGTTGCCTGTCTGCTATTTTTTTCCCCTGTAGCTGGTAAATGTCGGCCGCGGCAGCCACCAATTGGCTCGCTGGCTGCTGCACTGTATTCTGGGAGTTGTAGTCTGCACTGCGCTCAAGTTCCTGGTGGCGGTGGGTGGAACTGAGCAGCGCAGCAAACTACAACTCCCAGGAGTCTCGGAGGCAGGCAGAGGTAGAGCGTGCCAGGGGATGCATCCTGTGACTGGCTCAGGCTGGGGGCTGACTGGAGTGGCTGCAAGAGTGAGACAGTGCAAGTTGCAACTAGTTTCAAGCAAACAGAGAGAAGAACTGACTGAGAGTCTGAGAGCAGCCAGCTTACTTTCAGGGGGGCGAGCAGCTTACCCTTCACTACACTCCCGGAGTCTTAGGACTAGAGGCAGGCAGAGGCAGCAAGGGGCCAGGGCACACCAGGGGACACACGTCATTGGCTATGGCTGGGCACTGGCTGCAATTTGGAAGTTGTTATCACCCCCCAAGAGGCCGTGCAAGGACCTGCTGAGCTGCAATTGCTGAGGTGAGAGAGAGACCCAGACCCTGACATCCCCCCCCCATGCACCCCATGTACCCTGCTCCAGTGCCCTGCCTACCACCAAGTAACCTCAAAATAGGAAATAGCCCTTAACACTCTCTGGCTGTCAGGTCCTGTGCTGGCCATGGCCTGTAGGCAGTGGCATGAGTGTCTCGGTATTAACAATAACCATTATTAGCCCTGAGTCCCAAGGCCTGGGGTCGGATGCAAACTCAGGGCTATTGGCCACCTGCCCTGGGGCAGCTTTCGGGCCGGTGCACACCAGGCTGCCTCTGAGAGGGGGGGGGCGAGCGCCGCCGGTTTACACAGAGCGAGGATCTCCATCTCCCAGTTACCCGACGCGGCCGAGAGACATATGAAGTCCTGCCTCTTGGACCGGCTCCTGTGATGGACGTCTTACTGGTCCAATGCCAGGACGTGTGATATCCATCTTAGGAGCCAGTCCAGCAGACGGGACTTAATGTGACAATGGCCGGGTACCTGGGAGATACCGGCACTGTGTAAACCGGCGGCTCTCCTCTCTCCCCATGCACTGACATGGCTGCGCTAATGGGCACTGCTGTCGGATCAGGCTGCATTGATGGGCACAGGTAAGGCTGAGCTGATGGGATGGGCACTGATGAGGCTATATTTATGGACACTGGTGAGGCTGCATTTATGGACACTGGTGAGGCTGCATTTATGGACACTGGTGAGGCTGCATTTATGGACACTGGTGAGGCTGCATTTATGGACACTGGTGAGGCTGCATTTATGGACACTGGTGAGGCTGCATTTATGGACACTGGTGAGGCTGCATTTATGGACAC
The DNA here is from genome assembly GCA_029206835.1 of Rana muscosa. Classification (NCBI taxonomy): domain Eukaryota; kingdom Metazoa; phylum Chordata; class Amphibia; order Anura; family Ranidae; genus Rana; species Rana muscosa. The sequence continues at coordinate 114,507,388 of JARGYO010005626.1, forward strand.
TGGTGAGGCTGCATTTATGGACACTGGTGAGGCTGCATTTATGGCCACTGGTGAAGGCTGCATTTATGGCCACTGGTGAAGGCTGCATTTATGGCCACTGGTGAAGGCTGCATTTATGGCCACTGGTGAAGGCTGCATTTATGGCCACTGGTGAAGGCTGCATTTATGGCCACTGGTGAAGGCTGCATTTATGGCCACTGGTGAAGGCTGCATTTATGGCCACTGGTGAAGCTGCATTTATGGCCACTGGTGAGGCTGCATTTATGGCCACTGATCAGGCTGCATTTATACACACTGGTGAGGCTACATTTATGGGCACTGGTGGGGCTACATTTATGGGCACTGGTGAAGCTGCATTTATATGCACTGGTGAATCTGCATTTGATGGGCACTGATCAGGCTGCATTGGATGGACACTGGTGAGGCTGCATTGGATGGACACTGGTGAGGCTGCATTGGATGGACACTGGTGAGGCTGCATTGGATGGACACTGGTGAGGCTGCATTGGATGGACACTGGTGAGGCTGCATTGGATGGATACTGGTGAGGCTGCATTGGATGGACACTGGTGAGGCTGCATTGGATGGACACTGGTGAGGCTGCATTGGATGGACACTGGTGAGGCTGCATTGGATGGACACTGGTGAGGCTGCATTGGATGGACACTGGTGAGGCTGCGTTGGATGGACACTGGTGAGGCTGCGTTGGATGGACACTGGTGAGGCTGCGTTGGATGGACACTGGAGAGGCTGCGTTGGATGGACACTGGAGAGGCTGCGTTGGATGGACACTGGAGAGGCTGCGTTGGATGGACACTGGTGAGGCTGCATTTATGGGCACTGGTGAGGCTGCATTGATTGGCACTGATCAGGCTGCATTTATACACACTGGTGAGGCTACATTTATGGGCACTGGTGAAGCTGCATTTATAGGCACTGGTGAATCTGCATTGATGGACACTGGTGAGGCTGCATTGGATGGACACTGGTGAGGCGGCATTGGATGGGCACTGATGCATTGAAAAAACAGGTGGGCATGAATGGTAAGCCGATTCGGTGGTTCAATGGACCACTTGACTGGACTTGCCCCCCAGGCCGAAGGCTGCCAGCCCTCCCCTGACTGAAACTCGCTTCGTGGGTGGCCCTGTCACCACCAACCGACTCGGCAAGTGTTACATTTTTCAATTGACTTTCTCAGTCGAACAGTACCTATATCCAACCAGATGCAGACATGGTTGTAGAATTCTGACAGCCATGGGTGCCAGCTGCCTGAATACAATATTTGGCAACGCCAATTTGTCCATCCACACTGGGTGATTTCTCTCGCTCATTCCACAGGGCTGAACAAGAAAAATTCTAACATCTATAGAGAGCTTAAAGCGGAGAAGTTCTGCCGACCCCCTCCTCTATCTTTTCAGCCTTTTTTTTTTTTTTTCTGGGGCGGGGTAGGGAGAAGCAGGTATATAGTTCTGATAGGGACCCACTCCAACGTCCGATCGGATAAGTTATGTGATCTGAGTAGAAACTCAGAACTCCTCCCCTTTGCCTGCAGCCTTCTGGGACACATCACAAGTCCCAGGAGGCTGTGGGACCAATCAGAAAGCGCAGCGCAGTGGGAAGCTGGCTGTGTAGACCCAAAGAGTCGCAGCTGGCTTTCCACACTAGACATGGTGGTGTCTGAAACACGAAGACCAGCGAAGAACCGGGGCGGGTGAGCACAGCACTGGATCCCTGGACAGGTAAGTGTCCTTTTATTAAAAGTCAGCAGCTACAGTATTTGATTTGTAGCTGCTGACTTTAAAATTTTTGGCCCTCCGTCTACTGGAAACGAGTTACAGAACAAACTGCACTCCTGTGATCCACAGAAGTATGCCAAAAGAAGCTTCGGCTGTTGTTCTCCTTAAAGCAGTACTCTACCTTTCTATTCCTTACTCGACTGCAGCGTGAGTGGAAAGTTGCACAACACAGTGTAATGTGATAAAAGAATAAATCCTGATCAGAAACGCTGCTGTGGATTTTATAAAAAAAAAAAAAACTCATAAAAAAAAAAAAAAAGGTAGACTGAGAAGGCTTCCTGATTTTAGTACAGAGGCAATGTAATTTTCTGCATCGCATCAGCTATTCACTGATCTACTTTACGAAGTCCATTAGTCAGTGTATGAGTAGTAAAGTGGTTGTATACACCTGTAGGTGATTTTTATCTACAGGTAAGCCTATAATAAGTCTTACCTGTAGGTAAAATGAACATCTCCTAAACCTGTACAGTTTAGGAGATATTCACTTTGCATGCAGCTGCTGACGTCAGCGGGGCATGCGCTATGAAGGTCCAGCGGATGCTGCTGGAAAATCCGATCTCCTTGCCGGAAAAAGGACTCTACGCGCATGCTGTCATCATGGCGCCGGCCACTCACAGCGCCGGAGCCGCGAACCCAGAAGAAATGCTGAGGGAACATGTTAGCTCCCTCAGCCGTGACTGGGAGTATGAAATGCATACTAGCTCATTGTGCCTTTGCCTTATGCTGCGTACACACGACCGTTTTTCATGACGAGAAAAATGCCATTTTTTTATTTGGTCATTAAAAACTATCGTGTGTGGGCTCCAGAGCATTTTTCCCCGACGTGAAAAATGGCCATTAAAAATTTGGAACATGCTCTAATTTTTCTCATCGTTTTTCACGTCGTAGTTTTTCTCGTCATGAAAAACGCCCGTGTGTAGGCTTTAACAACGTGAAAAAAACACGCATGCTCAGAAGCAAGTGATGAGACGGGAGCGCTCGTTCTGGTAAAACTAGCGTTCGTAATGGAGATAGTACATTCGTCACGCTGTAACGGACTGAAGAGCATGAGGTTGAAAAGCGCGAATCGTCTCTCACCAAACTTTACTAACACGAGGATCAGCAAAAGCAGCCCAAAGGGTGGCGCCATCCGAATGGAACTTCCCCTTTATAGTGCCGTCGTACGTGTTGTACGTCACAGCGCTTTGCTCAAGCATTTTTTTTCCATGATCGTGTGTAGGCAAGGCAGGCTTGAGAAGAATCACGTCGAGAAAAACGTTGTTTTTTTCAATGACATTAAAAACAGTCGTGTGCACGCGGCATCACAGGTTGTTTTTATTGTAGGTATACAACCGCTTTAGGTGAAAGTTCCCTTTTACAGTGAATATTAGCCCGGCACTCTTGTGAACTGAAGGAAGGGACAGAGTAATTACCCATTACTATTCAGAGCTGAACCCCTGGGATCACGGGCCAACTTTCTAGGGATGTTCATATCTCAATCTACTCGCATAGGAATCAATAGCTTGAAAGCGGCTGGCTAAACAATGGCGGCTGCCTCCGCTGTGCACTTCGATGCAGAATTAATCCTAACCACATTGGCTATCATACCGTACATAGTCTCACTCTCACTGACCCTTCACATATTAAAGCTGACACCCTGCCCCTCTTATTTTAAATGAAGTCAGACCAATATACATCACAAATTGCAAAGGTTGGCAATGTGTCCCCCTTTTTTTCTGGAAACAGACACCATGGAGAATGAGCATTGGGCACAGGGTGACTTTGGGATCAGATCCTCATCACAAAACCAATTTTTTAGAGCAGGAGGGAGAATTATCTACTGACCCACTCTTGGCATATCTTTCTGAAAGTGAATTGATCTCTTCTTATCATATGCTAATAATATACCTGCGGACGCAATTGGCACAGTAGAGATCTTTTTGATTGAGTCTGGTACATGGAGGCACAGTTGGACCCCATTTTTTTTTGTTTCACAAATGACCCCATTTATTGCATCCCCTGCAGTCTGCCATGGGATCAATATTGTCCTCACATGGTACCACATATGTATAATCCAATGATATAGATATATCTGTCCCATACTGTCTGAACAAGAAGACGGGTATCAGAGAAATGCATACCATATTGCCTCAATCTTAATATCAACCACTGGTGCATTCTGCATGATAAAGTGTGTTTGATCATGTGACAGAGTATAAATATGTCAATTAGTGGATGGTAAAGGCCATATGTATGGGAACTTTATGACCACCCACCTAATGTTGAGTAGGTCCCCCTTTTGCCACAAAAACAGCCCTGACCCATGAAGCATGTACTTCAAAGTAATATCCATGTGAATGGCAGGAACCAAGGCTTCCCGCTAGAACATTTTGGATAGCATTACACTTCGTCCACCTCTAGTGCCATCTTTTCCCCAGGTAAGTGACGCATACGCACCTGGCCATAGACATGATGTAAAAGAAAATCAGACCAGGTCACCTTCTTCCATTGCTCTGTGGTCCAGTTCCAAAGCTCACATGCCCATTGTAGGCACTTTTGGCTGTGGAAACGGGTCAGTTAGGACATCCTGAACAGTCTGCGGCTACCCAGCCCCATACACAACAACCTGCGATGTGCGTTCTGACACCTTCCTATTGGAACCAGCATTAACTTTTTCAGCAATTCGACCTACAGTAGTTCTTCTATTGGATCAGAGTACACGGGCCAGCCTTCTCTCCCCACGTGCATCAATGAGCCATGACTGTCACCTGTTTGCCTTCCTTGGACCATTTGTAGTAGGTCTTGACCACTGCAGACAGGGATCATCTCACAAGAGTCTTTAGATGTAGTTTTGGCACCTTAAAAATCCCTCACATGTTGGTCTAGTTGTTTATCTGTAAAACCGGGATGTGTCGTGTAACGAGCCCCTTTGCTCGCTCGGCTCCACTCTCCCAACACTCCTCTGCTCTACTGGATCATCCGGTGCTCCAGGATTCAAACTACAGCTATGTGCCATTCTAATCCATTTGTGATCGTTCAGAACAAACACCAGGCAGGCTGTATGCAAGTTCAAACAGGAGAGAGTTTATTAGAACCAAAATCAAGTCTTATATACAGTAACAGAGGAGGTAACCAGAACATAAATTAACATGAGCTAATTAACTAAATCCTTTAGACAGCCAAGGTGACTCATAGATATGACCTTTCAGGGTAGACATCCCGTCTCCTCCCTCACCTGCTATACAATACACATTATCATAAGTGTAAAGATCACACACTTAGCAGGGTCAATTAGCACAGAGGACAGACAGATAGCTGGAGGTGATGGCATTAGCATATCCTTAGAGTGAAACCCAACAGTATGAATCAGTCACTCTAATATGGCATATACAGGGTCCCCAGAGTCTGTGTGTCTTGGGGGGGACATGGACCTGAATCCAAAGTAACACCCCCTCAAGGGTCCCCAGGCATACAGCTCACAAAGAGCACCGTTCCCCCAAATGCCAGGGCCCATGGTCGCAAGGCAAGAGGCTTGCATTCAGTCCCCTCCAAAAGCCTCTGTCCCGGCTAGGTCTGTCACACATCTCCCCTTTCGGCAGGAAACTAACATAGGAGGAGACCCCAAACGGGTTGACTCCGAAGTTAGTCCATAGTTCTATTCCCCCAATGCTGGTATCCACACAGTACCCCAAATAAATTGCTCCAAACAGAGCATTACTTACCCAGCAAACCTCTGCCTCTCTCAGAGAACATACCCGCCGCTGGGGAGAGGCCTGGACTGGCCCTTCTCCCTGGAGTCCTTTCAGCCGCTGGAGAGAAGACAGGGTGACTGGGCTCAGTCCGTCATGCTGTTGGGGATCTGGGTCGACTGCCCGGGATCCCTGGGGTATACAAGTGGAGACTGAAGTCCCATCCACTTGTGGTAGGTGAAAATCCCCCTGTGCTTGCAAAGCAAGGCTGACATCCTCCTGTCTCAGTGTCACACCATTTTCTGGGGTTGTGTCAGTGAGGACTGAAGTCCCATCCAATACCACAGGACCTCCCTCTTCTGTTAGTTGAGAGCAGAGGCCCGTGGCACTCTGCTCTGTTGCCAGCTCTTCTGCTGGGTTGCTGTGAGTGGGGACCGCAGTCCCATCCACCGATCTCCGCTCATGTGGCAGTTGTGTGCCGGTGCCAGTAGCATTCTGCCCTGCTGCCAGTGATTCAGCTGGGAGTAAGAGCTTTACTGCCTCAGCTTGTTGCTGGGAAGAGGGGCCAACTGCCCCGGCTCCCTGAAACTCCACAGTGGATTCCGGTGCTGGGCAGAGGTGGGTATCACTCTGCCCTGTTGCCAGCACTTCTGCTGGGGACTCCACACCATCTGCTCTGGTTAACTGTTGGGGGGGAGATGGCCTGCTTCTCCTCCCTGCATCTCTGAAATCCACTGGGAAAGAGGAACCATCGCCTTCTCACCTCGGGCCTCCAAAACTGCCACGGGTGTAGAGCAGGGGTCTGTAGTACTCTGTCCTGCTGCCAGTACTTGGGCAGGCGATGCATAATCCCTAACATCCTCTGAACAGTCCCTTAAGTCCATACCTTCTGTAATCTGTGGCTGGGGAGATGAGCCAACTTCCCTAGCTCCCTGGAACTCCATATCATCCACTTCGGCTTTAAGGGTGGCAATCTTCAGATTTTCCACTGCTGATTCTTCAGCCAGGATTTCAGAGTTGTCAACTGGTATTTCCTGATAGTCCCAGGCAAAGGGAGCCCCACCCTGCTGCTGAGCAGAGTCTAGCAGCTGTTTGTAGGCAATCTCCAGCTCCCATTCCTGAACGGCCAGAAACTCCAAATCTTCCTGTGCCCAGTGCCCTTCCGAGACATTCAGTCTTTGTTCTCTGTGCTCCATTATTTCCTCCAAACGCCACTCCCGATCACTCCCAAAGTCAGGGTCCTCGGACAGCCTCCAATACAACAATCCCAGGCCATTATAGTCAAAGCCTTCCGTGGGGCTGTCATCCGCTGACCACTGGCACTCTTGGGCTACATACCACCGGAGGGCTCTGTAGCTCTCGTCCAACCGCATCTCTGCCCGGATCAGCCTGCTTAACTCAGCTGTCCACTCCTGCTTTGGTTGTTCCCCCAATAATAGCATTCGTACTTCATACTGCGACCAGTACCTTACATAGATGGAGGGGAGAATCTTTCCCTGGTGTTGCTGCTCGAGGGCTAGCACTTTCTTCCAGAGTTCGCAGCGGATCGAATCCGACCATCCCAGCAGGACCTCCTCTGATACTGGTCCTCTATGCTGTATCTGCATCTCTCGCAACCTCCTTCCGAATTCCTCTTCCATGGCGGCTGGTTCTTTAGGCGTTGTCTCCGATTGCCGTATTTCCGCCATTCTCCGCTCATGTTGCCGCTCTAGTTCTCTTTTGTCGCTCTCATTCTCTCTCTTGTCTGGCATCCTGCAGCTGAATGCCTTCAATGGCTTCCTGTATGGCGGTCTCTGATGGGTTAGCCCCATATAATGCCAACCGCTGCCGCACTCGTTGCTGAAACAAATCTTCAACTGACCGGGGTCCTGCATCACCCTTCTTCTGGTCCATCTCGGCTCTCAAGTAGGTCTTTCAGCGTGACTTTCCTGCAGGCTGCATAGCTGGTCATTCACTGTGGTGGTTTGGAGTGTCCCAGGAACTGGAGAGCAAATCCCACCGCTGCCAACCAATGTAACGAGCCCCTTTGCTCGCTCGGCTCCACTCTCCCGACACTCCTCTGCTCTACTGGATCATCCGGGGCTCTAGGATTCAAACTACAGCTATGTGCCATTCTAATCCATTTGTGATCATTCAGAACAAACACCAGGCAGGCTGTATGTAAGTTCAAACAGGAGATAGTTTATTAGAACCAAAATCAAGTCTTATATACAGTAACAGAGGAGGTAACCAGAACATAAATTAACATGAGCTAATTAACTAAATCCTTTAGACAGCCAAGGTGACTCATAGATATGACCTTTCAGGGTAGACATCCCGTCTCCTCCCTCACCTGCTATACAATACACATTATCATAAGTGTAAAGATCACACACTTAGCAGGGTCAATTAGCACAGAGGACAGACAGATGGCTGGAGGTGATGGCATTAGCATATCCTTAGAGTGAAACCCAACAGTATGAATCAGTCACTCTAATATGGCATATACAGGGTCCCCAGAGTCTGTGTGTCTTGGGGGGGACATGGACCTGAATCCAAAGTAACACCCCCTCAAGGGTCCCCAGGCATACAGCTCACAAAGAGCACCGTTCCCCCAAATGCCAGGGCCCATGGTCGCAAGGCAAGAGGCTTGCATTCAGTCCCCTCCAAAAGCCTCTGTCCCGGCTAGGTCTGTCACATGGCGTCATAAGATTTTGATCCAGGGACTAGTTACTGCATATATATATATATATATACACACACACACACATCACAAATATATCTACCGTGTTTCCCCGATAATAAGCCCGGGTCTTATATTAATTTTGGCAACAAAAGACCCCAGTAGGACTTATTTTTGGGGTAGGGCTTTTCTTGTGCTGTCTTCTCTCCCCATCTCCCTCCCTGCCTGTCAGGAATTCCCAGAAGCCAGTGGAATTGAATAAAAGTGGTTGTAAAACCCCAGAATGCACTGCACTACACAATAAAAACTGTGCATGTCTCCGCAATCCACCTGCGCCAAACACCCTCTCACAGCACTGCTCCCATGGCCTGTCGGAGCACTCCTCCCCGCTTCTGAGCACTCCTCCTTGCTCCGAGCCCTGCAGAGGGAGGGAGGGAGGCCCGAGATCCCCCACTGACAGCTGGCAGAAGAGAAGAGGAGAGCAGCGGGAGATCAGTGTACCTGGCACAAGTAGATCACAGAAACACACAACACACCATACAATACTGCAATACAGTGCACTCCAGGATCCCACAGCCACCTTAAACTAGGGCTTATTTTTGGGGTAGGGCTTATATTGCAGCCCTCCCAGAAAATCATACGGTAGTAGGTCTTATTTTCGGGGAAACACGGTATATGCTGTATAATAAGAATCATAATGCCTCGTACACACGATCAGTTTTCCTGACAAGAAAAGTGCGAAGTGAGCTTTTTGTCAGGAATTCTGACCGTGTGTATGCGCCATCACACTTTTTCTGTCAGTTTTCCTGCCAAGAAAAGATTGAGAGCAGGATCTCAATTTCCGTGAGTGGAAAAATTTCTATGGCGAATCGCGCTCGTCTGTATGCAATTAAGACGCGCAAAAAAAACACGCATGCTCAGAATCAAGCAGAAGAGCCGAACTGCCTATTGAACATCATTTTTCTCGGTTCGTCGTACGTCTTGCACATCACCGCGTTCTTGACGTTCGGAATTGCAGACAAGATTTGTGTGACCGTGTGTATGCAACACAAGTTTGAGCAGTTTTCCTGCTGAAAAAAAAAACAACGGTTTTCCTATCGGAAAACTGATCGTGTGTACGAGGCATTAGTCTGTCCTAGAGAATCAGCTTCACATACAACAGTATCTTATTATCATTTGAAAAGAACTATGGATCGCATGTGTAAGAAGCATTTTCAGGCCTGCAGTGGCAGACTTCGTATTTCTTACCCGATGTAGATTTTAAAAATAGGCTTTCTGCTTTCATATCCCATCCTGGCTGTTTGTACCGCTAGAAGCCCCACAGCTTAGGCGAAGCCTGAAAAAGCTAATTTGCCTTCTGGCTTGCCTCTGGAAACCAACTGGCTTACAATGCAGACTAAATAATAGGTTCTATTTTTTAACTGCAGCTTGCTTAAAGCTTAAACAAATCCTACTACATAAGTTGTACCTGTTTATCTGCAGCATTCTCTGCTCTAAATCCATTCAAAGCTCGATTAAGCTTTCTGAAAGCAGGGAGCGGGGAGCTGAAATTACACTCTGCAGATAAGGAGCAATGGAGACACCTTTGGACAACAGCATTGTCAATCCGGGCAGAGGGTAGTGTTAGATACCTTAGCTGATTTACATGCACTTGTCTATAAAATTAAACGTGAACTCCAACTAAGACTTTTATCCACTTCCGGACTGGTTCACACCGATATACGTCGCCACTTTGAAGAGGGATATCGTTATGGTAGCAGCTAGTTGCCATAACCCCAGCATCCTCTTCTTCAGTGAGCGGTCCGGTTTCAGATAAAAGTGGTCTCTGCGGTGGATTCGCCGCAAGATCACTTTTATCTGCGGCGGGAGAAGGCCCCCCCTCCCGCTGCTCTCAGGTGCCCTCCACCACTTACCGGAGCCGCCGGCAGCAGCAGAGGCTATCGGATCCTTTTACCTGTTAGGTATGGAGATGAGTGAGGGGAAGATGGCCCCCACCCGTCTCCATACCATTGCTCTTAAAGAGATTTTTTTTATTTTTTTTACGACAAAACATTTTTTTTTTTATTGCATTTTTGTGTAAATATGAGATGTTTACATTCCTTGTAAGGGCTCTTTCACACGGAGGTCCGTTCAGGTCCGCCTGTCAGTTTTTTAGGCGGACCTGAAACGGATCCTCCATGTACCCCTATGGAAGCACGGATGTCAGCGGAGACATGTCCGCTGACATCCGCTCCGCCAAAGTGTGACGGAGGAAAACCCTATTTTTCCTTCCGTCGGCGGAGCGGATCGGATGACAACGGACTCTACGGTCTGTCGTCATCCGATTCCCCATAGGGGAGAGCGGCGCTCTGACAGGGCGGTCCCTGCACAGTGTGCGGGGACCGCCCAGTCATCCGTCGGCACAGCGGGGATCAACGGAGCGATCCCCGCTGAGCAAGCGGAGCTTCACGGGGCGGATCTGCACGGATCCGCCCCGTGTGAAAGGGGCCTAATAGGAATAAAAGTGACACATTTTTTGTTAAAAAGCACAGTGGACAAATACAAAAAAAAAAGTTAAATAAATAAAAAACGTAAAAAAAAGCTTGCGTGCAGAAGCGAACGCATCCGTGAGTAGTGCCCGCATATGAAAACAGTGCATCACCACGATCATTAGAGCGAGAGCAATAATTCCAGCCGTAGACCTCCTCTGTAACTCAAAACATGCAACCTGTATCATTTTTTAAAACCTCGCCTATGGAGATTTCTAAGGGTAAAAGTTTGTTGCCATTCCACGAGCGGGCGCAATTTTGAAGCGTGACATGTTGGGTATCAATTTACTCGGCGTAACATTATCTTTCACAATATAAAAAAAAAAAACTGAGCAGGCAGGCTCTGTATTGCAGAAGGGGCATACAATGTCTCCTCTGCAATAAAATAAACCTACTTCTCACAGCGTTCTTTAGAATGTATAGTAAGCTGGGCATGCACAGCTCAGTGTACATTCTGGCACAGATCCTGTGTGCTGCTGTGACTGAACTCATGCAAGGCACATGGTAGATGCAGGCGAGGGACCTAGGACCACTGCAAGAGGCAGATATGATAGTTCCCCTTTAAAGTGGTTGTAAACCCCTGAAATGAAAACATGAACAAAGCATATCCTTCTCTAGTGTGTACTTACCTCAATCCAAAGCACCTAGCATAATTACTGTCCTCTCCTATTCCTCTTCTATCTGCATGAGTCATTTCTGACAATCTATTCCAACACCAGACAATCCTGGGAGATGGCCCCACACCCCCTCCAACACACTGCAGGTGATTGACAGCCTCAGCTGTGCATGTTTCCCTATGAGACTGTGTGATGGGGGGGGGTCCATTTTATCCACTCAGGTCTCAGATTACATTCAGCTTGGTGCTCTATGCTGTGCCATGTGCAACATCACTCCCCCACCCCCTGCCCTCTGCAGCTGTCTAAATTCTGTACTTTGAACAGCTTTAGATGAGAGAGGGCTGAAGGTAAATCAGGTACAACTTATGTAGGTGGATTTGTTGAATCTCAGCGTATCATCTGAGGCCAGTCACTTCACTGAGTATATGCAAGGGTTTACAACCACTTTAACCTGTTGCCGACCGCCCCACGTACGTTTACTGCCGGATGGCGGCTCCCCTGTGCAGAATCCCGTACATGTACGTGATTCTGTATATAACTGCTCCAACTGTGATTGGACCAGTGGGAGCCAATCAGCGGGTCCGGCGGACCTGTCGGCTGTTTCTGACAGAGGCAGAACAGCGGTCTGCCTATGTAAACAAGGCAGATCGCCGTTCTGTTAGTAGGGAAGACAGAGCCCCTTTTTTTTGTGCTATTCAGGAACACTGATCTCTATCTTCCCACAGTTAGCAAGCACTCCCTAAGGACACATGTAACCCTTTGATTGCCCCTGATGTTAACCCCTTCCCAGCCAGTGTCATTAATACAGTGACAGTGCATATTTTTTCTCCAAAAAAAAAAAAGGATCGCTTAATGTCCAATTTGTCCACCGTAATGTCGCAGTCCCACTATAAAGCCTAGTACACACGGCCGAGAATCCCATCAGGAAAAAAAACGTTGTTTTTCCTGACGAGATTCCTGGCAAGCTTTTCTTGCCAAGCCGTGCATACAGATGGCCATTTAAAAGAACCGCCGTTCTTTTGAATGGCAAGAATGCGGTGACGTCATCGACTACGACGAGCATGCGCTCATCACATTTAATGCCGTCGCCGCCATCTTGCTTCACCCTACACTACCCTTTTTTTTTGTTTTCCTCGGACAAATGGGTCTGCAAACAGACAAACTTTTGCCCAACAAAAGTCCGATGGAGCAAAGTCCGACCGTGTGTACAGAAAACCATCGGACTTTTGTCCGATGGACAAAACAAATAATGTTACAATTAACCAACAATAGCAGAAGTTGACCAAAGGGTGGCGGTAAAGAGCAGAAAAACCACGTGATGTTAGATAAAGTTTGGGGAAAGTTTGCAGAAAAGTCAGAGCGTGTGTATGCTTATGGGTGTTCCCGACCAACTCGGTTCGGACCAAAAACCACCGAAAAGTCCGATGGAAGTCCGACCGTGTGTATGGGGCTTAAGTCACTAGTAAAAATAAATAAATAAACAGATCCATAAATCGATCCCATAGTTTGTAGATGCTATTACGTTTGCATCAATATACGCTTATCAGGGTTTTTTTTTTTTTAACCAAAAATATGTAGCAGAATACATATTGGCCTAAATTGATGAAGAAATTTGATTTCACTTTTTTTTTTTATTGGATATGTTTTATAGCGGAAAGTAAAAAATATTGTTTTTTTGGAGGGGTTTTTTGTTTATAGCGCAAAAAATAAAAACCGCAGAGGTGATCAAATACCACCGAAAGAAAGCTCTATTTGTGGGGGGAAAAAAAACAAACATCTATTTTAATTGGGTACAGCGTCGCAATTGTCACCTAAAATAGCGCAGTGCCGTATCGCAAAAAATGGCCTGGTCATGAAGGGGCAGATCTTCCGGAGCTAAATTGGTTAAAGTAGTTAAAAAAAAAACAGACAGAATCACCAGGTGAAAAAAATAAAAAATGCCACCCCAACCTCTAAGAATGAAGTAAACAGAACAGAATACATTTTGCCTTTGGGTTAAATAACGTCCTTAGTAATCAGAAACATATAGGTTGTAATATAGGTTTTTTTCCCCCTTATAACACCCATACATGCACCCCGCACACGTAATTCTGTCACTTCAGATCCACAATGTCACTGAGAACGGGCAGAAGAACAGAATAGGAAGAGAAGACTATAGCGGCCTAATTGATAATGTACGGAGGACAGAGGCAGTCGTTCCACGCAGAGAAAACCACAGGATTCCACACATTATACAGAGATCTGTGCTTAAAAAGGACACAGGCAAGATGTGCAACTAATTGGATGAGGTCTGCAGCCTATTTTTAGCAAGCAAAGGTTACAGATATATAGAGAATCTCTGCAGATTTTTTTAGGAGCCCATTTATTATGGTTAAAGTGGAACTTGATTGTATCGAAAACCCACAAACAGAAAATGCTATTTAATTTTTAATATTCAAAGTAACCTCGCTCATCAATCTATCCGTGTCTCTATGCTTTATTTTTTGTTGAGAAATCACTTTGAAAAACAACTATTTCTTGCATTTCTAGCTGCGGCCATCTTGAGTAAGGGTGGATGATTCATGTAGCATTTACTTCCTGGAATCCCTCTGCCCTTAGCTCAGGCATGCAAGCAGGAAGGTGTGCTTAGCTGACAAATCCCCTCCTCCTGATGAAAGAAAAAATAAAAATAAAAAAATTGCCCAAGAAGACTCCTGGGATGTATGAAATCATTTTGGCCTAAGCCAAAAGAAGAAATGAAAAAATAAATAAGTACCGTAAATATAATATACCACCCTCTCTACTTACTAAGCATCATAAGGATTAAACATAGTTCTAGATGATTGAGAGGTTAGTTCTGCTTTAGAAACACTATATGTATATAGGACAGTGTTGTTCCCTTGCCTCAAGGCTCTGAGGTTAGCGAAGACCCATTTATTCTAAAGAATTGATGGGAGGAGGACAGCCCCAGTCACATGACGTCAAGTGTATTTTTTACTAAAAATATTAACAGTAGCATAATTGTGCGACATAAAATTTTGCAATTGCTATAATTTTTTTTCTACAGTCTCTGTTTTCATAAAAATATATGTTTGGGGGGAAAGCGGAAGTAAACCCAAAAACATTTTTCCGGAAAAAAAAAAAACATCAAGAAAAAAAGGCATAATGAGCTAGTATGCATAACATTCTAGCTCATTATGTGGCACTTACCTGAGATTGAAGCCCCACGAAGCCCTCCTCGTTCCCCTCCGCCGCCATGTCCCCTCGGAGCGTCTTCCTTGTACCGCCGCTCCGGCGCTGTGACTGGCCCGGAGCGGAGATGACGTCACTTCCGCATGCGCGTGGTTCCGGCATTATCAATGATAATGCCGGGATAACGCCGGAACGCTCAGTGCGTCTGAGCCGTTGTCTATGGCGCGCATGCGCCACAGACATCAGTGCAGTGTTTTCTGGAAATATCTCTTTAACCGTGTAGGTTAAGGAGATATTTCTTGCACCTACAGGTAAGCCTTAATCTAGGCTTACCTGTAGGGCCAAGTGGTCTGTAAGGGTTTACAACCACTTTAAGTAATCGTCAGGCCTAAAAAGTGCATTTTAAAGTGTTACTAAACCCAGAACAGTAAAATCAGTCTGTATATGCAGTAAAGCATTCTCACTGTGGAAGGGGTTAATCCTTTGCATTGTGTAAAAAGGCTGTTTGATCCTGTCTTCTCTGATCCCCCCCTTCTTCCACAGCCCCCAATCTATCTGCTGACAGAACAAAGCCTTGGGGGGGGGGGGGGCAAGCTGCACATGCTCAGTTTGGTGTGTATTGCAAGAGAGTTTCTTATTTCTTGGGAGAGTGCATGTGATCAGCACATGGCCAATCAGCACTGTCCAGACTGTCAGGGGTCCTGCAGCCTCATAGGACAATCAGGGGAGAATGGAAACTCTTCCTACAAGCTTTAACCAGACACTGATAGAAGTCACAAGACTGCTATATACTGCTCATGACAAAAAGGTATTTAGCAATTTATATTTATTAAAATATTAAAACAATTGCATTTCCATGTTCTGTGTAGTGTGGGAGACCAGATATAGTGACTGCAGCAGAGTCCTGGGTTTAGCGACACTTTAAAGACGTGTGTAAAAAATAAATAAGATAAAAAAAAAGGAAGAAGGAAAAGCTCCAGCAACAAAAGGGTTAATCACTCATAAAAAGGCGCCATGAACCTTTTTACCTTGTAAAAAGAGAACCCAGATGAAGGGGAATGTACACAAGAAAAGCACAGTCAGAATAACAAGGAAGCATTCATTCTAGGACTATAAATAAAAGCTGAGTTACAATATTAAACTACAACTTCCTCATTGTGTTTTACACTTTCCTTGACAAAAACGCCCTACGCCGTCATTTGTATTATACGATAAAGTGACCCGTCACACTGGAATTCTCAGAGACTAGGAGGTCAGATTCAGAAAACTAGGAAGAACGGGGAAGCCCCAGCTTTGGTCCTTGCATTGGCCAATCACATCACAACTTACTTCTTTACTTTCTATGACAAGAATGAAGGAAAGCTTTAGAGCAAAAACACTTTCAGCCTTTCTGAACCTTTTCAAACACAGAGGAACCCTGGAAATAATTTGATGTGATGGTCAATGGGAAGAATTCCCCCCTTACAGATAACTAAAAAGATCAATGGTGTCAGTAGGAAATTATCTGAGAGGCAGAAATTGCTCATTGCTCAAGGAACCCCAACAACCTCTGGAGGATCCCTAGAGTTCCATTATTGAGAAACCTTGATTTCGACAAGGGCATGAAGGACGGAAAAAATAAATTCATGAGCAAAAGACACATTTTTACGCATTTACTGACACCTATAGTTGTTGACAAAAAAAAAGGAAGGATACTACATAATATACTATATACACTTTACAGTGGACCTTCCACCTAAAACCAAGAGATGATGTACTCCTTTACTTACTCCCTCACCTCCAGTCCAAAATGCAGCAAAAACTATTAACAAAAGTGAAAAAAAAAAAAAAAAAAAAGTACTTCGTATATTTACCTTTCTCCCAGACTCCACCCACAGCGCCTAGACGAGGGTGACATCACATTCCTTCTGGTGAGATCCTGGAGAATGTTTGAGAATCACCTCGTGTGATTTGGTTTACTCAGCATTCCATGGGATCTCACTAGAAGAAGTGTGAATAAAACGGAATTGTTCTATTGGTCCAGCTTGGCACAATGGAAGTATGCACCTCTCATACCTACCCAGGGGGCCTCTCTCATACCTACCCAGGGGGCCTCTCTCATACCTACCCAGGGGGCCTCTCTCATACCTACCCTGGGGGCCTCCCTCATACCTACCCTGGGGGCCTCCCTCATACCTACCCTGGGGGCCTCCCTCATACCTACCCTGGGGGCCTCCCTCATACCTACCCAGGGGGCCTCCCTCATACCTACCCAGGGGGCCTCCCTCATACCTACCCAGGGGGCCTCCCTCATACCTACCCAGGGGGCCTCCCTCATACCTACCCAGGGGGCCTCCCTCATACCTACCCAGGGGGCCTCCCTCATACCTACCCAGGGGGCCTCCCTCATACCTACCCAGGGGGCCTCTCTCATACCTACCCCGGGGGCCTCCCTCATACCTACCCCGGGGGCCTCCCTCATACCTACCCCGGGGGCCTCTCTCATACCTACCCCGGGGGCCTCTCTCATACCTACCCCGGGGGCCTCTCTCATACCTATCCCGGGGGCCTCTCTCATACCTACCCCGGGGGCCTCTCTCATACCTACCCCGGGGGCCTCTCTCATACCTACCCCGGGGGCCTCTCTCATACCCACCCCGGGGGCCTCTCTCATACCTACCCCGGGGGCCTCTCTCATACCTACCCTGGGGGCCTCTCTCATACCTACCCTGGGGGCCTCTCTCATACCTACCCTGGGGAAGCCGACAATCACACAATAGTCACCACTACTGCAGTGATTGGTGCCATCTTCCAGGTCCTACTCAGGTTTAGCGTGAACTTTCCCCCTGCACGTTTGCCACGGGCGGGTTGCTTGCTTAGCACTGCTGCCATTCAAAGAACTCCTTTTATTTATTTCTTTGTGAATACAAGGCTTTCCCTGATTGCTGATCAGATTCACAATTCACCTTCTCCAGAGTGCACAGCGAATGTCTGCAGCACCCAGTGCCCAGCAAGGAGGGGCATGGATGTCTAAAGGGATGTGTTTTTTCATGTAACATAGGAACTCTCCAAAGAAGAACTGGGGCAGGGTGCTGTGACCTTTAGGCCCCTTTCACACGGACAGATAGAATGGTGCTTTTAGCTGCGGATTTTCTCGTTTTCAACCGCAGCTAAAAGCACACAATGCTTTCTTATGGCCCCATTCACACACAGCGTTTAGCTGCGATTTCGTTACATACGGTTTGGTGCAAATAGAAAAAATAGAATTGAATGCGTCCAGGTGCGATGTAGCGCAGCTATATGCACATAACCGCAGGTAATCGCAGTCTTTTGTGTCAACTGCGGATAGCAGCGTGAGAAAAAAAAAAGAAGAACAACAAACAGGAAGCACATCATAATCAGTAGCTATAAAAAGGGTTGCTATGGAAAGGACTACCGCAGCTAAACGCGGCCGCATGTAAACGCACGTAAACGCAGGTATTCACAATGTACAAATGCAGCTAATCGCAGTGCATTGAGCCTTGGATTTCACAGAACATTTTACATGCTTTTAACTGCGGCAAAACAGCCGTCCGTGTGAAAGGCGCCTTACAGAAGCCCGACAATCCCCTCCCCCTCCCCACTGAATTTGGTCTTACTATTGAGCAAAGGCCAGCAGAAATGCCCAGTGATGAGAACATTGGGTCTCAAAAGTGGTACTTCTCGAAAACAAGAATGACTGCTGAACATTATGGACTGATATACATTTTAAAGTGGTTGTAAAGCCTAAAAATTTATATTTAATTGTTTTGTAGCTGTAAAGATCTAAACCACCTGACAGTTTCTTCCATCTCTTGGTGGGATCTCCATTAGCGAGTTCCTGGGTCTGCACACCTTCTGTGACCATAATGAGGGGTTCCCATTCTTCCACTTGTAAGAAATTGAGGAACCCCCATCTACAATATATTGTTGAGGCACAACTTGGACTGAAGTTCCCCTATGAATTCTCCAGGAAGAAGAAGAAGATCCAGAAGTAGGGTGATGACAGGTTATGGTGTCACCCAGACTTCAAAGAATGCAAAAAGGAAGGAAGGATTTCTGGACAGCCGCACTCCAAATCTTGTTGCTTTTATTGTAAATAAACACAGGATACATGCCACAGCAAACAGGGTACCACTGACGCGTTTCACACAAAAATTTAGTGCTTAATCATAGCTATGATTAAGCACTAAGTTTTAGTGTGAAACACGTCAGCTTGTACCCCGTTTGCTGTGGCATGTATCCTGTGTTTATTTACAATAAAAGCAACAAGTTTTGGAGTGCGGCTGTCCAGAAATCCTTCCTTCCTTTTGCATTGTCCTCTGCATTGCCAGCACCCGTGGCTTCGGATTTGGTGAAGAGATTCATTATTAGTATCCTTGAGCGGTGACTCTCTTTCTCTATCAGACTTCAAAAGAAGATTTACACCCAACAGGATCAAGGCAAAAACAAAGAAAGAAGGAATCTCCAGATGGATGGGGAAATGGTGATGGTAAAGCCCAAAGATGGGAATTACCTCATTGGATTGCATTTCTTTTAATTCTAGGGCTCAGAATCACATGTTGGCATCACCTGGATTTCTCTGTATACAAACAAAAACGCCCACTCCTCCCGAATTGCTCCCCCCATGGTATTTCATATTTGCACAACTCATCCTAAAGTCAACCCACTGCTTCCATCAGGGCTGAGGGCTCTTGAGAGAATTACTGATACAAAGTGCTGTGACGTTTTCAGGAAGCGGTGTACAGCACCCTACTGGTCTCTTCCACCAACCATGATTTGCCTGCATTGCATAGAGAAGCACTGAGGCCCGGTGATGACATTATGGAGTCTGAAATAAGGTGAATATATAACCAGATTAAACTTCAGCTTTAAGGCTGGATTAACACTGTTCTATGTGTATTTCAGCATGAGTGGTAATACACACACGTAGGTGCGACTGAGCCCATATAGCAGTGGTCTTTAAACTGCAGCTCTTTGCTTGCCTTTATCCGGCCCTTGGAGCATTATTCCTCCCACTGGCATTAACAATGGGGCACTATTCCTCTCACTAACACCAATAATGGGGCACCATTCCTCCCACTGACACCAATAATGGAGCATGATTACCCCCGCTGACACCATTGATGGGACACGATTACCCCCGCTGACACCATTGATGGGACACGATTACCCCCTCTCACACCAAAGATGGGACACGATTACCCCCTCTCACACCAATAATGGGACACGATTACCCCCTCTCACACCAATGATGGGACACGATTACCCCCTCTCACACCAAAGATGGGACACGATTACCCCCTCTCACACCAAAGATGGGACACGATTACCCCCTCTCACACCAATAATGGGACACGATTACCCCCTCTCACACCAATGATGGGACACGATTACCCCCTCTCACACCAAAGATGGGACACGATTACCCCCTCTCACACCAATAATGGGACACGATTACCCCCTCTCGCACCAATGATGGGACACGATTACCCCCTCTCACACCAAAGATGGGACACGATTACCCCCTCTCACACCAAAGATGGGACACGATTACCCCCTCTCACACCAATGATGGGACACGATTACCCCCTCTGACACCAATGAAGGGGACACGATTACCCCCTCTCACACCAAAGATGGGACACGATTACCCCCTCTCACACCAAAGATGGGACACGATTACCCCCTCTCACACCAATAATGGGACACGATTACCCCCTCTCGCACCAATGATGGGACACGATTACCCCCTCTCACACCAAAGATGGGACACGATTACCCCCTCTCACACCAAAGATGGGACACGATTACCCCCTCTCACACCAAAGATGGGACACGATTACCCCCTCTCACACCAATGATGGGACACGATTACCCCCTCTGACACCAATGAAGGGGACACGATTACCCCCTCTCACACCAAAGATGGGACACGATTACCCCCTCTCACACCAAAGATGGGACACGATTACCCCCTCTCGCACCAATGATGGGACACGATTACCCCCTCTGACACCAATGAAGGGGACACGATTACCCCCTCTCACACCAATGACGGGACACGATTACCAACGCCAGGACATTTTCTTCTCCTACTGGCCACAGTCCTGCCCCTCTAAAGTCTGAAGGATAACAAACTGACCCTTACTTTAGAAAGTTTGGAGACCACTGCCATATAGCTTGCTTTTCCCAATAAACGATAGCTCATGTATGTGAACCATCCACATAGGAAAGAATGGCATTTGTATTCGTAATGCATTTTCGTAGAGCATGCTGGATAAAAAGTGTGATTGGTCCCAGAGGGCTCCACAGGCTGATTAAGCTCATCAGATTCCTCCGATCATTAAAAAATATCACTATAGGGAAGAATGACCTTTTCATCAGCGACAAAAATTTTTTAAAAATGTGCAATTAGTCAGAATTAATGATCATATAAACAAAATATATCAACGATGGAAGACAAACGTTGGGTAAAATTTTCACAGCAGTGCTGATAGAGGGTGGTTGGAAAAGACGCGTTCAGAAATTAGTCACGTGTCACCGCAATACGAGAAACGTTACTTTAACAGGAAACTGCAAGACCAGCTAGAAGAACAATGCTACAGGCTACGTGCAAGGTGCAACACGGCGAGGATTAAAGAGTTTCCCCGCAACATATTTTCAGCTGTGGCCGTAGAAGTTTCTAAATTGCGCAGATACATTTTTCACATGGCTGTGTTCTCAGACCCAAGACAGAGAAATAATATGAGGAGAAATGTATGCAATTAATGAGAGTAAGAGTTCTAAGAACAGATTACCTACATCCCTTATGAGGAATATGTTACACCAGCAGGCGCATGCGATGGCGTGCGGTATGGTTGCATGCTAGAATTGGTCTTACAACGCATTGCAGTGTTTCTTTTTAACTTTATTGCCTCCAACACATGGGTGTGCTACAGCGTACCATTGTGTGAGGGACCCATAGGGGTCTACGGAATATCTGTGCATCCCTGTGAGGGCAAACAAGGCACTCACAAGGATGTACACTTAAAGTGTTGTAAACCTCAGACATGAAATATGAACAAAGCATATCCCTCTATAGTGGGTACTTGTCTCTGTTAAGAGCACTAAGTGTCATTTCTGTCTGTTGCTTCGTTCCTCTGCTATCAGCATGAATCACTTCTGATGAGTTTTCCTGACACCAAGAGGGAAATGGTGACAGGGGAGGGAGCTGCAGCTGATTGAGAGCCTCAGCTCTGTTCCTGCGTGAAGGGGAAGATCTCCACACCCTTTTTTTTACCTGACTACTCAGACAATCTTTATAAATTCTGGACTTTGAACAGATGTAGAGCAGAGAAGACTGCAGATAAAACAGGTATAACTTATGTAGGAGGATCAGTTTATCAGTTTTACAAATACACTAAGAATATGTAAGGGTTTATAACTATGTTAAAGTGGTTTTAAAAGCTTTTCTGTTTTGTATTATAATAACAAAACATATCTATACTTTCCTGCTCTGTGCAATGAGTTTGCACAGGGAAGCCCCAAGCCTCACCTTCTGGGGTCACCCGCAGGAGCTCCAGGCCCCTCTTCTTCGCCGAGTGCCCCCGCGGAAATCACAGAAGGTTATTCATCTTAAAGGGGTTGTAAACCCACGTCATTGGATTTGATTGACAGCTGGCTATCTATCCAATCAAGAGCCGAGAACCCCGGGCAGAGAGGTACAGCGCGTCTCCACCGAGGGAACGAATGGACTCAGGTGAGTAAAACGGGGGGCTAGGGGGCCGGTCAGTGTCAGAAATTGTTTCACCTTAACCACTTCAGCCCCGGAAGAATTGGCTGCCCAATGGCTGGGCCATTTTTTGAGATTCGCCACTCCGTCGCTTTAACTGACAATTACGCAGTTGTGCGACGTTGCACTCAAACAAAATGAAGGTCCTATTTTTCCCACAAATAGAGCTTTCTTTTGGTGGTATTTCATCACCTCTGCGGTTTTTATTTTTTGCGCTATAAACAAAAAAAAAAATAGCGACAATTTTGAAAAAAAAAAAGCAATGTTTTTTACATTTGCTATAATAAATATCCCCAGAAAATGTATATAAAAAAAACAATTTTTTTTCTCAGTTTAGGCCGATATGTATTCTTTTTTTTTTTTTTTTACCAAAAATATGTAAAAGAAAAAAAAGAAAAATATATCACAATAAGCGTATATTGATTGGTTTGCGCAAAAGTTATAGCGTCTACAAAATAGGGGATAGTTTTATGGCATTTTTTTTTTTTTTACTAGTTTACTAGTGACTGCGATATTGCGGCGGACACATCGGACACTATATTGGGACTACTATCATTTATACAGCGATCAGTGCTATAAAAAGTGCTATAAAAATGCACTGATCACTGTGTAAATGACACTGGCAGGGAAGGGGGTTAAACACTAGGGGGCGATGAAGGGGTTAAGTGTGTCCTAGGGATTGATTCTAATTGTGGGGGGGATGGGCTACCACTGATATGACAGAGATCACCGCTCCCAATGACAGGGAGCAGTAGATCAGTGTCCTGTCACTAGGCAGAACAGGGAAATGCCTTGTTTACATAGGCATCTCCCCGTTCTGCAGCATGCACGCTGGCTAGTACGTTGCTTTGCCTGCCCATGCCATTCTGCCAACGTATATCGGCGTTAGCCAGTCGGCAAGTGGTTAATGCATAGAATGCTTTAGGCCCCTTTAACACTGGGGCGTGAGGTGCGGTGGCAGTAAAGCACCGCTATTTTTAGCGACGCTTCACCGTCTGAATTGCGGCGGTGTTCGGCCGCTAGCAGTGCGGTTTTAACCCCTGCTAGCGGCCGAAAAAGGGTCAATACCGCCGGCAATGCGCCTCTATAGAGGCGCATTGCTGGCGGTATAGCTGCACTGCCCCATTGATTTCAATGGGCAGGAGCGGTGGAGGAGTGGTAAACACACCGCTCCAAAGATGCGGCTAACAGGACTTTTGGAGCGGTCCTGCTAGCGCACCGCTCCAGTGTGAACAGCACCTGCTGTTTAGGGTCAGTTTGCAGGAGCTATTTTTAGCGCAATAGCGCCTGCAAACCGCCCCAGTGTGAAAGGGGCCTTAAGGTGAAAAACCTTAAAAGCAGGCCTTCAGTCTTTTATTCATCTTTCCATCTAATAAATCTTCTGCCCTTGTTGTTTTAACTTTGGATAGTATTTTTTTTTTTCTGCCAGTAAATACCTTATACAGCCCACTTCCTGTTTCTTGTCTGTTCATTGGCCTAGGCTTATAACATCATGCACAGCTCTCTCTCTCTCATAAGAGGGCCAATGAGAGCTGCAAAGCTGGAGGTGTGCTTCTGTGTAAATCCAGGAAGTGAACAGACAGCGGCTTCAGCTGCCCACAGTTAAAATGGATGCAGCCAGACTCAGTGGGGGGAGATTTCTGCAGCATATTTGGCAAGTACAGGAGTTCCGGGGAGGCGGGGTTGGGGGCGCGGTCCACACAGGAAAAGGGTCCTGTGCGTCTTTGGCTCAGTGTCAAATTCGAATTCAGGCAAAAGTTGGGACCCTGAAAAACGGAGAACAGGGACGCACTGGACCCCCTGCTGCAAGCCTCGGTCCCAGCATGTGTGAACCTGGCCTCAGGCTTCCGGGCCACTATAAATTAGACCCGTGTGAAGGAGGCCTTACACTCAACTCACAAGTGTATGTCGCTCTACAAGTGCATTGGAAGGCTTTTTTTGTGCGTTCCAGCACGCCTACATTTTTCCACAATGCACTACTATGGTGGGAACGAGACACACAGACAGCAATTCTTTTCTCTTTGCATTCAGCTTGCATTGATAAACTCAGATCACCCTGGTGTGAATGAACCCGAGGGGAACTCTCCTTGGCTGAATCATACAATAGCTATGTTCCATCTAATAACCAGCATATTGTCTGTAATAAGAAAAAGAAAAATCACTAAAGCTTTCTCTAAGGCTGCATTAACTAAGGCTGTAAAAGGAGACCCTTGGCAGGTAAATTTAACAATTCCAAGTAGCTCCTCAATGACAAGGTAGATGTAGGGTAGGTAAGTGGTTGGCACAGCTGCCCCAATTATATCTGCAGCATTTGGACCATGGGTGGGCCATGGCTGTCCACTCAATATAGGAGAAGAGATGGAACCTTACTAGGACAACATGGATGCTAGATCCTGCATTCAGCACCTGTGTGAAGCCAACCTAACATATTACAGGCAAATTCCATCTTTTCAAAACAAATAATAAATAAATGCACCTACCTTGCTAAAATTAAATAAAAGTGGATACATTTTTTTTGCATTGGAGCCTGCAGAGCATTTAAACTGTGATCAAGCAATTGCAGGTACCATGCAGAGGCTCTTACAGACTCTTTTGCCAGCCCCATACGAAGGTACGGATCTCCTGTTATGGGGCTAGAAGAAGAAATCAATAGACTACAGTGTGGAGCCGTCACCACGTGTGTGCTCAGTTGGGATCCACAAGACCCTTTTCCATGGTGACAAATGGGAGTTGTAGTCTTAAATTTACAGATCCCGGTGAATGGAAGACGTCCCTGTGCGGGCCCGAAGGAAGCCCTGGATCTAGTTGGCCATGTACAGCAAGTGCATGAATCAAATAGGAACATATCTGCAGCCAAACAGCTAAATGGAATTTAAATTTAAAAACAATATCGATTATAAGAACCGCTTTACCTTTTAGCCATTTCAAAGTGATAGAACATATTCTTGTGATTTACCCACCCCGTCGTCCTACATAGCTGCCGAGCATTAAAAAAAAAAAAAAAAAACAACTCTATGAATGGGACCAATTCTGTACCTTTCCCACCTCCTTCCTGCTCTTTGCATTACTAGTAAACACAACCACACCGGTGCAGCCACTCTGAGCTTTCTCCGTATTGTCAGGCCATTCAAAGCTGGCAATACATCGTAAGACGGTCTCTCGGTTCAAATATACTAATTCCTCCATCCACGCTAAACAACATGGATGGAGGAATCTGCGCTGCAAGCTACTGTATTCTGACAGCCCGCATCCACAGCTGTCAGTTTACCTAAACAATGGCTGCATCTGGTTGGATGCAGCATGTTTGGCTAGCAATTTGCCACCAGGCTCCTTCAAAGCATATCGGGCAAGAGGGTGCTGACAGGGCCATCAATGGCTCAAATTTGGGCAAGTTCATCAGGGGCCAACTAAAAAAAAAAAAAAATATTGCTCAGCTGCCCCAATTAGACACGTCAGTGTATAGCCAGCTTTAGTACTTCTATTTACCGCTTATCAGTTTCACAGTAGGCACTCCCACTGCAAGTCTGATCTCATCCTTCAGCTGCTTAGTGACAAATGAGAGTTGGCTGAACGAAAAAAAAACAAAAAAACTGACAGCTCAGATTGGAGACACTATACTAACAATTCAATGTTAGTACATCTCTCTCCCCTGCTGAGCTATTGTGTTCTGGACAGGGAGACGACGGGACGACCCCCCATCAGAACACTCTGGTAAATGCTCTCAGCCATTGGCTGGGAGCGCAATCGGGAACCGGCCGTCAGACCTATTTCGGTCATGACCCTTAAGGCCCGTACACACGGTCGGACTTTTACCCAACAAACTTAGTTTTAAGCAAGTTGGACCAACAATCCGATCGTGTGTACGCTCCATCGGACAAACTTTTTTGAGTTTGGTTTTGTTTTCATCGGACAAAAGTTGGGTCTGCGAACGGACAAACTTTTGCCCAACAAAAGTCCTATGGAGCAAAGTCCTGCCGTGTGTACAGAAAACCATAGGACTTTTGTCCGATGGACAAAACAACCAATGTTAAAATCAACCAACAATAGCAGAAGTTGACCAAAGGGTGGCAGTAAAGATCAGAAAAGAGCAGAAAAAAGTGATGTTGTAAGAAGTTTTAAGAAAGTTTGCAGAAAAGTCCGAGCGTGTGTATGCTATGGGTGTTCCCGACCAACTCCGTTCGGACAAAAAAAACACGGAAAAGTCCGATGGAAGTCCGACCGTGTGTACAGGGCTTTAGACAGAAGCCGGCCGAACTTCTGTTGGAACTGGCTGCTGTACACACGGCCGAATGTTGCCTGACATTCGACCCATGTATACTAGGTAGAAGTCTGTGTTTTGTGTGGCTGTGTAAACAGAAAGTCTCCACATTCAATGGAAGCCGAGGTCTTGCTCCAAAATCTACTTCAAGCCCATCCATGGGTTTCTTAAATTTAAACCCCTTAATTGTCTCTCAAAAATAACAAAGCCACATCCCATGCTCTCCATTTAAAAACATTTTATTAAAAATAGTCAAGCCACCAAATCTACTCGCATAGATAAAAAAAATAAAAAAACCCCCATCAGTATGGAACATCAGATTATATATATATATATATATATATATATATATATATATATAGATATAGATATAGATATAGAGAGAGAGAGAGAGAGAGAGAGAGAGAGAGAGAGAGAGAGAGAGAGAGAGAGAGAGAGAGAGAGAGAGAGAGAGAGAGAGAGAGAGAGAGAGATATCCCTAGAGATCTGGAACAGCCTCTAGCTTTGACTAGTAAGAGAACCTCCGCTAGCTCGCCACAGTCAAGCCGACGGATGTGATGACGTCACTTCCTTAAAACGCGCCCTTACGTGTTGCGTCCCTGGTTGGGGATTTCACCATTTGAATGGACTTGCTGTACCTGCAGGAAACACAGGGGGAAAAAAAAACCCTGATGCTTTTTCCAAAATGCCCCTGCAGGGTGGCTGCACAGAACCACATGGTACTGCAGCACCACGTGGTTTCCTGCACCTAAAAATGTGCTGCAATTTTTGATGTGTGGGGTTGCCATTAAGGGATTAACAAACACCCCTGTGTGTTTACTAATAGGAAGTGGTCTAGCCTAAAGGCAGATTCTATATAAATAAGCTGAAACTCAAAAAGATGAAAGAAGAGGGAGAGTGCGAGTATCATTTATCGGGGAGGAAAAAAATACTGTATATACTCGAGCATAAGCCGACCAGAATATAAGCCGAGGCACCTAATTTTACCACAAAAAAACTGGTAAAACGTATTGGCTCGAGTATAAGCCTAGGGTGTCCATGTGCATGCCTCACTGTGTCCATGTGCATGCCTCACTGTGTCCATGCCTCACTGTGTCCATGCCTCACTGTGCCCATGCCTTGACTGACGTTTACATTGGAGTCTATGGAAGGGGTTCCCGGCTTTGAAAAATCGGTGCTCCCCGGCCGTAGGTCCCCCACACAACAAACTTTGCACACTTGTAGAGGAGAAATGAGGCTACATGTGCGCAAAGTTTTGGGTCCAGGGGACCTATGACTGGCCGGTACCTGGTCCCCAAAGTCACCAGAGAAATTGCCGTTTAACATGGGAGTCTATGGAAGGGGTGCCCGGCTTTATAAAAAATAAAAATAAAAAATCGGTGCTCCCCGGCCGTAGGTCTCCCGGACAACAATCTTTCCACACTTGTAAAGAAAGAGTGGGGCTATATGTGTGCCAAGTTTGGGGTCCAGGGGATTTATGGCCGGCCAGTACCAGGTCTCCAAATTGACCGGGAGATCAGGCACAAAAAGGTGACTTGAGTATAAGCCGAGGGGGGCATTTTCAGCACAAAAAAAAAAATGTGCTGAAAAACTCGGCTTATACTCGAGTATATACGGTAAATAAAAAAAATCTGGGAACAGGACTGCTACCCTCAACCATAACCAACTAGAAGACAAGATGATACCACCCAATCCCAGCCAATCACAGATCAGCTCCACTAATATATAGTCAATATTCCCTGCAGACATATAGTAGATACAAATCTGACATGTCATGCACAGGGTTCTCAATGGACAATCTCGCCGGAGGCATAGAAGAATTGTAACTTAATTACTGAGATCAATTGTGTTTACATGACCCAAGGAAAATGAATGAGCTTGCTCATAGCTAAACAGACTTTCAGGTGAAAGGTCCCTTAAAAAGCAGAAGTCCCTGACAGAAGTAGTAAGCAATCTAAACTCCGTAGAATAAACGAGCATAAGGAACGTTTAACGTTTTCACCCAGATTCCTTTCCTACGGATGTATTCTAATTTTACATTTCCTATGTCCAAGATCTGCCTGCTTCCATCATGTCGCTGCAATGCAAAGATAAACATTCCGATTGTTTACTTACATGTACTATGAGGGTGTTCTATGGAAACGCAGGTCATTGATCTTCAGTAGTGGCGCTATTCATCTTCTGCTCTGGGAGTCTGTGGATGGCTCTGATTTCCGGGGATACTTGGACATTTCTCTCCCTGGAACTATCTCTGGATTTCAGTACAACTCTATTGTTTATTATACTTAAAAATAGTCCCTGTTCACACCTGTGTAACTATATGTGCAACATTGCATGACAAGTGGATCGACATTATTTTCAATGGGACCCGATCACACCTGTGGGTTTCCCTTTCGTGCCCCTTGTAAAAGAAGGCAGCAATTGTTTTCTGTGCCCTTTTATTTAGCCTGCATTTCCCTATGTAGATCAACGCAGCTCAACAGACAGGGTGTGAATGAGAAGCTAAAGTCTCAATCCAATTTGAAATTGGCCGCACATGTAATGATCGGATCTGGATGTGTGTGGAGTCACATAAGGAACAATGCAATCTTAAAAAATAATGAGGCTTTATATATCAGTAGCGGCTTGGATTATTATTTCATGACATGTAACAATATTGTAGCATGCTAGTTGTTGGTTTACAATTCACCATAATGTTTCCTCTAATGGTGGCCATACACGTTTCGATAAATGATCGATTTATTTTCCAATCTGATTGGAATAATCGATCTATAGTCGACAACCCATTTGATTGATATGCCACATACAAGGAAGTGCATTTCAAGCGATAGTTAAGATTTGATTGAATCTGATCGAAATGGAGTCTAAAATCACTCGGAAGGGAAGTTATTGATTTTGGCAGATCGATTGGATAAAATAAAAAATTAAATGTGTATCAGCAAGATTACAACTAGAATCCTAATTTGCAGGACGGGGTCATTTTACAATCTCTAATATGAAAAATAAAAATATATATATCTATAAATGAAAAAAAAAAAAAAAGAAATTATATATATATATATATATATATATATATATATATATATATATATATATAATCTATATATAGCCATCTCTATATCACATACACACATATATTTTATAATAAACATATATAAGAAGAATAGATCACAACGGGTTTGGCAATCACATGACACATTCCAAGGCTCAACATATACAGTCCTGGGATCCTCTAAACAATATTATCATTACGATAACCTTTAGTTTAACCGCTAAATGTCCCTATATCATTATTCCTACATTCTGGCATTTCCTATAGTCAGTAATGGACTGCAGAAAAAGTCATTGGATTTTAAGTATCCTGTACACAAAGGTTGGCACAGCCTGGCAGACGGATGCATTATTTGCCAACTGGCGCTATCTTATATTACATAACAGGGTGATCCCTGGACACATACAGTATATTATATAACAAAGAGATCCCGGAACACTCATTTCTTCAGGAAAGCCTATCCCTCCTCCACCTAAATACTAAACTTTAATTTTCCCCATCCCCCTACAGCTATTACCTTTTGTTGCACTTGCCGCTCCCTTTCAGATTGCGAGCTCTTATGAACAGAGCCCTCCTAATCCTCTTGTATTGAATTTAATTGGTTGAACTGATTGGACTTGTAGCTTCTTTTAACCTAACTATGTTACTACAGTATGTGTTGTATCAGCACTGTCTCCCTTTACTTTGCAAAGCATTGTGCAAACTGCTGGCTCTATTTAAATTCTGTATTGTAATAATACTATCATAATAGTAATAACAACTTTATTAATAATAATAATAATAATAATAATAAAGCACATGTATCACTTGCCCCTTCCTTTTAGATTGTAGGCTCATATAAACGAGACCCTCCAAGCCCTCTTGCATTGAATCTATGAGGTTGAACTAGATTGACTTGTATATTTTATTCAACCTAACTATGTACAGTAGCCATGTATTGTATCTGTACGGTCTCCCATTACTAAGTACTGTGCAAACTGCTGGCTATAATTAAATCCTGATTTGTAATAATAATAATAATAATAATAATAATAATAATAATACTAAAGCGCCTGTATCAATTGCCACTCTTTTTTTAGATTGTAAGCTCATACGAGTGAGACCCTCCAAACCCTCTTGTAGTGAATTTATTTGGTTGAGCCAGATGGACTTGTAGGGTTTCTCAACCTATGTAACTATGTATTGTATCTTTACTGTCTACCTTTACCTTGTAAAGCACTATGCAAACTGTTGGTTCTATACAAATCCCCTATAATAATTATAATAAGAATGATAAATATGGCAAAAAAAAAAAAATTGTTGTATGTATACAATGACAATAAAATATTTCTATCTATAAATAATAACAAAGCACATGTATCACTTGCCCCTCCTTTTTAGATTGTAAGCTCATAAGAGCAAGACCTACAAACCCTCTTGTATTGAATGGAATTGGTTGAACTAGATGGACTTGTATCTTTTTTCAACCTCTGTAACTAAAATGTATTGTAACTGTGCAATCTCCCTTTACTTTGCAAAGCACTATGTAAACTGTTGGCTCTATACAAATCCCCTATAATATTTATAATAAAAACAACAACAAAGCGCCTGTATCACTTGCCCATCCCTTTTAGGATTGTAAACTCATATGAGCGAGACCCAAACCCTCTAGTATTGAATGTAATTGGTTGAATTAGATGGACTTTTATCCTTTTGCAACCTATGTATTCTAACTGTACAATCTCCCTTTACTTTGCAAAGCACCAAGAAAACTGTTGGCTCTAAACACATCTCCTATAATAATAATAATAATAATAATAAAAACAACAACAACAGAGCACATGTATCACTTGCCCCTCTCTTTTAGATTGTAAGCTCATATGAGCGAGACCCTCCAAACCCTCAAGTATTGAATGAAATTGGTTGAACTAGATGGACTTGTATCTTTTTTTAACCTCTTTAACTATGTATTGTAAGTGTATGGTCTCCCTTTACTGTACTTTGTAAAGCACTGAGCAAACTGTTGGCTCAATACACATCTCCAATAATAATAATAATAATAATAATAATAATTACTACTACTACTAAGCACATCTCCTGCCCCTCTCTTTTAGATTGTAAGCTCATACGTCCAACCCCTCTTGTACTGAATTGGTTGAGCTAGATGGACTTGTATCTTTTTACAACCTACATAACTAATTACGATATCTCTTCTGTCTCCCTGTACTTTGTAAAGAACTGTGCAAACTGTTGGCTCCATTTAAATAGCGTATCGTTTATATAAATATTAATAAAGCGCCAACAAAGTCTCCCCTTTGACCGTTCTCTGGCACTCTATTCATCAATACAAGCCGTGCCATTGCCTTTCCATGCCCAGAGCCCTGATGTCTCCACCATACCCAGTAGGACATTTTTTCCTCCCCATTGGGAAAAGAAAGACGTGCAGAATGCTGTGCAATCATTCCATAGACAATGGAGGGCTAGTGGCGGACACTCCCCCGGTGTCAAGCAAAATGTGAGCATTCCTCCCTGGGCACACAGAGGGATCCTACATAGAGAACACAGAATAATATTTATAAACAGAGGACACCATCTACAAACTTTATCCCTTCACTGCCCTATAATAAGCAAACAGTGGACATGCACTTTAAGTGCTACGCTTGGTGCGCAACAGCTGATGTGCAGCGAATGAGGCGCAGCCCAGAGGATGAGAACGACCAGCAGATTGCATCACAGATCTCTCACATTCCACCCACATCTACACTCCAACTACTTTCACTTTACTTCTTTCTTTTTTTTTCTTCACTTGAAAAGACACCCCCGCTGCTCTACATTTATCGCTCTTCTCCGCATCGTATGGATCTCCAGGCTGGAATCCATTACATAGAACTGTCAGCAATGCGTGCAGGAGAAGTGCTGCAATACAAAGTGCAGGAACCAATCAGATTGCAGCTTTCATCTGCTTAGAGATGTAGGAACACTGGGAGCTGTCTTGTGATTGGTTGCTGGCCTTATTTTCTTATTGAAGCAATGAATAAAGGGGGGGAGAGTTTGCAGAGCGGTCCGGTGTGTGTGCACTGTATACCGGCCGGGTGGGTGTTGTATATAGAGCCGGCTCTGTGCTGGGGAGGAGGGGAGAGGGGGTCGGTCGGTTACCTGCTCGGACGGGTGTTCGGTGGAGATTAGTAGTCCATGTTCCGGAGGACGGAGAGGAGAAGGCAGACCGATCCCGCTCCAGCATGCAGCACTCTGCTCGGGGCTGACTTCATTCACTGGCTCTGCCTCTGCTTGACGTCAACTCCGCTGTCACATGGCCACATGAAAGCCGGGAGAGCCCTGGTTGTCCTGGCAACTCCGGGCTGCTGAGAGCTGATGATTTCTATGGGGTCATCCGTCACACACCCCGATACTCTGATACTGGGGGGCTCTTCTATAAGGGGGGCACACCCCCGATACTCTGATACTAGGGGGGCTCTTCTATGAAGGGGGCTCTTCTATGAGGGGGGCTCTACTATGAGAAGGGGCTCTTCTATGAGGAGGGGCTCTTCTGTAAGGGGGGGGCTCCTCTGTGAGGGGGGCTCTTCTATGAGGAGGGGCTCTTCTATGAGGGGGGGCTCTACTATGAGAAGGGGCTCCTCTATGAAGGGGGGCTCCTCTATGAGGGGGGCTCTTCTATGGGGGGTGCTCTTCTATGAGGGGTGCTCTTCTATGAGGGGTGCTCTTCTATGAGGGGGGCTCTTCTATGAGAGGGGCTCTTCTATGAGGGTGGCTCTTCTACTACAGGGGGCTCTTCTAATAGGAAGGGTTCCTCTAGTAGGGGGACTCTTACTCTTCTACCGGGTTCTCCCTTTTTAGGGGGCTCTTCTACTAGGAAGACTCCTTTACCAGGGGCTCCTCAACTAGGGGTCCCCAACTAGGGATCCTTTACTGGGGAGGGGGCTCTTCTGCCAGAGGCTTCTCTTTTAGGCAGGGCTTTTCTACTAGGAAGGCTCCTCTACCATGGGCTCCTCTTTTAGGGGGGCTCTTCTATTAGGGAGGCTCATCTACTAGGAAGGCTCCTCTACCAAGGGGACTATTCTACCGAGGACTCCCCAACTAGGGGATCCTCTACTGGGGGGCTCTTCTACTAGGGGATCCTCTACTGGGGGGCTCTTCTACCAGGGGATCCTCTACTAGGGGATCCTCTACTGGGGGGGGGCTCTTCTACCAGGGGATCCTCTTTTAGGCAGGGCTCTACTACTAGGAAGGCTCGTTTACCAGGGGGACTCTTCTACCAGGGGGTCCTCTACTAGGGGATTCTATACTGGGGGGGGCTCCTATTTTAGGCAGGGCTTTTCTACTAGGAATGCGCCTCTACCAGGGCCCCTCTTTTAGTGGGGCTCTTCTATTAGAGAGGTCCATCTACTAGGAAGGCTCCTCTACTAGGGGATCCTCTACTGGGGGGGGGCTCTTCTACCAGGGGCTCCTCTACTAGGCAGGGCTCTACTACTAGGAATGCTCCTCTACCAGGGGCTCCTCTTTTAGTCAGGGCTTTTCTATGAGGAAGGCTCCTCTACCAGGGGCTTTTAGGGGGGCTCTTCTATTAGGGAGGCTCATCTACTAGGAAGGCTCCTCTACCAAGGTGACTATTCTACCGAGGACTCCCCAACTAGGGGTCCTCTGCTAGGGGATCCTCTACTAGAGGATCCTCTACTGGGGGGGAGGGCTTTTCTACCAGGGGATCCTCTTTTAGGCAGCGCTCTACTACTAGGAAGGCTTCTTTACCAGGGGGACTCTTCTACCAGGGGCTCCTCAACTAGGGGTCCTCTACCAGGGGATTCTATACGGGGGGGCTCTTCTACCAGGGGCTCTTCTTTTAGGCAGGGCTTTTCTACTAGGAATGCTTCTCTACCAGGGGCTCTTCTATTAGGGAGGCTCATCTACCAGGGGGACTATTCTACCGAGCACGCCCCAACTAGGGGTCCTCTACTAGGGGATCCTCTACTGGGGGGGGGCTCTTCTACCAGGGGCTCCTCTACTAGGCAGGTCTCTACTACTAGAAAGGCTCTTCTATCAAGGGGACTCTTCTACCAGGGGCTCCTCTTTTAGGCAGGGCTTTTCTATGAGGAAGGCTGCTCTAACAGGGGCTTCTCTTTTAGGGGGGTTCTTCTACTAGGGAGGCTCATATACTAGGAAGGCTCCTCTACTAAGGGGACTATTCTACCGAGGACTCCCCAACTAGGGGATCCTCTACTGGGGGGACTCTTCTACCAGGGGCTCCTGTTTTAGGCAGGGCTCTACTACTAGGAAGCTTCCTTTACCAGGGGGACTCTTCTACCAGGGGCTCCTCAACTATGGGTCCTCTAATAGGGAATCCTATACTGGGGGGTCTATTCTACCAGGGGCTCCTCTTTTAGGCAGGGCTTTTCTACTAGGAATGCTCCTCTACCAGGGGCTCTTCTTTTAGGCGGGGCTCTACTACTAGGAAGGCTCATCTACCAGGGGGCTCTTCTACAAGGGTCTCCTCTTTTGGGGGGCTCTTCTACTAGGGAGGCTCATCTACTAGGAAGGCTCCTTTACCAGGGGCTCCTCAAATAGGGTGTCCTCTACGGGAGGGGCTCTTCTTTTAGGGAGCTCTTCTATTAGGGAAGCTCCTTTTCTAGGAAGACTCCTCTACCAGGGGGACTCCTCTACCAGGAGCTCCTCAACTAGGTTCCTTCTACTAGAGAGGGCTCCTATATGAGGGGGGTTCTTCTACTGGGAAGGGGGGATCACTTCTACTAGGGAAGGCTCCTTTTTCAGGGGGCTCCTCTACCAATAAGGGCATCTCTAATGGAGGCTCTTCTGCTAGAGGGCTCCTCTTCTATTAGGGAAGCTCCTTTTCTAGGAAGACTCCTCTACCAGGAGCTCCTCAACTAGGTTTCCTCTACTAGGGGATCCTCTACTGAGGGGAGGGGCTCCTCTTTTAGGGGGTCTCTTCTACTAGAAAGGCTTTTCTACCAGGGGGACTCTTCTATGGTGGACTCCCCAACTCCTCCTGGGAGGAGCTCTTTTACTAGGGAGGCTCATCTACTAGAAAGTCTCCTCTACCAGGGGGCTCTTCTACTACAGAGGGCTCCTATATGAGGGGGGTTCTTCTACTGGGAAGCGGGGATCACTTCTACTAGGGAAGGCTCCTTTTTCAGGGGGCTCCTCTACCAATAAGGGCATCTCTAATGGAGGCTCTTCTGCTAGAGGGCTCCTCTATGAGGCGGTTTCTTCCACTGGGGGTGATAGGACTTCTACTAGGGGGGCCTATCTACTAGGGAAGGCTTCTCTACTAGAGAGGGCTTCTCTACTAGGGGATTTCCTGCTAGATGTCTCTTCTATGAGGGGAACTTTTCTACTAGGGGAGATCTTATTTTAGGAGGCTGCTCTATTAGGGGGTTTCTGCTATTAGGAGGTTTCTCTACTGGTTGGGTGTTCTACTAGGGGGACCCATCCAGGGGGTCCTCTATTAGAGGGGTTTTCTATTAGCGGATTTCTACTATTAGGGGGCTGCTCTACTTGGACGGCTCTTTTACTGGGGGGGGGGGGTTGGCTCTTTCACTGGAAGGGTCTTTAATGAGAAGAGCACTTTTATTGGGGGTCATCTTCTTGGTGGGCTCTGTTTCTAGGTGGCTCCTCTACTAGAGGACTACTCCATTAGGGGACTCTTCTACTAGGGGGGCTCTTTTGCTAGGGGGGTCTTCTACTAGGAGGCATCTCTAGAAGGGGCCCTCTACTAGGGAGAGCTCTTCTACAAAGAAGCTGCTCTACTAGGGGGGCTCTTTTGTTAAAAGGTTCCTATGCTTGGGGGTCTCTTCTACTAGGTGGCCCCCTATGGGTTGGCTCCTCTATTAGAGAGCACTTTGATTAAGGGGACTCTACCATTAGGGGGCTCTTTTTCTAGGGGGGCTGCACTATTGGTGGGCTCTTCTACAGGGTGCTCTTCCACTGGAGGGCTCTTTTATCTAGTTGGGATCTTCTATGAGGAGGCTCCTCTACTAGGGGGCTCTTCTACTAGGGGGGTTTCTCTATTAGGGAGGCTTTTCTATTAGGAGAGCTTCTCTACCAAAGAATGGGGGGTTTTCTCTTGGGGATCGCCTCCATTTGGGGACCCTTTTTTAGGGCATCTCCGATACTAGGGAGTCATCTGCTAAGAGGCTTCTTTACTGGGCACTTATCTGTTAGGGGGGCTCATCTGTTGAGAGGTTCTCAAATGTTGTTCTTCACCTTCTAACAATCACACAGGTTTGCACTTATCTTGGAATGCTTTGTGGATCATGGAGTTGAATAAACTGTCATTTATTATGCTTTAATAAATTAAAAAAAAATTGCAATGCATGGTATTAACACGTGGCACTGCCCCTACACAACGTACACTGGCACTTATGTGTCTTGGCACATGGGCTGGAGTGAACAAGCTCTTTTGGTGGCCATACATGGAATGATATTTCATACCATCATATTGCTGATTGATTTATTGTCCAGGAAAATAAATACAATTAGGAGAAATCGAAAATTCTTCTATCGACTTTCCTGCAGTCAGGCTTTCTGTACAGAATATTTTCCATTAAATTAATCAGTTTTGCTCAAAATCAAACAACGACTCAGTATGTGTCTTTTCGATAATTCATAGATTTGATCATAGTTACATGTTTGGCCACATTAAAGGAGTAGTAAAGTTACATGTTTTTTCACCTTAATGCATCTTATGCATTAAGGTGAAAAAACATTCGACAATACCGCCCCCCCCCCGAGCCCCCGTTTTTCTTACCTGGCCCCTCGAAAGTCCCATGCTCGTCCCCGTCATCCTCTTCGTTTTTCAGCCTGGCCGCCGATTGGCTACACTGGATGGATTGAAAGCAGCGCAGCCATTGGCTGGCGCTGCTGTCAATCACATCCAATGACGCGGGGGGCGGGGCCGAGTGATACAGTCGGCGGCTATGGCCGCCGCTGTATCACGGGAGCGCGCCCGCAATCACTCCACACCATGCGAGCTCACTCGCATTAAGGTGTGGAGTCCTTGCGGGGAGGAGCCAAGACAGCCGCCGAGGGACCCCAGAAGACCAGGATCGGGGCCACTGTGTGCAAAACGAGCTGCACAGTGGAGGTAAGTATAACATGTTTGTTATTTTTAAGCAAAAAAAAGGGAAGCTTTAGTGCTCCTTTAAGGGATCATCTTGGGGGAGGGGGAGTCATCTCTAGAAGTATTCATTAGCTTGACAGACACTGATGGAGGATGTGGATAGTGTTTAGATTGCAAGGAAGAAAAATAGGATTTTTATAACAGCTTACCTGTAAAATCCTTTTCTTGGAGTACATCACGGGACACAGAGCGACATAGTCATTACTAATGGGTTATATAGTTACCGTCAGGTGCTGGCACTGGCAACTTCCAAAACCGGAAGTACCCTCCCCTATATAAGCCCCTCCCATCCGGGAGCACCTCAGTTTTGTAGCAAAGCAATAAGTGTCCCCAAAGAGGGGCGGGAGCTCTGTGTCCCGTGATGTACTCCAAGAAAAGGATTTTACAGGTAAGCTGTTATAAAAATCCTATTTTCTTTCTCGTACATCACGGGACACAGAGCGACATAGTCATTACTAATGGGATGTCCTAAAGCAATGCCAAATGAGGGGGGGGATACACCATATATAAGCTGAGCGCTATCAGACATGAGGATCTTTTGCGGCCTGCAACACACTGCGCCCAAAGGCGACATCCTCCTGACTTCTAACGTCCACCTGGTAGGACCTAGTAAACGTGTGTACCGAAGACCATGTTGCGGCCTTACAGATTTGAGCCAGGGAGGCCTGGTGATGCACTGCCCATGAAGTTCCAACTGCTCTCGTGGAGTGCGCCCTAACTTTGAACGGAGGCGGTCTACTTCTCAAGCTATAGGCTTGTATTATGACCTGTCGAATCCACTTGGCTAAAGTAGATTTTGACGCTGCCTGACCCTTTCTGGGGCCTTCCGGCAGAATAAACAAAGTATCCGTTCTGCGAATCTGAGCAGTGGCTTTTAGATAAGCTTTAACTGCTCTTACTACATCCAAAGAATGCAATAACTTTTCCTCTACCGAAGTAGGTTTGGGGAAAAAAGAAGGAAGAACCACATCTTGGTTCAAATGAAACCTCGATACCACCTTAGGAAGAAAGGCTGGATGAGGACGTAACACTACTCTGTCCTTATGGATAACCAGATATGGCTCCTTACAGGACATAGCTGCTAATTCCGATACTCTTTTTAGCCGAACAAATGGCTACTAGAAAAATCAATTTCCTGGTAAGAAGCACCAAGGAAATATGCTGTAATGGTTCAAATGGTTGTTTCTGTAGAACCGACAGAACCAAGTTTAGATCCCATGGACATATGGGAATATTAACCGGAGGCCTAATACGCATCACTCCTTGTATAAAGGCTTTGACTAGTGAATGCGAAGCCAAGGGCCTTTGAAAAAATATTGACAAGGCCGAAATCTGACCCTTGATAGTACTCAAGGCAAGCTTCCTATCTACAGCCCACTGTAGGAAGTCCAGAATCCTACCTATTACGTACTTATGTGGATGCCATTTCTTGGCCTCACA
Source organism: Rana muscosa (assembly GCA_029206835.1). NCBI lineage: Eukaryota > Metazoa > Chordata > Amphibia > Anura > Ranidae > Rana > Rana muscosa. The sequence goes on from JARGYO010005626.1 coordinate 114,546,479, forward strand.
CCACGCGATGTACGCCTTCCAGATTCTATAGTAGATCTGCCTGGATACCGGCTTCCTGGCATTGATCATGGTAGATACCACAGCATTAGAGAGCCCTCTCTTTTTTAGAATGTGGGCTTCAATAGCCAGGCCGTCAAACCTAGGGCTGGTAAGGAAGGGTGGTATATCGGTCCTTGCGAAAGCCGGACGACGTGGGAGAGTCCAAGGACTCCCCACTGAAATTTTACAATCTCCGCGTACCACGCTCTTCGGGGCCACGCTGGAGCCACCGGAATCACTGGTTTCTTTTCTACCCTGATTCTGCGGAGTAATCGAGGTAACCATTGTGGCGGTGTGAATGCATATATCAGCTTGAACTGATCCCCAGGGAACACTAGGGCATCCGAGCCGCAAGCTAGGGGATCCCTTGTCCGAGAGACAAACCTATCCCCCTTTGCGTTGAATCTGGATGCTAGAAGATCTACATCCGATGTTCCCCACCGCTGACATATTGTCCAGAAAACCTCGGGGTGAAGGGACCCTTCCTCTGGGCCTAATTGCTGGCGACTTAGAAAGTCCGCCTTCCAATTCTCCACTCCTGGAATAAATACCGCAGATATGGCTGGGACATATTTTTCTGCCCATCTCAGGATGTAATTTACTTCCCTTTGGGCTGCACGACTCCTGGTGCCCCCCGATTGATATATGCCACTGCTGTGGCATTGTCTGATTGAATTCTGACAGGGGACCCCTTGGAGTTTGGATGTCCATGCTACTAGGGCATACCGGGCTGCTCGTATCTCTAAGAGATTGATGGGCAGGGCCTTTTCTGCATCCGACCATCTGCCCTGGAGAGACTATTGCTCCAGTACTGCTCCCCAGCCTATAAGGCTGGCATCTGTAGTGACCACCTTCCAAGAAATCGGACTGAAGGATTTCCTTTTTTCCAGATTCTGGGGAACCAACCACCAACGGAGGCTCTTGCGAACGGAAGGGGACAAGGACATTGTAAGTCTAGGGCCTGAACTTTTTTGTTCCAGGCTGACAGTATGGCCCCTTGCAAATTCCTTGAATGGAATTGACCGTAGGGTACTGCTTCGAATGATGCCACCATTTTTCCCAGCAGCCTCATATACAGGCGTATGGACGGCTGTCTTTTTTGTACCCACTAAGTGGATCAAATCTTTCAAAGACAACACCTTTCCTCGAGGCAAGAATATTTTTCTCTGGCCTGAATCCAACCTTAGCCCCAAGTATTCCAGACTTTTGACTGTTTTTTAGGGCTGACTTGTCTCGGTTGATAATCCAACCGTGAGATTCCAGATACTTGATCGTCTTGTGAACGACCACGTCTAGTTTTTTCACTGAGTGGTCTATCAGCAACAAGTCATCCAGATATGCCATTATCATTACACCTTGTGTTCTTAGATTGGCCAATAAAGGGCCAGAATTTTTGTAAACACTCGTGGTGCTGTGGCCAAACCGAAGGGTAAGGCTCTGAACTGAAAATGGCGCCCTTCTACTGCAAAGCGTAGAAATTTTTGGTGGACTGGAAAGATGGGAATGTGCAAATAAGCATCTTTGATGTCGATCGTGGCTAACCAATCCTCCCCTTGTAGGGCAGTGGCCACCGATCGGATCGACTCCATCGGAAAGTCCTGATATACAGGAATTTGTATAGCCCTTTTAGAATTAATATGGGCCTCCCGTCCGCGTTTGCTTCGGGACTGTAAAGAGGTTTGAGTAAAACCCGAACCCTCATTCTTCCAGGGGAACCTCCATAATTACTCCTTGGAGCAATAGTTGTTCTAGTGCCAACAGGAGGGACTCTCTCTTCCGGGGATCCCTTGGCACGTTTGACCTCAAAAATGGGAAGGAGGAGAGTCTTTTAACTCCAAACTGTATCCCAAACCTACTGCGGAGAGCACCTATCTGTCTTGATCGTGTCCCGCCAGGTCTCTTGCGAACAACTGGAGTCCTCCCCCCACCCGACTGAGTGGGGGCTTCAATGAATTTAACTTTGGGGGAGGTTTTGTACCTCCCCTGACCCAGGGTTTCTCATTACCCTGCTACTGTCCCTGTTTTTTACCCCCGGGATTTGACCGAGGAGGCCGTCGGAACTGTTACACAGCCGATGCCCCAGGGACTGGAGAAGCAGGCCTCTTAAAGAGGGACCTCTAACTCTGCTTTTAACCGGCAAGAGCGTATTTTTACCGCTGGAAATTTTCTGGATATATTTGTCCAGGTTTTCCCTGAATAAGCGTTCACCATGAAATGGGACGCTAACCAGCCATTCTTTACAGGGAGCTTCAGCAGACCAGTTTTTGAGCCATAGGAGCCTACGCATATGTACTATAGACAGCGTAAGGCGGGAGGCCTGATGGACTGAATCCTCTATGGCGTCAACCGCAAAGCCTAAGGCTCTAGGTAGATCAGCTAGGGCAAAGCCTGCTGATCTGTCAAGTCCCTCAAGACCTGTTTCAACTGATCCTTCACTGCTTAGCAGACCCCAATAGCTGCTACTGCTGGTTGTATCACCAAGCAGATTTTCATAAGGACTCCAATCTTTTATCTATTGGGTTCTTGAACATTTGGACATTATCCACTGGACATGTCAGTGATTTATACATACAAGAGATGGCTGCGTCCACTGTAGGGACCTTCCATTTTTTTTTTTTTTTTTTTTGATGAACTTATCCTCCATGGGATAGACCACCGGAAATCTCTTGGGGGAATAAATATTTTCTCAGGACGTTCCCAATCCTGGTAAATGAGCCCTTTCAGTAAAGGGTGAAGTGGAAAAGAACAAACAGTCTGGGGGCTTCTAGCGACCCCAACGAGGATACAGTAGTGGTTGATGGTTCCGCAAGGTGCATTTTTAAATGCTGATCGGACCATGTTAGTCAGAGACTGAACCCATAATCTTTCATCTTAAGATGCTGAGAAAAGGTTCCCCCACTGTTGATTCCTCTATAACAGAATCAACCTCATCCTGATCCCCTTCAGGCAGGTCGATCCCTGTATGGGACTGTTGCTCTGCTAACAGGCACTCTGAAGGAGGAGACGGAGATCGGACGTGCTTTCCCTGACAGGGAGGCAGCGATAAATGTTGACAATCTCTCTCTAATCCTCCCAGAGCTGAGGAAAAAAACCTCCTCTGTTACATACACAGGAGCAGGTGACTGAGGACAGCCACAGTACCAAGTACCCCTGCGGGGTCTCTACGGTCACTTACCTCTGAACTTCAGGGGAGACTGGTGCAGCAGGAGTATGCCCAAGATCCTCAGAGCCCGATGAGACCCCCTTCGCTTCCTGGAAGATTCAGTTCCGGAGCTACTGGACGGCATATTCCTAAGCCTAAAGCTGAGGTATTCCAGCCGTAATACACCACTTTTACTGAGAATAGTCTAGCACAATTGCTGCTATATCACAGTTGGTGTCTACTAATGTGCCTTTCTAGGGGATGCCTGTATCAACCGCTTGCTGTATGCCTTTAAATGTTGCCAGCTCTGTCTCTGTACTTCATAGCCAGCTTACTGCAATAATGTGGCTTTTTTAAAAACCTGCTGGGACGCCCGCACATGCGCAGAAGCGCTGCGGCGCGCACAGAGCGTCATCCCCCAGGCCCCGCCCCTTTTTCCGGCCACCTCTATATATAGAGGCGCGTGCACGCGCACGCGCGCGGGAGTCCTCCCCCCCACGTGCGCCTCGGCGCTAATTTTCAAACATGGAAACCAGGGACAGGAGCCAGGGCCCCCTTTGCCGCAGGCCGGGGGATAGACGAACACTGCAACATGGCAGAGGAAACAATTTCCTGTAGGAGAACTCACCAGCTGCCTGGACTTTGCTCTCTGAGAAGAAACTAGTCCATATGACAAGAAAAACATTCCACAGTGGCCTCTAGTGGACAAACACAGGTACCGCAGTTTAATATACTAAACATATATAAAAAAACATTATTTTTTTTTTTTTTTTCTTGACCACCATTAAAAATTATTACATTTTTTTAGTAGTTACAGGCATGCACAGATATTAGCGGGAATACCGTTAGGTAACAGACAGAAAGACAAATTAGGCTTGGGGGTCCCCCAATAGAACCAAGTTCCTGGGGGCCCCCACTTACCTGTTCCCCGCCGCAGGACTTTGTTTGGTCCACAAAAGCCCAAACTTCACCTATCACGGCAGGCATTGTAATCAAACCTTCAGGGACCGGGTTCCCAAGGATTCCACTCCCCTGGACCTGTATAGCACCCTGCACAGAAAACATCTTGGTCGTGGGTATGACCAGAGCTCTGGATCCCAGGGTCCAGCTCTCCTAAGAGAAGCATTACAGGCAGAACCTTGCTCTTCTCTGCAAGGCCCGGGTACCGACCGTTTAGCTATGAAGCTTTTTTGGTCGGATCCGGAATAGCTTACTGAGGCCCAAAAGAACCTGTACGCAAGCTCAGTGAAAAACACATGTTTCTTCTTGGCCAACACCTTAGACACTGGCAAAAAACTGAGGTGCTCCCGGATGGGAGGGGCTTATATAGGGGAGGGTACTTCCGGTTTTGGAAGTTGCCAGTGCCAGCACCTGACGGTAACTATATAACCCATTAGTAATGACTATGTCGCTCTGTGTCCCGTGATGTACGAGAAAGAAAGGTGGCCATGGGTGAACGATCGGACCCTCGGGCAAGCTGTGCTTTATCTGACATGATCAAATCTTACTGCCAATTAGGAGGTAATCAAAGCACTTGGTTATCTCTCTCCATCCCTGCTTCAGGCTTCCGTTCATATATTTGCTCTTCAATAGATCCTGTCACAGACCATGAATTTCAACAACAATCGTCCTATAAAGCTGGCAGTACCACACAACGCTTACATTTTGCCCCATTTGATTGTAAATCTGCTAAAATTTGAACCATAGGTGACCCTGCCAACACTATCCAGCTTGAGAAACTTTGAATGACAGGCCTCGTACACACGGCCGAGATTCTCGTTGAAAAAAACATGTCGTTTTTTTCGACGAGATTCTTGGACAAGAAACTTGTCCCGGCCGAGTGTACACACGCTCGTTTCAAAGAACCCGCGGTTCTTTGAAAGGAGCGTACGCGGTGACGTCATCGACTACGTCGAGCATGCGCTCGTCACATTGGATGCCGTCGCCGCCATCTTGGTATACCCTACGTATGCCTAGGAAGCTACCGCGCATGCGTCAAATTCATTTCGAACATGCGCGGGCTTCCGGGAGGACAGGTAAGTGTACACACACTCACTTTTCTCGTCGAGAAACATGCCGAGGAGAATCTCGACGAGAAAATAGAGAGCAGGTTCTCTATTTTCTCGTCGAGGTTTCTTGTCGGTTTTCTCGACGAGAAACCCGATAGCAGCGTACACACAACCGATTTACTCGGCAAGACCTCTCTGCCAGCAAGTTTCTTGCTGGTTCTTGCCGAGAAAATCGGTCGTGTGTACGAGGCCTAAGAATCAAAAAATAGCAACTGCAAAATCTACAATATAATTACGTGTATGGCCAACCTAAGATTTTACATAGTTTAGGCATGTTATTTACCTGTAAAAGCCACCTTTGTATATATTTAAAAGCCCAGAGACTGCTGCTGGGCACTGCCATCTTAGATATGATGTCAGCAGTCACAGCAGACTTAGAGCTGGCGCCCAATAGTATTCCTCATCATTCCTCTCCCCACTGCCACATAAAAGGTCATGTAAGGATGTCATAGGAAGTATATCGCTAATCCTACTCCGCACAACTTCAGGGAATGTAGAGATAAGGCCAGGCAGTTGGATTTGGTGGTAGTGGAGAAAACCCAGAAGAAGCTGTTATACCAATCACAACGTATCCTTGAGTTCGGTGACAAAAATAGCAAATTATTGGCATATTTGGCTCACTCGCAACAGGTTTCGGCCTCTATCCCTAGGATATATAACAAAAGTCGCCTTCTATGTACCGAGCAAAAGGATATGGCTGATGCTTTTCTGGAGTTCTATTCCGACCTTTATAAGACTAGGGTGGATTATCAAGAGGAGGAGGTCTGTCAGTTTTTAGCGCCAGTCCCTCTGAAGGTGCTGTCAAGAGAGATGGCAGAAGACTTGGACCTTCCTTTCAGCACTGATGAAGTCCTGTCTGCGATGCTCTCTATGAATCCTAACAAAACCCACGGTTTAGATGGGTACCCTGCTGAGTGGTATACTACTTATAATAGGATTTTTATAACAGCTTACCTGTAAAATCCTTTTCTTGGAGTACATCACGGGACACAGAGCGACATAGTCATTACTAATGGGTTATATAGATACCGTCAGGTGCTGGCACTGGCAACTTCCAAAACCGGAAGTACCCTCCCCTATATAAGCCCCTCCCATCCGGGAGCACCTCAGTTTTGTAGCAAAGCAATAAGTGTCCCCAAAGAGGGGTGGGAGCTCTGTGTCCCGTGATGTACTCCAAGAAAAGGATTTTACAGGTAAGCTGTTATAAAAATCCTATTTTCTTTTTCGTACATCACGGGACACAGAGCGACATAGTCATTACTAATGGGATGTCCTAAAGCAATGCCAAATGAGGGGGGGGATACACCATATATAAGCTGAGCGCTATCAGACATGAGGATCTTTTGCGGCCTGCAACACACTGCGCCCAAAGGCGACATCCTCCTGACTTCTAACGTCCACCTGGTAGAACCTAGTAAACGTGTGTACTGAAGACCATGTTGCGGCCTTACAGATTTGAGCCAGGGAGGCCTGGTGATGCACTGCCCATGAAGTTCCAACTGCTCTCGTGGAGTGCGCCCTAACTTTGAACGGAGGCGGTCTATTTCTCAAGCCATAGGCTTGTATTATGACCTGTCGAATCCACTTGGCTAAAGTAGATTTTGACGCTGCCTGACCCCTTCTGGGGCCTTCCGGCAGAATAAACAAAGTATCCGTTCTGCGAATCTGAGCAGTGGCTTTTAGATAAGCTTTAACTGCTCCTACTACATCCAAAGAATGCAATAACTTTTCCTCTACCGAAGTAGGTTTGGGGAAAAAAGAAGGAAGAACCACATCTTGGTTCAAATGAAACTTAGATACCACCTTAGGAAGAAAGGCTGGATGAGGACGTAACACTACTCTGTCCTTATGGATAACCAGATATGGCTCCTTACAGGACATAGCTGCTAATTCCGATACTCTTTTAGCCGAACAAATGGCTACTAGAAAAATCAATTTCCTGGTGAGAAGCACCAAGGAAATATGCTGTAATGGTTTCAAATGGTTGTTTCTGTAGAACCGACAGAACCAAGTTTAGATCCCATGGACATATGGGAATATTAACCGGAGGACTAATACGCATCACTCCTTGTATAGAGGCTTTGACTAGTGAATGCGAAGCCAAGGGCCTTTGAAAAAATATTGACAAGGCCGAAATCTGACCCTTGATAGTACTCAAGGCAAGCTTCCTATCTTCAGCCCATTGTAGGGAGTCCAGACTCCTACCTATTACGTACTTACGTGGATGCCATTTCTTGGCTTCACACCAGGCGACGTACGCCTTCCAGATTCTATAGTAGATCTGCCTGGATACCGGCTTCCTGGCATTGATCATGGTAGATACCACAGAATTAGAGAGCCCTCTCTATTTTAGAATGTGGGCTTCAATAGCCAGGCCGTCAAACCTAGGGCTGGTAAGGAAGGGTAGTATATCGGTCCTTGCGAAAGCAGGTCCGGACGATGTGGGAGAGTCCAAGGACTCCCCACTGACATTTTACAATCTCCACGTACCACGCTCTTCGGGGCCACGCTGAAGCCACCAGAATCACTGGTTTCTTTTCTACCCTGATTCTGCGGAGTAATCGAGGTAACCATTGTGGCGGTGTGAATGCATATATCAGCTTGAACTGATCCCAAGGGAACACTAGGGCATCCGAGCCGCAAGCTAGGGGATCCCTTGTCCGAGAGACAAACCTGTCCCCCTTTGCGTTGAATCTGGATGCTAGAAGATCTACATCCGATGTTCCCCACCGCTGACATATTGTCCAGAAAACCTCGGGGTGAAGGGACCCTTCCTCTGGGCCTAATTGCTGGCGACTTAGAAAGTCCGCCTTCCAATTCTCCACTCCTGGAATGAATACCGCAGATATGGCTGGGACATATTTTTTCTGCCCATTTCAGGATGTAATTTACTTCCCTCTGGGCTGCACGACTCCTGGTGCCCCCCTGATGATTGATATATGCCACTGCTGTGGCATTGTCTGATTGAATTCTGACAGGGGACCCTTGGAGTTTGGATGTCCATGCTACTAGGGCATACCGGGCTGCTCATATCTCTAAGAGATTGATGGGCAGGGCCTTTTCTGCATCCGACCATCTGCCCTGGAGAGACTATTGCTCCAGTACTGCTCCCCAGCCTATAAGGCTGGCATCTGTAGTGACCACCTTCCAAGAAATCGGACTGAAGGATTTCCTTTTTTCCAGATTCTGGGAAACCAACCACCAACGGAGGCTCTTGCGAACGGAAGGGGACAAGGACATTGTAAGTCTAGGCCTGAATTTTTTTGTTCCAGGCTGACAGTATGGCCCCTTGCAAATTCCTTGAATGGAATTGACCGTAGGGTACTGCTTCGAATGATGCCACCATTTTTCCCAGCAGCCTCATATACAGGCGTATGGACGACTGTCTTTTTTGTACCCACTAAGTGGATCAAATCTTTCAAAGACAACACCTTTCCTCGAGGCAAGAATATTTTTCTCTGGCCTGAATCCAACCTTAGCCCCAAGTATTCCAGACTTTTGACTGGTTTTTAGGGCTGACTTGTCTCGGTTGATAATCCAACCGTGAGATTCCAGATACTTGATCGTCTTGTGAACGACCACGTCTAGTTTTTTCACTGAGTGGTCTATCAGCAACAAGTCATCCAGATATGCCATTATCATTACACCTTGTGTTCTTAGATTGGCCAATAAAGGGCCAGAATTTTTGTAAACACTCGTGGTGCTGTGGCCAAACCGAAGGGTAAGGCTCTGAACTGAAAATGACACCCTTCTACTGCAAAGCGTAGAAATTTTTGGTGGACTGGAAAGATGGGAATGTGCAAATAAGCATCTTTGATGTCGATCGTGGCTAACCAATCCTCCCCTTGTAGGGCAGTGGCCACCGATCGGATCGACTCCATCGGAAAGACCTGATATACAGGAATTTGTATAGCCCTTTTAGAATTAATATGGGCCTCCCGTCCGCGTTTGCTTCGGGACTGTAAAGAGGTTTGAGTAAAACCCGAACCCTCCTTCTTCCAGGGGAACCTCCATAATTACTCCTTGGAGCAATAGTTGTTCTAGTGCCAACAGGAGGGACTCTCTCTTCCGGGGATCCCTTGGCACGTTTGACCTCAAAAATGGGAAGGAGGAGAGTCTTTTAACTCCAAACTGTATCCCAAACCTACTGCGGAGAGCACCTATCTGTCTTGATCGTGTCCCGCCAGGTCTCTTGCGAACAACTGGAGTCCTCCCCCCACCCGACTGAGTGGGGGCTTCAATGAATTTAACTTTGGGGGAGGTTATGTACCTCCCCTGACCCAGGGTTTCTCATTACCCTGCTACTGTCCCTGTTTTTTATCCCCGGGATTTGACCGAGGAGGCCGTCGGAACTGTTACACAGCCGATGCCCCAGGGACTGGAGAAGCAGGCCTCTTAAAGAGGGCCTCTAACTCTGCTTTTAACCGGCAAGAGCGTATTTTTACCGCTGGAAATTTTCTGGATATATTTGTCCAGGTTTTCCCTGAATAAGCATTCACCATGAAATGGGACGCTAACCAGCCATTCTTTACAGGGAGCTTCAGCAGACCAGTTTTTGAGCCATAGGAGCCTACGCGTATGTACTATAGACAGCGTAAGGCGGGAGGCCTGATGGACTGAATCCTCTATGGCGTCAACCGCAAAGCCTAAGGCTCTAGGTAGATCAGCTAGGGCAAAGCCTGCTGATCTGTCAAGTCCCTCAAGACCTGTTTCAACTGATCCTTCACTGCTTAGCAGACCCCAATAGCTGCTACTGCTGGTTGTATCACCAAGCAGATTTTCATAAGGACTCCAACCTTTTATTTATTGGGTTCTTGAACATTTGGACATTATCCACTGGACATGTCAGTGATTTATACATACAAGAGATGGCTGCGTCCACTGTAGGGACCTTCCATTTTTTTTTTTTTTTTTTTGATGAACTTATCCTCCATGGGATAGACCACCGGAAATCTCTTGGGGGAATAAATATTTTCTCAGGACGTTCCCAATCCTGGTAAATGAGCCCTTTCAGTAAAGGGTGAAGTGGAAAAGAACAAACAGTCTGGGGGCTTCTAGCGACCCCAACGAGGATACAGTAGTGGTTGATGGTTCCGCAAGGTGCATTTTTAAATGCTGATCGGACCATGTTAGTCAGAGACTGAACCCATAATCTTTCAGCTTGAGATGCTGAGAAAAGGTTCCCCCACTGTTGATTCCTCTATAACAGAATCAACCTCATCCTGATCCCCTTCAGGCAGGTCGATCCCTGTATGGGACTGTTGCTCTGCTAACAGGCACTCTGAAGGAGGAGACGGAGATCGGGCGTGCTTTCCCTGACAGGGAGGCAGCGATAAATGTTGACAATCTCTCTCTAATCCTCCCAGAGCTGAGGAAAAAACCTCCTCTGTTACATACACAGGAGCAGGTGACTGAGGACAGCCACAGTACCAAGTACCCCTGCGGGGTCTCTACGGTCACTTACCTCTGAACTTCAGGGGAGACTGGTGCAGCAGAAGTATGCCCAAGATCCTCAGAGCCCGATGAGACCCCCTTCGCTTCCTGGAAGATTCAGTTCCGGAGCTTCTGGACGGCATATTCCTAAGCCTAAAGCTGAGGTATTCCAGCCGTAATACACCACTTTTACTGAGAATAGTCTAGCACAATTGCTGCTATATCACAGTTGGTGTCTACTAATGTGCCTTTCTAGGGGATGCCTGTATCAACCGCTTGCTGTATGCCTTTAAATGTTGCCAGCTCTGTCTCTGTACTTCATAGCCAGCTCACTACAATATTGTGGTTTTTTTTAAAACTGCTGGGACGCCCGCACATGCGCAGAAGCGCTGCGGCGCGCACAGAGCGTCATCCCCCAGGCTCCGCCCCCTTTCCCGGCTCACCTCTATATATAGAGGCGCGTGCACGCGCACGCGCGCGGGCACCTGCGCCTTCGGCGCTAATTTCAAATATGGTAACAAGGGACAGGAGCCAGGGCCCCTCTTTGCCGCAGGCCGGGGGATGGACAAACACTGCAACATGGCAGAGGAAGCAGTTTCCTATAAGAGAACTCACCATCTGCCTGGACTTTGCTCTGCTGAGAAGAAGCTAGTCCACATGACAAGAAAACATTCCACAGCGGCCTCTAGTGGACAAACACAGGTACCGCAGTCTAATATATTAAATATATATAAAAAAAATTTTTTTTTTTTTTTTTTCTTGACCACCATTAAAAATTATTACATTTTTTTTAGTAGTTACAGGCATGCACAGAATTTTGCGGGAATACCATTAGGTAACAGACAGAAAGACAAATTAGGCTTGGGGGTCCCCCAATAGAACCAAGTTCCTGGGGGCCCCCACTTACCTGTTCCCCGCCGCAGGACTTTGTTTTGGTCCACAAAAGCCCAAACTTCACCTATCACGGCAGGCATTGTAATCAAACCTTCAGGGACCGGGTTCCCAAGGATTCCACTCCCCTGGACCTGTATAGCACCCTGCACAGAAAACATCTTGGTCGTGGGTATGACCAGAGCTCTGGATCCCAGGGTCCAGCTCTCCTAAGAGAATCATTACAGGCAAAACCTTGCTCTTCTTTCTGCAAGGCCCGGGTACCGACCGTTTAGCTATGAAGCTTTTTTGGTCGGATCCGGAATAGCTTACTGAGGCCCAAAAGAACCTGTACGCAAGCTCAGTGAAAAACACATGTTTCTTCTTGGCCAACACCTTAGACACTGGCAAAAAACTGAGGTGCTCCCGGATGGGAGGGGCTTATATAGGGGAGGGTACTTCCGGTTTTGGAAGTTGCCAGTGCCAGCACCTGACGGTATCTATATAACCCATTAGTAATGACTATGTCGCTCTGTGTCCCGTGATGTACGAAAAAGAAAAGGAGTTTATGGCATCCACTCTGTTGGAGGTATATAAAGACGCTATGAACGAGGGGATACTTCCTGACTCAATGTGGGAGGCATTGATTGTGCTGATCCCGAAGCCCCATAAGGACCATGAGCAGTGTGAGTCCTATAGACCCATTTCCCTCATCAACGTCGATGCAAAAATTTTAGCCAAACTTCTAGCCCAGCGTCTGAATGGAGTAATAGGGACCATTGTCCACCCTGACCAGACGGGCTTCATCCCAACGAGATCCACGGCTATAAACTTGAGGAGACTCTTTACGGTACTACAATCTGTAGGCCCCGTTCCAGATACCCGAATTGTAGTGTCGTTAGACGCCCATAAAGCCTTCGACTCTATTGAGTAGCCCTATTTGTGGGCAGTCCTTGAAAGATTCGGCTTTGGCCCTAAATTTATTAACTGGGTAAAGTTGTTGTACTCTAAACCGCTAGCACGACTGAGGGTTAACAACATTGTGATGGAGACCTTTGAAATAGCTAGGAGCACTCGGCAGGGGTGTCCGCTGTCTCCCCTGTTGTTTGCTCTGGCTATAGAGCCATTGGCGGTCCAGTTGAGGGGAGATGTAGAGGTAAAGGGCTGTTGGATAAACTCTAAGGAGGAAAAAACCTCCTTATATGCAGATGATATGCTATTATACCTGGCGGAGGCAGAGGGTTCCCTGAACGCAGCATTAACTAGGATTGAGAAGTTCGGTAGATACTCTGGTTTTAAAGACAACTGGGATAAATCAGTGATTTTCACTGTTGGCTCTGACTATACCCCAAATCTCCCAGATGAAGTCCCTCTGAAAGTCGTTTCCAAATTTCGGTACCTAGGAGTGGAGGTGCAGTTGCCGTTGAAAGTGTATATCAAAAATAACTTACGCCCAATGATGGTGCGCCTGAAGGATAACTTACAGACCTGGTCCAAGCTGCCCCTCGGCCTCCTAGGTCATATTAACTTATTTAAGATGATCTATCTACCTAGATTTCTGTATGTGCTGTGGCATGCACCGATATATGTTTCCAAAAAATTGTTCACGGAAATCAATTCCATCTTGGCCTCTTTCCTATGGGGCAATAAGCCACCACGGGTATCATTGGATACTCTGTTTTTACCAGTCCAGAGTGGAGGACTGGCATTACCAAATTTGCAATGCTACTACTTGGCAGCACAATCGACGCATATCCATTGGTGGTTTTTCCCTGAGATGGAGGTGGCTTCGGTGGAAACTCAGGCGGCCCTGATGCATTCGTTTGAGGCACTCATTAATGTACTTTACAGGAATGGCCCGTACCCACCTCAGGGTGCAGAGATTCTTAAACTTTCCTATAAAATTTTTCACATATGTAATAAACGAACGGGGGGTGGTCCGCTAACCCTATCTCCTAACGCACCTTTGTGGTATAACCCTCAACTAACAGAGATCTGTAAAATCCCTGATGGGGCATGCTGGGCTCAGTATGGCCTCAAGTATCTGCATCAACTGTTCAGGAACCAGACTTTTAGGACATTCAGGGATCTTCAGATTGAATATAAGTGCCCCAACGCTTACTTTTATAGATATTGTGACAGCAGGAAGGTAAAGTCACCTGGTTGCATCCAGGGGGGTAGATATATTTCGCCCAGATTCAGGCTTTACGCCGACTTATACAACTAGGTGGAGAGTTGTATAAGGCTAGTGGGCTCATGGATGACTCATACCTCTAGGGAGAGTGTGGGGCGTCGTGCAGACAGAGATGAGGAGACCAGCTGAACCTTGTCAGCTCATTTAGGCCTCTATAAGAACTCCCAGCTTCATTAGATGTTAGCTCATGCCTGGAACCAGACCTGTGTGGACTGTCTAGGGAGAGTGAACCCCTGTGCGGTGAGGCAAAGCCTGTGTGGCTATTTGTTTGGACTTTTACTAAACCAGGGACTTAGGGACTAGGACAGCACTAGGCTGATCCCAGTTGTTAGTTAGGAAACCTGTATGTTTAGTCAGAGGTCAACTTGACCAGGATTTATTTTGGTTATGTTTCTTTTGCTTTGCTGTGTTTTGTCACTGTAAATAGAAAATAAACCGCACCTTTTTTTGATTTTGAAAACCACAACCTCCGTTTGCTGGGCCTGTTTTGTGTGGGGAGCCCATCCCGGGGGTCACACACACCCGCTGCCGAGCTAACCCCCTCACAGTTGGTGGAGAACCAGTGGCAGTTTTTTTAAGCCAGCATGGAGGAGATACTGAAGCAGCTGGCTCTAGCAAATGCCAATCAACAGCAGACAAATGCAGGTTTGCAAAGGAGCCTTGCAGCCCAGCAGCAGACAAACGCAACTTTGCAACAGAGTCTGGAGGCTCAGCAACGAGCCCAGCAGCAATCTGAGGCCCGCTTCATAGACCTGTTGCAGAAGCAAGAGCAGAGACTACAACAACAGATGGAAGCAGTAATGCAGCAACGTCCGCAGACCAGTGAGGAAAGCCGTCCCACTAATACCGCGTCCTTTGGGGTGAGTCGTTTATTGACAAAAATGACTGGAGAGGATGATCCAGAGGTATTTTTGACCACATTTGAAAGGACCGCTGAAAGAGAAAAGTGGCCTGAGGAGCAGTGGGCTGGACTGGTGGCTCCTCTGTTAACTGGTGAATCGCAGAAAGCTTACTATGACCTAGAGCCTAACCAAGCAAAAGACTATGTGATGCTAAAAGCTGAAATATTGGCAAGGCTGGGTGTCACCCAGGCTGTCCGGGCTCAGCGTGTGCATAACTGGACTTTCCAGCTTAGAAAACCCCCCAGGTCTCAAATGTATGATCTCATTCACCTGAGCAGAAAGTGGCTACAGCCAGAGACTTTGTCCGCACCAAAGATTGTGGAACGTGTTGTAATGGATCGGTTTTTGAGAGCTCTTCCTACTGCCATCCAAAAGTGGGTAAGCCATGGAGACCCAGAGACGGCCGATGGTCTTGTGGATCGTGTGGAGAAATACTTGGCTACAGAGAACCTGACGGCCTCTTCCAGAGACACTCGGACTTTCCACCCTAAGACCAGACCATCCCCAGGGGCGGATAAGAGGATTCCAAGGGGTGAGGGTGGAGAGAGTGAGAGGGTGGGAGCTCTACCCCAAGTTTGGCGAGAACAGCCTGGGAAATCAGCGGCTCAAGAGGCGGCAAGAAGGATCGTTTGCTACCGTTGCCGGCAAGCGGGACATATTGCAGCCAATTGCTCGGTTGTGGAGGAACCCATGCAGTGTGACTTTCTGACGGGCAGACGTCAGTCGCTGTGTGCGACAGTCGCATGCACTGCCATTCGAGGAACTGAGAAACATTTATGCAAAATGTGTGTTAATGGTAGAAATGTTGTGGTATTGCTGGATTCAGGTAGCCTTGTGACCCTGATAAAGGCTGAGTTAGTTAAAACAGAGGTCTCTGGGAATAGCAAGGTAGCTGTTATTTGTGTGCATGGGGACACCCGAGAGTATCCAGTGACTACAGTGTGTTTCGAGACCCCCAAAGGTACCCTCTCTCATCCAGTGGGCTTAGTATCTCAGTTACCGCATGACGCCATTGTGGGAAGGGATTTTCCGAAGTTCTGGGAACTGTGGGATGATCCTGAGCCCCTCACTGGTGCCCCTATGTACCAGGAATGTGATAGCCAGAACTCCCCTGAGAGTGGTGAGGACTCTCCGGAATTTCCCTTATCAGTATTGGCAGGGGAGACTCAAGAAACTGGAGAGGAGCCCACCTCCTCAGACGAAAACCTACCGTCTGTGGAGTTTTCTGATCTTGAGGTTCACAGGGAAAACTTTGCCACAGAACAGTTGAAAGACCCCGCCCTAATAAAGGCACGGGAAAACGTAGTGAAAATAGATGGTGAGTTAGTGAACCCAGATAATACCTGCACTTACCCATACTTCAGCGTAGAGAAGGACCTACTATATCGGGTGGCAAAAAGGGCAGAAGAAACCGTTGAGCAGCTTGTGGTGCCCAAACCTTACAGGAAGTTGGTGTTGGAGTTGGCCCATGGGCACATTCTTGGAGGTCATCTGGGGACAGAGAAAACCCGAGAGAGGGTATTACAGAGATTCTATTGGCCGGGGGTGATGAAGGACGTAGAAAATTATTGTTCCTCCTGCCCTGTGTGTCAGAGGTTGGCCCCGATGCCACATTTCCGTAGCCCGCTGGTCCCTCTACCCATCATTGAGGTCCCGTTTGAGAGGATCGCCATGGATTTGGTAGGTCCTATAATCAAGTCCGCTAGGGGGCACCAGTACATATTAGTTATAATGGACTATGCCACCCGTTATCCAGAAGCGATCCCTCTCCGAAATACCTCGGCCAAAACCATAGCCAAAGAGCTATCTCTTGTTTTTAGCCGGGTGGGTATTTGTAAAGAACTGCTTACGGACCAAGGTACACCCTTTATGTCCCGGGTTATGAAAGAGCTGTGTAAATTGTTCAAAGTGACGCAATTGCGTACGTCTGTGTATCACCCCCAAACCGATGGGCTGGTTGAAAGATTCAACAAAACCCTAAAACAAATGTTGAAGAAAGTGGTGGATAGAGATGGAAAGGATTGGGACTGTTTACTTCCTTATTTGATGTTTGCTATTAGGGAGGTGCCCCAATCCTCTACGGGATTCTCCCCCTTTGAGTTACTGTATGGGAGACACCCAAGAGGGCTGTTGGATATTGCCAAGGAAACTTGGGAAAGTGAGAGTTCTCCCCACAGGAGTGTGATTGAGCATGTCGCCCTGATGCAAGATCGAATTGCACAGGTAATGCCCATCGTGAAGGAACATTTGGCCCAAGCGCAGTTGGCACAGCAGAGAGTGTACAACCGTGGAGCCAAGACCCGTACCTTTTCCCCGGGGGATAGGATATTGGTACTTGTCCCTACGGTTGAAAGTAAATTCCTTGCCAAATGGCAAGGCCCCTACGAGATAATGGAAAAAGTGAGCGAAGTGAATTACAAGGTCAGACAACCAGGAAGGCGAAAGCCCGAACAGATCTATCACGTTAATCTGTTGAAAGCCTGGAGGGATAGAGAGTCCCTAGTCGCAGACACTTGGTCACCAGCTCAAACTGGTTGCGTGATTCCTGAGGTTGGAATAGCAGCCACCTTGTCACAACCCCAACAACAGGAGGTTAAGGAGTTTGTGCTTCGCAACAAGGAGGTATTCTCTGAGCTGCCGGGACAAACATCTGGGGTAGAGCATGACATCATTACCCCGCCCGGTGAAAGGGTGAAGTTAAAACCCTATCGGATCCCAGAGGCTCGACGGGAGGCAATACGGGAGGAAGTACAGAAAATGCTGAACTTAGGGGTGATAGAGGAGTCCCAAAGTGATTGGTCTAGTCCCATCGTGTTGGTGCCTAAACCGGATGGGAGCTGGCGATTTTGTAACGATTTTCGTCAGTTGAACAAAGTTACAAAATTTGACACCTACCCCATGCCACGTATAGATGAGTTGATCGACCGGCTGGGAACAGCCCGATACATGACGACTCTTGACCTCACAAAAGGGTATTGGCAAATCCCCCTGGCCAAGTCGGCCAAAGAGAAAACCGCATTTGTAACCCCAGACGGGGCGTTCCAATATAAAAGAATGCCGTTCGGGTTACAGAATGCGCCGGCCACATTCCAGCGGAAAATGGACCAGATGCTGAGGCCCCATCGGAAGTATGCTGCGGCTTACCTGGATGACGTAATTGTCCATAGCACAGATTGGGCCTCACATCTGCCAAAAGTGCAAGCAGTCCTGGACTCTGTTCGGGAAGCGGGGTTTACGGCTAACCCCAAGAAGTGTACCATTGGGCAGGAGGAGGCCAAATATCTTGGGTACACCATTGGGAGGGGAGTAATAAAACCCCAACTCAACAAAGTCGAGGCCATCCAGAGTTGGCCACGTCCCAACAGCAAGAAGCAGGTACGAGCCTTTCTGGGAATCGCTGGGTATTATCGGCGATTCATTCCCCACTTTGCTTCTAAGGCTGTGCCCCTAACTAACCTGACGAAGGGGAAAGGGTCGGTCATGATTAAATGGACCCCCGAGGCTGAGGCAGCATTCCAATTCTTGAAACAAGCCTTATGTAGCCAGCCAGTGTTGTACTCACCCGACTTCTCTAAAGACTTTGTCGTACAAAGTGATGCGTCAGATGTGGGGTTAGGAGCAGTATTGTCCCAGGTCTGGAACGGGGAAGAGCACCCAGTCATTTACCTCAGCAGGAAGTTGAAGTCCCATGAGGTAAATTACGCCACCGTTGAAAAGGAGTGTTTAGTGGTGAAGTGGGCTCTAGATTCCCTTCGGTACTACCTGCTAGGTAGGCACTTTGACATGGTTACGGATCACGCTCCGTTAAAGTGGATGGCTCAAAACAAGGAAACAAATAGAAGAGTGAATAGGTGGTTCCTGGCCCTCCAGGAATTCAACTTCACAGTAGTGATGAGCCGAACACCCCCGGGTTCGGTTCGCACCAGAACCCGCGAACGGACCGAAAGTTCGAACGAACATTAGAACCCTATTAAATACAATGGATGCGAACGTTCGAATTCTAAAGTGCTAATTATAAAAACTATTATGCATGTTATTGTCCTAAAAAGGGTTTGGGAACCCGGGTTCTGCACCAGGGGACATGTATCAATGCAAAAATAAGTTTTAAAAACGGTCGTTTTCCGGGAGCAGTCATTTTAATGATGCATAAAGTGAAAAAAAAAAGTCAAATATTCCTTTAAATATCGTACCTGGGGGGTGTCTAAAGTATGCCTGTGAAGTGCCACGTGTTTCCCGTGTTTAGAACTGTCCCTGCACAAAATGACACTTCTAAAGGAAAAAAAAGCCATTTAAAACTGCTTGCGGCTTTAATGTAATGTCTGGTCCCGGTAATATGGATGAAAATCTTTAAGAAAAATGGCATAGCTACCCCATGACCCCCCCCCTACCCCAGCCCATTACCAGCCCCTTTGGGTCTTGTATGGATATTAAGGGGAACCCCGCACATAAAATAAAAAAGGCCCTATATACTCTGAACAGCCGTATACAGGCGGTGCATACAAGACAGGGACTGTAGGTTTGTTCTTATGTATAATCTGTTTGTAATTTTGAACAGGTACATTGTTGAAGTGTAGCTCCAGACCAAAAATCTATTTTTAAACTTTTTGGAAAACATAGGTAAGGGTTATCACCCCTGTAACATTTGTTTTGCTGTCTGTGCCCCTGTTCAGAACATTTCACCTCACTTTCCGTCCTAATGACAACTGTTTTTGAAATGTGGTGTTTTTCTTGAAACAAGGATTGCTGATAAAGCATCAGTACAGAGGAGACACCTTTCTCCCATATTTATTCTTACAGGAGAGAATTTTCCTTCCTAGTGGTAGATTTCCTCTCACTTCCTGTTGTCTTCTTGCGTTTGCAAGTAGGAGTCGTTTGTAAGTTGGATGTTTGAAAGTAGGGACCTGCCGTATATACTCTGCAGAAATAGGCCCCTTAGTTGTTGGTGTTGGCACAACACTGTAAGCACTCACAGTTACTCTTGGTTGGTGCTGGAACGCCCTGCTGTCAACTATTATATCAGGAATTTTAATTACATATAATTGTTGAACAGTGGTAGTAAAAATTGGGCCTTTGATGGTGGTGCTGGTGCCACAACACTGTAAGCCCTGACAGTTACTCTTGGTGGGTGCAGCAATGGGCCCTGCTGTGAATTATTAGATCAAGAATTGTAATTACATGCCCCTGTTGAACAGGGGCTGAAAAATTGGGCCTTAGGCACTGGTGGCACAACACTACAACCCCTCACAGATACTGTACTTGGAGCACAGCAATGAGCCCTGTTGCAAAGTATTGCTTCAAAAATTGTAATGACACGCCCCTGTTAAACAGGGGCTGAAAAATTGGGCCTTAGGCACTGGTGGCACAACACTGCAACTCCTCACAGATACTGTACTTGGAGCACAGCAATGAGCCCTGTTGCAAAGTATTGCTTCAAAAATTGTAATTACACGCCCCTGTTAAACAGGGGCTGAAAAATTGGGCCTTAGCCACTGGTGGCGGCACCCATAAACAAAAATGATCTTCCAAGCTATCATCATCAATCGTATCATTGAGGACTCGGAGGAGGAGGATAGCCAGTCAACATAACAGCACAGGCACTCAGCATCAGCATCAGTCTTGAAGGGATGTGACATTTTAAAATCAATTAGTCTGTTATATCAGCATCAGGTGTGTGGTAGCTGGTGGTGATCCAAGACTGGTTCATCTTGATGAAAGTCAGTCGATCAACCGAGTCGGTGGACAGGCGCACCCTGTGATCCGTGACAAATCCTCCAGCAGCACTGAATGTGCGTTCCGAAAGAACGCTGGATGCAGGACAGGCCAGTAGCTCAATTGCATACTGTGCAAGCTCTGGCCAGTGATCCATCCTCAAGACCCAGTAAGCCAGAGGATTTTCGGTGGGGAAGGTGTCCAAGTCTGACCTTGCCCCTAGATATTCCTGCACCATGTTTATCAGACGCTGGCGATGGTTGCTGGAACCGATCATACTTTGGGGCTGCGGACTAAAGAATTGTCTGAACGCATCGGTCAGACGGCCACCTTCCCCACCGCTCCTTCTTTGACTGGCCGAAGCCTCAGCAACTCGTTGTCCAGGACCAGGAGTTTGCAACCTCCCAGTCTCTGGGAACGCGTTGCACAGACCTTTCTGCAAGGCCTCCCGGAGTTGTCTCATCCTCTGCTCCCTCTGCGACGGTAACATAAGGTCCGCAACCTTACCCTTGTACCGTGGATCAAGGAGAGTGGCCAGCCAGTAATGGTCCCTCTCCTTGATCCGAAGAATACGAGGATCCTTCCGCAGACTTTGCAGGATCAGGGAGGCCATGCAGCGTAGGTTTGCTGAGGCATTCGCTCCGGAGTCCTCTGGGTCACTAAGGACGACATGATCCGCAGCCACCTCCTCCCAGCCACGTACAAGTCCACTGGTTTCTTGGGACTGTAAATCATCCCTAAAAGACTGCTGCTGATGATGCTGAGTGCCAGCCTCCACCTCCATGCTGACACAATCCTCCTCCTCCTCCTCCTCCTCCTCCTCCTCTTCCTGTGCGATGGGTGGGACAGAAGGAACACTGTCTGGGTAAAGGGGGCCTTGAGAGGCAAGGAAGTCCTCCTCTTCCTGCCTCTGTTCTACCTCAAGTGCCCTGTCCATTATTCCACGCAGCGTGTGCTCCAACAGGTGGACAAGAGGTACAGTGTCACTGATGCATGCACTGTCACTGCTCACCATCCTCGTGGCCTCCTCAAATGGTGCCAGGACAGTGCATGCATCCCTGATCATGCCCCACTGGCGTGGAGAAAAAAAACCAAGCTCCCCTGACCCTGTCCTGGTGCCGTAGTCGCACAGGTACTCATTGATGGCCCTCTGCTGCGTGTGCAGCCGCTGCAGCATGGCCAACGTTGAGTTCCACCTGGTGGGCATGTCACATATAAGGCGGTTCTTGGGCAGGTTCAACTCCTTTTGCAGCTCAGCCAGGCGAGCACTGGCATTATAAGATCTGCGGAAATGCACACAGACTTTCCTGGCCTGCCTCAGGACATCCTGTAAGCCCGGGTACCTGCCCAAGAAGCGCTGCACCACCAGGTTAAGGACGTGAGCCACACAGGGCACATGGGTCAGTTGTCCCTGTCGGAGGGCGGAGAGGAGGTTGGTGCCATTGTCGCAAACCACCATTCCTGGCTTAAGCTGGCGTGGCGTCAACCACCTCTCGGCCTGGCCCTGCAGAGCAGACAGGACCTCTGCCCCAGTGTGGCTTCTGTCCCCCAAACACACCAGCGCAAGCACGGCATGGCATCTTTTTGCCTGCGTACTTGCGTAGCCCCGTGAACGGCTACGGAGCACCGCTGGTTCATAGGACAAACCACAGGAAGAGGCCATGGAGGAAGAAGAAGAGGAGGGGGTGGAGGAGAGAGGTGTGTCACAACCAGTAGTAGCATTTTGGAGGCGTGGCGGTGGGACAACCTCCAACACTACTGCACCTTGTCCTGAATCCTTCCCAGCTGCCAAAAGAGTGACCCAATGGGCCGTGAAAGAAAGGTAACGTCCCTGTCCATGCCTGCTGGACCATGAGTCAGCGGTAATATGCACCTTACCGCTGACCGCCCTGTCCAGCGAGGCCAAGACATTGCCTTCCACATGCCGGTAGAGAGCCGGAATAGCCTTCCGTGAGAAAAAGTGGCGTTTGGGAACCTGCCACTGAGGAACCGCACATTGCACAAACTCACGGAAGGGGGCCGAGTCTACCAACTGAAAAGGCAGCAGTTGAAGCGCTAGCAATTTAGCCAAGCTAGCATTCAACCGCTGGGCATGTGGATGGCTGGGAGTGAACTTCTTTCGACGGTCCAGCAGCTGGGGCAGGGAAATTTGCCTGCTAGAATCGGACGTCGGTGTACTGCTAGCAGAGTGGGCGCAAGTACTTGGCTGTGACACACCTAATTCTACACCTTCATTCCTCTCAGTGCATGTTTCAGAGAGGACTGAAGTTATAGTGGGGTTGGAGATCCCAGCTGATGCGGTGCAAGGAGAGGTCCGCTTTGTTCTTTGGTGTGGGTCTTTGAGGTAGGCTTGCCAACGAGCTGCATGGCAGGTCAACATATGTCTGGTCAGGCATGTGGTACCCAAGCGGCTGATGTTTTGGCCACGCGATATACGCTTGAGACATATGTTGCAAACAGCAGCTGTGCGATCTGATGCACTAGCCTCAAAAAAGGCCCACACCAAAGAACTTTTTGAATGACGGGCAGAGGCAGCGCCCTGCACAGGCGGAGCTCTGCGGTGTGATTCCGTCGGTGTACTGCCCTTACGCTGGCCACCAAAGGGCATCCTGCCTCGTTGGAGATGTGCCTCCTCCTCATCCTCCTCCTCCTCCTCTCTCCTATTAGGCACCCACGTGGAGTCATTGACCTCATCATCCCCTCCCTCCTCATCACTGGAGCCAATCTGGCAGTATGCTGCAGCTGCTGGAACATGACTGCCAGATTGGTGTCCTTCTTGAGCATCCCCTCTGTCTGCTCTCACGCTACTGCCTTCCTCTAGCTGGGTTTCATCATCAGACCCTTCGAAACGCTGGGCATCCTCCTGGAGCATGTACCCAACACTGTGCTGAAACAGTTCGGGGGACTCCTCAGGAGGAGGACATGGTGGGTCTAGGGAAGGAGTGACTGATGATTTGTCTGACATTGATACCAGGGAAGACGACGCTTTGGCAGCTGCTTTTCCAGTACCCTGAGCCTGGGTGAGAGAGGATGAGGAGGAGGAGGAGGGCTTGGTCATCCACTCTACCAAGTCTTCGGCATGATGTGGCTCAACATGTCCAGCTGCCGAAAAGAAGGACAAGCGTGTCCCATGGCCATGTGCTGATGACAATGCACCGCGTCCACGACCAGCACTGTTGCCCCCAGACACAGAGCCTGCTTGCCCTCTTTTATTGCCTCCTGACTGTCTGCCTCTCCTTGTTTGCCTTCCAGACATTCTAATAGATGGCCTGCAGGGAGATGGGAAAAAAGCAATAAGGGCTACCTTCAGGTGTCCTTCTCTGTCCCTTGAAACAAGGACTTTCACAGTGAAAGAAACTGACACTGTCCCTACCTAGAGTTTTCTGTCCCTAGAATAAATGTTTTTTTTAATCACAATATAGCACAAGGACAATTCACTCAATGTCTCTCCAGGTCCCTGGAAACAAGGACTTGCAGAGTGAAAGAAACTGACACTGTCCCTACCTAGAGTTTTCTGTCCCTAGAATAAATGTTTTTTTTAAGCACAATATAGCACAAGGACAATTAACTCACTGTCCTTACAGGTCCCTGGAAACAAGGACTTGCAGAGTGAAAAAAAAAAAACACTCTCCCTACCTACAGTTTTCTGTCCCTAGAAAAAATGTTTTTTTTAAGCACAATATAGCACAAGGACAATTAACTCACTGTCCTTACAGGTCCCTGGAAACAAGGACTTGCAGAGTGAAAGAAAAAAAACACTCTCCCTACCTACAGTTTTCTGTCCCTAGAAAAAATGTTTTTTTTAATCACAATATAGCACAAGGAAAATTAACTCACTGTCCTTACAGGTCCCTGGAAACAAGGACTTGCAGAGTGAAAGAAAAAAAACACTCTCCCTACCTACAGTTTTCTGTCCCTAGAAAAAATGTTTTTTTTAATCACAATATAGCACAAGGAAAATTAACTCACTGTCCTTACAGGTCCCTGGAAACAAGGACTTGCAGAGTGAAAGAAACTGACACTGTCCCTACCTAGAGTTTTCTGTCCCTAGAATAAATGTTTTTTTAAGCACAATATAGCACAAGGACAATTAACTCACTGTCCTTACAGGTCCCTGGAAACAAGGACTTGCAGAGTGAAAGAAAAAAAACACTCTCCCTACCTACAGTTTTCTGTCCCTAGAAAAAATGTTTTTTTTAAGCACAATATAGCACAAGTAAAATTAACTCACTGTCCTTACAGGTCCCTGGAAACAAGGACTTGCAGAGTGAAAGAAAAAAAACACTCTCCCTACCTACAGTTTTCTGTCCCTAGAAAAAATGTTTTTTTTAATCACAATATAGCACAAGGAAAATTAACTCACTGTCCTTACAGGTCCCTGGAAACAAGGACTTGCAGAGTGAAAGAAACTGACACTGTCCCTACCTAGAGTTTTCTGTCCCTAGAATAAATGTTTTTTTTAATCACAATATAGCACAAGGAAAATTAACTCACTGTCCTTACAGGTCCCTGGAAACAAGGACTTGCAGAGTGAAAGAAACTGACACTGTCCCTACCTAGAGTTTTCTGTCCCTAGAATAAATGTTTTTTTTAAGCACAATATAGCACAAGGACAATTAACTCACTGTCCTTACAGGTCCCTGGAAACAAGGACTTGCAGAGTGAAAGAAAAAAAACACTCTCCCTACCTACAGTTTTCTGTCCCTAGAAAAAATGTTTTTTTTAAGCACAATATAGCACAAGTAAAATTAACTCACTGTCCTTACAGGTCCCTGGAAACAAGGACTTGCAGAGTGAAAGAAAAAAAACACTCTCCCTACCTACAGTTTTCTGTCCCTAGAAAAAATGTTTTTTTTAATCACAATATAGCACAAGGAAAATTAACTCACTGTCCTTACAGGTCCCTGGAAACAAGGACTTGCAGAGTGAAAGAAACTGACACTGTCCCTACCTAGAGTTTTCTGTCCCTAGAATAAATGTTTTTTTTAATCACAATATAGCACAAGGAAAATTAACTCACTGTCCTTACAGGTCCCTGGAAACAAGGACTTGCAGAGTGAAAGAAACTGACACTGTCCCTACCTAGAGTTTTCTGTCCCTAGAATAAATGTTTTTTTTAAGCACAATATAGCACAAGGACAATTAACTCACTGTCCTTACAGGTCCCTGGAAACAAGGACTTGCAGAGTGAAAGAAAAAAAACACTCTCCCTACCTACAGTTTTCTGTCCCTAGAAAAAATGTTTTTTTTAAGCACAATATAGCACAAGTAAAATTAACTCACTGTCCTTACAGGTCCCTGGAAACAAGGACTTGCAGAGTGAAAGAAAAAAAACACTCTCCCTACCTACAGTTTTCTGTCCCTAGAAAAAATGTTTTTTTTAATCACAATATAGCACAAGGAAAATTAACTCACTGTCCTTACAGGTCCCTGGAAACAAGGACTTGCAGAGTGAAAGAAACTGACACTGTCCCTACCTAGAGTTTTCTGTCCCTAGAATAAATGTTTTTTTTAATCACAATATAGCACAAGGAAAATTAACTCACTGTCCTTACAGGTCCCTGGAAACAAGGACTTGCAGAGTGAAAGAAACTGACACTGTCCCTACCTAGAGTTTTCTGTCCCTAGAATAAATGTTTTTTTTAAGCACAATATAGCACAAGGACAATTAACTCACTGTCCTTACAGGTCCCTGGAAACAAGGACTTGCAGAGTGAAAGAAAAAAAACACTCTCCCTACCTACAGTTTTCTGTCCCTAGAAAAAATGTTTTTTTTAAGCACAATATAGCACAAGTAAAATTAACTCACTGTCCTTACAGGTCCCTGGAAACAAGGACTTGCAGAGTGAAAGAAAAAAAACACTCTCCCTACCTACAGTTTTCTGTCCCTAGAAAAAATGTTTTTTTTAATCACAATATAGCACAAGGAAAATTAACTCACTGTCCTTACAGGTCCCTGGAAACAAGGACTTGCAGAGTGAAAGAAACTGACACTGTCCCTACCTAGAGTTTTCTGTCCCTAGAATAAATGTTTTTTTTAATCACAATATAGCACAAGGAAAATTAACTCACTGTCCTTACAGGTCCCTGGAAACAAGGACTTGCAGAGTGAAAGAAACTGACACTGTCCCTACCTAGAGTTTTCTGTCCCTAGAATAAATGTTTTTTTTAAGCACAATATAGCACAAGGACAATTAACTCACTGTCCTTACAGGTCCCTGGAAACAAGGACTTGCAGAGTGAAAGAAAAAAAACACTCTCCCTACCTACAGTTTTCTGTCCCTAGAAAAAATGTTTTTTTTAATCACAATATAGCACAAGGAAAATTAACTCACTGTCCTTACAGGTCCCTGGAAACAAGGACTTGCAGAGTGAAAGAAACTGACACTGTCCCTACCTAGAGTTTTCTGTCCCTAGAATAAATGTTTTTTTTAATCACAATATAGCACAAGGAAAATTAACTCACTGTCCTTACAGGTCCCTGGAAACAAGGACTTGCAGAGTGAAAGAAACTGACACTGTCCCTACCTAGAGTTTTCTGTCCCTAGAATAAATGTTTTTTTTAAGCACAATATAGCACAAGGACAATTAACTCACTGTCCTTACAGGTCCCTGGAAACAAGGACTTGCAGAGTGAAAAAAAAAAACACTCTCCCTACCTAGAGTTTTCTGTCCCTAGAAAAAATGTTTTTTTTAAGCACAATATAGCACAAGGACAATTAACTCACTGTCCTTACAGGTCCCTGGAAACAAGGACTTGCAGAGTGAAAGAAAAAAAACACTCTCCCTACCTAGAGTTTTCTGTCCCTAGAAAAAATGTTTTTTTTAATCACAATATAGCACAAGGAAAATTAACTCACTGTCCTTACAGGTCCCTGGAAACAAGGACTTGCAGAGTGAAAGAAAAAAAACACTCTCCCTACCTACAGTTTTCTGTCCCTAGAAAAAATGTTTTTTTTAATCACAATATAGCACAAGGAAAATTAACTCACTGTCCTTACAGGTCCCTGGAAACAAGGACTTGCAGAGTGAAAGAAACTGACACTGTCCCTACCTAGAGTTTTCTGTCCCTAGAATAAATGTTTTTTTTAATCACAATATAGCACAAGGAAAATTAACTCACTGTCCTTACAGGTCCCTGGAAACAAGGACTTGCAGAGTGAAAGAAACTGACACTGTCCCTACCTAGAGTTTTCTGTCCCTAGAATAAATGTTTTTTTTAAGCACAATATAGCACAAGGACAATTAACTCACTGTCCTTACAGGTCCCTGGAAACAAGGACTTGCAGAGTGAAAGAAAAAAAACACTCTCCCTACCTACAGTTTTCTGTCCCTAGAAAAAATGTTTTTTTTAATCACAATATAGCACAAGGAAAATTAACTCACTGTCCTTACAGGTCCCTGGAAACAAGGACTTGCAGAGTGAAAGAAACTGACACTGTCCCTACCTAGAGTTTTCTGTCCCTAGAATAAATGTTTTTTTTAATCACAATATAGCACAAGGACAATTAACTCACTGTCCTTACAGGTCCCTGGAAACAAGGACTTGCAGAGTGAAAGAAACTGACACTGTCCCTACCTAGAGTTTTCTGTCCCTAGAATAAATGTTTTTTTTAAGCACAATATAGCACAAGGACAATTAACTCACTGTCCTTACAGGTCCCTGGAAACAAGGACTTGCAGAGTGAAAGAAAAAAAACACTCTCCCTACCTACAGTTTTCTGTCCCTAGAAAAAATGTTTTTTTTAATCACAATATAGCACAAGGAAAATTAACTCACTGTCCTTACAGGTCCCTGGAAACAAGGACTTGCAGAGTGAAAGAAACTGACACTGTCCCTACCTAGAGTTTTCTGTCCCTAGAATAAATGTTTTTTTTAATCACAATATAGCACAAGGACAATTAACTCACTGTCCTTACAGGTCCCTGGAAACAAGGACTTGCAGAGTGAAAGAAACTGACACTGTCCCTACCTAGAGTTTTCTGTCCCTAGAATAAATGTTTTTTTTAAGCACAATATAGCACAAGGACAATTAACTCACTGTCCTTACAGGTCCCTGGAAACAAGGACTTGCAGAGTGAAAGAAACTGACACTGTCCCTACCTAGAGTTTTCTGTCCCTAGAATAAATGTTTTTTTTAAGCACACTATAGCAGAAGCACAAAACACACTGACACTCTCCCTACCTATCCTTCTCTTTCCCTAAACTAAAGGAATCCAGGTTAAGCAAGAAAGAAATAACAGTCACTGTCCCTGCCTATGCTACTCTATCCCTGCTCCGGAACACACTACACTAGGCCGCCGTGCTGGCGGCCTTTTATAGTGTGGGGCGTGTACTAAACACCCTCAGCAATAATTGGCCACAGGCATCCTGCCTGTGGCCAATCATTGCTCTCCTCGCTGCCGGCGCTGTGATTGGCCAAGCATGCGGGGTCACAGTGCATGCTTGGCCAATCACAGCGCCTGGATGACACTGCGATGGCGTAGTGCATTGTGGGCCGTTCGCGTCACTCGAATTTGGCGCGAACGGCCCAAATCGTTCGATCTTCGTCGAACGATCGAACAGCCAATGTTCGAGTCGAACGTATGTTCGACTCGAACACGAAGCTCATCCCTACTTCACAGTAAAGCATCGCCCTGGCGTTCAAATGGGGAATGTGGATGCTTTGTCTCGAGTACATGAATGCCTGATTGCTGGTGTTCCAACCCCGAGGTTAAAACAAGAGGGGGGGGTATGTGACAGCAGGAAGGTAAAGTCACCTGGTTGCATCCAGGGGGGTAGATATATTTCGCCCAGATTCAGGCTTTACGCCGACTTATACAACTAGGTGGAGAGTTGTATAAGGCTAGTGGGCTCATGGATGACTCATACCTCTAGGGAGAGTGTGGGGCGTCGTGCAGACAGAGATGAGGAGACCAGCTGAACCTTGTCAGCTCATTTAGGCCTCTATAAGAACTCCCAGCTTCATTAGATGTTAGCTCATGCCTGGAACCAGACCTGTGTGGACTGTCTAGGGAGAGTGAACCCCTGTGCGGTGAGGCAAAGCCTGTGTGGCTATTTGTTTGGACTTTTACTAAACCAGGGACTTAGGGACTAGGACAGCACTAGGCTGATCCCAGTTGTTAGTTAGGAAACCTGTATGTTTAGTCAGAGGTCAACTTGACCAGGATTTATTTTGGTTATGTTTCTTTTGCTTTGCTGTGTTTTGTCACTGTAAATAGAAAATAAACCGCACCTTTTTTTGATTTTGAAAACCACAACCTCCGTTTGCTGGGCCTGTTTTGTGTGGGGAGCCCATCCCGGGGGTCACACACACCCGCTGCCGAGCTAACCCCCTCACAATATCTTCAGCTGCGCCATGCTGTAGCGGCCCAATTTGGCCTGCGGGAGGTTCAGCTGAGGAACTCAGAGCTAGAGAAACTGCTATTTGAGAAAGACCATTCAAAACTAGTATCGAGATATTATTTATCTTTAATGACATCCTCATCCCCTAGGATGGAAAAGGTGGAGGCGCAGTGGGAAGGCGATATCCCGGCTCTCACTGAGAAATCTGGGGCTGCAGTCACCGCATCTTTATTGCCGTCGGTGATTTCGGCCAGAGATAAAGTCATTCAATTTAACTTCCTACACCGAGTGTACTACACTCCGAAGCGGCTTCATTAGATGGGCAGGGTGGAATCTCCTGAGTGCAACAGATGTAGGGCGGAGATAGGCGATTTATTTCATATGGTATGGCTATGTCCGCAGGTGAGGGGCTTCTGGTCGAGTGTTATGTCATTCCTGGAGGAAAGACTGGCTCTCCCAAATATCTGTGATCTGGCCAGATGTATATTGGGTGTCTTTGGGGATGAGAAATTGTCAGACTCTAAAAAGACTCTTTTGAGAACACTTTTCTTCCATGCTAAGAAAGCACTGGCTTTGAAGTGGAAGGATGTTAGGCCTCCGTCGCTCCAATACTGGATTGA
Organism: Rana muscosa; assembly: GCA_029206835.1. NCBI lineage: Eukaryota > Metazoa > Chordata > Amphibia > Anura > Ranidae > Rana > Rana muscosa. The sequence goes on from JARGYO010005626.1 coordinate 114,576,803, forward strand.
CTTGGTTAATGGAGCCCTCCCAAAATATAAGTTAACTTACATTTCCAGGGGGTGTCCGAAAAAATGTAACAAAGTATGGGCTGGATGGATCAATTCGGTGTCAGGAGAGATAGAGGTGTAAGAGGGTCTGGACAGACCCTAGGGGGATCATGCTCATCTTCAGTGGGACAGGCTGGGCGATGATGACATGGGAATATTGCTAATACAGTTTGGCCTCTAAAGGTGGAAAAAAAATATATGTCAAGATGTTCTTATGGTCTTGGGTCCCCCCTATGTTATGATTCTGTTTTGTTTTGTTTTGTTTTGGTTCTCCCTCCTTTTTTTTTTTTTTATGCTACTGTTTGCATATTCCTTCACTATATGAGCATACGTAGGGGTGTGTACAGGGAGATAGGGGGGGTGGGCCCTGTATCCTGATGATTAACCAATATCTATCTGTTATGTGTATTAGCTACATGTTTCTTATATTATAAGTATTGGTGTAATTTTTTTTTTTTCAGAAAAAATGAATAAAATGTACCCTTTAAAAAAAAAAAAAGGATGTCATAGGAGAGGCAGAGGAGCTGGGCCAGCATAGAGAGAGGGTGATTACACACTCCCAGAATAGGAGAGGGCTTTGACATGCAAGAAAGGAGGGGGGGGGGTGGTGCTATTGGATTGACTCTTCTGAAGTAGTCATATTTAGTCCAGAGTCACATTGCAAGTGAAAAAAGTTGGTTATGGAAAGGAAAACACTGCAACTAAGCATTTAACATTTTCTGGCTTTTATCTGCAATTTTTTTATGTTGGTAAAATTAAAAACTTGGGCTTAATGTGACACTAAAAGATATCCTTATCATCCAAAAATAATCCAAATGCATCCACAACATAATGGCTCAAATCCCATAGCATAGTCAGTAGTGCCTTTCGGTAATGAGCATAAGAAGGTGGCTAAGTTCCCACATATAGTGGGGCAACGGAGATCGAACGTACAGAAACGTACAACTCTCTAATAGAAAGTTAGGTCAAAGCAGCAAAAAAAAAAAGGAATTCAGAGTTTTGGAGGAGGCTGAGAGCAATACAGGTGTAATTCAAAAAATGTGAATATCGTGCAAAAGTTCATTTATTTCACTAATTCAACTTAAAAGGTGAAACTAATATATGAGATAGACTTATTACATGCAAAGCAAGATAGTTCAAGCCGTGATTTGTCATAATTGTGATGATTATGGCTTACAGCTCATGAAAACCCCAAATCCACAATCTCAGAAAATTAGAATATTACACGCAATCAATAAAACAAGGATTGTACATTGAACAATATCGGACCTCTGAAAAGTATAAGCATGCATATGTACTCAGTACTTGGTTTGGACCCCTTTTGCAGCAAATACTGCCTCAATGCGGCGTGGCATGGAAGCGATCAGCCTGTGGCACTGCTGAAGTGTTATGGAAGACCAGGATGCTTCAATAGCGCCCTTCAGCTCTTCTGCATTGTTCTGTTTCATGTCTCTCATCTTTCTCTTGGCAATGCCCCGTTGATTCTCTATGGGGTTCAGGTCAGGTGAGTTTGCTGGCCAATCAATCGAGTTTCACCTGTATAAGGGACTTTTTTTGAGATGAGAATACATACTTAAATAGAATTTATTTTTAATCAGAGTTGGTGTCACTTTAAGGGACAGGGTTATGATTAGGGCTTACTTGGGTGAAAAACATTAGAGAGGGTGGAAGCTTGGTGTTTTATACCCTGCTGAAATAAACTTACCTGTGCTTGGAAAGTACCAAAGTGCAATAGTTTTCTTTTGTTGAGCTTAAAACATTCTCCTGCACTTTGTATGTTACTTGCACTGGACCCCTGCACTCTGCATAGTACATACTCCTGACACCTGCACTCCGTACATTGCATACTCCTGACACCTGCACTCTGTACAGTACATGCTTCTGACACCTACACTCTGTACAGTACATGCTTCTGTCACCTACACTCTGTACTGTACATGCTTCTGACCCCTGCACTCTGTACTGTACATTGCATACTCTTGACACCTGCACTCTGTACATTACATACTCCTGACACCTGCACACTGTGCATTGCATACTCCTGACACCAGAGGCGTAGCTTGAAGCTTGTGGGCCCGATGCAAAAGTTGACCTGGTCCCCCCTCCCACTACCCCCTACCACTTCCAAACGCCAAGATACTCAGAGTGGCTTAAGAGTTTTGAGTTCCCAGAGTTCCTCCTTACATCAGAGGACAGGGACCACCACTGGAGAATCAGAGGACACGGACCCCTGGCAGGTCACTTGGCAGAGCTCCTTTCCAATCCCAGCACTTTATACAGCTCCCCCCAACACTACACAGGTCTGAAATCACATTCCTTTACACACAGTCTGATAGCCTTCACAGGGTTTATCTGGCTTTTATGTTGCCGTTCTGACCTGTGAAATTCTCTGTTCGGAACGGCAGTGCCCTTGCATTAGGCAGATACAACCTGTGCAGATCGTGGCTGACTGGCTGTGTTGTAAAGAAATGTGATTTCAGCCCTGCGGAAGAGGAGCAGTATAGAGTGCTGTAATGGCAAAAGAGCTGAGCAGCTGGGCATAGCATCCAGGGTGGAGGTTGTGGTCAGGGGGCTTTAGGGAGGGGGTCGCAACTTAGATCTGGGGGGGCAAAGCCATGTGACACAAAATCTGAAGCCTGCAGCCCCTCAGGGGTCCCTCAGGAGGTGTTAAGGGATTTGTTTTAGCAATTTCTGAAGGTTTCTCTGTCAGTGTTGGCAGGTGTTGGGGGAAGGTCACCTCCCTGAGGTGTGTGTCTTTTCCTAAGTTGTCAGGGAAGTTGGGTAAGCGGACATCCCCGGGTGGGGGGGGGGTACAGAGAATCCCAGCTGGTGATTAGGAATCACTGAGCGGTGTCTTACCTCACTAGTGACATCGGTCCCATCGTGGCTACAGGACGGCACTCTCTTCCTCTTAACTCGCTGAGCTCGATTACCATTCCATGTTGTTAGCACACAGCACAGACATTTCCCCATTCTGGGCTGTTCTCACCCCATGCTCCTCTCCATTTAGGAAATGGCTCACAGCTTCTCCCCAGCCAATGAGAACAGAAGGGTGTGGACCGTGGAAGGCAAAGTGGAAGCCCAGTACTGGAGTGTGGCTGTGGGGTGCAAGGGCAGATCGGAGATGGACTTTGTGGAGGATATGATAATGTGACAGGGAGGCTGCAGGGGCCCCCTGGAGCTGGGGGTGGGTTGCGATTGTGACCCTGCAACCCCTTATGCTACACCCATGCCTGACACTCTGTACATTACCAGCTCAGGACACGTGCACTCTGTACAGTACATACTCCTGACATCTGCACTCTGTACACTACATACTCATGACACCTGCACTCTGTACAGTACATGCTTCTGACACCTGCACTCTGTACAGTACATGCTTCTGACACCTGCACTCTGTACAGTACATGCTTCTGACACCTGCACTTTGTACAGTACATACTCTTGACACCTACACTCTGTACATTACATACTCGTGACACCTGCACTATGTACATTGCATACTCCTGACACCTGCACTCTGTACAGTACATGCTTCTGACCCCTGAATTCTGTACAGTACATACTCATGACACCTGCACTCTGTACATTACATGCTTCTGACCCCTGCACACTGTACATTGCATACTCCTGACACCTGCACTCTGTACATTACATACTACTGTCACCTGCACTCTGTACATTACATATTCGTGACACCTGCACTCTGTACATTACATACTCGTGACACCTACACTCTATACAGTACGTGCTTCTGACCCCTGCACTCTGTACATTGCATTCTCTTAACACCTGCACTCTGTGCATTGCATACTCCTAACAACAGCAGGGCACAGAAAAGATATCCAAGGAATTGAGAATGCCAATCAGCAGTGTTCAAACTCTAATCAAGAAGTGAAAAATGAGGGGTTCTGTTGAAACCAAACCACGGTCAGGTAGACCAACTCAAATTTCAGCCACAACTACCAGGAAAATTGTTCGGGATGCAAAGAAAATCCCACAAATAACTTCAGGAAATTTGGTCAAAACTGATGGCAAGATGAATGCAGTATGTTATCAAAAAAATACTGTTGGAACATTTGTATTCATCAGCCAGGAAGCTGCGCATGGGACGTACTTGGACATTCCAACATGACAATGAATCGAAACACAAGGCCAAGTCAAGCTGTCATTGGCTACAGCAGAATAAAGTGAAGGTTCTGGAGTGCCCATCTCAGTCTCCTGACCTCAATATCATTGAACCACTCTGGGGATATCTGAAACGTGCAGTTCATGCAAGACAGCCCAAGAATTTACAGGAACTGGAGGATTTTTGCCAAGAGGAATGGGCAGCTTTACCATCTGAGAAGATAAAGAGCCTCATCCACAAATACCACAAAAGACTTCAAGCTGTCATTGATGTTAAAGGGGGCAATACACGGTATTAAAGCGGAGGTCCCACAATTTTTTTTTTTAAAAGCCAGCAGCTACAAATACTGCAGCTGCTGACTTTTAATAAATGGACACTTACCTGTCCATGGTGCCCGCGATGACGGCAGCCGAAGCCGAGCAATCGCTCGTCTCTCGGCTGCCCCTGCCGCCATCCTCGGTGAGGGAATCAGGAAGTGAAGTGTTGCGGCTTCACTGCCCGGTTCCCTACTGCCCATGTGCGAGTAGCGCAGCGCGTTCTCACAGGTCCCCGATGTCTTCTGGAACCAGTGTGTTTCCCAGAAGACAGCGGGGGCGTGACTCCCACGGGAGTCTATTCCCGGAAGTGGATGTAAATACCTGTATTAGACAGGTATCTGCACCCCCCTCCCCCTGAAAGGTGCCAAATGTGACACCGGAGGGGGGGAGGGTTCCGAAAAGCGGAGGTTCACTTTTTGTGTGGACCTCTGCTTTAAGAACTGGGGTATGTAAACTTTTGATCAGGGTCATTTGGGTAGTTTCTGTTGCCATTATGATTTAAAAAGAGTAAACACAGTTGATTGATTGTTTTGCTTGCGTCTATCTAGCAAGGTTACTCTGTGGTATAACAAGGAAGCTGAGACTTCTGCAGTGTGTAAATGTGCTTTTACTATACAAGATGCTGTACATACAAAACTATTACAATATTAGGACTACACTACAAGACTGACAGATGTCTATGACAAGCAAAATGCCTAGAAAATACAACAGCCTATGGTCTATAACAGTACAAATATATTTAAGTTACTTATCTTCTGTTACTCGTGATCTCCATTGGCAATGATTCTTCTTGGAGACCAGGTTCTGTTCTTCTTATGACGAGTGGCTTCTTCTGATGTTACAGCAACATGATGTAGTAAAAGCACATTTACACACTGCAGAAGTCTCAGCTTCCTTGTTATACCACAGAGTAACCTTGCTAGATAGAATGCAAGCAAAACATTTGGGGGCTCGTCTGTGCCCCTGTCAGTTGTTTGGACCAAAATCCAATAGGTATTGCTCTCAGTCCTTTCTTTTCATTTGGCTGCCACAGGCTCCATGATATGGTACCATTCTGCTCCACTACATCCAGCTGAAATGGTACTCCTTGTCTCACGGTCCCAATCCCTGATGCTGCAAAATAGCTTCTTTAGCAGCCAGGAATGCAGTCCACTGCTCTGAACCCCATGAGAACTCAGTCTTTTTTCTGGTAACATTGTATATAGGCCTCAGAATCAGTCCAAGATGTGGGATGAACAATCTCCAGAATCCCACAACTCCAATGAACTTCTGTGCCTCCTTTTTGGTAGTAGGGGGCGACAGCGCCTGGATAGTTTGCACAACTGTCTCTGGAATCTTCCTCTGTGGCCCAGTCCACATCATTCCTAGGAATTTCACCTCTGTGGCAGGTCCTTGGACTTTGTCTCTGTTGATAGCCCACCCTCTGTTCTCCAAGTGCTGTATCAGCAGGTGCAGTGCTTCAGTTGCATCTTCTTTTGTCCCAAAGATCATGATGTCATCAATGTAGTGAAACACAGCGACTTTCAAATTCAGGGTACTTAAATCTCGGGCAATCAGTCCATGACAAATCGTTGGAGAATGAAGATAGCCTTGCGGAAGGACAGTGAAAGTGTACTGGCGGCCGTCCCACACCATAGCAAACTGGTCTTGACACTCTGGGTCTATCAAAATTGAAAAGAAAGCATTAGCCAGGTCTATCTCAGCATGATATTCTCCTGCATCTTTAGCAATTTTCTCAACAATTGAGATCATATCTGGTACAGCTGACTTCAATGGAGGTGCCACTTTGTTTAGACCTCTGTAATCCACAGTCATTCTATATGTCCCATCAGGTTTCTTTACTGGGAACACCGGAGACGAGAAAGGACTTACAGCAGGTCTAAGGATCCCTACTCTCAACAGTTCTTGAATAGTCTCCCCAATTTCTTTGTGGCCTCCAGGAAGTCTGTACTGCTTGAGACAGACTGGCTTCTCTGGTGGAGGAATGTAGACAGGGGTCCATTTCGCATGACCTCTGACCACAGCCTTCACCGCCCTTACCAGATACGCTTTATCAGGATACTCGAATGTGAATGTACCTCTTTCAGTCTGAATTGACTGACCTTGAAGTACATCCATCCCAAGAATATTTTCGGGTAACTCTGATATCAAAACATTTGTCATAAATCCTGATCCCTTGCCAATAGCCAATTTCACCCGTATCCTAACTGCTGGTGTAGTTTGCCCTCCCAAACCTTCTACATAAATCATTTCTCCTTTGTGATGGGAAGGATTTCCTTGCAAAAGTGTAACTTCAGCTCTGCTATCAACTAAAGCCATTACATGTGTAGGAGAAGATGACTTCCCCCACCATACAGTGACAGGTGCATATGGGCGTCGGTCTCCTGCTGTCACTGCCTTCACTGCTATTACAGGAGACTCACCTTCCCTTCATAAAGGATAAGGAACCTCCCAATCCCCTTTTCTGATTCTCTCTAACTCCTCCCCAGGATAAAGGGATTTGGGTTTGGGTTCATGTTCAGTTTTGGGAATTGGTTTGGGGCTAACAGGAGGGGTCTGTTCTGTTTCCTCTAAGTCTAGGCTGATGTTATCTTCACTAGGAGTAGTGTTTCTAACCCTGACAGTTTTACCTACTAAATGTTTCCACCTCTTCAGCATTTCTGCAGTAGAAATCCCATCTATCTCATCTTTAGGTACTCCTGCCTTTAATAGGTCCACCCACATTATTTTCCTAGAAATAACTAGCCTGGTTTTCTCTTCACCTTCTGTCTTCTCTACCCCATTCCGTTTCTTCTCTGTTCTTTTCTGCTTGTATTCTTCCTGTCTGGCCTTGACCTTATCTACTGCCCTGACAGGTTTAGTTTTAGCCTCCTCTATCTCCCCCAACTGGCTTAAAAGGGTAGTGGCTTCATGAATCTTGCTGTTTAATCCCAAGCCTCCCAACAAGGACAATAATGGAGCCCTGAGATTAAATGGTGCAGACTTCATCAGCTTAGAGCGTAGAGCAGACGTTAAGGGTTCCATATCTGGACCTATCCATTCTGGAAATGTATTTAATCCGGTTATACAACCCATCTCACGTAACCTGGAAATACCCTCTCCTATTGATCTCCAGGAGTAGGTATTTTCCAGGTCAGTAGGACTAGCATATACTCGGACTATTCCATCTCTCACAAGGTCTAACAGTGAAAAATTCACGCTAAACTCTCAGGCTTTTCGCATTGCCTGACGCAATTGTGGATCATGGGTTAACACTCCCATAGCCACTGCTTCCTTACCTGACAAAACAACATTGTCCGCCCCTTCATCCCATAAGCGTAGGAGCCAACTCAATAGGGGCTCCCCAGACCTTTGTTTGTATTGTTTTTGCAAGCTCATGGAGTTCAGTTTGTGTAAACTCCCATACTTCTTCAATTTCAACATGCGATAATGCACCTCCCCATCTGCCATATCCTCTCTATCATGTTGCCGTTTCCTATGCTTAGTAATGAGAGGTCTGGCATACTTTTTCTTTCCCACTAGCAGATCATCATCTGAAATATCAAACTCTATCTCCTCATCCTCACTATCATTTGAGGAGAGCACATCCTCACAATCCCAATTTTGGGATGTGACAATGGCACGTACCCTGGCTTTACTAACAGGTTTACGCCCCTTCCTTTTCCTTAAGGCATTAATTGATTTGGCCATGAGGGCTGCACACCGCTCTTGCAAATCATCAGCCCGACTAGCGGTTGATTGTACACACTCTGAAGCAACTGCTAGCTGGTCTTTTAATACCTTAACTTCTGCCTCTGCCTTCTCCCTTCTATGTGATTCAGTATAGAGAGCATGGAGGAAGTACCAACCCACTGTGGACACTGTCCTCTTCTCTTTCTTACTTAAATCCAACCCCTTAAGGCTAAAATCTACAAAATGATCTGAGACTTTATCACCCCAAGTCAGCTTTAAGGGAGAAGCATACTTCACAAATTATTTAGCAAGAGGCTCCCACTCATTATTTCTGGCCCAGATAGGTAAGCTGCACATTTTCTTCTGGTCACCAGAACCCTCTGCAGCCTTGCTTTTCCTAAACAGCTTATGCAGCATTTTACCTAGCACAAGCTACACAACACACTACAGAAAAACAAGTCTGCTTCAATTGAATTATAGCACAGATCCCGGACGAGCCCCCAAATGTTTTGCTTGCGTCTATCTAGCAAGGTTACTCTGTGGTATAACAAGGAAGCTGAGACTTCTGCAGTGTGTAAATGTGCTTTTACACACATCATATTGCTGTAACATCAGAAGAAGCCACTCATCATAAGAAGAAGATGCCTGGTCACCAGCAATGGAGATCATGAACATAGCGTAATCGAAGTTAAGTAACCCTTAAATGTATTTGTACTGTTATAGACCATAGGCTGTTCATTTGCTAGGCATTTTGCTTGTTATAGAGATCTGTCAGTCTTGTATTGTAGTCCTAATATTGTAATAGTTTTGTATGTACAGCATCTTGTATAGTAAAAGCACATTTGCACACTGCAGAAGTCTCAGCTTCCTTGTTATACCACAGAGTAACCTTGCTAGATAGACGCAAGCAAAACATTGATAATAAATGGCTTCAGCCACTAAAGCCTCCGCCGAGAATCCCGTCGTAAAAAAAAAACGTTGGTTTTCTCGACGAGATTCTTGTCAAGCTTGACGGGATTCTTGTCAAGCTTTCCTTGCATATACACTGTCAATTAAAAATCTCGTCGTTGTAAAGCGCGGTGAAGTACAACACGTACGACGGCAGTATAAAGGGGAAGTTCAATTCCAATGGTGCCACCCCTTGGGCTGCTTTTGCTGATCTCGTGTTACCACGTGTTAGTAAAAGTTTGGGGAGAGACGATTCGTGCTTTTCAGTCTTCGTGCTTTCAGTTCGTTACAGCGTGACGAATGTGCTATCTCCATTACGAACGCTAGTTTTACCAGAAGGAGCGCTCCCGTCTCATACTTGATTCTGAGCATGCGCGTTTTTTTAAGACCCGGAAAAGTATACGCATGACCGATTTTCTCGTCGGGAAACAGGCTGACGAGAATCCCGACGAGAAAAATTAGAATCCTGACGAGAAAATAGAGAGCTGGTTCTCTATTTTTCCGGTTGAGATTCCCGGCAGTTTTCTCAAAACCATACACACAAACGGTTTTCTCGGCAAGAAAGCTCTGCCAGCAGTTTTCTTGTCGTTTCTTGCCGAGAAAACCGGTCGTGTGTACGAGGCTTAACCATGAGTGAAAGAAACGTTTTTGTGTCATCATTCATATTCTCTGAAAAATGGCCAAGAAATCATAAATTCTGCCAGGGTATGTAAACTTATGACCACAACTGTGTATATATATATATATATATATATATATATATATATATATATATACGTGTAGCGGGTATGTACTTTTCAGAATGTTTAATTCGGGTGAAGACATTGTCTAGTTCCCTGCGACCCAGCAGGTGGCGCTGTCACTTTGGGCCGGGGTTGAACCATCACTGCAGTGCCGTACCCTTTGTGACCTCTCGCAGCAGTTGTACAGCGGGGCAGGGAACCCGCCGTGCTTGCTGGAAGAGGGTATAAAGGGGGCGGACATCTTCGCCACGGGGTCCGAGCCCCAGGCACCTTCAGCCTGAGGGCTGCTGTCCACGGTCGGTGTCCAGGCGGCCTAGGCCTGGACACGTGGAGTTCGGGAGTCACCCCAGACACCCTCAGTCTGGGGTGAGGTACATCATTCAGGCCTGGGGCCCAGCTTCTTCCACTGGGTCCCGCCTGGGAGGAATCGTCCTTAGGTGCCCACAGTATCGGGTACTTGAATCTAGGCGTAAGGGACCACGCAGGTGACCTTCCCGTAGATCTGGTGCAGCATATTGCCAGTGTCGGGACAGGGCCTCCGGAGACCGTCGGGATGGATGTCCTTTCCAAACAGGGGCTGTATTCACACGGAAGGTGGTCCATGTTCTAAGGTCGGCGGCAGAGACCGTTACATTCAGGCCTGTGGCAGGGGCTGCAACAGTTCACTCGGTAGGTGGCAGCTACCAACTTCACGGTCGGTGGCAGAGACTGTGCGCCAAGCCTATTCGCACAAAAAAGGAATAGGTGAGTTCATTTGTGCCTGGGCCTACTCGTATCCACACCCCTGGCTGTCTGTTACAAGAGTTCAACTGATTATGTTCATCCTGGCAAATGGAGATTTAGCGCTACCCCCAGTTAAGAGAGCCGCTGGATTTGTTTCGGGCCCTGTGTACAGCGCCGCCAATCCCTGGCAATCTACTCTACCCACTCTGGCACAGCTAGTCTAGGGATTGTTCTCGTATCACAGTCTAACAGTATATGCACACAATCTATCTGTATTGCAAGGATAACCTCTTTGCATGAAGATAACACACTGATAGTAAGTGATAAAATATAACGTTTCTTTACTTTGGATAAAAGGCACAAGGTTAACACATAACACATATATGTCGGCAGAGCCCTGCAGACAGAAAGTATAATACAGGCGATTACCCGCCAAGTGCAGCTATCTCTATCTATGCGCCCTTATGGCGCAGCAACAAAAGTTCTACCTACGGATCAGGCCTGACCCAGCTTTAGACTCAGTCTCTGGAAGATCAATTTCTTTGCATGCAACTTGACTGGTGGTGCACAACAGGAACAGTAATTTGTAATCCAAAGGGTAGGAAAATTAAAAGGGAGAATGAACCACTCACAGGAGACTACTCAACTCAGTTCCGCCTCTAGTCTCCTGTGGGGCAGTAAATAGAACCAGGAGGGCCAAGGCAGTCTCTAGGCCTAGTTAAAGTACAGTTTATATGAATGAGCAGGTGCTCGCTCACCACTCCGGACGCGATCCCAGTCCGGGACTTCTACCTACTGTGTCTCCGCACACAGTGTCCGCAACGGCCGGGTCCCCGGTCCAACTGATGTCCAAACTCGACAATCAGGTGCCACCCAGGCTCCGCAGTGGGGTGGAAGGCTCTCTGGAAGTTTGTGCAAGGCCCCTGGCTTCAGGCCCTACACTGCAGCAGATCCGCACAGGAAGACCTGTTGATTGCAGCGCGGTGTCCAAAGAGGCCGAGCTCCGCCTCGCCCTCTTCTTATATAGCCCCTCCCACGAGTCTCTGCGGTGGCTAAATGCACCCTGGGTGCCGAACGGGGTTCTGGGTAACGTAGTCCCGGAGCCTTAAAGGAGACCCCGCTACAGAGAAATAAAAGAGTGTTGGACTTTTATTGGTGTGGGGCTCTATTACTGGCAGACACATCTCCACGGAAGAAACAGAGGCTCCGTATGCAGAGAACAGACCTGAAGGTAATTTAAGTGACTTTGCTCAACCCTCATACACATACGAGGTGAGAGCTTGGCGTAGTGTTCCTGCGCTCTCTCCTCCCAGGTACCCCTAGACAACAGCCGTATAACTGATAAAGCTAGAGAGAGAGTGAGGCCGCTACATACGTATATGTACGTATATATACTTGGAGTTCAGTTTTAGAATGTCAGCTGCAATTTTCAAGCCTCGTGTGTTCAGAAGAGAAAATGCAACACTATGTATTAAAAATAGAATGAATTGTTCCGAAGATGTAAAAATATTAATATATAAAAGATTATAAAAGTTAAGTAAATACATAAAGCGTTCCTTATGTAATTGTCCTCTATTGAGAGTTCCCTGCGGATTGCTGTTATGGCAAGAGGTAGCCAGTAATTATTCCAGAGGCTACGCTGAAAACGAAGGAACATTTTCACAAGTGCTTTGTTTTCCTGTGTTTGTTACAAATTCCTTTGGAGATGTTGTGCATTGAAAGGCGCAGAGCCCCTGCACATAGTCTGAAGAACATTATCCTGTTTAACAATGAGACAAAGATCGTTTAGCTTTGGGAAAAATGAGGTTAGACTTTTGAGACAGGACAATTTCCGCCAAGAAGTAATGAAAGAGCTTAAGAAAATAAAAGGTGAAAAAAAAAAAAAACGCTACGGGGAAAAATTTTCTGACAGGCCTGATAGAGGAATGTTAATAAAAGATAAGAAATGTCAAAATACACTAACTACATTCATCTCAGTGGGATGTCTTAGACCTCGCAAAGGAAAGCTATAGTCTGCTGTGAAAGGAAATGAGTAAATATTTTTTAGCAATACTTTTAGGCTGGGTTCACATTTGTGCGATGCAGGAACAAATGAATGGCACCAATTTTTTTGGCATTGGTGCCATTCATGAATGGCATTGGTGCCATTCATTCTTAAATAAGGTGACCAGATTTTTAAAATGAAATCCGTTGTAATGGCGGCAATCAGCGACTCTCTGCCCGTTGCTGCCGCCGCCCGCCTCGCAGCCTGTCAAGTCTTACTATCTGGGCCCCGGCTACTACTGGGTGGGGAGCGGAGGAAGATCACTCCACCAGGGAAGGCAAGAAGATAAGCTGGCAGGCGGCTGGCTGGGACTTGAGCCAAGGCAGAAAAAGCATGCGAGCGGAGCTGAAGAAATCCCTCCGCTCCGACCAGCACATGATCATCAGAAAGAGGCACAGGTAATGAAAAAAAAATACACCACACTAAGCTAGTAGGAGCGGCGGAGCGGGGGGTGTAATTCAGAATTATTTTTTATGCACGGACTGTCTTTGAAATTGCCCCAGCCCCTGTCCAATCTGGGGACAAAACCGAGGACAGACTTGGTCAAGGGACAGTGTCCTCAATCCGGGGACTGCCCCAGGAAACCGGGGATGTCTGGTCACCCTATTCTTAATGGCACCCCGATGCACCTTGCTAAAACGCATGCAAAATTGCACAACAAAGCACACATTTTGGTGTGGCACGATCTTAAAAAAGAGTGCTTGTTCTTTGTTTGTGCGTAGGGCAGCCCATTGAAATTAATGGCCTGTCCTAAACGTGACGCACCAAAATGTACAAAAATCGTTACCGTTGCACCTACATTAGGTATGAACAAAACCTTAAGGCTGGGTTCACACCTCCGATGGATGGGGCTCACAGCAGGGGTCCGGTGCGTTCCTGTTCTCCATTTTAGGGATGAATCAGGGACAAATTTTTGCCTGAATTCAGCCCTGAAACAGAGCCAAAGACACACAGAGTTCCTGTGCAAGCCGCTCCGCAGCCAAAACAGAGATATGTGAACCGGCTTCATAGAGAGCCGGGCACAATCTGCTGTCATGCGAATTGGATGCAGGGAAACTCGCATCCAATTTGCATAGGTGTGAACCCAGCCTTTAGGGGAACTCCACCCAAAAGGGGAAGTTCTGCTTTAAAGTGGTTCTAAAGCCTTAGGGCAGGGGTAGGCAACCTTGGCCCTACAGCTGTTTTGAAACTACAAGTCCCATGAGACATTGCAAGACCCTGACAATCACAGGCATGACTCCTAGAGGCAGAGGCATGATGGAATTTGTAGTTTCACCGAAGCTGAAGGGCTGAGGTTGCCTACCCCTGCCTTAGGGTTTTTCACCTTAATGCATTCTAAAATTCCTCCCCAACCCCTCCTGTTCTTACCTGAGTCCAATCCGATCCAGTGATGTGCACAAGAGCAGTGGCTCTGCCCGCTTTCTCCCTCCTCCTAAACAGACTAATAACAGCGGAAGCAATGGGCTCCCGTTGCTGTCAGTCAAAGACTGTGCCGAACAAGTCGATGGCGGGGCCAAGCAGCTGGTTCTGTCAATAAACTCAGACAGGGTGGCCCAGGAACTAGCATTCACAGGTGCCCCCATAGATAGTGGCTTTCCATGGGGGCAATTGCCAAATAGGAGGAGCCTGAATTGCCTGCAATGGGACCCAAGAAGAAGAGGATTGGGGCTGCTCCATGCAAAACCACTGCACAAAACAGGTAAGTATACCATGTTTGTTATGTTCATTTAAAAAAATTAAGCTTTAATGTCGCTTTAAGTTCTTCTCCCCTCCTTTCTTGCCACATTTGGCATGTCATTTTTTTTGGAGGGTGGGAGCGGGTACCCAAATTTGACAGGCACCCGCTCCTACTTCTGTTCAGATTGCCTAGGTGGAAGTGGGAGGTGTATGTTCTTGACTGAAAAAAACACTAATTGATTTCCCTGCATCCACCCACTGGGAAGTGGGAACAGCTTTAATGTGAACACATCCCAATATAGTGCAAGAGAATGTCACCAGCACAGCAAGGACCTTCAGAATGAGTTCAATACTTTATTCAGCAATCACATTGTTACAGCAGATAGAATTGTTTCAGAGCCACACAGGACCCCTTCATCAGGCATGTGGATGAAGGGGTCCTGCGTGTCTCCGAAATGTCGCTATCAGCTCTAACAATGTGATCGCTGAATAAAGCTTTGGACTTGTTCTGAAGATCCTTGCTGTGATGGTGAAATTCTCTTGCTCTAACTACACATGGTTCCAGCCAATGGTCGCTTCAGCACCCACTTAAAGCGGAAGTAAACCCATCCATAAAACAGTTTCATTTCTGGCACGTGCCAGAAATGTAACACTCTCATTGATTGTGCTCTCAACCAAACTGTCAAACCATCCAATGGATGGTGTCATAACTGATCACATGCGCAGCATCATGGCAGTTGTAGACTAAACAGAGGCAAGAAAAAGCAGGTTCCTTGGCTGAAAATGATAGGGGGGTTTACTTACACTGTAAATGCACAGCCATTTGTACAAGAACATGCGCGTTGGGAATAGTGAGTTTCCATCCTAATATATTCTCTGAGTCTTATGTACCCTTGTGCTCATAAGTTTACATACCCTGGTAGAATTTATGATTTCTTGCCCATTTTTCAGATAATATGAATGACAACACAAAAACGTTTCTTTCACTCATGGTTAGTGTTTGGCTGAAGCCATTTATTATCAATAAACTGTGTTTACTCTTTTTAAATCATAATGACAACATAAACTACCCAAATGACCCTTATCAAAAGTTTACATACCCCAGTTCTTAATACTATGTATTGCCCTCTTTAACATCAATGACAGCTTGAAGTCTTTTGTGGTATTTGTGGATGAGGCTCTTTATCTTCTCAGATGATAAAGCTGCCCATTCCTCTTGGCAAAAAGTCTCCGGTTCCTGTAAATTCTTGGGCTGTCTTGCATGAACTGCACGTTGGAGATCTCCCCAGAGTGGCTCAATGATATTGAGGTCAGGAGACTGAGATGGCCACTCCAGAGCCTTCACTTTATTCTTATGTAGCCAATGACAGGTCAACTTAGCCTTGTGTTTTGGATCATTGTCATGTTGGAATGTCCAAGTACGTCCCATGCACAGCTTCCTGGCTGATGAATGCAAATGTTCCTCCAGTATTTTTTGATAACATACTGCATTCATCTTGCCATCAATTTTGACCAAATTTCCTGTGCCTTTGTAGCTCACACATCCCCAAAACATCAGCGATCCACCTCCGTGTTTCACAGTAGGAATGGTGTACCTTTCATCATAGGCCTTGTTGACTCCTCTCCAAATGAAGCATTTATGGTTGTGGCCAAAAAGCTAAATTTTGCTCTTATCACTCCAAATGACTTTGTGCCAGAAGGTTCGAGGCTTGTCTCTGTGCTTTTTGGCATATTGTAAGCAGGATACTTTGTGGCATTTGCGTAGTAATGGCTTTCTTCTAGTGACTCAACCATGCAGCCCATCTTTCTTCACACCACACACCACACCACATGTTTTCAGAGAGTCCTGTATTTCACCTGAAGTTATTTGTGGGTTTTTCTTTGCATCCCAAACAATTTTCCTGGCAGTTGTGGCTGAAATTTTAGTTGGTCTACCTGACCGTGGTTTGTTTTCAACAGAAGCTCTCATTTTCCACTTCTTGATTAGAGTTTAAACACTGCTGATTGGCCTTCTCAATTCCTTGTATATCTTTTTATATCCCTTTCCTGTTTTATACAGTTCAACAACCCTTTCCCACAGATCCTTTGACAATTTTTTTGCTTTCCCCATGACTCAGAATCCAGAATCCAGAAACGTCAGTGCAGCACTGGATGAAAGGGTCCGTCACTATGCACAGGTGGTAACAGTTTAAACCCAACTCTTTTACACACCTTATCACAAGATTTATCTTTGCTGGGTCCAATCCAAGACAGAGGACAAGAACAGATAAGAATACAATCATTAAACAAATTTCCATTTTATTCCAGGATTCAGTGTGAAAATGCAGTAATATAGACCAAAGCACAGTCCTTTGTAAAAAGACGTAAATGCCCCATGCACATCGTCTTTTCTTAAAAAATGTACCAGAAATGATCATGTACTATTGTTTTGTATGCATTCATTCTTTTTCCCTCTGACTTTCCTCACTTTCTTCTTGTATTTATTTACTTCCTTCCTTCCTTCCTTCCTTTCCCTCTATCTTTCCTTTTTTTGTTTTTTTCTTCCCATGCCATCCTTTCCCTCCCCCCCCCTCTTCCTCCCCCTCTCTCTCTCTCTCCCTCCCTGCTTTTCTTTCCTTCTCCCTCTCTCATCCTAATTTTCTCTGCCCTGCTGTTATCCTTTGCCTCTTCTTCTCGCTCTCTTTTTTAATCATTGCCTCCCCTCTCCTTTTTTTTTTTCTTACATTGCATGTCTTTCTTTTTCTCTCTTTTTTACCTTTTACATGGCAGCTTCCAGTTGAAAAAATTAATCCCTAGCGGTGGTATTGAATGGACTTCCTTCCTTCCTACATTTCTTCCTCTCTATCTTCCCTTCTTTCCTCTGCCTCTTCTTCTCCTTCTTTTTTTTATCATTGCCTCCTCACTCCCTTTTTCTTTCTTACATAGCTGTCTTCTTCTTTTTTCCCCACCTTTTGCACTGCAGCATTAGTGACAAAATAAGGATCCCCAACAGTTTTATTCAATAGGCTTCCTTCCTTCCGCCTCTTCTTCTCGCTCTCTTTTTTAATCATTGCCTCCTCACTCTTTTTATTTTCTTACATTGCCCCTGTCTTCCCTTTTTCTTATTTTTTCACCATTTACATTGGCAGCTTCCAGTAAGAAAAAAGAATCCCCAGCATTCTTACTGAACAGGACAGGGGAAGGATTTGTGTGATCCTGACTGCTATTCCTATTATAACAAATGATTTTCTTGGCTTCTCATCATTTGTAACACAAGGATTTCCCTGATATACATGAGGCATAATGTGATTCCGTGTCCTTCGGATTCACGGCTTATATTCATGACGCATACAATGAAACAATATGCCTTTTGTCCGAGTTCACTTTGAGAATCTCATTCTACAGATGCAGTAGACCATGATGCAATGGCTGAATGTTCTCAAAACAGACAGGCAGTTATTTCATGAACTTACTTCGGGCTTGTTTATTAATAGGCGAGCCATGTTTCTACAAGTCCTTGAGTGGTGCATATGTTATGGAGACACCAGAAACACCTGAGCTGTATGGGGCACTGTCCCGCAACTGTGTGCAATGCGCGTGATTGCGGCACAGGGATGCAGGATTTAAGTACATAGAACAGGTGGTAAAGAGGTTACAAAATGCCTTTTAAACGCCTTCTGAAAAGTGATCCAGAGCAAATCTTTTTTCAGAGGGGCAGCAAGGGCTGCTGTATGTTTAAACAAACCCTAGGGCATGTTATGTCAAGGCAGCCCATTAATTTGGATGGCCTGGCAGCGCACCTTAACAACCAGAAAAATGGACATGGCTGAATGGACAGTGCACCTCCTCGCATTATTATCTCTGTGCCCTTTCTGCCTCCCCTCTGGTTGTAGCCATGTGCACTGCTCTATGCACATTACCATACTGCCCAACATTTTGAGATGGGAATGAGGGACACCTACTAGCAAATGTATGTAGGCATAGGACACGACCATTGCCACACCCCCTTAACCAAAAAAAAGGCTAATTAAATCTACCTACAAGTGCTTTTTTTTACCACTACTATTCCTTTATATTGACTTTTAAATTTTACAAATGCAGCAATTTAGAAATTGGATGAAAGGTTTAGTACTGGGAAACACTTTTTGAAAGATAAAAAGTGCATTTTATATACAACCATATAGATCAGACCAAAATGAGGGACAAATAAGGAGGAAAGAGGGACAGAGGAACATTGCTCCAAATCAGGGACGGTTGAGAACTATGCATTACACATGCCATAGATCATAGTCCCTCTCTGGAGTGAGCAAGAGAGGGTGGCTACATTCCTACATACAGTAAGACCATGGAGAATGAACGTAGCCCTCCTTTAACAGGAAGTGGGATCACAGCAGCAGAAAAAAAGGAATTTGAAGATTTGGAGGAGGATGAGAGCAATGGAAGGGCCTTTTTAAACTAAGAATACATACATGAATAGAACTTTTTTTTTAACCAGAGTTAAGTGTCACTTTAAGCATAGCTCCCAACTGTCCTTGATTTTGAGGGACTGTCCCTCATTCAGAACAAAAAAGAAGAAGGAACTCCCTATGGGACTTTAAAGCGGAGTTCCACCCAAAAATGGAACCTCCGCTTGGCATGTCATTTTTTTGGGGGGAGAAGCGGGTACCCTGTTTTTACGGGCACCCAGCTCCCACTTCCTCCCCTGGCTCCGCGGCGCCGGAAGTAAGTTTACCACTCCCCCCTCCCTCCCTTCAATCTTATGGGACACGTCACAGGTCCCAGAAGATTGCCCGGCCATTCACACCGTGCAGCACAGCTCGCGCACGGCTGTGAAGCCACACCTGGGCGTCCACAGTTAGAATGTTGGCACCTCTGAGAGGAGGGGGAGAGGAGCGAGGCTTCGGGGGCCCGCATCGCTGGACCGCAGGACAGGTGAGTGTCTGATTATTAAAAAACAGCAGCTACACTTTTTGTAGCTGCTGACTTTTAAATGGGTGGAACTCCGCTTTAAGGGCAGTAGATAGAGTGTAACCAAAGTGTATAAAAAAGTATACATTTTATGACAAATGATTAAAACTATTTTATCCATCAATTCATAGGTATTGAATAAAAACAATGAAACATCATATAACAATCAATGTACAATATTATACAATACTCTGACATAGAAGGTGGGTGGCCCCAGGTCAGTCTCATATAAATATCTCCTAAGGAGTTATTTGGTAAACCCCAATGTATGATATACTGCCCTTAAAGTCCCATAGGGGGTTCCTTCTTTTTTGGTAAATAGTCATTCGGGATGTGACAGTACAGTCACTAGACTACAGTTCAACGCTAGCGAAGTTCTTTCTCATTCAGAACAAAGTCCCTCTGTTCCTCTTTCCTCTTCATTTGTCCCTCATTTTGGTCGGATCTATATAGCTGTATATAAAATGTACTACTTACGGTATCAATCAAAAAGGGTTTTCCAGTGCTGAACCTGTCATCCAATTTCAAATTTCCAGCATTTGTAAATTCCAAAATTTGCTAACGGAATAGTAGTGGTAAAAAAAAAAAAAAAAGCACTCGTAGGTTTAACCAATAATTTTTTTGTACAATTCTTCTTTAACCTCCTTAGCGGTAATCCCGAGTCTGGTTCGGGGTGAATTTTCACTACCAAAAGCTGTAACTCCGAGCCACACTCGGGATCGCATCGCAGGATCCATGTACAGTTTACTTACCTTGTCCCCAGGATCCTGCGATGTCTCCCCTCTATGTCTGCGAGCTGTCTTCTCCTCCACTCGATTCACAGTGACCGAGTGCCGAGCTCCGTTCCCTGCGAGCGTTGCGCCAAATTCAAAAAATAAAAACACAGTATACATACAGTAGGGTGACCAGACATCCCTGGTTTCTGGGGACAGTCCCCGGATTGAGGACACTGTCCCCGGACCAAGTCTGTCCCCGGTTTTGTCCCCAGATTGAATTTGAACAGGGGCTGGGGCAATTTCTAAGACAGTCAGTGCAGAATTTAAAAAACAATTCTGAATTAAAGACCCCCGCTCTGGCCACTCCTACTAGCTTGGGGGGGTGTATTTTCTTCATTATCTGTGCCCTTTTCTGATGATCATGTGCTGGTCGGAGCGGAGGGAATATTTCTTCAGTTTCGGGTGCATCCCCATCCAGCTCCGCTCGCATGTTCTTCTGCCTTGGCTCAAGTCCCGGCCAGCTTGCCTGCCTGCTTATCTCCTTGCCTTCCCTGGCGGAGTGATCTTCCTCCGCTCCCCACCCAGTAGTAGCCGGGGCCCGGAGAGTAAGACTTGACAGGCTGTGAGGCGGGCGACGGCGACGGGCAGAGAGTCGCTGATTGCCGCCATTACTAGTAAAAAAAATATGTCCCTGGATTTCATTTTAAAAATCTGGTCACCTTAGCATACAGTACAATGTAATCTTACAGATTACAGTACTGTATAAAATTATTTCACATCCCCTTTGTCCCTAGTGGTTTGTCCAGTGTCCTGCATGCAGTTTTATATTATAAAAACTGTTCTTTCTGCCTGGAAACTGGAGATTGTCCGTAGCAAACAAAAAGTGTCCCTTTACATCAAAAGCGGTTTTAGACCAGCTAGAAAACAGCGGTAATAAATTCAAATCACTTGCAGAATTGAGCGATAGCGATTTGTGGGGAAATTCGTCATCAAACAGTGAAAGTAACCACAACGACAATTGTGCAACTGAGCAAATTTCAGTGTTTTCGATTTGATTACATTATTGAATAATTTTTATTATTATTATATTATTATTTGTTATATTTATTTATAGTTATTTATTATATTATAATTTATGATTTTGTGTTTCAAACTTTATCATACCCAGGGTGTCTACTAGACTCTTGTTTGGACAGATTTAAAGTGGAGCTCCACCCTAAATTACAAGTTCCTCTCATCGGAACCATCCCCCCCTCCGGTGTCACAATTGACACCTTTCAGGGGGGTGAAGATACCTGTCTAAGACAGGTATTTTCACCCACATCCGGGAGTCCTCTCTCCGGGAATCTGCGGGAGTGACGTCACTTCCCCCAGACTTCCCGTAGTGTTCTGGGAGACACTCGGCTCCCAGAACACAGGAGGACGAATCAGAACGGCGCAGCGCGACTCGCGCATGCGCCTTAGGGAACCGGGCATGAAGCCGCAGGGTTTCACTTCCTGGTTCCCTCAGCGAGGATGGCGGAGGGAGCAGCAGAAATATGACATAATCATACCGCCAGGGAGGTTAAGGAGGTTGCGGCAGGAGGTGTGTCCTATGCCTACATATTTGTGCTAATAGGTGTCCCTCATTCCCATCTCAGAAAGCTGAGAGGTGTGTTCTGCATTTTTTGCATCTGTCAAGTAGAGGAATAAATAACATTACAATGTAAAATATTTTAGGTGTAGCAAAACCACAGATCAAGACACGGGGGTTGATTTACTAAAGGCCAATAGACTGAGCACTTTGCAAAGTGCAGTTGCTCCAGAGCTTAATAAATGAGGTAAAGCTTTACTTAACAGAGAATACCCAATCACATGCAGGGAAAATAATAAAAACAGCATTTTTGCTTGCACATGATTGGATGATGGAAGTCAGCAGAGCTTTTTGCTAATTTATTAAGCTCTGTGCAAAGTGCATGGTCTATTTGCCTTTAGTAAATCAACCCTATTGTGTCTAATTTACAGAAGGGACTTAACAAGAGCAAAGACAAACTGATATGGCGTGCTTGCATTTCGGGATCATAAGTGTGCATGAGCACTAGGGATGAGCTTGGAGTTCGCGTCAAACCCATGTTCGACTCGAACATCGCCTGTTCGTCGAATTTCGAACATTATGGGCTGTTCGCGCCAAATTCGAGTGGCGCGTCACAGCCCATAATTCACTGCGGCATCGCAGTGCATTGCTGGCTGATGATTGGCCAAGCATGCACTATGACCCGCATGCTTTGGCCAATCACAGCGCACAAAAAACGGAGAGCCATAATTGGCCAAAGCCAGGGTGGCTTTGGCCAATTATGTCTCAGGGGGTTTAGTACACGCCCCACACTATATAAGGCCACCTCCGTGGTGGCCTTGTGTAGTGTGTGGTTAAAGAGAGAGGTTAAAGAGAGAGAGACAGTGTCATTTATTTTGAGTTAGATAGAGCAGGCAGGCGAGTCAGTTAGCTGCAGTAACAGTGTGTAAAGGATATACTGTATATGCATCCTAGGTGTTGTATATATATTTACACACTGTATTCAGTTTAGCTAGATCTGTTTCTGTTATTCTCTATACTGACAGGCAGGCAGGTGATTGTGCTAGCTGCAGTGTTTCACTTAGTGTACCTGAATACAATTGGTGGTGTTCTCATACCAATACCACAGGCAGGGAGCTGCATTAATTAAATTTAGTGTACTTCTGTCCTTTGCACAGCATTCACCTAAAGGTACCTCAATACAATTAGTGGTGTTCTCATACTAAAACCACAGGCAGGGAGCTGCATTGATTTCATTTAGTGTACTGTGTCCTTTGCACAGCGTTCACCTAAAGGTTCCTCAATACAATTAGTGGTGTTCTCATACTAAAACCACAGGCAGGGAGCTGCATTAATTTCATTTAGTGTACTTCTGTCCTTTGCACAGCGTGCACCTAAAGGTACCTGAATACAATTGGTGGTGTTCGCAAACTAATACCACAGGCAGGGAGATGCAAGTATTTTCAGTTAGTGTACTGTGTCCTCTGCACAGTGTGCACCTAAAACTAACTGAAGACAATTTCTGCTTTTCTCATACTAATACCACAGCAGGCAGTTGATTGTGCTAGCTGCTGTATAATCACTATAGATCTATATATATACATCCCACCTTTGTGCAGCTACATATCACTGCAGGCCATTAGTACGTCTGGAAGGCAAACAAGGAGAGGCAGACAGTTACGAGCCAATAAAAGAGGGCAAGCAGGCTCTGTGTCTAGAGGCAACAGTGCTGGTCATGGACACGGTGCATCCTCATCAGCACGTGGCCGTGGGACACACTTGTCCTTCTTTTCGGCAGCTGGCCATGTTGAGCCGCAACATGCCGAAGACTTGGTAGAGTGGATGACCAAGCCGTCCTCATCCTCCTCATCCTCTCTCACCCAGGCTCAGGGTACTTTGTTTGGCAAAGCAGCTGCCAAAGCGGCCTCTTCCCTCGGCTCAATGGCATCAGTCACTCCTTCTCTAGCCCCACCACGTCCTCCTGAGGAGTCCCCCGAACTGTTTGACCACAGTGTTGGGTACATGCTCCAGGAGGATGCCCAGCGTTTTTAAGGCTCTGATGATGATATCCAGCTGGAGGAAGGCATTAACGTGAGCCCAGAGAGAGGGGGTGCCCAACAAGGACAGCTATCTGACAGTCATGTTCTCCCAGCTGCAGCATAATGCCAGATTTGCTCCAGTGATGAGGAGGGAGGGGATGATGAGGTCACTGACTCCACGTGGGTGCCTGATAGGAGAGAGGAGGAGGAGGAGGAGGAGGAGGAGGAGGAAGAGGCACATCTCCAACGAGGCAGGATGCCCTCCAGGGGCCAGCTTAAGGGCAGCCAACCGACTGCATCACACCGCAGTGTTCCGCATGTTCATGTCTCTGCGCGTTATTCCCAAAGTTCTTTGGTGTGGGCCGTTTTTGAGACGTGTGCAGCAGATCGCACGTTGTTATTTGCAACATATGTCTGAAGCGTATCTCGCGTGGCCAAAACATGAGCCGCTTGGGCACCACGTGCTTGACCAGACATATGTTGACCTGCCATGCAGTCCGTTGGCAAGCATACAAAAAAGACCCACAACAAAGAACAAAGCGGACCTCTCCTTGCTCCTCATCAACTGGGATCTCCAACCCCACTATACCTTCAGTCCTCTCTGAAACCTGCACTGAGACGAATGAAGGTGTAGAATTAGGTGTGTCACAGCCAAGTACTTGCGGGCAATCTGCTATCTGTACACCGACGTCAGATTGTACCAGGCAAATTTCCCTGCCCCAGCTGCTGTACCGCGGAAAGAAGTTCGCTCCCAGCCATTCACATGCCCAGCGGTTGAATGTTAGCTTGGCTAAATTGCTAGCACTTCAACTGCTGCCTTTTCAGTTGGTAGACTATGCCCCCTTCCGTGAGTTTGTGGAATGTGCGGTTCCTCAGTGGCAGGATCCCAAACACCACTTTTTCTTCCACAGGCATGTGGAAGGCAATGTCTTGGCCTTGCTGGACAGGGCGGTCAGCGGTAAGGTGCATATTACCGCTGACTCATGGTCCAGCAGGCATGGACAGGGACATTACCTATCTTTCAAAGCGCATTGGGTGACTCTGCTGGCAGCTGGGAAGGATGCAGGACAAGGTGCAGTAGTGTTGGAGGTTGTTCCGCCACCACGCCTCCAAAATGCTACTACTGGTGATTCTGACACACCTCTCTCCTCCACCCCCTCCTCTTCTTCTTCCTCCATGGCCTCTTCCTGTGCTTTGTCCTCAGAACCAGCGGTGCTCCATAGGCATTCAAGGGGCTACACAAGTATGCAGGAAAAAAGATGCCATGCAGTGTTTGAGCTGGTGTGCTTGGGGGACAGGAGCCACACTGGGGCAGACATTCTGTCAGCACTGCAGCGGCAGGTTTAGCGGTGGTTGACGCCATGCCAGCTTAAGCCAGGAAAGGTGGTTTGTGACAATGGCACCAACCTCCTCTCCGCCCTCCGACAGGGACAACTGACCCATGTGCCCTGTTTTGCTCACGTTCTTAACTTGGTGGTGCAGCGGTTCTTGGTCAGGTACCCGGGCTTACAGGAGGTCCCGAAGCAGGCCAGGAAACTCTGTGTGAATTTCCACCGGTCATATAATGCCAGTGCTCGGCTGGCTGACCTCCAAAAGGAATACTACTTTCCCAAGAACCGCCTAATCTGTGACATGCCCACCAGGTGGAACTCTACGTTGGCCATACTGCAGCGGCTGCACACGCAGCAGAGGGCCATCAATGAGTATCTGTTGCAATATGGCACCAGGACAGGGTCAGGGGAGCTTGGATTTTTTAATCCCACACCAGTGGGCCATGATCAGGGATGCATGCACTGTCCTGTCACTATTTGAGGAGGCCACGAGGATGGTGAGCAGTGACAGTGCATGCATCAGTGACACTGTCCCTCTTGTCCACCTGTTGGAGCACACGCTGCATGGAATAATGGACAGGGCACTTGAGGCAGAACAGAGGGAGGAAGAGGAGGACTTCCTTACCTCTCAAGGCCCCATTTATCCAGACAGTGTTCCTGCTGGCCCGCCTATCACACAGGAAGAGGACGAGGAGGAGGAGGATTGTGTCAGCATGGAGGTGGAGCCTAGCACTCAGCATCAGCAGCAGTCTTCAAGGGATCAATTACAGTGACCCAGAGGACCCAGGACCGAATGCCTCAGCAAACCTACGCTGCATGGCCTCCCTGATCCTGCAAAGCCTGAGAAAGGATCCTCGTATTCATGCAATCAAGGAGAGGGATCATTACTGGCTGGCAACCCTCCTTGATCCACGTTACAAGGGTAAGGTTGTGGACCTTATCTTGCCGTTGCAGAGGGAGCAGAGGATGAAGCATCTTCAGGAGGCCTTGCAGAAAGGTCTGTGCAACGCGTTCCCTGAGACTGGGAGGTTACAAACTTTAACCTGGACAACGTTATGCTGAGTCTTCGGTCAGTCAAAGAAGGAGCGGTGGAGAAGCTGTCCGTCTGACCGATGCGTTCAGACAATTTTTATTTTGCAGCCCCAAGGTATGATTGGTTCCAGCAACCATCGCCAGCGTCTGGTTTACATGGTGCAGGAATACCTAGGGGCAAGATCAGACTTGGAAACCTTTCCCACCGAAAATCCTCTGGGTTACTGGGTCTTGAGGATGGATCACTGGCCAGAGCTTGCACAGTATGCAATTGAGCTACTGGCCTGTCCTGCATCCAGGGATCTTTCGGAACGCACATTCAGTGCTGCTGGAGGCTTTGTAACCGATCACAGGGTGCGCCTGTCCACCGACTCGGTCGATCGACTGACCTTCATAAAAATTAATCAGTCTTGGATCACCACCAGCTACCAAGCACCTGATGCTGATGTAACCGTATAATTTTCTTTGAAATGTCAGATCCCTTCAAGACTACCTATGCTGATGCAGAGTGACTATCCTGTTATGCTGAGTGACTATCCTCTTTCTCCTCAATGATCATGCTGATAGCATGTAAGAACATTTGTTTTCTCGGCCCAATTTTTCAGCCCCTGTTTAACAGGGGCGTGTAATTAAATTTTTTAATGCAATACTTTTCAGCAGGGCTCATTCCTGCGCTCCAACTAGAGTATCTGTGAGAGGTTGCAGTGTTGTGGCACCAGCACCAGTGCCTAAGGCCCAATTTTTCTGCCCCTGTTTAACAGGGGCGTGTAATTACAATTTTTGATGCAATACTTTGCAGCAGGGCTCATTGCTGCGCTCCAACTACAGTATCTGTGAGGGGTTGCAGTGTTGTGGCACGAGTGCCTAAGGCCCAATTTTTCAGCCCCTGTTTAACAGGGGCATGTAATTACAATTTTTGATGCAATACTTTGCAGCAGGGCTCATTCCTGCGCTCCAACTAGAGTATCTGTGAGGGGTTGCAGTGTTGTGGCACCAGTGCCTAAGGCCCAATTTTTCTGCCCCTGTTCAACAGGGGCATGTAATTACAATTCTTGATCTAATATTTCACAGCTGGGCCCATTCCTGCGCCCACCAAGAGTAACTGTGAGGACTTACAGTGTTGTGGCACCAGCACCACCACCAAAGACCCAATTTTTCCTACCACTGTTCAACAATGGCATGTAATTACAATTCTTGATATAATAGTTCACAGCAGGGCATTCCAGCGCCCACCAAGAGTAACTGTGAGGGCTTACAGTGTTGTGGCAACACTAACACCTAAGGGCCAAATTTCTGCAGAGTATATACGGCAGGCCCCTGTGAGAGGAAATCTACCCCTAGGAAGGCAAATTCTCTCCTGTAAGAGTTCATATGGGAAAAAGGTGTCTTCTCTCCACTGATGCTTTATCACCAATCCTTGTTTCAATAAAAACCCCAAATTTTCAAAAAACATTTGTTTATTGGGATGGAAAGTGAGGTGAAATCTTCTGAACAGGTGCACAGACAGCAAAACAAATGTTACAGGGGTGATAACCCTTCCCTATGTTTTCCAAAAAGCTTAAAACTGATTTTTTGGCTGGAGCTACACTTTAAAAATGTACCAGTTCAAAATTACAATCAGATTGTACTTAAGAACAAACCTACAGTCCCTGTCTTGCACCACCTGTATACTGCTGTTCAGAGTATATAGGGCCTGGAGGCGCCACGCCTTCCCTTTTGTTAATTTGGGTGCGGGATTCCCCTTAATATCCATACAAGACCCAAAGGAGCTGGTAATGGGCTGGGGGGGGGTATCCATGCCATTTTTCTCAATGATTTTCATCCATATTGCCGGGACCAGACATTACATTAAAGCCGCAAGCAGTTTTAAATGACTTTTTTTCCTTTAGAAATGTTATTTTGTGCAGGGACAGTTCTAAACACGGGAAACACGTGCCACTTTACAGGCATACTATAGACACCCCCCAGGTACGATATTTAAAGAAACGTTTCACTTTTTTTTTTTCACTTTATGCATCATTAAAATCACTGCTCCCGAAAAAACGGCCGTTTTTAAAACTTTTTTTTGCATTGATACATGTCCCCTGGGCAGGACCCGAACCCTTTTTAGGACAATAACTTACATATTAGCCTTCATAATTAGCACTTTTGATTTTGAACGTTCGAGTCCCATAGACTTTAATAGGGTTCTAAAGTTCGGGCAAACTTTCGGTCCGTTCGCAGGTTCACCGGGGGGTGTTCGGCTCATCCCTAATGAGCACCATTCTAGCAAATTGTACACAGATCTTTGATGTGTATGGTACACTCTTAATTAA
The DNA here is from genome assembly GCA_029206835.1 of Rana muscosa. NCBI lineage: Eukaryota > Metazoa > Chordata > Amphibia > Anura > Ranidae > Rana > Rana muscosa. Next base: position 114,605,027 of record JARGYO010005626.1, read on the forward strand.
CAGCTCATGTTAAACATTCAAATAATGCTGCTTTTGTGTCATCTATAATAGCATACTAGCTCATTATGTGGCACTTACCTGAAATCGAAGCCGCCTAAGTCCTCCTCGTTCCCCTCCGCCGCCAACTTGCCTCGATGTCCTGTCACTAATGTCAGTGTATCGCCGCTCCGGCGCTGTGATTGGCCGGAGCGGCAATGACGTCACGCGCATGCGTGCTCGGGCCGGCAAAATCACATTCAGAAAACCGGCAATGATGCCGGCCCGCTAGTGCGCATGCGTGTGACGTCATCGCTGCTGTGTTTTCAGAAAATATCTCCTTAACCGTGTAGGTTAAGGAGATATTTCATGCACCTCCAGGTAAGCCTTAATCTAGGCTTACCTGTAGGTGCATGTTGTCAAAGTGGGTTTACAACCACTTTAACACATGATATAAGTTATTGAGTGTTTATTTTATAGTCATTTTTGATCAGATCAATGTGCATTTTATGTGCGCTTGTTCCTACATGAAATGCAGATGTAATGTAAAGTCATTGATGATTCCAATGATTTTGGGTAGATGAACCAAAAAGCATTTAAATGTTTGTGCCATGGCCAGCAATGGGCAGTGGGCAAAAAAAATAAAAAATATTCTTTAGACACTTGTGAGTGATTCAGCAAGAGAGCAGGTACTGGGCTACTAAGAGGAGTCACAGGTCACTTTGTGAATATAACAATATAAAACAATATTCTGTAGGCTTTAGATCAAAAGGTTGTGGGCGCTGTATGTATGAAGCCAAACATTCCTGTATCAAAAAGCCTTTGCTGCTTTAGATTTTCATGATTTTAGCATTACAGTTGGGGATAAGAGTTGTGAAGCCTATATGAATAAATATATCTGTAACAGGCACTGTTACTGAACTGCAGAACTCTATTGCCCACAAGATAGCGTTGCCAATTGGTTTTGCCTAGCTGTGGCTGGATTACAGTTGCCAACGGCAGTCTGGGAGATGTAGTCTTTAAGAAGAATCCTAACTACAGCTGTCCATGGGCTGCAACTACAAGGCCCATAAGTACCTGGGGGCAGGAGGGATCATATATAAGGAAAAGCAAGGAAGGAGTCAGGCAGTTGGGGGAAACACACCATCTGAATAGGAGTGAGAGGGCTGTGCCAAGCCAAGCTGTGTGAAGCTGTGCTGTGCCGAGCTGTGTAGTGCCAGAGAGAGAGAAAGCGGACTGCTGTGCTGGATGCTGACACCAGGAAGTTGATCCTAATGCAAGCATCAGCTACACAGAATCGCTGACCAGAGGATCGCATGTGCTGCTGTCTGCTATGCCGTTGCTTAAGGGGGCCCGCACCACACAGACCACTTGCTGCCACTAGAAGATTGCTGCAGAGGAATTTGGTGAGAAGGTCTCTGACCAGCTGTACAACTACAACTAAATGTTAACCTTTCCTTCAGTCTAGCTTTGACAAAGTGTCACATCTCCATTGCCCCCTTTTTGCTAAGTTCTATCACACTTGCTGTTGCATCCATTAGTAGGCAGCAGTCCTCAAAGTCCAAACACAGAGCCTAAAGCCATTCATATCCCAGAACGCTGACTTTGCTTTACTTTCCTTCTGCTCCCCCTTGTTGAATAATAGCCCAATCGTATACACTCTGTCCCAACTACCCTCTGAACCTGCCTCACCTTCTGAGTGTCTGCACTAAGTAGTCTGCCTACCTACTGAGCGTTACATTACACTAGACTGCTCTTGAACACCACCTCCTTAGGACATCTTCACTTTTCTGCGTGCCAACGCTTAAAGGGCCCCAACGTTGCTGGCAGAAGTTCAACATAAAGACTGCTGAGGGCAGAACACTCCTGAGGGCAGAACTGGGTTGCTGTTATTGAGTTCACATTTTAAGGCCAAAGCCTAGCCCCTTTTTCTGAGTGCTCTCAAGTGACTTAGCCTGTTACATCTCTTTATAATCCTATATAATCCTTTGGTCACTTGAGGCATAACCTCTCATACTGAGAGCTACTGGTACTGCACATTATACACTGGGTTTGATTCTATAGGTACCTCTGTTGGGTGCATTGTATCTGCTTTTGTTGTGTTTATGTGCATTGATATTGATGTACCAACTTGCTTTGTTATATATGCGGTTCTGATCTGCCAATATAGTCTGCTTATCTTCTTAAGGGGCAGTGTGTGCACTATTTGTGTGTCTGCTGGGAGTTCCTAGCTAAAGTATTCTGGTGGTGTCAGAAAGGGTGAGGCCTCGCCTAGGGCTAGACAGAGCAGAGGACCCAAAATAACCAGCTGCTCCTGCAGGGGTAGTGCTACATATCATTAATTGGAATTTTAAATACATCCCTATACAACCAGGCCTTAGCCCCTAGCTCTACTGTATCAGAACTAAAATGTTGCCTTATGGAAGAGCAAATGATTTTTTTTATTCAGTGAGAAAGATAAAATGTCAAAGCTCTAACATAGGGGGACTGGAATGTGTGTCATTCAGCTCTTTACAGTTGAATATCTATGTGACAAGGGTTCCCATGTTGAGTTTTGACAATGCATGCCCACCGCATGAAGCAATTGTAGACTAAGGTTTCAGTGTTCACAACGCCTCACAGATTTTTAGTTTCACTGACTTGAATTGAAAAGGCTTTTAAATGACTTTACGGTGAGTGCTGTGACATTTGTATTTTCTTGCTCAACAGTTTGAAGTATGAACAGTTCGTATATATGGCTTGAGCCCTTGACTGCAAGTAAAGGATTGAAGCAGCATGAAATAGCTGGGAGTTGGTTGGGGTATGCTACTCTTTCTTCTCTCTGTGGAGTTTGTGAGTAGTATTCATTTTTTAATATTAATGTCTTATACAATTACCTGCTGGCAATGTAATCGGTGCTCTACTGAGTCGAGGTGTCAGATTAGTATAGGCATATAATCCATAGGGCTGTATATGGCATAATAGACCAGAGCATAGGGCAGCAGATTCAGAGAGGCAGCACCAAGCTGCACCAAATTCACAAATTATGATATCGTTTTCATTTTTCTGTCTCCCTCCTCTAAACACTATTGTGCTTACCCCTGAAGGAGCCACCGATAATTGGGTCCCCTGCCCTCGGATGTCAACACCCGTCCCAGCAATGCCCACCCTCTGACACATCAAGGCTAAAAGGAAAAAATATAAATATATTTGTGTAACACACAGTAAATCAATAACCAAAGAATGGTAAAGCAGTAATAAACATGTTTCCAAGTACATGGAAACAGTTACAAAATTGTGTGTAAAAAAACAAGCGGACTAATGACTTTAATCCATACCACTTGCTCACCAGGCCTTTTCTGGAACTTTTTGTTTAAAAATTTAAACCAGTATTTTCTGTTAGAAAATTACTTAGAACCCCCAAACATATATATATATATATATATATATATATATATATTAGCAGAGACGCTAGAGAATAAAATGGCAATAGTTGCAATGTTTTATGTCACACAGTAATTGCGCAGTGGTCTTTCAAACCCAATTTTTTGGGAAAAAAATACACTTTCATTAATTTAAATGCGAAAATACACCATAGATCAGTGTTTCTCAACTCCAGTCCTCAAGGTACCGCAACAGGTCAAGTTTTCAGGCTTTCCATTATTTTGCACAGGTGATTTGATCAGTTTCACTGCCTTAGTAATTACCACAGCTGTTTCATCTGAGGGAAATCCTGAAAACATGACCTGTTGGGGCACCTTGAGGACTGGAGTTGAGAAACGCTGCCATTAGGGATGAGCCGAACACCCCCGGGTTCGGTTCGCACCAGAACCTTCGAACGGACCGAAAGTTCGCGCGAATTTTCGAACCCTATTCGTTATAATGGACGCGAACGTTCGAAATCAAAATTGCTAATTACAACGGCCAATATGCATGTTAATGTTATAAAACAGGTTTGGGGACCCGGGTCCTGCCCCAGGGGACATATATCAATGCAAAAAGAAATTTTAAAAACTAAAGTTTTTTCGGGAGCAGTCATTTTAATGATGCATAAAGTGAAAAAAAAAAAAGTGAAATTTTCCTTTAAATACGGTACCTGGGGGGTGTCTAAAGTATGCCTGTGAAGTGGCATGTGTTTCCCGTGTTTAGAACTGTCCCTGCACAAAATGACATTTGTAAAGGAAAAAAAGAAGCCATTTAAAACCACTTGCGGCTTTAATGTCATGTCTTGTCCTGGCCGCCATATGGCTGAAAATCCTTGAGAAAAATGGCATGGCTACCCCATCACCCCCCCCCCACCCCAGCCCCTTTGGGTCTTGTATGGATACTAAGGGGGACCCCGCACCCAAAATAAAACCCTATACCTACAACCCTATATACTCTGAACAGCAGTATATAGGTGGTGCAAACAAGACATGGACTGTAGGTTTGTTCTTAAGTAGAATCTGAACAGGTACATTATGAAGTGTAGCTACATCCCAAAAAAATCAATTTTTAAGCTTTTTGGAGAACATAGGGAGGGGTTATCACCCCTGTAACATTTGCTGTCTTTGCACATCTGTTCAGAACATGTCACCTCACTTTCCGTCCCAATGACAAATGTTTTTGGAAAAGTGGGGTTTTAATTGAAACAAGGATTGGTGATAAAGCATCAGTAGAGAGGAGATACCTTTTTCCCAAATTAAATCTAACAGGATAGAATTTTCCTTCCTAGGGGTAGATTTCCTCTCACTTCCTGTTTTCTCTTGCCGTTTGCAAGTAGGAGTCGTTTGTAAGTTGGATGTTTGAAAGTAGGGGCCTGCCGTATATACTGTGCAGAAATTTGCCCTATTAGATATTGGTGTAGCCACAAGACTGGTGGGCACAGGAATGGGCCCTGCTGTGAGTTAATAGATCAAGATTTGTACTTGCATGCACCTGTTGAACCGGGCAGAAAAATTGGGCCTTTGGTGGTGGTGGTGGTGGTGGTGGACGGTGTTGCCACAAGACTGTAAGCCCTCACAGTTACTCTTGGTGGGTGCAGGAATGGGCCCTGCTGTGAGTTATTAGATCAAGATTTGTAATTGCATGCACCTGTTGAACAGGGCAGAAAAATTGGGCCTTTGGTGGTGGTGGTGGTGGTGGACGGTGTTGCCACAAGACTGTAGGCCCTCATAGTTACTCTTGGTGGGCGCAGGAATGGGCCCTGCTGTGAACTATTAGATCAAGATTTGTAATTACACGCCCCTGTTAAACAGGGGCTGAAAAATTGTGCCTTAGGCATTGGTGCTGGTGCCACAACACTGCAACCCCTCACAGATACTGTACTTGGAGCACAGCAGTCACACCTGTTGCGAAGCATCTTTTTAAAAAATTGTAATTACACGCCCCTGTTATACAGGGGCTGAAAAATTGTGCCTTAGGCACTGGTGCTGGTGCCACAACACTGCAACCCCTCACAGATACTGTACTCTGAGCACAGCAATGAGACCTGTTGCAAAGCATTGCCTAAAAATTGTAATTACACGCCCCAACAGGGGCTGAAAAATTGTGCCTTAGGCACTGGTGCTGGTGCCACAACACTGCAACCCCTCACAGATACTGTACTCTGAGCACAGCAGTCACACCTGTTGCGAAGCATCTTTTTAAAAAATTGTAATTACACGCCCCTGTTATACAGGGGCTGAAAAATTGTGCCTTAGGCACTGGTGCTGGTGCCACAACACTGCAACCCCTCACAGATACTGTACTCTGAGCACAGCAATGAGACCTGTTGCAAAGCATTGCCTAAAAATTGTAATTACACGCCCCAACAGGGGCTGAAAAATTGTGCCTTAGGCACTGGTGCTGGTGCCACAACACTGCAACCCCTCACAGATACTGTACTCTGAGCACAGCAGTCACACCTGTTGCGAAGCATCTTTTTAAAAAATTGTAATTACACGCCCCTGTTATACAGGGGCTGAAAAATTGTGCCTTAGGCACTGGTGTGGTGGCATGGATCATTGAGGAGGAGGAAGAGGATAGTCAGTGAACATAACAGGACAGTCACTCAGCATCAGCATAGGCAGTCTTGAAGGGATGTGACATTATAAATGATTCCGTTATATCCGCTTCAGGTGTCTGGTAGCTGGTGGTGATCCAAGACTGATTCATTTTTATGAAGGTCAGTCGATCAACCGAGTCGGTGGACAGGCGCACCCTATGATCGGTGACAAATCCTCCAGCAGCACTGAATGTGCGTTCGGAAAGAACGCTGGATGCAGGACAGGCCAGTAGCTCAATTGCATACTGTGCAAGCTCTGGCCAGTGATCCATCCTCAGGACCCAGTAAGCCAGAGGATTTTCGGTGGGAAAGGTGTCCAAGTCTGACCTTGCCCCTAGGTATTCCTGCACCATGTATATCAGACGCTGGCGATGGTTGCTGGAACCGATCATACCTTGGGGCTGCGGACTAAAAAATTGTCTGAACGCATCGGTCAGACGTCCACCTTCCCCACCGCTCCTTCTGCTACTGACCGAAGCCTCAGCAACTCGTCATCCAGGACCAGGAGTTTGTAACCTCCCAGTTTCTGGGAACGCGTTGCACAGACCTTTCTGCAAGGCCTCCCTGAGATGTCTCATCCTCTGCTCCCTCTGCGACGGCAAGATAAGGTCCGCAACCTTACCCTTGTACCGTGGATCAAGGAGAGTGGCCAGCCAGTAATGGTCACTCTCCTTGATCCGAAGAACACGAGGATCCTTCCGCAGGCTTTGCAGGATCAGGGAGGCCATGCAGCTCACCATCCTCGTGGCCTCCTCAAATGGTGAGAGGACAGTGCATGCATCCCTGATCATGCTCCACTGGCGTGGGGAAAAAAAGCCAAGCTCCCCTGACCCTGTCCTGGTGCCGTAGTCGCAAAGGTACTCATTGATGGCCCTCTGCTGCGTGTGCAGTCGCTGCAGCATGGCCAACGTTGAGTTCCACCTGGTGGGCATGTCACATATTAGGCGGTTCTTGGGCAGGTTCAGCTCCTTTTGCAGCTCAGTCAGCCGAGCACTGGCATTATAAGATCGGCGGAAATGCACACAGACTTTCCTGGCCTGCCTCAGGACATCCTGTAAGCCTGGGAACCTGCCCAAGAACCGCTGCACCACCAGGTTGAGGACGTGAGCCATACAGGGCACATGGGTGAGCTGCCCCTGTCGCAGGGCGGAGAGGAGGTTGGTGCCATTATCAGAAAACGACCATTCCTGGCTTAAGCTGGCGTGGCGTCGACCACCTCTCGGCCTGCCCCTGCAGAGCTGCCAGAACCTCTGGCCCAGTGTGGCTCCTGTCCCCCAAACACACCAGCGCAAGCACGGCATGGCATCTTTTTGCCTGCGTACTCGCGTAGCCCCTTGTACGCCTACGGAGCACCGCTGGTTCCGAGGACAGAGCACTCGAAGAGGACATGGAGGAAGAAGAAGAGGAGGGGGTGGAGGAGAGAGGTGTGTCACAACCAGTAGTAGCATTTTGGAGGCGTGGTGGCGGAACAACCTCCAACACTACTGCACCTTGTCCTGCATCCCTCCCAGCTACCAATAGAGTGACCCAATGGGCCGTGAAAGAAAGATAACGTCCCTGTCCATGCCTGCTGGACCATGAGTCAGCGGTAATATGCACCTTACCGCTGACCGCCCTGTCCAGCGAGGCATGGACATTGCCTTCCACATGCCAGTAGAGAGACGGAATTGCCTTCCGTGAGAAAAAGTGGCGTTTGGGAACCTGCCACTGAGGAACCGCACATTGAACAAACTCACGGAAGGGGGCCGAGTCTATCAACTGAAAAGGCAGCAGTTGAAGTGCTAGCAATTTAGCCAAGCTAGCATTCAACCGCTGGGCATGTGGATGGCTGGGAGTATACTTCTTTCGACGGTCCAGCAGCTGGGGCAGGGAAATTTGCCTGCTACAATCGGACGTCGGTGTACTGCAAGTACTTGGTTGTGACACACCTAATTCTACACCTTCAGTCCTCTCAGAGCAGCTTTCAGAGAGGACTGAAGATATAGTGGGGATGGAGATCCCAGCTGATGAGGAGCAAGGAGAGGTCCGCTTTGTTCTTTGGTGTGGGTCTTTTATGTGTGCTTGCCAACGAGCTGCATGGCAGGTCGACATATGTCTGCTCATGCTTGTGGTGCCCAAGCGGCTGATGTTTTGGCCACGCGAGATACGCTTGAGACAAATATTGCAAATAGCAGTGGTGCGATCTGATGCACTCGTCTCAAAAAAGGCCCACACCAAAGAACTTTTGTGATAACGTGCAGAGGCAGCGCCCTGCACAGGCGGAGCTCTGCGGTGTGGTACAGTTGCTGTGCTGGCCTCTAGCTGGCCTCCAGGGGGCATCCTGCCTCGTTGGACATGTGACGCTGCATCCTCCTCCTCCTCCTCCTCTCTCCCTTCAGGCACCCACGTGGAGTCAGTGACCTCATCATCCCCTCCCTCTTCACCACTAGAGCAAACCTGGCAGTAAGCTGCAGCTGGTGGAACACTACTGCCAGATTGCTGTCCTTCAGCATCCCCTTTCTCTGCGCGCACACTACTGACTTCCTCAAGCTGGGTATCATCATCCGAGCCTTCGAATCGTTGGGCATCCTCCTGGAGCATGTACCCAACACTGTGCTCAAACAGTTCGGGGGACTCCTCAGGAGGACATGGTGGGTCTAGGGAAGGGGTGGCTGATGATGCCATTGAGTACGCGTTGGCAGCTGCTCTGCCAGTACCCTGAGCCTGGGTGAGAGAGGATGAGGAGGATGAGGAGGGCTTGGTCATCCATTCTACCAAGCCTTCGGCATGATGCGGCTCCACATGTCCAGCTGCCGAAAACAAAGACAAGCGTGTCCCATGGCCACGTGCTGATGACGATGCACGACCACGTCCACGGCCAGCACTGTTGTCTCTAGAAACAGAGCCTGCCTGCCCTGTGTTCTTGCCTCGGCACGCTCTGCCTCTCCTTGGCGGTCTTCCAGCCATTGTAGTCGGTAGTGTATATAGTATAAAAAATAGAACTCCTATGTGTGCTCACAACACACTGTAGGTCCTATGGGTGCTGACACTAACACACTATAGGTACTATGTGTGCTGCTGACAAGAAAATATAGGAGCTCTGTTTGCTGCCACTAACACACTAGAAGTCCTATGGGTGCTGCTGAGAAGAAAATATAGGAGCTCTGTTTGCTGCCACTAACACACTAGAAGTCCTATGGGTGCTGCTGAGAAGAAAATATAGGAGCTCTGTTTGCTGCCACTAACACACTAGAAGTCCTATGGGTGCTGCTGAGAAGAAAATATAGGAGCTCTGTTTGCTGCCACTAACACACTAGAAGTCCTATGGGTGCTGCTGAGAAGAAAATATAGGAGCTCTGTTTGCTGCCACTAACACACTAGAAGTCCTATGGGTGCTGCTGAGAAGAAAATATAGGAGCTCTGTTTGCTGCCACTAACACACTAGAAGTCCTATGGGTGCTGCTGAGAAGAAAATATAGGAGCTCTGTTTGCTGCCACTAACACACTAGAAGTCCTATGGGTGCTGCTGAGAAGAAAATATAGGAGCTCTGTTTGCTGCCACTAACACACTAGAAGTCCTATGGGTGCTGCTGAGAAGAAAATATAGGAGCTCTGTTTGCTGCCACTAACACACTAGAAGTCCTATGGGTGCTGCTGAGAAGAAAATATAGGAGCTCTGTTTGCTGCCACTAACACACTAGAAGTCCTATGGGTGCTGCTGAGAAGAAAATATAGGAGCTCTGTGTGATGCCACTAACACACTAGAAGTCCTATGGGTGCTGCTGAGAAGAAAATATAGGAGCTCTGTTTGCTGCCACTAACACACTAGAAGTCCTATGGGTGCTGCTGAGAAGAAAATATAGGAGCTCTGTTTGCTGCCACTAACACACTAGAAGTCCTATGGGTGCTGCTGAGAAGAAAATATAGGAGCTCTGTTTGCTGCCACTAACACACTAGAAGTCCTATGGGTGCTGCTGAGAAGAAAATATAGGAGCTCTGTTTGCTGCCACTAACACACTAGAAGTCCTATGGGTGCTGCTGAGAAGAAAATATAGGAGCTCTGTTTGCTGCCACTAACACACTAGAAGTCCTATGGGTGCTGCTGAGAAGAAAATATAGGAGCTCTGTTTGCTGCCACTAACACACTAGAAGTCCTATGGGTGCTGCTGAGAAGAAAATATAGGAGCTCTGTTTGCTGCCACTAACACACTAGAAGTCCTATGGGTGCTGCTGAGAAGAAAATATAGGAGCTCTGTTTGCTGCCACTAACACACTAGAAGTCCTATGGGTGCTGCTGAGAAGAAAATATAGGAGCTCTGTTTGCTGCCACTAAAACACTAGAAGTCCTATGGGTGCTGCTGAGAAGAAAATATAGGAGCTCTGTTTGCTGCCACTAACACACTAGAAGTCCTATGGGTGCTGCTGAGAAGAAAATATAGGAGCTCTGTTTGCTGCCACTAACACACTAGAAGTCCTATGGGTGCTGCTGAGAAGAAAATATAGGAGCTCTGTGTGATGCCACTAACACACTAGAAGTCCTATGGGTGCTGCTGAGAAGAAAATATAGGAGCTCTGTTTGCTGCCACTAACACACTAGAAGTCCTATGGGTGCTGCTGAGAAGAAAATATAGGAGCTCTGTGTGATGCCACTAACACACTAGAAGTCCTATGGGTGCTGCTGAGAAGAAAATATAGGAGCTCTGTTTGCTGCCACTAACACACTAGAAGTCCTATGGGTGCTGCTGAGAAGAAAATATAGGAGCTCTGTTTGCTGCCACTAACACACTAGAAGTCCTATGGGTGCTGCTGAGAAGAAAATATAGGAGCTCTGTTTGCTGCCACTAACACACTAGAAGTCCTATGGGTGCTGCTGAGAAGAAAATATAGGAGCTCTGTTTGCTGCCACTAACACACTAGAAGTCCTATGGGTGCTGCTGAGAAGAAAATATAGGAGCTCTGTTTGCTGCCACTAACACACTAGAAGTCCTATGGGTGCTGCTGAGAAGAAAATATAGGAGCTCTGTTTGCTGCCACTAACACACTAGAAGTCCTATGGGTGCTGCTGAGAAGAAAATATAGGAGCTCTGTTTGCTGCCACTAACACACTAGAAGTCCTATGGGTGCTGCTGAGAAGAAAATATAGGAGCTCTGTTTGCTGCCACTAACACACTAGAAGTCCTATGGGTGCTGCTGAGAAGAAAATATAGGAGCTCTGTTTGCTGCCACTAACACACTAGAAGTCCTATGGGTGCTGCTGAGAAGAAAATATAGGAGCTCTGTTTGCTGCCACTAACACACTAGAAGTCCTATGGGTGCTGCTGAGAAGAAAATATAGGAGCTCTGTTTGCTGCCACTAACACACTAGAAGTCCTATGGGTGCTGCTGAGAAGAAAATATAGGAGCTCTGTTTGCTGCCACTAACACACTAGAAGTCCTATGGGTGCTGCTGAGAAGAAAATATAGGAGCTCTGTTTGCTGCCACTAACACACTAGAAGTCCTATGGGTGCTGCTGAGAAGAAAATATAGGAGCTCTGTTTGCTGCCACTAACACACTAGAAGTCCTATGGGTGCTGCTGAGAAGAAAATATAGGAGCTCTGTTTGCTGCCACTAACACACTAGAAGTCCTATGGGTGCTGCTGAGAAGAAAATATAGGAGCTCTGTTTGCTGCCACTAACACACTAGAAGTCCTATGGGTGCTGCTGAGAAGAAAATATAGGAGCTCTGTGTGATGCCACTAACACACTAGAAGTCCTATGGGTGCTGCTGAGAAGAAAATATAGGAGCTCTGTGTGATGCCACTAACACACTAGAAGTCCTATGGGTGCTGCTGAGAAGAAAATATAGGAGCTCTGTTTGCTGCCACTAACACACTAGAAGTCCTATGGGTGCTGCTGAGAAGAAAATATAGGAGCTCTGTTTGCTGCCACTAACACACTAGAAGTCCTATGTGTGCTGCTGAGAAGAAAATATAGGAGCTCTGTTTGCTGCCACTAACACACTAGAAGTCCTATGGGTGCTGCTGAGAAGAAAATATAGGAGCTCTGTTTGCTGCCACTAACACACTAGAAGTCCTATGGGTGCTGCTGAGAAGAAAATATAGGAGCTCTGTTTGCTGCCACTAACACACTAGAAGTCCTATGGGTGCTGCTGAGAAGAAAATATAGGAGCTCTGTTTGCTGCCACTAACACACTAGAAGTCCTATGGGTGCTGCTGAGAAGAAAATATAGGAGCTCTGTTTGCTGCCACTAACACACTAGAAGTCCTATGGGTGCTGCTGAGAAGAAAATATAGGAGCTCTGTTTGCTGCCACTAACACACTAGAAGTCCTATGGGTGCTGCTGAGAAGAAAATATAGGAGCTCTGTTTGCTGCCACTAACACACTAGAAGTCCTATGGGTGCTGCTGAGAAGAAAATATAGGAGCTCTGTTTGCTGCCACTAACACACTAGAAGTCCTATGGGTGCTGCTGAGAAGAAAATATAGGAGCTCTGTTTGCTGCCACTAACACACTAGAAGTCCTATGGGTGCTGCTGAGAAGAAAATATAGGAGCTCTGTTTGCTGCCACTAACACACTAGAAGTCCTATGGGTGCTGCTGAGAAGAAAATATAGGAGCTCTGTGTGATGCCACTAACACACTAGAAGTCCTATGGGTGCTGCTGAGAAGAAAATATAGGAGCTCTGTTTGCTGCCACTAACACACTAGAAGTCCTATGGGTGCTGCTGAGAAGAAAATATAGGAGCTCTGTTTGCTGCCACTAACACACTAGAAGTCCTATGGGTGCTGCTGAGAAGAAAATATAGGAGCTCTGTTTGCTGCCACTAACACACTAGAAGTCCTATGGGTGCTGCTGAGAAGAAAATATAGGAGCTCTGTTTGCTGCCACTAACACACTAGAAGTCCTATGGGTGCTGCTGAGAAGAAAATATAGGAGCTCTGTTTGCTGCCACTAACACACTAGAAGTCCTATGGGTGCTGCTGAGAAGAAAATATAGGAGCTCTGTTTGCTGCCACTAACACACTAGAAGTCCTATGGGTGCTGCTGAGAAGAAAATATAGGAGCTCTGTTTGCTGCCACTAACACACTAGAAGTCCTATGGGTGCTGCTGAGAAGAAAATATAGGAGCTCTGTTTGCTGCCACTAACACACTAGAAGTCCTATGGGTGCTGCTGAGAAGAAAATATAGGAGCTCTGTTTGCTGCCACTAACACACTAGAAGTCCTATGGGTGCTGCTGAGAAGAAAATATAGGAGCTCTGTTTGCTGCCACTAACACACTAGAAGTCCTATGGGTGCTGCTGAGAAGAAAATATAGGAGCTCTGTTTGCTGCCACTAACACACTAGAAGTCCTATGGGTGCTGCTGAGAAGAAAATATAGGAGCTCTGTTTGCTGCCACTAACACACTAGAAGTCCTATGGGTGCTGCTGAGAAGAAAATATAGGAGCTCTGTTTGCTGCCACTAACACACTAGAAGTCCTATGGGTGCTGCTGAGAAGAAAATATAGGAGCTCTGTTTGCTGCCACTAACACACTAGAAGTCCTATGGGTGCTGCTGAGAAGAAAATATAGGAGCTCTGTTTGCTGCCACTAACAGACTAGAAGTCCTATGGGTGCTGCTGAGAAGAAAATATAGGAGCTCTGTTTGCTGCCACTAACACACTAGAAGTCCTATGGGTGCTGCTGAGAAGAAAATATAGGAGCTCTGTTTGCTGCCACTAACACACTAGAAGTCCTATGGGTGCTGCTGAGAAGAAAATATAGGAGCTCTGTGTGATGCCACTAACACACTAGAAGTCCTATGGGTGCTGCTGAGAAGAAAATATAGGAGCTCTGTGTGATGCCACTAACACACTAGAAGTCCTATGGGTGCTGCTGAGAAGAAAATATAGGAGCTCTGTTTGCTGCCACTAACACACTAGAAGTCCTATGGGTGCTGCTGAGAAGAAAATATAGGAGCTCTGTTTGCTGCCACTAACACACTAGAAGTCCTATGTGTGCTGCTGAGAAGAAAATATAGGAGCTCTGTTTGCTGCCACTAACACACTAGAAGTCCTATGGGTGCTGCTGAGAAGAAAATATAGGAGCTCTGTTTGCTGCCACTAACACACTAGAAGTCCTATGGGTGCTGCTGAGAAGAAAATATAGGAGCTCTGTTTGCTGCCACTAACACACTAGAAGTCCTATGGGTGCTGCTGAGAAGAAAATATAGGAGCTCTGTTTGCTGCCACTAACACACTAGAAGTCCTATGGGTGCTGCTGAGAAGAAAATATAGGAGCTCTGTTTGCTGCCACTAACACACTAGAAGTCCTATGGGTGCTGCTGAGAAGAAAATATAGGAGCTCTGTTTGCTGCCACTAACACACTAGAAGTCCTATGGGTGCTGCTGAGAAGAAAATATAGGAGCTCTGTTTGCTGCCACTAACACACTAGAAGTCCTATGGGTGCTGCTGAGAAGAAAATATAGGAGCTCTGTTTGCTGCCACTAACACACTAGAAGTCCTATGGGTGCTGCTGAGAAGAAAATATAGGAGCTCTGTTTGCTGCCACTAACACACTAGAAGTCCTATGGGTGCTGCTGAGAAGAAAATATAGGAGCTCTGTTTGCTGCCACTAACACACTAGAAGTCCTATGGGTGCTGCTGAGAAGAAAATATAGGAGCTCTGTTTGCTGCCACTAACACACTAGAAGTCCTATGGGTGCTGCTGAGAAGAAAATATAGGAGCTCTGTTTGCTGCCACTAACACACTAGAAGTCCTATGGGTGCTGCTGAGAAGAAAATATAGGAGCTCTGTTTGCTGCCACTAACACACTAGAAGTCCTATGGGTGCTGCTGAGAAGAAAATATAGGAGCTCTGTTTGCTGCCACTAACACACTAGAAGTCCTATGGGTGCTGCTGAGAAGAAAATATAGGAGCTCTGTTTGCTGCCACTAACACACTAGAAGTCCTATGGGTGCTGCTGAGAAGAAAATATAGGAGCTCTGTGTGATGCCACTAACACACTAGAAGTCCTATGGGTGCTGCTGAGAAGAAAATATAGGAGCTCTGTGTGATGCCACTAACACACTAGAAGTCCTATGGGTGCTGCTGAGAAGAAAATATAGGAGCTCTGTTTGCTGCCACTAACACACTAGAAGTCCTATGGGTGCTGCTGAGAAGAAAATATAGGAGCTCTGTTTGCTGCCACTAACACACTAGAAGTCCTATGTGTGCTGCTGAGAAGAAAATATAGGAGCTCTGTTTGCTGCCACTAACACACTAGAAGTCCTATGGGTGCTGCTGAGAAGAAAATATAGGAGCTCTGTTTGCTGCCACTAACACACTAGAAGTCCTATGGGTGCTGCTGAGAAGAAAATATAGGAGCTCTGTTTGCTGCCACTAACACACTAGAAGTCCTATGGGTGCTGCTGAGAAGAAAATATAGGAGCTCTGTTTGCTGCCACTAACACACTAGAAGTCCTATGGGTGCTGCTGAGAAGAAAATATAGGAGCTCTGTTTGCTGCCACTAACACACTAGAAGTCCTATGGGTGCTGCTGAGAAGAAAATATAGGAGCTCTGTTTGCTGCCACTAACACACTAGAAGTCCTATGGGTGCTGCTGAGAAGAAAATATAGGAGCTCTGTTTGCTGCCACTAACACACTAGAAGTCCTATGGGTGCTGCTGAGAAGAAAATATAGGAGCTCTGTTTGCTGCCACTAACACACTAGAAGTCCTATGGGTGCTGCTGAGAAGAAAATATAGGAGCTCTGTTTGCTGCCACTAACACACTAGAAGTCCTATGGGTGCTGCTGAGAAGAAAATATAGGAGCTCTGTGTGATGCCACTAACACACTAGAAGTCCTATGGGTGCTGCTGAGAAGAAAATATAGGAGCTCTGTTTGCTGCCACTAACACACTAGAAGTCCTATGGGTGCTGCTGAGAAGAAAATATAGGAGCTCTGTTTGCTGCCACTAACACACTAGAAGTCCTATGGGTGCTGCTGAGAAGAAAATATAGGAGCTCTGTTTGCTGCCACTAACACACTAGAAGTCCTATGGGTGCTGCTGAGAAGAAAATATAGGAGCTCTGTTTGCTGCCACTAACACACTAGAAGTCCTATGGGTGCTGCTGAGAAGAAAATATAGGAGCTCTGTTTGCTGCCACTAACACACTAGAAGTCCTATGGGTGCTGCTGAGAAGAAAATATAGGAGCTCTGTTTGCTGCCACTAACACACTAGAAGTCCTATGGGTGCTGCTGAGAAGAAAATATAGGAGCTCTGTTTGCTGCCACTAACACACTAGAAGTCCTATGGGTGCTGCTGAGAAGAAAATATAGGAGCTCTGTTTGCTGCCACTAACACACTAGAAGTCCTATGGGTGCTGCTGAGAAGAAAATATAGGAGCTCTGTTTGCTGCCACTAACACACTAGAAGTCCTATGGGTGCTGCTGAGAAGAAAATATAGGAGCTCTGTTTGCTGCCACTAACACACTAGAAGTCCTATGGGTGCTGCTGAGAAGAAAATATAGGAGCTCTGTTTGCTGCCACTAACACACTAGAAGTCCTATGGGTGCTGCTGAGAAGAAAATATAGGAGCTCTGTGTGATGCCACTAACACACTAGAAGTCCTATGGGTGCTGCTGAGAAGAAAATATAGGAGCTCTGTGTGATGCCACTAACACACTAGAAGTCCTATGGGTGCTGCTGAGAAGAAAATATAGGAGCTCTGTTTGCTGCCACTAACACACTAGAAGTCCTATGGGTGCTGCTGAGAAGAAAATATAGGAGCTCTGTTTGCTGCCACTAACACACTAGAAGTCCTATGTGTGCTGCTGAGAAGAAAATATAGGAGCTCTGTTTGCTGCCACTAACACACTAGAAGTCCTATGGGTGCTGCTGAGAAGAAAATATAGGAGCTCTGTTTGCTGCCACTAACACACTAGAAGTCCTATGGGTGCTGCTGAGAAGAAAATATAGGAGCTCTGTTTGCTGCCACTAACACACTAGAAGTCCTATGGGTGCTGCTGAGAAGAAAATATAGGAGCTCTGTTTGCTGCCACTAACACACTAGAAGTCCTATGGGTGCTGCTGAGAAGAAAATATAGGAGCTCTGTTTGCTGCCACTAACACACTAGAAGTCCTATGGGTGCTGCTGAGAAGAAAATATAGGAGCTCTGTTTGCTGCCACTAACACACTAGAAGTCCTATGGGTGCTGCTGAGAAGAAAATATAGGAGCTCTGTTTGCTGCCACTAACACACTAGAAGTCCTATGGGTGCTGCTGAGAAGAAAATATAGGAGCTCTGTTTGCTGCCACTAACACACTAGAAGTCCTATGGGTGCTGCTGAGAAGAAAATATAGGAGCTCTGTTTGCTGCCACTAACACACTAGAAGTCCTATGGGTGCTGCTGAGAAGAAAATATAGGAGCTCTGTTTGCTGCCACTAACACACTAGAAGTCCTATGGGTGCTGCTGAGAAGAAAATATAGGAGCTCTGTGTGATGCCACTAACACACTAGAAGTCCTATGGGTGCTGCTGAGAAGAAAATATAGGAGCTCTGTTTGCTGCCACTAACACACTAGAAGTCCTATGGGTGCTGCTGAGAAGAAAATATAGGAGCTCTGTTTGCTGCCACTAACACACTAGAAGTCCTATGGGTGCTGCTGAGAAGAAAATATAGGAGCTCTGTTTGCTGCCACTAACACACTAGAAGTCCTATGGGTGCTGCTGAGAAGAAAATATAGGAGCTCTGTTTGCTGCCACTAACACACTAGAAGTCCTATGGGTGCTGCTGAGAAGAAAATATAGGAGCTCTGTTTGCTGCCACTAACACACTAGAAGTCCTATGGGTGCTGCTGAGAAGAAAATATAGGAGCTCTGTTTGCTGCCACTAACACACTAGAAGTCCTATGGGTGCTGCTGAGAAGAAAATATAGGAGCTCTGTTTGCTGCCACTAACACACTAGAAGTCCTATGGGTGCTGCTGAGAAGAAAATATAGGAGCTCTGTTTGCTGCCACTAACACACTAGAAGTCCTATGGGTGCTGCTGAGAAGAAAATATAGGAGCTCTGTTTGCTGCCACTAACACACTAGAAGTCCTATGGGTGCTGCTGAGAAGAAAATATAGGAGCTCTGTTTGCTGCCACTAACACACTAGAAGTCCTATGGGTGCTGCTGAGAAGAAAATATAGGAGCTCTGTTTGCTGCCACTAACACACTAGAAGTCCTATGGGTGCTGTTGGGGTGCAATGCTGTGCTAACAGCACTGCGGTTGGTACTACTGCAATACTGTACTAACAGTAAGCACGCACCAGACTAATCCCCAGCAGCAGCTAATAACACACTAACTGTGCAATCAGCAGCAATGAACGATCAATGACTTAGGTAGCAATGGTTTAGCAAAGAAATAGCCAATGGTTTAGCAAAGAAGAGCAAATCTTTCAGTATCAAGCAAAGACTGAATCAGCAGACTAATCTCTCCTAAAGCCGGAACTCATGTGACCGGGGCCGATGGCGTGGCGGCCTTTTAAATGGTGGGGCGTGTACTAAAGCCCCTGAGCTGTAATTGGCTACAGGCGTCCTGCCTGTAGCCAATTATTGCTCTCCGAGTTTCGGGCGCTGTGATTGGCCAAGCATGCGGGGTCACAGTGCATGCTTGGCCAATCATCAGCCAGCAATGCACTGCGCCGGCCGCGCCGGCCGCAATGCATTGCGGGGCCGCTCGCATCACACGAATGTGATGCGAAGGGCCCAAATAGTTCTGGGCTCGACGAGCGAGCGAACGCCCGATGCTCGATTCGAACATGGGTTCGAATCGAGCACCGGGCCCATCCCTAGCTGCCATAGATAACCCAATCTTTTTGTAAAATATAAAAGATGACGTTATGCCAAGTAAATGGATATCGAACATGTCATGCTTTAAAGAGGAAGTAAACCCCGGATTGTTTTTCGTTTTTTTTTTTTTTATATTATAATTTAGCAATGTGTATGAATGCCTTGCACATTAAAATGTCATTAAAACGAGGTTTGTAAATAATTGTTTTTTACTTTTATAAAATATACCTTCTTCTGGGAATCAGCAGCTCCATCTTTACTACTGATCTTTGTATCTTGTGCGGACGTCATTTCCGCCCTTCCTTTGTTCCCCTGTCTAAATCTCGCGCATTCGCGTGAAAGCCAAGCCTCCATCTCGATCGCTGAGAACCAAGAAGCTGAGGAGGGCAAACCATTGCGGCTTCCTTTGTGTGCCGTTCACTGTGGAAAGAATTGACCCGCCATCCTGTGTATATAGAAACGGCACACATAGCGTGCCGTTAACAAAAACTACGGACTGCGCATGCGACGGTGACGTTATTTACCATAGCAGGACGTATTCTGACGAAAACTGTACAAGTAAGTGAAGTTTCACAGGCACAGATCTACAGCCTTATCTGTGTAAATTAGAATGAGCTAAAGTGTAACATGAGAGTTTACAACCACTTTACCATTGCGCACACTCATGGAATGGCGAAAAGCTACAGTACTTAAAAAATCTCCATAGGCGACACATTAAACATTTTTGCAGGTTACCTGTTTAGAGTTGCAGAGGGGGTCTTGCTCTAGAATTATTGCTGTCACCTGACCCATTCATGTTTGGAATTTCCAGCTACGTAAGAAAATTAGCTGGAAAAGAAACCTTTACATCAGGGATATGCAATTAGCGGACCTCCAGCTGTTGCCAAACTACAAGTCCCATCATGCATTTGCCTCTGTGTGTCATGCTTGTGGCTGTCAGAGTCTTGCTATGCCTCATGGGACTTGTAGTTTGGCAACAGCTGGAGGTCCGCTAATTGCATATCCCTGCTTTACATCATTGTCTAAATATGGCCACCTGGGCATATTTGGGCAATGTTGTCACCACTATTCCCACCCCTTCCTTTATATAGCTGTTGACATTTTGGGGAGCTGTCGTTCAGCTAGTGTAACTTTTGAGAATCGGTCGTGTGGAGTGGGTCATTGATTGATGATGGATTTACAAGGGACATTTTTTTTGAACTTCTAGCTTTTTAATAAAGGGCTTTTCAATAGTTTGGGTGTTTCTTTTTTTCCAGGCTACAACTCGTGGAAGACTATGTATCCCATACTCATTCATGTAGCTGGGTGGAGTAACTAGGGGGTCCCTTATTTTTAAAGGAAATGCCAATAAGCCCTCCACCCACAGATACCCACAATCAACAGGTAACATGGGGACAAGGTGCTTTTTCAAAAATTGCCCCCCCCCCAATAGTCCTATGTTAAGGGCATATGGCCTGCTTTGGTTCAGGAGGAGGGGCCGCCTGGTCGTCTTTCCCCCATTCCTGGCCAGCCAGGTTGCATGCTTGGATTAAGAGTGTGTTATGAATTTTTTTGGGAACCACACACATTTTTTTTTCTTGGAGTCCCCCTAAAACTGAAGGGTCTGATCACGTGTGGATATCCTGAAGGACCACATGCATTTTTTTTTATTTTTGTATTTCTTTTGGTGAGATACCCTCTTAAAATCCATACCATACACAAAGGGGTTGATTTACATAAAGGAGAGTGCAAAATCTGGTGCAGCTGTGTAAGGTAGCCAAACAGCTTATAACTTCAGCTTGATCAATTGATCTTTGACAAAAAAAAACTGGAAGTCGATTGATTTCTATGCAGAGCCATACCAGATTTTTCACTCTCCAGTTTTAGTGAATCAACCCCATTAAATCTAAATTGCAGGAAAATTTTAATTCATTGACAGCTGCTTCTTTTTTTCCCAAAAACAGCACACAAGCCCCTCCAAAGGCCCCCCAAAGTACATAGCAGACCCTTAGACCCGGTTCACACAGGGGCGACTCCGGACGCGACTTCAGGTCGCCTCGAGTTGCCCCAAGTTGCGCTATTTTTAAAACTAATTGAAGTGAATGGAGATGTTTTAATGTACACGACTGCAGTCGCTCCGACTTCAAAAAAGGTTCCTGTACTACTTCAATCAGACTTCTAGGCAACCTGTAGGCAACTTGTACCCATTGATTTCAATGGAAGTCGCTTAGAAGTCTGATCACTGTTCATTTTGAAGGCAACTTTACAGGAAGCAGAAAGGAATTTACCCAGAAGCCACAAGGAATTTACTTCAAGTCGTGTTGTTAATGACCAGAAGTCGCGCTGAAGTCTCCTCCAAGTCTGCTGAAGTCTCCTCCAAGTCTCGCTGTGATTCATGCTCAAGTCGTGTCTGAGTTGCTTCTGGAAGTCGCGCTGGAAGTCGTGTTGCCCCAGTGTGAACCGGCTCTGATGCCGCGTATACACGATTGATTTTCTCGACGGTGAAAACACCGCCGAGAAAATCGACATGAAACACGAGGACCGGCTTGGTCCCCTACATACGGCCGGTTTTCATGACATTTTTTCTTTTGGTCATGAAAAACGACCATGTGTAGGCTCCCTGGCAGTGTTTCCCTATGGGAAAACTGCAGCGGAAAAAAATGCCGTGAATCACGACGAGAAAAGTTAGAGCATGTTCTAATTTTTCTCGTCGTGATTCTTGCCGTTTTTTCTCGTCGGGAAAAATGCTGAAAAGCCCACACACGGGCGTTTTTCTCGTCAAAGAGAAAAAATGAAAATTTTCCCGACGAGAAAAATGGTCGTGTGTACGCGGCATTAGACCTTTTTACAACTTTTTTCCTTTGTCAGTGCTGCTGCAGCACTTTCTGTGCATCACAGACATGCACGCCATTCACAGGCAGGATCAGGACACCCTCCAGGCATGTTATTTAAAGGAATTTAACTTTTTTTTTTTTTATCAAATTGACGTTTATTAAAAGAACAACAGCCATGCAATAAACAATTTGCACAGTACAGTACATACATTTGGTATACAGGGTGAACAAATACTTGCGCTAACAGCAAAAATATAAATATATAAAGCAGCGTGCACAGTCTGTGAATAAAGCAAACTCAAAAACGTATAAAACCAAAAATGCAGCGCTTCAAAGTGAAAATCAGTCCATATAATTCATGACGAAAGAAATGGATGCAGGAAATTGAAGAACTCCACCACCAAAGACTTCAGTGTGAACAGATAACACACCACCACAAAAAATGTGCTCACAGTCTGCTTACCAAAAAGCGAGCATCATAAGCATGTAGTGAAATGCAGAGGGTCACAGATGGATAAGGCTCTCCTATCTTGATAGAGTAACAACCGAAGTGTCCGATAATTTCAAGATCAAAGGAACTTCCAGGATTTGGATATCATATATGCAGACCTCAGCAGGAGATGTTAAACCCATACAGAAAGAAAGGCAGCATAGTGAAGCCCGTAAGGTCAAATAAAATTTATTTAAAATTCTACTTACAGGGTAAAAAGATCATCAAGGCAAAAAAAGTATAATCCGCGGTTCTTAGCGTGCTCACATTGGTCAGCCTGACATGTTTCATCCAACAGGATATCATCAGAGGCGTCACAGTAAAAGTACACCTTCTAGGCAAATACACTTAACCACATACGTTTACACCGGGAATGTAGTTCTGGCGATACATCAAGAAGGGTATCGCACACACACTCGGAAGAATATAGGAATACACAGTGGTCGTAACCAGCACAAAGTATAATATCCAATACTTTTAAAAACTTTTTGAAAACAGGAGTCCCGCCACGGAATTTGACATTTTTAATGTTTCATTTTGAAAAATCACTGCTCCTGGCCAAAAATAATTATTACGTTTTTTTTTTTGCTTTAGTAGATGTTCTCCAGGGCAGTGCCCACCCCCTTCCCGTGCTATTTTTTTTGCATCCCTTGACATATTATCCTAGAAAATGGGCATTTTTAATTTGACAGGTTTGGATCCCACCGATTTCAGTGGGGTTTGGGTTTGGCATCTAAACTTCTGGTCATGCATCTGAACCCCTGCTGAACTGAATCCAGGGCAGTTCAGCTCATCCCTATTCGCTCTTTGATGCACAAATAGGAAATTAAATCCCTCTCAAAGGAATATGCTATTCTCTATGTCAGATCACCCAGTCTCCCCAAGTTACAATGCAAACCTATGGCCCATGTACTTACTGCTGCTAAGCAGATGATCAGTAAAGCATTGAAAACCTCCAACCTTTCTATAGCTGAAACTACTGTAGCACCCTCTTAGGTAGGCTGCTGGATAGCATAGGTCAATTTCATTTTGGCTCCTCTGTAATCAGAGGAGCAGCTTGTGATTATTTTGGTCTGTTCTGGGTTTTATTGGTTGCAGGTTTGACTGCTTCCCCTTGCCTTCTGGAGGATTCTGGAATATAGTAGGCTGGGACAGTCAGATTTGAAACCTGAATATTTATGTAGTCCTAGCCAATCTCTGGGGGAGGGTGCCCAGTAGGTGGCTGGGGGAATGCATTAATATTCTGAGGCCTGGGGTAGTGGGGTTCTTATCCAGGAGGAGAAATTTTCAGCCTGAAGGGCTGCTGCCCTTCTCGGCAGTCCAGTTGTGGTTCTATGTGTGCTCACAGAGGTCCCAGCTATGCTAGAGCTAGGGGGCCTGTTCTGCTGAAACATGCTAGAACTGATTGGGGGATTTCGCTGAGGATCTGGTCTGGACAGTTCACAGGAGAAATGTCTGGCCGATATTGGAAGGAGGCATCCAAATATCCAGGGACATTGTGAGTACAGACCTGTGTGTAGGATCAAAGTGACTGTCTGCTGCTAATATCCCTTGTGCATAAGTGCCAGAGCTTGCTTGACTTGGGACATTTCCTATAGTTTCCCAGTGTTGCTCAATCCCTTAGTTGCTTCTAGAGGGACCATACTAAGATGCTTTGATGAGGTGCAGAGTGCCCTTGTGTTACTACATTGTGCTGAAGTATCCCACAGCTTCCCTGCACCTTATCTGAGTTTAACTTTCAACTAAAGCTTCAAAAAGATACCCCTAAACTGTTGATTGAGCCAAAAGAGTGACTTTTATTGTGTGCCTGGCTGCTGTTGTTTTAGTTTGGGAAAATAACCTGCGGCAAAACAGCAGGTCCTTTCGGGGAGAGCGCTACTCTACATCCAGAATCACGCAGACTATGCTGCATGAGAAAGCAGCAGCCAGATAGTCTGACACAATGCAAAAATATTCTGCTATCCGGTACACCTAGTTCACACATTGTTTTTGCTTCTGAAATTAAAGTGGAAGTCCATGCAAAATCTAAAATCCCTGCATCTATAGACACCAGGGATCAAACACTAACCTCTCTATCCCTGTAAAGAAAAAACGAGTATACATACCTTTTTGGAAGCCGTTCTGACCCGCTCCGACCGGATCCCACGCTGAGCTGTCAGCCGCGGCTTCTCTGTGTAGGCGGGTTCAGAGGAGATATAGGACAATGGAAGCCCCCTAGTAACTCTATGGGTGACGTCACTTCCCATTCATTTCGCAGCCATTGTCCTTCGTGTCCTCGGCAGAGCTTCGGGCACTGGAGATCGAGTCGGATCGGGTCAGATCGGCTTCCAAAAAGGTATGTATATGCATATTTTCTTTACAGGGATAGAGAGGTTAGTGTTAGATCCCTTGAGTCTATAGATGCAGGGATTTTTGATTTTGCATGAACTTCCACTTTAATGCTGGCCCTGTACGCTTGGTTTGAGCCCTGCCCTTTTACATACCCCTTTCTCCTTTGTGTCTACAACTATAAACCACAATCATAGTTGTTACTTTGCACTTTAAAGAGTTTGTAACAAAATGCAAAAAAATAATCTTAAAATGTTTTGAACCTAAATAAAGGGCTTAGGCCTCTCTCCCCACCCACATATGACAGGACTGGATGTCTGAGCAGCCAATCACCAAGCACCAGCCTTGATAATAGGGAGGGAAGTAATAGCTCTTTCCCACCAGCAGCATCGGGCTGTGTTGCCCAATGCAGTCCCAACGCAAGCACAAGGCCCTTTGCCTTATGTTCTATGGTTACAGTTTGGATCAACATTCTGGGTTGGTGTGCACTGAAAAAAAGTAGAACATGTTACACTTTTGCACAGGGCAGCACATTTCAACACGCTGTAATATATTGCAGTGTATGACAGCATGCATTATGCATGCAATATCACGATTTGTATAACAGTGTTCATTTTTGAGTCAAATTTCAATTTCATTTTAGTCATAGTCTTTTGACTAAAATGTCATTTTCGTTTTAGTTGTATTTTAGTCATCCGAATTGCTTTAGTTTTAGTCGTTTTTTAGTCAGTTAAAATCTCCAGTACATTTTAGTCAACTAAAATCGAATGGGTTTAGATAAATTGTAATGCATTATTTAAGCATTTCTGTAGAATTGCCACACTCATTATATACCCCGGGAGTAAAAATTGAATAATATGTTATTATTTATGGTAGTAAGGTTTGAACATGCACTACAGACACAGATTTAGCCCAGGTTCACACTGCTCAGACATGAAAGTTTCATAACTTCTAATCCAACTTTGCCCTGCAACTTCAGTCTGACTTTGATCCGACTTAAAGTGATTGTAAAGTCTAATTTTTTTTTCTATAAAAATAACAAACATGTTTTACTTACCACCTCTGTGCAGTGGATTTGCACAGAGCAGCCCGGATCCTCCTCTTCTCGGGTGCCTCTTATGTGCTTCTGGCCCCTCCCTTCTGTTGAGTGCCCCCATAGCAAGCAGCTTGCTATGGGGGCACCCTAGCTGAGCTGCAGCTCCATGTGTCCATTCAGACACGGAGCTGCGGTTCGGTCCTTCCCCCTCTTTCTCCTGATTGGGTAACTGACTTTGATCGACAGCAGCGGGAGCCAATGGCGCCGCTGTTGTGTTTCAGCCAATCAGGAGGGAGAGACCCTGACAGCTGAGACACTTGTGGTCATCGCTGGACAGAGAGGGGGCTCAGGTAAGAATTAGGCAGGCCGAGGGTAGCTGCTGCACACAGAAGACTTTTTATCTTATTGCATAGAATGCATTAAGATAAAAAAACCTTCTGACTTTACAACCACTTTAACCACTTCACCCCCGGAAGGATTTACCCCCTTAATGACCAGGCCATTTTTGCGATAGGGCACTGCGTCGCTTTAACTGACAATTAAGCTGCACCCAAAAAAAATTGATATAATTTTTTCCCACAAATAGAGCTTTCTTTTGGTGGTATTTGATCACCTCTGCGGTTTTTATTTTTTGCGCTATAAACAAAAACAGACCGCCAATTTTGAAAAAAACAAAACAAGATATTTTACTTTCTGCTATACTACATATCCCCCCCCCCCCAAAAAAATTAAAAGTACTAATTTCTTCATCAATTTAGGCCAATATGTATTCTTCTACATATTTTTGTTAAAAAAATCCCAAAAAGCATATATTGATTGGTTTGCGCAAAAGTTATAGCGTCTACAAACTATTGTATAGATTTATGGACTTTAAAACATTTTTTTTACTAGCAATGGCGGCGATCTGCGATTTTTTGTGGGATTGCGGCAGACAAATCTGACCCTAAGTGACACTTTTTGGGGGCCAGTGACACCAATACAGTGATCGGTGCTGTAAAAATGCACTAATTACTGTATAAATGACACTGGCAGGGAAGGGGTTAACATCAAGGCGATCAAAGGGTAAATGTGTTCCCTCAGTGTGTTTTCTTACTGTGTGGGGGAAGTGCTGAATAGAACAACACATAGATCTGTGTAGCTGGCCAGCTAAGACCTGTCCTAGGTTGCTAATGTGGCTTACATGCATATATATAGCTAGACCTGCTAATAATGTTAATACAGTGCATATGCTCATTTGTGAGAGATAAAAGCAGAGTTATTTACTGTGACTTTATATATGGATGTCATATAACAATTGTATATTGTGTTCAGAGAAGAAAAAGAAAAAATATACCTTTAAAGGGGTTGTAAAGGTTTGTTTTTTATTTTCTAAATAGGTTCCTTTAAGCTAATGCATTGTTGGTTCACTTACCCTTTCCTTAGATTTCCCTTCTAAATATTTTTTTTCTTTGTTTTCTTTGTCTGAATTTCTCACTTCCTGTTCCTCCTCAGTAAGCTGTTCAGTAAGCTGTTCTGGCTGACTCCACACCACTCGGATGATGGTGTGAAGTTTAGTGAGGAGAAACAGGAAGGGAGAAATTCAGACAAAGAAAAAAAACATTTAGAAGGTAAATCAAAGGAAAAGGTAAGTGAACCAACA
Source organism: Rana muscosa (assembly GCA_029206835.1). NCBI lineage: Eukaryota > Metazoa > Chordata > Amphibia > Anura > Ranidae > Rana > Rana muscosa. Next base: position 114,632,118 of record JARGYO010005626.1, read on the forward strand.
ATGCACTAGCTTAAAGGAACCTATTTAGAAAATAAAAAACAAACCTTTACAACCCCTTTAAGAGTCATTTCTATGTACAGAAAGGTAAGCTTAATGACAGCAGAATTTTGTGACTCATCAGAAGTTTTAGCCAATCACAACCAATCTCACTGAGCAAGAGTCTTTGGCCAATCACAGCCAGCATTACACCCATGTTCTGTCTAGGAAATCTCCTAGCACATTGTTAGAACTCATTACACCAGAAAGAGTGAAGATGAACAGTTCATGATCCATCAGAGTCCAGTTTTATAGAAGCAAGTGGCCAAAATAGGTATTTAATACAGTTATATATGTTCCTATTGTTAATAATGTGATTAGAACTGTATACTGAAACGAGTTATGTGTTCACTTGTAGTTCCATCAAACAGGTTTCAAACAAACCAGCAAACAAGCCAAGTTGCAAACAATCAAACCAGGTATCAAACCAGGTTTCAAACCAGGTTTCGAACCAACAAACAAACAGCAATATAGAGCAAGTCCCAGAGAGATCATAAAGTGTCTAAAGTATTTAAAGTGAAAGTACAGATACTGAAGAGAGAAATATATCTACCATTTTATGTAGCATTACAAGGTTGAACAGTTGAACCGATATTTGTTATACTTTATTCAACACGTGTTTGTACATGGACTTTCTGCTGCTAAATTGTCAGTTTTGTATATGAAGAAAAGCTGAAGTGAATGAAGAAGTTATCTAAAAGGTTTGGTGTGCTCTTTAAACCTACTGCTTCCATAGAACGGCGCTAGAGGAATTATAAAGTAACAGATAGTCTTGTTTGGACTAAAAGATCAGAGAAATCAAAATTCTTCTAATGCCACAGCGCATAAAGGCACTTCATAGTGCTGCGCCTGCCACAATCGGTGTCCCTAATCATTAGGAACAGCAGATCTTCATGTTGTCCCCTGTCAGAACGGGGATCTGCCTTGTTTACATAGGCAGATCCCCGTTCTGCCTTTCTGTGAAGTGATCGCGGGTGGACGGAGGACATTGGGTCCGCCAGGCATGCGCATTGGCTCCTCCTCCATGCAAATATCTATTGCATTCAGGTGCGTTGTTTTCACGCAGTAGAGCCGCCCTGCCGCAGTATATATGCGGTGGGCGGTCTTTAAGTGGTTAATGTGACTTTTTACACTCTTTGGCATTGAAGTTGTATCAAATTTGGACCAAAGTAGTGCAGGCACCTTTTCTAAAGTCAGAGCGACTTGTGTCTCATCAGTTAAGACGGCTCTCATAGGGAAACATTGAATTTGACATGTCATGCGACTTGGGGTCTCACAAGTTTTTTTTCCTCAATGCACTGTTTAATTGGGCAACTATGTGGCAGATTAGGTTTAGTATAGATAAATGTAAAGTTATGCACTTGGGGGCTAATAATATGCATGTGTTATACATACTAGGGGGAGTACAACTGGGTGAATCAATGGTGGAGAAGGATCTGGAGGTTTTCATAAGCTTAATAATAGCATGCCATGCCAAGTTGTGGTTTCCAAAGCGAGCTGTCTTGTATTAAGAGTGGTATGGACTTCAGAGAGCGAGATATCATTTTGCCCCTGTTCAAATCATTAGTAAGACCTCATCTGGAATATGCAGTTCAGTTTTGGGCCCCAGTTCTCAAAAAGGATATTGGGGAACTGGAGAAAGTGCAGAGAAGGGCAACCAAACTGATAAGAGGCATGGAGGAGCTCAGCTATGAGGAAAGATTAGAGAAACTGAATTTATTCTCTCTTGAGAAGAGGAGATTAAGGGGGGATATGATCAACATGTACAAATATATAAGGGGTCCATATAGTGAACTTGGTGTTGAGTTATTCACTTTAAGGTCACCACAAAGGACAAGGGGACACTCCTTGCGTCTGGAGGAAAAAAGATTTTATCTCCAAATATGGAAAGGTTTCTTCACAGTAAGAGCTGTGAAAATGTGGAATAGACTCCCTGCAGAGGTGGTTCTGGCCAACTCAGTAGATTGCTTTAAGAAGAGACTGGATTCTTTCTTAAATGTATATATTATAACTGGGTACTGACATTTATAGGTAAAGTTGATCCAGGGAATATCTATCCGATTGCCTCTCGGGGGATCAGGAAGGAATTTTTTCCCCTGCTGTAGCAAATTGGATCATGCTCTGCTGGGGTTTTTCCCTTCCTCTGGATCAACTGTGGGTATAGAATTAGGTATATGGGATTGTATGATATTATTATTTTATTTTTTTATGGTTGAACTGGATGGACTTGTGTCTTTTTTCAACCTGACTAACTATGTAACTATGTAGCACAGAGCTTACACAGAGATGAGACTTGGCGCCCGATTTTGTAGGAAGGTGTTAGTGAGCAAAGGGGTGCTTATTAAGAGAACATGCCACTTTTCCCATCCAGACGCTCTAAAAAGCACTCTTCATTTCCTGTCTGGTAGTAATAAAATGATAGAGCTGGCTGCAGCTTCAAAGTAAATGCCCATTCAGGATGGGCACTTTACTTCCCCATCACTCTGTTGCTTAGAGCGAAGAAAAATACTGGGTCTGGAGAAGCATGTGGTTTAGGACTTACACCACACAGCACATGCCAGCAAACATGAGCACATTTCATTCCATGAAACAACCGCAATAGCAAACTGAGGGGTGCACTACACTATAATCAGCCACATTCGATGGTAAACACAAAGAAGCCTCATCTACAGTCCCTGCATGTTGACCTTGGCCCTCTGGGCCCTCTGAGGACATCTACAACTAAACTTAATCAGGGCGAAATGCATTACAGGGCATGGCCAAGATGCGTGGGCTTTAGCTGAAGCCTCTTTGTGTTTACCAGCAGATTTGGCTCTCAAAAGCTGTATACTACAATATTTATTATTATTATACAGGATTTATATAGCTCCACTAGTTTACGCAGCACCTTACAATGTAGAGATGGGACAGTACAATTACAATACAGTTCATTACAGAAGGAATAGGAGGGCTCTGCTCATGGAGCTTACAATTTAAAGTAGTGTTTTACAAATCCAGTCCTCAAGTGATTTGACCAGTTTCACTGTTTCATCTGAGGGAAATCCTAGAAACATGACCTGTTGAGGGCACCTTGAGGACTGGAGTTGAGAAACACTGATCTAAAGGGAGGGGGAGGTGGCACAAAGGGTAATAGCTTTGGGGGATGATCTGATGGAGGTGACTCAGGTACAGTTCTTAGGTGAAGGTGGGGTAGGCTTCCCTGTACTAATGATGCGATTATCGTACGATCCCTTCGAAAGTGGTATTTTTCGTCCGATTTTCTGATCGTATGTTCTAGGCTTAAAGTGGATGTAAACCCACTCTCATCCTTTCTAAACTACTGCCATAGTGCTGATCTATAAGGATATAGATGCCTCCTGCATGTATCCTTATCTGTCAAATGTCTCCCCTCTGTCTGTTATGAGACCTGAAAAACTGCAGATTCTGTGGGGTGGATCTGTTGTCTGGAGCTCGGTGGGTGGAGTCGTGATGTCAGTAGACTCCCCGCCCACCTCTGCACTCCCCTTGTCAATATGCATTTCCTCCTGGGTATTCCTTACACTGAACTTCTGCTATGATCACTAACATCCAGTCAAAATCCGGAAAAGTAACCACATGACTTCAGAAAAGGAGTGGGGGTGGGAATTAAAAAATAATGCCTGTCTAAAGTTAATGCACAAGATATGTAAATAACCTGTCACTCAAAGCAAGGGGGCGGAACGGACAAAGGTAACTCTGTTTGTCCGTTTTTATCTCACTGAACAATAAAAGAGGATTGCTCAGAGCTGGTTTAACTCTTTGTGGCAAGACCTGGCACAAATGATAGGAAATCTTATACACTACATTGTGACAGCAAAAAATAAAATAAAACATTTCGGGTTTACATCCACTTTAAGTTCCATTGTCCTGTGCCTTTTACTCTCACCTCTAATTGTCTTATTAGTACTTTCTGACGCTTTGGAATGATTTTTTTTTCTCTACAGACCAGTAATGAATGTAAGCTGAGTTCTCTATGTCACTGTCTGATTGGCAATGATGTCCTGGTTGCCATAGCTACCAAGAAATAATTAAAGCACTTAGATTGGCTTTTCAAACCCACTATCATCCACTCGATGCTTGAATCCAACTAATATAGCTCATGGTTACCAAGAATACATTAAAAAAAGGAATCATTCTATTTGTATTTTCATTGTGATCCCATCGGTACCAGTGGAACAAAAATCAAGTATTTTGTTAAATGTAGACTATGGAGATAGCACTGGTCAAGGCTTTCGATTCTTGACATTTAATTCAATGAATGATTCATGTTCTCAGGAAATATGATGAAAATGTTCTGTTGGCAGCAGTATTTTTTCATTGCTAACACTTCCTCCATTATATCACCAGTAAAGTGTGATACTAAAAGTTCCACAGTGCATTTAAATGCAACTTTTTTATTTAGGACATTGGGACTGGGCTACAGAAATTCCTGGAGGATAGGAAGGTGCAGTATTTCGTTATTAGCAATTTGTTAAACTGTAAAGCCTCGTACACACGAACGAGTTTCTCGGCAAGAAACGACAAGAAAACTGCCGAGATAGCTTTCTTGCCGAGAAAATCGTTTGTGTGTATGGTTTCTCGTCAAGAAAACCGACAAGAATCTCGACGAGAAATATAGAGAACCTGCTCTCTATTTTCTCGTCGAGATTCTCGTCAGCCTGTTTCTTGACGAGAAAATTGTGTGTGTGTACACTTACCTGTCCTCCGGGAAGCCCGCGCATGCTCGAAATGACTTCGACGCATGCACGGTAGCTTCCTAGGCATAGATAGGGTGTAGCAAGATGGCGGCGACGGCATCGAATGTGACAAGCGCACGCTCGTCGTAGTCGATGACGTCACTGCGTTCGCTCCATTCAAAGAACCGCGGGTTCTTTGAATTGAGCGTCTGTACACTCGGCCGGGACAAGTTTCTTGTCCAAGAATCTCGTCAAGAAAAACGACGTGTTTTTTCTTGACGAGATTTTCGGCCGTGTGTACGAGGCTCCAGCAACAGAAATTGTTACACAGGCTTGCCTTATCCCGGTTTGTTCAATGTGTAGGTCAGTTAGATTGTTGCCTAAATGGACAATATATCCTGATACCATGGCTTAGACTAGCCGGTTTGAATCACGGCTGGATCAGCAGAAACCGGCTGAGATTCCAATCGTGTGGGGGCAGGCTGAATTGACCAAGTTGATCGATTGTTCAGCTTGGGTACACCCAACCTGCCAGATTAATTTGTGATTATTGCTAGTGGCTGCTATAGCCACTAGCAATAGTCACTGTCTTCTCCCAATGCAGAAAATAAATTTGCAGAAGACAAGTTGGTTTTCCCGTTAGACTCAAACCATTTCATGCTGTCTTTTTTCAAGCTTGAGTAAGAAAATAAAAGCTTATTGGTGGCTAAGAGCAACAATTTATTTTCTTGTCTGGATTTTAAGGAGCTTGTAAATTTTTGAAATCGTTTTTTATAAATCAATAAGAAGAAAATTGGATCAAAGAGTGAGTCTGCATTTCCACTAACACATATACTAAGGCCCGGTTCGCACTGGTGTCACAAGCGCTCTGACTTTGAGAGCACAAGTGTCATGATATGTAAAATTGGCATGACATGTTTCCCTAAGAGAGCCGTCTTAACTGGTGTTGGTCCGACTTTTGAAAAGGTTCCTGTACTACTTTGGTCTGACTTGGGTCAGATTTCAGCCCATTGATTTTAATGGAAGTCGCATCCAAGTCAGATCAGCATCTTAACTGATCCGACTTATGACATGCGACATGTGCTCAGAGGCAATGTTACCAATGCAAAATTTACTGAAAAAGAAAAGAGCGTGGGGTCCCCTTAAAAATCCATACCAGACCCTTATCCAAGCATGCAGCCTGGCAGGCCAGGAAAGGGGGCCCCCAGATTACGACCCCCCCATATAAGTGAGTATGGGGTACCCCTACCCATAGTACCCCTACTCATTCACACCCAAAAAAAGGTGTAGTGTAGGAAAAACAGGAGGCAGTTTTTGACAAGTCCCACGTGGTAGCTCCAACGTCAATCACGATGTTCGCCGCCGCCCCGATGAAAATAAAAAAGAACGCTTCTCCACAGATGTTGGCTCCCGCCCTTCTGTCAGCTTCGGTGTCTGACAGTTCTTATATAACTATGGGGTGTGGCCATGCGGTGATGTCACCCCCCGGTCATGATGGGTCCATGACGTCACACTGGGGCGGGGTCTCCGGGTGACATCAACGCATAGCCACGCTCCATATTTAAATAAGAACTGTCAGACATTGGAGCTGCCAGAACGGTGGGAGCATTAGTCGGGGATAGATCGTTTTTTTTTTATTTGGTTGGTGGTGGCGATGCCATCGTGATTGATGTTGTAGCTACCATGGGGACATTATTCATTTTTAATATAGGACTTGTCAAAAACCTCCTTACACTACACTTTTCTTTTTAGGGTAAATAGGTACGGGTACCACATACTCATTCACATGAGGGGGCTGGGACAACAGCCAAGGGTTGTAAGGGAAGAGGCTCTTGTCTCCATCAACATGGTGACTAGGTGCTTTGGGATGGGGGGGCAAAGCACTCCCTCCCCTATGTTGAAGGCATGTGGCCTGGTATGGTCCCCACGCTGTTTTTTTATTTTGGCGTGGGGTTTCACCTCAAGACCCAAGTCACACTCATCTCAAAGTCGGATCAAAATCGTATCCCGCTCATTAAAGTCGCACGTCGCAGGGGAAAGTCTGATCAACAGTTGCGCCACTTTCATGTCGCACCAGTGTGAACCTGGCCCTAGGGTTTGATTTACATTAACTGGAGAGTGCAAAATCTGTTGCAGCTCTGCATAGAAACCAATAAGCTTCCATTTTTTTTCTTGTCAAAGCTTAAATGAACAAGCTGAAGTTAGAAGCTGTTTGGCTACCATGCACAACTGCACCAGATTAACCCAATATGTTTGCAGCTAATTCAAGCATCTTAAGCCTGGTACACACGATCGGATTTTCCGCGAACAAAGCGTAGGACTTTTGTCCAAAGGGCGTTGGCCATGAACTTGTCTTGCATACAAACGGCAAAGAATTGTCTGCCAACAAACACAAAACGATGTGGTTTTTCATCTCTTTAGCGCCACCCTTTGGGCAACTTCTGCTAGAATTGTGTTATGGTTAGCATTGCTTCTGAGCGTGCGTTTGTACTTTTGGAGTTTTGTCCGAAGGACTTGTGTACACACGATGAGATAATCCGATAACACACATTTGTTGTCGGAAAATTTTGAAGCATGCTATCCAACATTTGTTGGCGGAAAAAAAAATCTCTCCCTTTCTAAATACATTATTCATTGAATCGTTTAAAGTTGGATATTTAGTTTGGCAAAACACTGTATATTATAAACAACAACCATGTTTTTTTTATTTGAAAAAATACTGTTTCATCATTTCATAGTCTTTTGTTGCATCTCAGTGCTGCCTCTTTGCAGCTACTTCCTGTCTACAAGCATACACTCCAGCGATGGCTGCATGGCAATTCTCAGGGCAGGTTTCCTGGTTGTGATAACTTCATTTTTGTATATTTGCATGTTGTGATGTGTAGTGCAGCGCAATGATGAAAAATGCAGCATGTCTATCACATCTAGTAATGATTAAGGCCTGGTTCACACCTATGCATTTTTTTAGTGCGTTTTCAGTTTTGCAGAAACACACTACAGTCCATTTAACATGGTTTCCTATGGATGTAGTTCACATCTGTGCAAATTTATGGAAAGGGCCAGAGACCTTTGGTTCCATAGACTTTAATGGATCACAAGCGTGTATTGAAAAACACAAAAGGCACCTGCAAAATGCAAACTGCAACCTGCATAGCTGTGAATCAGGCTATACACCTATTTCAGAGAAGGACCTTGTGCAAATGCAACAGCACATTCTAAACCCCTGGACTGTTCATCCACACTCAGGTGATTGCTTCGGTGGTAGAGGGATAGTTCTTATTCCTTCACATTATAATGATCTCATATGTTTTTTTTTAGAATCCTAGTACATCTTTTCAGATACACATAATAAACTTGAATAATCAGCACACATTATGCTTGTGGTCAAACACTGCTCTCTGTGATAAAGCCTGCATCAACTGAACATTGAAGAAACAATCCTGTAGATTCCATATAAAAAAGAAAACACGGATTCAGTGTTCCAATGGAGCAATCAGCAAATATAATACAGAGAAGTTGGCAGCCTAGAAGAGCCTATCTTGATTGGTGCAAATATTTGAAGAATGTATTGGTCTCTGTGAAGTCTTTGATCTGCAAATATAAAAGTGGCTGAATTTGAAATAACTTTGATGTTGGTATTCCGCATTTGTCAGAAATGGCCAGGTGCCCTTACAGAGATTGCATATGTTTAAAGGCCCAGAAACTTGAGAACAACTGCTTGCATAAAGAATAAGTCTGTAAAAAATGGTAGCTTACTTGGAATGGTGTTTACAGCAAATAACAGCTGACCGTATAAAAATATTGGTTTATTTTTGCCATTGGAAGCTCTTAAGCCCTGTACACACAATCAGATAACCTATGGATTTTCGTCCGATGGATTTGACCATCGGAAATCTGATGAAACTGTTTTTCATCAGTCTTGGCCACACACCATCAGTCAAAAAACCGACCGTTCCAAACGCGGTGACGTAAAACACTCCGATGAGCCGAGAAAAATGAAGTTTAATGCTTCTGAGCATGCGTCGACTTGATTCTGAGCATGCGTGGGTTTTTTAACCGATGGACTTGCCCATAGACGATCGGAAATTCCCATCGGTTTTTTATCCATCGGAAAAATTTAAAACAAGTTCTATTTTTTCCATCCGATGGAAAAAAGACCGATGGGTACCATACACGATCGGTTTGTCTGATGAAAACCATCCATCGGACGGTTTTCATCAGTTAAACCGATCGTGTGTACAGGGCTTAATTCCAAGGCTTATTCCAGCCTTAGTCAAAAACATTAGCAGAGGTCATATAGAAGAAAGAAGGCTAATATGTTTTGTATGCTTGTGCTTTTGTAGCACGGCCCCCTTGGTGACTGCTTGGATTTACCTGCTCATCTGCACCGCCATGACCCTGTGAACATTCCAACCCACCTGACACTTTGGGTTCAGACATCCTTGCAATCTCTTTGAGTAATAAGACAACACTCAATAGGTCTGTATTCTGTTAACGTTTACTGGAATACTTCAGAAAAGGTATAGTTCTGCATAAGGGTAATAGTTCAACTGAGCTTTGGTTAACCTCCCTGGCGGTATGATTCTGTCTGGAATTATGTACCAAAAGCGATACGATTATTTTGCATGGAAATTTGGTGTTATGTATTGTAGGCCTGCGATTCTTAGTAATTACTCACTTAAATCTGTCCAAACAAGAGTCTAGTAGACATCCCGGGTATGATAAAGTTTGAAACACAAAATCATAAATTATAATATAATAAATAACTATAAATAATTATAACAAATAATAATATAATAATAATAAAAATTATTCAATAATGTAATCAAATCAAAAACACTGAAATTTGCTCAGTTGCAGAATTGTCGCTGTCATTAGATTTAGTGTTTGATGACGAATTTCCCCACAAATCGCTATCGCTCAATTCTGCGAGTGATTCTAATTTATTATCGGTGTTTTCTAGCAACCACTTTTGACATAAACGGACACTTTTTGGTTGCTATGGACAATCTCCAGTTTCCAGGCAGAAAGAACAGTTTTTATAATATAAAACTGCATGCAGGACACCGGACAGACCACTAGGGACAAAGGGGATGTGTATTTATTTTATACAGTACTGTAATCTGTAAGATTTTATTGTGTTTTAACTTTTTTGAATTTGCCGTCATACTCCGCACCCATGCGCCGCGCCGTTTGGGAACGGAGCTCGGCGGCACTCGGCAGTCACCAGTGTGTAAATCGAGCAAGGAGACAGCTTGCACACACAGCGGGACACATCGCAGGATCCAGGGGACAAGGTAAGTAACTTCCCCTGTATCCTGCAATGCGATCCCGAGTCTGGCTCGGGGTTACCGCTTTGGACATGAAAAATCCACCCCGAGCCAGACTCGGGATTACCGCCAGGGAGGTTAACAGCACAAACTCAGAAGAATGATTCCCCAGTAAAACAGTTAAGACGCAACAACAGGATTATTAATATTATTCAGGTTTTATATAGCGCCAAGTTTGTGCAGCGCTAAACAAAATAAAGGCAGACATTACAGTTACATTACAATTTGGTACAAGAGGAATCAAAGGGCCCTGCTCATTAGAGCTTATAATCTAAAAAGGGAGGGTCAAATGATACAAAAGGTAATAGCTGTGGGGGATGAACTGATGGAGGAAGTAAAACAGTGTTAGTTATCAGCAGGATAGGCTTCTTTAACCACTTAAGGACCCCCTCCAGTAGATATACGTCGGCAGAATGGCACGTACAGGCACATCAACGTACCTGTATGTCGCCTTTAACTGCCCGACGTGGGGGTCGCATGCGCGTCGCCGGCGGCGTGCACGCGACCCCGCTACCTTCCCCGTGAGTCGGACCGCGGCTCCCGCGGACTCGATCGCTGAGGGGATCCCCGCGATCGTCTCACAGAGGGATGGAGAGGGGAGATGTTAGTGTAAACACAACATCTCCCCGCTCGCCTACTGACACTGTCACTGATCTCCGCTCTGTGTAATCAGAGCGGAGATCAGTGACGTGTCACTCGTAGCCACGCCCCCTAACAGTAGTAATCACTCCCTTAGGCACACTTAACCCCTTCAGCGCCCCTAGTGGTTAACCCCTTCACTGCCAGTGTCATTTTTACAGTAATCAGTGAATTTTTTTAGCACTGATCGCTGTAAAAATGACAATGGTCCCAAAAATGTGTCAAAAGTGTCCGATGTGTCCGCCATAATGTCGCAGTCACGAAAAAAATCACTGATCGCCGCCATTACTAGTAAAAAAATATTTTTTTATAAAAATGCCATAAAACTATTCCCTATTTTGTAAATGCTATAACTTTTGCGCAAACCAATCAATAAACTCCAATTGCGATTTTTTTAACCAAAAATATGTAGAAGAATACGTTTCAGCCTAACCTGAGGAAAAAAAAAGTTTTTTTATATATGTTTGGGGGATATTTATTATAGCAAAAAGTAAAAAATATAAAAAATTTTTCAAAATTGTCGCTCTATTTTTGTTTATAGCTCAAAAAATAAAAACCGCAGAGGTGATCAAATACCACCAAAAGAAAGCTCTATTTGTGGGAAAAAAAGGACGTCAATTTTGTTTGGGAGCCACGTCGCATGACCGTGCAATTGTCAGTTAAAGCGACGCAGTGCCGAATCGCAAAAAAGGGCCTGGTCATTAACTAGCCAAAATGGTCCGGGGCTTAAGTGGTTAAAGAGAAGGGTTTTCAGGGATCGTCTAAAGATGGATAGATTAGGGGACAGTCGAACAGACTGGGGTAGGGAGTTCCAAAGGATGGGAGAAGCTCTGGAGAAATCCTGGAGGCGAGCATGGGAGGAGGTGACAAGGGAGCTAGAGAGCAGAAGGTCTTGGGAGGACCGAAGAGAGCTGCTTGGTTGTTATTTTGGGACTAGGTTAGTGATGTAGCTGGGGGCAGAGTTATGGATGGCTTTGTAAATAGTTTTTAATACTTTGAATTTTATTTGTTGGGTGAGTGGATGCCAGTGGAGGGATTGGCATAGAGGGGTGGAGGACACGGAATGGTTGGTAAGGTGTAGGGATGAGCTTTGTGTTCGACTCGAACATGGTCTGTTCGGCCGTTCGCCGAATTTCGAACAATATGGGCCGTTCGCGCCAAATTCGAGTGGCACGTCACGGCCCATAATTCACTGCGCCATCGCAGTGCATTGCTGGCTGATGATTGGCCAAGCATGCACTATGACCCGCATGCTTGGCCAATCACAGCGCCGTCAGTACAGAGAGCCGTAATTGGCTAAAGGAAGGGTGCCTTTGGCCAATCATGGCTCAGGGGAGTAGGTACACGCCCCACACTATATAAGGCCGCCCGAGTGTCGGCCTTGTGTAGTGTGTTGCGGCGTGTGAGAGAGATAGATAGAGAGTCCAAGTGTCATTTCATTTCAGTTAGATAGAGCAGGCAGGCGATTGAGTTAGCTTTAGTCAGTGTATTTAGTATATATATGCATCCTAGGAGTTGTATATATATATATATATATAAACACTGTATTCAGTTTAGCTAGATGTCACTTCAGAGTGTTCCTGTGTTATTCTCGCTGCAGTATATTAAGTCAGTGTAGTGTATACTGGGCTCAGTGTGCATGTAAAGCTGACTGCAGACTATTGCTTTTCTATTACTGATAATACAAGCAGTTGATTGAGCTAACCTGCAGTTTCTTAAGTCAGTGTAGTGTAGTCTGGCCACAGTGTGCACGTAAAGCTCACCGCAGACTATTGCTTTTCTATTACTGATAATACAAGCAGTTGATTGAGCTAACCTGCAGTTTCTTAAGTCAGTGTAGTGTATACTGGGCTCAGTGTGCACGTAAAGCTCACTGCAGACTATTGCTTTTCTATTACTGATAATACAAGCAGTTGATTGAGCTATCCTGCAGTATATTAAGTCAGTGTACTGTATACTGGCCACCAGTGGCGTATCCAAGGTATGGCACATATGGCAAGTGCCATGGGCGCCACATGAAGGGGGCACTCGTGAGTGGCTGAGGATGTTCTGAGGATGCCTGAGAGTTAGCCGATCCAATATGATCCTATCTGTGTCTCTGCAGAAATTATCCGCCCCCCCCCCCCGGCTAACTCTCAGCCAATCAGCATGCAGATGCCTGCTATAACCTGCCCACCTCCTTCCACAGCCCACCAGATTTGATGAAGATATGGATAGCCGGAAGTGGGACTGTACTGTATGGGGGGGGGGGGGGGCGCTGGGCAGACATCAGAACTGTTGTCTGCGCTTTACCACCAGTAAGTAAGCAGTGGCATTGGTATCTTTGGCAGTTTTTTTTTCTTCAGCTGGAAACACACCTACAGCGCCGTGGTCGTGCCTGCATGTGTCCTCCTCCTTTCTGTCTGTCACTTCCAAGCCTGTAACAATCTGCTCTGTCCTCTACTCTCCAGCTGCTGCCAGGGTGTTCTGTGTATATGAGCAGCTCGCTGGTGCAGTAACAATGTTCTCCGCTGCCTGAGGGGGGGGGGCTTGCTGATGTTGTTTTTTGCTGCTGGACAGAGATATATTCTGTGTAGGGGAGTGTTTTGTCCAGGGAGGTCTGTACTATTGGAGGAGGGGGTGGTCTGTGGGGGCACAGCAGTCTGTCTCTCTGTGGTTGTGCAGAACAATGTGGAGCAGTCTGTGTGCATAACAATGTGAAGCAGTCTGTGTGTAGGGCAATGTGGAGCAGTCTGTGTGCTGAGCAATGTGGAGCAGCCTGTGTGCAGAGCAATGTGGAGCAGCCTGTGTGCAGAGCAATGTGGAGCAGTCTGTGTGCAGAGCAATGTGGAGCAGTCTGTGTGCAGGGCAATGTGGAGCAGTCTGTGTGCAGAGCAATGTTGAGCAGTCTGTGTGCAGAGCAATGTGGAGCAGTCTGTGTGCAGGGCAATGTGGAGCAGTCTGTGTGCAGAGCAATGTGGAGCAGGGCAATGTGGAGCGGTCTCTCTATGCAGGGCAATGTGCACCAATATATTTTAATGAGTGTGCCAGTGTGTTGGCATCATCAGTGTTTTTTTTTGTTAAGACTATCTGAAAGATGGGTTTCAAATGTTTTGATAGGGGCGCCGTTTCACTGCTTGCCATAGGTGCCATTTTCACTAGATACGCCTCTGCTGGCCACAGTGTGCAGCTAAAGTTGACTGCAGACAATTCCTTGTGTACCTACCTATTCCAATACATCAAATAAAGTATGTCTGGAAGGCCAACAAGGAGAGGCAGACACACACAGGCCAATAAAAGAGGGCAAGCAGGTTCTGTGTCTAGAGGCAACAGTGCTGGTCGTGGACACGGTGCATCCTCATCAGCACGTGGCCGTGGGGCACGCTTATCCTTTTTTCCGGCAGCTGGCCATGTTGAGCCGCAACACGCTGAAGAGTTTGTAGAGTGGATGACCAAGCTGTCCTCATCCTTCTCATCCTCTCTCATCCAGCCTCAGGGTACTTTGTCTGCCAAAGCGGCCTCTTCCCTCGGCTCAATGGCATCAATCACTCACTCCTTCCCTAGCCCCACCATGTCCTCCTGAGGAGTCCCCCAAACTGTTTGACCACAGTGTTGGGTACATGCTGCAGGAGGATGCGCAGCGTTTTGAAGGCTCTGATGATGATACCCAGCTTGAGGAAGGCATTAACGTGAGCCCAGAGAGAGGGGGTGCCCAAGAAGGACAGCAAACTGGCAGTCATGTTCCCCCATCTGCAACATACTGCCAGGTTTGCTCCAGTGACGAGGATGGAGGGAATGATGAGGTCACTGACTATACATGGGTGTCTGATAGGAGAGAGGAGGAGGAGAAGGAGGAGGAGGCACATCTCCAACGAGGCAGGATGCCCTGTAGGGGCCAGCTTAAGGGCAGCACACCAACTGCATCACACCGCAGAGCTCCGCATTTGCAGGGCGCTGCTGTCTCTGCGTGTTATTCCAAAAGTTCTTTGGTGTGGGCCTTTTTTGAGATGTGTGCATCAGATCGCACCGTTGCTATTTGCAACATATGTCTCAAGCGTATCTCGCGTGGCCAAAACAGCAGCCGCTTGGGCATCACATGCTTGTCCAGACATATGTTGACCTGCCATGCAATCCGTTGGCAAGCGTACATAAAAGACCCACACCAAAGAACAAAGCGGACCTCTCCTTGCTCCTTATCAGCTGGGATCTCCAACCCCACTATACCTTCAGTCCTCTCAGAAACCTGCACTGAGAGGAATGAAGGTGTAGAATTAGGTGTGTCACAGCCAAGTACTTGCGGGCAATCTGCTATCGGTACACCAACGTCAGATTGTACCAGGAAAATTTCCCTGCCCCAGCTGCTGCACTGCCAAAAGAAGTTAGCTCCCAGCCATCCACATGCCCAGCGGTTGAATGCTAGCTTGGCTAAATTGCAAGCACTTCAACTACTGCCTTTTCAGTTGGTAGACTCTGCCCCCTTCCGTGAGTTTGTGGAATGTGCGGTTCCTCAGTGGCAGGTTCCCAAACGCCACTTTTTTTCACGGAAGGCGATTCCGGCTCTCTACCGGCATGTGGAAGGCAATGTCTTGGCCTTGCTGGACAGGGCGGTCAGCGGTAAGGTGCATATTACCGCTGACTCATGGCCCAGCAGGCATGGACAGGGACATTACCTATCTTTCACGGCCCACTGGATGACTCTGCTGGCAGCTGGGAAGGATGCAGGACAGGGTGCAGTAGTGTTGGAGGTTGTTCTGCCACCACGCCTCCACAATTCTACTAGTGGTGTATCTGACACACCTCTCTCCTCCACCCCCTCCACTTCTTCTTCCTCCATGGCCTCTTCCTGTGCTGATTTGTTCTCGGAACCAGCGGTGCTCTGTAGGCATTCAAGGGGCTATGCAAGTACGCAGGCAAAAAGATGCCACGCGGTGCTTGAGCTGGTGTGCTTCGGGGACAGGAGCCACAATGGGGCAGAGATTCTGTCAGCTCTGCAGGGGCAGGCTCAGAGGTGGTTGATGCCACACCAGCTTAAGCCAGGAATGGTGGTTTGCAACATTGGCACCAACCTCCTCTCCGCCATCCGACAAGGACAACTGACCCATGTGCCCTGTTTGGCTCACATCCTTAACTTGGTCATGCAGCGGTTCTTTGGCAGGTACCCGGGCTTACAGGATGTCCTGAGGCAGGCCAGGAAAGTCTGTGTGCATTTCCGCCAGTCATATAATGCCAGTGCTCGGCTGGCTGACCTCCAAAAGGAATTTAACCTGCTCAAGAACCGCCTAATCTGTGACATGCCCACCAGGTGGAACTCAACGTTGGCCATGCTGCAGCGGCTGCACATGCAGCAGAGGGCCATCAATGAGTATCTGTGCCAATATGGCACGAGGACAGGGTCAGGGGATCTTGTTTTTTTTGACACACCAGTGGGTCATGATCAGGGATGCATGCACTGTCCTGTCACCATTTGAGGAGGCCACAAGGATGGTGAGCAGTGACAGTGCATGCATCAGTGACACTGTCCCTCTTGTCCACCTGTGGGAGCACACACTACGTGGAATAATGGACAGGGCACTTGAGGCAGAACAGAGGGAGGAAGAGGAGAACTTCCTTACGTCTCAAGGCCCTCTTTATCCAGACAGTGTTCCTGCTGGCCCGCCTATCACACAGGAAAAGGACGAGGAGGAGGAGGAGGATTGTGTCAGCATGGTGGTGGAGCCTAGCACTCAGCATCAGCAGCAGTCTTCAAGGGATCAATTACAGTCCCAAAAAACCCATGGACTTGTACGTGACTGGGAGGAGGTGGCTGCGGATCATGTCGTCCTTAGTGACCCAGAGGACTCCGGACCGAATGCCTCAGCAAACCTACGCTGCATGGCCTCCCTAATCCTGCAAAGCCTGCGGAAGGATCCTTGTATTCGTGGTATCAAGGAGAGGGATCATTACTGGCTGGCAACCCTCCTTGATCCACGTTACAAGGGTAAGGTTGCGGACCTTATCTTGCCGTCGCAGAGGGAGCAGAGGATGAAACATCTTCGGGAGGCCTTGCAGAAAGGTTTGTGCAATGCGTTCCCAGAGCCTGGGAGGTTACAAATTCCTGGTCCTGGACAACGTGTTGCAGAGGCTTCAGTCAGTCACAGAAGGAACGGTGGAGAAGGTGGCCGTCCGTCTGGCCGTGATTGGTTGTCCAGGTCGTCCCCTGGGATTGGTTAGCTGTCTTTTGTTTTTACCTATTTAGAGTAGCGGCGTGTCCGAGCTTAAGCCCCGCCCCACGCTGAAGAAGTCACGCCCATTGACGTAACGCGTACGGGGGGGTGGAGCTACGCCGGACGCTGCTACGATCATCTCTCACTACCGAGGTGTACATGCTGTTGTGTCTGCACTCGCATGGAGTGCTTCGGAATGTGAGTATTTTAAACTTTGATTACAAGCAATTAAACAGTTTATGACAGAGAGCACTAGAAGTTCTCCCCTTCTTTATTTGCATAAACCGGATCATGGTGGAGCAAGTGTTTTGGAAGTGACTACTATCCATGCCAAGCTGATACTGGCGTTTGGGGGTTAGAAACCGATTGATGTCATCTGCATTACTGTTCTATGCCCTGTGACCTCTTGAAGGTCGAATTATAGAGGTGAGAGGCCACTCTGTGTGCGGTGGAGGGATCTTTTCTATGGTCAATTTTCTGTGATCCACATCGCATGCTTTGTTAATTTCACCACTCACCCTATATGGACTCTGTGCTTGTTTATGAACTAATATCTTATGGACTTCTGTTCTTTTATGGACCTTTATTGATAAATTTTTTGCGCTGCACTCTTTTAGTTATTTGTTCTGTTTAAGGGATTTTTCATGAATTACCCTAAAGTGCTGGCTGCAATATTTTTGGTTTATTTCTTTTCTTTGGTTTTATTTTTCAGCGCTGAATACTGTCTTTTTATTATTTAGTCCACATCCGCAAGGTATGATCGGTTCCAGCAACTATCGCCAGCGTCTGTTTGTGCAGGAATACCTAGAGGCAAGATCAGACTTGGACACCTTTCCCACTGAAAATCCTCTGGGTTACTGGGTCTTGAGAATGGATCACTGGCCAGAACTTGCACAGTATGCAATTAAGCTACTGGCCTGTCCTGCATCTAGCATTCTTTCGGAACGCACATTCAGTGCTGCTGGAGGCTTTGTAACCGATCACAGGGTGCGCCTGTGCACCGACTCGGTCGATCGGCTGACCTTCATAAAAATGAATCAGTCTTGGATCACCACCAGCTACCAAGCACCTGATGCTGATGTAACCGAATATATATTTTTTTAATGTGAGATCCCTTCAAGACTGCCTATGCTGATGCTGAGTGACTATCCTGTTATGCTGAGTGACTATCCTCTTCCTCCTCAATGTTCATGCTGATAGCTTGTAAGAACATTTTTGGTTCTGGGCACCGCCACCAGTGGCTAAGGCCCAATTTTTCAGCCCCTGTTAAACAGGGGCGTGTAATTACAATTTTTGATGCAATACTTTGCAGCAGGGCTCATTCCTGTGCTCCAACTAGAGTATCTGTGAGGGGTTGCAGTGTTGTGGCACCAGCACCAGTGCCTAAGGCCCAATTTTTCAGCCCCCGTTTAACAGGGGCGTGTAATTACAATTATTGATCTAATATTTCACAGCAGGGCCCGTTTCTGCGCCCACCAAGAGTGACTGTGAGGCCTTACAGTGTTGTGGCAACACCACCACACCGTCCACCACCAAAGGCCCAATTTTTCTGCCCCTGTTCAACAGGGGCATGTAATTACAATTCTTGATCTAATATTTCACAGCAGGGCTCGTTCCTGCGCCCACCAAGAGTAACTGTGAGGGCTTACAGTGTTGTGGCAACACCAACACCTAAGGCCCAAATTTCTGCAAAGTATATAGGGCAGGCCCCTACTTTCAAACATCCAACTTACAAACGACTCCTACTTGCAAACGGAAGGAGACAACAGGAAGTGAGAGGAAATCTACCCCTAAGAAGGGAAATTCTCTCCTGTAAGAGTTCCTTGTTTCACTAAAAACCCCAAATTTTCAAAATCCAATTGTCATTGGGACAGAAAGTGAGATGAAATCTTCTGAACAGGTGCACAGACAGCAAAACAAATGTTACAGGGGTGATAACTCTTCCATATGTTTTCCAAAAAGCTTAAAAATATATTTTTTTGGCTGGAGCTACACTTTAAAAATGTACCAGTTCAAAATTACAAACAGATTCTACTTAAGAACAA
Source organism: Rana muscosa (assembly GCA_029206835.1). NCBI lineage: Eukaryota > Metazoa > Chordata > Amphibia > Anura > Ranidae > Rana > Rana muscosa. The sequence continues at coordinate 114,651,044 of JARGYO010005626.1, forward strand.
ACCTACAGTCCCTGTCTTGTTTGCACCGCCTGTATACTGCTGTTCAGAGTATATAGGGTCTGGGGGCCCCACGCCTTTTCTTTTTTTAATCTGGGTGCAGGGTTGCCCTTAATATCCATACAAGACCCAAAGGGGCTGGTAATGGGCTGGGGGGGGGGTACCCATGCTGTTTTTCTCAATGATTTTTATCCATATTGCCGGGACCAGACATTACATTAAAGCCGCAAGCAGTTTTAAATGACTTTTATTCCTTTAGAATTGTCATTTTGTGCAGGAACTGTTCTAAGCACAGGAAACACGCGCCACTTCGCAGGCATACTATAGACACCCCCCAGGTACGATATTTAAAGGAATATTTCACTTTTATTTTATTCACTTTAAGCATCATTAACCACTGCCCTACCCAGCCATAGTCAAATGACGTCCACAGATGGGATCTCCCATCCTGGGTGGACGTCATATGACGTCCTGGGCTTTGTAGGCGGATATCTGAATGATGCCTGCAGCTAGAGGCATCATTCAGATATCCTTTTGTTGTGCCGGCGATTTTGTGCACCATAAGAACGATCATAGTGGCGGTTCCACCGCTTGATCGTTCTTATAGGTGACACATCCCCCCCCTCCCGCCGCCATCCAGTGCTTCTCTGGGCTCTCCCGTGCCATCGGGAGCCCGGAGAATGAATCGTCTGGGGCACGATAGGAAGCATAGAGATGACTGGTGACCAGATGGTCACCAGTCATCTCTATGACCGTCGGAGGCCTGGGCGCGATGTGATGACGTCACGCCCCGGTCCTCAGATGCCGTTGCGGCTAGTAAACATGAGATCAGTGAATTTTTTTTTCACGATCTCATGCTTTACAGCCTGGAGCCTGGAGGAGAGATGTGGGGTCTTATTGACCCCGCATCTCTCAATAAAGAGGACCTGTCACACACATTCCTATTACAAGGGATGTTTACATTCCTTGTAATAGGAATAAAAGTGATCAAAAAAAAAGTAAAATAAGTGTAAAAATAAAAAAAATTAAGTAAAATAATAAAAAAAAAATAATAAAAAAAAAATTAAAACGCCCCTGTCTAGCTCGCGATCAGAAGCGAATGCACACGTAAGTCCCGCCCACATATGTAAACGCCGTTCAAACCACATATGTGAGGTATCGCCGCGTGCGTTAGAGCGCGTGCAACAATTCTAGCACTAGACTTTCTCTGTAACTCTAACCTGGTAACCTGTAAAAAAATTTAAAGCGTTGCCTATGGAGATTTTTAAGTACCGAAGTTTGGCGCCATTCCATGAGTGTGCGCAATTTTAAAGCGTGACATGTTAGGTATCTATTTACTCGGCGTAACATCATATTTCATATTTTCCCCAAAATCTGGGCTAACTACTGTTTGTTATTTTTTAATTCATTAAACCATTTTTTTCCAAAAAAAAGGCGTTTGAAAAATTATTGCGCAAATACCGTGCAAGAAAAAAAGTTGCAATGACCGCCATTTTATTCCCTAGGGTTTCTGCTAAAAAAACGTATATAATGTTTGGGGGCTCTGAGTAATTTTCTAGCAAAAGAATGATGATTTGTACATGTAGGAGAGAAGTGCCAGAATAGGCCCAGGATTGAGGTGGTAAAAAAAGCCCGGGGTTGAAGTGGTTAAAATCACTGCTCCCGAAAAAACGGTTGTTTTTAAAACTTTTTTTTGCATTGATACATGTACCCTGGGGCAGGACCCGGGTCCCCAAACCTTTTTTAGGACAATAACTTGCATATTAGCATTTAAAATTCGCACTTTTGATTTCTCACGTTTGAGTCCCATAGACTTTAACAGGGTTCGAAAGTTTGCGCGAACTTTCGGTCCGTTCGCAGGTTCTGGTGCAAACCGAACCGGGGGGTGTTCGGCTCATCCCTAGTAAGGTGGATGAGTCTTGCAGCGGCATTTATTATGGACTGAAGGGGGTACAGTCTATGTAAAGGTAATCCAATGAGGAGGGAGGCTAAGGCGGCATGATTTGGACAGGTATTTGATGTGGGGCTGAAAGGTCAGTTCAGAGTCTAAGGTTACCCCTAGCACCCTGGCATATGGGAATGGACTGATAGATGTGCCATTGATCTTGACAGAGAAGTCAGGAGAAGGGGCAAGTGGGGGAGGAAATATTAAGGGCTCAGTTTTAGATAGATTCAGTTTGAGGAAGTGGTTTGACATGCAGGCTGATATGTCTGTTAGTAAATCAGTGATGCGTGAGGAGATTGATGGGGTGAGCTGAGGGGCAGAGAGATAGATTTGGGTGTCGTCAGCATATAAATGGTGACCCAGAGAGGACATGTAGATTGAGAATAGTAGAGGTCCAAGAACAGAACCTTGGGGGACCCCAACGGTAAGAGGAGTTGGAAAGGAGGAAGTGGAGTTGTAAGTGACACTGAAGGTGCGATGAGATAGGTAAGATTCGAACCAACGGAGAGTGCCATGGAGACCAAGCAAATTCAGTTTTTTGAGGAGGAGGGGGTGGTCAACCATATCAAAGGCAGCAGGAAAGGTCCAAGAGTTAAGCCTCGTACACACGGCCGAGATTCTCGTTGAAAAAAAACAAGTCATTTTTTTCGACGAGATTCTTGGACAAGAAACTTGTCCCGGCCGAGTGTACACACGCTCCTTTCAAAGAACCCGCGGTTCTTTGAATGGAGCGAACGCGGTGACGTCATCGAATACGACAAGCATGCGCTCGTCACATTCGATGCCGTCGCCGCCATCTTGGTTCATCTTGGTTCACCCTACCTATGCCTAGGAAGCTACCGCGCATGCGTCGAAGTCATTTCGAGCATGCGCGGGCTTCCCGGCGAAAAGGTAAGTGTACACACACACAATTTTCTCGTCGAGAAACAGGCTGACGAGATTCTCGACGAGAAAATAGAGAGCAGGTTCTCTATTTTCTCGTCGAGATTCTTGTCGCTTTTCTTGACGAGAAACCATACACACGAACGAATTTCTCGGCAAAAAATCTCTGCCAGCAAGTTTCTTGCTGGTTTTTGCCAAGAAACTCGTTCGTGTGTACGAGGCTTAAGAGTACGGAATAATGACCGCTGGTTTTGGGTGTTAGTAAGTCGTTTGTGAGTTTTAGGAGGGCAGTTTCTGTGGAGTGCTGTGGGCGAAATCCAGACTGAAGAGGATCAAGAAGGTTATTCTCAATGAGGTGGCCGTTAAAGAGGAAGTAAACCTCATTTTTTTTTTTTTTAACAGCCTGCAAGAGAAAGGCATAATGAGCTAGTATGCATAGCATACTAGCTCATTATGAATGACTTACCTGAGATAGAAGCCCACTAAGAGTTCCTCGTTCCCCTCCGTCGCCGCCGCCATCTTGCCTTCGAGTCCCTTCCACGTATCGCTGCTCTTGCACTGTGACTGTCCGAAACGGCGATGACGTCACTCCCGCGCATGCGCGTGGGACCGACACAATCCCACACATGCGCGCAGGACTGGCATAATCCCGGCATGTCCCATTCATAAAACCGGGACGCTCAGTGTGCCTGCGCCTTTGTCTAGAATGCGCATGCGCAGTACACATCAGTGCAGTGTTTTCTGCAAATATCACCTTAACCATGTAGGTTAAGGAGATATTTCTTGCACCTACAGGTAAGCTTTAATCTAGGCTTACCTGTAGGTGCAAGTTGTCAGAGTGAGTTTACAACCACTTTAAGTCGGTTGTAGATTAAACATTCAAGGAATTTGGAGGCAAAAGGGAGTAAAGAGATGGGTCTTAGGTTGTTAAGATTGGTGGGGTCTAGTGAGGCTTTTTTGATATGGGAGGATACTATATACACATATGTACAACGAAGTAACACTTGAATGTAACCTGAAAGGATAAGCAAAGTTAAGCACAAATTCTGACAAAACTTCTAGAAAAAGAACCCAGGGCAGACTGTTTAACTTGTTTTCTCCTAATGGGAGATGAGGCTAAGCAAAGATGGTATAAGGGCCCTTTAAGCAGCAATGACAGAATGTCCCTGTTGCAGATCCGAGAGTCTTCACCGGCAGTCGGAGCTCATTAACTGTATCCAATAAGGTGTAGTAACAGAGTGGTACACTTACTGCAGCTAAGAATGCTTTTATAAGTGTTACTAGCACATTAGCACATTATGAGAGACTTACCTTAAAATGAAGCCCTCCAGGGCCGCACTGTCACTGTTGAGAGGGCTTCCATCTTCACCCGGTCTTCCTTCTGGGTTCTCATCCTCCAACTACATGAGTGGCCGGGGGTGCGATGGGTGCATTTACGGCATCACCGGCTGCATGCAGTGTGAATATTTTCTAAACCGTGCAAGTTTAGGAGATATTCACAGTACCTACAGGTAAGCCTTATTATATGCTTACCTGTAGGTATAAGTGGTAAAACTGAATTTACTACCACTATAAGGTAATTAGGCTTTGGAGGCTTGTGAGACCGCTTGAAACTTGTGTAGTCATACCCCTCGAACATTTCCACATTTTGTCATGTTAGAACCAAAAACGTAAATGTATTTTATTGGGATTTTATGTGATAGACCAACACAAAGTGGCACATAATTGTGAAGTGGAAGGAAAATTATATATGGTTTTCAAATTTTCTTACAAATAAATATGGGAAAAAAGTGTGGCATGCATTTGTATCAGCCGCCTTTACTCTGATACCCCTAACTAGAATCTAGTGGAACCAATTGCCTTCAGAAGTCACCTAATTGGTAAATAGAGTCCCCCTGTGTGCAATTGAATCTCAGTATAAATACAGCTGTTCTGTGAAGCCCTCAGAGGTTTGTTATAGAACCTTAGTGAACAAACAGCATCATGAAGGCCAAGGAACACACCAGACAGGTCAGGGATAAGGTTAAGGAGAAGTTTAAAGCAGGGTTAGGTTTTAAAAAATATCCCAAGCTTTAAACTTCTCAGGGAGCACTGTTCAATCCATTATCCGAAAATGGAAAGAGTATGGCATAACTGCAAACCTACCAAGACATTGCCGCCCACCTAACCTGACAAGCCAGGTGTCAGGTCACCTGAGGCCAGGTGACAGATGCACACCGCTGGGGTCAGGATTGCACCGCTAATGTAGTGGACCCTACAGCTGACTGCTGCGGCTGGAACTCTGGGTGGTTAAGGAAGGCAGGTCCACTGGAGCACCAACAGGGATCCCACAGGGAGCTAGAGCATAAGATTCCCCAGGGTGCGGAGTCTAAGAGCCAGCAGGTGTTCACCAGAGCCTCTAGTGGTGAGGATGGACTGGGCTGCAACTGGCTCCAGGTCCCCAGAGTCTCCCAGCTCACGCTCACAGTAGGCTACAGGAGGATGGAGAGGAAGCAGCAGACCAGGATAACAAGAGATAGTAAGGGGATAAGCCAAAGGTCGGGGTGACTAGCAGACAAGGATAAACATAGAACACGCCAGAGGTCTGGGTCACAAGCAGGCAGGGATAGTCGAGAACAAGCCAAGATCGGTAAAACAGAGACAGACGTAGAACACGCGGCAAGCAGGAAACCAAACACACAATAGCTTAACAAACAATGTTGATCAGCACGGTTGGCTTGCAGTGCACAGGTTAATATAGAGTTCCCTGATAGGGCCTGGGGTGGAGTCATGCTTAGAGGAGAGATTACTTAAGCAGCCAGGTGAGAGTGGCTGGCCTCTAAAGCAGAACACATGGAGGAGAGGTAAGCTAACAGACAAACATTACTGCATAACCACGACACCAGGCAAGGAGAGCATTAATCAGAGAAAAAGCCAAGAGGCCCATGGTAACTCTGGAGGAGCTGCAGAGGTCCACAGCTCAGGTGGGAGAATCTGTCCAAAAAATACACACACAAGAAAAAACTAGCAGGTGCGCTGATCAACAGTTTGGTATAGCCCTCCAGCTGGCCGTTAGTGATAATTAGACAAGTCAAAGGGTGCTGCTGCTCTCTATGGATCCTCTGGGTGGCAGGAACACATCTAGACAAAACACAAAAGAAGCGAGTGCAAAGCCGCCCTAGTGTAACTCGGCTTTAATATGGTAATGGCTTTCACTGTGGCCGCACTCCTATACCCACCTCAAGATCTAAACAGGGGAAAGGGGAACCGTGAACGTTCAACCTAACTGCCTGGATCCTGGCAGCACATCCGAAGCTATCCACCACGATGCTCGTGCCTCCGAAACGTGTTGTCATGGTAACTGTGTGACGTCCTCACTCTCTTTGACGAGCTTCGCACCAGTTGCGAGGCCAGTGAGAGTAGGCCTATCTGGTGGTTGCTAAATCCAGCATGGAACTGTTTGTCCTCTGAATATGAGATTGTGCCCGTGATCCGCAAAGTAAACTACCTGAGACTCCCCTATGCCTCTACCCCTCTGTTGGAACTAGTAAAATAAAGCTCTTGAAGGCAAGTAACCAAGTGTTGGTGTGAACGAACATTCATAAATTCTCTTCAAGAGGGATCCCTGACACGAGTGCGGTGAACAGAAAAAGGTAACGGTAGGCCCAAAACTTTAAACCAGCAGCTTCTACGGGGGTAGTGCTACATAACTTTTTGGCCTAAAAGAAAAACGCTCTGTGTGGCGGAAAACTAACACTGCACATCACACTGAACACACCATCCCCACCGTGAAACATGGTAGTGGCAGCATCATGTTGTGGGGATGCTTTTCTTCACCGGAGACTGGGAAGCTTGTTAGAGTTGGGAAGATGGATGAAGCCAAATACAGGGCAATCCTAGAAGAAAACCTGTTAGAGTCTGCAAAAGACTTGAGACTGGGGCAGAGGTTCACCTTCCAGTCGGACAATGACCCTAAACATACAGCCAGAGCTACAATGGAATATTTTAGATCAAAGCATTTCCATGTGTTAGAATGGCCCAGTCAAAGTCCAGACCTGAATCCAATTGAGAATCTGTGGCAAGACTTGAAAAGTGCTGTTCACAGATGCTCTCTGTCCAATCTGACAGAGCTTTAGCTATTTTGCAAAGAATGACCAAAAATGTCACTCTCTAGATGTGCAAAGCTGGTAGAGACATCCTCAAAGAGACTTGCAGCTGTAATTGCAGCGAAAGGTGGTTCTACAAAGTATTGACTCAAGGGGGGGTCTACCACATAAAATCCCAATAAAATACATTTATGTTTTTGGTTGTAACATGACAAAATGTGGACATTTTCAAGGGGTATGAATACTTTTTCAAGGCACTGTACATAAATAAGTGAATCTTTATTTGCAAAAGAAGTTTGCCCTTCAACACTTATAAACACAATCATAAAGAGGATTTGTTGTAGCAGAGTTGTACCAGTAGATGAGCCTCTACTGCATAGTAAAACAGGTATTGCATGTGAGTAATGGTTATAAGCAGCTGCCCTTCCAGCTGAATAGAATTTAAAAATGTATATTCTCTGCCAATCTCTCATCTTGAGGATTACTTCAGCATAGTTTGGGACCCATCATACTTTAAAAAAACAGGTGATCTTAGTCATTTTGGGCTGACAGACAGTTATATCGGTGTGGGGAACAGTTTAAACTTTAAAGTGTCATATACAACCTAAGTTGTTTCACTGCAGCAGCCAAGGACAAGTCAGGTAAAAAACACAGAGATACAATAAACACTGTGTAACACCAAGATTATTTTTGGAACTCTTCTCTTGGAAAGAAAACTCTGAGATTCTTATCTCTCGTTAAGTACATTCCATTTAAATGTGTGTGGTTGCTTATTGAAATTACATTTGATAAAAGCTATATTTATCTCCAGGAAGAAATGGCAATTGCCAAAGGTTGTCTTACAAATAGATAAATCAATAAACTGTAATTAATGTATGCTTCGATTGCTGTTTTCCTTAGCCAACACTTTTTTCTATCCAGGAGTGTAATTATACAGTCTTTGGTTGGATGTACCGTATTTTCCAGCGTATAAGACGACTTTTTAACCCATGAAAATCTTCTCAAAAGTCGGGGGTCGTCTTATACACTGGTACCTGACATGCAGAATCTCAGTCAGACCGTGGCCGTCCATTTTTCAAAAGCCCCGCCTCCTCCTTGTGCTGTTCCGTGATAGGCGGAAAACTCATTTTCCCAGCAGAGCCTCTGTTTAGTGTTCCGCCTATCATGGATGCCCTCTTGTCCTCGGCCTCGGATGAGAGGGCATCTGTGATAGGCGGAACACTGAACACAGTGTCTGCTGGGAAGCTGAGTGTTCCGCCTATCACAGAACAGCACGAGGAGGAGGCGCGGCTTTTAAAAAATGGACGGCCGCAGTCTGACTGAGATTCTGCATGTCAGGGATAAGGTATGGGATCGTTGAGGCATGCAATGGCACAGTGAGGTATGCAATGGCACAGTGAGGTATGCAATGGAACAGTGAGGTATACAATGGCACAGTGAGGTATGCAATGGCACAGTGAGGTATGCAATGGCACAGTGAGGTATGCAATGGCACAGTGAGATATGCAATGGCACAGTGAGGCATGTAATGGCACAGTGAGGTGAGGCATGACTAGTCGGAAGGGGGTCGTCTTATACGGCGAGTATATCCCAAAACCAACATTTTAGCTGGAAAATTAGGGGGTCGTCTTATACGCCCAGTCGCCTTATACGCCAGCAAATATGGTATGTGTATCGGTATTTTCATCAGCTCCGCCATTTATAAGAGAAAGTTATGCTCTACAGAATTTTGGATCTATAGCTGTACTACATCTTAATGTGTAGCTCTCCATTATATGGAATGCAGTTTATTCCAACACCCCCTTCAATCCATGTAAAAGGCTGCTGACCCAATATGGTCACCATTGAGTGATGGCAATTTGCACCTTAATTGACATTTCTGAACCACCAAATATAATGTAAGGTTACTGGCAATTTAACAAGTTTAACAAGTAATCATTAATTAATTACCGTATATACTCGAGTATAAGCCGAGTTTTTCAGCACAATTTTTTGTTTTTCAGCACATTTTTTTGTTTGTCCCCATGACCCCAAACTTGGCACACATGTAGCCCCACTCTTCCTCTACAAGTGTGCAAAGCTTGTTGTCCGGGGGACCTAGGGCCGGGGAGCACCGATTTTTCAAACCAGGGCACCCCTTCCATAGGCTCCCATGTTAAACAGTAAATTTCTCTGGTGAATTTGGGGACCCAGTACCGGCCGGTCTTAGGTCCCCTGGACCCCAAGCTTGGCACACATGTAGACCCATTGCTCCTCTACAAGTGTGCAAAGTTTGTTGTCTGGGGGACCTACGTCTGGGGAGCACCGATTTTTCAAAGCCGGGCACCCCTTCAATAGACTCCCATGTTAAACGTCAGTCTAGTCATGGACACAGTGAGGCATGGGCACAGTGAGGCATGGGCACAGTGAGGCATGCAGATGGACACACTAGGCCAGTGATGGCGAACCTTGGCACCCCAGATGTTATGGAACTACATTTCCCATGATCCTCATGCACTCTGTAGTGTAGTTGAGCATCATGGGAAATGTAGTTCCAAAACATCTGGGGTGCCAAGGTTTGCCATCACTGCCCTAGGCTTATACTCGAGTCAATACGTTTTCCCATTTTTTTTGTGGTAAAATTATGTGCCTCGGCTTATATTCGGGTCAGATTATACTCGAGTATATACGGTAATTGATTAATTAATTAATCAGTAATTTAACAAGTAATCATTGGGCCTCTAGGTGCTTGCACTACATACATGGCAGCAGCCCTCACTCATCAGAACAGAGTATTTTTTTAAAGTATATGTATGGCAAAAACCTTTATTTATAGCTTAGCATGGAGTAGGGAAGGTTTAGTACCCCTGTCAAGTTTATCTTGCTGACAGTGTCCTAATGATCTTTACCTTAAGAAAGGATTTCACTTCACTTTGGAGATATTTCTTCTCACTTCCTGTTTCATCTCTAGGACAGGGAGAAATCTCCCCCAATCAGACATGTAGGCAGGTTGAAATAGCCAGATAGGTGCTGTTCTGGCCAAGATGGTAGGAGTGAACACCTTTCCCGATTCTTTTTAGCAGGTTCTTCTCTGGTTCCAGCCCACTAATCCTGTGATATATAAATATGGGACAGTGGTCTTGTACGAGAGGTTAGCCCCCAGGAGAACCCCCTGGAGAAATAGTTGGGGACAGTTTGGGGATTTTTCCCCATGGAGAGTCCAAGGGAGAGAGACAGCTGAGACCGTAAGCCGTAAAGGAGAGAGATAGAGAATGATACCCGCGAGGAGCAAAAGGAGGTTATCTATCTCCATTGGGATGGGAAGTCATCTGAACCTCCAGTGCCCCGAAGACACCAGGACTAGAGCATGCCTCTGAAGGACTTATATCTGCATGAGAGTGCCTCTGAAGGACTGTAATTGCTTGCGCTTCACCTTTGCAGGTATGCTGGGGCAGCACAAGCCAGTAGTTAGGAGTAGGGATGTAGGAATAACCTTGTTCTTGTATGTTTGACTTTAGAATGTTCATTTTGCACTTTTCGTAAGTAAATATTAAATCATTGTCCTTGACTGGTGTGAAGTTACTAAAAGAGGTGTATTGCAAGTAACCGGCACACATAGTTCACACACTGAATTATGAAGACATCAGTGAGGAATGGGGTAGCGCGAAGACACAAGTGGTTACCTAGGGTAATGGAAGTTTAACAAGCAGCCTGTCGATAACGTGTACCTGTTATAAGTGGAATGGTCTCTAACAGCGAGGAAGAAGTTATCGGCACTGATTCGCACTGCAGAGGTTCCCATCCTGTACAGAGGTACTTGTACAGAGGTTCAAGGGTTGAAGTGGTTGTAACCCTAAAAAAAAAAAAAGAAAAAAAAAAAGCATGTTCTACAGCACAGTGCTTGTGCTGTGTCATTTGGCCCTTTCTATCACCTGAAATACCTGGCTGATCTTGCCTGGTGCTTCTCTCCCCTTTGTAAACTGACCATATTTATCATGGCTGCTGAGCCCCTAATACTATGGTCAGGTTATGTGCCTCCGTCATCCGCTCTCTCTCCTCTGTCCTCTCTCCCCCTCCCCCCGCCTGTCAGCTGTGTCAGTGCTCATCCCTTCCCTCCTGCTGCTAAAATTACTGTGTTTCCTGCTATAATCCACAATATTAGATCACATTATGTGCCCCAATGTATGTTCTTTGTAAAAAAAAAAGTCGCTGTATACCAGGCTTATTTCAAAGAGCCGCTCGGTGCTCACCTAACCTCCTCCCGGCTGACGTCACCAGGGGATTCTCAGCACCTCTTGCTGTAGCTGTTGGATCGGGAAAGACAGAGGCAGGCAGTCACGTGAGCGCATGGCGGCGCATTTATTTATAAATAACATAAATTGGGGCACATAATGTAATCTAATACTGCGGATTATAGCAAGATGGCTTTGCAACCACTTTAAGTTAAAGTAGAACTATAAGCAAAACTTTTTTTTTTCATTTTGGATAGAGCAAGGGAGGGTTATACCCCTGTCAGATTTTTTTTTTGGCATCTGTGTCCCATTGCAAAAATTTTCCTTAACTTCCTGTCCCATAGGCAAACAGGAAGTGTTTAAGGAAATCCATTGAGGATCCCCAGGTCACCAGAACTAGTGTCCCCATTAGAAGATTTCCCTTCTATTACTTTTCTGGGGTCAACCCAAAATTTAGAATTTTAATTTTCCTCTCACTTTCAATAAAAATGGTAAACAAGACAAATAGAGAGGGTGAATCTCCCTCACGGAAAAACAGACAGCAATAAAGACTGACAAGTGTTCTAATCCCTCCCCACTCTATCCAAAACTCAAAAGAAAGTCTTGCCTTTAGTTATCCTTTAAGTGCATGTGTGGAGCCCACGCAGAGTGCACGGCAAAGCCCACTCCACTACTGGGGAGTAGTAGTGGAAAACGCTGGACAGTTGGATGTGGATAGAGCTCAGCAAGTCCCACCCAAATGCAGATGGCAGGTATACATTGTCATGGAGAACTGAGCGTTAACTGGAGAAAAGTTGCAGTGCAAGTATACATGGTATACATCCACCTCTAACAGTAGAGGTTGAGTATTCCCCCACGGCAGCTTCAGCCTTGTCCCAGGGCATTGATGAAGATGGCACAAAATAAAGGGTACCCTATGTGTAGTAGTAAATTGACCCTGTATAAGGTGCCTAGAATAGCCTAGAAGAACCCACCCCATGGTAGGCCTCTCATGTGACCCTTGCTAGGTGCCCAACAAGGAGAGAAAAAAGGAGAATGTTGACAAAAAAACATCCACCTACCCTTACAGACAAGGAGAGCAAAAAAACAACTCCCTTTTCTATTGTATCCAAAACTAGTAAAAAGCATTTTGGTTATCCTTACCACAGATGTCTGATAAGGGAGGAATCACTACTGAGACTCTTCCATTTGTATTTAAAGTGTAACTAAAGACAATTCTTTTTCTTATTTTAGATGGAGTAAGGGAGGATTATAACTTATGTCAGGTTTGTTTTTTGCCATCTGTGTCCCATAGGAAGGATTTCCCTTTGTTTCCTGTTGCATAGCCTTCAGAACTAGTGTCCCCATTGGAAGATTTCCCTCTATTACTGTTCTGATGTCAACCCAAAATTTGGGATTTTTTTTACTTTCACTATTGATGATAGCGGTAAACAGGTCAAATAGAGAGGGTAAATCTCCCTAACAGGGGCACAGATGGCAATATTAAAAAGTTTTGCCTTTAGTTATATTTTAAAAAACAGTGTAAACTATTGGGCTTTCTAAACAACAGGATTTTACATCAAAGAAGCAAATGAAAAGTCTGGAAAACTTGGAAAGGAACCTAAAGCTCAATCTGCTTGCTCAAAAGGAGAATGCAAAGCATTGATATGCAAAAAATTATACTGTAGTTATCTGACTTGAAAAGTTTTTTTTTTTAGTCCCTACCACAAGAACTGTGCCATCTGTCACAGTCCATTTTTCCCGCACACTCTTCCTCTGAACCCTTACTGCCTCAATTGAGTTCCTTACCTTACTGATCATGCACTGAAGGGTTTAATTACACAGACATCAAGTGCAGTATGCCATTGTGTTTCTTTGGCTTACTTTTGAGCTACTTTTGATTAGTTTCTGAATTGCTTTGATTTGCTGTAAATTGCTTCTAAAATGCTTTGAGCTGTGTTGGGCTTTATATTGACTTGTATGAGTAAGCCAATTTGCTAAAACACAAAAGAAATGCCTTTGAACATAAGCCTTAAAGTAGACTCACACTAACCTGACACCCTTTTACATTTACAGGCTGTACTTGATGTAAGTCTGGTAACAACTGGGGAGCTTTCCACATTAGCCATTCCAAAAATGCTTTTAAACACACCACACTTTTTAGAAAGGCCACACAATTTCTATTGCCAGCTTATCTACTGATGCAAATTTGGTCACTTGATTGGAATTTATGTAGTTAGTGGTTTATTTATCATGATTCTGAGGAAACATTCACATCTGTACACATGTGGTAATGCACACTGGCATTCATTTTCAATGATGTTTGAAAGATTCCATTTGAATTGATTTGAATGGCAGGTCAACTCACTGTGACCCTTTTCCAGCTCTGTGCATTAGTGTAAAGAGACTATATTGAAAACAATAGATTTTTAAGTGCTCATTCATTTTGACTGAAATGCACCTGGCGTGAACTTACAATTAGAATATATTCGAGTTTGTCTCTCTATATATATGTATTTTGTGTTTGATGGGGTAAAGACCTTGCAAAGAATTTGATGGTCCCAGCAGTGGCTGGACTGATAAGATATACAATTCCTTGACCGTCAACTGCAAAGTAATTTGTTTTTGGAAGCCAGGCTGTGTACACCAGTTTGAATGATGGCTCTCAGAGATGCCTAGTAAGCGGCTTTTGAAAGGGAGGCAAGAAATGGACAGAGCAGGTATTCTAGTTGAAAAATAAAAGTGATTACTAGAACAATGACTGTTGACTGTGCGCAATGTTATAATTATTTTACTAAATTATTTTACTAAATGGTTAAATTGGTGAAAACCAAGTGTGAGGGGGTTAGCTCGGCAGCGGGTGTGTGTGACCCCCGGGATGGGCTCCCCACACAAAACAGGCCCAGCAAACGGAGGTTGTGGTTTTCAAAATCAAAAAGGTGCGGTTTATTTTCTATTTACAGTGACAAAACACAGCAAAGCAAAAGAAACATAACCAAAATAAATCCTGGTCAAGTTGACCTCTGACTAAACATACAGGTTTCCTAACTAACAACTGGGATCAGCCTAGTGCTGTCCTAGTCCCTAAGTCCCTGGTTTAGTAAAAGTCCAAACAAATAGCCACACAGGCTTTGCCTCACCGCACAGGGGTTCACTCTCCCTAGACAGTCCACACAGGTCTGGTTCCAGGCATGAGCTAACATCTAATGAAGCTGGGAGTTCTTATAGAGGCCTAAATGAGCTGACAAGGTTCAGCTGGTCTCCTCATCTCTGTCTGCACGACGCCCCACACTCTCCCTAGAGGTATGAGTCATCCATGAGCCCACTAGCCTTAGCTGGGCTTATACAACTCTCCACCTAGTTGTATAAGTCAGCGTAAAGCCTGAATCTGGGCGAAATATATCTACCCCCCTGGATGCAACCAGGTGACTTTACCTTCCTGCTGTCACATACCCCCCCCCCCTCTTGTTTTAACCTCGGGGTTGGAACACCAGCAATCAGGCATTCATGTACTCGAGACAAAGCATCCACATTCCCCATTTGAACGCCAGGGCGATGCTTTACTGTGAAGTTGAATTCCTGGAGGGCCAGGAACCACCTATTCACTCTTCTATTTGTTTCCTTGTTTTGAGCCATCCACTTTAACGGAGCGTGATCCGTAACCATGTCAAAGTGCCTACCTAGCAGGTAGTACCGAAGGGAATCTAGAGCCCACTTCACCGCTAAACACTCCTTTTCAACGGTGGCGTAATTTACCTCATGGGACTTCAATTTCCTGCTGAGGTAAATGACTGGGTGCTCTTCCCCGTTCCAGACCTGGGACAATACTGCTCCTAACCCCACATCTGACGCATCACTTTGTACGACAAAGTCTTTAGATAAGTCGGGTGAGTACAACACTGGCTGGCTACATAAGGCTTGTTTCAAGAATTGGAATGCTGCCTCAGCCTCGGGGGTCCATTTAATCATGACCGACCCTTTCCCCTTCGTCAGGTTGGTTAGGGGCACAGCCTTAGAAGCAAAGTGGGGAATGAATCGCCGATAATACCCAGCGATTCCCAGAAAGGCTCGTACCTGCTTCTTGCTGTTGGGACGTGGCCAACTCTGGATGGCCTCGACTTTGTTGAGTTGGGGTTTTATTACTCCCCTCCCAATGGTGTACCCAAGATATTTGGCCTCCTCCTGCCCAATGGTACACTTCTTGGGGTTAGCCGTAAACCCCGCTTCCCGAACAGAGTCCAGGACTGCTTGCACTTTTGGCAGATGTGAGGCCCAATCTGTGCTATGGACAATTACGTCATCCAGGTAAGCCGCAGCATATTTCCGATGGGGCCTCAGCATCTGGTCCATTTTCCGCTGGAATGTGGCCGGCGCATTCTGTAACCCGAACGGCATTCTTTTATATTGGAACGCCCCGTCTGGGGTTACAAATGCGGTTTTCTCTTTGGCCGACTTGGCCAGGGGGATTTGCCAATACCCTTTTGTGAGGTCAAGAGTCGTCATGTATCGGGCTGTTCCCAGCCGGTCGATCAACTCATCTATACGTGGCATGGGGTAGGTGTCAAATTTTGTAACTTTGTTCAACTGACGAAAATCGTTACAAAATCGCCAGCTCCCATCCGGTTTAGGCACCAACACGATGGGACTAGACCAATCACTTTGGGACTCCTCTATCACCCCTAAGTTCAGCATTTTCTGTACTTCCTCCCGTATTGCCTCCCGTCGAGCCTCTGGGATCCGATAGGGTTTTAACTTCACCCTTTCACCGGGCGGGGTAATGATGTCATGCTCTACCCCAGATGTTTGTCCCGGCAGCTCAGAGAATACCTCCTTGTTGCGAAGCACAAACTCCTTAACCTCCTGTTGTTGGGGTTGTGACAAGGTGGCTGCTATTCCAACCTCAGGAATCACGCAACCAGTTTGAGCTGGTGACCAAGTGTCTGCGACTAGGGACTCTCTATCCCTCCAGGCTTTCAACAGATTAACGTGATAGATCTGTTCGGGCTTTCGCCTTCCTGGTTGTCTGACCTTGTAATTCACTTCGCTCACTTTTTCCATTATCTCGTAGGGGCCTTGCCATTTGGCAAGGAATTTACTTTCAACCGTAGGGACAAGTACCAATATCCTATCCCCCGGGGAAAAGGTACGGGTCTTGGCTCCACGGTTGTACACTCTCTGCTGTGCCAACTGCGCTTGGGCCAAATGTTCCTTCACGATGGGCATTACCTGTGCAATTCGATCTTGCATCAGGGCGACATGCTCAATCACACTCCTGTGGGGAGAACTCTCACTTTCCCAAGTTTCCTTGGCAATATCCAACAGCCCTCTTGGGTGTCTCCCATACAGTAACTCAAATGGGGAGAATCCCGTAGAGGATTGGGGCACCTCCCTAATAGCAAACATCAAATAAGGAAGTAAACAGTCCCAATCCTTTCCATCTCTATCCACCACTTTCTTCAACATTTGTTTTAGGGTTTTGTTGAATCTTTCAACCAGCCCATCGGTTTGGGGGTGATACACAGACGTACGCAATTGCGTCACTTTGAACAATTTACACAGCTCTTTCATAACCCGGGACATAAAGGGTGTACCTTGGTCCGTAAGCAGTTCTTTACAAATACCCACCCGGCTAAAAACAAGAGATAGCTCTTTGGCTATGGTTTTGGCCGAGGTATTTCGGAGAGGGATCGCTTCTGGATAACGGGTGGCATAGTCCATTATAACTAATATGTACTGGTGCCCCCTAGCGGACTTGATTATAGGACCTACCAAATCCATGGCGATCCTCTCAAACGGGACCTCAATGATGGGTAGAGGGACCAGCGGGCTACGGAAATGTGGCATCGGGGCCAACCTCTGACACACAGGGCAGGAGGAACAATAATTTTCTACGTCCTTCATCACCCCCGGCCAATAGAATCTCTGTAATACCCTCTCTCGGGTTTTCTCTGTCCCCAGATGACCTCCAAGAATGTGCCCATGGGCCAACTCCAACACCAACTTCCTGTAAGGTTTGGGCACCACAAGCTGCTCAACGGTTTCTTCGGCCCTTTTTGCCACCCGATACAGTAGGTCCTTCTCTACGCTGAAGTATGGGTAAGTGCAGGTATTATCTGGGTTCACTAACTTGCCATCTATTTTCACTACGTTTTCCCGTGCCTTTATTAGGGCGGGGTCTTTCAACTGTTCTGTGGCAAAGTTTTCCCTGTGAACCTCAAGATCAGAAAACTCCACAGACGGTAGGTTTTCGTCTGAGGAGGTGGGCTCCTCTCCAGTTTCTTGAGTCTCCCCTGCCAATACTGATAAGGGAAATTCCGGAGAGTCCTCACCACTCTCAGGGGAGTTCTGGCTATCACATTCCTGGTACATAGGGGCACCAGTGAGGGGCTCAGGATCATCCCACAGTTCCCAGAACTTCGGAAAATCCCTTCCCACAATGGCGTCATGCGGTAACTGAGATACTAAGCCCACTGGATGAGAGAGGGTACCTTTGGGGGTCTCGAAACACACTGTAGTCACTGGATACTCTCGGGTGTCCCCATGCACACAAATAACAGCTACCTTGCTATTCCCAGAGACCTCTGTTTTAACTAACTCAGCCTTTATCAGGGTCACAAGGCTACCTGAATCCAGCAATACCACAACATTTCTACCATTAACACACATTTTGCATAAATGTTTCTCAGTTCCTCGAATGGCAGTGCATGCGACTGTCGCACACAGCGACTGACGTCTGCCCGTCAGAAAGTCACACTGCATGGGTTCCTCCACAACCGGGCAATTGGCTGCAATATGTCCCGCTTGCCGGCAGCGGTAGCAAACGATCCTTCTTGCCGCCTCTTGAGCCGCTGATTTCCCAGGCTGTTCTCGCCAAACTTGGGGTAGAGCTCCCACCCTCTCACTCTCTCCACCCTCACCCCTTGGAATCCTCTTATCCGCCCCTGGGGATGGTCTGGTCTTAGGGTGGAAAGTCCGAGTGTCTCTGGAAGAGGCCGTCAGGTTCTCTGTAGCCAAGTATTTCTCCACACGATCCACAAGACCATCGGCCGTCTCTGGGTCTCCATGGCTTACCCACTTTTGGATGGCAGTAGGAAGAGCTCTCAAAAACCGATCCATTACAACACGTTCCACAATCTTTGGTGCGGACAAAGTCTCTGGCTGTAGCCACTTTCTGCTCAGGTGAATGAGATCATACATTTGAGACCTGGGGGGTTTTCCAAGCTGGAAAGTCCAGTTATGCACACGCTGAGCCCGGACAGCCTGGGTGACACCCAGCCTTGCCAATATTTCAGCTTTTAGCATCACATAGTCTTTTGCTTGGTTAGGCTCTAGGTCATAGTAAGCTTTCTGCGATTCACCAGTTAACAGAGGAGCCACCAGTCCAGCCCACTGCTCCTCAGGCCACTTTTCTCTTTCAGCGGTCCTTTCAAATGTGGTCAAAAATACCTCTGGATCATCCTCTCCAGTCATTTTTGTCAATAAACGACTCACCCCAAAGGACGCGGTATTAGTGGGACGGCTTTCCTCACTGGTCTGCGGACGTTGCTGCATTACTGCTTCCATCTGTTGTTGTAGTCTCTGCTCTTGCTTCTGCAACAGGTCTATGAAGCGGGCCTCAGATTGCTGCTGGGCTCGTTGCTGAGCCTCCAGACTCTGTTGCAAAGTTGCGTTTGTCTGCTGCTGGGCTGCAAGGCTCTGTTGTTGAGCTGCAAGGCTCTTTTGCAAACCTGCATTTGTCTGCTGTTGATTGGCATTTGCTAGAGCCAGCTGCTTCAGTATCTCCTCCATGCTGGCTTAAAAAAAAACTGCCCGCATTCTCCACCAACTGTGAGGGGGTTAGCTCGGCAGCGGGTGTGTGTGACCCCCGGGATGGGCTCCCCACACAAAACAGGCCCAGCAAACGGAGGTTGTGGTTTTCAAAATCAAAAAGGTGCGGTTTATTTTCTATTTACAGTGACAAAACACAGCAAAGCAAAAGAAACATAACCAAAATAAATCCTGGTCAAGTTGACCTCTGACTAAACATACAGGTTTCCTAACTAACAACTGGGATCAGCCTAGTGCTGTCCTAGTCCCTAAGTCCCTGGTTTAGTAAAAGTCCAAACAAATAGCCACACAGGCTTTGCCTCACCGCACAGGGGTTCACTCTCCCTAGACAGTCCACACAGGTCTGGTTCCAGGCATGAGCTAACATCTAATGAAGCTGGGAGTTCTTATAGAGGCCTAAATGAGCTGACAAGGTTCAGCTGGTCTCCTCATCTCTGTCTGCACGACGCCCCACACTCTCCCTAGAGGTATGAGTCATCCATGAGCCCACTAGCCTTAGCTGGGCTTATACAACTCTCCACCTAGTTGTATAAGTCAGCGTAAAGCCTGAATCTGGGCGAAATATATCTACCCCCCTGGATGCAACCAGGTGACTTTACCTTCCTGCTGTCACACAAGCTAGTGTTGACCACCAGCGGTTTACAGCTTGCTTGGCCACAGAGGTGGCAATTAATCTAATTAGCAAAAAGACTAAATATGAAGTTATTTGTCAATACAGACAGTCTGGATTTAAAAGGAACCTATCAGGATAGGAATAAGAGAGGGCTATTGCCGACTTGTTTTGCAAGGTGCAAAGTCCAACTGAAATGCATAACCAGAGTGTACGAAGTGCAGTCTGTATTTTCCACTGCAAGGGGCACTCGACCACAACGGCAATGCAGATGGGGAGGAAGGTGAAGGGAACTTGATTCCTCTGTTTTCCTCTGTTGAAGGGGGGACCATTATCTGATTGAATGCTGGCGCTTCATGTGACTTTAGTGGCCATTTTGGGTCAGGCTGACTCAATGTAAGACTCAAGCTCCTGGGCTTGGTGCGTTTTATGCGAGTGGCTAGCATAGGAATAGGTTCCCTGTCTGACAGGGACAGGGCATAGAGATAGGGAAAGGTTTTGGAGGAGTAGGGACAGTGCAGGGACTACAACTACCTCTGCAGGAGACCTTCCCTTTTGGATGTGGACTGGCCAGGCCATATTCTGCTCCTAGTGGCAGACGCTATCGGCATCTTACATTCTTCAAAAAGCTGTCACGGTTGTAAGTGGGGAAAGGGAGTTACCGCTCCAGGTGAATATGCTGCAGCAATCAATGTTCTCTCAGGAAACCGTGGGTGCTGGCAATGCACAAAGCAAATAGTGGAAAGATAATATGGACAGCTGCACACTAAAAAAACCTTGACGGTTGCCTTTATTTGTAAAAAGGTTAAAAAGCACTACAAATAACAGCAAGATTGGGGACAAACAACCGACGCATTTCGCACTACAATCTAGTGCTTACTCATGAATAAGCACTAGATTGTAGTGCGAAATGCGTCGGCTGTTTCTCTCCAATCTTACTGTGATTTGTAGTGCTTTTTATCCTTTTTACAAATAAAGGCAACCGTCAAGGTTTTTTTGATGTGCTGCTGTCTATATTATCTTTCCACTATACGGTTGTAAGTGGCTCTGGACGGTGTGCTCCCCCCACCGGGCCTGTTTGTCCTTGCAGAACTTTTCTATTGCAATCACTAAACTTGGACTTTGTGTTTTCTCTGTCTGCCGCACAATGCTGCACCTAACCCATACTAGTACTGGAAACTGGAAACAAGTATCTAACTAGTAAAGTTTTGAGATACCTGATATGCCCATACTCGTTGCAGGTCAAGGAGTTGCTACGCAGTTAACGAAGAATGACAATGATAGCCCCTGACCTTTCATCTTCAAATACAAGTTTATACTTTTATTCATGTCCATCAGGACACATTCATCTCCAACACTTTATTTTACAATGTTGCATTTTCCAGGCTTGCTCTTAAAATGTCTTTTTTATTTTACAGTTGTTCTAAAAAAGCTCAACTTTATGTATATGTAAAGCCACGACCAAGCTGTTCCTTAGCGGATACATAAATGGTTATATAGTTGAATTCCCATCCCAATCTTCGAGCTCAGATCAAGCTACAGCTCCCTATGTCATTCATAAAGACTTCTAATCCATTAATCCATGGGCCATCTGGAAGAAGAAACTGTAAGATTACTTTTAGAGTCCTCTGGGTGGTAGATATATGTGAGTTTGTCAACTGCTTTGCAGCTACATTGATTAAGAGGAGAGAGAATGGTTGCATCTGGTTAGTGTCTGGCTAGCAAAGAAGCTTTAAATATGTTTTGGGATATTATTCTTTTTTTTTAATTGATGGTTGCTAGAGTATCTATCTATACAAGCTAAATTAAACTTACTATCAGCATGCCGTATACCAGGGATATGCAATTAGCTGACCTCCAGCTGTTGCCAAACTACAAGTTCCATGAGGCCTAGCGAGACTCTGACAGCCACAAGCATGACACCCAGAGGCAGAGGCATGATGGGACTTGTAGTTTGGCAACAGCTGGAGGTCCGCTAATTGCATATCCCTGCCGTATACAGTTGTAGAGCCCTTTTGGGGGGGTTATGAAAAGTGGCCCTCCCATAGAGGATATTGAGCTAAACCTGTAGGTAAATAGGAGAACCAGAACCTTCACTAAATAGAAGAGCGGGTTTGATAATAAAGTTGGCAGTGTCTCCACCCAGGACAGAGTCTAAGTAAATGGGGGGTTTCTCCTCCTGGGAAATTAAAGTGGTATTAAACCCAAAAGCAAACATTTATTATATTGCAGCTTACCAATTCTTAGATGTGATGGCTGCATTCATTTTCGTTTTTATGCTTTCTTTCTTCTATTTCTATTTGGTGATCCTGATAATATGTCTGTTGTTTTCATTGTGCTTACAATTGTCATCTTTTATTTATTTATGTAAAACGTTAATCCCAAAAGGAAAAAACTGTTTGCTGTAACTGCTTTTAAAGTGTGAGCTGGAGTTCAGCTTCAATTTGTTAAGCCGCGTACACACGATCGGTTTTACCGATGAAAACAGTCCGATGGATTTTTTTCATCGGACAAACCGATCGTGTATGGGCCCCATCGGTCTTTTTTCTATCGGTGTCAAAAAATAGAACATGTTATAAATTTTTACGATGGATAAAAAACCAATAGCAAATTCCGATCGTCTATGGGCAAGTCCATTGGTTAAAAAACCCACGCATGCTCAGAATCAAGTCGACGCATGCTCAGAAGCATTGAACTTCATTTTTCTCGGCTCATCGGAGTGTTTTACGTCACCGCGTTTGGAAAGGTCGGTTTTTTGACTGATGGTGTGTAGGCAAGACTGATGGAAGTCAGCTACATCGGTTTTCCGATGGAAAAATCCATCGGTTTAAAAACCATAGGAAATCCGATCTTGTGTACAGGGCTTCAGTGTATCTGCAGTAAATCTGTAGGTACATTTAACACTACCCTCCCCTCAGACTGACAATGTTGCTGTCCTTCATCCAGAGTGGGGGCACCTTAATACGGCAGGTGTGTTACTGGTCAGATCACCAGGTGAAAACACAAGGGGTAAAGCCTTATATAAAGGCTTATATAAAAATCTAATACAGCCACCACATCTAATGATTGGTAAGCTGCAATATATTATAGTTTTGGTTTGGGGTTTAATACCACCTTAACCAGTAATCTAATCAAAGTAGTTGGAAGCAGAGGAGCTACTGCAGCCAGCATATTACATTAACTGTAAGTATGTAGATGTACACCAGTATGGAAATAATACAAGAATTAATTAAAGAAAAGATTAATAATAGTACATACCTTCAATGAACTAACAGCAGCCCAACAAGAGTGGAATTGTGCATATATAGCTGGGTATTAGGGATGAGCCTGCGGTTCGAGTCGAACGTAATTTCGTCTCGAACATCGGATGTTCGTTTGTTCTAACACTAACCGAACATATGGGGCATTCGCGGGAAAATTCGACCGCCGCGGAATGCCCCATAATGCATTGCGAAATCACAGTGCATTTCTGTATGATGATTGGCCAAAGCATGCACCTGACTTGCATGCTTTGTCCAATCACAGCGTGCTCATCTGGGAGAGCCATAATTGGCCAAAGGTAGGGTACCTTTGGCCAATCATGGCTCAGGGGGACCAAGTCCATGCCCCACACTACATAAGGCTGCTTACATAGTGGACTTGTGTAGTGTTGTTGGCATCGACAGAGAGATAGCTTGAGTTAGTTTAAGCAGGCAGGTTATTCAGTTAGTGGCAGTGTATTTGAGATATATATATATATATATATATATATATATATATATATATATATATAGTGTGTGGAACAATATTCTAAAAGATACCTCCAAAGGCTAATCATAAATAATGTAAAACAATAAAAATCGTGAACAATAAAATTGCAAACAACAAATACTGTAAAACAGTAAAATGGAAAACCATATGAATGTCCATAAAACATTGTAGCAGCGCTCTTATCAAAGAAATGATAAGCTTCCTTATGTGTCCTTTTTCACATAAAGGGACCAATAGGTGGGGAAAAAAAGTTCTTTATCCTAATGCAGTGATATAGGTCAAAACTTCATCCGTGATGTATCGCATTGAAAGCAGAGAAGTCCCCTTTTGGGGTTGCACTCACCACAATGTAGAATGAAATATGCCTTGTCACCAAACATAGGATCACCTCCTCTTTTTTTCTCCACTTCTCCACCGATCTCCAGCTCTTGTGTACTCAGGGGTTCAAGTCATTCATATGGGAAAGAAATGGCCACATAGCGTGATACTGTTAAAAAACAAATTTTATTCTCCCATAGATAACCCCTCTTACAGATGGATACGTACACAACTTTAAAATAAAATGGGCAAAAAAGTGCTAGTGGTTGGCGGCACAGTACACCAAAGCGCCAGTAGATGGTGGTCCACGCTGTCTCAAACAGCATGTAAACTCGTTACCACTTCTTGGTTCCTGTATTCGGTGGAGCACAAGCGTCACTTCCGGTTTGACCAGCGAGACCACGAAACTGGCGCGTTTTGTCACTTCCGGACTTCGTCTGAGGGCGTCCGGAAGTGACGAAACGTGTCTGGGTCGTGGTTTCGCTGGTCAAACCAGAAGTGACACTTGCACTCCACCGAATACAGGAACCAGGAAGTGGTAACGAGTTTACATGCTGTTTGAGACAGCGTGGACCACCATCTACTGGCGCTTTTGGTGTACTGTGCCGCCAAGCACTAGCACTTTTTTGCCCATTTTATTTTAAAGTTGTGTACGTATCCATCTATAAAAGGGGTTATCTATGGGAGAATAAAATGTGTTTTTAAGCAGTATCACGCTATGTGGCCATTTCTTT
This sequence comes from Rana muscosa, assembly GCA_029206835.1. Taxonomy (NCBI): domain Eukaryota; kingdom Metazoa; phylum Chordata; class Amphibia; order Anura; family Ranidae; genus Rana; species Rana muscosa. The sequence continues at coordinate 114,675,382 of JARGYO010005626.1, forward strand.
CCCATATGAATGACTTGAACCCCTGAGTACACAAGAGCTGGAGATCGGTGGAGAAGTGGAGAAAAAAAGTGCCCTGCTCCCAATGACTGGGCGCTATGTTTCAATTTAGAGGGTATCTGAGCCAATAGTTAGGCTCAGATGTAAATAATTAATGCTAAATTAGCCTCTGTTCCGGCTATGGTTGTGTTGGGCAGACTTCCCACTGTTCGCCTGTAGGTGGCGTTACCACCTCAGGCCAATGTGGAAGACTGACAAGCCAGAGTGTACTGGGTACCTTCCCCTGGGAACAGTTCAGTGGGCATGGTCTACGCGCAGAGCATGCTGGGCAAGGGTACTTAAGGGGCAGACGCCATCTTTTGGGGTCCTTCATCCCCTCGCGGCCCTCCTGGCGTGAGGGGTATATTGTGTGATTTTTTTGACCTCGGAACCATGCTGGTCCGAGGCCGCAACTCCAACAAGTAGGGCCAGTTATGCTGACTGGGTCTACACCTTGAAGGTGATCCTGTGCTGTCCGTCCTGAGGGAGAAAGCCACTCAATGGAGGAAACCAGGGGAGGACCTGTCCTGGAAAAGACCAAGCGGAAGGCTGGTGTCTTGAGGAGGGCCTGGTAATTCTATTGGAGGATGCACCGCAGTTAAGTTCACCCTACAGTCTGCCGGGTTGGCTTAAAGGCTCTTGACTGTTTGGCTGGAAGTTCGGGCGTTAAATCCTGTGGCAGAGGATCCCAGATTATCCAATTTTGTCCACAACTGATCTGTGGCAGAGACTGGTCCTGATCATAGTTCGTGCATCATTCCGGCTGCTAGGCCAGGTGAGAGGGGCCTATCTGGGTGAGCAATACCCACTCAGGGAGGAGTGGTGACTAACTTTATACGTGAGAAGTTTCCCCAGTGATCTGTACTGTGTTCCTGAACCTACCCCTCCCCTTCACCCTTCTACCATTGTTCATCTGTTTATTGCAAAAGGAAAATAAAACCTAACTGCTTAAGGTTTTACATCTTGTGTGGACATTGGAGTTTCTACAGAAATTCTTCCCCTAGACAACGAATACTGAGGTAACGTGTAAGCATGGGCGTCCGCTGAACTTTTTTCAGGGGGGGCATCATTTTAAGGTCATCCATGCTCGGTCCCTTTAAGACAATGTCATGAAGGGGAGGGGCTTAGTCATTATGACATAAAGAGCAGGCATGCAAAGGTTTGAGACACCTGATGCAAAAGCTTAATAGAAGGATCAAGCTGCCATTGTCTGATTAGCAATTTCAATTTTTTTTACACCCCCCCCTCTAGCGGCCGAATAGCGCCACTAAAACGATGGTAAAGCGCCACTAAAACTAGCTAAGCTTTACCGATAATGTGGCCAGCTGGCAGTGTGAAATAGCTCTTGAGGATAATTCCGCTTCACTCCATGTCCATATAAATATAGTGTGTCTCCAGGGGGGGGGCAATTGACCCCCCTTGCCCTATGGAGCGGATGCCCATGCGTGTAAGGCCCAAAACTAAAACCAGCAGCTCCTGCGTGGGTGTTCTACATGTGGGGGCTCGTCCGGGATTTGCCATTACCTCTCGCAACTGTGGACAGAATATTTGCTTTATTGAAAGTCTACAAGAAGGTGTTGGACTGTGCTTGAATTCAAACCAAAGGGGTAAAGGTACAGATCACTTTGTTACTGCGTAGGCCGTGGACGGAGCCAAGAGAGAAAAAGCCTGCGAGCTACGCGCAAAAAGAACCCAAAAGGGGAGGAGTTCCCGCCAACTGTGTGCTACACGTGGATGTGTTTGGCGCCAAAGACTAGAGGCTGCCAGATCAAGTGAGTGGATCGGAAAGCAGCATGTCGTTTATTTCATGGGCACCACCCTGGCCGGGGCCTAGAATGTTCCCCATGCCCGCCGTTGTGAGTGCTACGCCATCCGGAGCCCTGCTCACAGATACAGGGATCAGATTGAAGCCACATGGTTGCTTCGTGCTTTACACAAGCAGAGATGTAGAGGCGCTGGGCATGCTGTGCCCTGGATGTGAGGGACTGGCAGTTCAGTTACGTCCATTTGCCCGGTGCCCATCCTGCGGGGAATACTTATTTGAGGTGGAGCAACCCACTGCATTACCCCGCGCTTATCGGATAGACTGGGATACCGGCACCGCCACGTTGGAAGATGTCGCCTTCGACCCTGCGGTTCAGCCTGTGCGCACTACTTCTGCTGCAGAAAGTGAGCCTGAAAGAGATGTTGCTACCAATACAGAGGTACCAGCGGACATCGCAGCGGATACCACGTCTACAGCATGTGTCTCCGTCCCACGCGTGAAATGGAAGGTGGGATACGTGAAGGCTTCCCCCGGCCGCGGCCGAGGCCTACCCCAGTGTTTACTGGAACCGGACCCCGTGAGCGATGATATTCCCGGGTGGTAAGAAACCTGGGGGAAAAGTGACCGGGACTTTGGTAAATTATTTACTGGCAGAGGAGTTAGCAGACTCTGATCTAGACTCTTTGTCGGATGCGGGTGATGACTATTTATTTGAGCCAAAGCCTAAAGAATTTTTATGGAACAACATGGGAGATGTTGCTTCAACCCATAGCTGTTCAGAGTGGACAGATATGGACTCCGGGGAAACTACCCCCAGGGAGGGAACCCTGGACATTGCTAAAGTGACTTTGCCTGTAAAGAGGACTGTTCTTAAACCTACAAAGTCCATGGTGAATAAGTCACCGGATTCGTGTGTGTTGCCCGGGACGGGGAGTTCTCGGACATTGCCTAGACTCGCCCGTCTGCAACAAGTTTTAATGAAAAGGGTAGCTACAGAGTATGGTCTGGAGTTCCCGTACGTGCCTAAACAGATAATGCAGGAGATCGAGGCAAAAATGGAACAGTGGTGCAGTGAAGCTATCTGGGACTATCTGGAAGTTCCAAAGCCATTCCGGAATCTGGACTATTCCTTCATTATGGCTGATCGGTTCAAGGGATGCCAGCTAGATTGGAGCTACAGGTGGCATATCCACGTTGATCGGATAGTCATTTGCAGACCAGGGAAGGACAATTTCACTTATTTTCTCACCAGCCTGGACAAGAAAGGAAAACCTCTGACTTTGCCGGTTTTACCTATAAGTATTTAAAGAAACTTTGTCTTCAATTACACTTTTTACTCTTGCTGCAGAAGAGAAAAAGGAAAACTTTTAACTAAGAGAAGGAATTTTTGTTGCCTTCTCAATTTTCATGCTAACTGGACTTTGGGGAAGTTAGACAGTTAGGAATAGGGTTGCTGAGGACGTCGGGATCAAGATGTCAACTGTTACAGCACCTGCTTAAAGAACTTTTGTGTGTTGCCTCTGACACTAGGTGGCAGTGGTCGATAGAGTAGGGAAAGACTTTTCTACAATTATCACTTAGGCTTTAAAATTCAGGAAGGAAAGTTCCACCTCTGATGGAGGTGTAGCTCTGCTTCTATAGAAATATTTTAGGATGGTTAAAATTATTTGGCTGTATATATTTGTGTTTTGTCTTCTCTTTTAGGTACCCAGATCGTCTGTCAAGACCTCCGGAGAATGGGGAGGGTTAGATAGGTAGTGATGGGTGGTAATGTGTAATGTTTAATGTACAGGGGGTCCCCGGGTTATGAACAAGATAGGGACTGTAGGTTTGTTCTTAAGTCGAATTTGTTTGTAAGTCGGAACAAGTACATTTTTTAAGTGCAAATTCAGTCTCAGAGACAGGAAGTGAGATTAAATCAACAGAGAATGGCAACCGGATGGCAGGGGCAGCACAGTTAGTTCAAATATGTTTTGTTTCTTTTTTACTTTTCACTTTTTTTATTTTTATTTATTTGTAGCTTGTCGTTTTTTTTTTGTTTTTTTTTGGTATAATTTTCTTATTATTTTTAATATTATTTTTCTTATTCTTTACTTTTTAATTACTTTTTTATTTTATTAATTTAATTATTTTTTCTTATTATTTTTTTATTTTTATTTATTTGTAGCTTGTCGTTTACTTTTTTTTGTTTTTGTATAATTTTCTTACTATTTTTAATAATATTTTTCTTATTCTTTACCTTTTAATTATTTATTTTATTTTATTAATTTAATTATTATTTCTTATTTTTTTATTTATTTTTTATCATTTTTTTTTCATTTAACTTTATTGCTATCACACAGGAGGAAACAATTCCCTGTGTGATAGCAATTTGAGGTGACAGGTTCTCTTTATTGACCCTGTCACCTCCAAAACAGGAGTCCCAGCACTGTGCTACAACTCCTGTCACAGCTGAGATGGGAAGAGCACAGCTCACCTCTCTCACTGTGTATAACGGCGGCAGGGACAGGAGACAGACTCGGCGGCCGGGGGGGGGGGGAGGACGGAGTCCCGAAGACAGAGCCTTGCAGAGAGAGGTATGTGGGGATGGGGGGGGGGGGGGACGGACGGCAGCATGGTGATTTCGGCGACATCGGGTACAAGTACTGTACTGTATACATAGGCATATACATATGCATATATGCCAGGCAGCTCACCTGATGGCACAGCAGGGAGATGGATGCGATCCGAGTCCACGCAAGCAGGCCGGCCGCGGTGCACCTCTGCGGGGAAGCGGCGCAGGAAAGACCGGGGATCTGGAGGCCGCACTAGGCCGGACAAGGCCATGGCCACGACGGGCAGTTTTAGCGGCCTGGCAGGCCACCGGACCATACCAGGCCTGTGGATGGGCAGGCAGGATGACGAGGGGGGCCCCTTAATCTCACAGCCAGGCCAGGAATGGAGAAACGGCTCACTCCAGCAAGGCGCACAGGCAGAGGAAGATGGTGTCCTCTTCTGCAGATTTGTCCTCTGAACCAGCAGTGCTCCATAATCGTTCAAGGGACTATGCAAGCAGTCAGGCTAAAAGATGCCATGCGGTGCTTGAATTGGTCTGCCTAGGGGACAGGAGCCACACAGGGGCAGATATTCTGTCAGCTCTGTAGGGGCAGGCTCAGAGGTGGCTGACGCCAAGCCTGCTTCAGCCAGGAATGGTTGTATGCAACAATGGCACCAACCTTCTCTTCACCCTCCGATAGGGCACACGTTTGGCACAGGTCCTGAATTTGGTGGTGCAGTGGTTCTTGCCCAGAGACCCAGGCTTACAAGATCTTCTGAGGCAGGCCAGAAAAGTCTGTGGTCATTTTCGCTGGTCATACAATGCCAGTGCTCAGCTGGCTGACATTCAAAGGGAATGCAACCTGCCCACCAACCACCTGATCTGTAACATGCCCACCGGGTGGAACTCAACGTTGGCAATGCTGCAGCGGCTGCACACACAGCAGAGGGCCATCACTGAGTACCTGTGCGAGTATGGCACCAGGACAGGGTCAGGGGAGCTTGGTTTATTTTCGCCACGTCAGTGGCTGGTGATCAAGGATGTATGCACTGTCCTGTCACCATTTGAGGAGGCCACAAGGAGCAGCGACAATGCATGCATCAGTGACATTGTCCCTCTAGTCTTCCTGCTTGAGTACACACTTCGTCAGAATCATGTACAGGGCACTTGAGGCAGAACAGCGGGAGGAAAAGGAGGACTTTCTTTCCTCTCAAGGCCCCCTTTATCCAGATTGCATTCCTCCGGGCCCGCCAAACACACAGGAAGAAGAGGAGGAGGATTGTGTCAGCATAGATGTCGAGGATAACACTCAGCAGCAGTCTTCAAGGTATGGTTTTCAGTTCCTAGAAACTCAAGGAGTTGTATGTGGCTGGGAGGAGGTAGTTATGGATAATGTGATCCTTAGTGACCCAGAGGACGCTGCATGACCTCCCTGATTCTGCAAAGCCTGCAAAAGGACCCTAGGATTCGTGGTATCAAGAAGAGGGATCATTACTGGCTGGCAACCCTTCTTGATCCACATTACAAGGGTAAAGATGCAGAACTCATCCTGCCTTAACAGAGGGAGCAGAGGATGAAACATCTTCAGGAGGCCTTGAAGAAAGGTTTGTGTAACGCATTTCCAGACCCTGGGAGGTTACCACTTCCTGGTGCTGGACAGGGTGTTGCTGAGGCTTCGTTCAGTCAGAGGAAGAGCGTTGGAGAAGGTGGCCAGCTGACCGATGCCTTTAAACAATTTTTGGTCCTCAGCACCAAGGTCTGATCGGTTGAAGCAACCATCGCCAGCGTCTGCATTATATGGTGCAGGAATATCTATGGTGTCAGGGCACGCCTATGCGCATGCGCGAATCACGAACTTCGTTAGACGTGCTTTGGCGCCCAACGACCTATAAAAGACACTCTTTTAGGGATGTTGCCCTTTGCGGTTTGAACTGCGTCTGTTCCCTGTGTTCCTGATTCTGTGCCTGTAACTTGTTCCTGTGTATGACCCGGCTTCCTGACCTTGCTTCTGTCTCCAGTCCTGACTTTGGCTTGTTTGACCCTTCTCAGCTACCTGCCTAAATGCCTGTTGCCAAGACCCAGCCTGGACTTTGACTACACTCTGCCTGCCGTTTATGCTGCCTTACCCTGATGTGTGTGACTCGGCTTGTCTGACTCCGCTTTTGTTTGCAAACCTGCATCTGCTGACCTGCATCCGCTGCTCTGCAAACCTGCATCCGCTGCTCTGCAAAACTGCATCTGCTGACCTGCATTCCCTGCTCCCTACTCCAAGCAGTGAGGACCAAACAGGCACCCTTACCTCACCGTGCTCTTACCACCACTGTCTATACTTTAGTAGTCTCCGAGCCGGGGTTGTACGGGAGGTCTCCCTCTGCACGTCAGGCTCACACCCCAGGTACGCTACATAGGGGCAAGAGCAGACTTGGAGACCTTTCCAACAGAGCATCCATTGGGTTACTGGGTCTTTAGGATTGACCACTGGCCAGAACTTGCTCAATATACAATCAAGCTACTGGCCTGTCCTGCATTCAGTGTGCTTTCTGAACGCACATTCAGTGCTGCTGGAGGGTTTGTAACGGATCAAAGAGTGCGCCTGTCCACAGACTCCGTTGATAGGCTCACATTCATGAAAATGAATCAGTCTTGGATCAGCAGCTTTTAAGCTCCTGATGTTGATGTAACTAATTGACTTTGCTATGGATCTGGGATCCCTTGAAGACTGCCTATGCTGACTATCCTATTCCTCTTCAATCTTGATGATGCCAGCTTCCAAAAATATTTTTGGTTTAGGGCACCACCATTCAAGGCCCAATTTTTCTACCCCTGTTTAACAGGGGTATGTATTTACAATTTTTTATATAATATTTAACAGCAGGGCCTGTTCCTGCACCCAACAAGAGTAACTGTGAGGGCTAAAGCCCTGTACACACGTCAGGGAATCCCGTCTGTTTGAAAACCGCCGGTTTTCCCGACGGGATTCCTGCCAAGCTTGCCTTTAAAAGCCATGCATACACACGGCCACACAAAAGACCCGCTGTTCTTTTGAATGGCAAGAACGCGGTGACGTCAGAGACTACGACGAGCTGGCTAAATTACGTTCTATGCTACCGCGCATGCGTTGAATTGTTATCGAGCATGCGCGGTTTATTTCCCCTTCAGGTAAGCATACAGACGACCGGTTTTCTCGGCAGGAAACACTCTGCCGGGAATACCGACGGTTCTCTATTTTTCCGGCAGTTGTCCTGTCGGGAAAATTGCTAGGGAGCATACACATGGCCGGGATTCCCGGCCAAAAGCTCTCCTGGCAGTTTTCATCCCGGGAAATCCGGTCGTGTGTACAGGGCTTTACAGTGTTCTGGCGCCGCCAAAACCAAAGGCCCAATTTTTCTGCCCCTGTTTAAAAAGGCCATGTAATTAAAATTTTTGATACAATATTTAACAGCAGGGCCTGTTCCTGCGCCCAACAAGAGTAACTGTGGGGGCTTACAGTGTTCTGGAGCCACCAAAACCAAAGGCCCAATTTTTCTGCCCCTGTAATTAAGATTTTTGTAATAATAGTTAAGCAGGGCCCGTTCCTGCACCCAACAAAAGTAACTGTGAGGCGTTACAGTGTTCTGGCGCTACCAAAGCCAAAGATACCTAGTCTGTTCTGCCCCCCGGTAATAAGTAGCTAATTTTTTGAGCTACTCATCATATGTCACTAGTATTGGTAAATTATGATTCCTTATCTACACAGTGATTCTTGACGTTTATTTGGGAGATTTCCATCTGCGGATACTTTTATGCTGACAAGATAGTGAGATCTGTTCCTTCCAACAACCCCTAAGTGTGTCCTGACGAAGCAAAACAGCGAAACACGTTGATGCACAGGGGCTCACTGCTGTCTTTATGGTCTCAACATTTTTGTTCAAGTCATACATCTATGTCTATTGTGTGTTAATTGTTTTGTTTTTTTTGATACTTGCTCTGTTTGTGACTAATTGTTATCAATAAAATATATTTTTAATATACTCTCGTCCATCTTGCCTCTAAAGTCTGATCTAGGGCCACTTTTGGCCCCCTCTTTTTCTAATATTCACCCCTAAATATGGATGTGGCTTCAGGAGTGTTTTTCTAATCTTTGCGTATCTATCTACTCAACGCAACATCATCTTTTATATTTTACCCAAAAATTGGGTATTATATTGTGTTTGTGTGCACTAAAATTCATTAAACGCATTTTTTTCAGAAAACTTGCTTTTGATAAATGTCTGCGCAAATATTGTGCAATAGAAAATAATCACCACAACAACTATTTTATTCTACAGGGCCTCTGCTTGCAGAACATGTATACTGTTTTGGGATTCTAAGTAATTTTTTAACAAAAAATGCTGATTTTAAAGTGGAACTTTAGTCCGAAAATTAAGTCCTGCTATATCACATTTTTGCTGTGTGCTTTGGGTCATTGTCATGTTTAAAGGTAAACCTTCTTCCCATTGATAACGTTCTGCCAGAGGACAATAGATTTTCCTCCACAATTTGACAGTATTTTGCCCCATCCATTTTTCTTCTATCCTAACAAGTGCTCCAGTCCCTACTGCAGAAAAACACCCCATAACAGGATATTACCACCTCCATGCTTTACTGTAGGAATGGTGTTATTTGGATGGTGAGCTGTATTGGATTTCCACCAGACATATCGTTTGGTGTTGGGGCCAAATAATTCAATTAGTCTCATCTGACCATAACACCTTTCTCTATGTGTCCTCAGAATCTTCAAGGTGCGTTTTGGTGAAGCTCAGTCATGACTGCATGTGGCCTTTCTTGAGAAGTGTTTTTTTTTTTTGTCATAAATTCCTGCAATTGCTTCAGAGTTGCTGTATGGCTCTTGGTAGCCTCTCTGACCAGTTTTCTCCTGGCTCTTTCATCCAGTTTGGAGTGACGTCCTGATCCAGGGAGGGCCTGTGTTGTACCAAATACCTTCCAGTTTCTAATAATAGACTTTGCTGTGCTTTTAGGCATTGATAAAGCCTTTGAATTTTTTTGTATCCATCTCCTGTCTTGTGCCTGTCCACAACCGTATCCCAGAGATTCTGGTGACAGTGCCTTGCCACCCATAGTTGATTGTTTGCTTCAGTTGCACTACCAGGGACTAAAATGCTCCAGGAAAGCTCTTTTCATGCCAAGCTAATCAAAATGACCACAGCTGATCTCAGTTGAAAGTCAAATGGCTTTTTGAGTGCATTTGAGAAGGCACCTTTTTCCAATTGATCGATTCTGTTTTTGATTTTTTTATTCTTTTCTGATATGTTGGTGTTATATCTTTCACTTGGATGTTATAAGTTGCACTGAGTAAATACAGCTGCATAAAACAAAACTGTTTGTCTTCATTTCAGGCTGCAAAGCAACAAAATGTGATTATTTTAAAGGGGGGCGATTCTTTTCTATACCCACTGTTGGTGTACGGATTTTGTTTTTCGTAGATTGCCTAATAATAAATGACCAATGTTTCTGAAAAGGTCCAGGTTTACACTTTTATAAAACTACAGTATATCAGTGAAAGATTTAATAGCACAACTGTCTTATATTTATCATTACTAGGTGGAAGAACTTGTCATTTGAGCTCATCTTTTACTATATAAAGATGATTTAAATCCATTTTATGGATGACTCCTCTGCCAGTTATCCTCCCAGTATGATATATTGTGGCCTGGGCAGGTTCATTCATCCTTCAGTGGCACTTTACACCTCGGCACAAGTAAAAGAAAAAACTCAACAATCTCATCCAGTAATGTATTTACATACATATTATAAATAATTTGAAAGTTACAGAATTTATTCAAATAATTCTAAACCTCTTTGGATTATATATTTTATTTGCTGGCAGAGCTTTGACTGCCTCTGACAAAATTTTTTTACTATGATAACGATCATATAAAGAGGTGTACTCGGAGTGACATATCCACAAATGACATTTCTTTGAAGCTTAACAGAGGCAGACATAAAGAGGCCTATCACCACCCTCTGGCAAGACAACAAACCTTTTAAACTGCTCAGTTGTTCATCACTATTGGAATATTAAGGCATATAAACTGCATCAATAGCTTGGAGAACAATAAACTGGTTTAATCCAAAGTCAACCATAGAAATGCGATGAGTATTATGCAAAAAGGGTTGCCTATGACACATCCCTGCTTGGTAGGGTTTGTCTGATTTCCTTTATCAAAGGTGAAGGTTTTAACAATGGTTAATCTGCCAATACACTATGTTTTTTTATGTTTTAGACATTTTCAGACTGACCTTAGACCTACTAAAATATCCAGTTTTAGACCCTGATGCAAAGGAGCTTGTACAACATTGTTTTCCACAGGATAAAATAAATCTAAACCTCAAATAGGGTCCCATTTATAACGGAGAATGAATATCGCTATCCACCCTCCACTATAGACTCATCTCCATACCTTGGCCTGCAATTTACAGCCCATGGTATGGAGGCTGCATGCTGTGGTGTGGAGCCTGTGGTTTGTTCGTCTGCATAAGAAGAATTATGACTATTTTCTTTATTGCATTATGTAGTTCCTGATGAGACAAAATACATATAGAACCTTGAGCCACCAGACGTCCCCGGTTTCCAGACTGAGGACCCTGCCCCCAGACCACGTCTGTCCCCGGTTTTGTCCCCCGATTGCAGGGCCGATCCTGCGTGGGCAGTTTTCCATGAGCGGGGGCTACGTTGACTTTTCAGCTCTATGCACTTGTGGCATGTGCAGTAATACACGAGGAGGAACTGAAGAGGAGGAGCTGGAGCAGCTCCAGCTGCCACTCCTCCTCTGCATTTGTCTGCTAAAGTAGAACGACCGGTTGCGGTCCCTGGGACTCATGACCGCCCTCTCCCAGAATCCTGCCCCTCTCCTCCTACCTCTGCTCCCTCCTCCCATCAGTCTTTCAGCAGCGTCAGTACATGGGGAGAGAACAGAGCACAGTGTTCTTCTCTCCCCCTCCCTACAGGATGATGTACTGGAAAGAATTATGCGAAATGTAGTCCAGAGGGGAGGGATTGCATTGAAAATTAATGAAGCTACAAGGAGGAGGTGAGTTTGTGTTATAAAATTTTAAGTAATTGTTTTCCTTTACTGAAGGGCACTGATGAGGTAGCACTGATAGGCTGCACTGATGGGCACTGATGAGTTGGCACTGATAGGCTGCACTGACGGGCACTCATGAGGCAGCACTGATGAGGTGGCACTGATAGGCACCGATAGGCTGCACTGATGAGGCAGCACTGATAGGCTGCACTGATGAGGTGGCACTGATAGGCTGCACTGATGAGGCTGCATAGATGGGCACTGATGAGGCTGCAAAGATGGGCACAGGTAAGGCTGCATTGCTGGGCACTAGTCAGGCTGCCTTGGATGGGCACTGGTCATGCTGCATTGATGGGCACTGGTGAGGCTGCATTGCTGGGGCACTGGTGAGGCTGCATAGATGGCACTGGTGAGGCTGCATTGCTGGGCACTGGTCAGGCTGCATAGATGGGCACTGGTGAGGCTGCATAGATGGGCACTGGTCAGGCTGCATTGGATGGGACCCCAGACTGAGGTTGGGCCTTCAGGAGTGACCCCCTGCCTCCCACTGCCAGCTGCCCTGTGTGCTCCTTGTGCCTGAAAGGACCCCGGGCTGAGGTTGGGCCTTTAGGAGTGACCCTCTGCCTCCCACTGCCAGCTGCCTATCTGCCTGCACCTCCTGCTCTGATCTCTCCCCTGGATCCAGCCCTGGCTCGCAAGACACTGCCTCCATGGACTCCTGCCATGTGTGAGAGGACTTAATCCTTACTATGCCAACCTCTGCTCTGTCCGGATCCCTGCCCTATGTGCCAGGACTTAACCCTTACTGTGCCATCTTTTGCTCTGCCTGGATCCCGGCCCTTTGGACCAGGACTTAACCTTTACTGTTCCAACATCTGCTTTGCTCAGCTCACTGGACCTAACACTTATCATGCCAAATTCTGCATTGCCCAAATCCCTGCCCTCTGTGCTGAATTTAACCCTTGCTGTACCCACCCTTGCTCTGCCCGGATTCCTGTCCTATGTGCTGGAATCAACCCCTGCTGTGGGCCTTGCTTTTGCCCCATGGACTGTCCTTCTTTTACTGTACTGTCTACCCCCTTGGAGGATCACAACTCCCAGTGGATGGCTGTAGAATCCCAGGTTGATAGAGGGAAGTAATAGAGGGAAGTGTAACAGCCCTTGCGTGTGGCAGATAGTAAGGTCCCGCCAGCATGCAGATATGAAGGCACAGCAAAGGAGCCCTTAAGATGGACATGGCAAGCCCCGCCGGTGTCTGTGGCGTCACTGGATCTCCGACGGAACTCCCTGAAGACCCGGAATTTTGATCGATCAAAAGAAATTTGATCGATCAAAAAACTTAATCGATTAATCAAGGAATTAATAGTTAATTTTCACAGCCCTAATATATATATGGTTATCGGTCAAGATGGCCAACCCAAAAATATGGGCCAAAGCCAGACAGTTCTCAACTAGTTCTATAACTGCTGATAGCCTTTGAATTTTAAATGAACCCAAAAATTAAATTAGCCTGCCACAACTGCTTGTCTCTGTGCTCCATGGTTCTAGCACTGCCCTCTTTCCTTAAGCCCCCACATCAGAAAATGTACCCAGCACACAGTCATGTGAAAAGCCTTTAGAATCTGGCTGTATATGATTATAAATACTGGATCAATGGACTCTCTGTCTTTATTACGGCTGCAATTTATACTGGATGTCATTGGAAGTTCACTAATCTCACCTGTTATTTCAAGTTGTTCCATTTTTATGTATGACCGTTGGATGCAATAATGTATTAAACATGTAAACAAGTAAGAATTCCACTACGGTGTTTCAGTGACCTGAATATTTTGAATACGATATTCTCCAGAGGTTTCTAGGCCAGAACGGTGAAAGCTGGGAAAATGCAGCATATTTAAAGGTTTAATTAGGAAATTATTTTCTCCCCCAAGAGCATTTTTTTTGTACTGAGCATGTCGCTGTGGTCATGACAACAAGTCATTAAGATCACATTCCCTGTGGCTGCTTCTGTACAGCTGTACTATTTTCCACCGCTATTACCATATCACACATTCCTGGGAGGGAGGTATACCAAGGTGCTTTCTGCCATTTGATAATCTCTCCTTTATTTGTTTTCATTTTCATTTCCGCAAGATTAATGAGTCAGGTTTTGCTTTGATGTACAAAAATAAACAAATGTAGCGGTACCCCCGTAGGGGCTGCTAAGTGATGTGGCCCACCTGTAACCTTACCTAGCCTGGCGTTCACTCCTCAGTCACTCTCAGGCAGAAAACAGTCCATGTGCTTGTTTTTTTTTTATTAGGAAATTTAATTTGGATGGGGTAAGGGAATTATGAGATGCCCAGCAAATTGTTTATCAGTCAGTTGGTAGATTGTATATCAATCAATTAGGTAGATTGTATATCAATCAATTAGATGGATTGTATATCAATCAATTAGAGGATTTTATATCAATCAATTGGGACAACTATGTACACAACACTTCTTCAATTTTCTCCTGCACAACCCTTGCTTGCAGACTATTGCTCTCTCTCTCTCTTCCTCCTGCAACTCTTGATCTCCCAGGAGCAGCTAGCACATGTTTAGGCCTGACACTGGCTCAGCCAGGCCTAAGTAACTTGCCCTTTGCAGGCCTCTATGATGTAGCAGAAAATAGAAAGTATTTTTGTGCTAGCTGTCCTATAGATGGACTACTGTTCCCAGTCAGTCCTCTTCAGCCCTCCTGGCTGCAGCTGCCTGACTTCACTGCCCATGACTTTGCAACCCTCCCTACTGGCTCCGCACCCAGCTCTGACTGTTTCCTCTCAGTCCTCTCTGACATGCCTCTCCAGTCCTCCTGACTGCACATGTCACTCACCAACCCTCCTGGCTGCAACCGGTGGTTCCCTCCTGAAGACTTGCCCGGCAGTACTAGCTCCTGCTGTCCTCTCTTGCTCCCCCTGAGCCTCCTGCTCAGAGCCTCCCCGATTATCTGGAGGGCTCCGTCCTGCACCCGAGCCCCAGGCCCATGGTCACCCCCCCAGACTGGGGAGCTTCCTCAAAGACCCCGACAGCCTAGTACTCCTTCCTCAGTTCTTCCACCCGACAATTCCTCTAAAGCTGAGCTCACTCTAGGGATTAAGGAGGCCTTCCCCCTGCAAATCAAGGTTGGGGATTGCTCGGGTCTCCTTAACACACCCCAGGCTGCTCTACCTCTCCTCTTCTTCTCTCTTTCTAGTACCTTTCAGAAGGCTCTAGAAAGAAGAGGGAGGTCTTAGTGATGCTGCCTGTGGATCACCAGCTGCTAAACTCTGAGCCACTTCCAGCCCAAACAAACCAAAACAAACAGGCCTAGCTTCTACCTAGACCTGCCTAAATTTGCCCATACTCACACAAAAAACAACTAATCAAGCACCTACCTATGTAGAGGATGCTACACAAACATTTACACCAATAAGAAAAGGTATTAACTGACATTGTTTTATTTACCTGATTGGTAATTTGCCTTTTAATTTGCCAGCTAATCAGCAGAATATTGAATGTTGTTCATTTCTAGGCAAAATTCATTTTGTGCAATTAACGTTTTTCTGATTGGCAAAATGTCACCTTTTTGGAATCTCTGAGGTTTTTTTTCTCATTGAGCTGTTTAGGCAACATTTGCTGAAAAACTGGGCGTAGTTTTTTTTTTTTTTTTTGGGGGGGGGGGGGGGGTAATTATGGTAATTTAGACTTTCATTAGTATATAGTATATTTTAGTTATTAATTTTTTTACTATTATTTTTAAATTGTGGCATGGCTGGATTTGTTATACACACCAAGACTGTGGATAGACTCAATGACCTTTTGTTGGAGGCTCATCGCCTATCCTAGTAGGAGTGACCGCTGTGATTACAGGTAATTTCTTGTACCATATTTACCCAGCCTTTATATTTGTTTTGCTCATATCTATGTAGTCCCCAAGTATAAGCTGCTATTGTAGGTTTGCACAAGTCGAGGGTGCCGATGCCAGACTGTGATATTGTTACACTGTCATACAATAGAACACACGTATCAATACTGCCCCTATTCATAAAGATTGGACTCCTTATTTGTGACCTACATTCAAATCATTTGTGTGTGTTTTTTAGGGGGGAGATGGATATAGTTTTATATGGACTGTGTGTTTGGGTACTCACTATTTCTTGCTATCTATTTATTGGTCTGGGATTTATCCTTAATACCAAGTATCGTCACCATAGTCTCTTAAATAGTGCTCTGCCTAACCACGCAATTGTTCTGCCCACATCGAATATTATTCCACCATCTTCATGAAATACCCTTTAAACTAAGTAAGTTGACACAGAGAATATTTATTGGTACACGTGTTATGATGTTTTCATATACAGACTCCTATGCTTTTTCCGGGTAGGCCATTTCTTTTTGGTGCCAAAATAAAGAGGTCCTGAGGAAGTTTGTAGATGTGAAACGCGTCAACCTCTTGGAAAACACAACAAAGTTTAACTTGTATTGATAGTTGATATGGCTTACATCGCATACACAGGGATTGTTTTTCTTTGATTTTAATCATGTTTTAAAAATTTGTAATAAAATATTTTTTTTATATTATTTTGTGTCTATGTCCCTCTCTGGTGCCAGTAAAGTTCGAACAAGGTGTTTTTTTTGTAGTGCATAGATAATATGGATGTGGTACTTCTACACATAGCCAATTTATTTTCTTTGTCATTTTTTTTAAATAACATAATGATGCTAACAAGGAACAGTTTTTTTGCACAAAAACAGATCCAGGGGGTTGAAATGATTTTCCATCCGTTAAACCCTAAAGGCTGGTTCAAACCATAAAAAAAATTGTATGCGTTTTGATATGTTCCAGTGCATTTTGTTATGCTTTTTTGATGTGTTCCAGTGTAATTTTTCCACTCTTTTTTTCTTCATCTCAACTGAAGACAATTGAGGGCATGTGCGTTCCCGTGAGTTTTTGATTCATTTTGCCAAGTTCCATACAGAACAAATGCAACATACATATTCTTTTGTTGACTGCACTGGAACACACAGTCCTGGTGTGAAATAGGGCCACTGTAATCCATAAAACACTGTCCATGCACTTTTGATGCAGAATAAAAATGCACTGGACTGCAACTGGTGTGAACCAACTCTTAGAAACCACCACCTGTCTAACTTTGTTTTTGTCCTTCGTGTAAAATGGAGAAAATTTACCAAAATCTCCAGACTTTTGTCAAAATTTGGGGAAAAAATTATGGTATTTCTAGATTTTTTTTTAATCTCTCATTGTTTAAAGCACAGGTGTCAAACACAAGGCCCGCGGGCCAAATCTGTCCCTCCAGGCCATTTCATTTGGCCCTCGGACCTCTCCTGCAGTTGCAGGAGAGCTCCAGCCCTCCTCTGGTCCTCCTCCAGACCCCTACTTTCTGCTTTTAAGCAATGCATCCAGCTTCTTCCCAGCAGCAGCATAAGGTAAGGGGGGTGCACTGTGATGTAAGGGAGAGTGGGGGACACAACTTCTGATGGTGGGGTGGCTATGGACATCTAATCTTACAGATACAACCGGCCCTTTTGAGGGCAATCATAATGCTGATGCGGCCCACAATGAAATTGAGTTTGACACTCTTGGTCCAAAGGGAAAAAACATACAAATACAAAGAAGACTAAATTAAACAAATCTAACTACCATAAATGTATCCAAAAAAAAACAAACACGCCCTATAAATAAAGAAGAAAGAGCCGAGTCGATGTTCTTCAGGTTTTAGGCCTCATGCACACTGGATGTTTTTATAGCTGCTGTTTTTGGCTTTAGATGTTTTTTTTTTTCTACAGATAGTAAACATGCATGTTATCCTATGTGTCCATGCACACATAGGCTGTTATCAGCGTTTTTTGGCTAGAGCATTTTATGGCTGGAAAACCCCCCCAGAACTAATGTGTTTTCAGAGGAGTTTCTGAGCTGTAAAAATCCTCTAACGCCGATAAACGCGGTGTTCTAATCCCTCGCCGCTCTATCTGAAGTTTTTCCTTTAGTTATAGTTTAAGGATCCTTTAAAGCAAACCAATGTGGGGCAAACTGGGTTTGCTGAACAAAGGTTTGTTTTGACTCCCCCCCCCCCAGCAGTATATATTCATCCCTCCTTTTCTCCACCGGTCCTTTTTCTGCTACCAAAAGCGAAGAAAATACCTTTTACTTCTGGGTATGCAGGAACATGTGACAGCGCTAGTGATTTGTAATTGGCCCAGATATGTCACAAGGAGAGTTCTCAACCCTGTGCAAATTCCAATTGGATCAATCTGTAGGTTACTTTCCTCATTCCTGCCAGCTTATTTAGAGAGAATGAAAGGTATGTTTCTGGGGAGGGGGGCATTAAAGTGAACCTGTTGCAAAGCACAAGTTCACTTTAAGTTTACATTATATTTCTGAGGAGTTTTAGCCCTGGATACCGAAGCTGGTAATAGATGGGTTGAAATTCATCCAGTTCAGCAGGCACCAGCCAAATTGCAATCCATCTATAGCCTTTCCTGCATGACGATCTAGCAATCAATTTCTGTCAACTGGGAATGTTGGAAAATTTTATTTTGATCAGTGGCTGTAGCGCTTATCTTTTTTCGATCAGCCCACTGGCGGATAAAAAAGAAAAAAAAAAGACTTCAATGCCCAACCTTATGAACAATCGATTTCCACCTGACCATAAACATTTGCCCAACCTGGGATATTGCTTGTAATATGATACTGAAAGAGGTGCAGTCAGGTGATTCTGCAGATATATTGTATCCATCACTGTTACTCTCTATCTGCTCTCATTTTAGCAACCAGTTCCCAATGCTTCATCTCATTTTCAGGCCCAGAGGATTTTTTCAGGTCAAACTCTTTGGAGCAGCATAAATTGTGTTCCGTCAAAGGCACAACGACATGTATTTCATAAGCAAGTGCTTGAATCTGTCTGGTGTTCTCAAAAAGTATAAAAGAACATCAATCACCTTACATAGTCTGGCGATGATTTAAAACCCTGGTCCCCCTCCACTAAATTTAGCTATGTATACTGCCGAAATAATTTATTGTCATCTCACATAAATATGCATGGAGTGTGCTTTCTCACTTAATGCAGATTTATAACTTCAGCTGAGCATTGAGCTATGAGAAATGCATATTTATAGAGCTCATTGTGCCGCTAATTTCATATTTCCAGAAGGAACTTTTGTCTGTTTCCTATTTCAATTACACACTTTTCATGCAGGAATTTATTTCCCAAGTTATATAAGCACATAGATTAATAATGGGAAGAGCTATCGGTTATCTTTATGCTGAAAGAAAAAGTTCAATTTTAACTATACTCTTTATAATTACTTTCCTAAACTTAACAAAAAAGTTTTGTTACCAGGAGATGGACTTAAAAATATTAATAATATTAATAATACATGTAGCGGGGTATTGCTCTTCAATCCTGCAGAGACTACATTACCCAGTAGACATTGAGACACCCAGGGTGCATTGCCCCGCGCAGGGACTGCTGGGGCGGACTTTATAAGAGGAGACGGAGCGGAAATATTTCTCTTTGGACACCGCCCGCCCAGCAAGTGGAACTCCTGTCTGAGTTTGCTGTGACGTTAGGCCCGAAGCCTGGGCCCTTCTCCAAAGAGCCTTCCGCTCTCATCGAAGAACCTGAGGGACGTCTCTCCATTGTTGCTGCATCGTTGCCAGGAGGACCGAAGACTCGGATGTCGAGAGATCTGTGTACCTAGACACAGCAGCGGAAGAAACGGACGCGGACTGGTCCGGTTGGGTGAGAGAGCACTTGCTCAGAGACAGATACAGTATACCTGTTACTCTTGTGGATTACAATTTATTCTTCAAAGTGCACCACCGTTGCTAGCGAAGATTTCTCTGCAAGACTTTCTCTTAGTTCAGTCAGGCCTGACTGGGTAGCGTAGACATTGCGGGGCGCCATCTTGTCCAAGAGGGAGAATAGCTGCAGCGGGGACATTGTGGGTTACAAATATACTGTATACTGTCTGCTCATTTAAATACTGTTTTATTGCAGGGCTCTGCACATGACATGTACACTGGTGTTCCTTTGCTTACCCACTAATTTGAGTAAATACATAAGGGTCAAGTATACTGGTGTTGGTGTCATTTACTTAGCAGAAGTGCCGGTTAAATATAGTTGTGATTTATTGCTGTGTGTTTTTGCCATAGGACTGTGTCACCATGAGTTGCAGGCCACACAATCCTATCATCCCCTACTAACTGTGCCAAGGGAGGGTAGAGCCGATTGCCAGGGGTTGACAGCGGTGCACTACAGGGCCCAAAATATACCAGCAGCCCTCTTAGCTGGGGGTATCGCTATATACATAAAAAAATAATAAAAAATAATTCACAAAGCTTTAACATACGGCTGTGACATATACTCTGCTGACTCTTGGCGATTCTATGGGTCAGCTCACTGGGCACCATGTCTAATACGCTTGAGAGCCTCTTTCATAGAATTTCTTGGTGAATTTTTTATGAAGTAGGATGCTAGGACCCATTTACAGAAGTTCGGGACAGGCACTGAATGTGATAACACACGTGCATGGCCAGTTTGTACACACATTTTTTGTTGAAAATCTATACTTTATTTTATATAAAATATATAAAAAACAAATACTTAATCACTTCAGCCCCAGAAGAATTTACCCCCTTCCTGACCGGGCCATTTTTTGCGATACAGCATTGCGTCACTTTAACTGACAATTGCGCGGTCGTGCGACGTTGCACCCAAACAAAATGGATTTCCTTTTTTTTCACAAATAGAGCTTTCTTTTGGTGGTATTTGATCACTTCTGCTGTTTTTATTTTTTGCGCTATAAACAAAAGAAGACCGACAATTTTGAAAAAAACACAATATTTTTTACTTTTTGCTATAATAAACATCCCCTCGAAAAAAAAAAAAAAAAAAAGAATTTCTTCAACAGTTTAGGCCGATATGTATTCTTTTACATATTTTTGGTAAAAAAAAAAAACACAAGTGTATATTGATTGGTTTGTGCAAAAGTTATAACGTCTACAAAATAGGGGATATATTTATGGCATTTTTATTATTTAATTTTTTTACTAGTAATGGCGGCGATCTGCCATTTTTATTGGGACTGCGACATTGTGGACGGACAGCTCGGACACTTTTTTTGGGATCACTGACATTTATACAGCGATCAGAGCTAAAAATAGCCACTGATTACTGTATAAATGTCACTGGCAGGGAAGGGGTTAACACTAGGAGACGATCAAGGGGTTAAATGTGTTCCCTCAGCGTGTTCTAACGGTAGGGGGATGGGCCTTCCTGGGGGAGGAGACCGATCGTTGTTCCTATATACTAGGAACACACGCTCTGTCTCCTCTTGCCTGCCAGAACATACACACACACACACACCTCCCCATTCTAGCTCTGTGAGGAGTGATCATGGGTGCACGGCGGACATCGCTTCTCAGTGACGCGGCCTATACCCCTTAAAGTGGACGCCGTACAGCTACGGCGATTGGCGCAGGGGAGCCGGCAGCAAGAGGTTAATCTGGGTACATTCCAACCTATACTGCGACGCAGTGCATAAATACACCACATTTCAATACAGTTCCAGTCATACAATAAATACATTCCCCCTGCGGTATGATGCCTAACGTGATGTGTGGTGCAAAAGTTCCTACGAAACACCACTTAATACAGAGTTACGCTATGTGGCCGCTTTTTTCTTCTTATTTATGATACATACCCTTCCATACTGACCTGGGATTTCCCGGACCATCATGCCCTGTGAGATCACCTGTCAATCGGCTATCTTCTACTGTAGCATATTCTATCCTGCTGGCGTTTGGTCACTCTCGATACAGCAATTGGAGAAACACACAGGATTGTCCTGGTTCCATCGTGGTTCCACCACAAACATGCCTGTTTGACCCATTTGAGCGTATGCTTTCCTGGGTTCAAACATTCTGGTAAGCCCCTTACCTATCGGTGGTGTTTTTTTTCACTTCAAGTGACTTCAATAATTGTTCATTTTCAGCACTTCAATTTTGAATATATCACTAAAGCCCCATACACACTATCAGTTTTCTTGCAGGTTTTTCTCTTCAGGTTTACCAAAACCATGTAGTGCAAGGGCCTGCCTGATTGCATACAAATTGAAACTCTTAAGGTTTGACCTCATATTAGATGGTTTTGGTAAACCTGAAGAGAAAAACCTGCAAGAAAACTGATAGTGTGTATGGGGCTTAAGTCTTGGATTGTGTCAATACTCAAGTCTGATCACTCTGATGCCGCGTACACACGGCCGTTTTTCTCGTCGGGAAAAACTTCATTTTTCCCATTCGACGAGAAAAACGATAGTCTGTGGGCTTTCTGTCGTTTTTCTCGACGAGAAAAACGGCATTAAAAACGACGAGAAAAATTAGAACATGTTCTAATTTTTCTCGTCGTTTTTTCCTACATTTTTTCCGCGGGAGTGTTTCCCATAGGGAAACACTGCCGCGGAGCCCACAGACGGTCGTTTTTCTCGACAAGAGAAAAAACAACGTGAAAAACGACCGTGTGTGGGGAACAAGCTGTTCCCCCGTTTTAAATGACATTATTCACGGCGGTTTTTTAACCGCCGTGAATAATGATCGCGTGTACGCGGCATTAGAATAGACATTTGCATGAGCGTCCGCTGAAATTCGGCAGCGGCGATACACGTGTCGCATTTAACCCTTTCTTCAACCGCTAGCGGGGGGGTTAAAAGCGACTTATTGGTATATTCTAATCAGTAGATTTGCAGCATTGGTATTGTGTATTCAATTACCATTTTTTTAAGCAATTAATTTATAATATTTCAACATATGTGGTAATATTTTGGAGAATATTTTTTGGGGTATTTATAGATTTATTGCACTGGGATTGTTTATTCAATTATCACTTTTTTGATATAATTTATTTAAAATATGTTTCTGCACGTGGTTAAAGGGTAGTGCAACACCATTAATATTTATATATTAAGTTGTGGAATGTGGGAACACATTTGATGGTGAGATGCAACTTGAAGTATTTATAATATTTGGAGTTGGTGGCAGTGCAGTAGTATATTGTACACAGTGCCATGAGTAGAATACTTGGGCATGTTGCTTTCTTTACCCTTACCTTCCCTGTTGCATGCCCGAGATCACACTTTCTTCACTCCTGCACTCAGCGTCCTCTGAGCCAGCAGCATCATCCTCACCACACACATGAGACCAGTGCATAGCTCGTCCTAGCCCAAGCCCCTGCCCAGCAGGAGGAACATATGGAAATACAATATCTTTCCACACAGTGCCCCTGAAGCAGACTTTCCCCGGCCACACTCCCTAGATGGGAGGGGTTAGCAAGGGAGCTTCTGAAAAGTTCAGTATACTGTTCAGTCAGCACTGTGAGAGCTGCTGCAGTGTGAAGCTTCTCAGCCACAATTCAACACCTTCTTATGATTCCGGGGGGGGGGGCAATTGACCCCCCTTGCCCTATGGAGCGGACGCCCATGGAAATTTGTGTATTTTTTTTGCACTTCTTAAATCTTCTACATATGGATACTTAATTTGCATTTATGTGGACATTCATTTATTCATAATTTTTTTCTTTTGTCACATTTGAGATTTGAGCACCGTATTAAATTATGTTTTCAGGCATTCATTTATTTTGATTAGCGCTACACTTTTTGTTCCCATTTTCTGCTATTTGTCTTATTGTTGTGTTAGCGGCTTATCCACAGGGCAGCGCGGAATTATTCTGTATACCCTCCGAAACACCACGTCATGCAACACGCCACTTACCCCGAAAGCATTACCAAGACACATTATCGAGACTGAAATCAAAGCATGCAAAACATAATTCAAACAGCCACGGGAGGGATGGAGGCTAGGGAAGAGGGAAGGGGGTGGAGAGTTCACAGGCCTAAAGCTTTATTGAAAGGACAAAGACACACAAGTGAGAGTGGGGAAAGGGGAAATCTTCAGACGTCTGTTTTCTCCCTCAATGGACACCCTCTCCCACTGGTGGATGAGGCGCTTTCTGGCGCACCATAAAGCAACCCATCACCTGCCAGGCAACATCAATGTCTTCCTGAGTAAAAGTCCCGCAGAATAGTCCGTTCAGCACACCAAAGTTTGTGATGTCTGTCTGTGGCACAAAGTCCTTAAGCTTTGGTTCCAAAGCCCTCAAAAGGTCCTGGGCAAAGGGGCACTCCCAGAAAATGTGCAAGGCAGTTTCCTCTTTGATGATGACGCAAGGGGCAGTGCCTGTATCTCCACAGGTTTCTGGCATGCATAAATGTCCTGAGTGGCAACCACCCCCTGGATTGCCATCTATGCCACATCCTTGTGCCTGTTGTTGAGTCTCTTTGAAGAAACATTCCTCCAGACTAGTGATGAGCCGAACACCCCCGGGTTCGGTTCGCACCAGAACCCGCGAACGGACCGAACGTTCGTACGAACATTAGAACCCTATTAAATACAATGGATGCGAACGTTCGAATTCTAAAGTGCTAATTATAACGACTATTATGCATGTTATTGTCCTAAAAAGGGTTTGGGAACCCGGGTTCTGCACCAGGGGACATGTATCAATGCAAAAAGAAGTTTTAAAAACGGTCGTTTTTCGGGAGCAGTCATTTTAATGATGCATAAAGTGAAAAAAAAAAAGTCAAATATTCCTTTAAATATCGTACCTGGGGGGTGTCTAAAGTATGCCTGTGAAGTGCCACGTGTTTCCCGTGTTTAGAACTGTCCCTGCACAAAATGACACTTCTAAACGAAAAAAAAGCCATTTAAAACTGCTTGCGGCTTTAATGTAATGTCTGGTCCCGGTAATATGGATGAAAATCTTTAAGAAAAATGGCATAGCTACCCCATGACCCCCCCCCCCCCCCACCCCAGCCCATTACCAGCCCCTTTGGGTCCTGTATGGATATTAAGGGGAACACCGCACACAAAATAAAAAAGGCCCTATATACTCTGAACAGCCGTATACAGGCGGTGCATACAAGACAGGGACTGTAGGTTTGTTCTTATGTAGAATGTGTTTGTAATTTTGAACAGGTACATTGTTTAAGTGTAGCTCCAGCCCAAAAATCTATTTTTAAACTTTTTGGAAAACATAGGTAAGGGTTATCACCCCTGTAACATTTGTTTTGCTGTCTGTGCCCCTGTTCAGAACATTTCACCTCACTTTCCGTCCCAATGACAACTGTTTTTGAAATGTGGTGTTTTTCTTGAAACAAGGATTGGTGATAAAGCATCAGTACAGAGGAGACACCTTTCTCCCATATTAATTCTTACAGGAGAGAATTTTCCTTCCTAGGGGTAGATTTCCTCTCACTTCCTGTTGTCTTCTTGCGTTTGCAAGTAGGAGTCGTTTGTAAGTTGGATGTTTGAAAGTAGGGACCTGCCGTATATACTCTGCAGAAATAGGCCCCTTAGTTGTTGGTGTTGGCACAACACTGTAAGCACTCACAGTTACTCTTGGTTGGTGCTGGAACGCCCTGCTGTCAACTATTATATCAGGAATTGTAATTACATATAATTGTTGAACAGTGGTAGTAAAAATTGGGCCTTTGATGGTGGTGCTGGTGCCACAACACTGTAAGCCCTGACAGTTACTCTTGGTGGGTGCAGCAATGGGCCCTGCTGTGAATTATTAGATCAAGAATTGTAATTGCATGCCCCTGTTGAACAGGGGCTGAAAAATTGGGCCTTTCGTGGTGGTGGTGGTGGTGGTGGTGGTGGTGGTGGTGTTGCCACAACACTGTAAGCCCTCAGAGTTACTCTTGGTGGGTGCAGGAATGGGCCCTGCTGTGAATTATTAGATCAAGAATTGTAATTACATGCCCCTTTTGAACAGGGGCTGAAAAATTGGGCCTTTCGTGGTGGTGGTGGTGGTGGCGTTGCCACAACACTGTAAGCCCTCAGAGTTACTCTTGGTGGGTGCAGCAATGGGCCCTGCTGTGAATTATTAGATCAAGAATTGTAATTACATGCCCCTGTTGAACAGGGGCTGAAAAATTGGGCCTTAGGCACTGGTGGCACAACACTGCAACCCCTCACAGATACTGTACTTGGAGCACAGCAATGAGCCCTGTTGCAAAGTATTGCTTCAAAAATTGTAATGACACGCCCCTGTTAAACAGGGGCTGAAAAATTGGGCCTTAGGCACTGGTGGCACAACACTCCAACCCCTCACAGATACTGTACTTGGAGCACAGCAATGAGCCCTGTTGCAAAGTATTGCTTCAAAAATTGTAATTACACGCCCCTGTTAAACAGGGGCTGAAAAATTGGGCCTTAGCCACTGGTGGCGGCACCCATAAACAAAAATGATCTTCCAAGCTATCATCATCAATCGTATCATTGAGGACTCGGAGGAGGAGGATAGCCAGTCAACATAACAGCACAGGCACTCAGCATCAGCATCAGTCTTGAAGGGATGTGACATGTTAAAATCAATTAGTCTGTTATATCAGCATCAGGTGTGTGGTAGCTGGTGGTGATCCAAGACTGGTTCATCTTGATGAAAGTCAGTCGATCAACCGAGTCGGTGGACAGGCGCACCCTGTGATCCGTGACAAATCCTCCAGCAGCACTGAATGTGCGTTCCGAAAGAACGCTGGATGCAGGACAGGCCAGTAGCTCAATTGCATACTGTGCAAGCTCTGGCCAGTGATCCATCCTCAAGACCCAGTAAGCCAGAGGATTTTCGGTGGGGAAGGTGTCCAAGTCTGACCTTGCCCCTAGATATTCCTGCACCATGTTTATCAGACGCTGGCGATGGTTGCTGGAACCGATCATACTTTGGGGCTGCGGACTAAAGAATTGTCTGAACGCATCGGTCAGACGGCCACCTTCCCCACCGCTCCTTCTTTGACTGGCCGAAGCCTCAGCAACTCGTTGTCCAGGACCAGGAGTTTGTAACCTCCCAGTCTCTGGGAACGCGTTGCACAGACCCGGAGTTGTCTCATCCTCTACTGCCTCTGCGACGGTAACATAAGGTCCGCAACCTTACCCTTGTACCGTGGATCAAGGAGAGTGGCCAGCCAGTAATGGTCCCTCTCCTTGATCCGAAGAATACGAGGATCCTTCCGCAGACTTTGCAGGATCAGGGAGGCCATGCAGCGTAGGTTAGCTGAGGCATTCGGTCCGGAGTCCTCTGGGTCACTAAGGACGACATGATCCGCAGCCACCTCCTCCCAGCCACGTACAAGTCCACTGGTTTCTTGGGACTGTAAATCATCCCTAAAAGACTGCTGCTGATGATGCTGAGTGCCAGCCTCCACCTCCATGCTGACACAATCCTCCTCCTCCTCCTCCTCTTCCTGTGCGATGGGTGGGACAGAAGGAACACTGTCTGGGTAAAGGGGGCCTTGAGAGGCAAGGAAGTCCTCCTCTTCCTGCCTCTGTTCTGCCTCAAGTGCCCTGTCCATTATTCCACGCAGCGTGTGCTCCAACAGGTGGACAAGAGGTACAGTGTCACTGATGCATGCACTGTCACTGCTCACCATCCTCGTGGCCTCCTCAAATGGTGCCAGGACAGTGCATGCATCCCTGATCATGCCCCACTGGCGTGGAGAAAAAAACCAAGCTCCCCTGACCCTGTCCTGGTGCCGTAGTCGCACAGGTACTCATTGATGGCCCTCTGCTGCGTGTGCAGCCGCTGCAGCATGGCCAACGTTGAGTTCCACCTGGTGGGCATGTCACATATAAGGCGGTTCTTGGGCAGGTTCAACTCCTTTTGCAGCTCAGCCAGGCGAGCACTGGCATTATAAGATCTGCGGAAATGCACACAGACTTTCCTGGCCTGCCTCAGGACATCCTGTAAGCCCGGGTACCTGCCCAAGAACCGCTGCACCACCAGGTTAAGGACGTGAGCCACACAGGGCACATGGGTCAGTTGTCCCTGTCGGAGGGCGGAGAGGAGGTTGGTGCCATTGTCGCAAACCACCATTCCTGGCTTAAGCTGGCGTGGCGTCAACCACCTCTCGGCCTGGCCCTGCAGAGCAGACAGGACCTCTGCCCCAGTGTGGCTTCTGTCCCCCAAACACACCAGCGCAAGCACGGCATGGCATCTTTTTGCCTGCGTACTTGCGTAGCCCCTTGAACGGCTACGGAGCACCGCTGGTTCAGAGGACAAAGCACAGGAAGAGGCCATGGAGGAAGAAGAAGAGGAGGGGGTGGAGGAGAGAGGTGTGTCACAACCAGTAGTAGCATTTTGGAGGCGTGGCGGTGGAACAACCTCCAACACTACTGCACCTTGTCCTGCATCCTTCCCAGCTGCCAAAAGAGTGACCCAATGGGCCGTGAAAGAAAGGTAACGTCCCTGTCCATGCCTGCTGGACCATGAGTCAGCGGTAATATGCACCTTACCGCTGACCGCCCTGTCCAGCGAGGCCAAGACATTGCCTTCCACATGCCGGTAGAGAGCCGGAATAGCCTTCCATGAGAAAAAGAGGCGTTTGGGAACCTGCCACTGAGGAACCGCACATTGCACAAACTCACGGAAGGGGGCCGAGTCTACCAACTGAAAAGGCAGCAGTTGAAGCGCTAGCAATTTAGCCAAGCTAGCATTCAACCGCTGGGCATGTGGATGGCTGGGAGTGAACTTCTTTCGACGGTCCAGCAGCTGGGGCAGGGAAATTTGCCTGCTAGAATCGGACGTCGGTGTACTGCTAGCAGAGTGGCCGCAAGTACTTGGCTGTGACACACCTAATTCTACACCTTCATTCCTCTCAGTGCATGTTTCAGAGAGGACTGAAGTTATAGTGGGGTTGGAGATCCCAGCTGATGCGGTGCAAGGAGAGGTCCGCTTTGTTCTGTGGTGTGGGTCTTTGAGGTAGGCTTGCCAACGAGCTGCATGGCAGGTCAACATATGTCTGGTCAGGCATGTGGTACCCAAGCGGCTGATGTTTTGGCCACGCGATATACGCTTGAGACATATGTTGCAAACAGCAGCTGTGCGATCTGATGCACTAGCCTCAAAAAAGGCCCACACCAAAGAACTTTTTAAATGACGGGCAGAGGCAGCGCCCTGCACAGGCGGAGCTCTGCGGTGTGATTCCGTCGGTGTACTGCCCTTACGCTGGCCACCAAAGGGCATCCTGCCTCGTTGGAGATGTGCCTCCTCCTCATCCTCCTCCTCCTCCTCTCTCCTATTAGGCACCCACGTGGAGTCAGTGACCTCATCATCCCCTCCCTCCTCATCACTGGAGCCAATCTGGCAGTATGCTGCAGCTGCTGGAACATGACTGCCAGATTGGTGTCCTTCTTGAGCATCCCCTCTGTCTGCTCTCACGCTACTGCCTTCCTGTAGCTGGGTTTCATCATCAGACCCTTCGAAACGCTGGGCATCCTCCTGGAGCATGTACCCAACACTGTGCTCAAACAGTTCGGGGGACTCCTCAGGAGGAGGACATGGTGGGTCTAGGGAAGGAGTGACTGATGATGAGTCTGACATTGATACCAGGGAAGAGGACGCTTTGGCAGCTGCTTTGCCAGTACCCTGAGCCTGGGTGAGAGAGGATGAGGAGGAGGAGGAGGAGGGCTTGGTCATCCACTCTACCAAGTCTTCGGCATGATGTGGCTCAACATGTCCAGCTGCCGAAAAGAAGGACAAGCGTGTCCCATGGCCATGTGCTGATGACAATGCACCGCGTCCACGACCAGCACTGTTGCCCCCAGACACAGAGCCTGCTTGCCCTCTTTTATTGCCTCCTAAATGTCTGCCTCTCCTTGTTTGCCTTCCAGACATTCTAATGGATGGCCTGCAGGGAGATGGGAAAAAAGCAATAAGGGCTACCTTCAGGTGTCCTTCTCTGTCCCTTTACTTAAGGATTTCTAAATATGGTTGAGGATGATTGCTTTCGCACAGAATAGCACAATGACAATTTCCCTGACTGTCCAAAAAACAAGGATTTCAAAGATGGTTGATGAGGAATGCTTTAGCACAGTATAGCACAAGGAGAATTTCCCTCACTGTCCTTCCCTGTCCCTACAAACAAGGATTAGCACAGTAAAACACACTGACACTCTCCCTACCTATAGTTTTCTGTCCATAGAAAAAATGTTTTTTTAAAGATGGTTGATGATCAATGCTTTAGCACAGTATAGCACAAGGAGAATTTCCCTCACTGTCCTTCCCTGTCCCTACAAACAAGGATTAGCACAGTAAAACACACTGACACTCTCCCTACCGATAGTTTTCTGTCCCTAGAAAAAATGTTTTTTTAAAGATGGTTGATGATCAATGCTTTAGCACAGTATAGCACAAGTAGAATTTCCCTCACTGTCCTTCCCTGTCCCTACAAACAAGGATTAGCACAGTAAAACACACTGACACTCTCCCTACCTATAGTTTTCTGTCCCTAGAAAAAATGTTTTTTTAAAGATGGTTGATGATCAATGCTTTAGCACAGTATAGCACAAGGAGAATTTCCCTCACTGTCCTTCCCTGTCCCTACAAACAAGGATTAGCACAGTAAAACACACTGACACTCTCCCTACCTATAGTTTTCTGTCCCTAGAAAAAATGTTTTTTTAAAGATGGTTGATGATCAATGCTTTAGCACAGTATAGCACAAGGAGAATTTCCCTCATTGTCCTTCCCTGTCCCTACAAACAAGGATTAGCACAGTAAAACACACTGACACTCTCCCTACCTATAGTTTTCTGTCCCTAGAAAAAATGTTTTTTTAAAGATGGTTGATGATCAATGCTTTAGCACAGTATAGCACAAGGAGAATTTCCCTCACTGTCCTTCCCTGTCCCTACAAACAAGGATTAGCACAGTAAAACACACTGACACTCTCCCTACCTATAGTTTTCTGTCCCTAGAAAAAATGTTTTTTTTAAAGATGGTTGATGATCAATGCTTTAGCACAGTATAGCACAAGGAGAATTTCCCTCACTGTCCTTCCCTGTCCCTACAAACAAGGATTAGCACAGTAAAACACACTGACACTCTCCCTACCTATAGTTTTCTGTCCCTAGAAAAAATGTTTTTTTAAAGATGGTTGATGATCAATGCTTTAGCACAGTATAGCACAAGGAGAATTTCCCTCACTGTCCTTCCCTGTCCCTACAAACAAGGATTAGCACAGTAAAACACACTGACACTCTCCCTACCTATAGTTTTCTGTCCCTAGAAAAAATGTTTTTTTAAAGATGGTTGATGATCAATGCTTTAGCACAGTATAGCACAAGGAGAATTTCCCTCACTGTCCTTCCCTGTCCCTACAAACAAGGATTAGCACAGTAAAACACACTGACACTCTCCCTACCTATAGTTTTCTGTCCCTAGAAAAAATGTTTTTTTAAAGATGGTTGATGATCAATGCTTTAGCACAGTATAGCAGAAGGAGAATTTCCCTCACTGTCCTTCCCTGTCCCTACAAACAAGGATTAGCACAGTAAAACACACTGACACTCTCCCTACCTATAGTTTTCTGTCCCTAGAAAAAATGTTTTTTTAAAGATGGTTGATGATCAATGCTTTAGCACAGTATAGCACAAGGAGAATTTCCCTCACTGTCCTTCCCTGTCCCTACAAACAAGGATTAGCACAGTAAAACACACTGACACTCTCCCTACCTATAGTTTTCTGTCCCTAGAAAAAATGTTTTTTTAAAGATGGTTGATGATCAATGCTTTAGCACAGTATAGCACAAGGAGAATTTCCCTCACTGTCCTTCCCTGTCCCTACAAACAAGGATTAGCACAGTAAAACACACTGACACTCTCCCTACCTATAGTTTTCTGTCCCTAGAAAAAATGTTTTTTTAAAGATGGTTGATGATCAATGCTTTAGCACAGTATAGCACAAGGAGAATTTCCCTCACTGTCCTTCCCTGTCCCTACAAACAAGGATTAGCACAGTAAAACACACTGACACTCTCCCTACCTATAGTTTTCTGTCCCTAGAAAAAATGTTTTTTTAAAGATGGTTGATGATCAATGCTTTAGCACAGTATAGCACAAGGAGAATTTCCCTCACTGTCCTTCCCTGTCCCTACAAACAAGGATTAGCACAGTAAAACACACTGACACTCTCCCTACCTATAGTTTTCTGTCCCTAGAAAAAATGTTTTTTTAAAGATGGTTGATGATCAATGCTTTAGCACAGTATAGCACAAGGAGAATTTCCCTCACTGTCCTTCCCTGTCCCTACAAACAAGGATTAGCACAGTAAAACACACTGACACTCTCCCTACCTATAGTTTTCTGTCCCTAGAAAAAATGTTTTTTTAAAGATGGGTGATGATCAATGCTTTAGCACAGTATAGCACAAGGAGAATTTCCCTCACTGTCCTTCCCCGTCCCTACAAACAAGGATTAGCACAGTAAAACACACTGACACTCTCCCTACCTATAGTTTTCTGTCCCTAGAAAAAATGTTTTTTTAAAGATGGTTGATGATCAATGCTTTAGCACAGTATAGCACAAGGAGAATTTCCCTCACTGTCCTTCCCTGTCCCTACAAACAAGGATTAGCACAGTAAAACACACTGACACTCTCCCTACCTATAGTTTTCTGTCCCTAGAAAAAATGTTTTTTTAAAGATGGTTGATGATCAATGCTTTAGCACAGTATAGCACAAGGAGAATTTCCC
This sequence comes from Rana muscosa, assembly GCA_029206835.1. NCBI lineage: Eukaryota > Metazoa > Chordata > Amphibia > Anura > Ranidae > Rana > Rana muscosa. The sequence continues at coordinate 114,707,393 of JARGYO010005626.1, forward strand.
TCACTGTCCTTCCCTGTCCCTACAAACAAGGATTAGCACAGTAAAACACACTGACACTCTCCCTACCTATAGTTTTCTGTCCCTAGAAAAAATGTTTTTTTAAAGATGGTTGATGATCAATGCTTTAGCACAGTATAGCACAAGGAGAATTTCCCTCACTGTCCTTCCCTGTCCCTACAAACAAGGATTAGCACAGTAAAACACACTGACACTCTCCCTACCTATAGTTTTCTGTCCCTAGAAAAAATGTTTTTTTAAAGATGGTTGATGATCAATGCTTTAGCACAGTATAGCACAAGGAGAATTTCCCTCACTGTCCTTCCCTGTCCCTACAAACAAGGATTAGCACAGTAAAACACACTGACACTCTCCCTACCTATAGTTTTCTGTCCCTAGAAAAAATGTTTTTTTAAAGATGGTTGATGATCAATGCTTTAGCACAGTATAGCACAAGGAGAATTTCCCTCACTGTCCTTCCCTGTCCCTACAAACAAGGATTAGCACAGTAAAACACACTGACACTCTCCCTACCTATAGTTTTCTGTCCCTAGAAAAAATGTTTTTTTAAAGATGGTTGATGATCAATGCTTTAGCACAGTATAGCACAAGGAGAATTTCCCTCACTGTCCTTCCCTGTCCCTACAAACAAGGATTAGCACAGTAAAACACACTGACACTCTCCCTACCTATAGTTTTCTGTCCCTAGAATTTTTTTTTTTTTAAAGATGGTTGATGATCAATGCTTTAGCACAGTATAGCACAAGGAGAATTTCCCTCACTGTCCTTCCCTGTCCCTACAAACAAGGATTAGCACAGTAAAACACACTGACACTCTCCCTACCTATAGTTTTCTGTCCCTAGAAAAAATGTTTTTTTAAAGATGGTTGATGATCAATGCTTTAGCACAGTATAGCACAAGGAGAATTTCCCTCACTGTCCTTCCCTGTCCCTACAAACAAGGATTAGCACAGTAAAACACACTGACACTCTCCCTACTGTGAGGGGGTTAGCTCGGCAGCGGGTGTGTGTGACCCCCGAGATGGGCTCCCCACACAAAAACAGGCCCAGCAAACGGAGGTTGTGGTTTTCAAAATCAAAAAGGTGCGGTTTATTTTCTATTTACAGTGACAAAACACAGCAAAGCAAAAGAAACATAAACAAAATAAATCCTGGTCAACTTGACCTCTGACTAAACATACAGGTTTCCTAACTAACAACTGGGATCAGCCTAGTGCTGTCCTAGTCCCTAAGTCCCTGGTTTTAAATGTCCAAGCAAATAGCCACACAGGCTTTGTCTCACCGCACAGGGGTTCACTCTCCCTAGACAGTCCACACAGGTCTGGGTCCAGGCATGAGCTAACATCTAATGAAGCTGGGAGTTCTTATAGAGGCCTAAATGAGCTGACAAGCTTCAGCTGGTCTCCTCATCTCTGTCTGCACGACGCCCCACACTCTCCCTAGAGGTATGAGTCATCCATGAGCCCACTAGCCTTATACAACTCTCCACCTAGTTGTATAAGTCGGCGTAAAGCCTGAATATGGGCGAAATATATCTACCCCCCTGGATGCAACCAGGTGACTTTACCTTCCTGCTGTCACATACCCCCCCCCTCTTGTTTTAACCTCGGGGTTGGAACACCAGCAATCAGGCATTCATGTACTCGAGACAAAGCATCCACATTCCCCATTTGAACGCCAGGGCGATGCTTTACTGTGAAGTTGAATTCCTGGAGGGCCAGGAACCACCTATTCACTCTTCTATTTGTTTCCTTGTTTTGAGCCATCCACTTTAACGGAGCGTGATCCGTAACCATGTCAAAGTGCCTACCTAGCAGGTAGTACCGAAGGGAATCTAGAGCCCACTTCACCGCTAAACACTCCTTTTCAACGGTGGCGTAATTTACCTCATGGGACTTCAACTTCCTGCTGAGGTAAATGACTGGGTGCTCTTCCCCGTTCCAGACCTGGGACAATACTGCTCCTAACCCCACATCTGACGCATCACTTTGTACGACAAAGTCTTTAGAGAAGTCGGGTGAGTACAACACTGGCTGGCTACATAAGGCTTGTTTCAAGAATTGGAATGCTGCCTCAGCCTCGGGGGTCCATTTAATCATGACCGACCCTTTCCCCTTCGTCAGGTTGGTTAGGGGCACAGCCTTAGAAGCAAAGTGGGGAATGAATCGCCGATAATACCCAGCGATTCCCAGAAAGGCTCGTACCTGCTTCTTGCTGTTGGGACGTGGCCAACTCTGGATGGCCTCGACTTTGTTGAGTTGGGGTTTTATTACTCCCCTCCCAATGGTGTACCCAAGATATTTGGCCTCCTCCTGCCCAATGGTACACTTCTTGGGGTTAGCCGTAAACCCCGCTTCCCGAACAGAGTCCAGGACTGCTTGCACTTTTGGCAGATGTGAGGCCCAATCTGTGCTATGGACAATTATGTCATCCAGATAAGCCGCAGCATACTTCCGGTGGGGCCTCAGCATCTGGTCCATTTTCCGCTGGAATGTGGCCGGCGCATTCTGTAACCCGAACGGCATTCTTTTGTATTGGAACGCCCCGTCTGGGGTTACAAATGCGGTTTTCTCTTTGGCCGACTTGGCCAGGGGGATTTGCCAATACCCTTTTGTGAGGTCAAGAGTCGTCATGTATCGGGCTGTTCCCAGCCGGTCGATCAACTCATCTATACGTGGCATGGGGTAGGTGTCAAATTTTGTAACTTTGTTCAACTGACGAAAATCGTTACAAAATCGCCAGCTCCCATCCGGTTTAGGCACCAACACAATGGGACTAGACCAATCACTTTGGGACTCCTCTATCACCCCTAAGTTCAGCATTTTCTGTACTTTCTCCCGTATTGCCTCCCGTCGGGCCTCTGGGATCCGATAGGGTTTTAACTTCACCCTTTCACCGGGCGGGGTAATGATGTCATGCTCTACCCCAGATGTTTGTCCCGGCAGCTCAGAGAATACCTCCTTGTTGCGAAGCACAAACTCCTTAACCTCCTGTTGTTGGGGTTGTGACAAGGTGGCTGCTATTCCAACCTCAGGAATCACGCAACCAGTTTGAGCTGGTGACCAAGTGTCTGCGACTAGGGACTCTCTATCCCTCCAGGCTTTCAACAGATTAACGTGATAGATCTGTTCGGGCTTTCGCCTTCCTGGTTGTCTGACCTTGTAATTCACTTCGCTCACTTTTTCCATTATCTCGTAGGGGCCTTGCCATTTGGCAAGGAATTTACTTTCAACCGTAGGGACAAGTACCAGTATCCTATCCCCCGGGGAAAAGGTACGGGTCTTGGCTCCACGGTTGTACACTCTCTGCTATGCTAACTGCGCTTGGGCCAAATGTTCCTTCACGATGGGCATTACCTGTGCAATTCGGTCTTGCATCAGGGCGACATGCTCAATCACACTCCTGTGGGGAGAACTCTCACTTTCCCAAGTTTCCTTGGCAATATCCAACAGCCCTCTTGGGTGTCTCCCATACAGTAACTCAAAGGGGGAGAATCCCGTAGAGGATTGGGGCACCTCCCTAATAGCAAACATCAGATAAGGAAGTAGACAGTCCCAATCCTTTCCATCTCTATCCACCACTTTCTTCAACATTTGTTTTAGGGTTTTGTTGAACCTTTCAACCAGCCCATCGGTTTGGGGGTGATACACAGATGTACGTAATTGCGTCACTTTGAACAATTTACACAGCTCCTTCATAACCCGGGACATAAAGGGTGTACCTTGGTCCGTAAGCAGTTCTTTACAAATACCCACCCGGCTAAACACAAGAGATAGCTCTTTGGCTATGGTTTTGGCCGAGATATTTCGGAGAGGGATTGCTTCTGGATAACGGGTGGCATAGTCCATTATAACTAATATGTACTGGTGCCCCCTAGCGGACTTGATTATAGGACCTACCAAATCCATGGCGATCCTCTCAAACGGGACCTCAATGATGGGTAGAGGGACCAGCGGGCTACGGAAATGTGGCATCGGGGCCGACCTCTGACACACAGGGCAGGAGGAACAATAATTTTCTATGTCCTTCATCACCCCCGGCCAATAGAATCTCTGTAATACCCTCTCTCGGGTTTTCTCTGTCCCCAGATGACCTCCAAGAATGTGCCCATGGGCCAACTCCAACACCAACTTCCTGTAAGGTTTGGGCACCACAAGCTGCTCAACGGTTTCTTCTGCCCTTTTTGCCACCCGATACAGTAGGTCCTTCTCTACGCTGAAGTATGGGTAAGTGCAGGTATTATCTGGGTTCACTAACTCGCCATCTATTTCCACTACGTTTTCCCGTGCCTTTATTAGGGCGGGGTCTTTTAACTGTTCTGTGGCAAAATTTTCCCTGTGAACCTCCAGATCAGAAAACTCCACAGACGGTAGGTTTTCGTCTGAGGAGGTGGGCTCCTCTCCAGTTTCTTGAGTCTCCCCTGCCAATACTGATAAAGGAAATTCCGGAGAGTCCTCACCACTCTCAGGGGAGTTCTGGCTATCACATTCCTGGTACATAGGGGCACCAGTGGGGGGCTCAGGATCATCCCACAGTTCCCAGAACTTCGGAAAATCCCTTCCCACAATGGCGTCATGCGGTAACTGAGATACTAAGCCCACTGGATGAGAGAGGGTACCTTTGGGGGTCTCGAAACACACTGTAGTCACTGGATACTCTCGGGTGTCCCCATGCACACAAATAACAGCTACCTTGCTATTCCCAGAGACCTCTGTTTTAACTAACTCAGCCTTTATCAGGGTCACAAGGCTACCTGAATCCAGCAATACCACAACATTTCTACCATTAACACACATTTTGCATAAATGTTTCTCAGTTCCTCGAATGGCAGTGCATGCGACTGTCGCACACAGCGACTGACGTCTGCCCGTCAGAAAGTCACACTGCATGGGTTCCTCCACAACCGGGCAATTGGCTGCAATATGTCCCGCTTGCCGGCAGCGGTAGCAAACGATCCTTCTTGCGGCCTCTTGAGCCGCTGATTTCCCAGGCTGTTCTCGCCAAACTTGGGGTAGAGCTCCCACCCTCTCACTCTCTCCACCCTCACCCCTTGGAATCCTCTTATCCGCCCCTGGGGATGGTCTGGTCTTAGGGTGGAAAGTCCGAGTGTCTCTGGAAGAGGCCGTCAGGTTCTCTGTAGCCAAGTATTTCTCCACACGATCCACAAGACCATCGGCCGTCTCTGGGTCTCCATGGCTTACCCACTTTTGGATGGCAGTAGGAAGAGCTCTCAAAAACCGATCCATTACAACACGTTCCACAATCTTTGGTGCGGACAAAGTCTCTGGCTGTAGCCACTTTCTGCTCAGGTGAATGAGATCATACATTTGAGACCTGGGGGGTTTTCCAAGCTGGAAAGTCCAGTTATGCACACGCTGAGCCCGGACAGCCTGGGTGACACCCAGCCTTGCCAATATTTCAGCTTTTAGCATCACATAGTCTTTTGCTTGGTTAGGCTCTAGGTCATAGTAAGCTTTCTGCGATTCACCAGTTAACAGAGGAGCCACCAGTCCAGCCCACTGCTCCTCAGGCCACTTTTCTCTTTCAGCGGTCCTTTCAAATGTGGTCAAAAATACCTCTGGATCATCCTCTCCAGTCATTTTTGTCAATAAACGACTCACCCCAAAGGACGCGGTATTAGTGGGACGGCTTTCCTCACTGGTCTGCGGACGTTGCTGCATTGCTGCTTCCATCTGTTGTTGTAGTCTCTGCTCTTGCTTCTGCAACAGGTCTATGAAGCGGGCCTCAGATTGCTGCTGGGCTTGTTGCTGAGCCTCCAGACTCTGTTGCAAAGTTGCGTTTGTCTGCTGCTGGGCTGCAAGGCTCTGTTGATGAGCTTGCTGCTGGGCTGCGAAGTTCTGTTGTTGAGCTGCAAGGCTCTTTTGCAAACCTGCATTTGTCTGCTGTTGATTGGCATTTGCTAGAGCCAGCTGCTTCAGTATCTCCTCCATGCTGGCTTAAAAAAAAACTGCCACTGGTTCTCCACCAACTGTGAGGGGGTTAGCTCGGCAGCGGGTGTGTGTGACCCCCGAGATGGGCTCCCCACACAAAAACAGGCCCAGCAAACGGAGGTTGTGGTTTTCAAAATCAAAAAGGTGCGGTTTATTTTCTATTTACAGTGACAAAACACAGCAAAGCAAAAGAAACATAAACAAAATAAATCCTGGTCAACTTGACCTCTGACTAAACATACAGGTTTCCTAACTAACAACTGGGATCAGCCTAGTGCTGTCCTAGTCCCTAAGTCCCTGGTTTTAAATGTCCAAGCAAATAGCCACACAGGCTTTGTCTCACCGCACAGGGGTTCACTCTCCCTAGACAGTCCACACAGGTCTGGGTCCAGGCATGAGCTAACATCTAATGAAGCTGGGAGTTCTTATAGAGGCCTAAATGAGCTGACAAGCTTCAGCTGGTCTCCTCATCTCTGTCTGCACGACGCCCCACACTCTCCCTAGAGGTATGAGTCATCCATGAGCCCACTAGCCTTATACAACTCTCCACCTAGTTGTATAAGTCGGCGTAAAGCCTGAATCTGGGCGAAATATATCTACCCCTCTGGATGCATAGGTGACTTTACCTTCCTGCTGTCACACTACCTATAGTTTTCTGTCCCTAGAAAAAATGTTTTTTTAAAGATGGTTGATGATCAATGCTTTAGCACAGTATAGCACAAGGAGAATTTCCCTCACTGTCCTTCCCTGTCCCTACAAACAAGGATTAGCACAGTAAAACACACTGACACTCTCCCTACCTATAGTTTTCTGTCCCTAGAAAAAATGTTTTTTTAAAGATGGTTGATGATCAATGCTTTAGCACAGTATAGCACAAGGAGAATTTCCCTCACTGTCCTTCCCTGTCCCTACAAACAAGGATTAGCACAGTAAAACACACTGACACTCTCCCTACCTATAGTTTTCTGTCCCTAGAAAAAATGTTTTTTTAAAGATGGTTGATGATCAATGCTTTAGCACAGTATAGCACAAGGAGAATTTCCCTCACTGTCCTTCCCTGTCCCTACAAACAAGGATTAGCACAGTAAAACACACTGACACTCTCCCTACCTATAGTTTTCTGTCCCTAGAAAAAATGTTTTTTTAAAGATGGTTGATGATCAATGCTTTAGCACAGTATAGCACAAGGAGAATTTCCCTCACTGTCCTTCCCTGTCCCTACAAACAAGGATTAGCACAGTAAAACACACTGACACTCTCCCTACCTATAGTTTTCTGTCCCTAGAAAAAATGTTTTTTTAAAGATGGTTGATGATCAATGCTTTAGCACAGTATAGCACAAGGAGAATTTCCCTCACTGTCCTTCCCTGTCCCTACAAACAAGGATTAGCACAGTAAAACACACTGACACTCTCCCTACCTATAGTTTTCTGTCCCTAGAAAAAATGTTTTTTTAAAGATGGTTGATGATCAATGCTTTAGCACAGTATAGCACAAGGAGAATTTCCCTCACTGTCCTTCCCTGTCCCTACAAACAAGGATTAGCACAGTAAAACACACTGACACTCTCCCTACCTATAGTTTTCTGTCCCTAGAAAAAATGTTTTTTTAAAGATGGTTGATGATCAATGCTTTAGCACAGTATAGCACAAGGAGAATTTCCCTCACTGTCCTTCCCTGTCCCTACAAACAAGGATTAGCACAGTAAAACACACTGACACTCTCCCTACCTATAGTTTTCTGTCCCTAGAAAAAATGTTTTTTTAAAGATGGTTGATGATCAATGCTTTAGCACAGTATAGCACAAGGAGAATTTCCCTCACTGTCCTTCCCTGTCCCTACAAACAAGGATTAGCACAGTAAAACACACTGACACTCTCCCTACCTATAGTTTTCTGTCCCTAGAAAAAATGTTTTTTTAAAGATGGTTGATGATCAATGCTTTAGCACAGTATAGCACAAGGAGAATTTCCCTCACTGTCCTTCCCTGTCCCTACAAACAAGGATTAGCACAGTAAAACACACTGACACTCTCCCTACCTATAGTTTTCTGTCCCTAGAAAAAATGTTTTTTTAAAGATGGTTGATGATCAATGCTTTAGCACAGTATAGCACAAGGAGAATTTCCCTCACTGTCCTTCCCCGTCCCTACAAACAAGGATTAGCACAGTAAAACACACTGACACTCTCCCTACCTATAGTTTTCTGTCCCTAGAAAAAATGTTTTTTTAAAGATGGTTGATGATCAATGCTTTAGCACAGTATAGCACAAGGAGAATTTCCCTCACTGTCCTTCCCCGTCCCTACAAACAAGGATTAGCACAGTAAAACACACTGACACTCTCCCTACCTATAGTTTTCTGTCCCTAGAAAAAATGTTTTTTTAAAGATGGTTGATGATCAATGCTTTAGCACAGTATAGCACAAGGAGAATTTCCCTCACTGTCCTTCCCTGTCCCTACAAACAAGGATTAGCACAGTAAAACACACTGACACTCTCCCTACCTATAGTTTTCTGTCCCTAGAAAAAATGTTTTTTTAAAGATGGTTGATGATCAATGCTTTAGCACAGTATAGCACAAGGAGAATTTCCCTCACTGTCCTTCCCTGTCCCTACAAACAAGGATTAGCACAGTAAAACACACTGACACTCTCCCTACCTATAGTTTTCTGTCCCTAGAAAAAATGTTTTTTTAAAGATGGTTGATGATCAATGCTTTAGCACAGTATAGCACAAGGAGAATTTCTCTCACTGTCCTTCCCTGTCCCTACAAACAAGGATTAGCACAGTAAAACACACTGACACTCTCCCTACCTATAGTTTTCTGTCCCTAGAAAAAATGTTTTTTTAAAGATGGTTGATGATCAATGCTTTAGCACAGTATAGCACAAGGAGAATTTCCCTCACTGTCCTTCCCTGTCCCTACAAACAAGGATTAGCACAGTAAAACACACTGACACTCTCCCTACCTATAGTTTTCTGTCCCTAGAAAAAATGTTTTTTTAAAGATGGTTGATGATCAATGCTTTAGCACAGTATAGCACAAGGAGAATTTCCCTCACTGTCCTTCCCTGTCCCTACAAACAAGGATTAGCACAGTAAAACACACTGACACTCTCCCTACCTATAGTTTTCTGTCCCTAGAAAAAATGTTTTTTTAAAGATGGTTGATGATCAATGCTTTAGCACAGTATAGCACAAGGAGAATTTCCCTCACTGTCCTTCCCTGTCCCTACAAACAAGGATTAGCACAGTAAAACACACTGACACTCTCCCTACCTATAGTTTTCTGTCCCTAGAAAAAATGTTTTTTTAAAGATGGTTGATGATCAATGCTTTAGCACAGTATAGCACAAGGAGAATTTCCCTCACTGTCCTTCCCTGTCCCTACAAACAAGGATTAGCACAGTAAAACACACTGACACTCTCCCTACCTATAGTTTTCTGTCCCTAGAAAAAATGTTTTTTTAAAGATGGTTGATGATCAATGCTTTAGCACAGTATAGCACAAGGAGAATTTCCCTCACTGTCCTTCCCTGTCCCTACAAACAAGGATTAGCACAGTAAAACACACTGACACTCTCCCTACCTATAGTTTTCTGTCCCTAGAAAAAATGTTTTTTTAAAGATGGTTGATGATCAATGCTTTAGCACAGTATAGCACAAGGAGAATTTCCCTCACTGTCCTTCCCTGTCCCTACAAACAAGGATTAGCACAGTAAAACACACTGACACTCTCCCTACCTATAGTTTTCTGTCCCTAGAAAAAATGTTTTTTTAAAGATGGTTGATGATCAATGCTTTAGCACAGTATAGCACAAGGAGAATTTCCCTCACTGTCCTTCCCTGTCCCTACAAACAAGGATTAGCACAGTAAAACACACTGACACTCTCCCTACCTATAGTTTTCTGTCCCTAGAAAAAATGTTTTTTTAAAGATGGTTGATGATCAATGCTTTAGCACAGTATAGCACAAGGAGAATTTCCCTCACTGTCCTTCCCTGTCCCTACAAACAAGGATTAGCACAGTAAAACACACTGACACTCTCCCTACCTATAGTTTTCTGTCCCTAGAAAAAATGTTTTTTTAAAGATGGTTGATGATCAATGCTTTAGCACAGTATAGCACAAGGAGAATTTCCCTCACTGTCCTTCCCTGTCCCTACAAACAAGGATTAGCACAGTAAAACACACTGACACTCTCCCTACCTATAGTTTTCTGTCCCTAGAATTTTTTTTTTTTTAAAGATGGTTGATGATCAATGCTTTAGCACAGTATAGCACAAGGAGAATTTCCCTCACTGTCCTTCCCTGTCCCTACAAACAAGGATTAGCACAGTAAAACACACTGACACTCTCCCTACCTATAGTTTTCTGTCCCTAGAAAAAATGTTTTTTTAAAGATGGTTGATGATCAATGCTTTAGCACAGTATAGCACAAGGAGAATTTCCCTCACTGTCCTTCCCTGTCCCTACAAACAAGGATTAGCACAGTAAAACACACTGACACTCTCCCTACCTATAGTTTTCTGTCCCTAGAAAAAATGTTTTTTTAAAGATGGTTGATGATCAATGCTTTAGCACAGTATAGCACAAGGAGAATTTCCCTCACTGTCCTTCCCTGTCCCTACAAACAAGGATTAGCACAGTAAAACACACTGACACTCTCCCTACCTATAGTTTTCTGTCCCTAGAAAAAATGTTTTTTTAAAGATGGTTGATGATCAATGCTTTAGCACAGTATAGCACAAGGAGAATTTCCCTCACTGTCCTTCCCTGTCCCTACAAACAAGGATTAGCACAGTAAAACACACTGACACTCTCCCTACCTATAGTTTTCTGTCCCTAGAAAAAATGTTTTTTTAAAGATGGTTGATGATCAATGCTTTAGCACAGTATAGCACAAGGAGAATTTCCCTCACTGTCCTTCCCTGTCCCTACAAACAAGGATTAGCACAGTAAAACACACTGACACTCTCCCTACCTATAGTTTTCTGTCCCTAGAAAAAATGTTTTTTTAAAGATGGTTGATGATCAATGCTTTAGCACAGTATAGCACAAGGAGAATTTCCCTCACTGTCCTTCCCTGTCCCTACAAACAAGGATTAGCACAGTAAAACACACTGACACTCTCCCTACCTATAGTTTTCTGTCCCTAGAAAAAATGTTTTTTTAAAGATGGTTGATGATCAATGCTTTAGCACAGTATAGCACAAGGAGAATTTCCCTCACTGTCCTTCCCTGTCCCTACAAACAAGGATTAGCACAGTAAAACACACTGACACTCTCCCTACCTATAGTTTTCTGTCCCTAGAAAAAATGTTTTTTTAAAGATGGTTGATGATCAATGCTTTAGCACAGTATAGCACAAGGAGAATTTCCCTCACTGTCCTTCCCTGTCCCTACAAACAAGGATTAGCACAGTAAAACACACTGACACTCTCCCTACCTATAGTTTTCTGTCCCTAGAAAAAATGTTTTTTTAAAGATGGTTGATGATCAATGCTTTAGCACAGTATAGCACAAGGAGAATTTCCCTCACTGTCCTTCCCTGTCCCTACAAACAAGGATTAGCACAGTAAAACACACTGACACTCTCCCTACCTATAGTTTTCTGTCCCTAGAAAAAATGTTTTTTTAAAGATGGTTGATGATCAATGCTTTAGCACAGTATAGCACAAGGAGAATTTCCCTCACTGTCCTTCCCTGTCCCTACAAACAAGGATTAGCACAGTAAAACACACTGACACTCTCCCTACCTATAGTTTTCTGTCCCTAGAAAAAATGTTTTTTTAAAGATGGTTGATGATCAATGCTTTAGCACAGTATAGCACAAGGAGAATTTCCCTCACTGTCCTTCCCTGTCCCTACAAACAAGGATTAGCACAGTAAAACACACTGACACTCTCCCTACCTATAGTTTTCTGTCCCTAGAAAAAATGTTTTTTTAAAGATGGTTGATGATCAATGCTTTAGCACAGTATAGCACAAGGAGAATTTCCCTCACTGTCCTTCCCTGTCCCTACAAACAAGGATTAGCACGGTAAAACACACTGACACTCTCCCTACCTATAGTTTTCTGTCCCTAGAAAAAATGTTTTTTTAAAGATGGTTGATGATCAATGCTTTAGCACAGTATAGCACAAGGAGAATTTCCCTCACTGTCCTTCCCTGTCCCTACAAACAAGGATTAGCACAGTAAAACACACTGACACTCTCCCTACCTATAGTTTTCTGTCCCTAGAATTTTTTTTTTTTTAAAGATGGTTGATGATCAATGCTTTAGCACAGTATAGCACAAGGAGAATTTCCCTCACTGTCCTTCCCTGTCCCTACAAACAAGGATTAGCACAGTAAAACACACTGACACTCTCCCTACCTATAGTTTTCTGTCCCTAGAAAAAATGTTTTTTTAAAGATGGTTGATGATCAATGCTTTAGCACAGTATAGCACAAGGAGAATTTCCCTCACTGTCCTTCCCTGTCCCTACAAACAAGGATTAGCACAGTAAAACACACTGACACTCTCCCTACCTATAGTTTTCTGTCCCTAGAAAAAATGTTTTTTTAAAGATGGTTGATGATCAATGCTTTAGCACAGTATAGCACAAGGAGAATTTCCCTCACTGTCCTTCCCTGTCCCTACAAACAAGGATTAGCACAGTAAAACACACTGACACTCTCCCTACCTATAGTTTTCTGTCCCTAGAAAAAATGTTTTTTTAAAGATGGTTGATGATCAATGCTTTAGCACAGTATAGCACAAGGAGAATTTCCCTCACTGTCCTTCCCTGTCCCTACAAACAAGGATTAGCACAGTAAAACACACTGACACTCTCCCTACCTATAGTTTTCTGTCCCTAGAAAAAATGTTTTTTTAAAGATGGTTGATGATCAATGCTTTAGCACAGTATAGCACAAGGAGAATTTCCCTCACTGTCCTTCCCTGTCCCTACAAACAAGGATTAGCACAGTAAAACACACTGACACTCTCCCTACCTATAGTTTTCTGTCCCTAGAAAAAATGTTTTTTTAAAGATGGTTGATGATCAATGCTTTAGCACAGTATAGCACAAGGAAAATTTCCCTCACTGTCCTTCCCTGTCCCTACAAACAAGGATTAGCACAGTAAAACACACTGACACTCTCCCTACCTATAGTTTTCTGTCCCTAGAAAAATTTTTTTTTAAAGATGGTTGATGATCAATGCTTTAGCACAGTATAGCACAAGGAGAATTTCCCTCACTGTCCTTCCCTGTCCCTACAAACAAGGATTAGCACAGTAAAACACACTGACACTCTCCCTACCTATAGTTTTCTGTCCCTAGAAAAAATGTTTTTTTAAAGATGGTTGATGATCAATGCTTTAGCACAGTATAGCACAAGGAGAATTTCCCTCACTGTCCTTCCCTGTCCCTACAAACAAGGATTAGCACAGTAAAACACACTGACACTCTCCCTACCTATAGTTTTCTGTCCCTAGAAAAAATGTTTTTTTAAAGATGGTGATGATCAATGCTTTAGCACAGTATAGCACAAGGAGAATTTCCCTCACTGTCCTTCCCTGTCCCTACAAACAAGATTAGCACAGTAAAACACACTGACACTCTCCCTACCTATAGTTTTTCTGTCCCTAGAAAAAATGTTTTTTTAAAGATGGTTGATGATCAATGCTTTAGCACAGTATAGCACAAGGAGAATTTCCCTCACTGTCCTTCCCTGTCCCTACAAACAAGGATTAGCACAGTAAAACACACTGACACTCTCCCTACCTATAGTTTTCTGTCCCTAGAAAAAATGTTTTTTTAAAGATGGTTGATGATCAATGCTTTAGCACAGTATAGCACAAGGAGAATTTCCCTCACTGTCCTTCCCTGTCCCTACAAACAAGGATTAGCACAGTAAAACACACTGACACTCTCCCTACCTATAGTTTTCTGTCCCTAGAAAAAATGTTTTTTTAAAGATGGTTGATGATCAATGCTTTAGCACAGTATAGCACAAGGAGAATTTCCCTCACTGTCCTTCCCTGTCCCTACAAACAAGGATTAGCACAGTAAAACACACTGACACTCTCCCTACCTATAGTTTTCTGTCCCTAGAAAAAATGTTTTTTAAAGATGGTTGATGATCAATGCTTTAGCACAGTATAGCACAAGGAGAATTTCCCTCACTGTCCTTCCCTGTCCCTACAAACAAGGATTAGCACAGTAAAACACACTGACACTCTCCCTACCTATAGTTTTCTGTCCCTAGAAAAAAATGTTTTTTTAAAGATGGTTGATGATCAATGCTTTAGCACAGTATAGCACAAGGAGAATTTCCTCACTGTCCTTCCCTGTCCCTACAAACAAGGATTAGCACAGTAAAACACACTGACACTCTCCCTACCTATAGTTTTCTGTCCCTAGAAAAAATGTTTTTTTAAAGATGGTTGATGATCAATGCTTTAGCACAGTATAGCACAAGGAGAATTTCCCTCACTGTCCTTCCCTGTCCCTACAAACAAGGATTAGCACAGTAAAACACACTGACACTCTCCCTACCTATAGTTTTCTGTCCCTAGAAAAAATGTTTTTTTAAAGATGGTTGATGATCAATGCTTTAGCACAGTATAGCACAAGGAGGAATTTCCCTCACTGTCCTTCCCTGTCCCTACAAACAAGGATTAGCACAGTAAAACACACTGACACTCTCCCTACCTATAGTTTTCTGTCCCTAGAAAAAATGTTTTTTAAAGATGGTTGATGATCAATGCTTTAGCACAGTATAGCACAAGGAGAATTTCCCTCACTGTCCTTCCCTGTCCCTACAAACAAGGATTAGCACAGTAAAACACACTGACACTCTCCCTACCTATAGTTTTCTGTCCCTAGAAAAAATGTTTTTTTAAAGATGGTTGATGATCAATGCTTTAGCACAGTATAGCACAAGGAGAATTTCCCTCACTGTCCTTCCCTGTCCCTACAAACAAGGATTAGCACAGTAAAACACACTGACACTCTCCCTACCTATAGTTTTCTGTCCCTAGAAAATTGTTTTTTTTAAAGATGGTTGATGATCAATGCTTTAGCACAGTATAGCACAAGGAGAATTTCCCTCACTGTCCTTCCCTGTCCCTACAAACAAGGATTAGCACAGTAAAACACACTGACACTCTCCCTACCTATAGTTTTTCTGTCCCTAGAAAAAATGTTTTTTTAAAGATGGTTGATGATCAATGCTTTAGCACAGTATAGCACAAGGAGAATTTCCCTCACTGTCCTTCCCTGTCCCTACAAACAAGGATTAGCACAGTAAAACACACTGACACTCTCCCTACCTATAGTTTTCTGTCCCTAGAAAAAATGTTTTTTTTAAAGATGGTTGATGATCAATGCTTTAGCACAGTATAGCACAAGGAGAATTTCCCTCACTGTCCTTCCCTGTCCCTACAAACAAGGATTAGCACAGTAAAACACACTGACACTCTCCCTACCTATAGTTTTCTGTCCCTAGAAAAAATGTTTTTTTAAAGATGGTTGATGATCAATGCTTTAGCACAGTATAGCACAAGGAGAATTTCCCTCACTGTCCTTCCCTGTCCCTACAAACAAGGATTAGCACAGTAAAACACACTGACACTCTCCCTACCTATAGTTTTCTGTCCCTAGAAAAAATGTTTTTTTAAAGATGGTTGATGATCAATGCTTTAGCACAGTATAGCACAAGGAGAATTTCCCTCACTGTCCTTCCCTGTCCCTACAAACAAGGATTAGCACAGTAAAACACACTGACACTCTCCCTACCTATAGTTTTCTGTCCCTAGAAAAAATGTTTTTTTAAAGATGGTTGATGATTAATGCTTTAGCACAGTATAGCACAAGGAGAATTTCCCTCACTGTCCTTCCCTGTCCCTACAAACAAGGATTAGCACAGTAAAACACACTGACACTCTCCCTACCTATAGTTTTCTGTCCCTAGAAAAAATGTTTTTTTAAAGATGGTTGATGATCAATGCTTTAGCACAGTATAGCACAAGGAGAATTTCCCTCACTGTCCTTCCCTGTCCCTACAAACAAGGATTAGCACAGTAAAACACACTGACACTCTCCCTACCTATAGTTTTCTGTCCCTAGAAAAAATGTTTTTTTAAAGATGGTTGATGATCAATGCTTTAGCACAGTATAGCACAAGGAGAATTTCCCTCACTGTCCTTCCCTGTCCCTACAAACAAGGATTAGCACAGTAAAACACACTGACACTCTCCCTACCTATAGTTTTCTGTCCCTAGAAATTTTTTTTTTTTAAAGATGGTTGATGATCAATGCTTTAGCACAGTATAGCACAAGGAGAATTTCCCTCACTGTCCTTCCCTGTCCCTACAAACAAGGATTAGCACAGTAAAACACACTGACACTCTCCCTACCTATAGTTTTCTGTCCCTAGAAAAAATGTTTTTTTAAAGATGGTTGATGATCAATGCTTTAGCACAGTATAGCACAAGGAGAATTTCCCTCACTGTCCTTCCCTGTCCCTACAAACAAGGATTAGCACAGTAAAACACACTGACACTCTCCCTACCTATAGTTTTCTGTCCCTAGAAAAAATGTTTTTTTAAAGATGGTTGATGATCAATGCTTTAGCACAGTATAGCACAAGGAGAATTTCCCTCACTGTCCTTCCCTGTCCCTACAAACAAGGATTAGCACAGTAAAACACACTGACACTCTCCCTACCTATAGTTTTCTGTCCCTAGAATTTTTTTTTTTTTAAAGATGGTTGATGATCAATGCTTTAGCACAGTATAGCACAAGGAGAATTTCCCTCACTGTCCTTCCCTGTCCCTACAAACAAGGATTAGCACAGTAAAACACACTGACACTCTCCCTACCTATAGTTTTCTGTCCCTAGAAAAAATGTTTTTTTAAAGATGGTTGATGATCAATGCTTTAGCACAGTATAGCACAAGGAGAATTTCCCTCACTGTCCTTCCCTGTCCCTACAAACAAGGATTAGCACAGTAAAACACACTGACACTCTCCCTACCTATAGTTTTCTGTCCCTAGAAAAAATGTTTTTTTAAAGATGGTTGATGATCAATGCTTTAGCACAGTATAGCACAAGGAGAATTTCCCTCACTGTCCTTCCCTGTCCCTACAAACAAGGATTAGCACAGTAAAACACACTGACACTCTCCCTACCTATAGTTTTCTGTCCCTAGAAAAAATGTTTTTTTAAAGATGGTTGATGATCAATGCTTTAGCACAGTATAGCACAAGGAGAATTTCCCTCACTGTCCTTCCCTGTCCCTACAAACAAGGATTAGCACAGTAAAACACACTGACACTCTCCCTACCTATAGTTTTCTGTCCCTAGAAAAAATGTTTTTTTAAAGATGGTTGATGATCAATGCTTTAGCACAGTATAGCACAAGGAGAATTTCCCTCACTGTCCTTCCCTGTCCCTACAAACAAGGATTAGCACAGTAAAACACACTGACACTCTCCCTACCTATAGTTTTCTGTCCCTAGAAAAAATGTTTTTTTAAAGATGGTTGATGATCAGTGCTTTAGCACAGTATAGCACAAGGAGAATTTCCCTCACTGTCCTTCCCTGTCCCTACAAACAAGGATTAGCACAGTAAAACACACTGACACTCTCTCTACCTATAGTTTTCTGTCCCTAGAAAAAATGTTTTTTTAAAGATGGTTGATGATCAATGCTTTAGCACAGTATAGCACAAGGAGAATTTCCCTCACTGTCCTTCCCTGTCCCTACAAACAAGGATTAGCACAGTAAAACACACTGACACTCTCCCTACCTATAGTTTTCTGTCCCTAGAAAAAATGTTTTTTTAAAGATGGTTGATGATCAATGCTTTAGCACAGTATAGCACAAGGAGAATTTCCCTCACTGTCCTTCCCTGTCCCTACAAACAAGGATTAGCACAGTAAAACACACTGACACTCTCCCTACCTATAGTTTTCTGTCCCTAGAAAAAATGTTTTTTTAAAGATGGTTGATGATCAATGCTTTAGCACAGTATAGCACAAGGAGAATTTCCCTCACTGTCCTTCCCCGTCCCTACAAACAAGGATTAGCACAGTAAAACACACTGACACTCTCCCTACCTATAGTTTTCTGTCCCTAGAAAAAATGTTTTTTTAAAGATGGTTGATGATCAATGCTTTAGCACAGTATAGCACAAGGAGAATTTCCCTCACTGTCCTTCCCTGTCCCTACAAACAAGGATTAGCACAGTAAAACACACTGACACTCTCCCTACCTATAGTTTTCTGTCCCTAGAAAAAATGTTTTTTTAAAGATGGTTGATGATCAATGCTTTAGCACAGTATAGCACAAGGAGAATTTCCCTCACTGTCCTTCCCTGTCCCTACAAACAAGGATTAGCACAGTAAAACACACTGACACTCTCCCTACCTATAGTTTTCTGTCCCTAGAAAAAATGTTTTTTTAAAGATGGTTGATGATCAATGCTTTAGCACAGTATAGCACAAGGAGAATTTCCCTCACTGTCCTTCCCTGTCCCTACAAACAAGGATTAGCACAGTAAAACACACTGACACTCTCCCTACCTATAGTTTTCTGTCCCTAGAAAAAATGTTTTTTTAAAGATGGTTGATGATCAATGCTTTAGCACAGTATAGCACAAGGAGAATTTCCCTCACTGTCCTTCCCTGTCCCTACAAACAAGGATTAGCACAGTAAAACACACTGACACTCTCCCTACCTATAGTTTTCTGTCCCTAGAAAAAATGTTTTTTTAAAGATGGTTGATGATCAATGCTTTAGCACAGTATAGCACAAGGAGAATTTCCCTCACTGTCCTTCCCTGTCCCTACAAACAAGGATTAGCACAGTAAAACACACTGACACTCTCCCTACCTATAGTTTTCTGTCCCTAGAAAAAATGTTTTTTTAAAGATGGTTGATGATCAATGCTTTAGCACAGTATAGCACAAGGAGAATTTCCCTCACTGTCCTTCCCTGTCCCTACAAACAAGGATTAGCACAGTAAAACACACTGACACTCTCCCTACCTATAGTTTTCTGTCCCTAGAAAAAATGTTTTTTTAAAGATGGTTGATGATCAATGCTTTAGCACAGTATAGCACAAGGAGAATTTCCCTCACTGTCCTTCCCTGTCCCTACAAACAAGGATTAGCACAGTAAAACACACTGACACTCTCCCTACCTATAGTTTTCTGTCCCTAGAAAAAATGTTTTTTTAAAGATGGTTGATGATCAATGCTTTAGCACAGTATAGCACAAGGAGAATTTCCCTCACTGTCCTTCCCTGTCCCTACAAACAAGGATTAGCACAGTAAAACACACTGACACTCTCCCTACCTATAGTTTTCTGTCCCTAGAAAAAATGTTTTTTTAAAGATGGTTGATGATCAATGCTTTAGCACAGTATAGCACAAGGAGAATTTCCCTCACTGTCCTTCCCTGTCCCTACAAACAAGGATTAGCACAGTAAAACACACTGACACTCTCCCTACCTATAGTTTTCTGTCCCTAGAAAAAATGTTTTTTTAAAGATGGTTGATGATCAATGCTTTAGCACAGTATAGCACAAGGAGAATTTCCCTCACTGTCCTTCCCCGTCCCTACAAACAAGGATTAGCACAGTAAAACACACTGACACTCTCCCTACCTATAGTTTTCTGTCCCTAGAAAAAATGTTTTTTTAAAGATGGTTGATGATCAATGCTTTAGCACAGTATAGCACAAGGAGAATTTCCCTCACTGTCCTTCCCTGTCCCTACAAACAAGGATTAGCACAGTAAAACACACTGACACTCTCCCTACCTATAGTTTTCTGTCCCTAGAAAAAATGTTTTTTTAAAGATGGTTGATGATCAATGCTTTAGCACAGTATAGCACAAGGAGAATTTCCCTCACTGTCCTTCCCTGTCCCTACAAACAAGGATTAGCACAGTAAAACACACTGACACTCTCCCTACCTATAGTTTTCTGTCCCTAGAATTTTTTTTTTTTAAAGATGGTTGATGATCAATGCTTTAGCACAGTATAGCACAAGGAGAATTTCCCTCACTGTCCTTCCCTGTCCCTACAAACAAGGATTAGCACAGTAAAACACACGGACACTCTCCCTACCTATAGTTTTCTGTCCCTAGAAAAAATGTTTTTTTAAAGATGGTTGATGATCAATGCTTTAGCACAGTATAGCACAAGGAGAATTTCCCTCACTGTCCTTCCCTGTCCCTACAAACAAGGATTAGCACAGTAAAACACACTGACACTCTCCCTACCTATAGTTTTCTGTCCCTAGAAAAAATGTTTTTTTAAAGATGGTTGATGATCAATGCTTTAGCACAGTATAGCACAAGGAGAATTTCCCTCACTGTCCTTCCCTGTCCCTACAAACAAGGATTAGCACAGTAAAACACACTGACACTCTCCCTACCTATAGTTTTCTGTCCCTAGAAAAAATGTTTTTTAAAAGATGGTTGATGATCAATGCTTTAGCACAGTATAGCACAAGGAGAATTTCCCTCACTGTCCTTCCCTGTCCCTACAAACAAGGATTAGCACAGTAAAACACACTGACACTCTCCCTACCTATAGTTTTCTGTCCCTAGAAAAAATGTTTTTTTAAAGATGGTTGATGATCAATGCTTTAGCACAGTATAGCACAAGGAGAATTTCCCTCACTGTCCTTCCCTGTCCCTACAAACAAGGATTAGCACAGTAAAACACACTGACACTCTCCCTACCTATAGTTTTCTGTCCCTAGAAAAAATGTTTTTTTAAAGATGGTTGATGATCAATGCTTTAGCACAGTATAGCACAAGGAGAATTTCCCTCACTGTCCTTCCCTGTCCCTACAAACAAGGATTAGCACAGTAAAACACACTGACACTCTCCCTACCTATAGTTTTCTGTCCCTAGAAAAAATGTTTTTTTAAAGATGGTTGATGATCAATGCTTTAGCACAGTATAGCACAAGGAGAATTTCCCTCACTGTCCTTCCCTGTCCCTACAAACAAGGATTAGCACAGTAAAACACACTGACACTCTCCCTACCTATAGTTTTCTGTCCCTAGAAAAAATGTTTTTTTAAAGATGGTTGATGATCAATGCTTTAGCACAGTATAGCACAAGGAGAATTTCCCTCACTGTCCTTCCCTGTCCCTACAAACAAGGATTAGCACAGTAAAACACACTGACACTCTCCCTACCTATAGTTTTCTGTCCCTAGAAAAAATGTTATTTTAAAGATGGTTGATGATCAATGCTTTAGCACAGTATAGCACAAGGAGAATTTCCCTCACTGTCCTTCCCTGTCCCTACAAACAAGGATTAGCACAGTAAAACACACTGACACTCTCCCTACCTATAGTTTTCTGTCCCTAGAAAAAATGTTTTTTTAAAGATGGTTGATGATCAATGCTTTAGCACAGTATAGCACAAGGAGAATTTCCCTCACTGTCCTTCCCTGTCCCTACAAACAAGGATTAGCACAGTAAAACACACTGACACTCTCCCTACCTATAGTTTTCTGTCCCTAGAAAAAATGTTTTTTTAAAGATGGTTGATGATCAATGCTTTAGCACAGTATAGCACAAGGAGAATTTCCCTCACTGTCCTTCCCTGTCCCTACAAACAAGGATTAGCACAGTAAAACACACTGACACTCTCCCTACCTATAGTTTTCTGTCCCTAGAAAAAATGTTTTTTTAAAGATGGTTGATGATCAATGCTTTAGCACAGTATAGCACAAGGAGAATTTCCCTCACTGTCCTTCCCTGTCCCTACAAACAAGGATTAGCACAGTAAAACACACTGACACTCTCTCTACCTATAGTTTTCTGTCCCTAGAAAAAATGTTTTTTTAAAGATGGTTGATGATCAATGCTTTAGCACAGTATAGCACAAGGAGAATTTCCCTCACTGTCCTTCCCTGTCCCTACAAACAAGGATTAGCACAGTAAAACACACTGACACTCTCCCTACCTATAGTTTTCTGTCCCTAGAAAAAATGTTTTTTTAAAGATGGTTGATGATCAATGCTTTAGCACAGTATAGCACAAGGAGAATTTCCCTCACTGTCCTTCCCTGTCCCTACAAACAAGGATTAGCACAGTAAAACACACTGACACTCTCCCTACCTATAGTTTTCTGTCCCTAGAAAAAATGTTTTTTTAAAGATGGTTGATGATCAATGCTTTAGCACAGTATAGCACAAGGAGAATTTCCCTCACTGTCCTTCCCCGTCCCTACAAACAAGGATTAGCACAGTAAAACACACTGACACTCTCCCTACCTATAGTTTTCTGTCCCTAGAAAAAATGTTTTTTTAAAGATGGTTGATGATCAATGCTTTAGCACAGTATAGCACAAGGAGAATTTCCCTCACTGTCCTTCCCCGTCCCTACAAACAAGGATTAGCACAGTAAAACACACTGACACTCTCCCTACCTATAGTTTTCTGTCCCTAGAAAAAATGTTTTTTTAAAGATGGTTGATGATCAATGCTTTAGCACAGTATAGCACAAGGAGAATTTCCCTCACTGTCCTTCCCTGTCCCTACAAACAAGGATTAGCACAGTAAAACACACTGACACTCTCCCTACCTATAGTTTTCTGTCCCTAGAAAAAATGTTTTTTTAAAGATGGTTGATGATCAATGCTTTAGCACAGTATAGCACAAGGAGAATTTCCCTCACTGTCCTTCCCTGTCCCTACAAACAAGGATTAGCACAGTAAAACACACTGACACTCTCCCTACCTATAGTTTTCTGTCCCTAGAAAAAATGTTTTTTTAAAGATGGTTGATGATCAATGCTTTAGCACAGTATAGCACAAGGAGAATTTCCCTCACTGTCCTTCCCTGTCCCTACAAACAAGGATTAGCACAGTAAAACACACTGACACTCTCCCTACCTATAGTTTTCTGTCCCTAGAAAAAATGTTTTTTTAAAGATGGTTGATGATCAATGCTTTAGCACAGTATAGCACAAGGAGAATTTCCCTCACTGTCCTTCCCTGTCCCTACAAACAAGGATTAGCACAGTAAAACACACTGACACTCTCCCTACCTATAGTTTTCTGTCCCTAGAAAAAATGTTTTTTTAAAGATGGTTGATGATCAATGCTTTAGCACAGTATAGCACAAGGAGAATTTCCCTCACTGTCCTTCCCTGTCCCTACAAACAAGGATTAGCACAGTAAAACACACTGACACTCTCCCTACCTATAGTTTTCTGTCCCTAGAAAAAATGTTTTTTTAAAGATGGTTGATGATCAATGCTTTAGCACAGTATAGCACAAGGAGAATTTCCCTCACTGTCCTTCCCTGTCCCTACAAACAAGGATTAGCACAGTAAAACACACTGACACTCTCCCTACCTATAGTTTTCTGTCCCTAGAAAAAATGTTTTTTTAAAGATGGTTGATGATCAATGCTTTAGCACAGTATAGCACAAGGAGAATTTCCCTCACTGTCCTTCCCTGTCCCTACAAACAAGGATTAGCACAGTAAAACACACTGACACTCTCCCTACCTATAGTTTTCTGTCCCTAGAAAAAATGTTTTTTTAAAGATGGTTGATGATCAATGCTTTAGCACAGTATAGCACAAGGAGAATTTCCCTCACTGTCCTTCCCTGTCCCTACAAACAAGGATTAGCACAGTAAAACACACTGACACTCTCCCTACTGTGAGGGGGCTAGCTCGGCAGCGGGTATGTGTGACCCCCGGGATGGGCTCCCCACCCAAAAACAGGCCCAGCAGACGGAGGTTGTGGTTTTCAAAATCAAAAAAGGTGCGGTTTATTTTCTATTTACAGTGACAAAAACACAGCAAGGCAAAAAAAACAAACACAAAATAAATCCTGGTCAACTTGACCTCTGACTAAACTTACAGGTTTCCTAACTAACGACTGGGATCAGCCTAGTGCTGTCCTAGTCCCTGGTTTTAAATGTCCAAGCAAAATATAGCCACACAGGCTTTCTCTCACCGCACAGGGGTTCACTCTCCCTAGACAGTCCACACAGGTCTGCTTCCAGGCATGAGCCAACATCTAATGAATCTGGGCTTTCTTATAGAGGCCTAAATGAGCTGACAAGGTTCAGCTGGACTCATCAACTCCCTGTCTGCACGACGCCCAGCCCTCTCCCTAGAGGTATGAGTCATCAATGAGCCCACTAGTCTCAGCTGGGCTTATACAACTCTCCACCTAGCTGTATAAATCGGCGTAAAGCCTGAATCTGGGCGAAATATATCTACCCCCCTGGATGCAACCAGGTGACTTTACCTTCCTGCTGTCACATACCCCCCCCTCTTGTTTTAACCTCGGGGTTGGAACACCAGCAATCAGGCATTCATGTACTCGAGACAAAGCATCCACATTCCCCATTTGAACGCCAGGGCGATGCTTTACTGTGAAGTTGAATTCCTGGAGGGCCAGGAACCACCTATTCACTCTTCTATTTGTTTCCTTGTTTTGAGCCATCCACTTTAACGGAGCGTGATCCGTAACCATGTCAAAGTGCCTACCTAGCAGGTAGTACCGAAGGGAATCTAGAGCCCACTTCACCGCTAAACACTCCTTTTCAACGGTGGCGTAATTTACCTCATGGGACTTCAACTTCCTGCTGAGGTAAATGACTGGGTGCTCTTCCCCGTTCCAGACCTGGGACAATACTGCTCCTAACCCCACATCTGACGCATCACTTTGTACGACAAAGTCTTTAGAGAAGTCGGGTGAGTACAACACTGGCTGGCTACATAAGGCTTGTTTCAAGAATTGGAATGCTGCCTCAGCCTCGGGGGTCCATTTAATCATGACCGACCCTTTCCCCTTCGTCAGGTTGGTTAGGGGCACAGCCTTAGAAGCAAAGTGGGGAATGAATCGCCGATAATACCCAGCGATTCCCAGAAAGGCTCGTACCTGCTTCTTGCTGTTGGGACGTGGCCAACTCTGGATGGCCTCGACTTTGTTGAGTTGGGGTTTTATTACTCCCCTCCCAATGGTGTACCCAAGATATTTGGCCTCCTCCTGCCCAATGGTACACTTCTTGGGGTTAGCCGTAAACCCTGCTTCCCGAACAGAGTCCAGGACTGCTTGCACTTTTGGCAGATGTGAGGCCCAATCTGTGCTATGGACAATTACGTCATCCAGGTAAGCCGCAGCATACTTCCGATGGGGCCTCAGCATCTGGTCCATTTTCCGCTGGAATGTGGCCGGCGCATTCTGTAACCCGAACGGCATTCTTTTATATTGGAACGCCCCGTCTGGGGTTACAAATGCGGTTTTCTCTTTGGCTGACTTGGCCAGGGGGATTTGCCAATACCCTTTTGTGAGGTCAAGAGTCGTCATGTATCGGGCTGTTCCCAGCCGGTCGATCAACTCATCTATACGTGGCATGGGGTAGGTGTCAAATTTTGTAACTTTGTTCAACTGACGAAAATCGTTACAAAATCGCCAGCTCCCATCCGGTTTAGGCACCAACACAATGGGACTAGACCAATCACTTTGGGACTCCTCTATCACCCCTAAGTTCAGCATTTTCTGTACTTCCTCCCGTATTGCCTCCCGTCGGGCCTCTGGGATCCGATAGGGTTTTAACTTCACCCTTTCACCGGGCGGGGTAATAATGTCATGCTCTACCCCAGATGTTTGTCCCGGCAGCTCAGAGAATACCTCCTTGTTGCGAAGCACAAACTCCTTAACCTCCTGTTGTTGGGGTTGTGACAAGGTGGCTGCGATTCCAACCTCAGGAATCACGCAACCAGTTTGAGCTGGTGACCAAGTGTCTGCGACTAGGGACTCTCTATCCCTCCAGGCTTTCAACAGATTAACGTGATAGATCTGTTCGGGCTTTCGCCTTCCTGGTTGTCTGACCTTGTAATTCACTTCGCTCACTTTTTCCATTATCTCGTAGGGGCCTTGCCATTTGGCAAGGAATTTACTTTCAACCGTAGGGACAAGTACCAATATCCTATCCCCCGGGGAAAAGGTACGGGTCTTGGCTCCACGGTTGTACACTCTCTGCTGTGCCAACTGCGCTTGGGCCAAATGTTCCTTCACGATGGGCATTACCTGTGCAATTCGATCTTGCATCAGGGCGACATGCTCAATCACACTCCTGTGGGGAGAACTCTCACTTTCCCAAGTTTCCTTGGCAATATCCAACAGCCCTCTTGGGTGTCTCCCATACAGTAACTCAAAGGGGGAGAATCCCGTAGAGGATTGGGGCACCTCCCTAATAGCAAACATCAAATAAGGAAGTAGACAGTCCCAATCCTTTCCATCCCTATCCACCACTTTCTTCAACATTTGTTTTAGGGTTTTGTTGAATCTTTCAACCAGCCCATCGGTTTGGGGGTGATACACAGATGTACGTAATTGCGTCACTTTGAACAATTTACACAGCTCCTTCATAACCCGGGACATAAAGGGTGTACCTTGGTCCGTAAGCAGTTCTTTACAAATACCCACCCGGCTAAAAACAAGAGATAGCTCTTTGGCTATGGTTTTGGCCGAGGTATTTCTGAGAGGGATCGCTTCTGGATAACGGGTGGCATAGTCCATTATAACCAATATGTACTGGTGCCCCCTAGCGGACTTGATTATAGGACCTACCAAATCCATTGCGATTCTCTCAAACGGGACCTCAATGATGGGTAGAGGGACCAGCGGGCTACGGAAGTGTGGCATCGGGGCCGACCTCTGACACACAGGGCAGGAGGAACAATAATTTTCTATGTCCTTCATCACCCCAGGCCAATAGAATCTCTGTAATACCCTCTCTCGGGTTTTCTCTGTCCCCAGATGACCTCCAAGAATGTGCCCATGGGCCAACTCCAACACCAACTTCCTGTAAGGTTTGGGCACCACCAGCTGCTCAACGGTTTCTTCTGCCCTTTTTGCCACCCGATACAGTAGGTCCTTCTCTACGCTGAAGTATGGGTAAGTGCAGGTATTATCTGGGTTCACTAACTCGCCATCTATTTTCACTACGTTTTCCCGTGCCTTTATTAGGGCGGGGTCTTTCAACTGTTCTGTGGCAAAGTTTTCCCTGTGAACCTCAAGATCAGAAAACTCCACAGACGGTAGGTTTTCGTCTGAGGAGGTGGGCTCCTCTCCAGTTTCTTGAGTCTCCCCTGCCAATACTGACAAGGGAAATTCGGGAGAGTCCTCACCACTCTCAGAGGAGTTCTGGCTATCATATTCCTGGTACATAGGGGCACCAGTGGGGGGCTCATGATCATCCCACAGTTCCCAGAACTTCGGAAAATCCCTTCCCACAATGGCGTCATGCGGTAACTGAGACACTAAGCCCACTGGATGAGAAAGGGTACCTTTGGGGGTCTCGAAACACACTGTAGTCACTGGATACTCTCGGGTGTCCCCATGCACACAAATAACGGCTACCTTGCTATTCCCAGAGACCTCTGTTTTAACTAACTCAGCCTTTATCAGGGTCACAAGGCTACCTGAATCCAGCAATACCACAACATTTCTACCATTAATACACATTTTGCATAAATGTTTCTCAGTTCCCCGAATGGCAGTGCATGCGACTGTCGCACACAGCGACTGACGTCTGCCCGTCAGAAAGTCACACTGCATGGGTTCCTCCAAAACCGGGCAATTTGCTGCAATATGTCCCGCTTGCCGGCAGCGGTAGCAAATGATCCTTCTTGCCGCCTCTTGAGCCGCTGATTTCCCAGGCTGTTCTCGCCAAACTTGGGGTAGAGCTCCCACCCTCTCACTCTCTCCACCCTTACCCCTTGGAATCATCTTATCCGCCCCTGGGGATGGTCTGGTCTTAGGGTGGAAAGTCCGAGTGTCTCTGGAAGAGGCCGTCAGGTTCTCTGTAGCCAAGTATTTCTCCACACGATCCACAAGACCATCGGCCGTCTCTGGGTCTCCATGGCTTACCCACTTTTGGATGGCAGTAGGAAGAGCTCTCAAAAACCGATCCATTACAACACGTTCCACAATCTTTGGTGCGGACAAAGTCTCTGGCTGTAGCCACTTTCTGCTCAGGTGAATGAGATCATACATTTGAGACCTGGGGGGTTTTCCAAGCTGGAAAGTCCAGTTATGCACACGCTGAGCCCGGACAGCCAGGGTGACACCCAGCCTTGCCAATATTTCAGCTTTTAGCATCACATAGTCTTTTGCTTGGTCAGGCTCTAGGTCATAGTAAGCTTTCTGCGATTCACCCGTTAACAGAGGAGCCACCAGTCCAGCCCACTGCTCCTCAGGCCACTTTTCTCTTTCAGCGGTCCTTTCAAATGTGGTCAAAAATACCTCTGGATCATCCTCTCCAGTCATTTTTGTCAATAAACGACTCACCCCAAAGGACGCGGTATTAGTGGGACGGCTTTCCTCACCGGTCTGCGGACGTTGCTGCATTACTGCTTCCATCTGTTGTTGTAGTCTCTGCTCTTGCTTCTGCAACAGGTCTATGAAGCGGGCCTCAGATTGCTGTTGGGCTTGTTGCTGAGCCTCCAGACTCTGTTGTAAAGTTGCAAGGCTCTGTTGATGAGCTTGCTGCTGGGCTGCAAGGCTCCTTTGCAAACCTGCATTTGTCTGCTGTTGATTGGCATTTGCTAGAGCCAGCTGTTTCAGTATCTCCTCCATGCTGGCTTAAAAAAAACTGCCACTGGTTCTCCACCAACTGTGAGGGGGCTAGCTCGGCAGCGGGTATGTGTGACCCCCGGGATGGGCTCCCCACCCAAAAACAGGCCCAGCAGACGGAGGTTGTGGTTTTCAAAATCAAAAAAGGTGCGGTTTATTTTCTATTTACAGTGACAAAAACACAGCAAGGCAAAAAAAACAAACACAAAATAAATCCTGGTCAACTTGACCTCTGACTAAACTTACAGGTTTCCTAACTAACGACTGGGATCAGCCTAGTGCTGTCCTAGTCCCTGGTTTTAAATGTCCAAGCAAAATATAGCCACACAGGCTTTCTCTCACCGCACAGGGGTTCACTCTCCCTAGACAGTCCACACAGGTCTGCTTCCAGGCATGAGCCAACATCTAATGAATCTGGGCTTTCTTATAGAGGCCTAAATGAGCTGACAAGGTTCAGCTGGACTCATCAACTCCCTGTCTGCACGACGCCCAGCCCTCTCCCTAGAGGTATGAGTCATCAATGAGCCCACTAGTCTCAGCTGGGCTTATACAACTCTCCACCTAGCTGTATAAATCGGCGTAAAGCCTGAATCTGGGCGAAATATATCTACCCCCCTGGATGCAACCAGGTGACTTTACCTTCCTGCTGTCACACTACCTATAGTTTTCTGTCCCTAGAAAAAATGTTTTTTTAAAGATGGTTGATGATCAATGCTTTAGCACAGTATAGCACAAGGAGAATTTCCCTCACTGTCCTTCCCTGTCCCTACAAACAAGGATTAGCACAGTAAAACACACTGACACTCTCCCTACCTATAGTTTTCTGTCCCTAGAAAAAATGTTTTTTTAAAGATGGTTGATGATCAATGCTTTAGCACAGTATAGCACAAGGAGAATTTCCCTCACTGTCCTTCCCTGTCCCTACAAACAAGGATTAGCACAGTAAAACACACTGACACTCTCCCTACCTATAGTTTTCTGTCCCTAGAAAAAATGTTTTTTTAAAGATGGTTGATGATCAATGCTTTAGCACAGTATAGCACAAGGAGAATTTCCCTCACTGTCCTTCCCTGTCCCTACAAACAAGGATTAGCACAGTAAAACACACTGACACTCTCCCTACCTATCCTTCTCTTTCCCTAAACTAAAGGAATCCAGGTTAAGCAAGAAAAAAAAATGTCACTGTCCCTGCCTATGCTTCTCTTTCCCTGCTCCGGAACACACTACACTAGGCCGCCGTGCTGGCGGCCTTTTATAGTGTGGGGCGTGTACTAAACACCCTCAGCAATAATTGGCCACAGGCATCCTGCCTGTGGCCAATCATTGCTCTCCTCGCTGCCGGCGCTGTGATTGGCCAAGCATGCGGGGTCACAGTGCATGCTTGGCCAATCACAGCACCTGGATGACACTGCGATGGCGTAGTGCATTGTGGGCCGTTCGCGTCACTCGAATTAGGCGTGAACGTCCCAAATCGTTCGATCTTCATCGAACGAACGAACAGCCGATGTTCGAGTCGAACGTATGTTTTACTCGAACACTGAGCTCATCCCTACTCCAGACCACCTTGCAAGTTGCTAAAGGTAGGTTTAGAACAGGCTCCACAGTGTCCTTGGCTCGTATACACAAACTAGGGCCAAATTAGACAGGAGCCAATCAACCTACCAATCACACATTACATAACAAGACATACACTACCCATCACACCTACCTAAAGGTCATGATAAATGGGAAACATGGGGATTGAGATGCAGTTATCTCTCTGCCCTTTTAAAAAAGGCCAACAGTTTGAACTTGAAAAACCTTTTTTAGCATAGGGAACACCAAGTGTAAAAATAAAAGATAATGGTCACCAATGAGCCGTTTAACCTTACATTTAAGCAGAGATACAGAAAACAAGCCGTCTCCCGTGTAGCACATTAGCTGTGCCTCCTCTCTGCACATACATTATTCATTGTTAATGCAATTGGTGCCCGCTGGTGCATTCCACATTCTGCTCGAATGCCCACTGCCAGCTCCAGAAAGCTTTGCTGCATCGGTATAAATAATCTCAGCTGCATGTGAACTGCATAATTTATCCAGACAATGAGCAAGGAGGACCTGTGCTGGGGAAGTTACATGAGGACAGATGTATATTACTAAAATATTTGCATTGCCACTACAATGGAGTGTTTACAGCTCACTGCTAGGACTCAGCCAGTTTTGGGTGATTAAAAGGCAATGATCGGATAGAAGATTAGTGTTTCTGTTGGGGAAGTGGCAGATTTTACACTGAAAACTGTCTGTAAAACTATACAATAAAACAGTCAGGAAATGGGCTTCACTGAATAGAGTGTGTTAATTAGAGTCTAGATGGATTCTCTTTCCATTGAAGAATAATCAGTCTGTTTTGTATCCTGTTTTGTTGGAAAACAGTGGAAGCAATAAAGGCTGGAAAAGAAATCATCGCTAAATAAACAATGCCATGTCTGTCACAGCGCCCTCCAATCTCCATGTTTTCTACATGTATCCATCGGTCCTGTTAATTCACATTTATCCCTTTTTCAAGTCTTGGTATACATCTGTGCTAACAAACATACTAGTAATAAAAGCAGAACTAAACCTAATAAAAAACTGTGAGCAGGCATACGGACCACCCCACGTACATTTACTGCAACATCATGTACCGATTTCCGGGTCTGGGGCACGTGCGTGTGATTGGACCTGATGTTCGCCAGCATCCAGTGATCATTGCCGAGAGAGACAGAGCGGCAGTCTGCCTATGTAAGCAAGGCAGATCGCCGTTCTGTCAGAGGGAAAGATGGAGATCTTGTGTTTTTGCTAAGCAGGAACATGGATCTCTGTCTTTCCCCAGTCATAGCACCCCCCCCTACAGTTAGCAAGCACTCCCAGGGCACACATTTAACCATTTGATCGCCCCTGATGTTAACACCTTCCCCGCCAGTGTCAGTACAGTGACACTGCAATTTTTTAGCACTTATCACTGTATTGGTGTTACTGGTCCCCAAAAAGTGTCACTTTGTCTCAGATTTGTCCACAATAAGGTTGGCAGGGCCAGTTCACACCACATGCAGTCTAGTGCGTTTTTTCTGCATCAAAAATGCTAGAATAGTAGGTGATATAGTTTTCAATGGCATAGTTCACACCAGTGCCTGCAGTTCCAGTGCGTTCCAGAAAAAAATTAGAACATGCTGAATTTTTCCTGGACTGAACTGTACTGGAACGCTGTAAAACTGATCAAAAACGCACCGGGATGCACCGGAACGCACCAAAAACACACTGGAACACACATGTCCTTATTTAAGGTTAAAGCGGTGGTAAACCACTGGAAAAAAATAACTCTGCAAAACAATGGCATAATGTGCTATCAGTGGCCGGAGCCGTGACAACGTCACTCCTGCACATGCTCGCTAGAGCTCTCGGTTCCGGTAAGAAGCATGATACGCCGGACCTTCAGAGCGCATGCACCACGGATGTCAGCGGCTGCATGCAAGGTGAATATATCCTAAACGGTGTACATTTAGGAAATATTCATTTTACCTACAGGTAAGCCATAATATAAGCTTACCTGTAGGTAAAAATCGCAAAGCGGGCAATACAACCGCTTTAAAAAAAAAAGGGGGGACTGGACTGCATCAAAAACACACCACAAACGCACTGGAATGCATCACAAATGGGTCAAAAGCACAGATGTAGAAAATAATCTGGAGCGGATTAGGACTGCATTTATATGGTGTGAACTGGCCCTTAAACTGTCTTGTACACCTGCTGAAATGCTAGGGGCTGCTTGGCAAGCTTTCAACTGGAGAGAGAGGTTATATGGACTTACGGGAAATAGAAAGTGCAGAGTCTGCATGTCCAGTGCCATGATGTTTACTAGTAGCCCACATAAAAGGATGGCAAAGGGGCACTGAGTAGGGAAAACTGCAATCAACTTCCACATGCTCTGCAATCATCAGATGTGTTCAGATCATGGTGCTATGTGTGTCTCAGAGGTGCTTCTAGCTGTTTATCTGGAAATGTCCTTTAACCCCCGTTCACATCAGCGCAATTTGAAATGCGATTTGATAGGTCAAAACTGAGCCTATTGCCAGCAATAGGAGACGTCCCAATCAGTGCGACGCCGACTTTGTGGCACGGATTTCCAAAAGTAGTTCCTGCTCTACTTTTGGCGACTTTGGGGGTGATTTCAATAGACATCTGTGCATGAACCCGCACAGATGTCTTTCAAGTCACCCCAGAAGCCGGACTGAAATGTGTCTTTGAAATCGTGCGAGTTCAGATGAACTCTCACGATTTCAAAGCCGTGTTCAGTGTGAACAAGAGCTTAATGCAGCTGTGCTTTACCTTTTCAAAGGTATTCAGAGGCAATGTCAGTGGTACTGACAACTTGACAGTCATTTCCTTGGAGAGCCCAAAAGTCAGCAGAGTGATCTACAATGTACAATATAGGCTTAATCATTTTCATTCTAAACATAGGGCTGGGCGATTTTCCCCCCCAAAAAAATCTGCGATTTTTTTATACAAAACTCGATTTACGATTCGATTCGATTTTTTTTTAAATTATATTAATTAAAGTGCATCAACAAACAAAATTGCAAAGGCAAACCCTTTCTCTAACTGCAAAGTCAGTGTGCAACAAAGATTGTTAAACATCCAAATTATTAATACTGTATTTGGATTTAGCTAATAAAACAACAAAAAATCCTGAGGTTACTCTTAGTTGAATTGAACTGTGCCCATGCCTCACTGTGCCCATACCGAACTGTGCCCATGCCGAACTGTGCCCATTCTTCACTGTGCCCGTGTCTCACTGTGTCCATGCTTCACTGTGCCCGTGCTTCACTGTGCCCATGCTTCAATCACTGTGCCCGTACCTGATGCAGATTTTCATGTGATACGGATTTTCCTGCTACACCGGCGGCCATTCCAGTATTCAAAAGCCGCGCCTCCTCCTCGTCTGTGATAGGCGGAACACTCAATTTCCCAGCATTCAGTGTTCTGCCTATCATGGACATCCGCTCATCCTCATAACACAGACGAGGATGAGAGGATGTCCGTGATAGGCTGAATACTGCCTGCTGTGAAATTGAGTGTTCCGCCTATCACAGACGACGAGGACTCGGGAGGCGCGGCTTTTGAACACTGCAATGGCCGCCGTCTGCGGTTAGTTAGTGTTACATTACATCTACTCGCGGCAGCTGCGGCGAGTAGATGCAATTGGGGTAACGCCACCCAGTGCCATTCTGGATACGCCCCCTGCAGCCCTGCTACGCAAACTTTGAAGGGAAAAAAATAAAATAAAATAAAATTTAAAATTTAAAAAAATCGATTTTCTTCAAATCTGAATCGATTTGAACTCAAAACTCGATTCAAGATTAAAATCGATTTTTTCCCCAGTCCTATCTAAACATGACCAGTATTAAAGGCATCCTATTGTATTTGTGTAGCACCCTGATGTTTAGGCAGAGTTGCTAGTAAATTTACCTGCCAGGTATAGTTGCCTTGGCCAATTGAAAAGAGATCAATTGATTCCACCCTAATTCTGGAATTGCTGCACTTCTCTTTTCTTTCACTAGATGGGCGGGTATCTGGTGGCACTAGATAAGACAAGGGCATTGCAAGGACAGATTAGGAATAGATGGGGTATCTCAGCCAATGGGCAGGGATCTTCTTGGGTCCCTGCTGGGAGAGCCTATTTATTTGGGTAAGGTCAGTTGATCTGGGTTTTGTGCCACCTGGATGGCTGTCTGGGTGGACGTGTGTTGTATTGCCTTGTGCTGCTAGGCCAGAGCCTGAGGCCTATCCTGGGGGCATCTGGCTGCTAGGCTGTGTGAGGGCCTATCCAGAAGCAGGAGAGCAGCGCAGGGTTGGGACTGGGGCTTGCAGTCCAACCAAAAGTGAGGGTTCTGCCAGCCGGAGAACCTGTCATGGTCGAAGGTAGAGGGCAAGCTGTCACCACTAAGGGGCCATCCACCTGTTTACCAGGGACCATCGTGAGTAGCTGAAGCAAGTACCAGAGCAGTATTCTCACCAACTGGGGACAGTGAAAAATTGGGAAACTTCAGCAGGTGTCAAGCCAGGGACCCAGCCAGCAGAGGTGATGCTTGCAATGCAGTCTTGTGTGCCAAGCCAGGGACCGAGCAGGCCAGTGAGAAGTATCTGTGCATGCCAAGCTAGGGACCCAGCAGGGATGCGGGGTTGACGCTTGAGGAAGATACTCAGTAGAAAATTGGAAGAGCTCAGGAGATCCAGTGGCAGTGGATCAGCAGGTCTAGGAGATAGTATGGGAGCTCAGTTGAGTGAAGTTCAAAAGAGGAGCTTGTGGAGGAAGTGAAAGCGTTCATTGCAACCTTTGATAGAAACTGTTCAAGATTGTTGCCATAGGAGACAGCGTGTCTACACATGCAGATGTGGTGTCTTGCTGGATGCCTTTCCCTGCATGGCTGTCTACCTATAGAAGTCTCAGAGTCTGCTAATTAACATTGCAACTACTAAAGGGTGTCCTGGCGCTAACCCTCTCTCTTGCAGTTCTGTTTAAGAGAAAATAAATATCTTTGCATTCAAGAAGTGTGGCGCCCATTAATCTACCTTGCATTGCACCCACCATGCCTCGTAACCCACTCTACACAGAAGGATGTCGGCTGTCCCTAACTCTGGAGGTCACCATTAGGCCTGGAGAGGCCCGGGACTTGGCTACATTTGTGTGTATGTTAATATTATCAATCCAACAGTGGATTATTCAACTCTGTAAAAAGCCTGTGAAGAACAAAGCCAAGAGTCTTGTTATCCCTCTTAGTAACATTCCAACAACCTCCTCCACTTTTGCTTCTGCAATACCCCCTAGCAGACGAGGTCCTCAGGCACCCAAGGCGAGGATGCCAAAGTGTACTCCCTCCCCATTCCAAGCTCTGTAATTCGGTGCTACAAAAGCTAACACCAATGTAATCCTGTTAAAAAAAAAATGTAGGAGTTAATAAAAAAAAAAAAGGTTTTATTAAACAGATCGTGCCACAAAAATCCATGTCAAATGCACCACAATAAATCATAGTGTTTTGAAATCACAAATGCATCTCAGCAGTAAATGACAAAGTATAACAATCAACTTGTAAAGATCAAAAAATACAAGATCAAAAAACAGTACATGATAAATCATGTATGTATACCCCATTGCCCATGAGCACCATCATCTCAGGAACAGTATCATCCCCTGCCAATTATTAGGCGCTTCATAACAAGGTCAACAGGCGCTAGGCCTGGTGTGTCAAACCAGGGAGCCCATAATTTATTGAATTTACCAAAACTACCCCTATGTTGAAGGATGTATTTTTCTAGTCGGAGTGTATTTCCCAATTGGGCTATCCATTCCTTTAGAGTGGGGGGTCAGTAGATGTCCAGTGCCGAAGTATTAACTTACGAGCCTGGAACAATGCCCTAGCTATGGTCTGTTTGGGAATATCATCCACTGGGAGATCACACAGAATCCCTAATAGGCATTGTTTTGGTTCCTCCGGTACATGTACCTGGAACACCTGGTTAATGGTAGCGATAACCAAATAATAAAGGCTAACTAAACTTTTAACCAATTTTTACAGTTAAAAAGAATGTGTTTGCGGCAAATGTTATTCTGCCATCTGTCCCTTTTATTAAGGCACTTTAAATGATTGTTTCTAGTACAAAGCATTTTTCTAATTTGGTACTACAAATCTGAATGAATGCAAATTTACGAAGTTTACATTCAAACACAGCAAAAAAAATAAAAAATACTAAGGGAGAAGGGAATGGAGGGGATAATAAAAACTAATTAGGGTTCACTAAGGGTTAATAAGGGCCTGAACTTTCTTTTTCATTTCTTTATTTACTTTTTTTTACATATTTCTGTGAAATGTTGCCAGTTTGGTTTTAGTAGTTTATAAAGTGTATGTAAAGGCAACATTTTTGTTTTCTTTTTTCTCTGTCAAATTTTCATTGCTGCCCTGATGGAGACACAATCCTAGTTCCTGAGGCCAACATGGCAGCATACATATGATATATCATATGACCCTATATCTACCCACAGGATCTGTTTTACGTCTATAAAAATCTGACTGAGAGCAACCTCCCCTATTCTCACATCCAGGGCCGGACTTACCATTGGGCTTTACTGGGCTCAAGCCCATGGGCCCAATAGGGGGTCCCGCGCTTTGCGCACATTAGCCCCTTAAACCGGCATTTAAAGCTTGCCGGAATGCAGTCTGTGAGAACTTCCCCTCTGTCTGGCATAGAGGAGAAGTCTTGCGGTGTTTAGCTCCTTCCACTCTTCCTGATACTCCACCGTGTGACTAAAGAAGACGTCACAAAAGGGGAGTGAAAGAAAACAGCAGCCGCAGACACAGCAACTAATGGTTACAGCGCAACGGCTAGGGTTACCACCTTTTCTTCAGGTTAAACCCGAACACTTTAGCGGCACACAGCAATTTTTTCTATGGTATAAACTATACATATATTTTGCAATTAAAAAACATTTGTAATCATATGAAGTTAATCACAAGAGTCCCCCTTTGCATCAGAGTCCACAGAGTTCCTCTTTTACATCTGAATCCACGGAATTTCCCTTTTACATCTGAATCCGCAGAGTTTCCCCTTTTACATCTGTGACGAACCCTCTGTCCTCAAACAGAACTAGGTCCGCCGTCAATGCTTCCTCTGTTCAGATCCAGCACCTTCCAAGCTTCTTTAGCCCCCCAGTCCACAGACAACACCTCAGTGTAGGGTAAAAACAAACAGACAACACCTCAGCGTAGAGTGGCAAAACAAACTGATTTTATTATCACAAATGGACACACAGATATCTCCCTTCAAAACACTTCCCTCAGGGCGGGTTAAACTGTCCAATGACAATGGACACACAGGTCAGGTGTGTTCCAACTTCTCATCAGTAAACAGTCTTAGCAGGGGGCTGTTGGAGGAATCCCCCATCCCTTTTTCCTCACAGCAAACACACTTACACATCCCATAATAGTTGAGTCAAACAGCCACAATAGACAATAGAACCCCAAACCATCACAGCAAATATTACACAACAGCCAACACACAATATATGCAATGTATACAGCATTGAATCTGACTAGCACAGATCATAGTGGGGTTCTCATTCACCCTGTGCCCCTATTAGAGACACAGGATGATTTACACATAAGAGGCGTCGGGGATGTTGGACAAGGAGCCTCCAGAACTCCCCAGGGCAAGCTGAGTTCCCCAAACCCCCGACCCAAAGTCACTCCTGTCACAACATCTGAATCCGCAGAGTTCCCCTTTTACATCAAGGGGGGGACTCTGCAGACTCTGACATAAGGGATGCTCGGGGAACTCTGATGTAAGGGGGAACACTGTGGCTTCTGGTGTAAAGGGGAACTCTTTCAGATGCAGGAGAGAGAAAGGGGGGAGGAGATGGGAGACTTCAGTCACAGACAGGGATGAATGGTGAGCTCACTCACCCCTTGGCAGTCAGCACCTCTCATCCAGATGTATCTAAGGCTCCTGGACTTCAAATTTCAGGCCCCCACTTTCCTATTCTGAGGCACAATGCTGGGGATTGGAGTGTGGGCAAACACAGAGGGATAGGGGCTGGAGGAAGAGGAGCAGATCGAGCCCTCTCTCCTCTCCTGTCTGTGTGTGTGTATGTGGGGGGGATTGTTACTGCTGGCTTTGGGCAGTGTGAAAGAGAGTGTAACAGACACTCTTGGCTTAGACAGCCATAGCCAGCAACCCTGCTGGGAAGTCATAGTCCAGTCTGAATAATGTGTCCGGGTTTTAGGCAGTTTGAAACCCGGACACATGATTCCAAACCCGAACTGTCCAGGTGAATCCCGTACAGGTGGCAACCCTAGCAAAGGCGCATGCGTGAGATTACTGACAGGGACACAGTAAGGGCGGAAGCGACGTCATAATTTGAATCACATAACAGCAGTGCGAATGGCGCTTGAGATACCTGGAAATACAGAGAATGAAACCATCCTAAAAAAGGTATTTGCAGGCCTCGTTTTTGGGGGAAATATTTATATATATGTATTGCATTGCGATGACCTGTTATAACTTAATATTTGAAAAACTGCAAAAATCGGCCGGGGGTTTACTTCGTCTTTAATTTTTAATTGAATTGTTCTATTTAAAGTAATGTATAGAAGGAAGGACCCAAAGTGACTCAAGCCCAGGGGCCCCCACCACCCTAAGTCCTGCCCTGCTCACATCTACATCAATGGACTTCAACGGAATGAAGGTCCAGGCTCCATGGTAATAATGTCTGATTATACATTTTAGCCCTCTCTGTTTAGCTCGATATTTATCAGATGTATGCTGCCGTGTTGTTGTTAAGAAAACAGAAAATGTTATCAAATACTTACCGTAATTTTCTTTTCCTGACGCCAACATGGCAGCATACTAGTGATAGAGCTCCGTCTCTTGAGAACTCCCTCAGGACCAGTGAATAGCACAAAAAAAGGCATAGTTAGCTGCCCCCCTAGTCTTCTTTTTTTTCCTCATACCTCAACGCACACGTTCAGGCTCTAAGGGCAGTCTAACTCTCTGGGAAGCTAAATTTGCAGGCAGACCGCCTCTCTCGCGCATTACTGGACCACAGCGAGTGGGCTATACACCCAAAAGTCTTTACCCAACTGGTTCACATGTGCGGCAAACCCTAAATGGATTTCTTTGCTTCTCCCAGCAACTGCAAACTCCCGAGATTTCTATCTCGGTTCCTGCATCCTCAGGCGGAGGGGGTGGATGCTCTAGTTGCACCTTGGAATTGTGCCCTAGTCTACGCCTTTCCCCCGGTTATTCTGATAATGAGATTCCTCTTGAGGCTGCTGAAGGAGAACAAGATGGTCATGGCGATTCTTCCATTTTGGCCGCGAAGACCCTGGTTTCCGTTGACGGTCCATCTCAGCGTACAGCAACCAGTACCCCTTCCCACACCTTTTAATTCAGGGAGACTTCCTGCATCCGAGCATACACAGACTGGATTTGCGAGCATGGCTGTTGAGAGGTGGATGCTTCAGAGCTTAGAATGCCCTTCTAGGGTAGTCTCTACTCTATTAAGAGCCAGAAAACCTTCCACGAATCAAGTATATGCCAAGGTTTGGGACAAGTTTTCAAATTTTCAGGTGGGACGGGAACTGGATCCTTTTGCACCCCCACTTTCAGCTGTCCTAGATTTTCTTCCATCAGGATTGGACATGGGCTTTAGCCTGAGCTCATTTAAAGTGCAAATGTCGGCCATCTCAGCAGTGACAAAAATCAAATGGGCCATTGGTAGTGCAGTTCCTAAAGGCGGTCAATAAAATCAGACCACCTAGGAAGAGAATCTCTTCCCAATGGGATCTGTCTGTGCTGCTGGACTTTCTATCTGGTCATCCTTTCGCTCCGACTGGGCAGTGTTCCTTGTGGGACATTACACAAAAAGCTGTTTCTCTGACGGCCATCACTTAAGGCAGGAGAGTTTCTGAACTTCAGGCCGGGTGGAACTTCGCCCAGCAGAACATTTTTTTCCCGAAAGTAGCCACTACATTTCATCAAACAGGCGTCTGGGCTTTACCAAACTTCCCGGAAGAAGATTTGGGCAGACTATATGAGCTGGATGTTTCAAGAGCCTTAAGGAAATACCTGTCGGACACTGCTCCCTTCAGATGTTCAGGTAAGCTCTTCATAATCCCAGTGGGAAAATACAAAGAAAAGCAGGCTACCTCAAGGACTTTGGCAAGCTGGATCGTCGAAGCTTATTCACAGAGCGTACAAGGCAAGAGGGTGTGAACTCTCTTTAATGGTGACTGCACACTCTACCAGGGAGGTAGCAGTCTCGTGGGCGGCCCTTTCAAATGTGTCGATGGAGACCATCTACAGAGCAGCTTCATTGTCCTCTCAAAATGCCTTCCTAAGGCATTATAGGGTAGATCTGGGTGCCTTAACATCTGACCCCAGATGATGACTGTTTCGTTGAAACGCGTCGAGTGGACCCATTCACACACATCGCTCTTGCACTTTGTGATATGCCTATGACGTTCTTCCAAATGTGAGTGTTCATTTTTAATCTTTCTAATAAATACTACCTTGTACGGTATCACACTATGTGAGTTTTTTTTCCTATTACGCATGTTATGTGGTTACCGTATCTCTGGCTCCAACAAGACTACATGTATTTTACATTTCCTGATGTTTATTGGAATTTGCGGTGCCAACTGATATGTGGATTCAGCACCAGCTGGATACATCTTGCTGACTGATTATACAAGCCTGTTTTGACTTGGGTGGTATACACCTCACCAAGTCAACACCATTGTCAGTGTACGTACCTTGCCGGGCGCGTCGGTGGTCGCTTCGGTGTGCGTTCGCGTGCGCCGATGCGCGCTGTGGTTTTGCATGTTTCCATCCGCGCTGGTACACTTCCTGGATC
The DNA here is from genome assembly GCA_029206835.1 of Rana muscosa. NCBI lineage: Eukaryota > Metazoa > Chordata > Amphibia > Anura > Ranidae > Rana > Rana muscosa. The sequence goes on from JARGYO010005626.1 coordinate 114,748,415, forward strand.
GCGGGTGCGCGTGCCTGTGCGCGCCGGTGCGTGCGGGTGCATGTGCGCGCATTGCGGGCGCGTGCACGCGCGCGCCCGTGCACGCCGGTTTGCTTATTTAAACCCCTGGAACACTTCAGACCAGTGCTGTCTGATCTGCAGTCCCCTGTGTATCCTGCTCCTGTTGTTCGCCTGGAATCCGACCTTCTGACCACCCGGCTAGTTACTGGACTTTCCTTGCTATCTGCCTGCACCCGACCTCGGCCTGTCTTTGACCCTGAACCTGCCTACCCCGCTGTGCCACATTGCCCGAACGTTGCCGAACCCTGCCTGTCTGACCGCCCCTTCTGCTTCTGCCCCGCTACGCTGCTCTGTATACCGGCCTGCCTACCTACCTGCCTGCAGCCTGCCTGGCTCGCTACCCTCCTGAACCCAGGATCCGGAGCCGCTCTCTTGAACCACTCTCAGGCTCTCTTACCCTTCCGCACTCCCGTGCCTCCTGTCTGCACTACCAGGGGCCCGTGAGTCGGATCCGTACGGGTGACCTCTCTCTGCTCCAACGGACTCGCTGATCAGGTGCGTATCCCGCTGACAGTATCAGACAGCCATGTCCGAGTCCGAGCAGGGGAGGGATCCCATGGAGGAATTATGCCGACACCTGAACGGGCTGACGCAAGCCGTGAAAGACCTCCAAGCCGGCTATACCAGGTTGGAGGAAAGAGTTCAAGTCCTGTCCTCGCCTGCCAGCCCGCAAGGCACCACATCCACGGGATATCCGGCTACACCCTCCGTCGTCATGCTTCCTCCGGAACCCAGGGTCCCTACACCCGAGAAGTTTGCGGGCAATCGCAGCAAATACCGAGCGTTCCGCAACGCTTGCGAGCTTTTCTTCGCCCTACAACCCCGCACCTTTTCCCTGGAAGCAACCAAAGTGGGCTTCGTCATCTCCCTACTGACCGACGAGCCGCAGGCCTGGGCTCACCGCCTTCTAGAGCAGAAAGATGCCTCCTTGGAGACCCTTGCCACGTTCTTTGCCGCGATGTCTCAACTCTATGAGGATCCGCAACAAGCGGCTACTGCAGAATCTGTTCTCCACTCCCTCCTGCAAGGTCGTAGAGCGGCCGAGGATTACGCGGCAGAATTCAAACGTTGGAGCTCTGACACAGAGTGGAATGACGCTGCTTTGCGCTACCAATTCCGGATGGGACTGTCGGATCAGTTTAAGGATGAGCTAGCACGTGTCGGAGTTCCTCAAACCCTGGACAAGTTAATAGATCTGGCAATCCAGATAGACCGACGCCTGAGAGAGCGTCGCTCCGAGAGGACCTCCAGTCAGCCCCAACCCACCTGGTTGCTCCCCAAGGTCTCAAACCCAGCCCGTCTTGCACCTCCGGCGCCCCCGTTTCCGGCGTTAGATGACCCAGAACCCATGCAACTGGGCTTACTGCGCCCATCGCTCTCTCCCGAAGAACGCCAGCATAGGCGTAGTAACAATCTGTGCATGTATTGTGGCGAACCGGGACACTACGTGAGATCCTGTCCGGCTAAGATGCGTAAGTGCCTGCCTGTCTCTTCTATTTGTGCCTCTTTGTTGCCTAATCCAACTTCTCACTTGGCTCTCTCCATTTCTTTACAGCCCCCCGGAAGGACTTCCGCAATCCTAGTACCCGCCATAATTGACTCGGGGGCATGCAGCTGCTTTATTGATTTGACATTTGCTGCCAGTCATCACATTCCCCTGCGGCCGAAACCCCGGGGACTTGCAGTACATCTCGCTGATGGCTCTATTATCAAATCCGGCCCCGTCACTCAGGAAACCGTCCCTTTGATGGCCTCGGTGGCAACCCACCATCAGGAGTTCCTAAGTCTGGATGCCATCTCCTCTCCGCTATTCCCCGTCATTCTGGGGATGCCCTGGCTGCAAGCCCATAACCCCGACATTGACTGGGCTACAGGGAGAGTTAAATTCCTCTCTGATTATTGCCTGCAACACTGCCTGCAACAAGTCTCTTCCGACCACCCTCACCTGCTCTGTCTGGGCACAGACCCTGACCTTCAGAAAACCATCCCGGAGCCCTACCATGATTTTCTGGACGTGTTCAGTAAGAAGGGAGCAGAAACCCTTCCTCCTCACAGACCATATGATTGCCCTATAGAACTTTTGCCTGGGACCGAAGTACCTTTTGGGAGGATCTTCCCGCTGACTGAGCAGGAATTGGGTACCCTGAAAGTCTACATTGACGACAACCTAAAGAAAGGGTTCATCCGCCCGTCCACCTCACCTGCAGGTGCGGGTATCTTTTTCGTTGAAAAAAAGGACCATTCCCTACGCCCCTGTATTGATTATCGGCAGTTGAACAGGATCACCATTAAAAACCGTTACCCCTTACCTCTCGTGCCGGAACTGTTCCAGAGGCTGGGAACGGCGGTCATATTCACCAAGCTTGACCTCCGAGGAGCGTACAACCTGATCCGCATTCGAGAGGGGGATGAGTGGAAGACGGCCTTCCGCACACGGTTCGGGCACTACGAGTACCTAGTTATGCCGTTCGGACTGTGTAACGCACCGGCTACCTTTCAACATTTTGTCAATGACATCTTCCGTGATTACCTGGACTTGTTCGTCATAGTATACCTGGACGACATCTTAATATTCTCCTCCTCTGTAGACGACCATCGCAGGCATGTCCGGAATGTCCTTGTTCGGCTTAGACGACATGGGCTTTACGCCAAGCCAGAGAAATGTGAGTTCGAGCGGCAAAGCATCCAGTTTCTCGGTCTGATCATCTCAATTGAAGGCATTAAAATGGACCCTCAGAAGGTGTCGGCTATCCTGGACTGGCCTGCCCCCACTGATAAAAAAGGGGTCCAGCGCTTCATCGGATTCTCCAATTTCTACCGGAAGTTCATCAGAAGTTTCTCTGCAATTGTCGCCCCCCTTACCGAACTGACCAAACAAGGAGACCGCTTCTACTGGTCCCCTAGAGCCCAAGCTGCCTTTGACAAACTGAAGGAGTTATTTGTCTCTGCCTCCATCTTGAAGCACCCTGACCCCGCAGTACCTTTCGTCCTGGAAGTGGACGCGTCCGAAAATGCAGTGGGGGCTGTGCTATCCCAGCGTCAGGGGGCTAAAGCCTTACTTTTTCCAGTGGCCTTCTTCTCGCGCAAGCTTTCCACGGCGGAACGTAACTATGACGTGGGTGACCGGGAACTCCTGGCTATCAAGGCCGCATTAGAAGAATGGCGTTACCTGCTCGAGGGGGCGGCACACCCCATTTTGGTTTACACGGACCACAAGAACCTTGAGTACCTGAGAACAGCCAAGAGGTTGAAGCCAAGGCAGGCAAGGTGGGCACTTTTTTTCTCAAGGTTTTTGCTCCACATCACCTACAGGCCGGGCTCAAAAAACATTAAACCGGACGCACTGTCCCGAATGTTCAGCACTCCTGAGGAGAACTTACCTGTTGACACCATCCTCCCTGCCGGGAACTTCCTGCTGCTCCAAGAAGACCTTATGCCCCGTATTAAGCGGGCGTCTGCTGGCTTGACCTTGCTTCCGGAGGACTGTGTCAGGGCACAAGATGGTCTGATCAGGCACGAGGGCAAGATTCTGGTCCCTGAGGGTCTTCGGATAGCTGTTCTGGAGCTTTGCCATGACCACAAGTTGGCCGGACATTTTGGTACCTTGAAAACGGCCGAGCTCATCAAGCGCACGTTCTGGTGGCCGCAGCTGGGTAGTGACTGCAAGAGATACGTGGACTCATGCAACACCTGCTCCCGGAACAAGAATAGCCGGATGAGGGCCTGGGGTCTACTAAAACCTCTACCTGTCCCTGAAAGACCCTGGAAGATGGTGTCGATGGACTTTATAGTGGAGCTCCCTCTGTCCGAAGGGTTCTCCACGGTCTTCGTTGTCGTTGACAGGCTGTCCAAGATGGCTCATTTTTTGCCCATGAAAGGTACACCTTCCGCCATGGAAACGGCAAGGGTTTTTATCAGGGAAATAGTGAGGCTTCATGGAGTTCCGGCAAGTATTGTCTCAGACCGAGGCGCCCAGTTCACCTCCAGATTTTGGAAGGCTCTTTGTGATTCCCTAGAAATCAAGTTGGCTTTTTCTTCGGCATATCATCCCCAGACGAATGGCCAAACTGAGAGGACCAACCAAACATTAGAGCAGTACCTCCGTTGTTTTTCCTCCTTCTCCCAGGATGATTGGGCCTCCCTACTCCCCATTGCTGAATTCGCTTACAACAATTCCCTGCACTCTGCCACTAAGCAAACCCCATTCTTTGCCAACTATGGATTCCATCCCTCCTTCTTGCCAAGTACCATACCCGAATGCACTGTCCCTGCGGTGTCCGAAACAATGGATTTTTTCTTCTCCAATAACAAACTTCTACAGGAGACCATGTCCAAGACCCAGGAGTACAACAAGAGGATGTTTGATAGGAAGAGGAGAGGGGAACTCATTCTGGAGCCCGGCAACCAGGTGTGGTTATCCACGATTAACCTAAAGATGGCCTGCCCGTCCAGGAAATTGGGCCCTAAGTTCATGGGACCTTTCTCGGTAAAACGGAGGATCAACAATGTAGCATATGAGCTCGACCTACCCAACTCCCTGAAGGTCCATCCAGTCTTTCATGTGACTCTGTTAAAGCCGGTTGTCCCTAACCCCTTCGCTGGCCGTAACATTGGCCCACCGGAACCGGTTCTGATTGACGGCGAGGAGGAGTTTGAGGTAGAGGCAATCCTGGACTGTAGGAAGAGACACAACCAGGTACAATATCTGATTAAGTGGAGGGGTTACGGCCCAGAAGATAATTCTTGGGAACCCGAAAACGGCATACATGCGGAGGAACTCATGCAAGCTTTCAGGAGGTCTCACGCCACGAAGATCGCTCAATTGGGCATCCGGAGGCTGCCCTAAAGGGGGGGCACTGTCAGTGTACGTACCTTGCCGGGCGCGTCGGTGGTCGCTTCGGTGTGCGTTCGCGTGCGCCGATGCGCGCTGTGGTTTTGCATGTTTCCATCCGCGCTGGTACACTTCCTGGATCGCGGGTGCGCGTGCCTGTGCGCGCCGGTGCGTGCGGGTGCATGTGCACGCATTGCGGGCGCGTGCACGCGCGCACCCGCGCACGCCGGTTTGCTTATTTAAACCCCTGGAACACTTCAGACCAGTGCTGTCTGATCTGCAGTCCCCTGTGTATCCTGCTCCTGTTGTTCGCCTGGAATCCGACCTTCTGACCACCCGGCTAGTTACTGGACTTTCCTTGCTATCTGCCTGCACCCGACCTCGGCCTGTCTTTGACCCTGAACCTGCCTACCCCGCTGTGCCACATTGCCCGAACGTTGCCGAACCCTGCCTGTCTGACCGCCCCTTCTGCTTCTGCCCCGCTACGCTGCTCTGTATACCGGCCTGCCTACCTACCTGCCTGCAGCCTGCCTGGCTCGCTACCCTCCTGAACCCAGGATCTGGAGCCGCTCTCTTGAACCACTCTCAGGCTCTCTTACCCTTCCGCACTCCCGTGCCTCCTGTCTGCACTACCAGGGGCCCGTGAGTCGGATCCGTACGGGTGACCTCTCTCTGCTCCAACGGACTCGCTGATCAGGTGCGTATCCCGCTGACAACCATCTGGTAAGCCTCCTCCTTATATCAGTGGTGGTGTTTCTATCCTTTCACAAAGTGGGTCAAATCCATGTGGAATTCTTCTTCTTCATTTCAACCTTGCAGTTTTTTCTACACTTTTGGACTGTTATTTGTGTTTGGTCACAATAGAGGACTGCTTTGTTCTGATTTATTTGTTACAAAAAAAAATTTTTTCACGGACCACACTTAGTCACTTGGTGTCATTGAAATTAAGATTTCATGTATATATATGTTTGCAACATTTGACATGTGTTGACAACTGACTTATGCACAAAAATAAGCGCTACACTTTTTTCATATTCGCCTTAACATCTGTAGACTTTGGGAGAAGAACAATCCAATCTTCTCTTACCTAACAACTAGCTTCCTGATACTACTATTCACTGTCTAAGATGGGAGATTTCCTTTTATTTCCTGTTGTGTTTCTAGAACAGTAAGTGATGAGAATTTTTTTTTACACAGGCAAAATAATACAGGCATTCTAACACATCCTTACTTTATTAAAAACATTTTGATTATGCCATTGCAATAGGCTTTTAGGAGTAACTCCCCTTTTTTGAGAAACAAAAAAAAACATTCTCCTTTGGGTGATTTATGTACATTGCAGAGATTTTAACAAACTTTGTAGCAGATTCCTACCTTTTGATATTCTGAAGAAATTGCTGTTCGTTTGTTTTCATGTGGAAAATGAATGCGGCTGTGTGGTGTGATTTTATAATTATCAATCAGCTGCTGCACCTGCAGGTTTCTAATGAGGAAAGAGGCAGGGTCTGCATCCCTTTAGACGTGATTTCCCTTTGGGAGTATCTCATTAAAAATGACATTTTGATGCCCAAAATCTGACTTGTACTCCTGGGTGCGTTCTGTATATCATCTGCATTTTGCGGAAAATTACAGCGCTACAGATTGAAAAGAAAAGGCAATTTTCAACAAAAGTGGAGTTACCCTTTAACTACATCAGCCCTGGAAGGATTTTCCCCCTTAATGACCAGGCCATTTTTTGCGATACGGCACTGCGTGGCTTTAACTGTCATATGCGCGGTCGTGCGATGTTGTACCTGAACAAAATTTACGTCCTTTTTTCCCCACAAATAGAGCTTTCTTTTGGTGGTTTTTGATCACCTCTGCGGTTTTTATTTTTTGCCCTATAAACAAAAAAACAATTTTGAAAAAAAAAGCAATATTTTTTACTTTTTACTATAATAAATATCCCCCAAAAATTGTAAAAAACTAATTTCTTCATAAGTTTAGGCCAATATGTATTCTTCTACATATTTTTGGTAAAAAATACCACAATAAGCGTATATTGATTGGTTTGTGCAAAAGTTATAGCGTCTACAAATAAGGGGATAGGTTTATGGCATTTTTACTATTTATTTTTTTTACTAGTAATGGCGGCGATCTGCAATTTTTAGCAGGACTGCAACATTGTGACGAACAGATCGGACACTTTTGACACTTTTTTGGGACCATTGACATTTATACAGCGATCAGAGCTATAAATAGCAGATTACTGTGTTAATGTCACTGGCAGGGAAGGGGTTAACACTAGGGGCGATCAAGGGGTTAAATGTGTTTCCTAGGTGTGTTTAGAACTGTGAGGGGATAGGATTGACTAGAGGAGGAGACAGGTTGTTAGTTTCTACTTAGTAGGAACAGATGATCTGTTTCTCCTCCCCTGTCAGAAGCGGGATTTGTGTGTTTACTATGGCCACGCTCATGCACCTGCTATGGGGCTTTGAAGAGCCGACGTACCATGACAGAGATTCGTGCAACCATGCCAACCTGCCGCAGTATAACTCTGGCGGCTGGTCGGCAACTAGTTAAAGCGTTATTAAACCCAACAGCAAACATTTATTATATTGCAGCTTATTAATTCCTAAATGTGTTGGCTGTATTAGTTTTCTTTTTTAGGTTGTCTTTCTTTTTTTTCACCTGGTGATCCTGTCAGTAAGTCTGTTATTTTCAACAGAACAAGCTGTCCTGCAGATGTAGTTAGATGGTTTAGGCAAGCTATTTACCACTGACAGGGGTGCTTACAATGCTCAGCTTTTCTTTTTTTTTTTTTTTTAAAGATACTCTTTATTAAGAATTTTGAATTAAGGTACAAAACAAAGCTTATTGGGCATACCCAGGCTGATAGGGTAAACAAAAAGACAAAAAAAGGAAACAATCAACTCTTTACATGACAACCAAGCTATCTCATTTAGGTAAAGCTCATTGGCATAGGCATAACCCAATAAAAGGCACCATCTAAACTATCGCTACCCTACAGATGTCCCCAGTCGGTCAGTGGCGTGAAATCAGGAGGGGGGGGGAACAGATCCCATAGAGGTGTCCCTAGAAGGATATGTTCCCACAGAGGCGACCCAGATATTCAGCTTTTATTTATTGATGTACAACCTTTATCCCAAAAGCAAAAACTGTTGCTGTAACTGCTTAAAAAGTGTTAGCTGGAGTTTGACTTCAGTTTGCTAATGTATCTAAATCTGCTAGTCCATCTAACACGCCCCTCCTCCAAACTGACAATGCTATTTTACAAAGGTCTCTCTGTGCACCTTCATCCAGAGTAGGGGCAGCTCTAAGACAGGAGATGTGTTACTGGGGGTGTTCACCAATGTGAAGACAGAGAGAAAAAAGCCTAAAAAACAAACAAAAGAAAACGAATGCAGCCACCACATCTAACGATTGGTAAGCTGTAATATATTAAATTTTTGTTTTAGGTTTAAATGCTTTGATTGGCTTCTAAAGCCTCGTACACAATTGGATTTTCTGATGGGAATTGTGTGATGACAGACTGTTGGTCTATAATCCGACCTTTTGTACGCTCCATCAGACAATTGTTTTCGGATTTTCCGTGAACAAATGTTGGATGGCAGGCTTTAAAATTTTCCATGGACGACGGTCTGATAATTAGAAGGGGGAAGGTCTGGACAGCCGCACTCCAATAAAAACCCCTTTATTGTGCAAAATAACAAAATTACAAACCACAGCAGGGTACAGGATAAAATATTGACGCGTTTCACACTCTCAACAGTGTTTAGCTATGACTAGAGTGTGAAACGTGTCAGTTTTTCCTGTACCCTGCTGTGGTTTGTACTTTTGTTATTTTGCACAATAAAGGCGTTTTTATTGGAGTGCGGCTGTCCAGACCTTCCCCCTTCTAATTGCTATATGCTTAACCTGCACCTGATGCTTCCACCTTTAGGAGAGTGCCATTTCCACACATCCACCTGGAGCGGTGAAGCCTTCCACATGCTCGGACTCAATGCTCACCGAACACAATATTAGCAGAAGGTGCCCAAAGGGTGGCGCTCAAGAGCTGAAAAACCACGTTGTACGTCTAGTACATCACTATGTTCGTGTTTGTTGGCCGACAATTGTGTGCCGTTTGTATGCAAGAAAAGATCCAGGCACACTCCCTTCGGACAAAACTCAGACGCTTTGTCTGTGGAAAATCCGATCGTGTGTACAAGTTTTTTTGTTCCATAGACTTCAATAGATCAAAAACGTGTATTGAAAAACGCAAAATGCATCTGGAATGTGCAAACTGCAACCTGCATAGATGTGAACCAAGCCTTAAAGCGGTAGTAAAACCGCTGACACTTTTTTTTTATACACCTGTAAGGCAAACTAGCTCATTATGAAATACTCACCTTAGAACAAGGTGTCGGTATCTCACCTGGTCGACGCCGAGGGAGCTGACATGTTGCCTCGGCATGTCTTCCGGGTATCGCGGCTCCAGTGCTGTGAGTGGCTGGAGCCACAATGTCGTCACTTCTTTCCGGCAAGGTTTGGCATCTGCCGGCTTTCAACTGAGAATCCCCTGTGCACATGCGCCTCTGAAGTCAGTGGCTCATTGCGAGGGGAATATCTCCTAAACCGTACAGGTTTAGGAGATATTTTTTTTACCTACAGGTAAGCCTTATTATAGGCTTGGAAAAAGAAACTGTGCTAAGATTGAACAAGCAATTCCGTGTACACACAAAAATGCTAAGAAATGGAAATAAATTCTAGTGAAAGCAGCAACTCTTCTGTGAAACATCAAAACAGTGGTCAAAACAAGGAAAAATAGAGTCGCGCTCAAACTAAAACTAAATGTACATGAAAAATAAATTGCTAAATATAAAATATAAACATATACATAGTGGGTGAAAATAATAAATGATAAAACTTCCAAGTGTTGGATGATGAAAAGAATGGATAAAAATCACAATTTGCAAAAATGAATCACAAAAATAGTTCATACGGTAAATCCATAATAGTTTATAAAGTACAAAGGTGAGTGATCCTTAAAACATCCACAAAAATATTTTGAATGAATTCAGTTAATATAAATCCACCCGTGCACAAATCCTTAATTGGTAAGATCCAGACTCTTCACCACCAAATGCCAAAAAGATCTGCTTACCAGAGCACCGTGGTCCCTTATTACAAAGGACCCGGAGAGGCTTAAGCCCTGTACACACGATCGGATTTCCTATGGATTTTAAACCAATGGATTTTTCGATTGGATATCCGATGAAGCTGACTTCCATCAGTTTTGCCTACACACCATGAGTCAAAAATCCGACCGTCCCAAACGCCGTGACGTAAAACACTCCGACAAGCTGAGAAAAATGAAGTTCAATGCTTCTGAGCATGCGTCGACTTGATTCTGAGCATGCGTGGGTTTTTTGTCCGATGGAGTTCCACACAGACGATCGGAATTTGCTATCACTTTTTTTCCCCATCGGATAAATTTAAAACATGTTCTATTTTTTCTCACCAATGGAAAAAAAGACCGATGGGGCCCATACACGATCGGTTTGTCCGATGAGAAAAGTCCATCGGACTGTTTTCATCAGTAAAACCGATCGTGTGTACAGGGCTTTAGAGTATGAACACCGCTGGGCTGTATGTCATCAAGGACCCACCGCACCGCTAGTCCGCAAACTCCATGATAGTAGAAGCCAATTGGTGTAGATGTGGCATGAAAAACAAAGTGCCTCGAATAGTGTAAAACCTCTTAGCGTTTATTTAAAAAATTAAAACTAACATATTGCACTTACAAATTTTGAATGACAGATATGCCTAAAGCCTGCTGCGCCAGCCGGACGCAAGCAGGCAGACCCGTCCGTCTGGAGATACGAGCAGTTAGAGGAAGGTGATGTCAGCGCGTCGCTCGTTCCACTACTCCCTACTAGTTTTGTGATAGGTCACGTCTTCCAGGGGCACCGGTGGCGCGCTTCGTCACCCCCCTATGTACACAAAAAATCAACCCAAGCCTCATTCCTAGTCCCCATGCGCATGCGCACTTCCACATCTGAGCAACCAAGCCTCGTTCTGGGCCGCTGTCCACACTGAGTCATACATCATGGCCATCACGTATACTTGCAAGATTTGGTAGGCTGGGACTAGAGAGAAGGGGGGAACCAAAAAGAAGGAACACCGTAATGCTCACTAATAGCGAGTGAAATAGAAAAAACTTGCGCCACCTAGTGTATATATAAAAAGGCTGCACCTAAAAATTTCAGTGATGGCTGAAAACAATGTGAATAGTGAGAGATAAGGGCGCTCAGTGATAATAACCTAATATTAATCAATAATTAAATTGATATACTTACACCTCCCTAAAATATATAGTGCAATAAACAAATGAATATATATAATCACAAACTAATAAAAAATCAATGTGCCAGTGATTCCTAAAAGAAACAAATAATGATATATAGTGTATCAAAGTCCAAAGAAATCCACAAAACGTCCCACAACGATAGTGAACAACGAATATGTTTCTTGCATATGTAATAAATCTTCAATCTTCAACAAACATGATATTTATAAATAGACTCTTGTGACTGTTCAAATCCACCTTCACCAAAAGCAGTGACACCCGATAGTGCTGAAGTAATGATGGCAGCTTACCCCAACAATATGACCCTTTTACCTAAAAAAGAGGTCAAGCAGGCTTTCTGCAAGTATCAACTTGCCAGATATCAAAGCTATGATGTCCACAGAGCAGGCAGCGGTGGATGATGGGATAAGAACTCCGATATTATGCAAATTAGGAGAAGAGAAGCAAAAAATAGTGTAATACCATTTATTGCACAGAATAGTTTAAAAGCCAAAAACGCGCTTACTTTAAAAGTGCTTCGACGTACGTTTCGGGTTCCGTCATCAGGAGCGCTCCTGATGACGGAACCCGAAACGTACGTCGAGGCGCAATACAGGTCACGCAATTGACGTTACTTCCGGTCCCGCTGGCTGTTCGTTCCGAAGAGGTGGAACGCACGCCAATATCCACAGGTCTGGGACTGCCATTCGTATACCCACGCCTTTACAGCCTCAGTGTCGGGTCGGGGCACTTATAAAGTAAGCGTGTTTTTGGCTTTTAAACTATTCTGTGCAATAAATGGTATTACACTATTTTTTGCTTCTCTTCTCCTAATTTGCATAATATCGGAGTTCTTATCCCATCATCCACCGCTGCCTGCTCTGTGGACATCATAGCTTTGATATCTGGCAAGTTGATACTTGCAGAAAGCCTGCTTGACCTCTTTTTTAGGTAAAAGGGTCATATTGTTGGGGTAAGCTGCCATCATTACTTCAGCACTATCGGGTGTCACTGCTTTTGGTGAAGGTGGATTTGAACAGTCACAAGAGTCTATTTATAAATATCATGTTTGTTGAAGATTGAAGATTTATTACATATGCAAGAAACATATTCGTTGTTCACTATCGTTGTGGGACGTTTTGTGGATTTCTTTGGACTTTGATACACTATATATCATTATTTGTTTCTTTTAGGAATCACTGGCACATTGATTTTTTATTAGTTTGTGATTATATATATTCATTTGTTTATTGCACTATATATTTTAGGGAGGTGTAAGTATATCAATTTAATTATTGATTAATATTAGGTTATTATCACTGAGCGCCCTTATCTCTCACTATTCACTAATAGCGAGTACCTGCATTGCAATTGGACCTATTATATAGAAAAGGATATGGTAAAAAAAGGTGAAATGGAATGCAAATAAAAATAGAAGATGAAAACGAACAGAGCAATCTCCCAAGGGGCCTTCTTTTTGGTTCCCCCCTTCAGCCTACCAAATCTCGCGAGTATACGCGATGGCCATGATGTATGACTCAGTGTGGACAGCGGCCCAGAGCGAGGCTTGGTTGCTCAGATGTGGAAGTGCGCATGCGCATGGGGACTAGGAATGAGGCTTGGGTTGATTTTTTTTGTACATAGGGGGGTGACGCTGCGCGCCGCTCATGCCCCTGGAAGACGTGACCTATCACAAAACTAGTAGGGAGTAGTGGAACGAGCGACGCGCTGACATCACCTTCCTCTAACTGCTCGTATCTGCAGACGGACGGGTCTGCCTGCTTGCGTCCGACTGGCGCAGCAGGCTTCAGGTATATCTGTCATTCAAAATTTGTAAGTGCAATATGTTAGTTTTTATTTTTTAAATAAATGCTAAGAGGTTTTACATTATTCGAGGCACTTTGTTTTTCATGCCACATCTACACCAATTGGCTTCTACTATCATGAAGTGTGCGGACTAGTGGTGCGGTGGGTCCTTGATGACATACAGCCCAGCGGTGTTCATACTCTAAAGCCCTGTACACACGATCGGTTTTACTGATGAAAACAGTCCGATGGACTGATCGTGTATGGGACCCATCGGTCTTTTTTCCATCGGTTTTAAAAAATAGAACATGTTTTACATTTTTCCGATGGATCAAAAACCGATAGCAAATTCCGATCGTCTATGGGCAAGTTCATCGGATAAAAAACCCACACATGCTCAGAATCAAGTCGGCGCATGCTCAGAAGCATTGAACTTAATTTTTCTCGGCTCATCGGAGTGTTTTACATCACCGCGTTTGGAACGGTCGGTTTTTTGACTGATGGTGTGTAGACAAGACTGATGGAAGTCAGCTTCATCGGACAAAACCATCGGATTAGAATCCATAGGAAATCCGATCGTGTGTACAGGGCTTAAAGTGGTTGTAAACCCACTAACTTTTTTTTTTGCCAACCTGCAAGAGAAAGGCATAATAAGCTAGTATGTCTAGTATACTAGCTCATTATGTACCACTTACCTTAGATCGGGGCCCCCGAAGCAGTCCGCGTCCCTCTGTCCAGACGCAGACATCACTGCGGCGATAGCCTGAATGTTACTTCCGGGTATCGGCGCACCAGCCAATCACAGCGCCGCTCCAGCGCTGTGATTGGCCGGAGCGGCGAAGACGTGACTCCGCGCATGCACGCGGGAGCCGTCACATTCGGCTACGCCCAGCGATTGCTGGGAAGTAGCTGATTTTGTGAATGGGATTAACCCCATGAATGCGCCGTTGTCTTTGGCGCTCATGCGCCGTAGACAGGGCCCTGTCTTTTTATTAAATATCTCCTAAACCGTGTAGGTTTAGGAGATATTTCTTGCACCTACAGGTAAGCCTTAATCTAAGCTTACCTGTAGGTGCAAGTTGAAAAAGTGGGTTTACAACCACTTTAAGCCTCTCTGGGTCCTTTGTAATAAGGGACCACGGGGGTCTGGTAAGCAGATCTTTTTGGCATTTGGTGGTGGACATCACTTTATTTCTCACTCCTGAAGAGTCTGGATCTTACCAATTAAGGATTTGTGCACGGGTGGATTTATATTAACTGAATTCATTTAAAATATTTTTGTGGATGTTTTAAGGATCACTCACCTTTGGATTTATGAACTAATATGGATTTAACGTATGAACTATTTTTGTGATTAATTTTTGCAAATTGTGATTTTTATTATAGGCTTACCTGTAAGTAAAAGTAAAAAAATTGACTATACCGCTTTAATTATCCTAAAATTGGCATAAAAAAATATAAAAGTGAAAAAATAAACATTGTACACAAAATCACATTTAAATAGTAAAAATAAAAGGGGAAACAAATCAAAAATATAAAGAATGCTATATGAAATAAAACTAAATGAACTAAACAACAGTTAATATATCTAAACAAAAAAAAAAAAAACACCCTCTAAAAAATATATAAAGAGTAGATCTTTTTTTTTTAAGCAAATATTGCAAAATTTAGATTTTTGCTTTGATGAAATTTTGTGACAAATCCAATTTCACCAAAATCACTCTACGCTTCACTAGCCCGGTATTCATAAAGCGGTCTATAATACTGCAATGGAATGTGATGGTCACTTTGTTGTATTCTGTTTACCATCATGGCACTTGACTAAACTAACACTAGCAGAGGATTGTCCTGAATGGAACAATAGACTCAGGAGTTTTCAGCTGTTCTTTCCCCAGAATAACTGTCATCTGTCACAAGTGATCAGCCACAGTAGACACTTGCTGATAGCAGACAAAGGACATTGCCCTCAAATGTCATGGGAGAATCCCCTTTAGACTGTTTCGAGTATTGAGGGATAAAAAAAGGAATGAAAAAGAAGTCAAAGGAATCTAGGGTATTAAAGTAAAGTATTCATACCCCTTGAAATTTTCCACATTTTGTCATGTTACAACCAAAAACAAAAATGTATTTTATTGGGATTTTATGTGATAGACCAACACAAAGGGGCTGATTTACGAACCGTTTGTGCCTTGAGTTTCGGCGCACGCCGATGCGAAACGGCAGTTTTGGTATTTACAAAACTTTTGCGCCAGAAACGCAGCGCTATTCCCCATTTACTAAAGATTTCTCGGCGCACGGGAGGAGGCGCTCAGTGCGCCACTATGGACCTGGCGCACGGCATTTTCAAATCAAAATTAAAAGAAGCTGGAAGTGCCAATATAAATGTGATGTGGGGTGATGTGAGGAAGTATAGTGACAACTGCCCAAGTAACAAATATACCCAAAATAGAACGAGAAAGTAACTTTTTCAGAACCAGCCTGCTGCGCCTGCAAGTACGTTTAGAACTGCGAGAGGTCTATTTGTGCACTGCACGTGTGCACTCCGCATTTGCGCTCGTTCAAATGCGTTGGTTCACTGCGCCGGCAAAATCGTAGTAAATGTCAAGTAACGTAAATGCATTTGCATAAGTTGAACAGGCGCACCTCTAAACTTGCCCTTTTTTAACAGTCTCTGCACAAAATGACATTTCTAAAGGAAAACAAAAGTCATTTAAACTACTCGTGGCTATAATGGATTGCCGGTTCCCGTCAATACAGATAAAAGTCATTGAAAGTCATTGAAAAAAAAATAAAAAATTACGTGGGGGTCCCCCAAAATTCCATTACCAGGCCCTTCAGGTCTGGTGTGGATTTTAAGGAGAACTCCGCGCCATACTTAAAAAAAATGGCGTGGGGGTTCCCCTAAAAATCCACACCAGACCCTTATCTGAGCATGCAACCCAGCAGGCCGCAGGAAAAGAGGGGGGACGAGAGAGCGCCCCCCCCTCCTGAACCGTACCAGGCCCCATGCCCTCAACACGGGGAGGATGCTTTGGGGTCTGGACCCCAAAGCACCATGTCTCCATGTTGATGGGGACAAGGGCCTCTTCCCGACAACCCTGGCCACTGGTTTTCGGGGTCTGCGGGCGGGGGGCTTATCGGAATCTGACCTAAGGGCCTGGTATGCTCTTGGAGCGGAACCCATGCCGGTTTTTAATTTAAAATTTGGGGTGGAGTTCCCCCTCATGATTCATACCAAACACAGGGGACAGCGAGCGTCAGGTACCCTGTCGCCGAGAACCAGCGCGATGGGATCGTGCTGGAAACTCATTCTCGCGGGCAGGTACTGGCAAAGAAGCCTGTCCTTGAGGCGACTTCAAGTCGCTCCAAGTCGCGCTGTGGTTCAGGTTTAAGTCGTGTCCAAGTTGCCTCACAAAGTCGCGCTCAAAATCGTGTTGCCCCTGTGTGAACCGGCTCTCAAGGTTCTCTGCACACAAGTTGCCCCGCAAGTCGGATCATCTTGATCCGACTTCTGGTGCGAGCTCTATTCAAAATCAATGGGCTCCCTAAGGGAACCATTGATTTTGAATAGAGAGAGAAAAACACTGCTGATATTAATGAGAAAATCCCTTACGCCGGTAGGATTTTTTTATTTACTATCACATTGCGCGTCGGCGCCCAATCAATGATTTATCCGGCGCACCAATTAAGGTATGAACAGGTGCAGCGCAGTGTTCTTAGTAAATCACCCCCAAAGTGGCACATAATTGTGAAGTGGAAAGAAAATGATAAATGGTTTTCCAATTTTTTTTGCAAATAAATATGTTAAAAGTGTGGTGTGCATTTGTATTCAGTCCCCCTATACAAGCGATTGTCAGAGACTGCGGATATGGTACAAGAGATCAAGGCAGCCTCATCAGTGCCTATCAAATGCAGCCTTTATCAGTGCCCATCAAATGCAGCTTCACCAGTGCTCATTAAATGCAGCCTCACTGTGCCCAACAGTGCAGCCTCACTGTGCCCATCAAATGCAGCTTTACGGTGCCCATGAATGCAGCCTAACTGTGCCCATGAATGCAACCTCACTATGCCCATCAGTGCACTCTCACTGTGCCCATCATCGCAGCCTCACTGTGCCCATCATCGCAGCCTCACTGTGCCCATCAAATGCAACTTTATGGTGCCCATGAATGCAGCCTCACTGTGCCCATCAATGCAGCCTCAGTCTGCCCATTAAATGCAGCTTTACAGTGCTCATCAATGCAGCCTCACTGTGCCCAACATTGCAGCCTCACTGTGCCCATCATCACAGCCTCACTGTGCCCATGATCGCAGCCTCACTGTTCCCATCAAATGCAGCGTTACGGTGCCCATGAATGCAGCCTCACTGTGCCCATCAATGCAGCCTCACTGTGCCCATCAAATGCAGCTTCACGGTGCCCATCATTGCATCCTCACTGTGCCTATCATTGCAGCCTAACTGTGCCCATCAATGCAGCCTCACTGTGAAAGATATATATATTTAGGGGGCGCTATGTTCAAATTTAGGGGTTAGTCTGAGCCCATAGTTGGCCTCAGACTATTCATTTCCTAAAAACTTGCTTCTGCTCTGGTGTGATATTGCCTGGCTGCAGTGTTCCCTGTTGCCTGTGGGTGGCACTGTCATCTCCGTCACAAGGTGGAACCACAGGGGGTATCGCAACACCATTGGGTGTCCTCTCTCGGCAGCTGTACACTGGGCGTGGTCAACCCGCTGTGCATGCTGGGAGAGGGTACTTAAGGGCAGATGCGATTGGGCAAAAGAGATCCAGGGGACCCCTTGGTCCTGTTCGGCACGTACCCCACCTTCGATGGCCCTCATGGCCGGGGGTGCGTGCGTGTGTTTTGGTCTCGGGCACCTTTAGCCCGAGGTTGCATCGCTGCAGGTAGGCCCAGCACCTTTGGCTGAGGCCTACACCCGAAGAGGAGTCCCAGGGTACCCAAGTGAGGGGTGACCCGTTCTGAAGGAGAGGAAGCCAGGGGAGGATTCGTCCCAAGGGGATTAGTGAAAGATTTGCTGTCTCGGGAGAGGCCTGGCTACCTGACATAGGGAAGGATTCCTATCCGCCAAAAGCCTGGTAACGTGCCCCATTGGCACCTAAGGTCTTATTGTTACTAGGCCGAAAGTTCGGGATTCTGAGGTAGAGGATCTCCTAAACGTATCCCTTGGAAATTGCAAGTAGTTGTTTCGTGCTCCACACCGGCTGCTAGGACCACTGTAAGAGGGACTATCCGGGTGAGCAAAAACCCACTCAGGCTTGAGTGGCGACGAGTGTTGCTGAAGTGTTGCGTGCCTGAACCTACCCCCCTGTTCATATTCTCTCATTCTAACTTTCCTGTCAAGTTCCTCAAGCAATGTATATAAATAAACCTTCTTTTATTGGGGTTTAATCTATGTGTGGACATCTGTGCTCTGCCATTACAGCGTTCACTGGAGCGCTGGGCAGGGCCAGATTAAGAACATCATGGGCCTGGTGCTGAGGATTTTGGTGGGGCCTCTTATAAATAAATAAATAAAAATGCAAGAGAGGATGCGCATGAGCATGTGTGGGAATGACATCAATGCAGCCCGGCCAAGGCAAGTGACCAAAGGCACAGAACCCAGAAGGGTGAAGATCACAGATTGATCACAGCGCAGCACTGGAGGGCTCAGTCTGACAATTTAAGTGTACCCTAATGTGCTAACATGCGGTGCATACTTGTACATTGTGGCATAACCTACCTCAGGGCCTCTGAAAAGTAGTAATGTTAGCAAAGTTTACTACCGCTTTAATATCACAGGATCCCAGGAGCCTCTCATGGGGCCCCCTACTGACCCAGTGCATAGTTACCAACATTTAAAAAATATTTTCAGGGTCTTCTTGAAAAAAAAAATATATATTTTCAGGGACACTTTTTTTTACAAGTGCTATATTTAGAGTAGCTGAGATCCCCTATGTTCCTCTATACATCACAGTAGTAATCACAAAATTAAATGAGTACTAATAATGGGGCAGAACAAATATGAGGACTGAGAAGATTTCCTTTAATTGAACAAAAGTGTGCCCATTCTAGAGCTAGTAACATTGAGGATATTCAGTATAATTTTAAAGAACTATTTTTGTGGGTAAGAGGCATTGGGGAGGAGAATGGACGGTATAAAAGTGGAAAGTATGTGCAGGTGAGGGAGAGGACTGTGGAGGGTCTAACAGTGGGCATTATGTACAGGAGAGGAGTGCGGAGGGTGTGGCAGAAGGCACTATGTACAGGAGAGGAGTTTGAAGGGTATGACAGTGGGCAGCATGCACAGCAGAGGAGTGTGGAGGGTATGCCAGTGGGCAGTATGTACAGGAGAGGAGTGTGGGGGGGTATGACAGAGGGCAGTATGTACAGGAGAGGAGTGTGGAGGGTAAGGTTGAGTTACAGTATGTACAGGAGAGGAGTGTGGAGGGTAAGGTTGGGTTACAGTATGTACAGGAGAGGAGTGTGGGGGGTATGAGAGTGGGCAGTATGTACAGGAGAGGAGTGTGGGGGGTATCACAGTGGGCGGCATGTACAGGAGAGGAGTGTGGATGGTATGATAGTGGGCAGTATGCACAGGAGAGGAGTGTGGAGGGTATGACAGCCGGCACTATGTATAATAGAGGAGTTTATGAATGTGGGCAGTAGGTGCAGGAGTGGAGTGTGGAGAGTATGACAGTGGGCAGTATGTACAGTAGAGGAGTGTGGAGTGTATGACAGTGGGCAGTATGTACAGGAGAGGGGTGTGGAGGGTATGACAATAGGCAGTATGTACAGGAGAGGAATGTGGAGGGTATGTCAGCGAGCAGTATGTACAGGATAGGAGTGTGGAGGGTATGACAGCCGGCACTATGTACAATAGAGGAGTTTATGAAAGTGGGCAGTACAGGAGAGGAGTGTGGACGGTATGATACTGAGCAGTATGTACATGAGATGAGTGCGGAGGGTAAGACAGTGAGCAGCATGTACAGAAGAAGAGTGGGGAGGGTATGACAGTGGGCAGTATGTACAGGAGAGGAGTGTGGAGGGTATGACAGTGGGCACTATGAATCGGAGAGAAGTGTGGAGGGTATGACAGTGAGCAGTATGTACAGGAGAGGAGTGTGGAGGGTATGACAGTGGGAACTATGTATAGGAGAGAAGTGTGGAGGGTATGACAGTGAGCAGTATGTACAGGAGAGGAGTGTGGAGGGTATGACAGTGGGCACTATGTACAGGAGAGAAGTGTGGAGAGTAGAATGGTGAGCAGTGTGTACAGGAGAGGAGTGTGGAGGGTATGATGGTGGGCACTATGTATAGAAGAGAAGTGTGGAGGTTATGACAGTGGGCACTATGTATAGGAGAGGAGTGTGGAGGGTATGACAGTGAGCAGTATGTACAGGAGAGGAGTTTGGAGGGTATGACGGTGGGCACTATGTATAGGAGAGAGGTGTGGAGGGTATGACAGTGGGCACTACGTATAGGAGAGGAGTGTGGAGGGTATGACAGTGAGCAGTATGTACAGGAGAGGAGTGTGAAGGGTATGACGGTGGGCACTATGTATAGGAGAGAAGTGTGGAGGGTATGACAGTGGGCACTATGTATAGGAGAGGAGTGTGGAGGGTATGACAGTGAGCAGTATGTATAGGAGAGGAGTGTGGAGGGTATGACGGTGGGCACTATGTATAGGAGAGAAGTGTGGAGGGTATGACAGTGGGCACTACGTATAGGAGAGGAGTGTGGAGGGTATGACAGTGAGCAGTATGTACAGGAGAGGAGTGTGGAGGGTACGACAGTGGGCACTATGTACAGGAGAGAAGTGTATGACAGCGGGCTCTATGTACAGGAGAGGAGTGTGTAGGGTATGACAGTGGGCACTACGTATAGGAGAGGAGTGTGGAGGGTATGACAGTGAGCAGTATGTACAGGAGAGGAGTGTGGAGGGTACGACAGTGGGCACTATGTACAGGAGAGAAGTGTATGACAGTGGGCTCTATGTACAGGAGAGGAGTGTGTAGGGTATGACAGCGGGCACTATGTATAGGAGAGAAGTGTGGAGGGTATGACAGTGAGCAGTATGTACAGAGAGAAGTGTGGAGAGTATGTACAGGTGAGGAGGATGAAGGAATCTGGGAAGGAAAAATGTAAAGGTTTGTGGAAGGATGTTTAGGGACTGCGTAGTGGTTAAGCCGGACATACATGGATTGAACTTACGCCAATTAAGCAGAGACTAGCCATAGTCTCTGTATGTATGGGCTAGCTGGTTTTACACAAGTCAATCTATTAACCGACTTGAGTACAACCAGCCTGTCAGGTTTTTCCCAAAACAATCAGTGCTGCCAGCTATAGTTAGCAACACTGATCATTGTATTCACTGGCAGAACACAATAACAATGCAGAAGTGATTCCCCCATCCACAGGTCAGCAGGTGAGAGGGTGTGTGGGGACAGGATGGGGAGAGATACTAGTCAGTGGCTGGGTGGGCACTGGCTAGTATCAGAGCCAGATACACACAGGTTACGTACGCCATGATCGTTAGAGCAAGAGCAATAATTCTAGCACTTGTGGGATTTCCCTATCACACTAGACCATCTCTGTAACTCTAAACATGTAACCTATAAAAAAAATATAAAGCATCACTTAGTATACAAAAAAAAAAACGTGCTAACTTTAGTTTTTTAGTTTTTTTTTATGAATGAAACAGTTTCTTTCCAAAAAAAAACACATTTGAAAAATTGCTGCGAAAAGACCACCATTTTATTCCATAGGGTGCCTGCTAAAATAATATATATAATGTTTTGGGGGTTCTGAGTAATTTTGTAGCAAAAAAAATTAATGATTTTTACATGTAGGAGAGAAGTGGTGGCAAGGGGTTAATTACTATAAGTAATATACAAATAATTATCTATAAGCACTATGACCTCATCCTCTCAGTCTTCTGTAATCAGAGTTTGTCGTCAGAGTCTTCACCCGTAATACGTGGGAACCCCAAAGACCATATCTGCGTGATACGTGATAACCCCAACTACCAAGGCCTGCGGTGTGCCTTGGCCTAGCTGGACGGTACGCCTAAAAGAGGGCATACCCTGAGTAAATGTAAGAGAAATGAATGAGTATAAAATGAATGAAATGAGAAAGGGGGAACGGGAGGGTGGGACCAAGAAGACGAGCCGACGAGGGACAAGCCAGAGGAGGAGGGAGATATACTCCCTCAGACTCCTCCCACAAATCCAGGCTGGCCTCCGGCCAGCCTTTCAACTTGTCGTCAGAGTCTTCACCCGTAATACGTGGGAACCCCAAAGACCATATCTGCGTGATACGTGATAACCCCAACTACCAAGGCCTGCGGTGTGCCTTGGCCTAGCTGGACGGTACGCCTAAAAGAGGGCAAAAAGACACAAAGATAGGTAAGTAATAAGCTTTAATGAACAGGTAACACTTAATTCAACAACACGGCAAAAGCTCTGCGAACTTCCGTGTGAGGTTCGGGAATGTACCTGCTATAACAGGAGGACCTCCAGCGCCCCATGTGTTTGATGATGTACGAAGGGACCCCCTGCTTAGAAGCTGCTGATGCAGCACCGATCCTGAAAGAATGCCCGGAGAAACGTTTAGGATCCAAATCTAATTTGGCAAGCAAGATCCTGATATGGCTAACAAATTGTTTGGAAGTGATAGGCTGCGTAGGGAAGGGGAGCAGAGGATCATTCACGGGTGTTGAGAATAAACGGCAAAGAGAGTCGAGCACTTCGACCGGGCACCAACCGTTGTGCGTGCGGTAGTACTTAACCACAAACCCCTGACCAATTTGCCTATTCTTATTATTTGGAAGCTGCAGCTCATAATGCTCAGGAAATCTAGAAAGACTACCTCTGAGCAAAACAGGTGCATGACAGCTGGATTTGGACACTTCCCCGGGTCGGAGAAACCCGAAGAAACAGAGGTAAACTGCCGCCTTGAGAACTAAACTGGGACCTGTGCCAAAAGGGGAAGTGGAGAGCATATCCGACATGTCACGGAAAATCTGCCCGGTAATGGGTTGGCGAGACAACTGGGAGAACCCCTGATTTCTTTGTATACCCCTCAGTATGGCTTTCAGAGGGTGAGCAGCAAAAAAGGATGGACTGTCAGGCGCATGCAGGGACCTGAAATGCTGAATACCTGATAAATACAGTTTGATAGTACTGGCCGATAATGCCAGCTCACAGTGGCAATACGTAGTAAACATCATGATGTACTTGGTATCCTCTGGGGAACTGCAAGGATGTAAGGACATGAACCTAAGGAACGTCTTCCAACCCGTGGTATATGCTCTCAGCGTATTTCTGGACAAGGACCTGTTGGCCAGATTGATCGCCTGAGACCAGAAAGTATTCAATCCATGACTAATAGTGAGTGATGGGGGATTGGCTGGCCCGTCCGATCTGCTGCCGGATGCTGTAAGAAAAATAGCGGCATGTTAAGACGGGACAAAGCATCAGCTGCACCATTGTGATCCCCACTAACGAACTCACCCCGGAAATGGAATTTGTAGGTCAAGCCCAACCATGTCAACTTACGCATGAAGGACATGATTACCAGGGACCCTGATCTTCCTTTATTGATAATTTTGGCTGTAGCCAAATTATCCGTAAAGAAAACGACCGAGTTGCCTGACCAGCCAGGACCCCATGTGACAGCTGCCGCCAAGATTGGGTAAATTTCAAATAGTGCTGACGTGAGGGCAAATTTTGGCAGAAGGAAAACCTCGGGGGGCCAGCGGCTGGCCAACCACTCCTGGCCAAAAATGGCTGAAAACCCGACTGAAGCGGCGGCATCTGAGAACACATGCGGAGAATTACTAGTAGGATGCGGGATGAACATGGAGATGCCATTCCACCCGCACAGGAACCGATCCCACATGACTAAATCGGCACGGGCATCCGCTAGTAATTTGACTGGTGACTCAGAATCATGACCCTGGGGGAGAAGAGCCAGCAACCTCGACACAAATGCCCTACCCTGCGGAATGATCCTCATGGCGTGATTCAACATCCCCAAGAGAGACTGTAAGTCCCTCTTGGAAGATACCGGGGAAAGAACAAAGAGATGAATGGAGCGGCGTATCCTGACTAATTTCTCCAAGGGCAGACTAGCAACCATAAGATTGGAGTCAAGCGTAATCCCTAAAAAGGTGATGATTTTTGCTGGACCTTCCATCTTATGCGTAGCTAATGGGACATTCAATTCTGAAAATAGCCCTGTAAGCACCTGCAGATCCCTGGGCGGGACACCGGGATCTTCCAACAGCAGAAAATCATCCAGATAATGAATTACCCTCTGACAACCACTGCAGTAACCCAGAATCCAATGAAGAGCCTGGGCAAAGGTGTCAAACAAGTACGGACTGCTTTTAGACCCAAACGTTAATTTGGTGGCAAAAAAATACTGCCCGCGCCACTTGATGCCATGCCATTGCCAGAGAGCAGGACTGATAGGAAGCAGCTTGAATGCATCAGAGATGTCAGCTTTGGAAAGCCAAGCACCCCTACCTAACTGCAAAATGTGCTGGATTGCCAAATCTACTGATGAATACTTTAGAGAAAACTCCTCGGAGGGGATGAGAGAATTGAGACTAGGAATGTGAGATGAATGAGGCGCGGACAAATCGTAAATCAAACGGAATTTATTTGAGAATTTTCCACAGACAACCCCGACGGGATTGACCCTCCACATGCAAAAAGGTGATGACAGGAACGGACCGATCAAGAACCCCTTGGACAATTCAGCCTGCAGTAACTCATCGACAATATCAGGGTGGTTCTCAGCTGACAATAAATTGTTGCACTCGAACGATTCTGTAGGAAGGGTAATGAGCCCAGTATGGAAACCTGAAGACAACCCTTCCAGCAAAAACTGTCTGAACGCTGGTGAAGGATGATCACTCAGGAAATCCCCCAACAAGGAGACATTGACTCGGCACAGTCATGAGGTACCGACGGCCTTGACCAGGCAAGCGGACTTGGGGTGGGCTCTGAAGCAGTTGGAGCAAACGTGCAACAACCTGCATTGGTTGTAATTGCAACCAGTATGGTTATAATTATTGCACAACTGAGCCTTCCCCAGATACCGGATGGGTCTACCCATTTTGTCCACCTGCCCTGGGAGACCCGCAGATCCACCAGCCGACTGTTTGGAGGTCCCTATCTGACTAGGGGACTCGCAATTCGGACACCAGGCAGTGGTGTGAGCCGATGATTGACAGTTGGCACATACAGGGGATCTTTGACCAGCGAAATGCCTGCAAAATAATTCCATGTCAATGGTGCCCCACCATGACACCACTTGGAACTGAGCCCAAGTGGCCGCCACCTTTGCCGCAAAGGACCGATGATAATCGTAGAAGATTGAACCACCGTACTTATGCGCCAAGTCCACAACCTTATGAAGGTATAGATCCAATTCTTCCCTCCTCCCTGGACTGACCGAACAGATGATGTCTCTAAAGATGCCGAAGGCCAGCACAAACTCTGGTACACTGAGTTTGCGACTGAGCCTAGGATCTTTGGTCTTGAGCACCACCGACACCTCCCCACAAGCAAATGACTTGTTTTCAGACACATCCTGGGCCGCTATGAGTAGGGAGGCTAGATTGACATCCTTCCCTTCCAAGATATCTTTCTTGATACTGGCAGGGATGAAATGGGCCGGTGACACCGACGGCAGAGCCGCAGACGGTGAAGGCATCACTGAAGGTAAAGACATATTACCTGTAGCCGGGCTCAGGAGAACAGGGGCTGAGGGGGCCGCAGGCACCTCCGAGCTGGCTGATACTGCTGCACCAGCCGCCCGGGCCTCAATCACCTCCATCCTATCCTGTAACTGCAACATAGAGGTGGAGAAAGAATTTAACATCGCATGGATTTGCGTCAAGGAGTTGTGCACCGAAGCGTGTTCCGCACTGGTAGACGGTACTGGTTCAGCAGAAGGGAAACATAACCTAAAAAGTTCCGCTTTCCTGGCAGTAGATGGGAAAGAAATGCCCTTGCGATGTAGCTCGGCCATAATCCTAGGCACAGTCCAACTCCTTAATGAAGGTGAACTTCCATGATTTGAACCCCTACGCGGAGTAGGCGGGATGAACGGGAACTCGTCGCTTTCTGTCACATGAGACATAACGAAATCTGAGGAAAAACAAACTACAGCAAAATAAGAATGCATGGACCGCACCAACCTAACTAAGTCTGAACACGTGAAACATCAGTGGTAGACCAATAGCGCGTGAATTAAGCTAAGTGACACAACCAATCCTAAGATGTATGGAATGAGTGAGCCCGAGAAACCTGCAGCGCAATAACAGGCAATTAAAAACGAACACTCAGGGCTACGATACCCACAGACCGTGGTGGGTAGATATGAACGTAGAGAATGAAAGGTGCAACGTATGATGAGTGATGTACAGGCGAGAAGATTGTGGTCCAACCAATCACTTAAAAACGAAACCTCAGCCTGTACGGATCTGTAGACGTGACAGACCCTGAAAGCAAGTGAACCTAACTAAAAACTAACTGAAATCCGTGACAGGAAACATACACACGTACCTTGATACTGAGAGAAAAACTCTGAAATCCACCTGAAATAACACCACATGTACCAGAAATGAGGCAATCGAATGGTCGGAAACCATGAACAGAAGTGAAAGCGGAAAACAGACAGAAATGACGAACAGAACGGCATACCCCAACGTACGGAGCCTGATAAAATGCCCAATATGACAAGAAACCATCCTATGACAGCAACATGCAAAGGACCTGTGGCCGCCCAAGCTCCACGAACCCCCCCCCTCCTGTCAGCCACAAAGCAAGGAGCCTGTGAGACTACCTAGCTGGGAAGTTAACTAGCTGCTGCGCCCACCCAGTAGACCAGACCGATTGCCAAAACAAATGACGAAATTACCCAGAACATGGCAGCAACATAAAATTCCCCTTTTTTTTTTTTTTTTTTTTACAACACTTGCATGACAATTTAAGTGCTGACCGGACCGGCCCTGCACCAACCCCACCACAAGATGCCCCCCCCCCCAGTAGCAGCTGAACCAGCCTGCTGCTACATGGCCGTACTGAACCGACCCACTTGCCTGCCCCCCCCCCCTTTGATGTGATGCCGATCAGCAGCATGATAGGACACTTACAAAACCCAGCATGAAGACAGTGACAGAGCAAAGCACCCTTCCCCTCTGCACACGCTACATGCCATGCCTAATATCTAGCCCTTGGTGCTGCAGTACAGGCATGACCGTGAACAGAGGCACCCACCAAACACCCCCGCCCCCCCCGGCCACGCACGTGGCGCCTTGAAGCAGAGTCTCTACAGTACCCTCCTGCGACCTGATGTCCCCCCTATCGTATTGACGTGGCGGCCGACATGCCGCATGCCCCCAAGCGTATGACCAGACGCGTGTGGCCCCCCTATCGAACCGGTGACACCGCTGCCCCCCCCCCCCCGTACCTGCAGCCCAGCGCTGTGGGCGAAAAAGAAACCCGGAGCTCCCACGCGACGATCCTCTGTGTGCGGACGGCACCCGGAAATGACGACAGCTGGCGGGGCGGAAATGACGCTCGTCGGCTGAAACCACCAAGAAGACGAGCCGACGAGGGACAAGCCAGAGGAGGAGGGAGATATACTCCCTCAGACTCCTCCCACAAATCCAGGCTGGCCTCCGGCCAGCCTTTCAACGTGTCAGCTTGTATTTAAACTGGCCGTTCTGTATGTAGCTTCTAACAGGCTGCGCAAGCAGCTCCCTATCTCCAGGACCAAAAATGATAGGAGCCCCATATTTTGAGCAGTGGTGGGGTAGGTCTTCAGCTACATACTCCCCATACCCCTGGTCACCGAGCTACAACCCTCAAAGTCGATCTTTTTTTTGTGATTTTATTTTTTTGGGCAAATGGGCCTATCTTGAGGAAGGGGCCTGGAGCTGCAGCTCCAATAGCCCCTATGTTAATCCGGCCCTGGCGCTGGGCTGTGGAGGGGGGCGGGAGCGGCTGGCTCAGGTTCTTAGTGGCACAGTGAGAGACTGAGCCAGTTGCTGCTCAGACATCTGGGTGGATCTATTATTGTCGGGATCCCAGCAGAGCCTGGACCGTCTCTGTGACATCAGCTGACAGCACACTTTAGCCCGCTGCCAGGTGACTCTGAGTCACAAGAGGGCAGAAATCACTGCAGTGCAGAGAGCACTCCTGTGATCCACAGGAGAAGTAGGGCCAATAGAGCTTTTTTGTTTCCTATCAAAGCTTATCGTGGAGTTGGACTTTAATAAAAACAGAGATGTATGATTTTTTCCTATAGGTATGCCCATAATAAGGCTTACCAAAGATACTGTAAAAATCTCCTAAACATGCACAGTTTAGGAGGTATTTACTATAAATGCAGCCATTCTCTAACGGAACGGCATTCCCGTGCCGTTTCTTAAGAGCCGTGCCAAAAACCGTGACTCCTGCGCGCATGTGCGGGAGTGGCGACATCTAGAGTTGGGCAATCAGATAGCCGAAGCCTGCGAACCTGGAAAGAAGACCGAGTGAAGATGGAAGCGCCTTCAGCGGTGACAGCACACCGGTTGAGAGCTTCGTTTTCAGGTAAGTCTGTCATAATGTGCTAGTATGCGATGCATACTAGCACATTATGATTAACAGGTAAACTGCCCGTTTTTATTTTTATTTTTTTGGATGCGGTTTACTACCGCTTAAACTTTTACATCTGCCTGAAACTCAGCTTTATCTTACAGCAGGTAATTTTCACCTGTTAAGGTTTGTACATGAAAAGCTAGGTACTATTTTTTACAATATGCAAATATCATGTCAGTATTTGTTTTGGATATAGCAAATGCAATGTTGTATTTGTCAGTTTGGCAGCTTACTTTATTTACAGTGTTGCCTTACAATACTGGTTTTAAATTACTGGGACCGTCACTACTTTCTAAAAATATATTCCCAGTCATGAGATCAACATCCTGGTAAAGGATGGAATTTTTATTTAGCATGCAAATAAATAAATAATAAATAAATAATAATAATAATAAATAATAAATAATTTGGAATTAACATACAAAGACTTATAACATACAGTGGGGAAAATAATTATTTGATCCACTGCAGATTATGTAAATTTGCCCACTTACAAAGTAATGTAATTTTTTTTATCATATGTGTATTTTAAACGATCAACCAAAAATCCAGATCAATCCCAAAATACATGATATAACTGTTACAAATTGAGTTGCAGTTCAGTGAGTAAAATAAGTATTTGATCTCCAAGCAAAACATGACTTAATACTTGGTGTAGAAACCCCTGTTGGCAAGCCCAGAGGTAAGATGTTTCTTGTAGTTGGTTACTAGACATGTGCATTTATTTTCGTCCGAATGCATTTTCATCTGAATTTCTGGGATTTTTGCGTTCGTTTTAACGATAATGAACGCGCAGAGTCCGAAATCCGAAAGATCGGACATAATTTTTTTTATGTATTTTCGTTTCGTTGTGACAACAGTTCAATATAGATAGAAGATTCGACATGACGGTGACAATAGCGATCTGTGTCTATCGAATCTGCGGTCGAATGTGCCTAACCTTAGCTCTATTATTCCGAGATTATTCGACATGGAGAGAAAAGATTCAACATTATAGAGGTATGAAGATTTGATGAAGCAGCTACTAATAATAATTAATAAATATAATTATTACTAGTCATACAACATTAGAATTCTACTATAGCTTGTGGGCGGAACATTGGACCGGAAATGTACGATTGCAGCGTTGTACAGTTTAGCTTACCCACCGTAATAAAATATCGTTCTGAAAACCAACTGCCTGAAAGGTGTCCTCTTCTGATGGACAATGCCCGGCACACCCTCCAGCTTTGGTGGATGATATGGATGCTGAGTATGACTTCATAAAGGTCAAGTTCCTCCCCCCCAACACGACACCTCTTCTGCAGCCCATGGACCAGCAAGTGATCTGCAACTTCAAGAAGCTGTACACAAAGGCACACTTCACTAGGTGTTTTAATGTCACTGAAGAGAGATCATTGAGTCTGAAAGAATTCTGGAAGAAACATTTCAATGTTCTCCACTGCAATAACCTCATACCAAACCTCAGACAAAGCCTGGGAAGATGTCACTCCCCGAACCTTACAGAAAACTGTGGCCAGAATGTGTCACTGAACGTGACTTTGAAGGGTATGATGCAGAGGTAGTGAAGGAAGGATATTGTGGCCATTGGGAAACAGTATGGGTCTGGATGTCAATGGTGCAGACATAGAGGAGCTTGTTGAGGAACATAAGGAGGAGCTGACCACAGAAGAACATTATGAACTCCACAGTGAGCAGCAGAAGGCGCTTAATGAGGAGTATTCCACTGAGGAAGAGGAAGACTGGGAGGAGGTTAGCAGTGATGTCATAAAATCCATTATTGAAAAATTGAATGAGTGCCATGATTTTTTTAGAAGCACAACCCAAACATAACTGTAACAAGCAGAGTGCACCTCATAAAGTCCCACATCTCCAACCCAATTTACGCTACCAATGTATATTGTCAAAGCTTGCCCTCTCGCCCTTACACTCCACACATTTCTTCATAATGTTAGCTTGAACCTGGGACCTCGTATGTGTCTGGTGTTGACTCTTCCCACTGAGCTATCTGGGATGCTGGATAGCTCCCTGCCTGATCTGCTGGACAAACCTATCTGATCCAATGGACAACCCTGCATTGAATCTTGATTACTGTTGAACCTTGAACTCCTTACTCCTCCCATGAACTTCCTATATAAGCCTTGTCTCAGCACTTCCTTTTTGCCAGGTTATTGTGCCTTCTCAGCCAGTGCCTTGCTCTTGACGTCCCTGCTGCCATCTGTATTTTTCTACCACTCGTGATTGACCTTTTGGCTTGTTACTGACCATGCTGCTGTTTAATCCTTATCTGCTTACTCGCCACTGGACCCGGGCTTGCTCACACCCTGGTGGGGGAAACCTGAGGATCGCGACCTGGTACTAACTCGCAGCTAAATCCATCTCCACCAACCAGGAGCTCTGGTGAACACCAAGCTAGTACTTAGACTCTGCACCTCAGGTGAGCCTGTGTTATCTGCCAGAAGTGACTGACTTATACCTGTCCTGCAACTGCTATAGCAACTGGTCTTCAAGCCCGACGCCTGATCGTGACAAATGTGTTGCCTTGCTGGCGCTTAGGGCTGTGCAGGAGGCTGGAAGGGATGGGTAAGCTTTGACGCTACCAAGAACTTTTTTAACATTTTTCCAGAAAGAATGGCATGGCATGGCAATGGCAGCAATTTGGATGCATCTCTAGGTTCCTGCACTACCTATCAGCAGCCCCATCTCGTCCCACACCCCAGCTCCTCACAAAAGACTTGTTTTAATGTATGGCATATCTAAATGCAAATGCAATTGTACCTACGCACATCTTCAAGAAAATGGCTGTTCAGTAATGCTGGGTGCTGTAATGACCATAGGCTGAAAACCGTGGACGATCAAAGAGAAGAAAAATGTCATCAGCACACCAAGTATTCCTCGAAAGGGTCCAAAGCTTTATTTTCGTGGTCACATTGTAAACATACGGCAACATTTCGGAGCGACGCAGGGCTCCTTCATCAGGCAGGTGACCATTGCCTGATGAAGGGGCCACGTAGGACCCCTTCATCAGACAACACTTGCCTGATGAAAGGGCCCTGTGTGGCCCCGAAACATTGCCGTATATTTACCATGTGACCACAAAAATAAAGGTTTGGACCTTTTTGAAGAATCCTTGGTGTGCAGATGACATTTCTTCACTTTGTCTAAACCCAGTCACAAAACTTTTTTATAAGTTTTAATGCTGAAGTTTATTTATGGCAATTTTTATATAGTTACATTGTAAAGCTTGGACCAATATAAGAATGTATGTGCCATACCAGTGGAAAACCCCTGGAAGATGGAAATCTCTATAGTAGGCACTGGTATTATAGTGATCTCCACTAGCCTCTGGGTCCCATGAGTGGTTGCCCAGCTGTTTACTAAACAAAAGAGGTCACTATCTTGGCATGGGCACCACAGAAATTACCCTGGGGTTGATTTTCTAAAGGCAAATAAACTGTGCACTTGCACTCTGCAAGGGCATTTGCTCCAGGGCTTATTAAACTAGGGCAAGCTCTGCTGACTTTCATCATCCAATCATGTGCAAGCAAAAATGCAATTTTTTTTTCCTTGCATGTGATTGGGTATTTTTTGAAAAGTGAAGTTTGGCCTCAATTACTAAACTCTGAAGCAAATGCCCTTGCTGAGCACAATTGCAATTGCAAAGTTTATTTTTATTTTTTTACCACTTGCTTACTTGGGCACTTACGGTATATCACTTTCTGCCCGGGCCACGTCTATGCCAATTTAAGCCTTTGCTGTAGCCATCTTTTGGCTATAGCGCGGGCGGTGAGTGGTTAAACTGAGTTTTATTGAAAAAAAATCTGATACAGACATAGACCAAAGCAATTACAATATCATATGGCTATTACATAAGAAAGAGCAGGGCACTCCTTACAGGTTGGGTAAAATCCCCTATATCAGCCATAAAATACAAGATGATAATTCATAAAAAAAAGAGGACATTTTAGCAAGATATTGTCTGAGAACACCTTATTTACCTGTTCGAATAAGTAGGTAATAAGAAGGAAAAACAAAAAACATAAAACCAACAAAACATGTGCATTACCCTAACAATTGAACATAAGATAACTGGTATCTTCACCTATAGAAAGTAGAAAAAATATGAATCAGTGGCTGCAGCAGTAGGTAATAGAAAAATATTTATATCCTGGAATAAGTGTACATCTCACCAACAAAATAATAGATTAAATTAACACAATTCTACCAAGGAGCGGATGTCAATGTCAGCAAAGAGTCATTGGTATACTGAGCATCAAGCCATGGACCCCAAAGCTTATAGAACTTTTTAGGGCACCCTCTTGCATCGTACATCAATTTATACATAGTTAAGGTCTGATTAATAACCTTCTTCCAAAGCCCAATATGTAGTGTCCAATTAGGCATAATCGTCTTAAGGGCATAGTAAAACAAGAGTCTAATGCCGCGTACAGACGATCGGACATTCCGACAACAAAACTGTGGATTTTTTTACGATGGATGTTGGCTCAAACTTGTCTTGCATACACACGGTTGCACAAATGTTGTCGGAAATTTTGTTGGACACTGATTGGCACTGATAGGCAGCACTGATGGGCATTGATTGGCACTGATAGGCAGCATTGATTGGCACTGATTAGCAGCACTGATTAGAAGCATTGGTTGGCACTGATGGGCAGCATTGGTTGGCACTGGTAGGCAGCATTGATTGACACTGATTAGCAGCATTGATTGGCACTGATTGTCACTGATAGGCAACACTGTTTGGCAGCATTGATTGGCACTGATAGGCAGCACTGATAGGCAACGCTGATAGGCAGCATTGATTGGCACTAGTAGGGGAGAGGGGGAATTCCACATTCAGCAGATCATGAAGCTTGCCAGAACCGCTCAGTGTATGAAACTGTCAGATAATGTCACTGGTTGCAGATAGAGAGAGACCAGTTGTCCCAACTCAGCCGTAATGTCAGGGATGGGCGGGACCAAGCAGCTATCAAACACCAGCCAATGACTGGGCTGCTTAAAAAAGAGGGCAGAGCCATACAAATGTAGCTGCCCAACCAGACCCAATCCAATTGGCTGGTTTTTGATTGCTGTTTAGTCCCGTCCACCCCTGACATCAGTGCTGAGTTTTGACAGCTGGTCTTTCTCTCTGCAAGCCGTTACAATACCTGACAGTTTCACACACTGAATGGCTCTGGCAAGCTTCACGATCTGCTGCCTGTGAAACTGTTTCACAAGCAGTGCGGGCTACACACTCTCTTGGATGCAGCATTTCGGGGCAGATCTGGGGAGACAGCACGGGGTGATTAGGGTAAACTTTCCTCCATAGCTTAGCTCTCCCAGGCCTCTCATCAGTTGGGTTGCCCTTCTCTGCACTTTCTCCAGTTCCCCAATATTCTTTTTGTGAATTGGGTCCCTCTTCTGCTCTCCTGCCCCCTCACTCTATTGAGTGCCCCTCAGCCAGCAGCTTGCTACAGGGGGCACCCAAGCCGAGTCAGAGCTCCATGTATCCATTCAGATATGGAGCCCCAACCTGGCCCTGCCCACTCTCTCCCCTTATGGGCTGACTGACTTTGATTGACAGCTGCTCAGGAGGAGTGTCCTGGATGGCTGAGGGGATTGTGAACATCGCTGGAGAGAGAAGGGGCTCAGGTATGTAATTAGGGGGGGTGCTGGGGGGGCTGCTACACACAGAAGGTTTTTCTATCTTAATGCATAGAATGCATTAAGATAAAAAACCTTCTGCTTTTACAACTCCTTTAATATAGTCATAGCGAGCCTCCAGGACAAAAGAAAATCTCTCTTTTTCTCTCTTTTTTTTTTTTCATCTCTTGCAGCTGACCCTCTCTGCCTCGGAACTGTCTTTTTGCCCAGAGCAGTACTTCTTTTTGGTTCCATGGATGCTTATATTGTTTTTTCTAGTTCTATGGTCCCCAGTTAAAGGGCCCTTTTTGGAAAAGAAGAGCATTGCAGTTCCAGGCGTGGCTCTGCTAATCGATCACTTAACAATCCAACATTGCTTGAATAGTTTATCCTTAATTTCTGCATCATGCCTTAATGTTCAATATTTGCGGAGGGAAACTCCTTTTGAATTTGTTCACGTTATGCCATAATATCCTTGCGCTATGTAATTGTCAATTTTTCTTTTCATTTCTAATAAAATTTAAGTGAAAGAAGATAAATATCATAATAATGGAATACAGTTATGTAATTATAATCATATTTCTCCCAAAATGTACAACCTAATTTAACAGAGCCCAGTGTCGCTACTCGTTAAACCAGTCCTGGAAATGATAATGTTCTTCTTTTCTTTTTATGACTAGGGAATACCCCTGGCACTGCTAAGATTTGAAGTTTATTACCGAGTGGAAGTATTGGTGACAGTTAGTTGTCATTTTTCCAGAATCTGTAGAATTTGGCAGGCTTCCTGGATGCAAAAACTTTGTATTTAGAGGACCAAATTCTAACTTGGTATTTACAACCATAATGACAAATCACAGAATTTGGAGGGTAATCAAGAAAGGATTTTTCATAGGCATTCACTGTACTTTGTTGGGTAATACACAGCTACCTACATTCCAGATACACAAATATTGGCTGGATATGATATACTGTATATCCTTTAGCATATTATACCCCAGGAAAGTGTATAAGTTTCCTATTGACACGTATTTTAGGGTTCATGTCTTTTGTTTGTGACTGAACAGTTTTGTCGTACACATTGATGCAAGTGCAAAAGCAGCTTGTTGTAATGCCTTGAGCAACTAAATGGCAAATCATAGTGTAGCGATACCCTCAGCTTAAGGCCCCTTTCACACTGAGGCGTTTTTACCGCGTTTTAGCGGTAAAAATAGCGCCGTAAAAATGCCTGAAATAATCCTGCCCCATCATTCTCAATGAGAAAGCCCTGGGGGCTTTCACACTGAGGCGTTTTGCTGGCTGTGCGTTGGAAAAAATCCTGCAAACAGCTTCTTTGGAGCATCTTTGGGGCGCATAAAATAGCGATGTAAAAACGCCTATCCCCATTGAAATGAATGAGTACCGCTGTAAAAACGCGGTAAAAATGCGTTAAAAAACACCCAGAAGCTGTGGGAAGGTCACATGACCGCAGTAGAGTGGAGGATTGTGGGATACCAAATAATCCCTTTTACCGCAAAAACGCGGTAAAAATTTACCGCAAAAACGCGGTAAAAACGCATATGCATTAGCGCTATTTTTACCGCGAACGTGGTAAAAACGCGGTAAAATCACATTTGTTATTTGCCAACGATAAGTATTCCTTTCCTGTGGCGGTCACTTATTGCAAGTGCTCCTTTTCGTTGGTGGCCATTGCTAAAATGCCTCTTACAACTGCGGTCACTAGGGACTTATGAACAGATCATTGGTGTGACTAGTTACTTACCTGCAAGAGAAGTTCCACAGGTCTGGGCTCCCGGCTTCTCACTCTGCTTAGCAATAATAATTAATTTTGGAACTGTGACCAGGACTAACTGCATAGCTTGGTGTCACTAGATTCAGTGGACTGAGAAGGACATGTAATATGTGCACCAGGCCTTGTCATAGAAAACAATGGCCATTCTAGGCACATGCACCAAACACAGGTTGGCATTATTCTGTATGGCCAGGTACATAAACAGCTTTTCAAAGGACTGCCAGGAGCAGGGCTGTCTTTACCGCAGGGCAAATGGGGGCAGCTGCCCAGGGCCCTGTCACTGTTAGGGGCCCAAAGCAGAGACGCCCGTTAAGCCTGCGTGCTGCCCACAAATCAGCGCTGAAAATCATCAGCGGCGCGCAGCCAGTGTCAGTACTGCTCCCCTTCCCAGTGTTATAAAATGTACAGCACCCCTGGCTTAACGCTAGACGTGCACTTCTCTCTTCCTGCCACTGGGTGCTGCTTGTATATAAAGGTGAATTAGAATGTGATTTTAGAGCATCCCCAGTTGCTGTACCCGAGGCTGACTTCCTCTTCATGTCCTACACCCCAAGGTATGCCACTGTTTGCTAATGTATATTGCAAATATAAGTTTTCAGTAGAGTATTTCCAAAGTCTTTATAATATTTGATGTTACAATGGCAGTCCTAGCATATTCCTATGGGAAGAGCTGAGTGCAGGGGATATGGCAGGAGAACTTGCCATAATAGGACATTATACATTTTATTGCAAATTTAACTTAAAGTTTCCATGTTCCAGCACTCACAGTTTTGCACTCTCCCTTCTCTCTGAAGCAGACAGTACTCATTCAAAAAACATTTACTAGTATAAAAAAAAAAAAAAAAAAAAAAAAAATAAGAGACACAGAATGCCTATGTATGTCAAAAACTGCAAACATTAAAAAGTTTTTTCACCTTAATGCATCCTATGCATTAAGATGAAAAAATATCCGACAATACCGCCCCCCCCCCCCCGAGCCCCCGCTTTACTTACCTGAGCCCTCGAAAGTCCCGCACTCGTCCCCGTCATCCTCCTCGCCGTTCAGCCTGGCCGTTGATTGGCTACAGTGGATGGATTGAAAACAGCGCAGCCATCGGCTGGCGCTGCTGTTGATCACATCCTCTGACGCAGCGCGCCAGGTGGGTAGGGCCGAGTGATACAGTGAGCGGCAATAGCCGCTGGCTGTATCACTGGAGCACGCTCGCAATCACTCACCACCATGCTCGCTCGCATATACGTGGTGAGTTATTGCGGGCAGGAGCTGAGACAGCCGCCGAGGGACCCCAGAATACCAGGTTCGGGGCCACTCTGTGCAAAACGAGCTGCACAGTGGAGGTAAGTATAACATGTTTGTTATTTTTTTTGTAGCGGGGTCTTTAAATTTAGTTGGGGTACACCTGGGTGGTAGTATGACCCAGGTGTGTAATTGTGGGAGGTTTTGGACCCCTTTGTATTCGTGGAGGATTGGGTGGTGTATTATTCTCCTTGGCCTGTGGGTGGCAGTGTACCCGCAGGCTCAAGGTAGAATCACTACCACAGTGCTACCCTTTTTGTCCCTTTCCGGAGATGGTACGGCAAGGGCGGGGAACCTGCCGTGGTGTCGATGGGAGGAGATAAAAGGGGGAGACGCCCTCGCCACGAGGTCTTGGAGTGCGGGCGGTTCGGAGTTCCGGCCCAGGCGCCCTAGGCCTGGCCGGAATGGAGTTGGAGTCCATCCCAGGCACCTTCAGCCTGGGGTGAGGTACTAGATCGTAGGCCTGGGGCCCAGTAACTACGACTGGGTCCCGGAGGGGGAAGTGATCCGAGGGTCCCCGAGGTGGACGGGACCCGCATCTGAGGTGAGGAGGCCAGGGAGGTCACCCGTCCGGAGATTCCGGAGCAGCATCAACCCGGTGACGGATGGGCCTCCGGTAACTCCCTTAGAGGGACATCTTCCCCTGATAGGGGCCACAGCGCAGCGAAGGTACTCCCAAATACGTTCTCTTGAGTTGCTGGTAGAGACTCACAAGTTCTGTGCTAATCAAGGCTACGATAACCGCTGGTGAAATCACAGTGGTTTAGATTGAAATCAGGATAGTGCCTCGACCTGCTCATCCCACCGTATTAGGCTGTTAAAACGTTCCAACCAGTTGGCTACTGAAGCACTGTTTATTGTGGAGCTTACAATAAAGCAAGAGTTGGACTGTGATCGGTGTGTGGACTCTGGTTAATGGGAGCAAAGGAGGGTGCCAGCATAGCAGGACTGAGTTTCATAACTAAAGCACATTGGCCCGAGGAAATATCTGGTACTGGCCTTCACCTCACCCACAGCTATGGGGAGGACATGGGCCGTAGCGCATCTCACCCTGTCGTGTGACATACCCCTAGACAAAGGAGATGGGGTGAGGCCGCTACATTCTATTTTAATTTTTTCTTTACAAACCCTTTAATTGCCGCTGATCAGGCTGCATTTAATTGGGGGGGGTGCCGGCGTGGAGCGTCACCTCCCTGAAACGCGTTTTTGCAGGTTGGGATGTCTGTATTTTACACATGGCATGCGGTCTGGTCAGTATTTTAAAAAGTTCTTCTATTTTACACATGCCATGCCATGTGTAAAATAGAGGAACTTTTTAAAACACTGACCAGACCTGCAGTCCAGGCTGAGTGAGGCCTCAGAGGACACAGCATAATTTACAGCACATGGCATTACTGTCTATTTAACTGCTTGATGGGCTTATTTTGGGCCTGGCTGGTTCGCATGTATGCATTTTGGCAGCCCACATTTGCTCAGGCACAGCAGCCCATTCATTTGAATGGGCTTCCATGCCTGTGTTTCCTGCAAAAAAAAAGCGCATGCATCATGTAATAGGCTGCGCACACGGCACACCTATGCCCATCAAGCAATGAAATACAGCACTGTCTGTCCATTCTGCTTTAGCACCATGTGACTTATCTGCAGTTCCTGCACCGGCAAACTTGCTGCATTTTTAGATGCTTAGGTCACGCTTTTAAAAACATGTATTTGTGTGTGCAGGAACTGCAGGTAAGTTGCATGGTGCAAAAGCAGAATGGATTTCAAGGCAACTGCATTTTTAAAATGATGCATGCACCTTTTTTTCTGCAGGAAACAAAGGCATGGCAGCCCATTCAAATGAATGGGCTGCTGTGTCTGCTCAAATGAGGGCCGCAAAAACACATACATGTGAACCAGCCAGGCCCAAAATAAGCTGAAGTGGGGGGGGGGGGGCCCAAAAAAAATTTTGCCCAGGGCCCAAACCATATTAAAGACGGCCCTGGCCAGGAGGCCACATAATATGGACAATGCCCATTCTGGGTAAGCTAGATCAACAAGCAACATCTACATCTAGAACCTGTATTTAGTAACAAAGGAATGTGAGAGGAGGAGATGCACTACTTATTTTGCCTTAAAGCAATATGGTACAACCATAAATTACTCCTTAATGTTTGGTGACAAGATGCTTCAATAAAAAATAAATGATTAAACAATTACATCTGGTAACAATGAGAAATGTGTAAAAGCTTTAATTTTTCAGTTGCTCCTGTATGTGTAAAACATATAGTAATACTGGGATTATATGTTGAGGGTGATTGATAGCTGTCATACTGCTGTGGAAATTGATAAGGAACTCTTGAAATATGTAGCTTAGATTTTTACTTGGATTATATATGAGTGACTGACAGTTGCTCTTCTGCCTATCAAAATTACTTACATTACATTTCTAATGCCTTGTACACATGGTCAGATTTTCCGTCGGGATTAACTCCGACTGATTTTTCCTACGGAATTCCGTTCAAGCTGTCTTGCATACACACTGTCATACCAAATTCTGACCGTCAAGAACGCGGTGATGTATAACACTACGACGAGCCGAGAAAAATTAAGTTCAATGCTTCCGATCATGCGTCGACTTGATTCTGAGCATGCGTGTTTTTTTTCTCCGTCGGAGTTCCATACAGACGAACGGAATTTCCGTCGGAAAAAAAGAGAACATGTTCTCTTTCTAACTCCGTCGGAATTTCCGACGGAAAAAGTCCAAAGGGGCATACACACAGTCGGAATATCCGATGAAAAAATTCCGTCTGACTTTTTTCCTCGGAAATTCCGACTGCAGCAAAAATAGGATCTCTTAAAGTCTGTGTATCACTACCCCCGCAGGAGCCGCCAATGTTAACTGGTTCTATCCCAAACAGTGCAGAGGCCCCCAGTCACACAAGCAACAGTCTACTCACTCTAACTCCCCCGGCCTTACCACCAATATTCCCCATGGCCAATCCACTGGCCATCCCACCAAATCCTCCCACAGTCCTGCAGACTTAGAGCTTACAATCTAAGGTCCCAAACTCACATTCATACACATACTAGGGCTAATTTACCTACCAGCATGCCTTTCAGTGTGGAAGGAAACTGCACAGGCAGAGGGAGAACATGCAAAGTCCAGGCAGGTGGTGTTGTGGTTGGGATATAAACCGATAACTCTAGGGCAGGGGTCTCAAACTGGGGGCCCTCCAGCTGTTGCGAAACTACAAGTCCCATCATGCCTCTGCCTGTAGGAGTCATGTTTGTAACTGTCAACCTTGCAATGCCTCATGGGACTTGTAGTTTCGCAACAGCTGGAGGGCCGTCAGTTTGAGACCCCTGCTCTAGGGGCTGCCAGGTTGAGGTTTAATCTACAACTGCCATGATGCCGCACATGTGATCAGTTATGACACCATCCATTGGAGTGTTTGACAGTTTGGTTGAGAGCACAACCAATAGGAGTGTTACATTTCTGGCACGTGCCGGAAATTAAACGGGTAAATGGATGGATTTAGTTCTGCTTTGAGCAATTTTCTGTTGTAAATCTTTTGTAAAGTTTCTTGGAGATCCTGCCATAATAAAGCACTACCTGTTGCCAACTAGCAATGCTATGTCACAGCCTTCCAATTAGCAGCAAAAAATTGCTTAAGAAAGCTGAGACATAATGCCAGTCTTGAAGAATAATGTCGGATTATTCTGATCACAATCCCCCAGCTAATTCCTTTTAGACAAATCTCCAGTTTCCTCAAACTAAACAATGAATGAGATTTGCAGACATGTGGGCTTTGACTTGTATCTCCCTGCAAATTGCCTGTTCGTATTGCTAATTAGGACAGTGTCA
This sequence comes from Rana muscosa, assembly GCA_029206835.1. Taxonomy (NCBI): domain Eukaryota; kingdom Metazoa; phylum Chordata; class Amphibia; order Anura; family Ranidae; genus Rana; species Rana muscosa. The sequence goes on from JARGYO010005626.1 coordinate 114,789,672, forward strand.
GTGTTTAGGTTTTAATGGTAATAAAAGCCTCATTACTTAAAGTGAAGTGCAGTAGGAATGGCTCATTGCCTAAAATATTTCAGTTAGTGTTCTAGCTCGGTGCGGTAATGAATAATACTACATAAAACAGATCTGTGCAATGTGTTATAGATCCACAAATGTAGCTTTACAACAGACTGGTAATTTTCTAGATTAATCATATAGTGGGTCGTTACGCGTCATATCTCCGCTGAAAACAGCATTTAATTACTTGCTATAAATGGATTAGCCTGCCTGCTTCTCAAATGATTTGACATTATTCTGAATTTGTTTCATTTTATTATCTGCTGGCTCAATGTAGAGAAGCTGCAACTTGTACTTATTGAAAAAAAGAAAAATACATTTTAATTGGCACTTAAAGTATAACTTCTCTAATGGTTAAAATTTGCAGAACAGATTTGAAGAATCAGTTTGACAAATATAACAAAACCTACAATATGTAATAACTATACCAATAGTTCTCTGCCTACCAGTATGAAGCATCTGTAGGTTCGAGACAAAACATTTTTCCTGACACAGCATGACAGCATATACGTATGGTAAGGCTCCGCCTCCCTGCCCAATTCAGGATCGGTTATATTATAAAAGTAGGTCTCCTCCCTTCCTGCAGTATTCTCTTTTTTTTCCTCACTGCTACAGCCGGTTATGCTACTGCTAAAAAGCAGAATTTTTATTTTCCCTCACCTTGCCGGACGCTTCTGGCCAAGCCGCACAGGTTCAAGCCTCTCCTGTGACGAAGCTCCCCGCTGTAAAGGCAGACATGAACGCCTATATGGGGGAGACCCCACCCCCCCTCTCAAGATCCAGGAAGATATGGGGGTGAGGGCATCTGGTCTCTAGGGAGTGCTCCTTTATCATGACGCCATGGATGGACATTCATTGGACTGTCTGTTTGGACATGAAGCATGCAGGTGGTAAGGCACCACATGGTGCACAATTCCATTCAGTTACTGCTGCAAGTATGTGGTTAAGCTTGCATTTCTGAAGGGTTGTGGTTGCGTCTGTAATACTGCTAATGATGATAGCAGGTGTGCTGTGCTGTGCTGAAGCCTTCCTACTAACTGAACAAGCCTGGCCCTACAGTCTTGACTTATTTTCTGCAGGTATGCGGTTGGTTTGCATTTCTGAAAAGCATATATCACACATGTGAATCTAACTGGCTATCCATAGTGCCACTTTGTTTACTAATGTTTCACAGATTGGAGTCTGTGTCTGCAGTTTTGCTAATGCTTGAACTGATAACAGGTGATATTGAACCCTTTCCTCTAAGGCTGGTTTCACGTGGGGGCGGTGGCGGTATAGCGCCGCTATTTTTAGCGGCGCTACACCGTCGGGATTGTTGAGCTATTCGGCCGCTAGCGGTGCGGGTTTAACCCCCGCTAGCGGCCAATAAAGGGTTAATACCACCCGCAAACCGCGGCTACAGCCGCGGTTTGCGGGCGGTATTACCGCGGTATCCCATGCATTTCAATGGGAAGGAGCGGTGGAGGAGCGGTAAACACACCGCTCCTCTCACCGCTCCAAAGATGCGGCTAGCAGGACTTTTTTTACCGTCCTGCTAGCGCACCGCTCCAGTGTGAAAGCCCTCAGGGCTTTCACATTGGAGAGAAAGGAGCCGCTGTTTAGGCTCGGTTTGCAGGCGCTATTTTGCTAAAAATAGCGCCTGCAAACCGCCCCAGTGTGAAAGGGGCCTTAATGCAGGGCCTGGCCCTGCAGGCTGGGCTCACTGTGTATTGATGCTTGGTTGAGGTATGATCCTTGGTGGTACATGTGTCTAAGGTAGGTTTAACCTGCTAGTGCTAATTGTCAGATGACTATTAACTTGCGCTGCTTGTCTATGATTACATTAACTCTACAGTGTGAATAACTGTGATGTGTTTATTTCTATGCATTTACATGCTGACCTTGGTTCTAAAATAAAAGTCAGGATCTGTTTAGTCACATTCCTTAGTACTTACCTGTTAGCAATATGTAATTGCTTGTATTATTTGGGGTACCCCACAGAAAGATATGTGGTTTGTAGTGGTTACTACTTATGGCAAATACCCCAGGCATGGCTCCAGGCTTCAGCTCATCTGTGAACCAGTAGCAATCAGCCTTCCTAAAGACCAGCAACTTTAACTAAGGTGAGGGCAGGTAGGTATATGGTATATCCTAAAAGAGTGCACATCATGGGCATAATGAGCGTAAATCTCTCCAGCCCTCAACACCAACACCAGTCAACCTACTTCTGCAACAGGGGACAGATCCTCTTCAGCCCTGAAAGAACCACTATGTAGTTAACTGCCAGTGGAGGCAGATCAAGAAGTCTCTACAGTAATCATAGTGGTCTGGTGGCAACTGGTGTGTCGGCCAAAATGCAAAACAAGCTTGCAGACCAAAGACAGTGACAAATGGGCAGAGACCTGAAAAGGCCTACAGTCACTAATGGTTCCATACCAAGCCTAATCAAACAATTGTGCTTGTTTAAAGGCAACCTCTACCTCAGAGCTTGCTTCTGGGAAATTGCTATGACAAGTTGGCATATCAGAAGCAAAAGGTGGATACTTTAACCCCATCCAAGCTGACTGTGTGGAGCTCGGGGACTAAGCTATTCAAACAAAGGCATCTAAAGGGTACCTCTGCCTCAAAAGCAGCCGGCCAAACAGGCTGCATCAGATTAACCAAGGGTGCCATTCTTCCAACAGAAGAGGCAATATCCTTTGCAGAGACCCTGGGACAGCAAATAGAGCCAGAGATGAAGAAGGTTCATACTGCTGTTAAGTAGTGTTTTGTGTCGTGCGATTGTGCTCACTTCGGTAGCCAGACTGTCAGGACCCCAGACCAGATGAAAGCAGAGCTCTGGTCTGTGATAAAATCTCTATGATGGCGGATCCTAGATTGAAAATGGAGTAGCCAATGATGCAGTTCAGACACTGCGAATACAAAACTATATGCGGTTTCTCCAGTAATCATTGTGGTCAGTGAACCCTAATGTCCCATCCCACAAGTAAACACATGCCGCTTTAAGTCAGAGTGGTGACTGTTCAAGTCGGATCTGGTGATATTTAGAAGGAGGATTAATTCCTTATGTTAATCACCAATGACCAGAGGATGGCCAAAAGGCAAAGTAACAGAGTGAATGACAGGTTAGACCTGGGAGAACTATAGCGGAGAATAACCACTTAACGACCGCCCACTGTAAATATACGTCGGCAGAATGGCACCGACAGGCAGAATCACGTATATGTACGTGACTGCCTTTGTATAGTTGGGGGGTCCGATTGGACCCCCCTTCTTTACAGTGAGCAGCCGTTATTCCTTTGGGAGGGATCAGGGATGAGGGGACAGCCGTTCGATTCTGGCCACCCCCTCTCGATCGCTCCCAGCGAATCGAATCATTCCCCTGCCTGTGTAATGTAAACACAGGCAGAGGAAGTGATGTCATCTCTCCTGCGACGCTCACATATACCGAGCGCCGCACAGGAGAAGATGCAGGTTAGTGCACAAAACAGCACACTGACACCAGGACACATAGGCACATAAATCGCCCCCCCAGGCCCCCCAGACACCCCAGATCACCCCCCATCCCCCAGTCACAGTGTCACTGATTGCAGTGACCATTTATTTACTGATCACTGCAATCAGTGACATTTGTGACTGTAAAAGTGTCACTAAAGTTAGTTTTAGGTCCAGTGTAGCCCCCTAACCCCCCCTAATAAAGGTTTAACCCCCTGATCGCCCCCCAGATAACCCTTTCACCCCCTAGCACCGCCGTCGCTAAGCGATCATTTTTCTGATCGCTGTCTTAGCGTCGGTGATGCCGATCGGTAGCCAGTTATTTTTTTTAGGTTCGCCGCAGGTTTTTATAGCATCAGGTACCCCCATATATTACCTAATAAAGGTTTAACCCCCTTGATCGCCCCCCAGATAACCCTTTCACCCCCTATCACCACTGTCGCTAAGCGATCATTTTTCTGATCGCTGTCTTAGCGTCGGTGATGCAGATCGGTAGCCAGTTATTTTTTTTAGGTTCGCCGCAGGTTTTTATAGCGTCAGGTACCCCCATATATTACCTAATAAAGGTTTAACCCCCTTGATCGCCCCCCAGGTAACCCTTTCACCCCCTATCACCACTGTCGCTAAGCGATCGTTTTTCTGATTGCTGTCTTAGCGTTGGTGATGCCGATCGGTAGCCAGTACATTTTTTTAGGTTCGCCGCAGGTTTTTATAGCGTCGGGTACCCCCATATATTACCTAATAAAGGTTTAACCCCCTTGATCGCCCCCCAGGTAACCCTTTCACCCCCTATCACCACTGTCGCTAAGCGATAGTTTTTCTGATCGCTGTCTTAGTGTCGGTGATGCCGATCGGTAGCCAGTAATTTTTTTTAGGTTCGCCGCAGGTTTTTATAGCGTCAGGTACCCCCATATATTATCTAATAAAGGTTTAACCCCCTTGATCGCCCCCAGGTAACCCTTTCACCCCCTATCACCACTGTCGCTAAGCGATCGTTTTTCTGATCGCTGTCTTAGTGTTGGTGATGCCGATCGGTAGCCAGTAATTTTTTTTAGGTTCGCCGCAGGCTTTTATAGCGTCAGGTACCCCCATATATTATCTAATAAAGGTTTAACCCCCTTGATCGCCTCCCAGGTAACCCTTTCACCCCCTATCACCACTGTCGCTAAGCGATCGTTTTTCTGATCGCTGTCTTAGTGTCGGTGGTGCCGATAGGTAGCCAGTATTTTTTTTTTATGTTCGCCGTCAGGTTTTTATATAGCGTCAGGTACCCCCATATATTACCTAATAAAGGTTTTAACCCCCTAATTGCCCCTAGTTAACCCTTTCACCAGTAATCACCATATAAGTGTTACGGGTGACGCTGGTTAGTTAGTTTGCTTTTTATAGTGTCAGGGCACCCGCGGTATATAACCCAATAAAGGTTTAACCCCCTGATCGCCCGGCGGGTTATATCAATTAGGTTTTAGCATCAGAGAGGGTCTGCGTCACACCCCAGGCAGCGTCAGGTTAGTGCCAGTAACGCTAACACCCACGCGTGAAGCATACACCCCCCTTAGTGGTATAGTATCTGATAAGATCAATATCTGATCTGATCAGATCTATACTAGCGTCCCCAGCAGTTTAGGGTTCCCAAAAACGCAGTGTTAGCGGGATTAGCCCAGATACCTGCTAGCACCTGCGTTTTGCCCCTCCGTCCAGCCCAGGCCACCCAAGTGCAGTATCGATCGATCACTGTCACTTGCAAAACACAACACACATAACTGCAGCGCTCGCAGAGACAGGCCTGATCCCTGCGACTCCAGTGCTGTAGGAGGTGATTTCACCACCACAGTTAAAAAAAAAAAGCATATATGCCGAAGCATTGGGGCAGCAGGGGCAGAGGAGCAATTTTGCTCCTAATGTCGCGTACATACGGTCGAAATTCCGATGGAGGCTTGCCCGTGGAAAAGTCTGACCATGTGTACGCGGCATAACTTTTGCGGGAAGATGCCCCCATGCTTCGGCATATATAAATGGTGCATGTAATGCCATGTATGCCCATCATTAGAAGTGGGTGGATGAAGGGCGGTATTCTAATGGTGGTCATACCCACCGATCAATCTTTTTTTTTCGTTCAGCCAACAGGCTGCATGAAAAAAAAAGATTACAATACATGTCCAACAAGGACCAGCAACGTACTGGTATGTTGCTGGACTTTGAATGTTTATACCAGAATGATGCCTGCGGGTTTAGGTATCATCTTGGTATCATTCTTTTCAGCCAGCGGTCGGCTTTCATGTAAAAGCAATCCTAGTGGCTAATTAGCCTCTGGACTGCTTTTACAAGCAGTGGGAGGGAATGTCCCCCCCCCGGATATAAAAAGCGCCATCGGGAAATTGGGAAAGCATTTTAACACACCGATCTTGGTGTGGTCAGATGCTTTGAGGGCAGAGGAAAGATCTAGGGTCCAATAGACCCCAGTTTTTTCAAAAAAAGAGTACCTGTCACTACCTATTGCTATCATAGGGGATATTTACATTCCCTGAGATAACAATAAAAATGATAAAAAAAAAAATATGAAAGCAACAGTTTAAAAATAAAATAAAAAAGCAAAATTAATAATAAAAAAAAAAAAAAAAAAGCACCCCTGTCCTGCCCTGCTCTTGCCCAATGGCGAACGCAAGCGTCGGTCTGGCGTCATATGTAAACAGCAATTGCACCATGCATGTGAGGTATCACCGCGAAGGTCAGATTGAGGGCAGTAATTTTAGCAGTAGACCTCCTCTGTAAATCTAACGTGGTAACCTGTAAAGGCTTTTAAAGGCTTTTAAAAATGTATGTAGTTTGTCGCCAATGCGCGTTTGTGCGAAATTTTAAAGCTTGTCGTGTTTGGTATCTTTGTACTCGGCCTAAGATCATCTTTTTTATTTCATCAAACATTTGGGCAATATAGTGTGTTTTAGTGCATTAAAATAAAAAAAAGTGTATTTTTTCCCCAAAAAATGCGTTTGAAAAATCGCTGCGCAAATACTGTGTAGAAAAAAAAATGCAACACCCACCATTTTAATCTGTAGGGCCTTTGCTTTAAAAATATATATATATAATGTTTGGGGGTTCAACATAATTTTCTTGCCAAAAAAAAATATGTTTTCATGTAAACAAAAAGTGTCAAAAAGGGCTTTGTCTTCAAGTGGTTAGAAGAGTGGATGTAAGCTTCCTAATGTTGTGTATAAAATGCCAGAACAGTTCAAAACCCCCCCCCAAATTACCCCATTTTGGAAAGTAGACACCCCAAGCTATATACTGAGAGGCATGTCGAGTCCATGGAATATTTTATATGTTGACACAAGTTGCGTAAAAAAGACAATTTATTTTTTATTTTATTTTTTTTTGCACAAAGTTGTCACTAAATGATATATTGCTCAAACATGTCATGGGCATATGTGGAATTACACCCCAAAATACATTCTGTTGCTTCTCCTGAGTACGGGGATACCACATGTGTGAGACTTTTTGGGAGCCTAGCCGCATACGGGACCCCAAAAACCAAGCACCGCCTTCAGGCTTTCTAAGGGTGTAAATTTTTGATTTCACTTCTCACTGCCTATCACAGTTTCGGAGGCCATGGAATGCCCAGATGGCACAAAACCCCCCCAAATGACCCCATTTTGGAAAGTAGACACCCCAAGCTATTTGCTGAGAGGTATGGTGAGTATTTTGCAGATCTCGCTTTTTGTCACAAAGTTTTGAAAATTGAAAAAAAAAAAAAATATTTTCTTTCTTCATTTTCAAAAACATATGAGAGCTGTAAAATACTCACCATGCCTCTCAGCAAATAGCTTGGGGTGTCTACTTTCCAAAATGGGGTCATTTGGGGGGGGGGGTTGTGCTATTTTGGCATTTTATGGCCTTCGAAACTGTGATAGGTAGTGAGGAGTGAAATCAAAAATTTGTGCCTAGAAATCCTGAAGGCGGTGCTTGGTTTTCGGGGTCCCGTACGCGGCTAGGCTCCCAAAAAGTCCCACACATGTGGTATCCCCGTACTCAGGAGAAGCAGCAAAATGTATTTTGGGGTGTAATTCCATATATAACCATGGCATGTGTGAGCAATATATCATTTAGTGACAACTTTTTGTAATTTTTTTTATTTTTTTGTCATTATTCAATTACGTGGGACAAAAACAAAATATTCAATGGGCTCAACAGGCCTCTCAGCAATTTTCTTGGGGTGTCTACTTTCTAAAATGGGGTAATTTGGGGGGGGTTTGTGCTATTTTGGCATTTTATGGCCTTCGAAACTGTGATAGGTAGTAAGGAGTGAAATCAAAAATTTGCGCCCTTAGAAATCCTGAAGGCGGTGCTTGGTTTTCGGGGGCCCGTACGCGGCTAGGCTCCCAAAAAGTCCCACACATGTGGTATCCCCGTACTCAGGAGAAGTAGCAAAATGTATTTTGGGGTGCAATTCCACATATAACCATGGCATGTGTGAGCAATATATCATTTAGTGACAACTTTTTGTATTTTTTGTTTTTTTGTTTTTTTTGTCATTATTCAATCACTTGAGACAAAAAAAAAATATTCAATGGGCTCAACATGCCTCTCAGCAATTTCCTTGGGGTGTCTTCTTTCCAAAATGGGGTCATTTGGGGGGGTTTTGTACTGCCCTGCCATTTTAGCACCTCAAGAAATGAGGTAGGCAGTCATAAATTAAAAGCTGTGTAAATTCCAGAAAATGTACCCTAGTTTGCAGACGCTATAACTTTTGCGCAAACCAATAAATATACGCTTATTGACATTTTTTTTACTAAAGACATGTGGCTGAATACATTTTGGCCTAAATGTATGACTAAAATTGAGTTTATTCGATTTTTCTTATAACAAAAAGTAGAAAATATCATTTTTTTTCAAAATATTCGGTCTTTTTCCGTTTATATCGCAAAAAATAAAAATCGCAGAGGCAATCAAATACCATTAAAAGAAAGCTCTATTTGTGGGAAGAAAAGGACGCAAATTTCGTTTCGGTACAACATTGCATGTCCGCACAATTTCCAGTTAAAGCAGCGCAGTGCAAAATTCTGAAAACAGCTCTGGTCCTTTAGCTACAAAATGGTCCGGGGCTTAAGTGGATAAAGAATCAAGAATTATCTTTATTTGCCTAAAACCAAGCCGCCTAATAGGGTCAGCTGACAGTTATATGTAAATTTGAGCTTAGGATCTGTGGGTCCTGTGCATTAAGGAAGCCAATGGAATTTTTTTTCATTTCTCTACCAATTCATTGCATTCCCTTCATGATGCATCAGAGCACAAGGGTTGTGATTACATGGTCGTTAGTCAAAAGTAAGACTTGAATAACAGGCGGAAGGTTAAGGATCCAAAAATTGCACAGGCCATCGTTGCAATTAATCTCTCCAGCCGTCAGTAAGGCTTGACCTCCACAAATCATACCATATGATTTCCAAGGAGTATCGTTCATAGCGGTGCGACCCCCCCCCAAGTCGCTGCAACGGTAAAGTAGTCCCTACACTACTTTTAAGCCCACTGTGATCTAACTTGGGGCCATAGACATCAAGAATACACAGGCATTGATTCAAGACACATAGAAATCGCAGTAAATCGCACGATTTTAGGTCGCAATAGTGGAAACCTAGGCTAAGACTGTCGATGGTCTTTAGACCTAGCAAGTTGTATATTTGAATGGTTGCATAGGGGGTGAGGTTGAGGATGGACACAGGTCCATCAAGTCCAACCTATGTGTGATTATATGTCGATATTACCTAATATATCCTGTATGTTGTGGTCATCCACAAGTGTGTGTGTATACTGTATACACACTTCAAAAGACCCATGTTGCAGCAAGTACCTTCGCCTGGCAATTAGAGTTCACTACGAGTTCATCTGGCAGACTGTGACCTTTCCACAAACTCCAGACATTTCCTGGGATATTGGGTCCAGTAAGGGCCGACTTGCGGGACCAAGGACTTCTGGTGAGCCTTGTCTGGACAACAGACTGGCGCAATGACTTCCAGATTCTGGGAAAAGAGTCCCAGTACAGACTCTGATCGAGTTGGGAGGAACCATCATCGAGAGACCATCATCGAGAGACCAACTAGTCTCATCACAACAATGACCTACCGGGAAGCAATTCTGAATCTCTGAAAATAAATACAATAAAGTTACACTCAGAGAGAGCAACAGTATAAGTATCTCACTTGAACAAATGGCTCTTTCCCATGGGTTGCATCCCACGGTCGCAAGAGCAATAAAGTAGCCGGTAGTAAACCATCAGGTCCGAGCTGCCCAAAGGAAGGTTGACAACTGTGTTAACTGGTTTTGTAGTAAGGAAAGACTTACTTCCTGCACTAGAAACAGTAACTCCACAGAGGAGAAAAGTCCCCTCTTGGGGAGGTAGCTAAACAAACTAATCTGTCAGCGTATCAGCTATTAGGCATACCAATCATCCCAAGTGGTTACTCGTCGGGTATTCATGCCAATGGAGGACAAGGTGTCCAAAAGTCAGAGTTATAGCGGTCGCAGACTGGAGTCTTTCCGAAACGCAACAAATAAGCCTCAACTATGCTGAAAATACTCAGCAAAATGGGGAAGTCCTATCTTTGCTGTCAAGAAGGAATGCAAAACTAGTCAACTTCTGTCAGATGTATCTCCTAGCACGTTAAGTAGGGTTTTCTAGAACTTACGGCCAGATGGCGTAAGATACAAAAGCCGTCGGATGACAAGGGACGGTCTCCAAAACAAAAAGCTGGTTAAGAGATCGGCAACAAATAAGGCTATCAAGATATTGGTCTGACTGTAACCTGGGTGGCTTCCCAGAGGTGGAAGCAGAGAAACTAATGACAGCCAACTGGGTCGGCAAATTAGCCAATATGTATATTCAACAAATCTAATACTCTCCAGGATCCTTATCCGGATTCGCAGTCATTCGGTGGTGATAACAATAATTGCCCTGTGGCTTGCAGGCCATAATATCCGCGGGTACAGTCTCAGATCCGAGAACCTCCTCCTATTCTCCTTCCTGAGATCCAACACCTCATACAGCGTAGCCAACGGTATCTTCCAAATTTCATACAAGTTATATCTAGAGGCTGGAGACCAAAAAGTAGAGGTCTCACCGTTTAGTGTTTGAAATCCTATGGAGGTCAGAGCGCCTACTCCAAACTTCAAGTACATTAGATACGAGAAAAACCTACAGAATTTAAAGGATGGAATTCTCTACTACTTACTGTAAGGATTGCATTAGGGATGAGCTCGGTGTTCGAGTCGAACATACGTTCGACTCGAACATTGGCTGTTCGATCGTTCGACGAAGATCGAACGATTTGGGCCGTTCGCGCCTAATTCGAGTGACGCGAACGGCCCACAATGCACTACGCCATCGCAGTGTCATCCAGGCGCTGTGATTGGCCAAGCATGCACTGTGACCCCGCATGCTTGGCCAATCACAGCGCCGGCAGCGAGGAGAGCAATGATTGGCCACAGGCAGGATGCCTGTGGCCAATTATTGCTGAGGGTGTTTAGTACACGCCCCACACTATAAAAGGCCGCCAGCACGGCGGCCTAGTGTAGTGTGTTCCGGAGCAGGGAAAGAGAAGCATAGGCAGGGACAGTGACATTTTTTTTTCTTGCTTAACCTGGATTCCATTAGTTTAGGGAAAGAGAAGGATAGGTAGGGAGAGTGTCAGTGTGTTTTACTGTGCGAATCCTTGTTTCTAGGGACAGGGAAGGACAGTGAGGGAAATTCTCCTTGTGCTATACTGTGCTAAAGCATTGATCATCAACCATCTTTAAAAAATAATTTTTTCTAGGGACAGAAAACTATAGGTAGGGAGAGTGTCAGTTTCTTTCACTGTGCTAATCCTTGTTTCTAGGGACAGGGAAGGACAGTGAGGGAAATTCTCCTTGTGCTATACTGTGCTAAAGCATTGATCATCAACCATCTTTAAAAAATCATTTTTTCTAGGGACAGAAAACTATAGGTAGGGAGAGTGTCAGTGTGTTTTACTGTGATAATCCTTGTTTCTAGGGACAGGGAAGGACAGTGAGGGAAATTCTCCTTGTGCTATAGTGTGCTAAAGCATTGATCATCAACCATCTTTAAAAAAACATTTTTTCTAGGGACAGAAAACTATAGGTAGGGAGAGTGTCAGTTTCTTTCACTGTGCTAATCCTTGTTTCTAGGGACAGGGAAGGACAGTGAGGGAAATTCTCCTTGTGCTATAGTGTGCTAAAGCATTGATCATCAACCATCTTTAAAAAAACATTTTTTCTAGGGACAGAAAACTATAGGTAGGGAGAGTGTCAGTTTCTTTCACTGTGCTAATCCTTGTTTCTAGGGACAGGGAAGGACAGTGAGGGAAATTCTCCTTGTGCTATACTGTGCTAAAGCATTGATCATCAACCATCTTTAAAAAAACATTTTTTCTAGGGACAGAAAACTATAGGTAGGGAGAGTGTCAGTTTCTTTCACTGTGCTAATCCTTGTTTCTAGGGACAGGGAAGGACAGTGAGGGAAATTCTCCTTGTGCTATAGTGTGCTAAAGCATTGATCATCAACCATCTTTAAAAAAACATTTTTTCTAGGGACAGAAAACTATAGGTAGGGAGAGTGTCAGTTTCTTTCACTGTGCTAATCCTTGTTTCTAGGGACAGGGAAGGACAGTGAGGGAAATTCTCCTTGTGCTATACTGTGCTAAAGCATTGATCATCAACCATCTTTAAAAAAACATTTTTTCTAGGGACAGAAAACTATAGGTAGGGAGAGTGTCAGTTTCTTTCACTGTGCTAATCCTTGTTTCTAGGGATAGGGAAGGACAGTGAGGGAAATTCTCCTTGTGCTATACTGTGCTAAAGCATTGATCATCAACCATCTTTAAAAAAAACATTTTTTCTAGGGACAGAAAACTATAGGTAGGGAGAGTGTCAGTTTCTTTCACTGTGCTAATCCTTGTTTCTAGGGACAGGGAAGGACAGTGAGGGAAATTCTCCTTGTGCTATACTGTGCTAAAGCATTCCTCATCAACCATCTTTGAAATCCTTGTTTTTTGGACAGTCAGGGAAATTGTCGTTGTGCTATTCTGTGCGAAAGCAATCATCCTCAACCATATTTAGAAATCCTTAAGTAAAGGGACAGAGAAGGACACCTGAAGGTAGCCCTTATTGCTTTTTTCCCATCTCCCTGCAGGCCATCTATTAGAATGTCTGGAAGGCAAACAAGAAGAGGCAGACAGTCAGGAGGCAATAAAAGAGGGCAAGCAGGCTCTGTGTCTGGGGGCAACAGTGCTGGTCGTGGACGCGGTGCATTGTCATCAGCACATGGCCATGGGACACGCTTGTCCTTCTTTTCGGCAGCTGGACATGTTGAGCCACATCATGCCGAAGACTTGGTAGAGTGGATGACCAAGCCCTCCTCCTCATCCTCTCTCACCCAGGCTCAGGGTACTGGCAAAGCAGCTGCCAAAGCGTCCTCTTCCCTGGTATCAATGTCAGACTCATCATCAGTCACTCCTTCCCTAGACCCACCATGTCCTCCTCCTGAGGAGTCCCCCGAACTGTTTGAGCACAGTGTTGGGTACATGCTCCAGGAGGATGCCCAGCGTTTCGAAGGGTCTGATGATGAAACCCAGCTACAGGAAGGCAGTAGCGTGAGAGCAGACAGAGGGGATGCTCAAGAAGGACACCAATCTGGCAGTCATGTTCCAGCAGCTGCAGCATACTGCCAGATTGGCTCCAGTGATGAGGAGGGAGGGGATGATGAGGTCACTGACTCCACGTGGGTGCCTAATAGGAGAGAGGAGGAGGAGGAGGATGAGGAGGAGGCACATCTCCAACGAGGCAGGATGCCCTTTGGTGGCCAGCGTAAGGGCAGTACACCGACGGAATCACACCGCAGAGCTCCGCCTGTGCAGGGCGCTGCCTCTGCCCGTCATTCAAAAAGTTCTTTGGTGTGGGCCTTTTTTGAGGCTAGTGCATCAGATCGCACAGCTGCTGTTTGCAACATATGTCTCAAGCGTATATCGTGTGGCCAAAACATCAGCCGCTTGGGTACCACATGCCTGACCAGACATATGTTGACCTGCCATGCAGCTCGTTGGCAAGCCTACCTCAAAGACCCACACCAAAGAACAAAGCGGACCTCTCCTTGCACCGCATCAGCTGGGATCTCCAACCCCACTATAACTTCAGTCCTCTCTGAAACATGCACTGAGAGGAATGAAGGTGTAGAATTAGGTGTGTCACAGCCAAGTACTTGCGGCCACTCTGCTAGCTGTACACCGACGTCCGATTCTAGCAGGCAAATTTCCCTGCCCCAGCTGCTGGACCGTCGAAAGAAGTTCACTCCCAGCCATCCACATGCCCAGCGGTTGAATGCTAGCTTGGCTAAATTGCTAGCGCTTCAACTGCTGCCTTTTCAGTTGGTAGACTCGGCCCCCTTCCGTGAGTTTGTGCAATGTGCGGTTCCTCAGTGGCAGGTTCCCAAACGCCACTTTTTCTCACGGAAGGCTATTCCGGCTCTCTACCGGCATGTGGAAGGCAATGTCTTGGCCTCGCTGGACAGGGCGGTCAGCGGTAAGGTGCATATTACCGCTGACTCATGGTCCAGCAGGCATGGACAGGGACGTTACCTTTCTTTCACGGCCCATTGGGTCACTCTTTTGGCAGCTGGGAAGGATGCAGGACAAGGTGCAGTAGTGTTGGAGGTTGTTCCACCGCCACGCCTCCAAAATGCTACTACTGGTTGTGACACACCTCTCTCCTCCACCCCCTCCTCTTCTTCTTCCTCCATGGCCTCTTCCTGTGCTTTGTCCTCTGAACCAGCGGTGCTCCGTAGGCGTTCAAGGGGCTACGCAAGTACGCAGGCAAAAAGATGCCATGCCGTGCTTGCGCTGGTGTGTTTGGGGGACAGAAGCCACACTGGGGCAGAGGTCCTGTCTGCTCTGCAGGGCCAGGCCGAGAGGTGGTTGACGCCACGCCAGCTTAAGCCAGGAATGGTGGTTTGCGACAATGGCACCAACCTCCTCTCCGCCCTCCGACAGGGACAACTGACCCATGTGCCCTGTGTGGCTCACGTCCTTAACCTGGTGGTGCAGCGGTTCTTGGGCAGGTACCCGGGCTTACAGGATGTCCTGAGGCAGGCCAGGAAAGTCTGTGTGCATTTCCGCAGATCTTATAATGCCAGTGCTCGCCTGGCTGAGCTGCAAAAGGAGTTGAACCTGCCCAAGAACCGCCTTATATGTGACATGCCCACCAGGTGGAACTCAACGTTGGCCATGCTGCAGCGGCTGCACACGCAGCAGAGGGCCATCAATGAGTACCTGTGCGACTACGGCACCAGGACAGGGTCAGGGGAGCTTGGTTTTTTTTCTCCACGCCAGTGGGGCATGATCAGGGATGCATGCACTGTCCTGGCACCATTTGAGGAGGCCACGAGGATGGTGAGCAGTGACAGTGCATGCATCAGTGACACTGTACCTCTTGTCCACCTGTTGGAGCACACGCTGCGTGGAATAATGGACAGGGCACTTGAGGCAGAACAGAGGCAGGAAGAGGAGGACTTCCTTGCCTCTCAAGGCCCCCTTTACCCAGACAGTGTTCCTTCTGTCCCACCCATCGCACAGGAAGAGGAGGAGGAGGAGGAGGAGGAGGAGGATTGTGTCAGCATGGAGGTGGAGGCTGGCACTCAGCATCATCAGCAGCAGTCTTTTAGGGATGATTTACAGTCCCAAGAAACCAGTGGACTTGTACGTGGCTGGGAGGAGGTGGCTGCGGATCATGTCGTCCTTAGTGACCCAGAGGACTCCGGACCGAATGCCTCAGCTAACCTACGCTGCATGGCCTCCCTGATCCTGCAAAGTCTGCGGAAGGATCCTCGTATTCTTCGGATCAAGGAGAGGGACCATTACTGGCTGGCCACTCTCCTTGATCCACGGTACAAGGGTAAGGTTACGGACCTTATGTTACCGTCACAGAGGGAGCAGAGGATGAGACAACTCCGGGAGGCCTTGCAGAAAGGTCTGTGCAACGCGTTCCCAGAGACTGGGAGGTTACAAACTCCTGGTCCTGGACAACGAGTTGCTGAGGCTTCGGCCAGTCAAAGAAGGAGCGGTGGGGAAGGTGGCCGTCTGACCGATGCGTTCAGACAATTCTTTAGTCCGCAGCCCCAAAGTATGATCGGTTCCAGCAACCATCGCCAGCGTCTGATAAACATGGTGCAGGAATATCTAGGGGCAAGGTCAGACTTGGACACCTTCCCCACCGAAAATCCTCTGGCTTACTGGGTCTTGAGGATGGATCACTGGCCAGAGCTTGCACAGTATGCAATTGAGCTACTGGCCTGTCCTGCATCCAGCGTTCTTTCGGAACGCACATTCAGTGCTGCTGGAGGATTTGTCACGGATCACAGGGTGCGCCTGTCCACCGACTCGGTTGATCGACTGACTTTCATCAAGATGAACCAGTCTTGGATCACCACCAGCTACCACACACCTGATGCTGATATAACAGACTAATTGATTTTAACATGTCACATCCCTTCAAGACTGATGCTGATGCTGAGTGCTGTGCTGTTATGTTGACTGGCTATCCTCCTCCTCCGAGTCCTCAATGATACGATTGATGATGATAGCTTGGAAGATCATTTTTGTTTATGGGTGCCGCCACCAGTGGCTAAGGCCCAATTTTTCAGCCCCTGTTTAACAGGGGCGTGTAATTAAAATTTTTGAAGCAATACTTTGCAACAGGGCTCATTGCTGTGCTCCAAGTACAGTATCTGTGAGGGGTTGGAGTGTTGTGCCACCAGTGCCTAAGGCCCAATTTTTCAGCCCCTGTTTAACAGGGGCGTGTCATTACAATTTTTGAAGCAATACTTTGCAACAGGGCTCATTGCTGTGCTCCAAGTACAGTATCTGTGAGGGGTTGCAGTGTTGTGCCACCAGTGCCTAAGGCCCAATTTTTCAGCCCCTGTTCAACAGGGGCATGTAATTACAATTCTTGATCTAATAATTCACAGCAGGGCCCATTGCTGCACCCACCAAGAGTAACTCTGAGGGCTTACAGTGTTGTGGCAACGCCACCACCACCACCACCACGAAAGGCCCAATTTTTCAGCCCCTGTTCAAAAGGTGCATGTAATTACAATTCTTGATCTAATAATTCACAGCAGGGCCCATTCCTGCACCCACCAAGAGTAACTCTGAGGGCTTACAGTGTTGTGGCAACACCACCACCACGAAAGGCCCAATTTTTCAGCCCCTGTTCAACAGGGGCATGCAATTACAATTCTTGATCTAATAATTCACAGCAGGGCCCATTGCTGCACCCACCAAGAGTAACTGTCAGGGCTTACAGTGTTGTGGCACCAGCACCACCATCAAAGGCCCAATTTTTACTACCACTGTTCAACAATTATATGTAATTACAATTCCTGATATAATAGTTGACAGCAGAGCGTTCCAGCACCAACCAAGAGTAACTGTGAGTGCTTACAGTGTTGTGCCAACACCAACAACTAAGGGGCCTATTTCTGCAGAGTATATACGGCAGGTCCCTACTTTCAAACATCCAACTTACAAACGACTCCTACTTGCAAACGCAAGAAGACAACAGGAAGTGAGAGGAAATCTACCCCTAGGAAGGAAAATTCTCTCCTGTAAGAATTAATATGGGAGAAAGGTGTCTCCTCTGTACTGATGCTTTATCACCAATCCTTGTTTCAAGAAAAACACCACATTTCAAAAACAGTTGTCATTGGGACGGAAAGTGAGGTGAAATGTTCTGAACAGGGGCACAGACAGCAAAACAAATGTTACAGGGGTGATAACCCTTACCTATGTTTTCCAAAAAGTTTAAAAATAGATTTTTGGGCTGGAGCTACACTTAAACAATGTACCTGTTCAAAATTACAAACACATTCTACATAAGAACAAACCTACAGTCCCTGTCTTGTATGCACCGCCTGTATACGGCTGTTCAGAGTATATAGGGCCTTTTTTATTTTGTGTGCGGTGTTCCCCTTAATATCCATACAAGACCCAAAGGGGCTGGTAATGGGCTGGGGTAGGGGGGGGGGGTCATGGGGTAGCTATGCCATTTTTCTTAAAGATTTTCATCCATATTACCGGGACCAGACATTACATTAAAGCCGCAAGCAGTTTTAAATGGCTTTTTTTTCCTTTAGAAGTGTCATTTTGTGCAGGGACAGTTCTAAACACGGGAAACACGTGGCACTTCACAGGCATACTTTAGACACCCCCCAGGTACGATATTTAAAGGAATATTTGACACTTTTTTTTTCACTTTATGCATCATTAAAATGACTGCTCCCGAAAAACGACCGTTTTTAAAACTTCTTTTTGCATTGATACATGTCCCCTGGTGCAGAACCCGGGTTCCCAAACCCTTTTTAGGACAATAACATGCATAATAGTCGTTATAATTAGCACTTTAGAATTCGAACGTTCGCATCCATTGTATTTAATAGGGTTCTAATGTTCGTACGAACTTTCGGTCCGTTCGCGGGTTCTGGTGCGAACCGAACCCGGGGGTGTTCGGCTCATCACTAGATTGCATTGTATACAAGTAAGCCTAGATACGGCATTAAAGGATACATGAAACTCAGTCGTGTCCTCACTCTATGGGATCCGGTAACAGTGGGATCCAGCAACGGTGGGATCCAGCAACGGTGGGATCCAGTAACAGTTGCATATCTTAGCAACCAATTCCGAAAGACCTGGGCAAGTTATTCTTTTCCCCATTTAGTCTTCCAAATAGTATGAGACACATTATCTCACTCTCCATTTAGAGGGATAGGACATCCTAAATATGGCCAGTAACATGGAATAAGTATTCCTTTTGGCGAATAGGTCTAGAAAGATCTCAGACATCCAAGTGTCAAGCTATAAACTACCTTGTTGCTGAAATTATCAGGCAAAATGGCTCTAGTCTCTTCCTCAACACTATACAAAGGTTGGTATCTTTGCAATCTGGGAAAGAACATCAGCCTTCTGGCATATCCAAACTAAAGTGTTTGAAGTACCACGAACATTGAAAATAGTCAAGGTTTAAAAGAGACATAGAATTGGCCCTTCTTCTAGGAGAAAAACGATAGACTCATCAGGCCTAACGGCATCGGAAAAAGACAATCACTGTCTAACGAAGACAATCGCAGTGGTGCGGATTAAGTTAGTCAAAGCTTAGATGACTAGGAAAAACCCATCAGATGAGGGCAGAGACCCCTCTTCCAGTCTGATTGCGCATGCATTGACGGAACTCCAAAATAGTTCCTCCAGAGTTAATATGTAAACTACGACCTGGTCTACATTCAACACGTTTGGGGGTCCATTCTTGTGGACCCAGCAGTCTTAACTACAATACATCTCAGTCGTTAGTGGGGATAGAGCTAATCCTCTTAAAAACTTGAGCAGTACCCACCCTTGTTGTCTGGTGATTTGGTACATCCCATACGTATATGCTGTCATGCTGTGTCAGGAAAAGGAAAAATTTGATACTTACCTGACAGTAATTTTCCTTTCCTGATGCAAGCATGACAGCATATAGGTCCCCTCCCAAAAAAATAAATAAATAAATAAATAAAAATAAATAAAAATATCACGAAAATATTATAAAGGCCTTCGCAGTGATACTAAGTTACGAGAATACTGCAGGAAGGGAGGAGACCTACTTTTATAATATAACCAGTCCTGAATTGGGCAGGGAGGCGGAGCCTTCCCATATGTATATGCTGTCATGCTTGCATCAGGAAAGGAAAATTACCGTCAGGTAAGTATAAAATTTTCCCTTTTTTTGTTTTAGATAGAGTAGGGAATGGTTAATCCTTGACTTTTTTATGTCCGTGTCTGCTATGTGTTTACCATTGGGGAGATGTCCCTTTACTTTTTCATGCAAGAATTGCGGAAAATCCCTTGTTAGACTGTCACCAAAACTAGTGTCCCTATTGAAAGCTGTCCACTTAAAGTGGCTCTAAAGGCTCAAGGTTTTTTACCTTCTATACATTCTATGCCTGAAGGTAAAAAACCTTCTGTCAGCGGCCTCCTCCAGCCCCCCTAATACTTACCTGAGTCCCATCTCGATCCAGCAATGTGCACAAGAGAAGAAGCTCCCCCTGGGTCTCTTCCTCCTCATTGGCTACCAGTAACGGTCCGTCCATTAGGGGCGCATGGGCACTGCCCCCCCATCCATGCGTCCAGCCCCCTAATCTATATGCAGGGTGCTGTACGCATGGATTCTATTTTTTTAAAGCACGTGATTAGAGCCAAAGGCTCTAATAGGCTTAAAAAAAGGGTGGGCTTGGGGCACTGTGCCCGGAGCCCACCCAGTTGTGTGACAATAGCGAATTAATATTTACTATTGTCACACAGATTCTCCTCCTGGCCAATCAGTAAGTTGGTCCTGAGACCCATCGCCTGATTGGCCGAAATGAGATCCGATTCTATTGGTTGCCAGGAGGAGGAGGGAGGAGATGCAGGGTATCCTGCCTTGGCCTCACAGGAGGAACCCGCTGCCCCGAGCGATGCCGCCACCCGCAGCGCTGCCTTGAGATGGGGTAAGTGCGGGGCCCCCCGACCTACTGACCAACCCAGGGGGGGTGCCACCCGTGACTGGACCGACCGGGAGAAGGGGGTGGTGGTGGGTGGATTGCTTGCGGCCCTCCCCCAAAAACAAACACCAGCCGCCACTGTTGGCTCCTGTCAATCACAGCCAGTGAGCCAATGAGGAGAGAATGGGGGTGGGGCCCGGCAATGCTCCGTGTGTGAATAGACACACAGAGCAGCAGCTGAGGAGCGAGCCTGATCGAGTGCCCTCATAGCAAGCTGCTTGCTATGGCGGTACTCGGAATGAGGGAGAGGCAAGGAGTGCTGGCGGGGAACCCAAAAAGAGGAGGATTGGGACTGCTCTGTGCAAAACCATTACACAGAGCATTTATTTTTAAAATCTCCCTTTAATATCACCTAAACTTCTGTTATGATGTCAACTGTAACATTTTGGATTTCTTATTCTATCCTGTTGATAATGATAATATTAAAAAATAGAGAGGAGGCATCATCCAAAATAGGACACAGGCAGCAATGAAAACTTACAGAGGTTCCAATCTTTCCCTACCCTATTCAATAAATAAATAAATACATAAATAAAGCAGTTTTAAATAGAGATATGATTTAAAGTGTATCTAAACACACAAACACAGATTGAATATATTGCAGTTTACCAGTTCATAGATGTGACCGGTTGCTGCAGTCATTTTAATTTTTTCCCAGACATTTTTTCTTTCTTTTCACCTGGTGATATACTACCAGTAACACACTTCCTGACCAAGGGGGACAAATACTCACTCAATGATCTGTATTAATAGAGGAGCAGCGTTGTCACTCTAGAACAGGAAGTTTGTTAGGACTACAGAATACCTCCTCCTCTCCTCTTCTCCGTAACAGAGAGGGAAGGTGTTCTGCAGTCAAAAGAGAGAATTGGAAACAATGCTAACTACAGGACGTAATCAGCTCACAAGATTTCTGTCAGGATCAACAGGTATTTTTTGGAATTTATTGAACTGATGTAAAATTCTTTTGAATATGCTATGCCATGTTATATATAAAATTAACCATAAAAGTATTTTTGCGCTGAGTGAACCCCTGGATGCTGCATATAACAGTTGGAATACACAACCGTAAAGCAATGCCTATATACACACAGGTGCACTTCCTATAAATGTCATATAAATAAATAACTGTAAATGGTGACCACAATACACTGATTGTGAATAAATATGAAATAATTATATAAAAAAATGTGAAGCAATTAAAATACTCAAACCATATTATCATATATATGTGCAAACAAGGGCATGTGAGGTAGATCCAGGCTTTAAAGCGTTTGTTACCCCAACACTTCATATTCCTGATATGTGCCTTCTATATCACGTACTTGTATGAGAAAGTATCTCTTTGTATTGCTTCCTTTGTGTGAAATCCCTGGTGTTCCTGCTAGTCCCTTTGCTTTCCTATTAAAAACTGACCACACTAAGCAGGAGAGCACACTGTGGTCAGTTCTCTAGCTGTGCTGGGAACTCTGCCTGCTCTCCTCCAAAGACTTGCTGACACGCCCCCCCTGCCTCAGCACAGCCATTCACTGGAAAGCTCAGTGTACTGCTGCTTCTCCTCCCCCAGCTCATTTGCAGCTGAAAACAGTGCGATCACTTATAAAAAAGGGGGAAAAGGTATTTATAATGTTTTTTTTATATCTATACACAAATGTTTTGCATTTCATTTCTATTTTAAACTGAATGGGCTGTTTTACAAGTTGATTGTTTACTAAGTTCGGTGACCTTTACTGGTTTAAGTAAAACAGAAGCAATACAAAGAGAATGGAATACTTTCTCATACAAGTACATGTAACAGCAGGCACATATCAGGAATATTAAGTTTTGGGGTAGCAAACACTTTAATCCATCTGGATTTGTAATAATTGTCCCCTTTTACTGTCATTCTTTCCCAACATTTTGCAGCCAAAGTATTTGAGCTTTACTTTCAGTGTCTGGACTTTCAATCGGCCTAGCATTATTTCTAAGACCACTGATTTCTTTTAGTCCATTACATAATTAATGCCAGAGCTCTGTTATAGAGATATTTAATTTCTTCACGCTTTAAAAATGGAAAACACCAACAAACCCAAGTGTTTTAAAGATAAAGGCCCTCTTCATCAAAGGTGACACTAGGGGCCTCTATGTCCTTGAAATGTTGCCACGGCATCCATTTCTTTCATTGAGACCACATAGGTATGTGTGCAGAATTGTGTTTGAATGACTATTTGGGTGCCTTCCAATTCAAGAATCCGTGAACAATTTTCTCTTAATTTGTCATTTAAAAGCAATTCACCATATGACCCAAATTTTTTGATGGCCATGAGTTACCAACCCTGGCTTCAGATCCAGTCCTTGGCTCCTCTAGAGCACCAATGATATTATTTCTAATATTGCTTAGAAATAAAAAAGGAATGGAGAATATTGTTGTAACATTGTTATTGACCTGCAGTTGGTTTAGGATTATCATTGTGCTATATTGAAACACAAGTACAGAAACATTGAAACCATCACAGCCAGTGATCTCCAGTGGCACTAGGTGTCTTCGTACCAGGGGACAAAATCAGCATTGATAATTATTTCAGCTCAATATTATGCACAATGCAACAATGTTGCAGTTCTAATTCATTTCCTCTCCACACTTATAGACACAACATCTATGAATGAAAGGAGGAAACAATAAGTCAATGTACTGAGTTTTACTATTGGAACCATGGAAGCCCTAGAGTACTGTTTCTAGTTCTTGGGCCAATAGTAATAGTAAACCTTTCTATTCCCAAAGGATGTAAGCATGGTAGTAATTATTCATAACAATTTATCCTGAATTATTAATTTGCTACCTACATCCCAAGAAAGGGGACAAAATATGTTTTGCGTATGATTACTTGGAAACCTTTATTGAGAGAAGCTGGTATTTGTCAGACACTAGTTGCCTGTGACTGGTGGTCTCTGGCCTCAGTACATTCTGTGTCGCTCACCCAGAACCAGCATGCAGCTAGTGAAAGCCCAACTCAGGGCTCTGTCCCACACCAGCTGGTCACCCCACTCCCAGAATCCTCCCTGTGATTGTTTTTAAAGATGCTGTCTGTGACAGGCCCAACCAGGACAGAGGCTTTTGGAGGGGACTAGGGGCTTGCCTCCTACCCACTGATTATGGCCCAGGGAGAGAGCAGATCCTCCTCTAATGATGGACAACAACGTGATGAATGCTGAGAGCGAGGCTTAAATTAATTCTCTGAATAAGGACAATAAACCTTCCCTCCTGGATTGGAAGGAAAGATGTAATATTATTCTTGTACATGTAGCGGGGTGTTCAATTTAAGGGAAGTGTCTGAGTGGTAACCAGGCTCAGACACAATAAATTGATAGGATTCATGGACCATTTTTGTTCTCAGGGGTTAATGCTGGTGATGTGTTCCCTGTGGCCGGTGGTGTGTGTCATCTCCGGGTGCCCTAGGCCCGGAGGCCTTGTTTCAGTTCCACCTCAGGCACCTTTAGCCTGGGGTGAGGTACTACCTCACCGTTCCTGTCCGCCTGGGCACGGAGGCCCAGGAGTTGCAGTAACGGCCTGGAGCCCAGCAGCCTTCGGCTGGGGTCCACAAGGGATCGAGGAGTCCAGGGTGCCGCCTTGCGAGGGGACCCGCACCCTAAGAGAAGGGAGGTTCTGTTCCGAAGGACTGGTGCTGTGGACGCGCTGTTGACTCTCTGGGGGGACGTCTTCTCCCTGAAAGGGGCTATGTCCTAGGAAGGAACCAAGGTTCATCAGGTCAGTGGCAGTGACCTTGTTCGCCAGGTCAGTGGCAGTGACCTTATTCACAAGGTCTGTGGCAGAGACCAACCTCATGGTCTGTGGCAGAGACCATGCGCCAAAACTGTTTGAGAAGCCTGAACAGTCAGAAGAGTTTGAGCTACATTTGTGCCTGGACCTCCTCCACACCTTAAAGCTGTCCTGTGTCTTTGCTCCAACCTTTCCTCTATTCAAGAGACTATGTGTTGTGCAAGTGAAAAATAAATATTGAGTTGGACTTTCAGCTGGTGTGGACATTTACGTTCCTGGGGAAGTCAAGGACTTGCATCTACACACTGTAGAGGTGAGAATCATTCTCAGGAGGACTTTATACTCTGACTGCAGACAAGGCTCAAAATCAACACCACCTAACCTCTTAACACAGGAGGGTACGGGCTTGTGGTGCGGTGTGCCCCTTTTTCCTGAGAGGAGCCGAAGCAGACAGGTAAAAGGGGGTCTGTGCGCTACATACAGGTTTATGGTCAAAGGGCATATGGTTTCCCTCCTGCAGACCGGGTTGGAGAAGCTTCTTCACTGTCTACTTGCCCATGCAGTGCAAAGTGACAGTGTCACTGGAAAAGACCCCCCCCCTCCAACCCTCCTATACTCACTTTACTAGTGACCCCTTTCTTCTCCACAGCTGGCATTGGAATAAGCTGTATGTCAGGGCTGGGCTTAGCCCTTCCTTCTCTGAGCTGGCCAATCAGCTGTCGGCTAATTGCCAGCTCCTATCTCTCCACAGTGACTCACCTGTTGATGATCCTGCTGGTCAGTCCTGCCTACTTAAGCCGTCCAGCTCAGTTGATCTCTGCCTCTCTTTTATTGTTAACTTGTGATCACTTTTAATGTCAAATTCTTGTTGGTTTTATTACAATAAAACCTTTTTCATATTTTTTGACCTGCACCATTAGAGCACCGTTTTTCTTTCACCTTGCATGTTTGTTGGAGTACGTTTTTGGAGCTGTTTGATCGTGCCTATCTACCCCTTCTGGGGTTTGTTCCATCCCAAATCATCTCAACACTTGTTGGAAACAGGGTGGAAACCCTGCGAACTCTGGTTTGTTCCACCTATCCAGGATACCATCTATCCAGGGTCTTCAGCCGAGGACTGTCGGGTCCCAATGGCCAAGTTTGTGATTCCAACTACCCGGAGTGGCCAGACAAGCTGAGCTGATTCGTTTTGGATTTCCCATGCCTGTATGATCTGCTGTCGCTGACAGGCAGATCCACTGGTTCTGGTAAGCATATTCCATCTATTTATGTAGTCAGAAGAAGTTTTCCCCATGATGATCTACGTGGCTGCATGTTTATTTTCTTCACTGTCAATCCATATGCCTTATGAATGGACATTCATTTTTCTTGTTTTTCTTTCTTTACATGTGGACTTATCAGCACATTCACTTTCACCTATTTTTTGGTTGGTTTGTTTATATTTTTTCACTGTCTCACATCCAGTGACTTAATTTACTTAGTGAGACACTAATGTTTCTCTTCAACCACCAGCGCTAGATTTTTATATTTATCATATTGATCTCTGCCATCGCCTTGGTCAACATCACAGAGACTATCTCTGGCGTTCCTGTTGAAACTTGCTTGGTTGACGTTCCTTCTGGCTCCAGATCCTGCTTGCTGTTCTACTACGTTTATCTCTGACTCTCTGACATTTGGCTTGGCTGACTATCCAATCCGGTTCCTGAACTCTGGCTATGTTTTGACTACGCTTACTCTGTTTATCTTTTTATTATTATTATTATTATTAAACAATTGTGATTTAACTGTACTTCTGTCTCGGTCTCATTCATGGTTTCTGACACTGTAACAGCGGAGAGAAGAGAGATGACATCATTCCCATGGTCATGTGACAGTGCTTGGGCCTAGTCATTGACTCCTAGGCCAGGGCACCATCACAGGAGGAGAAAGTCACGTGTTCCTACATACCCAGATGTGCCAGGTATTATGACAGTATGGGACAGCTGTAGAGGAGGAATGAGCAGTGAGGAAGCACTTGTAAGGTTAGCATAAGGGGGTCAGAAAGTGGTGCACACTGGGCATTACTCAATCTAGAAGACTGAGAATAACTTGTGGTGGAAAAGAAGCACTGTGAGGAACAGTTCCGGGTTGAAGGTGAGTGTTTCAGCCAGAGTTTTTTTTTATCAACTGTCTAGGAGACCAGACTTGGTCTTTAAGTCACAGAGAAGGTTTCTGATCTGCACTGATGTTCCAGGTAAATGGCATAGGAAGTATTGCAATCATTATATCAGCCAACAAACTACTATTTTCAAAAGAAGAGTTGAACAGTGGCATTCTATATCCTTTCTCAGTACGGCTTTCCTTTGTTTCTTGCATAGAGTACAATTAGAGTACTGTATTAGCAATAACTTGTGAGCCTTTCTTCTAATTATTTATTTCCAAGCTTTCAACTTTTATCATAGTGAAGGGTCATTTCATAACGATATGAGAAGAGTGTCACAGTTTCCACCAGCCTGTACCTTGAGCAGTGTACTATACAATGATTTTATGTAATACAATTATTGCCGTGGATCTGCAGCTATTCTATTTTTGGAATGTGACTCCCGGGGGTCAGGACTCATATCCTGACAAAAACAGAAGAGCTCTCTGTCTGTCATCTCTAATCTATGAGTCATGCAGTTCAGATGTGAATAGAAAGTTCAGATCTGGTTACAATGTAACGCAGCCAGGTACTGTGTCATATCAGGTAACAATGAAAACTGTCAAAAGCAACAGTGATGGGGCCTGATGTGTACAATGCTGGTAAACGGAGAGGCAATCTCACTACAATTATTGCTGAACATCATATGCTAATTAGTACACATCATTGATGCTGAGCAATCATTACAAAAGGTACTTACCTTACATTTGAATTTATCACTTGTAGTGAGCAGAAACCCGGCATAAAATAAACCCCATAAGAAAGAAATGTATAGGTGGCCTTTACTGACTGCCTTCTGAAAATGCTTGTTGGTTGCCTGTAATGCTCATCCTTTGGCTTTAAAGGAGAAGTCCAGCCTGAGTTTATTGGGCTGGGTTTCTCCTCTGGGTCACAGGAGTGAAATTTGTTTTGCACTCCTGTGACCCGTTTTCAGCGGAGAGCGGTCTGAAGTCCTCTCTCTGCTGACATCACTGCCATCAGTCGAGGCCGCGCGCCATCCCGACTTCTGAACTCTGATTTTGCCAGCTGCCTTGACTGATGGCAGTCTCAGCCTCTCAGCGAGCCGCTGAGACGGCCGCTCCACGCCCCTCCACAGTTCAGCGCTCCAATGAGCGTGGAGGAGCAGAGCAGGAGAGCTGCTGACTGACAAGCAGCAGCTCTCCGCTCGGGGAGGAGTGAGAACAGAGCCATCGGCGGTGTCGCTGTGTGCCTATGTAGAGTTCCCTGTGGCCTGCAGGTGGCGCTTCCACAGCCGTGCCCATAAGCACCCCCGCGGAAACAGCGGTCGCTAAGGAAAAAGTTCCGGCTGCTACGGAGCTTGAGACGGAGAACCCAGCAGATGCTGCCTCTGTTGCAACGGAGTCCTCCCTTCCCCCTGCTAAGAGGAAGGTGGGATATGTTTAGGCTTCTCATGGCTGTGGTCAAGGCCTACCCCAGCACCTGCCTGAACCGGATCATCAACCCAGAGGGATCTCCGGCCGATCCAAGTCAGGGGAGGGTAAGAAGGCTGGGAAAACTGAGACATTGACTTTGTTGGGAGAGGGTAGAAAGTCCACACCCCACGCTACCGGCGATGTGCGGACCGCCAGCCCGCAAGGACATTCCATTTTTTGGGACAATGTATCGGTGTCTACTACCAGTTATTTGCCGGCAGAGGCATATGACACCTCTGACTTTGAATCATCGTCCGATGTGGGGGATGACCACGAAATTGACGAGATTTTCATCCACAAGGGTTGCGACAAAATCCCGGTGACCTCATCCCGTAGTTTAAAGGGGTGTCGCCAATGGACTCTTGGTCGGCACATTCATGCAGACCGGGTGGTGATTTGTAGCAGGGATCGTGATTATGTGGTATATTCTATAGAGACTCTGGACAAAGACTGGAAAACTCTTGTTTCCCCTGATCCCCAGTACTACCTCTGAAGTGGGAGCTTGTGTTTTTTTTTATTATTATTCCACTTCAGGGACATTGTCTGAACTATTGTCTGAACTATTACCTTGACCTTCCGCCCAAGGGAAAACGTACTCTTTGGAGACTTTGGGGAACTGTTTGTGTTTTCTGTAGGTGAAAAAACCTCTATTGTTGGGGATTTTTGAGGCAACGAAAAAATATTTGTACAAAAATTATATTTATTTAGAAAAGTTACATAATCATATTACAAAGTACACATTGTTATAATCATATCCATAAAATCTGCAACATGAGAAAATAGAATGCAATCGCCTGGATTGGTCACTCCAGACCTTCCGGAGATAACTCAAAGCAGGCTTCATCATGTTTGTGTTTTCTTCCCCTCTGCAAAAAGAACTGAACTTTGGGTAGATTTAGTTAGGGCAAAGCAGGAAGCCGACCTGAACAAGGAGGAGGGTTCCTGTGTTAAAATTGTGCCTATGCGCACCTAGGTCATGTAGTGATGTGTGCTGCCACTAGGTGGTGGTGGTCTGCAGAAATTTGTGTTGCGGAAGCAAGTCATTCTTTCTAGGAGGAATGGTTCGTTTCTGACTTCCAGAAAGTTAGGAGATGTTATTTGTGTGCTGTGTTTTTTTTCTTTCCCTCTACAGGTGATCGCCTATCAAGTACATCGGAGAGTGGGTGGAAAGATAGGATAGGAGAAAAGGGGGTCTTTATGTCCAAATTTAGGGGGATGACCCGAGCACTAGTATGGCTCTGGCCTTCTAATTGTGCTGGACTCTGCTTTGTTGCTGTGTGCCTATGTAGAGTTCCCTGTGGCCTGCAGGTGGCGCTGCCATGTAGGGTCAGGGTTGAACCATAGGCTGCATTGGCGCGATTGGATGTCCTCTCTCGGCTACCATGCAGTGGGCTGGTTCTGCCTGCTGTGCATGCCGGGAGAGGATATAAAAGAGGCAGACGCAATTCATTCAGGGAGAGACCCGGGGACAAGTACCCAGAGGAGTGTGCCCCCTAAGGAGGGGGCGCATACACCGACTGAAGAGACCGCAATGTTCCGGGTAGGCCCAGTACCTTCAACTGGGTCTACAGGCAGAACTTTGGAGTCCTAGGATGCCCAGGTGAAGGTATCCACTCTGACCAACAGGAAGCCAGGGGAGGATCGGTCCCATAACAGGAGATGAGTGATAGTTAGATTGCTGTCTCGGGAAAGGCCTGGTGACCTGTCGGAGGGAAGGATCCTATGCTCCGCAGAACTGACCCTGCGGAGTGCTGCTGTTCTTTGAGGACATACTGAACTTGTCCTTGGAGGATTTAAATTGCTTGTTCGAGCTCCACATTGGCTGCTGGGACCATTGAGGGACTATCCAGGTGAGCTATACCCACTCGGGACCGAGTGGTGATAAATCTGGCTTTGGTTCAACTATTATCTCTCTCATCTACTCTCTCTTACCTATCAAGCAAAGATACAAAATAAACTCAACGTTTAAGTGGTTTGGACCAGTGGCGGCCCGTCCATAGGGGGCGCATGGGCGCCGCCCCCCCTCCCAGGCAGTCACAATTTTTTTTTTAAAACTGTCCCTTTAAGAATTTTTTATTTTTTTTAAAAACGGTCCTTTAGATTTCTTTTGCTGGGCGCCGGACGCAATGCATTTGGGAAACGCCACGTCTATGCAATCACGAGATTGCAGACGAGGCGCTTCATTTGCGGGCTTTAAACCCGCCTTGCGGCGCATTCGATCGCGCCGATCAGCATCCGCCCGCGCCGTAGTATGTATTACTACGGCCGGGTGCTTTGATTGACACTAGAGTTACGTCACTTCCGGTTTTCAGTGTGCCAAAGCGCCCAAGCGGAGGAAGCATGAGGAGCCTCCACCGCTGCTGCTGCCTGCTGCCCACTGAAGGAGATGAGACACACAGGAGAGGACACCACAGCCCGGTAAGTGCCGGACCTCCCGCGGAGAAGTATGTATTTAGAAGATCTGAGCCTTACAATCTCCTGCACTCGCTCTGTGCCCTCTAGCACTCTGATCCTCCCCCCACCCCGATCTCCAGTGCCCCACTGTCAGAAGCCAGAGCTGGAGCATAGCCTATGCTGAGTCTGACGCTGCAGAGAGGGAGGTGAGCTGAGCTGTGGTCTGAGGAAAGTTTGTGCAGATAAGCAGGTGGCCTTTCATGTCGGGATATAGGATGGATTTGTTTGCAGGACATGAGATAAGTAGTGTCAAAAGAGCAGAGGATTGTGTGCCTGGGGTGGGGGGAAGGGGGGGAAGTCTGCAGTCTCCCCATAGCTGGTACACATCCCCCAATCAGGCACACATCACTGCATAAGCATCCCCCAATCAATCTGTGTATGTCCAGATAATGTGACTGTAATTTATGACCATTCCATTTCACCCATATATATCTATGGAATAACAATCCTCAATAAACAGAGCATAGCACAGTGTTCACAGCTATTTGCATGGTAACACTATTGTATGAACACTGATTATTTCATGAATAATTTCTGTTTATGGAGGTTTGTTATTTTGTGTTTACTCATCACAGGCTCAGTTCACACTTACAGGTGTGACCAAGCTTGGTTGTATTTTTCACATGTCACGTGTAGGGCAGTGTGTTCATTTCATTCGGTGGGCTGGCTGGCCAGTAAGCTGGCCCTGGGGAATGTTGGTGGTCAAGCTGGGGGAGGCCAGGCCTAAAGCTGTGTAAGGGGCCCCAACATTTTTCATGGCTGTAAAAAAAAAAAATCTGCGCCAATAATCAAATATTTCAATAGTATCCAGGGGCTGATAAGCAAAAAGCAGTGCACACTGGACAGAGGCACCAGCTACTAGATACTAAAAATATCAATTTGTAGAAAAATAATGATAAAAAAGTCCAGATAAGTGCCCAAATGATGCCATTAGAAACCAGAGCCAGACTTATCTGGACTCATTTGGGCACTTATCTGGACTTTTTTTAATCATTATTTTTCTACAAATTATTGATATATTTAGTATCTAGTAGCTGGTGCCTCTGTCCAGTGTGCACTGCTTTTTGCTTATCAGCCCCTGGATACTATTGAAATATTTGGTTATTGGCACAGTTTTTTCTGTTTTTATTTCTATTGTGTTTATTCCACCATTGCTGCTGCCTTTTGTTTATTCATTTATTTATTTAATTTGATATTAGCGCAGTTTTTTTAAAATATATTTTTCATGGCTGCCCTGCTCGTTAGTCCAGAAGGGGAGCCGGGCACCTGCAGGAGAGGAGAGCCGAATGTTCTGCCTTCTTCCTGGTGTTTAACCCCTGCAGCACTGCTGGCTTTCTTCCTTTCAGGATTCAGAAAGGGGAGAATGTGCCAGGAGCCAGCCTTGTTCTGCAGGTAGTGTGCAGGAATGTTATCAGTGTCCCTCGATCCCCGCTGGGGGGGATTGCTGTCCGTTTGTCCTGTGAGCCCCGAGCCAGTGTGCTGCGATCCGGGGGGGTGCTATTATCGTGTCCTCCACCAGTGTGTGGATGCTGACAGTATGCTGCGAGATCAGTATATGTGATGCTGCTGATCTATATACCATATCTGTAATGCTGACCTATATACCCTGATCTGTGATGCTGAGCTGTATACTCCTGACACTATATGGGTGGAAGCAAGTGAAATACAGGGGACGGAGTGGGTTGATTCTATAAGGGGTGGGGCTTATGAGAAATGGGAGGGGTCAAAAAGGAAGTGTGGGGTCTGGCGCCCCCCGATCCTAAAACTTCACCAGCCGCCACTGGTTTGGACATTGACTTTATTAAAGAGGGGAAAGTACAGACTCGTCTCTACATTCTGGAGATGGGAACCAGTGGAAGGAGGTAACTCGCTGCGGGACATAAATACATATACAACGCCTGACCTCTAAATTAGAGGACACGGGCTTGTGGCATGGGTGCCTCTTCTTTTCCCTAAGAGGAGAGGGTAGTGCTACATATGCAAATGCAATGTCTGTACATAGGAAATTGTTTGAACTTGTTCAGTAACACCTTTTTGATAAAAAATTAAAATAAAAATAAAATGTAATCTTGATAGTAGGTCAAAATATTAACTGGTTATATTTACAAGGTATAAAATGCGTTTTAGTTGTTTCAAACGGAGCACAATAATCTGAAGACAAACATCTTTTGCTATGATATCTCTTTAAAAAAGCTGCTGAAAGTTAGCTCCTAATAGTTGCTAAGGTAACATGCAGCTGGACCTATTCTGTAATGTTGATGATTTTTTCTTACTAATCCAAGTAGCTTCTTTAGTTCTAAGGAGTGCCGGGAACACTCATAGCCACATGTCACCTTAATCCAAGAGAAATGGTGTCACATTTGGGCTTGATTTACAAAAAGGCAAATAGACTATGCACTTTGCAAAGTGCAATTGCACTCTGCAAGTGCAGTTGTTCCAGAGCTTAGTAATTGAGGTAAGTTTTCACTTTGCAATAAATACCCAGTCACATGCAAGGCAAATAAAAAAAAAAGCATTATTGATTGCACATGATTGGACAATAAAAGTCAGCAGAGCTTATGCTCATTTACTGAGCTCTGGAGCAACTGCACTTGCTCCAGAACTTAAGTGCACAGTATATATGCCTTTAGTTAACCAACCCGGTTGAATTAAATGTTTATTTCCCAAACAGAAAAGGTTAGTATTAAAAAGGAAACTTGAAAAATTATGTAAAATAAAATTGGCCTTAAACAGGTGCAGTTTTCCCTAAAGTGATTGTAAAGTCTTTTTTTTTAAATAATAAAATTGTTATACTTATACTTATACTTACCACCTCTGTGCAATGGAATTGCACAGAGCAGACCCAAGCCTCCTCTTTTCAGGTGCAGTGCTCCTGGTTCCTCCTCCCTTCAGAGTGCCCCCATAGACAAGCGGCTTGCTTTGGGGCAGTTGTTAGCGCTCGATCCTGAGCTATGCTGCCTGCATCCATAGACACAGACAGCGTGGCTCGCCCCCACCCCCTGCTCTCTTCACAGGATTCGAATGACAGCAGAGGGAGCCAATGGCTCCTGCTGCCTCAGCAAAGCCTATGAGCATGCGGAGAAAAGAGCCGATACGGATGAGCACAACACTCAGGTAAGCATAAAGCCCCGTACACACGGTCGGACTTTTGCCCAACAAACTTCGTTTTAAGCAAGTTGGACCAACAATCCGACCATGTGTACGCTCCATCCATGCTTTTTTCTTGTTTTCATCGGACAAAAGTTGGGTCTGCAAACGGACAAACTTTTGCCCAACAAAAGTCCGATGTAGCAAAGTCCGACCGTGTGTACAGAAAACCATCGGACTTTTGTCCGATGGACAAAACAATGAATGTTAAAATCAACCAACAATAGCAGAAGTTGACCAAAGGGTGGCGGTAAAGAGCAGAAAAGAGCAGAAAAACCACGTGATGTTGCAAAAAGTTTTGGGAAAGTTTGCAGAAAAGTCCGAGCGTGTGTATGCTATGGGTGTTCCCGACCAACTCCGTTCGGACAAAAAACCACGGAAAAGTCCGATGGAAGTCCGACCGTGTGTACGGGGCTTAAGGGGGGTGAGGGGGCGATACTACTACCTAAACATGTTTTACCTTTAATGCAGGGAATGCATAACAAATAATAATAGGTAGTAGGTAAAAAAAATGTTTAGGCTTTAGAACCACTTTAAATGATTTTTAATTCTTCTTATTTAAAATCAACATTTTGCTTTTCCATTAGACTGCTGAGATTTTTTTTAGTACTATTATTATTGGGTCATGGGTCCCAATAGAATAGATTTTCTTGCAGCTGGAATACACAAAGTAGCACTTATTTTTGAAGCTTTATGAAAGAGCACAATCAGGACACTGAAAACTAAATACAACCTACCAGATGTTAAACATTAGGGCACTCACAAGGAAACAAAACCCAGGGATTCTCCCAGAGATTTGAAGTCGAGATATTAAAGTGTATCTCAACCCAAGAACAAAAAATGTAATATATTGCAGCTTATCAGTCTTTAGATGTGGAGGCTGCATTAGCTTTCTTTTGGATGAAATACATAAAAACTGATCCTGCCCAAAATCCAGTGTCCTACTAACTTCTTGTGCAGTACTGAATCCTGTGTCATATTAAAAGCAGACATACCATAATTTGAAATGCTTAGTTAGAAAAAAATACCATTAGGTAGTAAACAACGACACAAAATTAAAAAATAAAATGTTATATCGTAAGCAACCATTTGGACACAGTGGGAAGAAAAAAACTGCAGCGCATATAGCATGCCACAGCATGTTGTGCATACATCGTGCTGATCAGTGGATGTGGTCCAAGGCTTCGTCAAATAAAACCTGAGCCTGTTTGCTTTGTGCTCTGCACATATTTTCTGCCATTCTTCTACCCACAAATTATCAGGATGTGATAACAGAGAAACCACGGGAAGGAAGTGGTAACCTGAACCAGATAACACAGTAGTTCACCCTGTGCTGCTTTAGCTTCCTCTGCTGGCTCTGTGTAGGGATCTGCTGCCCTCTACTGTCTGAATTTTTAAATAGCTTTTGTTTGTTAATTACTGAAGAACTAGGTTATAAGACAGGTACTTCCTGTCTCTGCTAGCTGGTTCAGAAACCCCATTTGGAGGACTGTGATATTTTATATAAAGGGTAGCCTCTAGGAAGTAGACACAGAAGTACAAAGAGCAGCTGGTGCTGCTGTATTTGACCCAGACCAGAATCAGAAACTAGTAGGCTAGTTTTTCTATGCTCTAATAGAGTAATTGTAGCCACCCATGACTTCTTGATGTAAATCTTAAAACACTACCGCTGCTCGGCTGACAGCTCCAGTGGGCGGGGCCGAGCACTGCCGCTGACGTCAGCCGGGGAAGAGAGGAGAGAGAGAGCCGAGGAGTCACGTGATCGACAGGAGCCGCTCTGATATAGGTACAGATTGGCATATTTTTTATATAACACAGACACAGGGACACTTATTGTTATATTACAGAGGGGATAGGATGATTTCATATCAGTGGCTTAACAACCACTTTAAGTTAAAAAATGTCTTGGCTTTAGAACCACTTTAATACAACTTCAAGGAGATTGAGAATTATGGAGGGCTTTGGACGCTTATGGAAGCTTTTTGGGATCATTCCACCTAAAACACATATTTCAGTTTTTTGTAGAAGCTTCCCTCTGTAATTTCTGAATGGGTCATTCATTTTCACACTGGCACTATAACTGAAGTTTTCATTTTGAATGGACTTGGCTTACTTTGCACTCCACTG
Source organism: Rana muscosa (assembly GCA_029206835.1). Lineage (NCBI taxonomy): Eukaryota > Metazoa > Chordata > Amphibia > Anura > Ranidae > Rana > Rana muscosa. Next base: position 114,824,912 of record JARGYO010005626.1, read on the forward strand.
ATTTATTTTTATTTTTATTAATTGCCATCTGAATGTAATGGTCACGTTCTTTCCTTACTGCGGAAAACTCAGCGTAATCATAACAGTCAGGGAGTCTCAACCCCAAAGTATGTTATGACAACAAGCAGAAATTGTTAGGGACCGAATGTACTTAGCTATTTCCTGGCTGTAAGGTAACAGAGAGATTAATTGTCTGCTCCTGTAGTAAACACAATTGTTCTGTGCTGAGGGCCGGCCCGGCTGCACACTAATACAACATCATAAGTAACTTCGGCCTCCGGTTTTATATCAATGGAGGCTCATAAATAACAGCGGACTGTTTGCCAAGGTCTGTGTCTGACTACACCATTCTTGTGCAGAAGTTTCTCGGTTAAGGTAGGGTCCATGTCTACCACTGATAACAGGGAATAAAATGGTCATAATTTATTTCTAAATTACATTTACAGTGACGCTCCATATAAAGGCTTTAGGTTATCTTGGATGTGGCCTGTGTCCAGCAATAACATTGGTTCTCCACTGTGTTGCTTCTCATCTCCATGCAACACTATTCTGTATGTTATTATGAATGGCACTGTTGAAAAAAGTTGCTAGGGACCATACTGCCAAAAAAAATGTTGCCAGGGAAGACATTGCCAAACATCCAACTTTTCTGTCCACACTGTCATGCTCCATCCTCCAATGGCAGAGGCTGCCAAAGACCTTATCCACATGAAGAGGGATCTTTTAGTTACTGTTCACACTATTCGACCACCTAGTCAATGTTCAATGTTTATCTTGCCAAGTTAGCATGAAATATGCCTATTGGTAGATCTATCCTTGTCTACTAGTAGCAGGTTGAGCATGCATGGATAGCCAACCAATCAGAGGCTGAACAAGAGAAAATCAATAGAGTCCCCCATCCATGCTAACGACGTGGATGGAAGAGTCTTCTGTGCTGGCCATTGTATTTAAGTGGCCACGGGAGCTGGAGCTGCCAGAGTGCAGTGGTGCTGCCTAGAAGTGGTTGTATCTAACAGGAGCATGCCATCGCTGTCAGGTACCCAGCACAGCTGCTTTAAGTCTACTTTTGTCAAGCAACGTGGAACTTGTAGGGCCACCCACAGCTGAAATTCCAGCTGATTCAGGAGTTGAACAAAATTTGCGCTTTAAAGTGAATCTAATCTCGAAAGCAAAAATTTGATACAGTTGCAATAAAAAGTATGTGAACCCTTTGGAATGATATAGATTTCTGCACAAATTGGTCATAAAATGTGATCTGATCTTCATCTAAGTCACAACAATAGACAATCACAGTCTGCTTAAACTAATAAGACACAAATAAATAAATGTTACCATGTTTTTATTGAACACACCATGTAAACATTCACAGTGCAGGTGGAAAAAGTATGTGAACCCCTAGACTAATGAGATCTCCAAGAGCTAATTGGAGTGAGGTGTCAGCCAACTGGAGTCCAATCAATGAGATGAGATTGGAGGTGTTGGTTACAGCTGCCCTGCCCTCTAAAAAACACACACCAGTTCAGGGTTTGCTTTTCACAAGAACAATTGCCTGATGTGAATGATGCCTCGCACAAAAGATCTCTCAGAAGACCTACGATTAAGAATTGTTGACTTCCATAAAGCCGGAAAGGGTTACAAAAGTATCTCCAAAAGCCATGCTGTTCATCAGTCCATGGTAAGACAAATTGTCTATAAATGGAGAAAGTTCAGCACTGCTGCTACTCTCCCTAGGAGTGGGCATCCTGTAAAGATGACTGCAAGAGCACAGCGCAGACTGTTTAATGAGGTGAAGAAGAATCCTAGAGTGTCAGCTAAAGACTTACAAAAGTCTCTGGCATATGCTAACATCCCTGTTAGCGAATCTACGATACGTAAAACACTAAACAAGAATGGATTTCATTGGAGGATACCACAGAGGAAGCCACTGCTGTCCAAAAAAAACATTGCTGCACGTTTACAGTTTGCACAAGAGCACTTGGATGTTCCACAGCAGTACTGGCAAAATATTCTGTGGACAGATGAAACCAAAGTTGAATTGTTTGGAAGAAACACACAACACTATGTGTGAAGAAAAAGAGGCACAGCACACCAACATCAAAACCTAATCCCAACTGTGAAGTATGGTGGTGGGGGCATCATGGTTTGGGGCTGCTTTGCTGCGTCAGGGCCTGGACGGATTGCTATCATCGAAGGAAAAATGAATTCCCAAGTTTATCAAGACATTTTGCAGGAGAACTTAAGGCCATCTGTCCACCAGCTGAAGCTCAATAGAAGATGGGTGTTGCAACAAGACAACGACCCAAAGCATAAAAGTAAACCAAGAACAGAATTGCTTAAACAGAAGAAAATACGCCTTCTGGAGTGGCCCAGTCAGAGTCCTGACCTCAACCCGATTGAGATGCTGTGGCATGACCTTAAGAAAGTGATTCACACCAGACATCCCAAGAATATTGCTGAACTGAAACAGTTCTGTAAAGAGGAATGGTCAATAATTACTCCTGACCGTTGTGCACGTCTGATCTGCAACTACAGGAAACGTTTGGTTAAAGATATTGCTGCCAAAGGAGGTTCAACCAGTTATTAAATCCAAAGGTTCACAAACTTTTTCAACCTGCACTGTGAACGTTTACATGATGTGTTCAATAAAAACATGGTAACATTTAATTATTTGTGTGTTTATTAGTTTAAGCAGACTGTGATTGTCTATTGTTGTGACTTAGATGAAGATCAGATCAGATTTTATGACCAATTTGTGCAGAAATCCATATCATTCCAAAAGGGTTCACATACTTTTTATTGCAACTGTATATTGCAGTTTGCCAATCCTCAAATGTAGTGGCTGCATTACTTTTTCTTTTTAGGCTTTTTTCCTCTTATTTTCCTCAGGCAGTAAAATCAAATCCCCAGCCACTTTCTGCACTTAGACTCACTGATCACTCATGATGTATCCAGGCTGAATTGATCGTCCCAGGCCCAGTGTTTTCTCTGTTATCTACATGACACGATCAGTCTCCCCTATTGAGCACCTACCCATACACTGAATAGTCACTCACCATGCTCCAGTCCGGTTTGGCAGTGCTCGAGAACAGAAATGTATTTATACGCGCTAGTCCATAGGGCTGCACAAAGCTTATGATCAGGTTTGTATGAAAAATAGACAGGTGGATCTCATCAGAATGCCCAAGTGAATGAGGCCCATCCAGAACTAAAAATATATATATATTGAAGAATCTCCTTTGTCTCAGTTTATAACATTTCCGGTAATTAGTCTACAATATAATTTGTTAAACATCCTAGAAATATTTGTGTGGCGGTAGCAGACAGGTTTTAAAGCCAAAGCTGAGACTTTATTTTAAAAGCATTTAATATTAGCAGATATTATTTAAACATTCTGTTCTCCTAATAATAAAACCTAAAATTAAGCTGCTATCACCCCAATGGTTTGCGCCATCCAAACTTGAATAATATCTCCACTAAGTACAGTGCTATTCCCTCCTAGCATCCCTCTTATACAATCAAATAAACATCAAAAAAATGTGTCAACTCGGTTGGATTCTGGCCTTATATAGTGGTCCCTTCTGGTGAAAGTGAACGGCATCCTATCAGATCCCTTTCCAGGGCAGCTGATAGAAATCATGGGGCCCCGTACAGCCTACCTGACGGGGCCCCCTTCAGCTCCACCCCTGGTCCCGCCCCTGGTCCTTCCTTCAGCCCCACCCCTGGCTCCGCCCCTGGCCCTACCCCAGACCCCGCCTTGAAACTGTCTCTGCAGCACATTACGGCATTGGCGGCATGGGTGGCACTGTCTCTGCAGGCAGCACATGCGTTATGCGCCATAACGCATGTGCTACCTGCAGACAGTGGCACCCATGCTGCCAATGCCATATTGTGCGGCAGACAGTGCCACCCATGCCGTAATGTGCTGCAAACAGTGCCTACCATGACGCTAATGCCATAACGCTTGTGCTGCCTGCAGAGACAGTGCCATCCATGCCGGCAGCATGGGTGGCACTGTCTCTGCAGGCAGCACATGCGTTATGGCATTAGCGTCATGGGTGGCACTGTCTGCAGCACAATACGGGATTGGCGGCATGGGTGACACTGTCTCTGCAGGCAGCATATGCGTTATGGGCCATAACGCACGTGCTACCTGCAGACAGTGGCACCCACGCCACCAATGCCATATTGTGCTGCAGACAGTGCCACCCATGCCGTAATGTGCGGCAGACAGTGCCATCCATGACGCTAATGCCAAAACGCATGTGCTGCCTGCAGAGACAGTGCCACCCATGCCGCCAATGCCATATTGTGCTGCAGACAGTGCCACCCATAATGACATTGGCAGCATGGGTGGCACTGTCTCTGCAGGCAGCACATGCGTTATGGCATTAGCGTCATGGGTGGCACTGTCTGCAGCACATTACAGCATTGGCGGCATGGGTGGCACTGTCTGCAGGCAGCACATAGGTTATATCCCATAACGCATGTGCTACCTGCAGACAGTGCCATCCATGCCGCCAATGTCATAATGTATAGATGCTGCTGCAGTAGTAGTAGATCTTGAATCCCCCCTCCCCAAGCAAGCACACACCTGTTAGCCGGACCCCAGGAGTCACTTCCTTCCTGATCCTGCTGCTGCTGTCTGGACTGGAGTGCGAGTGTCCACAAACTATTTGATTCTGATGCCAGCTGCTTTTTCTTCTCCCCCCGGCGCCGCCGCTCACCTCACTGCTTCTTCTCCTAGGCCGAGTGAGGAACAGAGCAGAGGGGGGGGGAATCACTCCGCGGCGCCAGGGAAGACATTATAGAGGACGCGCTGGCCGGGACTTGCATGCCAGCATGAGGAGCGGGCGCAGAAGAAACATTCTGACATTCTTCCGCGCCCGAAATAGGAGAAATAGTCCCTCCCCCTGCCGCCACCTACATAAACACTGAGCTATGTTCGGTCATGGTGGCTGGGAGAGTTTTTTGTTTTTTTTTACATTAATTAGTTCTCTGTTAAGATTGTCTGGGCCCCCTGCTGGTCGGGCCCAGTACAATAGGGCCATTTGTACTGGCCTATCAGCGGCCCTGTCCCTTTCCATTTGGCAATGAGACTCATCATGGCTGCCGACTTTCCCTGCTTTTATTTTCCCTGGTGCTGGAACTCTTCCTGCACATGGTTAGATGTAATGGTGATATTAAGGATGTTTGTATAGGCTCTAGAGAACATAAGCTTTCTGCTTCCGTAGATGATGTTTTATTTTATATCTCTCAGCCGCTTATTACTCTCCCGACCCTTCTCATGGAATTGAATAGATTTGGTCAGCTGTCCGGTTAGATTAAATATAATAAATCTGAGATTTTAAAACCTTAATGTGCCAGAGGACTTAGCAAACCGTTTACAAAGTGCCTTTCCTTTTGTACGGCGTTCAGGGTCATTACCTAGCTTAGGGATCCATATTGCAGCAGATTATAGCCGCTTGTACGAAATGAATTACGGTACTCTAATAGACAGATCAAATTATGATCCCTGAGCATGGCAAGGTTTGTCTCTAAGCTGGTTTGGCCATATCATTAAGATGACAATCTTTCCGAGGATCATCTACCTGTTACATACCGTCACAATCACTCTCCCACAGACCTTTTTTCGTCATCTGCAGAGGTTTGCTACTTGTGTGGCATGGAAAGCACCCCAGATTAGCCTACACATTATTATGTTGGGCGAAGATGGATGGTGGGACAGGTCTCCCTGATGTAGCCATATATTATAAAGCAATGGCTCTGGTTTATATACTTAACTGGTGCCATAATGTCACTGATAAGATCTGGGGTTCTACATTTGATCAGGGTACCTTTAGAAAAATCAATGGCGGGCAAAAATTTGGCAGCAGCCCCTTTGATGCCTGTTTAGTATTGGGGGCTCTCTGACTGGACTTTGCCACTTATGTTTGCGATGCTGAAGGTCTGGGATGGGTTGGGGGCTGGTGGAGTCTAACCTCAGATGTCTCACCTTAACTCCCTCTGAGGGTTTCCCCTGGTTTGGAGTCTAACCTCAGATGTCTCACCTTAACTCCCTCTGAGGGTTTCCCCTGGTTTGGAGTCTAACCTCAGATGTCTCACCTTAACTCCCTCTGAGGGTTTCCCCTGGTTTGGAGTCTAACCTCAGATGTCTCACCTTAACTCCCTCTGAGGGTTTCCCCTGGTTTGGAGTCTAACCTCAGATGTCTCACCTTAACTCCCTCTGAGGGTTTCCCCTGGTTTGGAGTCTAACCTCAGATGTCTCACCTTAACTCCCTCTGAGGGTTTCCCCTGGTTTGGAGTCTAACCTCAGATGTCTCACCTTAACTCCCTCTGAGGGTTTCCCCTGGTTTGGAGTCTAACCTCAGATGTCTCACCTTAACTCCCTCTGAGGGTTTCCCCTGGTTTGGAGTCTAACCTCAGATGTCTCACCTTAACTCCCTCTGAGGGTTTCCCCTGGTTTGAGCCAGAAAAAGATGTGCGCTTTTTTCATGCATGGAGATACTACTTATGCTAAGTTGACCCCCACCGACTCTCTGCTTCCCCTGTATGCAAGTAACTACAGCTCATTTCCACTGGACTATTGGAGTCTCCGTCAGCTCTTGGACATCCTTGACATGACTTACAAGACTCTCCTTAAATTGAGAGCTAGTTATACCCTTACTGCATTTGAATCCCTTTTGTTCCTCACTCCCAGGGTCAGGTCATCTCTTGTACCGATTGTATAGACTGCTCATGAGCTCCTCTTTCACTCTGTCATCCTTCTTATTTTATTAAAGAATGGGAGCGTGAACTTAATGTGGAGTATTCCCCATCCCCAACTCTAAAAGATTTTAAGACTTACCCATGCCTCCTCTATATGCTCTAGTCTAGAGTGCAGGTGTCATGTTATAAAATTTTGAGTAGGTGGTATAAAACTCCTGCATGCCTCGCACAAATGTTCCCTGCTACAGATGTGACATGCTGGGAGGTCTGCAATTTAGGAGGTACCTTTCTGCATATCTGGTGGTCATGCCCCAAGATTAAGAAGTTTTGGGATTCTATATTCCCTCTTATGCAGAAGACCACACTCCGACCGATAAGGCTTAAGCCGCTCCACTCCCTCTTCCCTTTAAAATGTATAAGCACAGTGTGACACAACATTTACTTAAAGCGGAGGTCCGAGGAATTTTTGTTTTTTAAAGTCAGTGGCGTACCTGTCCAGGGTGCCCGCGATGCCGGCACCCGAAGCCGATCTATCGATCGGCTCTCATGTGCTGCCACCGCCATCTTCGGTAAGGGAATCAGGTAGTGAAGCCTTGCGGCTTCACTTACTGGTTCCCTACTGCGCATGCGTGACTTGCGCTGCACTATCCCACTGGTTCCTGCTGTCTTCTGGGACCTGTGTGTCTCCCAGAAGACAGCGGGGGGGACGAAGGAAGTGGCGTAGATACCCACGGGTGGCTCGGGTATCTATGCCTGGAAGTGGGAGCAAATACCTGTATTACACAGGTATCTGCTCCCCCCTGAAAGGTGCCAAATGTGACACCGGAGGGGGGGGAGGGTTCCGAAAAGCGTAAGTTCCACTTTTGGGTGGAACTCCGCTTTAATACTGCTAAATGTTCGATTCCACGCTTTTGGAAACAGGTATCCTGCATGACCTTTGCTGACTGGAAGAGGGATGTGGATCAGATTATGGAGGCTGAATGCTGGGTTTATGCAGCACATAATAGACTTGTGAAGTTTCATGATGTCCGGGCTGAGTGCATTTATTACTTCCACAAACTACCGGATGAGTAGGATCTTAGGGACAGGGAGGGTCCTTTTTGTTTTTGCACATGCCCTGCCATGGTTTTGGAGGAAAGTTTCCAGTTAGCACGCCGATATACCAAGGTTATTGCCTTCAGGATTATTATGAGTTTGGTACTGAGGTTTAGGTTGTAATACACATTTGCCCACCTGTTTACTGTGAATGATTGTTGTTGTCCAGTCCTTTCCTTCCATTTTTTTTTCTCTGCCTCTCTGTTCTTTTACTATGTTTTTGTTATATGTGAGTCTGTTGTACTGCCATGACACTGGTCTACTATTTTTTTGCACTTTGAAGTGAGTCAGTCTTTTGGTTATTCTAGTGTGATCTCACTGCACTATATGGCTCAGTATATGGCCCTTTAACTGTGCTTGTTGGAATCTTTGTTTTTTTGCTTTAGACCCTATCAGCGGCGGTGCGTCCATAAAGGGCGCAGGAGCGCCGCCCCCCCCCCCCCCTCTCCTGCACTTCTCTAATTACCATAGATAGATAGATTCGTGCAATGCATGAATCTATGGTCACTGCTGACAGCCCCTATTTAGGTATCCGGCCCCTTTTCGGTCTGGGGCACCTGAATTACAGCGGTGGGGGTGTTTTTTGGAAGCACCTGATTAGAGCTATTGGCTCTTATAGGCGTCCAAAAATGTGAGAAGCGAGTGCAACGCTGTGCGTTCGCTTCTCACTCAGGTGTATGTTAGCAAAACGAAGGAATTTGCTTTGCTAACATTGAACTCCCTTTTAGCCAATCAGGTGCGCCGGGTCTGTGTTACCTGTCACCTGATTGTCTGAAATGACAAGCGCTGTGATTAGACGCCTATAAGGTGTCCAATCATAGCAGAGGAGCAGGTGGGAGAAAACATTGGTGTAACGGCACCCCAAGTATGAAAGGGGTTAACACCGTTTAGGATATTCCCTCTCTGGACACACATCCACTGCCGATCCTCCACAGTCAGGCGACCGCTTCCCATAGGATTAATCCTTCCAAACATACGAGACAAACACTCTGTATGAAGTTTCCAACTGGACTGACAATCTTTAATGACAAACTCCCAGTTTTATACACACAGAGAGGAGGTTCTTACATTCTCCTCAGACAATACACCTTTGACCAGACCTAATTTACATGAGCTAATTAACTACAGTGATGACTCAGACGCATGACCTTTAGGCTAGCCTCACTGTCTCCCAATACACATCTGACATCTTAGCAGACACAGGAGGGGGCTGGATGTGGTGACATTAGCATCTAACAGTATGTGTCCCAACATCATGAAGGAGTCACTTTTCAGTTAACCTGTTGAGTTCATAATCAAACAGTAAATAGTTCTTTACAGATATCCTGGGGAATATTGTGGAAAAATATCACTGTCCCATTTTAAAGCAATCCAAGACATATTCTTAATGTCCATTATTTTCTTGCTCACCCTGTGCCCAAAGTGACCCCTGTCACAATTGGGTCTGGGAAGAAATGGAGGACACTGGACACCGCTCGCCACCTGCCACCGTCACCCTCTGCCCACCTGAGACAAGGTAAGTGCCAGGCAGGCGGGGAGCACAGTGGCAGCATTTGGGGTACAGTGGCAACATTTAATGGGCAAAGTGGCAGCATTTGGGGCACAGTGGCAGCGTTTGGGCACAGTGGCAGCATTTGGGGCACAGTGGCAATGTTTGATGGGCAAAGTGGCAGCATTTGGGGCACAGTGGCAGTGTTTGGGCACAGTGGCAGCATTTGGGGCACAGTGGCAACGTTTGATGGGCAAAGTGGCAGCATTTGGGGCACAGTGGCAGCGTTTGAGCACAGTGGCAGCATTTGGTGCACAGTGGCAACATTTAATGGGCAAAGTGGCAGCATTTGGGGCACAGTGGCAGCGTTTGATGGGCAAAGTAGGAGTGTTTGATGGGCAAAGTGGCTGCGTTTAATGGGCAAAGTGGCTACATTTGATGGCACAGTGTCTGCGTTTGATGGGCACAGTAGCGGCATTTGATGGGCACAGTGGCTGTGTTTGATGGCACAGGAGCAGCGTTTGATGGCACAGTGGCTGCGTTTGGTACAGTGGCTACGTTTGATGGGCACAGTGAGGCTGCAATTGATGGGTGTTTTTTTTTCTGAATTTGCGCCCCCCCAAAAATTTTGAGCACCAGCTGCCACTGGACCCTATAAAATTGTAAACTATCTGAGGTTATAAAACCACTGTATGTTTATTTGAAACTTTCAATAAAAAGAGGTTATACTAAAAAAAAAAAAAAAAAAAAAAGGGTCAATATTGTGATAAACTGAAATACTCCTAAGGCCCCTTTCACACGGTCGGATCATTCAGGTCCGCCTGTCAGTTTTGTCGGCGGACCTGAACGGCCACTCCATACATCTCCATCTCCATCTCTGGAGCGTCGGATGTCAGCGGTGACATGTCCGCTGACATCCGACCTGATCTGATCCGCTAAAATCAGACGTATGGCGATATGTCCCCATCCGTCCATGGCAGATCGGATCGGGTGATATCTGGTGAAAACGGATGTAGCGGGTATGTACTTTTCAGAGTGTATAAATCTGGTGAAGACATCAGTGATGTCTAGTTCCCTGCGGCCCAGCAGGTGGCGCTGTCACTTTGGGCCGGGGTTGAACCATCGCTGCAGTGCCGTACCCTTTGTGACCTCTCGCAGCAGTTGTACGGAGGGGCGGGGAACCCGCTGTGCTTGCTGGGAGAGGGTATAAAGCGGGCAGACATCTTCGCTACGAGGTTCGAGTCCCAGGCACCTTCAGCCTGAGGGCTGCTGTCCGCGGTCGGTGTCCAGGCGGCCTAGGCCTGGACACTTGGAGTTCGTATTCCATCCCAGACACCTTCAGTCTGGGGTGAGGTACTCAGCCGGAGGCCTGGGGCCCAGTACCTTCCGCTGGGTCCCGCAAGGGAGGGATTGTCCTAGGGTGCCCCGGGCGTTGGGCACCCGAATCCAGAGGCGTAAGGGACCGGAGGAGGGATTCATCCGAAGATCTGGTGCAGCATATTGCCAGTGCCGGGTGAACCTCTGTAGACCGCCCGGATGGATATCTTTCCCGAACAGGGGCCATGTTCATAGAGGAGGGTGGTTCATGTTCTATGACCGGTGGCAGCGGTCCAACTAGTCAACTCAGGTCAGTGGCAGAGACCTGCTATTAGGCCTGTGGCAGGGGCCTCAACAGTTCATCCGGTCGGTGGCAGCGGCCAATCTCACGGTCGGTGGCAGAGACCGTGCGCCAGGCCTATTCGCTTGCAAAGGAATAGGAGAGTTTATCTGTGCCTGGGCCTACTCATATCCACACCCCTGTCTGTCTGTTACTGAAAGTTCAACTATTATGTTCACCCTGGCAATGGAGAAATAAAAGAGTGTTGGACTTTTAATTGGTGTGGGGCTCTATTACTGGCAGACACATCCACGGAACAGTTCGGAGGCTTCGTATGCAGTGAACAGATCCGGAGGTAATTCAAGTGACTTTGCTCAACCCTCATATACATACGAGGGGAGAGCTTGGCGTAGTGTTCCTGCACTCTCCTCTCCCAGGTACCCTTAGACAGCACCAGCCAACCAGGCGATAGAAGCGAAGAGGGAGAGTGAGGCCGCTACACGGACATGCTGTCCGTTTTCGTCAGATCTCTCCATAGGAGACAGCGGCGCTGCACAAGCCTCTCCCCGCTCAGTGAGCAGAGAGGGACCTGTCATCCGCCAGCTCAGCGGAGATCAGCGGAAAAGATCTCCTGCTGAGCTGGCGGGAGCTGCCGGTCTCTGTAGCGACGAAGTCCGCCTCGTGTGAATGAAGCCTAACGACGTGTGCAGATACACTTAAAATAAACAATCTAATTTGTATTGAATGCACACAATTCATAAACTAGTTTGCTTCCCTTAATAAATTGTGTACAAGCTGTTGTGAATATTTCATTTTATTACAGAATTGAAATATCTTCTATAGATTATTGTAAATAAGGGTTGCTTCCAGGGAAGTGCGCTGCATTTAGTGGAGATGTCATCTAATACTCTTATTATCACAGATAAAATAAAAATAGCAATCAGAGTATTAAGTTACCTAATCTAAGTGATAAATGTACGGTGGCTGCTTCTGCCTAAACACAGTCCATAGCTCTCTGCATTTAATCCATCTTCTTAATTCTGCTAGTAGAAGTACTGTTCCTCATGGACTTTATGGAGACAGTTAGAGATTAAATTGTAAACACCGGAACATTACGTATTAGCCTTGAGGATCAACACCTTTGAATGCTAAAAACAATCTAAGTTCATGTCAGGACACAGCATAAATCTAGATTAAGTGTTCTAATGTTACTTCAACAACTTCTTAGATGTAATTAAAGGTACTCTTATGTCAAAATCAAGTTCCAGAGGCATATAGAGGGATTGATACCTACATTTCTGAGATTGTTTTATTTCGCCCAAACTTGGATATAGGGCCAAACTTCGGAGCCTTCTGAATATGAAGGATAGGTATTTCCACAGCACCCCCTTGTTTTCCACATCATAAAGGTTGTCATGTGACCAGAGGCTGCAGCTAGGATTGCTATGTTTTCTGGGATAGAAAATATCATCCTTCTCTCTTCTTTCCTATTGATTGGCAGCACACATTTGTTTACTCAGTAAGCAGCAACCCTAGATGTAGCTCATCCAAAACCCCTGTTGAAATATTGCTAAATATGTGTGAATTTCAGCTTCATGAACCCCAGTTTAAAAAGTGGACTTCATTGGTTTAACTCCACTAGAGTGCTTCCTGAAAAACATTAGAAGGTCATTGATGGGTCTATCTATGCTCTGAAGTTTAGTGCACTGGAATCTTGACTGTCTTTTCTTTGCTTCAAACAGGTTTTGCATTCATATATACTGTAGGTCTATGATGATGCGAATCCCACTTGAAGCAAGTCAAATGCATGTCAGAAGGAAGTCAACTGCAGGTCACATGCACCTGTCAATGAATACTGAATGATCTCAGAAGTTTCACAGACTGATGGCCAACTGATGCCATTGATACAAGACCTCAATGCGCTAACAAGAACATTGTTGGCTTTTTATGCATTTACCATAAGACATACTATTACATAGTAGGTAAATAATTAGGGGATCCAGCTTCATTAGGATGACTTCTCTGCTATTCCATAGCCCCGTGGGTGATGCAAAGACACAAACATCTACATGACAGTTCAACATTGAAGACTCCGAGATATGGTGCCCCTGACAGTTACTAACCAACGTGGACCCACTGCTGATCAGGGGAGTTAGCTTTTCAGTTTATTTTAAGAAAAGTAAAGTATAATATATATATATATATATATATATATATATATATATATACAATATCTCACAACAGTGAGTACACCCCTCACATTTTTGTAAATATTTTATTATATCTTTTCATGTAACAACACAGAAAAAATGACACTTTGCTACAATGTAAAGTAGTGAATGTACAGCTTGTATAACAGTGTAAATTTGCTGTCCCCTCAAAATAACTCAACACACAGCCATTAATGTCTAAACCGCTGGCAGCGCACACCCCTAAGTGAAAATGTCCAAATTGAGCCCAATTAGCCATTTTCCCTTCCCGGTGTCATGTGACTCGTTAGTGTTACAAGGTCTCAGGTGTGAATGGGGAGTAGGTGTGTTAAATTGGGTGTTGTCGCTCTTACTCTGGACGTTCAACATGGCACCACATGGCAAAAAACTCTTTGAGGATCTGAAAAAAATAAATGTTGCTCTACATAAAGATGGCCTAGGCTATTAGAAGATTGCCAAGACCCTGAAACTGAGCTGCAGCAAGGTGACCAAGACCATACAGTGGTTTAACAGGACAGGTTACACTCAGAACAGGCCTCGCCATGGTCGACCAAAGAAGTTGAGTGCACGTGCTCAGCGTCATATCCAGAGGTTGTCTTTGGGAAATAGACATATGAGTGGTGCCAGCATTGCTGCAGAGGTTGAATAGATGGGGGGTCAGCCTGTCAGTGCTCAGACCATACGCTGCACACTGCATCAAATTGGTCTGCATGGCTGTCATCCCAGAAGGAAGCCTCTTCTAAAGATGATGCACAAGAAAGCCCGCAAACAGTTTGCTGAAGACAAAGTAGACTAAGGACATGGAATGCTGGAACCATGACCTGTGGTCTTTTGAGACCAAGATAAACTTATTTGGTTCAGATGGTGTCAAGCGTGTGTGGCCGAAACCAGGCAAGGAGAACAAAGACAAGTGTGTCTTGCCTACAGTCGAGCATGGTGGTGGTAGGGTTTATGGTCTGGGGCTGCATGAGTGCTGCCGGCACTGGGGAGCTACAGTTCATTGAGGGAACCATGAATGCCAACATGTAATGTGACATAATGAAGCAGAGCATGATCCCCTCTTTTTGAAGAATGGGCCGCAGGGCAGTACTCCAACATGATAATGACCCCAAACACACCTCCAAGATGACCACTGCCTTGCTAAAGAAGCTGAGGGTAAAGGTAATGGACTGGCCAAGCATGTCTCCAGACCTAAACCCTATTGAGCATCTGTGGGGCATCCGCAAACAGAAGGTGGAGGAGCGCAAGGTCTCTAACATCCACCAGCTCCGTGATGTTGTCATGGAGGAGTGGAAGAGGACTCCATTGGCAACCTGTGAAGCTCTGGTGAACTCCATGCCCAAGAGGGTTAAGGCAGTGCTGGAAAATTATGGTGGCCACACAATATATTGATACTTTGGGCCCAGTTTGGACATTTTCACTTAGGGGTGTACTCACTTTTGTTGCCAGCGGCTTAGTGGCTGTGTGTTGAGTTATTTTGAGGGGACAGCAAATTTACACCGTTATACAAGCTGTACACTCACTACTTTACATTGTAGCAAAGTGTCATTTCTTCAGTGTTGTCACATGAAAAGATATAATAAAATATTTACAAAAATGTGAGGGTGTACTTACTTTTGTATTGTAAAATACTATATATATATATATATATATATATATATATATATATATGTATGTGTGTATTTATATATATATATATATATATATATATATATATATATGTAGCGACCTCACCCCATCTCTTTTCTCTAGGGGTATCACACACGACAGGGTGAGATGCGCTACGGCCCATGTCCTCCCCATAACTGTGGGTGAGGTGAAGGCCAGTACCAGATATTTCCTCGGGCCTATGTGCTTCTGTAAAGGAGTAAGTCCTGTTGCGCCAACACCTCCCTTTGCTCCCATTGACCAGAGTTCCACACACCGATCACAGTCCAACTCTTGTTTTATTGTATATCTCACAATAAACAGTGCTTCAGTAGCCAACTGGTTGCGACTTGTTAACATTTGGATACGGGGGGATGAGCAGGCCGAGGCACTATCCTAATTCTTAGCTAAACCACTGCGATCTCGCCAGCGGTTACTATAGCCATATCTTGAAAGGACTTAGAGCTTGAGAGTCTCTACCAGCAACTCAAGAGAACGTAGATAGGAGTACCTTCGCTGCGTTGCGGCCCCTATCAGGGGAAGATGTCCCTCCAAGGGAGTTACCAGAGGCCCATCCGTCACTGGGTTGATGCTGCTCCAGACTCTCCGAATGGGTAACCTCCCCGGCCTCCTCACCTCAGACATGGGCCCCATCCACTTCAGGGACCCTCGGACTTCTCCACCCTCGCGGGACCCAGTCGAAGTCACTGGGCCCCAGGCCTCCTGGTTCAGTACCTCACCCCAGGCTGAAGGTGCCTGGGATGGACTCCAACTCCATTCCGGTCAGGCCTAGGGCACCTGAGCCGGAATCCGGAACCGCCAGCACCCAGGCCTAAGGTGCCTGGGCGCGTCCTGAAGAACCTCCAGAAGAGCAAGACCTCGTGATCAGGGTGTCTCCCCCTTTTATCCCCTCCCATGACGCCACGGCAGGTTCCCCGCCCTCGCCGTACCATCTCTGAGAAGGGACAAAAAAGACAGCACTATAGCAGTGAATCTACCTCGAGCCTGCGGGCACTCACCACCCACCGGCCAAGGAGATTATTACACCGTCCAATCCTCCATGAATACAAATAGTCATTACTCCCATACCTACACACCTGAACTTCCACCCAGGTGTACCTCACCTAAATTTAAAGACCCCGCTACATACTCCCCCCTGTGATTTGACGCTGGTCCCCAGCGTCTGGTGCGAACCCATGTCTCCCAAAGGTGGTGACATAAGTCTGACCCCAGAGGCATCCCTAAAAATTTGAACCTCAATCATACCAAGACCTGCTCAAAGGGAAGGGGAACATAAAACAATAAAACTTTTTTTTTTTTAAAACCCTCTAAGCATGTACGCATATACAATCCCTCCCTTTACTGTCTAAGAACCACCCCATACTCAGTAGTCTTGACAGACGAATCTCCTGCAGAGGAAAAAAAAAAAACAACACGCAAGGAAAACCACATATTGACATTCTGTGTTAATTTGGAATGAATGGGTCTATCAGCCGAGAGACCCAATCGCTCCAGTAAGTAAAGTGATGCAAATGTACAAGCAACAGCCGGTGATGACACTTGGTGAAATCTTCAATCTTCCTGCTTTCCTACTCTGAGGCCTTGTACACACGGCCGAGATTCTCGTTGAAAAAAACATGTCGTTTTTTTCAACGAGATTCTTGGACAAGAAACTTGTCCCGGCCGAGTGTACACACGCTCGTTTCAAAGAACCCGGGGTTCTTTGAATGGAGCGTACGCGGTGACGTCATCGACTACGACGAGCATGCGCTCGTCACATTCGATGCCGTCGCCGCCATCTTGGTATACCCTACGTATGCCTAGGAAGCTACCGCGCATGCGTCGAATTCATTTCGAACATGCGCGGGCTTTCGGGAGGACAGGTAAGTGTACACACACTCACTTTTCTCGTCGAGAAACATGCCGAGGAGAATCTCGACGAGAAAATAGAGAGCAGGTTCTCTATTTTCTCGTCGAGGTTACTTGTCGGTTTTCTCGACGAGAAACCCGATAGCCGCGTACACACGACCGATTTACTCGGCAAGACCTCTCTGCCAGCAAGTTTCTTGCTGGTTCTTGCCGAGAAAATCGGTCGTGTGTACGAGGCCTCACTCTACCCCCAAAGTCTCTGATTTTTGAACTGTGAAGAAGAGAAAACAAACAAACAGCTCTCATTCCTCCAAAGAGTAGAAAAAAAAAAAAAACCCAAATAAAAAACTAGGGTACAGTTCGATGCTCCGGCAAAAACACCTCCGGAAACTTTTCACAGGAAACAAGTGAGTCTTTTCTCACAAATAAAACCTTGGGTCAGGCAAAAACAAAGGCTTCAGATGCTTATCGAAAACCTCAATCGAATAATCTGCGTCCTCTCCATCTTTCCTGCAGATGCGCACCTTGTCTGCGTGGATATGGCGGCCCCACATCCAGTCTGTTCTGCAGTCTCTAAACTTCTTTGACACTGGTGGCGAACAGGATAAGTATCGCCGGGCATGTGGCACTTTAAGCTTCTCCCAAACGATATATATCGTACCATCGCTGTCGCAGAACTTCCACCTCAAACAACAAGTCTCTGGGCAAGTACGGATACTCCCACCCATACTCATGGGAAAAGAGCCATTGCAATCGGGCTAAAGGAGGCATTGTGGCCCGCTCACCTTCTCCTGGCTAAACGATGGCCTCCGGGTGCCGAGGTACTTTCACTACCTCTGATGGCTTCTCTTTCGGTGCCCGTAGTGATGCTCGCTGTTTCCCCGCCAACAAAACGGGTGATACTGTGGATTGTGGAAGAGCAACCAGAGGACTAGGCTTCCTCGTAGACTCCGGAGCTTCCGCCCGGGGCGTGCTATCTCCTATGGACATAGGCGAATCCTGGGGTGCAAGTAGCATAGGTAATGGGCATTTGTCCCAGCCCTTCTGGTGAAACAGTTCATCGATCTCACCATCATCTCCACAATCCGACAGTGACTCTAGGTCGGAGGTGTCATACATCTCCGCGGGAAGGTAGTCTCTGGCAGACGTGGTACTACCCTCCCTAGCGGGCTCCACCGACTGTGAACCCCCAACACCTCCAACCACCACCACAGTCCCAGCCCCTGGCTCACCTTGATCTTTTCTAGAACTGGGATGTCCAGGACTTTTCCAACCGGATCCATCCAGGCCAGGCAAGCGACGGGGCGAAGCTCTTCCACGACCATAGGAGGCCTGCACCAGGCCGACTTTCCTCTCCGGAGGTGGGAGCAGGGAATCTGTGGTGACCAAAGCAGCATCTTCGGATTTTTCCTTCTCAGTCTCTGATTGGGCAGTCACATCGCCCTGGTCAGTGCGTACGGGAACCTCCGCAAAGGCCTGTATCTCCCCTTCCGGAGTAGCGGTACCTGTGATGGCTCCACCTCGAACAAGAACTCTTTGCATGCTTCGCAACGCCCGAATGGCTTCAGGTGAACCACCAGTCCCGAGCATCCGGGACAGATCACACCGAGGGCCTCCGTGTCTCTGCAGGAATACAGAGCCAACTGTCCTCGGAGCCTGAGTCTTATCCCCGTGTCTGTAAGGGGAGCAGCGAACGTAGTCATCTTCGTGGGGTAGGTAACCGGAATCCACGGGGAGCTTGAGGCCATCCCAACTGTCTGCTGCTCCATCAGGCACTGACCACGCGCCAAAGTCTCCACGTGGACTTCTCCCTCTTCTCGCTCCTCCGCATGGGCCTTTCCCGTCTTAGGGTCATTTCCACGACTTTGAGCAGGGATGCACTTTGGCCGATCACATGGCCGACCTGCTCGGAACTCCTCCGGGCAGCAAAGTCTAGACACAGCCATTCTTACTTCCAAAGTCAAAACACATATCATCCCGGACTCACGAGCCCCCACGTGTAGCGACCTCACCCCATCTCTTTTGTCTAGGGATATCACACATGACAGGGTGAGATGCGCTACGGCCCATGTCCTCCCCATAACTGTGGGTGAGGTGAAGGCCAGTACCAGATATTTCCTCGGGCCTATGTGCTTCTGTAAAGGAGTAAGTCCTGTTGCGCCAACACCTCCCTTTGCTCCCATTAACCAGAGTTCCACACACCGATCACAGTCCAACTCTTGTTTTATTGTATATCTCACAATAAACAGTGCTTCAGTAGCCAACTGGTTGCGACTTGTTAACATTTGGATATGGGGGGATGAGCAGGTGGAGGCACTATCCTAATTCTTAGCTAAACCACTGCGATCTCGCCAGCGGTTACTATAGCCATATCTTGAAAGGACTTAGAGCTTGAGAGTCTCTACCAGCGACTCAAGAGAACGTAGATAGGAGTACCTTCACTGCGTTGCGGCCCCTATCAGGGGAAGATGTCCCTCCAAGGGAGTTACCAGAGGCCCATCCGTCACTGGGTTGATGCTGCTCCAGACTCTCTGAATGGGTAACCTCCCTGGCCTCCTCACCTCAGACATGGGCCCCATCCACTTCAGGGACCCTCGGACTTCTTCACCCTCGCGGGACCCAGTCGAAGTCACTGGGCCCCAGGCCTCCTGGTTCAGTACCTCACCCCAGGCTGAAGGTGCCTGGGATGGACTCCAACTCCTTTCCGGTCAGGCCTAGGGCACCTGAGCTGGAATCCGGAACCGCCAGCACCCAGGCCTAAGGTGCATGGGCGCGTCCTGAAGAACCTTCAGAAGAGCAAGACCTCATGATCAGGGCATCTCCCCCTTTTATCCCCGCCCATGACGCCACGGCAGGTTCCCCGCCCTCGCCGTACCATCTCCGAGAAGGGACAAAAAGGACAGCACTATAGCAGTGAATCTACCTCGAGCCTGCGGGCACTCACCACCCACCGGCCAAGGAGATTATTACACCGTCCAATCCTCCACGAATACATATAGTCATTACTCCCATACCTACACACCTGAACTTCCACCCAGGTGTACCTCACCTAAATTTAAAGACCCCGCTACATATATATATATATATATATATATATATGTGTGTAGCGGGGTATCGTTTTTCACCTTAAGACTACAGTTCCCAGCACGCTTTGGGGCACCCAGGGTGCATTTCCCCGCGCAAGGACTGCTGGGGTGGACTTTAAAAGGGGAAGGAGGGGCCTCGCTCTTTCTCTTGGAACGCCGCCCTCCTTGCAAGAGGATCCCTGCACTCACCTGCTGCGCGTGCAAGGCCTGAAGCCTGGGCCTTGCACTTTGTTCCAGAGAGCCTTCCGTTCCGCCGAGGAGCCTGCAAAGCATCCGATCCACCTGAGGTGCCACCATCTTCTGGAGGACCGAAGACACGGTGCATCGTGGGCACTGTGAAGCCACTCACAGTAGCGGAGGAACCGGAAAGGAGTCGGTCCGGTCTGGGTGAGAGAGCGCCAGCTCAGAACCACATCTAAGTAACTTTGTTGCCTATTAACTTTGCCTAGGCCCACCATTGACCACAGTGATACTTTGGAGAGACTGTCTGCTGAACTGAGTTTATCAGTCTCTCCAGCTTTGCCAAGTTAGCGATTATCTGCTACCCCTATTGTATTACAGTTTGTTTCTTTATGTGCACCACCGACAGTTGCTAGCAAAGATTCTTCAACAAACTATACCCCAAGTTATAGTCAGGCCTGACTGGGTAGTATAGGACATTGCTGGGCGCCATTTTATGCTCACGAGGGAGGATAGCTGCAGCGGGGTTAATACATGTTCATTGCATTATTGAATGTCATACCCTTTTAGTGTGTACACCTATATTGCAGGGATCTGCATAAGATATTGTATACAAATTACCTTTTATATCTTTTACCAATAGTAAAAAGTTATAGTTAAGTAATTTGGTTGTGAGTGTCAATTACTGTGCTGGTATACAAAGGGGGTTGTACCGTATAATAGTATAGAGGTAATACAGTTATACCACCATTTCCCCCCCCCCTTTCCTAACTGTTTCACGAGAGGTTAGGGCCGATTGCCAGGGGTTGACAGCGGTGCACTACAAGGCCCAAAACAAACAAGCAGCCCTCTTAAGCTGAGGGTATCGCTATATATATATATATATATATATATTGTGACAGCAGGAAGGTAAAGTCACCTGGTTGCATCCAGGGGGGTAGATATATTTCTCCCAGATTCAGGCTTTATGCCGACTTATACAACTAGGGAGTTGATGAAGCCCAGCTGAGGCTAGTGGGCTCATGGATGACTCATACCTCTAGGGAGAGGGCTGGGCGTCGTGCAGGCAGGGAGTTGATGAGACCAGCTGAAGCTTGTCAGCTCATTTAAAGGCCTCTATAAAAACTCCCAGATTCATTAGGTGTTTGCTCATGCCTGGACCCAGACCTGTGTGGACTGTCTAGGGAGAGTGAACCCCTGTGCGGTGAGGCAAAGCCTGTGTGGCTATTTGTTTGGACTTTTACTAAACCAGGGACTTAGGGACTAGGACAGCACCAGGCTGATCCCAGTTGTTAGTTTAGGAAACCTGCATGTTTAGTCAGAGGTCAAACTGACCAGGATTTATTTTGTTTATGTTTCTTTTTGGTTTTGCTGTGTTTTTGTCACTGTACATAGAGAAATAAACCGCACCTTTTGATTTTGAAAACCACAACCTCCGTCTGCTGGCCCTGTTTTTGTGTGGGGAGCCCAACCAGGGGGTCACACACACCCGCTACCGAGTTAACCCCCTCACAGTTGGTGGAGAACCAGTGGCAGTTTTTTTAAGCCAGCATGGAGGAGATACTGAAACAGCTGGCTCTAGCAAATGCCAATCAACAGCAGACAAATGCAGGTTTGCAAAGGAGCCTTGCAGCCCAGCAGCAAGCTCATCAACAAGCCCAGCAGCAATCTGAGGCCCGCTTCATAGACCTGTTACAGAAGCAAGAGCAGAGACTACAACAAATGGAAGCAGTAATGCAGCAACGTCCGCAGACCAGTGAGGAAAGCCGTCCCACTAATACCGCGTCCTTTGGGGTGAGTCGTTTATTGACAAAAATGACTGGAGAGGATGATCCAGAGGTATTTTTGACCACATTTGAAAGGACTGCTGAAAGAGAAAAGTGGCCTGAGGAGCAGTGGGCTGGACTGGTGGCTCCTCTGTTAACTGGTGAATCGCAGAAGGCTTACTATGACCTAGAGCCTGACCAAGCAAAAGACTATGTGATGCTAAAAGCTGAAATATTGGCAAGGCTGGGTGTCACCCTGGCTGTCCGGGCTCAGCGTGTGCATAACTGGACTTTCCAGCTTGGAAAACCCCCCAGGTCTCAAATGTATGATCTCATTCACCTGAGCAGGAAGTGGCTACAGCCAGAGACTTTGTCCGCACCAGAGATTGTGGAACGTGTTGTAATGGATCGGTTTTTGAGAGCTCTTCCTACTGCCATCCAAAAGTGGGTAAGCCATGGAGACCCAGAGACGGCCGGTGGTCTTGTGGATCGTGTAGAGAAATACTTGGCTACAGAGAACCTGACGGCCTCTTCCAGAGACTCTCTGACTTTCCACCCTAAGACCAGACCATCCCCAGGGGCGGATAAGAGGATTCCAAGGGGTGAGGGTGGAGAGAGTGAGAGGGTGGGAGCTCTACCCAAAGTTTGGCGAGAACAGCCTGGGAAGTCAGGGGCTCAAGAGGCAGCCAAATGGATTGTTTGCTACCGCTGCCGGCAAGCGGGACATATTGCAGCAAATTGCCCGGTTGTGGAGGAACCCATGCAATGTGACTTTCTGATGGACAGACGTCAGTCGCTGTGTGCGACAGTCGCATGCACTGCCATTCGGGGAACTGAGAAACATTTATGCAAAATGTGTATTAATGGTAGAAATGTTGTGGTATTACTGGATTCAGGTAGCCTTGTGACCCTGATAAAGGCTGAATTAGTTAAAACAGAGGTCTCTGGGAATAGCAAGGTAGCTGTTATTTGTGTGCATGGGGACACCCGAGAGTATCCAGTGACTACAGTGTGTTTCGAGACCCCCAAAGGTACCCTCTCTCATCCAGTGGGGTTAGTATCTCAATTACCGCATGATGCCATTGTGGGAAGGGATTTTCCGAAGTTCTGGGAACTGTGGGATGATCCTGAGCCCCCCACTGGTGCCCCTATGTACCAGGAATGTGATAGCCAGAACTCCTCTGAGAGTGGTGAGGACTCTCCAGAATTTCCGTTGTCAGTATTGGCAGGGGAGACTCAAGAAACTGGAGAGGAGCCCACCTCCTCAGACGAAAACCTACCGTCTGTGGAGTTTTCTGATCTGGAGGTTCACAGGGAAAATTTTGCCACAGAACAGTTAAAAGACCCCGCCCTAATAAAGGCACGGGAAAACGTAGTGGAAATAGATGGCGAGTTAGTGAACCCAGATAATACCTGCACTTACCCATACTTCAGCGTAGAGAAGGACCTACTGTATCGGGTGGCAAAAAGGGCAGAAGAAACCGTTGAGCAGCTTGTGGTGCCCAAACCTTACAGGAAGTTGGTGTTGGAGTTGGCCCATGGGCACATTCTTGGAGGTCATCTGGGGACAGAGAAAACCCGAGAGAGGGTATTACAGAGATTCTATTGGCCTGGGGTGATGAAGGACATAGAAAATTATTGTTCCTCCTGCCCTGTGTGTCAGAGGTCGGCCCCGATGCCACATTTCCGTAGCCCGCTGGTCCCTCTACCCATCATTGAGGTCCCGTTTGAGAGAATCGCAATGGATTTGGTAGGTCCTATAATCAAGTCCGCTAGGGGGCACCAGTACATATTGGTTATAATGGACTATGCCACCCGTTATCCAGAAGCGATCCCTCTCCGAAATACCTCGGCCAAAACCATAGCCAAAGAGCTATCTCTTGTTTTTAGCCGGGTGGGTATTTGTAAAGAACTGCTTACGGACCAAGGTACACCTTTTATGTCCCGGGTTATGAAAGAGCTGTGTAAATTGTTCAAAGTGACGCAATTGCGTACGTCTGTGTATCACCCCCAAACCGATGGGCTGGTTGAAAGATTCAACAAAACCCTAAAACAAATGTTGAAGAAAGTGGTGGATAGAGATGGAAAGGATTGGGACTGTCTACTTCCTTATTTGATGTTTGCTATTAGGGAGGTGCCCCAATCCTCTACGGGATTCTCCCCCTTTGAGTTACTGTATGGGAGACACCCAAGAGGGCTGTTGGATATTGCCAAGGAAACTTGGGAAAGTGAGAGTTCTCCCCACAGGAGTGTGATTGAGCATGTCGCCCTGATGCAAGATCGAATTGCACAGGTAATGCCCATCGTGAAGGAACATTTGGCCCAAGCGCAGTTGGCACAGCAGAGAGTGTACAACCGTGGAGCCAAGACCCGTACCTTTTCCCCGGGGGATAGGATATTGGTACTTGTCCCTACGGTTGAAAGTAAATTCCTTGTCAAATGGCAAGGCCCCTACGAGATAATGGAAAAAGTGAGCGAAGTGAATTACAAGGTCAGACAACCAGGAAGGCGAAAGCCCGAACAGATATATCACGTTAATCTGTTGAAAGCCTGGAGGGATAGAGAGTCCCTAGTCGCAGAAACTTGGTCACCAGCTCAAACTGGTTGCGTGATTCCGGAGGTTGGAATAGCAGCCACCTTGTCACAACCCCAACAACAGGAGGTTAAGGAGTTTGTGCTTCACAACAAGGAGGTGTTCTCTGAGCTGCCGGGACAAACATCTGGGGTAGAGCATGATATTATTACCCCGCCCGGTGAAAGGGTGAAGTTAAAACCCTATCGGATCCCAGAGGCCCGACGGGAGGCAATACGGGAGGAAGTACAGAAAATGCTGAACTTAGGGGTGATAGAGGAGTCCCAAAGTGATTGGTCTAGTCCCATTGTGTTGGTGCCTAAACCGGATGGGAGCTGGCGATTTTGTAACGATTTTCGTCAGTTGAACAAAGTTACAAAATTTGACACCTACCCCATGCCACGTATAGATGAGTTGATCGACCGGCTGGGAACAGCCCGATACATGACGACTCTTGACCTCACAAAAGGGTATTGGCAAATTCCCCTGGCCAAGTCGGCCAAAGAGAAAACCGCATTTGTAACCCCAGACGGGGCGTTCCAATATAAGAGAATGCCGTTCGGGTTACAGAATGCGCCGGCCACATTCCAGCGGAAAATGGACCAGATACTGAGGCCCCATCGGAAGTATGCTGCGGCTTACCTGGATGACGTAATTGTCCATAGCACAGATTGGGCCTCACATCTGCCAAAAGTGCAAGCAGTCCTAGACTCTATCCGGGAAGCGGGGTTTACGGCTAACCCCAAGAAGTGTACCATTGGGCAGGAGGAGGCCAAATATCTTGGGTACACCATTGGCAGGGGAGTGATAAAACCCCAACTCAACAAAGTCGAGGCCATCCAGAGTTGGCCACGTCCCAACAGCAAGAAGCAGGTACGGGCCTTTCTGGGAATCGCGGGTTATTATCGGCGCTTCATTCCCCACTTTGCTTCTAAGGCTGTGCCCCTAACCAACCTGACGAAAGGGAAAGGGTCGGTCATGATTAAATGGACCCCCGAGGCTGAGGCAGCATTCCAATTCTTGAAACAAGCCTTATGTAGCCAGCCAGTGTTGTACTCACCCGACTTCTCTAAAGACTTTGTCGTACAAAGTGATGCGTCAGATGTGGGGTTAGGAGCAGTATTGTCCCAGGTCTGGAACGGGGAAGAGCACCCAGTCATTTACCTCAGCAGGAAGTTGAAGTCCCATGAGGTAAATTACGCCACGGTTGAAAAGGAGTGTTTAGCGGTGAAGTGGGCTCTAGATTCCCTTCGGTACTATCTGCTAGGTAGGCACTTTGACATGGTTACGGATCACGCTCCGTTAAAGTGGATGGCTCAAAACAAGGAGACAAATAGAAGAGTGAATAGGTGGTTCCTGGCCCTACAGGAATTCAACTTCACAGTAAAGCATCGCCCTGGCGTTCAAATGGGGAATGTGGATGCTTTGTCTCGAGTACATGAATGCCTGATTGCTGGTGTTCCAACCCCAAGGTTAAAACAAGAGGGGGGGGTTTGTGACAGCAGGAAGGTAAAGTCACCTGGTTGCATCCAGGGGGGTAGATATATTTCTCCCAGATTCAGGCTTTATGCCGACTTATACAACTAGGGAGTTGATGAAGCCCAGCTGAGGCTAGTGGGCTCATGGATGACTCATACCTCTAGGGAGAGGGCTGGGCGTCGTGCAGGCAGGGAGTTGATGAGACCAGCTGAAGCTTGTCAGCTCATTTAAAGGCCTCTATAAAAACTCCCAGATTCATTAGGTGTTTGCTCATGCCTGGACCCAGACCTGTGTGGACTGTCTAGGGAGAGTGAACCCCTGTGCGGTGAGGCAAAGCCTGTGTGGCTATTTGTTTGGACTTTTACTAAACCAGGGACTTAGGGACTAGGACAGCACCAGGCTGATCCCAGTTGTTAGTTTAGGAAACCTGCATGTTTAGTCAGAGGTCAAACTGACCAGGATTTATTTTGTTTATGTTTCTTTTTGGTTTTGCTGTGTTTTTGTCACTGTACATAGAGAAATAAACCGCACCTTTTGATTTTGAAAACCACAACCTCCGTCTGCTGGCCCTGTTTTTGTGTGGGGAGCCCAACCAGGGGGTCACACACACCCGCTACCGAGTTAACCCCCTCACAATATATATATATATATATATATATATATATATATAAAATATAAATAAAATAGTTAGCATCTACAGAAAAACATATGCATGTTCTTGATTTAACAGCATCTCATTTAGCAGAAGAAATTAATTCAAGGTGATCACCTGAAATGGACTGCAAGCCAAATAGTGAACTGTGTACAGAAGGTGTGCCATTTGGATGCCCTCACTGAATATTGTGTGCTGTACACCGTGTTTGCATTATGGGCACATTCTGTACAGTGCACTTTATAAATATAGAGTAAATAATATTACTAAAATAAATTACTGAAACTTTTAAAGGAAATTCATTATGGTGATAAATGTAAAGATTTACATTTTAAAAACTATTCACAGAAGGAGTTAGAAGATAATTTGATTTAGACATTGACTATAAACGAAGTTACTGTGAGTAATAATTGTGTGTCATTGATCCGGGTCCGTCTTGTTCCTTTGGTGTAATGCCACGTGTCTGCTCTTTGTTTCCGGCTGGTCAGTCAGCCAACCTTACTGGAAGGGGCCCAGACTAAACACTAGCCTATATTCTCACCCATCCTGTGGTCAACATTGTTGCTGTTTACTAAGTCACTCTGTGTATTATCCTTCATGTTAAGGATTGTGCGTTTGCATCGCTTGTACTGTAAAGATCTAAATAAATAAAAAATTCCTCTTGTGAAAAAACAAACACTAGCCTATGCATTTTATACCTTGAAGAATGAGGAATAGGAAAATGCAGAATCATGAAATGCATAATGTTTTCCCTGTTTTGTGGACCTAAGCTGGCCAAAATAAACGGATTCCTCCATCCACAAAACAAGGCAGATGGAGGAATCCCCCCTACCTGGACAATTTATTTTGACAGTGGCACCCCCTGAAGGAACATTTTCCAACCTGTCATTTGATCAACTTCTTTTAAGTGAGGATAGCCAAAATCAAAATGTGGCCAGTCCCAGCTGAATTCTGATCATGGCCAGCTTGAAACAGCATAGTCAGGCAGGGCCGTCGGAACAGGACAGGCAAAGCAAGCAACTGCTTGGGGCCCCGAGCTGGCCTGGGGCCCCAGCAGTCCAGCGATAGTGTGAATTTTCCCACACGAGGTGGCAGCACGGGAGGAGGAGGTAAGACAAACCCCCCTCGCTTATCCACTCTAACATCGAGCGATCGCCCCCCCCCCCCGCGATCGGGCCCCCCCCCCCTCCTGCGGTCGGGGCCCCCCTCCTACGAACGGCCCCCCCTCGCGATTTGGTCCCCCCTCCCACGATCGGGCCCCCCTCCCGCAATCGACCCCCCCCCTCCAGCGATCGGCGTCAATGTCCCGCCCGCTCAACAACTTTCCTGATAGGTTAAAAAAAAAAATCAGTAGCACCCCAGCTCCCCCCCCCTCTCAACTACTTTCCTGACAGGTTAAAAAAAAATTGAGAAAAATTCTGCCTGGGGCCCCCAAATTCCTTCAAACGGCTCTGCCTACAGGGAGACAGGGCTTCCAGGGGCAGCAAACATGTTCCTGTAATCTACACATTCATGTGCAGTGCAGACCCAGGACTGGTCTGCCTGTTTGGTCCCGGGTTCCATTCCCTGATAGGCACATAGCAGCCAGGCACATGGTAGTTCACAGTCACTCAAATCAGAAAACAGGCTGTACGTGTCTTTTTGCAGTTTAATGGCTGAAAGAAACAGAATAGCTTGAGGGTGAGCCTTGGGATACTCCAAAGATTTCTAACAAAATTATAAGTCTCAACTGCTCCATTAGGGTGAGAATCACCCTCTTAAATATGGGTAACTAGATTCCAAACAGGAACTCCTCAACAAGACTATAGTCCGGGGTGTACTGTGTAAGCTCTCCCAAATAGGGCAAAGAAAAGTCTCTGGAATCCACATGGTAGGTACTCCCTGTGTTCTGTATACTGTGTTGCCACCTATAGTACCAGTCAGCTTCTGTACCTTTTTCCTGTGTCCTGGATCCTCATATGAGCTTTTTGCATGCTTTCAGGAGGCTAGGACAGTTAAAGCGACGCAGTGTCATATCGCAAAAAAATGACCTGGTCATTAAGGGGTAAAACCTTCTGGGGCTGAAGTGGTTAATTGTATGGATGGTTTATTAGAGTGTAGTTTTAATTTGTTTTATTTGGTGCTGATGGCTGTTATTGGGAATTTTGTTATGTCTTTGTGTCTTGTTCTGTTCATTGCTGTGATTTTGTGTTGTCTTTGTTGAGTGTGGCATATGTTACAATCATTTCTCTTTGGGATTAATAAAGTATTCTGATCCCGTTTTGTCACGGCCATCTCTTTTTATTCCTCTGTCTTTTATGCATTCACATATACATTGCCATCTTCTTTATTTGGGTAATACAAATTTTGCATAAATATATTTCATAATTACATTTTCAGCCAGAAGGTCGCTGTTTTATTACTTTTTAACCACTTGCCTACTGGACACTTTTACCGCCTTCCTGCCCAGGCCAATTTTCAGCTTTCAGTGCTCTCACACTTTGAATGACAATTGCGCGGACATGCAACACTGTACTCCATATGAAATTTAAATTTTAATTTATTTGCTAAACAAACAAAAAAAGACCCCAAACTTTGAAAAAAAATTAAATAATTTTTCATAGTTTGATATGCAATTTGTAAAACAGGTAATTTTTCTCTTTCGCTGATGAGGCCGCACTGATGAGCATTGATAAGCTGCACTAATGGGTGACACTGATGATGAGGCACTGATGGGCACTGATTGGCAGCACTGATGGGCATTGATAGGTGGCACTGTTGGGCACTGATTAGCAATATGGATGGGCACTGATAGGTGGCACTGAGCACTGATAAGCAGCACTGGTCTGCAATGTTGGGACCAATGTCTCTTTAACAGAAGCCGGTTATCGGTTTTTCTCTTTTCTCCTCACGCTGTCAATGTGGGGGAAAAAAAGGCAGATTAACGGCTTCTGTTTACAACGTGTGATCAGCTGTCATTGGCTGACTGCTGATCACATGGTAAAGGGCCACTGTGATTGTCCCTTTACCCTGATCTGTGATCGCAGAGTCTTTCGGGCAGCGCAAGCACAGGAGGACATGCATGGACGCTCTCCCGGCATTGTAAGCCTGCGCTGTAGTGCTGTAGCCATCTTTTGGCTATAGCGTGGGTGGGAAGGGCTTAGTAGATAAGCCCCCCACCCCAAAGCACCCTGTTCCCATGTTGATGAGCACAAGGGCCTCTTCCCGACAACCCTGGCCGTTGGTTTTCGGGGTCTGCGGGCGGTGGGCTTATCGGAATCCGGGAGCTCCCCTTAATAAGGGGACCCCCAGATCCCGGCCCCCCACCCAATGTGAATGAGTATGGGGTACATCGTACCGCTACCTATTCACCTGGGGGAAAAAAAGTTGTCAATAAAAAAACACACACTAGACAGGTTTTTTAAGTCATTTATTAGGCAGCTCTGGGGGTCTTCTTCCGACTTTGGGGGTCTTCTTCTGACTTCAGGGGTCTCTTCCGACTTCGGGGGTCTCTTCCGACTCTCCGGCCTCTTCTCCCGCTCTCCGGTGCTTTCTGCCTTCTGCCGGGCTCCTCCGCTATCTTCTACTAGCTCTTTTGCTAGCGGTGGCCCGGTCTTCTTCGACGTCTTCTTCCCTCTTCTCTTCTTGAGATGTTGACACGACAAGGTCTCCTGCTGTAATGCCGTGTGCGCAATGATTTATATAGGCGTGGGGCGTGGTCACAGAGTGATGTCACCCGGTGACCCCGCCCCCTATGACGTCACAGCTCCGGGGCATTATGGGACGTCATAAGGGGGCGGTGTCACATCACCCGGTGACCACACCCCATGCCTATATAAGTCGTTGCGGGCCGCTCACACGGCATTACAGTGGGAGAGAGCGGCGTGTCAACATCGGGACAAGAGAAGAGGGAAGAAGGCGGTATTCGACCGCTAGCGGGGCGGTTTTAACCCCCGCTAGCGGCCGAGAAGGGGTTAAAAACCATCGCAAAGCGCCTCTGCA
This sequence comes from Rana muscosa, assembly GCA_029206835.1. Taxonomy (NCBI): domain Eukaryota; kingdom Metazoa; phylum Chordata; class Amphibia; order Anura; family Ranidae; genus Rana; species Rana muscosa. Next base: position 114,855,240 of record JARGYO010005626.1, read on the forward strand.
GAGGTGCGTTGCCGGGGGTATAGCCGCACTGTCCCATTTCAATGGGCAGCAGCGGTAAAGGAGCAGTATACACACCGCTCCTTCACCGCCTCAAAGATGCTGCTTGCAGGACTTTTTTTCTCGTTCTGCCAGCGCATCGCCTCAGTGTGAAAGCACTCGGGCTTTCACATTGAGACTGCAGGGGCAGGAGTTTTTCAGGCGTTTTTTAGGCGCTATTTTTAGCGCCAAATGCCTGAAAAACTCCTTAGTGTGAAAGGGGCCTAATTAATTCCTCCTTCCCCTTTTTACTTACCTATTTTTTTACCTTTTACATTTTTTTACCAATAACTTTTTTTTTAACTGTAACTTTTTTATCAGTTCAGTTTGTTCACTTTTGTAGTTATGTTTGTTTTCATAACGATGGGTGACCAAAGCACCACATCCGTATATTTTGAACCATAAATAATACATTTTTTGTATAGTTGGGACTTTGAGGTGCCATAAAAAACACAAATAATCATGTTAAAATATACATGTGTGCTAATTTAGTACAATCTATGAGTTCACCCATATGCCTTATACTAACCACGCATATATTATGGATCATTCTACAGAACACACAGGGATGGGTTTACTAAAGGTAAATAGACTGTGCACTTTGCAAGTGCAGTTGCACTAATTTTCTCCAGAGCTTAGTAAATGTGAATGCACACACACTGCAAGGGGGGTTAATTGCTCATGTAGGTCTAGGACAGTGATGGCGAACCTTGGCACCCCAGATGTTTTGGAACTACATTTCCCATGATGCTCATGGACTCTGCAGTGTAGTTAAGCATCATGGGAAATGTAGTTCCAAAACATCTGGGGTGCCAAGGTTTGCCATCACTGGTCTAGGAGAACAATAAAGGAAGATTTACTAACCCGATCCTCCCCCCCTCACCCCGCACCGTCTACTGGTCTAGGGTCCTGAGGTCAACAAGACCAAAGCAGTACATGTTGCAGTGCAAACCCTGCATTGTACGTGTTAACACCAAGGGACAGTCCACCATCGGAGCATGGGGGAGCCCATCTGCTTGGGGAATGGAGAATCAGATAAGTAAAGGGATAATCGCAAGAGGTTCATTTTAAATGTTGCCAGGGTTGGGCTTTATTAAATCTCACTCGGGTCACACTGTTTTGTATTTTTGTCCTCAAATTGCATAGAAAAAAAAAATGTTGCAAGACAATATAGCCAAAAGAAAACCCTCTTTGCCCCCCCCCAAAAAAAAAAAAATATATATGGGCCAGGTTCACATCTACCCATGACTGCTTTTGTCTGTTTTTTCATCTGATTTAAACATGCTTCATAGGTGCGTTTTCATGCATCTTCCCTATTTTATTGGGAATCACAGCACATGAAAATGCACAAAAAAATGGACATGCCAATTTTTTATCAATGCAGTGCAAAGCAGCACATTGAATTCATTGTATTTTTGTGTGTTTTTTTTTTTGTGTTCCAAACTGCACATAAAAATGTACATGTGTAAACAGGTCTTAAAGGAGTTGTAAAGGTACATTTTTTATTTTCTAAATAGGTTCCTTTAAGCTAGTGCATTGTTGCTTCACTTACCTTTTCCTTTGATTTACCTTCTAAAGGTTTGTTTTCTTTGTCAGAATTTCTCACTTCCTGTTTCTCCTCTCTGAACTCCACACCATCATCCGAGTGGTGTGGAGTCATCCAGAACAGCTTACTGAACAGCTTACTGAGGATAAACAGGAAGTGAGAAATTCAGACAAAGAAATCAAAGAAAAAAGTATTTAGAAGGGAAATCTAAGGAAAAGGTAAGTGAAGCAACAATGCACTAGCTTAAAGGAACCTATTTAGAAAATAAAAAATGTACCTTTACAACTCCTTTAAGGGTTAGTGTGGGAGCTGAGGTGGTTTACTTATTAGATATCTTGTCTAAGCAAAGTATGGAAAATACACACATACATCTGTGAAAAGATTACCTAAAGAAACTACTGTGAAAATCAACGTAGTAATAATGTGTAAGCCTTTTTAAACTGTCAGTTGTCATGGTGTTGTAATACATTTCCCCTTTGCACTAAAGCCACCCTACCAAATAAAAACAGTTTTCCTTCAAAAGAAGACAATGTGGATCTGATTTACTAAAACTGGAGAGTGCAAAATCTGGTGCAGCTCTGCATAGAAACCAATCAGCTTCCAGGTTTTAGGCTACTTTCACACTGGGGCGGCGGGTCCGATAGCAGTAAAGCGCCGCTAGTTTTAGTGGCGCTTTACCGCTGTTTAAGCGGCGCTTTTCGGCCACTAGCGGGGAGCTTTTAACCCCCAAGAAGAAGTTAAGGAGGGGTTAAAAGTGCCCGTGTTGCAGTGCTTTGGAAATGCTTTTCAGGCGCTTCGGAAAGGCTACCCATTCATTCCAATGGGCAGGGGCGATGTAGGACGATGTATACAGCGCTCCTACACCGCCCCAAGGATGCTGCTTGCAGGACTTTTTTTCCGTCCCGCAAGCACACCGCCCCAGTGTGAAAGCACTCAGGCTTTCACACTGGGGAGGCATGAGAGTCCGTTTTTAGGTGCTTTACATGCACTTTTTTCTTGTGCTAAAATACGTGAAAACTAGTGGGAAAGTAGCCTTATTGTCAAAGTTTAATTGAAGCAGAAACCAAAGGGAGACACACCGCTCCAGGCAAAACAGGGTTGTGAACAAGAAAGCTATCGCTTGTGTAGCGGACCCCCCCCATAATTTGGGGTCACTATGCTTAAATTTAGGGGGTAGCCTTAGCCCATAGTTGGACTCAGCCTGTTGAATTCTTTAAAAACTGGCTTCTACTCTGAGGTAATGTTGCCTGGCAGTACAGTTCCCTGTGGCCTGTGGGTGGTACTGTCGCCCCAGGCTCAGGTTGAACCACAGGTAGCGTTGCAGCGCCATTGGGTGTCCTCTCTCGGCAGCCGTACAGTGGGCATGGTCTACCTGCTGTGCATGCTGGGAGAGGATACATAAGGGGCATACGCCATTGGGCGGAGGCGTAGGAGAGGACCCCTCGGTCCGAGAAGAACAGGCACGTAACCGCACCTTTGGTGGCCCTCATGGCCAGGGGTGCGTGCATGTGTGTTCGGTCCCGGGCATCTTTAGCCCGAAGCTGTTTCGTTCCAGGTAGGCCCAGCACCTTTAGCTGAGGCCTACACCAGAAGAGGAGTCCCAGGGCACCCAAGTGAGGGTGGCCCGCTCTGAAGGAGAGGCAACCAGGGGAGGATCTACCCAAGGGGATCAGTGAGAGAAGTCACTGTCTCGGGAGAGGCCTGGTTACCTATCAGAGGGAATGATTCCATAATAAGCCACAAGCCCAGTAACGTGCCCCATTGGCACCTATGGACTCAAGTGTTACTAGACTGGGAAGTTCGGGACTTAGAGATTATCTCCTGATCGTATCCCTAGGAAACCACAAGGAAATGTTCCGTGCTCCACACTGGCTGCTAGTACCGCTCTTAGGGGGACTATCTGGGTGAGCAAGGCCCACTCAGGCTTGAGTGACGATGAGTGATAGTTAAGTGCCGCGTGCCTGAACCTGCCTCCCTGTTTATTTCTCTTTATCTCCAATTTTCCTGTCAAGTTCTCAAGCAAAGAAAAATAAACCTTTTTATTGGGTTTTAGTACTGTCTGGACATTGGCCTTCCTTTAAAGAGAGAGAATAGACTTCTTCCTACACTCTAGGGTGAAGAACCAACGGAAGGAGGTAACTCGCTGCAGGACCCAAATTAGATAACACCGCTCACCCTCTTCAACAAGGAGGATACTGGACATGTGGCATGGTGTGTCCCACCTGCTAGCAGAGGTAAGCAAGGAAGGGATCTGTGTGCTACACTTGTGAAACGCATCAACTGCTGTCCCTGTGTTCATCTGACAATTTGTGACAATAAAGACTCATCAAGCGATTTTGGAGTTCCAGTGTGTGGCCACTTTTTTTTTCTGTTAAAGTGTAATTGAATCTGAAGTTAGAAGCTGATTGGTAACCATGCAGAGCTTCACCAGATTTTGTACTCTCCGGTTTTAGTAAATCAACCCCTGTTTATTCACCTCTCTAGCACCCCTTGTGTTCTGTCTTCCCTTTATGCACCCATCCTTGACCCCCTATGTCACTGCTCCTGTAGTAACATCAGTGGGCGGGTATGTGTAGTCAGATGAAAGAAAACTCCAAACAAACTCAATAGCTCTGGTGAGGCGACTCCCACACCGCAAGGCTTTCACTCAATGGGCACCCAACAGTAGCTCAAACCATAGACATACAAAAAGGAATGCCAGAAAAAAAACAGATAAAAGAGTCCTAGGTCATTTTAATAATGCTTTAATTGTTGGTAAAAAAAAAAAGTCATTAAAACAGCCAATGAGTTTCGGGGGCAACATTACTCTTTCTTCATCCACTCAACACAGGATAAAACTTGGATGAATGCAAAAAAAACTGTGATTTCACATATCTATATAAGAACCAGCATTGAACTTATCTCGTGGAGTAACAAATTGACAGCAGTTGCTGAGCTGTGAAGCCACTGGTTTCTCTGCGTCCATCCACGTTTTATGCTGTGTTGAGCCCTGATGAAGAGAGAGTGGTATTGCTACCCAAAACACATTGGGGATGATTTACTAAAACTGAAGAGTCCAAAATCTGGGGAAGCTCTGCATAGAAACCAATCAGCTTCTAATTTAAATTTGTTAATTTTAGCTTTGAAAAAAACTAAAAACTAGAAGCTGATTGGTTTCTATGCAGAACTGCACCAAGTTTTCCATTCCTATGTTTTAAGTAAACCAGCACCACTGGCTGTTTTTATATGATTTTTTTTTTTACCAACAATTGAAATTATCTTGAACTCTTTTATCTAGTCTTGATCTGGTGATGCTTTCTGTATTTCTAAGTTTTGTTTTTTTATTTACCCTATATACTCGAGTATAAGCCGAGTTTTTCTGCACATTTTTCTGTGCTGAAAATGCCCCCCTCGGCTTATACTCGAGTCTGTGCCCATCTTCAACTTTGTGCGCCTGATCCCGGCCAGCCGTAGGTCCTCAAACTTGGCACCCCACTCTTCCTCTACAAGTTTGCAAAGTTTGTTGTCCGGGGTACCTACGGCCGGGGAGCACCAATTTTTCAAACCCGGGCACCCCTTCCATAGACTAAAATGTTAAACGGTAATTTCTCCCTGGTGATTTTGGGGACCCGGTACTGGCCGGCCCTAGGTCCCCTGGACCCCAAACCTGGCACACATGTAGCCCCACTCTTCATTTACAAGTGTGCAAAGATTGTTGTCCAGGAGACCTATGGCCGGGGAGTACCGATTTTTCAAACCCGGGCACCCCTTCCATAGACTCCCATGTTAAAAGTCAGTCTAGTCACACAGCGCCAGAGATCAGGTAGGGAGATTGGGCACAGTGAGGCATGGGCACAGTGAGGCATGGACACAGTGAGGCATGGGCACAGTGAGGCATGGACACAGTGAGGCATGGACACAGTGAGGCATGGACACAGTGAGGCATGGGCACAGTGAGGCATGGGCACAGTGAGGCATGGGCACAGTGAGGCATGGACACAGTGAGGCATAGTGAGGCATGGGCACAGTGAGGCAAAGTGAGGCATGGACACAGTGAGGCATGCACATGGACACAGTGAGGCAAAATGAGGCACAGTGAGGCATGCAGGTGGACACCCTAGGCTTATACTCGAGTCAATACGTTTTCCCATTTTTTTTGTGGTAAAATTAGGTGCCTCGGCTTATATTCGGGTCAGCTTATACTCGAGTATATACAGTATTGCTGTCTGTGCCCCTGTTAGGAAGATTCACCCCACTCTATTTGTCCTGTCTACAATTATAACTGAAAAATTACAGTGAAGAAAAGTCACATATTTTGTTTTGTCACCAGAACAGGAAATCTTCTAATGGGGACACTAGTTCTGGTGACAACCAGGGATTCCCTCACATTGGAGGGATTTTCTCTCTTATTGTTTTGGTTATGGGACAGATAGTGAGTAGGAATCTCCCCAGTAGGACACAGATGGCAAGCCCTCCCTTTACCCTATCTAAAATAGAAAATGAGCTTTGCTTTAGTTCTACTCTAAAATGTAATAAATCCATTGGGCCCTGTAAGTTTGTTCTGCCTGTATAAACATTTCTGTATAAGTGTTGACTCCTGCACAATGTGTGATGCGGCTTAAGTAAACATCCAAAAAATCCTTTCTCAATTAACTTTGCAATAAAAATTTGTTATAAACGTGTTGCCAAGCAAAACGAAACAAACTTATCTATCGTCCTCAAAAGTCATTAAAAGCTTTCTCTTATATCTAGAAGGCTTTTTCTGCTGAATAAATTACAATATTAAACAAACATGGATGGGCTTGTAAAATTAGGCATGACCATATAATAGCATTTTAAAGTGGTTGTAAACCCACTCTTGCAACTTGCACCTACAGGTAAGCCTAGATTAAGGCTTACCTGTAGGTGTTTGCAATATCTCCTAAACCTACAAGGTTTAGGAGATATTTGCCAAAAATAGTACACCGATGTGTGCGCCGCATGCACTGTAAATGCCGGTTTTATGAATGATAACGCCGGCTTTTACGGGCAATCACAGCATGCGCTGAGTGACGTCATCGCCGCTCCGGCCAATCACAGCGCCGGAGCGGCGATACCTGGAAGTAACCTCCGGGGGAGATGGCTGCGGCTCGAGGGGGTGAGGAGGACGGATTCGGGGGCTTCGATCTAAGGTAAGTAATGCATAATGAGCTAGTATGCTAGTCATACTAGCTCATTATGCCTTTGTCTTGCGGGTTTTTTTTTTTTTTAAATGGGTTTACCACCACTTTAACTGTTGCCAAAGGTTTGATGTTCAAAACTAGAGGCTCCTTCCATAAAATGTGCAAGGAACAAAGCAGTGGGTGCAAAGCGTGCATAGCAGCCAATCAGAAGTTACTTTATTTATGCTACAATGGCACAACATAGATTTTGATTGAATACAAAGTGCTTACTATGCACATTTCTGCCTGCACTGTTTTATTGAATAAACCAGACCGACTTTAGTTAAAGTGGGAGTAAACTCCCATGCATGATTCTTACCTATAGGTAAGTCTATTTTAACCTCCCTGGCAGTATGATTATTTCAGATTTTAGGTGCTGAAAGCAGTACCATTATTTTGCATGGAAATTTGTCGTTTTATATTGTAGGCCTGTAATTCTTAGGAATACCTCACTTAAATCTGTCCAAACAAGAGTCTAGTAGACATCCCGGGTATGATAAAGTTTCAAACACAAAATCATAAATTATATTATAATAAATAACTATAAAATAATTATAACAAATAATAATATAATAATAATAAAAGTGTTTTTCAGTGTTTGATGACGAATTTCCCCACAAATTGCTATCACTCAATTCTGCGAGTGATTCTAATTTATTATCGCTGTTTTCTAGCTGGTCTAAAACCGCTTTTGACGTAAAGGGACACTTTTTGGTTGCTATGGACAATCTCCAGTTTCCAGGCAGAAAAAACAGTATTTATAATATAAAACTGCATGCAGGACACTGGACAGACCACTAGGGACAAAGGGGATGTGTAATTATTTGATACAGTACTGTAATCTGTAAGATTACAGTATACTGTATCTATACTGTGTTTTTAACTTTTTGAATTTGGCGCCGAACTCCGTCCCTGTGCGTCGCAATGTTCGCAGGGAACGGAGCTCGGCACTGTGGAGATATTTACTATACGTGCAGCCAGTGACATCACCCGTGCCGTTCCTTCAGAGTCCTGTGCCGTAAACAACGGCTCCTGTGCGCATGTGCAGGAGTGACGTCATTGCGGCTATGGCCACTCACAGTGGTTTTGTTTTCTTGCTGCAAAGATTTACAAATAATTGCAATGGCTAGCAGGTATTGCAAAATTAAACGTGCTGGCTCACATTTTAGAAAAAACCCACCTGTCGTTATGTAATGAGTGAAGTTGGTGCCCACATAATTGCCAGATTTGGGTGAGGCCCAGTGTAGCCCCGGGCATGGGAATAGGATACCCAGAGCTGCCAAAATGTAGTCCTATATAGAGATTAGCCAAAGGGCGCTTTGCAGGGCTGAATTCCCAGGCAAGGTGGCACAAATCATGTGAGGAAGAGATATCCACCCTGACCTTCTTTTGTGGGTCCTGGAGCAGGGTGCGTAAGTCCTTGGGGGCCTGGACAGAGTCATCATGTGTGATTAGTTGTGAAGGTCTGGGAATGAGCATGCCCAGCTGGACAAAGCAAGGGAAGGGACACTATGAAGAGACTGGTATACTAATGGAAACACCCTCCCCCTGACCCACAGCTGTGGGTTCTGTGACTTGGTGATGAAAGATGAATGCTGTGGATTTAAGCCGGTCAGAGATGGTTCGAATCTTGGCCAGTTCAGCAGGAACCGGCCGAGATATGAACCATGCATGGGCAGGCTAAATGTAGCCAAGTTGCTATTAAGATCAACTTGGGTAAAATCAGCCTGCCAGATTTTACATATGATTATCGCTAGCGGTTATAGCTGTTATAGCCGCTAGCAATAATCACTGTGTTCTTCTGGTGGGGGTTGAGGTTAGGACTTTGTGCAGGCCAGTCAAGTTCCTCTACCCCAAACTCGCTCATCCATGTCTTTATGGACCTTGTTTGTGCACTGGTGCGCAATCATGTTGGAACAGGAAGGGGTAAACCCCAAACTGTTCCCACAAAGTTGAGAGCATAAAAATAGTTAAAAATATCTTGGTATGCTGACGCTTTACGGCCCCTTTCACACAGGCTTTCCGATCAGGTCTGCCTGTCAGTTTTTCAGGCGGACCTGATCGGACCCTCCATTCACCTCTATGCAGCAGCGGATGTCAGCGATGACATGTCCGCTGACACCCACTGCTATCCGATCCGATTCTCTCTGTAAAATCCAGATGGATGGTGATCATGTTTTCCATCCAACGGACAGGCGGTCCGTTTCCATCCAAACTCCTCATAGAGGAGAGCGGGGCTCTGACAGGTCAGTCTCCGCACAGTGAGCTGAGATGGACCTGTCATCCACTCACTCTGCGAAGATATGCGGAGCGATCCCCCGCTAAGCAAAACTGAGTCTGCTGGGTGGAACGCCCGTGTGAAAGGACCCTAAGAGTTCCCTTCACTGGAACTAAGGGGCCAAGCCCAACCCCTGAAAAACAACCCCACACCATAATCCCCCCTCCCCCAAATGATTTAGACGAGTGCACAAAGCACCAACTTAATACTTAACCCTACGGACTAAGACTGGGATGCCATTAAAGCTTATGTGCATGTAAAAGCAGGAGTCCCAATACTTTTAGTGTGTATATATATATACTGTATGCTTGCTACACCTGATGAATTATCTTGATAGAACTGAAGCGTCATGATTTTTTGATGTCTCTAGGATAAGTTTTTTACTCTTTTAATAAATTTACAAGGTGATGCAGACTGGACTTTTTCTTGTTTTTTCTATATACTGGAGTTTGCCTGCTCTGCATCTAAAGGATCGAATTTTATGCCGAGTGTGTGCAGTCCTGACCTCTGTGTGTATATATATATATATATATATATATATATATGTGTGTGTGTGTGTGTATTATAATATAATATAATAAAATATAATATATAACTTTTTTCACATGCACCCAGTATGTGGAGCTATTGGCACCTTTTTACATTCTTTCTAGAATTGTTCTCCAAGAAAAGCCTGTTGTTTACAGTGTCCAGTAGCTCAAACCATATCACAAACATGTAAACTAAAATGCTGCATACACACGGTCGGAATTTCCGACAACAAATGTTCGTGTTAACATCAATGCTTAGAAGGATTGTGGATTACGGACTATACTGACACTAACCTAATCTCCTGCACCTCGCTCCTTGCTTCTGGGTCCTACTCGAGCGGGCTGCTGAAATTCAATCTGATTGGCGGAGCGTACCTGCCGGGAAAGCTGCGGTGCAGCACAGGAAACTGTCCGTGACAGGTCGAACGGAGAGTGCAGAGAGGAGCGACCAGGCTCGCAGGTCTGTGGAGAATGGACAGGAGAGGGATCCCCTAGTCGGAGCATACTCGAGAGCATGGACGGAATATATAGATATGCACCGGTGATCCTATACTGAACCCTGCTGGAATCAGCAAACATAGATAGAACTCTGTAAAATCTGGCAAAATCCGGCAAATCCGGTCACGGAAAGACGCGGGGTAAGCCGTAAGAGTCAGAGGACAGAGGGGACAGACGGAAATCGGTGCAAAAAGCCCTATGGAGCCTGGGAACCCTGGAGCCAACAAGTGCCAGGACACTCGATAGCTGAATATTGGAGATAAGTATAAAAGGCTTATAAGGCTCATTTAATAAAAAACTGCATAAATATATATGTGAAAAACAAAATGGAAGCAATGGAATAATAGCTCTTTTTAAGAAACGCTCTATGCTACTTATGCTAGTTATGAAAAACAATGCTCCATTGCTTATTCTGAACAACAGCATAACAGCATAACATAAAAAGTGAGGGGATTCCAAGAAGGAAGATTCTTTTTCTTTTTTTTTCCCGCAAAGGAGACACTAACAGAGAAATTATTTAATTTACTCTTTCTTGTTCCTGATTACGACACTATGGGGGTGATTTACTAATAACAGTGCACTGCGCTGGTTGATCCCTTAATTGGTGCGCCGGATAACTCCTTCATTGGGCGCAGGAACCAGCGGCGCACTGTTATAGTAAATACAAATGTCAGCGGCGCTCTATTGAAAATGAATGGTTCCCTATGGAAGCCCATTGATTTGAATAGGGGTCGTCCGGGAAGTCGGATGAAGCCGATCCGACTCGCGGGGCGACTCGTGTGCCGGCTGACACAGGGACAGCGCGACTTTGCGAGGCAACTTGGACACGACCTGAGCATGAAGCAGTCGCTCAAGTCGTGTCCTAGAGGCGACTAGCTGGCCGAGAATGTCTCCAGCGCGATGGCATTGCGCTGGTTCTCGGCAGCCTCGCTGTCCCGTGTTTGGTATGAATCATGGAGGGGAACTCCAGGCCAAATTTTAATGAAAAAACCGGCATGGGTTCCCATCCAGGAGCATACCAGGCCCTTAGGTCTGGTATGGATTTCAAGGGGAACCCCTAAGCCGAAAAAACAGCGTGGGGGTTCCCCCAAAATCCATACCAGACCCTTATCCGAGCACACAACCTGGCAGGCCACAGGGGAAGAGGGGGGACGAGAGCGCCCCCTCCCTCCTGAACCGTACCAGGCCGCATTCCCTCAACATGGGGGGGTTGGTGCTTTGGGGCAGGGGGGCGACCTGCGGCCCCCCCACCCCACAGCACCCTGCCCCCATGTTGATGGGGACAAGGGCCTCTTCCCGACAACCCTGGCCATTGGTTGTCGGGGTCTGCGGGCGGCGGGCTTTTCGGAATCCGTGAGCCTCCTTTAATAAGGGGGCCCTCAGATACCGGCCCCCCACCCTATGTGAATGAGTATGGGGTACATCGTACTCCTACCCATTCACCTGGTGGCAAAAAAAGTTAATAAAAAACACAACACAGGTTTTTAAAGTCGTTTATTAGGCAGCTCCGGGGGTCTTCCTGCCGGGCGCCCCGCTATCTTCCTCCAGCTCTTTTGCTAGCTGGGTCCCGGGCTTCAGCTTCGTCTTCTTCCGACTTCGGGGGTCTTCCTGCCGGGCGCCCCGCTATCTTCTTCCAGCTCTTTTGCTAGTGGGGTCCCGTGTTTCAGCGTCGTCTTCTTCCGACTTCGGGGGTCTCTTGTTCTGTTCTCCGGTGTCGTCTCCGCGCTCTCCGGTTCTTCTCCCGCTTTCCGGTGCCTTCTCCACGATCTCCGGTTCTTTCTGCCTTCTGCCAGGCGCCCCGCTATCTTCTTCCAGCTCTTTTGCTAGCGGGGTCCCGGGCTTCAGCGTCGTCTTCTTCCCTCTGCCCGATGTTTTCTCGTCGCTGTCCGCCATTACAATGCTCTTGCCGCGGAGCGCACCCACTTATATTGGCATGGGGCGTAGTCACGGGGTGATGCCACCCGCTGACCCCGCCCCCGTAGCACGTCACAGTCCCATCATTCCCCGGGATTGTGACATCATACGGGGGCGCGGTCAGCGGTGACATCACCCGGTGACCACGCCCCATGCCAATATAAGTGGGTGCGCTCTGCTGCCAGAGCATTGTAACGGCGGACAGCGACGAGGCAACATCGGGCGGAGAGAAGAGGGAAGAAGACGACGCTGAAGCCCGGGACCCCGCTAGCAAAAGAGCTGGAAGAAGATAGCGGGGCGCCTGGCAGAAAGAACCGGAGATCGTGGAGAAGGCACCGGAGAGCGGGAGAAGAACCGGAGAGCGCGGAGACGACCCAGGAGAACAGAACAAGAGACCCCCGAAGTCGGAAGAAGACGACGCTGAAGCCTGGGACCCCGCTAGCTAAAGAGCTGGAAGAAGATAGCGGGGCACCCGGCAGGAAGACCCCCGAAGTCGGAAGAAGACGAAGCTGAAGCCCGGGACCCCGCTAGCAAAAGAGCTGGAAGAAGATAGCGGGGCGCCCGGCAGGAAGACCCCCGAAGTCGGAAGAAGTCAACGAGGAAGCCCGGGACCCCGCTAGCAAAAGAGCTGGAAGAAGATAGCGGGGCGCCCGGCAGAAAGACCCCCGGAGCTGCCTAATAAATTACTTTAAAAACCTGTGTTGTGTTTTTTATTAACTTTCTTTTGCCACCAGGTGAATGGGTAGGGGTACGGTGTACCCCATACTCATTCACATAGGGTGGGGGGCCGGTATCTGGGGGCCCCCTTATTAAAGGGGGCTCCCGGATTCCGATAAGCCCCCCGCCCGCAGACCCCCACAACCACCGGGCAAGGGTTGTGGGGAAGAGGCCCTTGTCCCCATCAACATGGGGACATCCTCCCCATGTTGAGGGCATGTGGCCTGGTACGGTTCAGGAGGGAGGTGGGGCCGCTCTCGCCCCCCCTCTTCCCCTGCGGCCTGCCAGGTTGCGTGCTCAGATACAGGGTTTGGTGTGGATTTTTAGGGAACCCCACGCTTTTTTTTTCCGTTTGGCGCGGGGTTCCCCTTAAAATCCATAACAGACCTGAAGGGCCTGGTATGGATTTTTAGGGGGACCCCCACGCTATTTTTTTTTTTTAAGTTTGGCGCGGGGTTCCCCTTAAAATCCATACCAGACCTGAAGGGCCTGGTATGGATTTTTAGGGGGACCCCACGCTATTTTTTTTTTAAGTTTGGCGCGGGGTTCCCCTTAAAATCCATACCAGACCTGAAGGGCCTGGTATGGATTTTGGGGGGACCCCCACGCCATTTTTTTTTTAAGTTTGGTGGGGGGGTTACCTTTGAATCCATACTAGACTCAAGGGCCTGGTATGGACCTGGGGGGTGACCCCACGCTGTTTTTGTTCTCGTTTTTTTTTTTTTTTTTAGAGCCGGCAATGTTTATTTTTATTACATTTCCTTTAACAACCAGCTATAAACAGGTTAAGAAAAAAAAAAATTGCCACAAATTCGCGATACTTGCGTTTGTTTTGGATGCGGGTCCATTGAATTCTCTTACATCCAAAACACTGTTTTTGGCCTGGCAAAAAAAATCTGCAGTTGCGTTTAAACTCGTTTTTCACAAAGCCTAAAAATGCCTTCAGATGCCAAAGATTTCCACGTTTCAGACGCGGTAACGGCGTTTAGCCGCATTTTAGTTTAGAAGCGTTTTTAAAGGTGACCTATTTTTTTACATTGATAAACTCAAAAATTATGGCAATTTAGGAAAAACCATTAAAATTATATATATATATCTATCAAAAAATAAATTAAATTGCTTCCATTGCATTGTGGACAATCCACAACTTGGGGCAGCTGACGTGGCAAGTGAACAATCCACAACTTGGGGCAGCTGACGTGGCAAGTGGACAATCCACAACTTGGGGCAGCTGACGTGGCAAGTGAACAATCCACAACTTGGGGCAGCTGACGTGGCAAGTGGACAATCCACAACTTGGGGCAGCTGACGTGGCAAGTGGACAATCCACAACTTGGGGCAAGTGATGTGGCAAGTGACACGCTAAATACAACTACACTGCTGCTCTCTCAGCTGCTGATACTCACTCTGGTCTCACAAAATAGCTGAAATTGTTAATAATACTGTTTTTGGAGCTCAGGGCGGCTCCTTATCATGTTTCCTAACTAAACGCATATAGACGCAAATGTGGTAAAACGCGGCATGCAAACGCCACAAAACGCGCCTTTCTAAACGCCGCTTTCAACCTTAGTTCTGAACACTTTGCACCAGCGTCCCGTGTACATGGGGCCTAAAAACGCCTATGCCATTTACAGCTCAAAAACGCCATGGTGGCTAACACCAGGCTAACATGGAGAGGCGTATTTAAGCTGCAAAAAACGCTCAAACAAGCGGCTGGAAAAACTTCCATGTGCATGTAGCCTTATATTAACCACTTGCGCACTGGCCACTTAAACCCCCTTCCTGCCCAGACCAATTTTCACATTTCAGCGCTGATGCACTTTGAATGTCGATTGCGCGCTCATACAACACTGTAACCCAATGAAAATGTATTATTTTTTGGCACACAAATAGAGCTTTCTTTTGGTGCTATTTGATCACCTCTGCGGTTTTTTGTTTTCTATAAATACAGAAGAGCGAGTTAAAAAAAAAAAAAATGGATATTTTAACCACTTCAGCACTGGGCCTATTCTGGCATTTCTCTCCTTCATGTAAAAATCATACATTTATGGCTATAAAATTACTTCAAAACCCCAAACATTATATATGTTTTTTTAGCAGACACCCTAGGGAATAAGATGGCGGTCATTGCAAATTTTTATCTCGCTCGGTATTTGCGCAATAAATTTTTGGCCAAATCGTTCTCTGAGCCCAAGATGCCACGGGAGAGCCCGGAGAAGCACCGGATGGCGGCGGGAGGGGGGGGACGTCCCCTCCCGCCGCCTATAAGAACAATCAAGCAGCGGAACTGCCGCTATGATCATTTTTAGCGTGCACAGGATCGCCGGCTGAAAAGAATGGTATCTGAATGATGCCTGCAACTGCAGGCATCATTCAGATGTCACCGCACAAAGAAGAGGACGTCATTTGACGGTGGGCGGTAGGAAAGTGGTTAATATTTCGAAAATTTCGACAAAAGGTAATTTTTCTCCTTCATTGATGTACACTGATGAGACTGCACTGATGGGCTGCACTGATGGGCACTGATAAGGTGGCAAGGGTGGGCACTGAGAGGTGGCATTACTAGTTGGCACTGGTGGGCATTGAGAAGTGGCACTGCTAGGTGGCAATGATAGTTGGCAGTGATGGGCACTGATAGGCAGTACTGCTAGGTGCCACTGATTGGCACCAGTGGTGGGCATTGATAGGTGGCACTGGCAGGGGCTACTGATTGTCACAGATGACGCAGAATTGCCTCTTCCTCTTCGTGCCCGATGTCCCTTGCACATAAGCCGGTGATTGCCTTTTTTTATGCTCACGCTGTCAGCACAAGGAGAAAACAAAAACCATTACGAAGCTTTTGTTTACATCACGTGATCAGCTGTCATTGGCTGACAGCTGATCACATGGTAAAGGGCAGGTATCGGCCCCTTACTTGGATCTGTCATCACCCGAGTCTCAGTGACTCAGTGACCGCGCGCGAAGGGGAGGACGTTTATTGACGGACTCCTGGCAATTGAGGACCATGCTGTGGCCGTCGAGCAGTTATAGCGCTGATCTCAAGTGATTAAAGAGGGTCTAAATGGGCCATTGACATGCATCACAATTCAACTTAGGAATGTGTCTTTGCAAAGTTAAACTAAATGAAATCCTTTCTTATTTTTGCTTGGGGATAGAGTGCAGAGGGATTACAAGTCTGGACAGTTTTTGGGGATGTCTGCACCCCTGATAGGGTGAAGACAACTCCCAAATTTGGCCACTTTATCCTTCCAAATAATTCACTTCCTGTCACATAGCCACACAGGAAGTGAGGGGAAATCCCTACCAATGTTTTTCCTTGGGGACACACAGGTCAATCTAAATACTTTCCCCATTATGTACATTGCACTCCAGCATTTTGCGGGGTACACCCCAAATTATTAGGTATTTTGGACTTTCGGGTTTATTTACTAAAGGCAAATCTACTTTGCACTACAAGTGCACTTGCTGGATATCCAAGGGGGACATGCAAGCAAACCAAAAAAACACCATCTTTGCTTTTACATGATTGGATGTTACAATCACCAGTGATCCCTCAGATTTTCAGCAGCTGCACTTTTACTGCAGAGTGGATTTGTCTTTACTAAACCCCAAACTACCCAATGATTTGGGGTGTACACAACAAAGTGCTAGAGTGCAATTTGCTTAATGGGGACACTAGTTAGATTGATCTGTGTGTCCCCAAG
The DNA here is from genome assembly GCA_029206835.1 of Rana muscosa. Taxonomy (NCBI): domain Eukaryota; kingdom Metazoa; phylum Chordata; class Amphibia; order Anura; family Ranidae; genus Rana; species Rana muscosa. Next base: position 114,871,643 of record JARGYO010005626.1, read on the forward strand.
AAAAGACACTGGTAGGGTTTTACCTTCACTTCCTGTTTAGCTGTGTGACAGGAAGTGAAGCCAATTTTACTAAAAGGGGACACAAAGCCCAACCTACAAAAAAATAAACACAAGCAGGGGTTCTAACACTTACTTGGTTTCCCTCAAAATGCCCAATTAGAATTGTATGGCCTTGAGCTATTTTTAAGTGCAGTGCTCTAAATCCGTGCTTATCAATTACCCCCAACAGGCCATGTTTGTAGGTTTTCCTTCATCTTGCACATGTGCTTTAAATCAGTCAATGGTTTGGTATTTTGGACAGCAATTCTCCATAAGATAAATTCACAAAACATGTCCTGTTGGGGGTACTTGAGGACTGAGGCTGAGAACCACTGCAGTAAAAAAGGAAAATGTAATACTTACCGCTCTGTATTTTTCATTTCCTGGTGATTTTCCATGGCAGCACACAATAAATGCATATGCTAGCATGAAGGCACCAGGGTAGACAAATCACACCTGTTGTTTTGACATGCCAATCATCTGTCACATTTGTTGCAAAGAAAACGCAAAACAAACCTCAAAACTTTGCATCAAATTTTATTGGTCAACAAAACAAAGAATAATAAAAATAAATAAAAAAATAAAAAAACAGGGTCAATTTGAAACAGTTACAGACTCACAACATCTTTAAAGATTTGGCAAAGTAATGCAGCACAGACAATTAAATCAAAGTGGACAAACATTAACAACATCAAAATTATTTCAGGGGAACATTTCCCCCACACAAAAAAATACAATCCACAAAAGTAAACCAAACATCCTGTTTTGCAAAGACATAACAAATAAAATACATGTGTTACAAACTCGATAAGGACACCAAAATTTACTTTTTGCCCCCCACACACACACACGCACGCACACACGCACACACACACGCGCACACACACACACACACTTTCCTCTTTTCAGGGCAAGGGAGAGGATGCTATCTGCAAGCTTTATATAATATAGGTTTGTGAGCTAATGAGGCAATTGAAAACACATGCACCGTCCATGAAACACCCAAAATGCAAGTTCACCCAATGTAGAGACTGAACTTCAAAGTGGGTACACCTGTTAAGGATGTCCTTCAATTACTAACCCATAAAACACTCTCTGAGCATGCCCAGAAATATCCAGGTGCTGTTCACACACAAAAAGCACCAACAAAAAAATCTAACAGGCTGGGCATGCTCAGAAGAACTCAAATGCAGCTAGCAGAAAATAACCCCCCCCTGTCCAAAATTAAGCACATCATTCAGCATGCTACAAAATTAGAGATGGGACAATCACCCCCACCCCCTTTACCAACAAATACCATTGCAGTCTATGGAAACTGACTTGTTAATTTTGCTAGTCCCCACTTGGCTGGCTTATCTTCTAGTTATTGGCCTTAAAATGGGGGCCCAGGTCCCACCCTAAGGGACATATATCAATGTCACCAATTTGGACAACACCAAAAACAAAACAAGGAGAAGTGCCTTTAAATATGCCAAATAGCTTAAGGGCCATTTCACACCACATGCAGTCCATTGCGTTTTTTATGCATCAAAAATGCATGGAAAGTTGGTTATATGGTTCTAAATGGCAGTGTTTGTTCCAGTGCGTTCCAGTTTCACAAAAAAAGTAGAACATGCTGCATTTTACCTGCACTGGACTGTACTGGAATGCAGCAAAACACATCAGAAACGCACAGAAACGCACAGGAACACACCTAAATGCACCAAAAACGCACTGGAACACACTTGTCCTTATCTATGGTTAATAAAAAAGAGGGGTGAAAAAAAAGCACTGGACTGCATCAAAAACGTACCAAAATGCACTGGAACGCATCAAAAACGTGCATGCAGAAAAGCACCTGGAACGCATCCGGATTGCGTTTCTATGGTGTGAACTGGCCCTAGTTCACACCATAGAAACGCAGTCTGGATGCGTTCCAGGTGCTTTTCTGCATGCGCGTTTTTGACACGTTTCAGTGCATTTTTGATGCGTTTTTGATGCAGTCCAGTGTTTTTTCCCCCCTCTTTTCACTTAGGACAAGTGTGTTGCAGTGCGTCTTTGGTGCATTTAGGTGCGTTCCGGTGCATTCCAGTGCGTTTTTGGTACGTTCCGTTGCGTTTTTGATGTGTTTTACTGCGGTCCCTTACAGTTCTGTACCAAAAAAATGCAGCATGACCAATTTTTTTTTGCCTTTCTGAAACGCACTGGAACGGACTGCAGTGGTGTGAACTATGCCATTGGCATTAATGTGATCAACTTTCTTTGCGTTTTTCATGCACCCAAAAAACGCACTGCACTGCATCCGGTGTGAACTGGCCCTAAATATCATACCTGGGGGGTTTCTATAGTATGCCTGTATATTAGCGCATGTTTTCCATGTTTATAACAGTTCGAGAGGAAAATGACATTTCTAAAGTAAAATAATAGTCATTTAAAAGTACTCGCGGCTGTAATGAATTGTTGGTTCCTGTCAATACAGATAAAAGTAATTGAAAGTCTTTGATAACAAAAAAAAAAGCGTGTGGGTCCCCCCAAATTCCATTACCAGGCCCTTCAGGTCTGGAATGGATATTAAGGGGAACTCCACCCCAAATTTAAAAAAAAATAACGTGGAGTCCCCCCAAAAATCCACACAAGGACCCTTATCCGAGCATGCAACCTGGCAGGCGGCAGGAAAAGAGGGGGGACGAGAGAACGAGAGAAGACATTATTAAAGGAATTGTCAAAAACCGGCTCTCATTTTTAACATTTTGACACTTTCTTTGTGAAATGGTAGGGGTACATTTGTACCCCATTACCATTTCATACAGGGGGGGCAGGATCTGGGGGTCCCCTTTGTTAAAGGGGTCTTCCAGATTCCGATAACCCCCCCGCCCGCAGACCCCCACAAACACCGGGCAAGGGTTGTGGGGATGAGGCCCTTGTCCCCATCAACATGGGGACATCCTCCCCATGTTGAGGGCATGTGGCCTGGTACGGTTCAGGAGGGGGGGGCTCTCTCGTCCCCCCCTCTTTTCCTGCGGCCTGCCAGGTTGCGTGCTCGGATAAGGGTCTGGTGTGGATTTTTGGGGGGACTCCACGCCATTTTTTTTTATTTGGGGTGGAGTTCCCCTTAAAATCCATTCCAGACCTGAAGGGCCTGGTAATTGAATTTGGGGGAACCCCCACGATTTATTTTTTTTTTTTATAAATGACTTTCAATTACTTTTCTCTATATTGCCGGGAGCCGACAATTCATTACAGCCGCGGGTGCTTTTAAATGCTTTTTTTCCCTTTAGAAATGTCATTTTGCTGGCGGACTGGGAAGTTCAGAGCTGCACCTGTTCAACTTATGCAAATTGATTTACGTGACTTGACATTTACTAAGATTTTGCCGGCGCAGTGTCTTGGCGCAAGAAAACAAGGAAAATTCCCGCGCTGAGCTCAAAAAAACCTCCCGCAGCTCGAATCGTACTTCCGGCGCAGCAGGCTGGTTTTGAAAAAGTTACTTTCTCACTCTATTTTGGGCATATTAGTTATTTGGGCAGGTGTCCCTAAACTTCCTCACATCACCCCATGTCACCCCCATTATATTCTCACTTCCAGCTTCTTTATATTTAGATTTTAACATGCTATGCGCCAGGTCCATAGTGACGCACTGAGCGCCTCCTCCCGTCCGTCGACAACACTATAGTAAATGGGAAATAGGGCTGCGCTACCGGCGCTAATGTTTTGTAAATACCAAAACAGCCATTGCGCGCGCAGGTGCGTCGATACTCATGGCGCAAACGTTTTGTAAATCAGCCCCTATACGTCTGTTTTTTGTTTCAGATCACTGTGTGACTGAGATAGCAGATAAATAGCTGGTAATTGTATTAGAAAGCTATTTGGACCTATGAATGGAAACTGAAAACTGAAGGAAATAGGCGTCTATTAAAAACATCTAATTTTCATTTTCTCTTGCTCGTTTTAAGGATTAATAACCTAATCAATAAGGACATATTAAGGATATAGCAAGGACATAGCAAAGATTCCTTCTTCCGTTTGATTCCGTTTCACTTTTTCCTTTTCTTGATAAGTGCATTATTAAATGTTAAAAAGTTAAGCAGAAGAGACACTATTTTTTTGCCCCCTTTTCTTTCTTTTTTTTGGGGTCTTTGACACCTCAGCGAGCTTTTGGGTGATTGGCTCAAAAGTGTTTTCCTCGTGGTGAATATCGTGGTGAATATCCCCTCTTGTTCAGTAAAATAACAAATAAGAAGAACAGCGGGGCGGTATAGAGGGAAATTAAGGAGAAATATATCTCCCCACCCCTCCAGAAAAGGAAAGGAGAGGGGAAGGAGAGGAGGGGGGAAAGGGAGAGGAAGGGGAAAGAAAAAAAAAAAAAGGAAAAAAGAAAATATGGCACCCAAGAAGGGTAATAGAACACCACAAGCACAAAAGAAAAAGAAGGATAAGAAGGACGAAAAAAAAAAAATACTACAGGGGCTCAAACCACTCAAACCAAAACAACAGACATTAAAGACTATTTTCAGCAACTTCAAACATCACAAATATCACAAATATCACAGGAGTTGCTGAATATGGCGGAATCAATCACAAACTCAGGAACATCTGGGGAGGAAGAGATTAGCCACCCTAGAAATAGCTCACCAATAGACATAATAGACACAAGTAGATCGACTATACAACAAGAGGAAAAGGAAAAATGGGACCTACAAACATATATTCGATCTCTCCCCACCAGGAGGAATATGGATCAATATGTACACCGATTGGAAACATCATACAAAATGGAAATACAGGATCTAAAAACATCAATGCAAGATACTCAAGAGAAAATAAGTTCAATGGACACAAGGATGACAAATATGAAACAAAGACTGAAACAAACAGAAAAACTACTAACAGAGCAAGGAAAACAATTAAAACGTAAAATATAAATGCCCTCGATGAGCAAGAAAATAGAAACAGGAGGAATAATATACGAATTAGAGACATATCTGAAAATGTGAGCTCAATAGACTTGTCAACTATATTGCAAAAAATATTTAATGAATTACTACAGGATCCAACTGAAACATTAATTGACCGAGCACACAGAATAATGGGACAGAGAAAGGCAGATACCAGTAGACCAATAGATGTAATATGCAGAATGCATTATGCCCAAACAAAAGACAAAATCATGACAGCTGTACGTCAAAAAAAGAACACACAACACGAGGGAACACAACTGATGTTTTTCCAGGACTTATCTAAATACTAGTGATGAGCCGAACACCCCCGGGTTCGGTTCGCACCAGAACCCGCGAACGGACCGAAAGTTCGCACGAACATTAGAACCCTATTAAATACAATGGATGCGAACGTTCGAATTCTAAAGTGCTAATTATAACGACTATTATCCATGTTATTGTCCTAAACAGAGTTTGGGAACCCGGGTTCTGCACCAGGGGACATGTATCAATGCAAAAAGAAGTTTTAAAAACGGAAGTTTTTCGGGAGCAGTCATTTTAATGATGCATAAAGTGAAAAAAAAAAGTCAAATATTCCTTTAAATATCGTACCTGGGGGGGTGTCTAAAGTATGCCTGCGAAGTGCCACGTGTTTCCCGTGTTTAGAACTGTCCCTGCACAAAATGACATTTCTAAAGGAAAAAAAAGCCATTTAAAACTGCTTGCGGCTTTAATGTAATGTCTGGTCCCGGTAATATGGATGAAAATCTTTAAGAAAAATGGCATAGCTACCCCATCACCCCCCCCCCCCTATTCCAGCCCATTACCTGCCCCTTTGGGTCTTGTTTGGATATTAAGGGGAACCCCGCAACACAAAATAAAAAAGGCCCTATATACTCTGAACAGCAGTATACAGGCGGTGTAAACAAGACCGTTGTAAACAAGACAGGGACTGTAGCTTTGTTCTTAAGTAGAATCTGTTTGTAATTTTGAACACGTACATTGTTTAAGTGTAGCTCCAGCCAAAAAATCTATTAAGCTTTTTGGAAAACATAGGGAAGGGTTATCACCCCTGTAACATTTGTTTTGCTGCCTGTGCCCCTGTTCAGAACATTTCACCTCACTTTGCGTCCCAATGACAACTGTTTTTGAAATGTGGTGTTTTTATTGAAACAAGGATTGGTGATAAAGCATCAATAGAGAGGAGACACCTTTCTCCCATATTAATTCTTACAGGAGAGAATTTTCCTTCCTAGGGGTAGATTTCCTCTCACTTCCTGTTGTCTTCTTCCGTTTGCAAGTAGGAGTCGTTTGTAAGTTGGATGTTTGAAAGTAGGGACCTGCCGTATATACTCTGCAGAAATTGGCCCCTTAGGTGTTGGTGTTGTCACAACACTGTAAGCACTCACAGTTACTCTTGGTGGGTGCTGGAACGCCCTGCTGTCAACTATTATATCAGGAATTGTAATAACATATAATTGTTGAACAGTGGTAGTAAAAATTGGGCCTTTGATGGTGGTGCTGGTGCCACAACACTGTAAGGCCTGACAGTTACTCTTGGTGGGCGCAGCAATGGGCCCTGCTGTGAATTATTAGATCAATAATTATAATTGCATGCCCCTGTTGAACAGGGGCTGAAAAATTGGGCCTTTGGTGGTGGTGGTGGTGGTGGTGTTGACACAACACTGTAAGGCCTGACAGTTACTCTTGGTGGGCGCAGCAATGGGCCCTGCTGTGAATTATTAGATCAATAATTATAATTGCATGCCCCTGTTGAACAGGGGCTGAAAAATTGGGCCTTAGGCACTGGTGGCACAACACTGCAACCCCTCACAGATACTGTACTTGGAGCACAGCAATGAGCCCTGTTGCAAAGTATTGCATCAAAAATTGTAATTACACACCCCTGTTAAACAGGGGCTGAAAAATTGGGCCTTAGCCACTGGTAGCGGCACCCATAAACCAAAATGATCTTCCAAGCTATCATCATTAATCGGATCATTGAGGAGGAGGAGGAGGAGGATAGCCAGTCAACATAACAACACAGGCACTCAGCATCAGCATCAGTCTTGAAGGGATGTGACATTTTAAAATCAATTAGTCTGTTATATCAGCATCAGGTGTGTGGTAGCTGGTGGTGATCCAAGACTGGTTCATCTTGATGAAAGTCAGTCGATCAACAGAGTCGGTGGACAGGCGCACCCTGTGATCCGTGACAAATCCTCCAGCAGCACTGAATGAAAGAACGCTGGATGCAGGACAGGCCAGTAGCTCAATTGCATACTGTGCAAGCTCTGGCCAGTGATCCATCCTCAAGACCCAGTAAGCCAGAGGATTTTCGGTGGGGAAGGTGTCCAAGTCTGACCTTGCCCCTAGGTATTCCTGCACCATGTATATCAGACGCTGGCGATGGTTGCTGGAACCGATCATACTTTGGGGCTGCAGACTAAAGAATTGTCTGAACGCATCGGTCAGACGGCCACCTTCCCCACCGCTCCTTCTTTGACTGCCCGAAGCCTCAGCAACTCGTTGTCCAGGACCAGGAGTTTATAACCTCCCAGTCTTCTCATCCTCTGCTCCCTCTGCGACGGTAACATAAGGTCCGCAACCTTACCCTTGTACCGTGGATCAAGGAGAGTGGCCAGCCAGTAATGGTCCCTCTCCTTGATCCGAAGAATACGAGGATCCTTCCGCAGACTTTGCAGGATCAGGGAGGCCATGCAGCGTAGGTTAGCTGAGGCATTCAGTCCGGAGTCCTCTGGGTCACTAAGGACGACATGATCCGCAGCCACCTCCTCCCAGCCACGTACAAGTCCACTGGTTTCTTGGGACTGTAAATCATCCCTAAAAGACTGCTGCTGATGATGCTGAGTGCCAGCCTCCACCTCCATGCTGACACAATCCTCCTCCTCCTCCTCCTCTTCCTGTGCGATGGGTGGGACAGAAGGAACACTGTCTGGGTAAAGGGGCCTTGAGAGGCAAAGAAGTCCTCCTCTTCCTGCCTCTGTTCTGCCTCAAGTGCCCTGTCCATTATTCCACGCAGCGTGTGCTCCAACAGGTGGACAAGAGGTACAGTGTCACTGATGCATGCACTGTCACTGCTCACCATCCTCGTGGCCTCCTCAAATGGTGCCAGGACAGTGCATGCATCCCTGATCATGCCCCACTGGCGTGGTGAAAAAAACCCGAGCTCCCCTGACCCTGTCCTGGTGCCGTAGTCGCACAGGTACTCATTGATGGCCCTCTGCTGCATGTGCAGCCGCTGCAGCATGGCCAACGTTGAGTTCCACCTGGTGGGCATGTCACATATAAGGCGGTTCTTGGGCAGGTTCAACTCCTTTTGCAGCTCAGCCAGGCGAGCACTGGCATTATAAGATCTGCGGAAATGCACACAGACTTTCCTGGCCTGCCTCAGGACATCCTGTAAGCCCGGGTACCTGCCCAAGAACCGCTGCACCACCAGGTTAAGGACGTGAGCCACACAGGGCACATGGGTCAGTTGTCCCTGTCGGAGGGAGGAGGTTGGTGCCATTGTCGCAAACCACCATTCCTGGCTTAAGCTGGCGTGGCGTCAACCACCTCTCGGCCTGCCCTTGCAGAGCAGACAGGACCTCTGCCCCAGTGTGGCTCCTGTCCCCCAAACACACCAGCGCAAGCACGGCATGGCATCTTTTTGCCTGCGTACTTGCGTAGCCCCTTGAACGCCTACGGAGCACCGCTGGTTCCGAGGACAAAGCACAGGAAGAGGCCATGGAGGAAGAAGAAGAGGAGGGGGTGGAGGAGAGAGGTGTGTCACAACCAGTAGTAGCATTTTGGAGGCGTGGCGGGGGAACAACCTCCAACACTACTGCACCTTGTCCTGCATCCTTCCCAGCTGCCAAAAGAGTGACCCAATGGGCAGTGAAAGAAAGGTAACGTCCCTGTCCATGCCTGCTGGACCATGAGTCAGCGGTAATATGCACCTTACCGCTGACCGCCCTGTCCAGCGAGGCCAAGACATTGCCTTCCACATGCCTGTAGAGAGCCGGAATCGCCTTCCGTGAGAAAAAGTGGCGTTTGGGAACCTGCCACTGAGGAACCGCACATTGCACAAACTCACGAAAGGGGGCAGAGTCTACCAACTGAAAAGGCAGCAGTTGAAGCGCTAGCAATTTAGCCAAGCTAGCATTCAACCGCTGGGCATGTGGATGGCTGGGAGTGAACTTCTTTCGACGGTCCAGCAGCTGGGGCAGGGAAATTTGCCTGCTAGAATCGGACGTCGGTGTACTGCTAGCAGAGTGGCCGCAAGTACTTGGCTGTGACACACCTAATTCTACACCTTCATTCCTCTCAGTGCAGGTTTCAGAGAGGACTGAAGGTATAGTGGGGTTGGAGATCCCAGCTGATGCGGTGCAAGGAGAGGTCCGCTTTGTTCTTTGGTGTGGGTCTTTAAGGTAGGCTTGCCAACGAGCTGCATGGCAGGTCAACATATGTCTGATCAAGCATGTGGTGCCCAAGCAGCTGTTGTTTTGGCCACGCGATATACGCTTGAGACATATGTTGCAAACAGCAGCTGTGCGATCTGATGCACTCGCCTCAAAAAAGGCCCACACCAAAGAACTTTTTAAATGACGGGCAGAGGCAGCGCCCTGCACAGGCGGAGCTCTGCGGTGTGATTCCGTCGGTGTGCTGCCCATACGCTGGCCACCCAAGGGCATCCTGCCTCGTTGGAGATGTGCCTCCTCCTCATCCTCCTCCTCCTCTCTCCTATTAGGCACCCACGTGGAGTCAGTGACCTCATCATCCCCGCCCTCCTCATCACTGGAGCCAATCTGGCAGTATAATGCAGCTGCTGGAGCATGACTGCCAGATTGGTGTCCTTCTTGAGCATCCCCTCTCTCTGCTCTCACGCTACTGCCTTCCTCTAGCTGGGTATCATCATCAGATCCTTCGAAACGCTGGGCATCCTCCTGGAGCATGTACCCAACACTGTGCTCAAACAGTTCGGGGGACTCCTCAGGAGGAGGACATGGTGGGTCTAGGGAAGGAGTGACTAATGATGACATTGATACCAGAGAAGAGGACGCTTTGGCAGCTGCTTTGCCAGTACCCTGAGCCTGAGTGAGAGAGGATGAGGAGGATGAGGTGGGCTTGGTCATCCACTCTACCAAGTCTTCGGCATGATGTGGCTCAACATGTCCAGCTGCCGAAAAGAAGGACAAGCGTGTCCCATGGCCATGTGCTGATGACAATGCACCGCGTCCACGACCAGCACTGTTGCCCCCAGACACAGAGCCTGCTTGCCCTCTTTTTTTGCCTCCTGACTGTCTGCCTCTCCTTGTTTGCCTTCCAGACATTTTAATGGATGGCCTGCAGGGAGATGGGAAAAACAGCAATAAGGGCTACCTTCAGGTGTATACTGTGCAGGAGGCTTAGCAACAATGACACTGACACTGTCCCCTGCCTATCCTTCTCTGTCCCTAAACACAAGGATTTGCAATATGCTTCAGCAAGATTGGTTTAGCACAGAATAGCACACTGACAGTTTCCCTCACTGTCCTTCTCTGTCCCTACAAACAAGGTTTAGCACAGAATAGCACACTGATAGTTTCCCCGAGTGTCCTTCTCTGTCCCTAAACTCAAGGATTTCAAATACGGTTCAGCAAGATTGGTTTAGCACAGAATAGCACACTGACAGTTTCCCCGAGTGTCCTTCTCTGTCCCTAAACTCAAGGATTTCAAATATGGTTCAGCAAGATTGGTTTAGCACAGAATAGCACACTGACACTTTGCCTCACTGTCCTTCTCTGTCCCTACAAACAAGGTTTAGCACAGAATAGCACACTGATAGTTTCTCTCACTGTCCTTCTCTGTCCCTACAAACAAGATTTAGCACAGAATAGCACACTGACAGTTTCCCTCACTGTCCTTCTCTGTCCCTACAAACAAGGTTTAGCACAGAATAGCACACTGACAGTTTCCCCGAGTGTCCTTCTCTGTCCCTAAACTCAAGGATTTCAAATACGGTTCAGCAAGATTGGTTTAGCACAGAATAGCACACTGACAGTTTCCCCGAGTGTCCTTCTCTGTCCCTAAACTCAAGGATTTCAAATATGGTTCAGCAAGATTGGTTTAGCACAGAATAGCACACTGACACTTTCCCTCACTGTCCTTCTCTGTCCCTACAAACAAGGTTTAGCACAGAATAGCACACCGACAGTTTCCCTGAGTGTCCTTCTCTGTCCCTAAACTCAAGGATTTCAAATATGGTTCAGCAAGATTGGTTTAGCACAGAATAGCACACTGACAGTTTCCCTCACTGTCCTTCTCTGTCCCTACAAACAAGGTTTAGCACAGAATAGGACACTGATAGTTTCCCTCACTGTCCTTCTCTGTCCCTACAAACAAGGTTTAGCACAGAATAGGACACTGATAGTTTCCCTCACTGTCCTTCTCTGTCCCTACAAACAAGGTTTAGCACAGAATAGCACACTGACAGTTTCCCCGAGTGTCTTTCTCTGTCCCTAAACTCAAGGATTTCAAATATGGTTCAGCAAGATTGGTTTAGCACAGAATAGCACACTGACAGTTTCCCTCACTGTCCTTCTCTGTCCCTACAAACAAGGTTTAGCACAGAATAGGACACTGATAGTTTCCCTCACAGTCCTTCTCTGTCCCTACAAACAAGGTTTAGCACAGAATAGCACACTGACAGTTTCCCCGAGTGTCCTTCTCTGTCCCTAAACTCAAGGATTTCAAATATGGTTCAGCAAGATTGGTTTAGCACAGAATAGCACACTGACAGTTTCCCTCACTGTCCTTCTCTGTCCCTACAAACAAGGTTTAGCACAGAATAGCACCCTGATAGTTTCCCTCACTGTCCTTCTCTGTCCCTACAAACAAGATTTAGCACAGAATAGCACACTGATAGTTTCCACGAGTGTCCTTCTCTGTCCCTAAACTCAAGGATTTCAAATATGGTTCAGCAAGATTGGTTTAGCACAGATAAGCACACTGACAGTTTCCCCGAGTGTCCTTCTCTGTCCCTAAACTCAAGGATTTCAAATATGGTTCAGCAAGATTGGTTTAGCACAGAATAGCACACTGACACTTTCCCTCACTGTCCTTCTCTGTCCCTACAAACAAGGTTTAGCACAGAATAGCACACTGACAGTTTCCCCGAGTGTCCTTCTCTGTCCCTAAACTCAAGGATTTCAAATATGGTTCAGCAAGATTGGTTTAGCACAGAATAGCACACTGACAGTTTCCCTCACTGTCCTTCTCTGTCCCTACAAACAAGGTTTAGCACAGAATAGGACACTGATAGTTTCCCTCACTGTCCTTCTCTGTCCCTACAAACAAGGTTTAGCACAGAATAGCACACTGACAGTTTCCCCGAGTGTCCTTCTCTGTCCCTAAACTCAAGGATTTCAAATATGGTTCAGCAAGATTGGTTTAGCACAGAATAGCACACTGACAGTTTCCCTCACTGTCCTTCTCTGTCCCTACAAACAAGGTTTAGCACAGAATAGGACACTGATAGTTTCCCTCACAGTCCTTCTCTGTCCCTACAAACAAGGTTTAGCACAGAATAGCACACTGACAGTTTCCCCGAGTGTCCTTCTCTGTCCCTAAACTCAAGGATTTCAAATATGGTTCAGCAAGATTGGTTTAGCACAGAATAGCACACTGACAGTTTCCCTCACTGTCCTTCTCTGTCCCTACAAACAAGGTTTAGCACAGAATAGCACACTGATAGTTTCCCTCACTGTCCTTCTCTGTCCCTACAAACAAGATTTAGCACAGAATAGCACACTGATAGTTTCCACGAGTGTCCTTCTCTGTCCCTAAACTCAAGGATTTCAAATACGGTTCAGCAAGATTGGTTTAGCACAGATAAGCACACTGACAGTTTCCCAGAGTGTCCTTCTCTGTCCCTAAACTCAAGGATTTCAAATATGGTTCAGCAAGATTGGTTTAGCACAGAATAGCACACTGACACTTTCCCTCACTGTCCTTCTCTGTCCCTACAAACAAGGTTTAGCACAGAATAGCACACTGACAGTTTCCCCGAGTGTCTTTCTCTGTCCCTAAACTCAAGGATTTCAAATATGGTTCAGCAAGATTGGTTTAGCACAGAATAGCACACTGACAGTTTCCCTCACTGTCCTTCTCTGTCCCTACAAACAAGGTTTAGCACAGAATAGGACACTGATAGTTTCCCTCACAGTCCTTCTCTGTCCCTACAAACAAGGTTTAGCACAGAATAGCACACTGACAGTTTCCCCGAGTGTCCTTCTCTGTCCCTAAACTCAAGGATTTCAAATATGGTTCAGCAAGATTGGTTTAGCACAGAATAGCACACTGACAGTTTCCCTCACTGTCCTTCTCTGTCCCTACAAACAAGGTTTAGCACAGAATAGCACCCTGATAGTTTCCCTCACTGTCCTTCTCTGTCCCTACAAACAAGATTTAGCACAGAATAGCACACTGATAGTTTCCACGAGTGTCCTTCTCTGTCCCTAAACTCAAGGATTTCAAATACGGTTCAGCAAGATTGGTTTAGCACAGATAAGCACACTGACAGTTTCCCCGAGTGTCCTTCTCTGTCCCTAAACTCAAGGATTTCAAATATGGTTCAGCAAGATTGGTTTAGCACAGAATAGCACACTGACACTTTCCCTCACTGTCCTTCTCTGTCCCTACAAACAAGGTTTAGCACAGAATAGCACACTGACAGTTTCCCCGAGTGTCCTTCTCTGTCCCTAAACTCAAGGATTTCAAATATGGTTCAGCAAGATTGGTTTAGCACAGAATAGCACACTGACAGTTTCCCTCACTGTCCTTCTCTGTCCCTACAAACAAGGTTTAGCACAGAATAGGACACTGATAGTTTCCCTCACTGTCCTTCTCTGTCCCTACAAACAAGGTTTAGCACAGAATAGCACACTGACAGTTTCCCCGAGTGTCCTTCTCTGTCCCTAAACTCAAGGATTTCAAATATGGTTCAGCAAGATTGGTTTAGCACAGAATAGCACACTGACAGTTTCCCTCACTGTCCTTCTCTGTCCCTACAAACAAGGTTTAGCACAGAATAGGACACTGATAGTTTCCCTCACAGTCCTTCTCTGTCCCTACAAACAAGGTTTAGCACAGAATAGCACACTGACAGTTTCCCCGAGTGTCCTTCTCTGTCCCTAAACTCAAGGATTTCAAATATGGTTCAGCAAGATTGGTTTAGCACAGAATAGCACACTGACAGTTTCCCTCACTGTCCTTCTCTGTCCCTACAAACAAGGTTTAGCACAGAATAGCACACTGATAGTTTCCCTCACTGTCCTTCTCTGTCCCTACAAACAAGATTTAGCACAGAATAGCACACTGATAGTTTCCACGAGTGTCCTTCTCTGTCCCTAAACTCAAGGATTTCAAATACGGTTCAGCAAGATTGGTTTAGCACAGATAAGCACACTGACAGTTTCCCAGAGTGTCCTTCTCTGTCCCTAAACTCAAGGATTTCAAATATGGTTCAGCAAGATTGGTTTAGCACAGAATAGCACACTGACACTTTCCCTCACTGTCCTTCTCTGTCCCTACAAACAAGGTTTAGCACAGAATAGCACACTGACAGTTTCCCCGAGTGTCCTTCTCTGTCCCTACAAACAAGGAATCCAGGATTAGTAAAGGAAAAAAATTACACTGTCCCTGCCTATGCTTCTCTTTTCCTGCTCCGGAACACACTACACAAGGCCGCCGCGCTGGCGGCCTTTTATAGTGTGGGGCGTGTACTAAACCCCCTCAGCAATAATTGGCCACAGGCATCCTGCCTGTGGCCAATCATTGCTCTCCTCGCTGCCAGCGCTGTGATTGGCCAAGCATGCGGGGTCACAGTGCATGCTTGGCCAATCACAGCGCCTGGATGACACTGCGATGGCGTAGTGCATTGTGGGCCGTTCGCGTTACTCGAATTTGGCGCGAACGGCCCAAATAGTTCGATCTTCGTCGAACGATCAAACAGCCGATGTTCGAGTCGAACGTATGTTCGACTCGAACACGAAGCTCATCCCTACTAAATACACACTGGATAGGAGGAGAGCATTAAAGCCTCTCCTGGAACAACTTTTAAAGAAAAACCTCCAGTATAGATGGAAATTTCCTTTTCAACTACAGTTCCAACATAAAGGAAAGACAATAATTTTCAGGGAATTGGAGGACTTGCCGGAATTCTTGGGGTCTCTTGGACTCCAGGAAATAGAATTGCCAGACTGGCCTAGGATGGATACGGGAGCATTTAGAAAAAATCATAAATAAATCTGTGTGTCGGGGGCTGGGGGGGGGGGGCGAGGGGGAGATAATGTAAAATGGGAACACTGGTCACTAATCACATAAGTAATAGAACACACTACAACACATAATTAGTGCTAACATGAATTATAAAGGCCCACCTGTATAGGGGTCCAGATATAACTTTTTATAATTTTCCACTTTTTTTTTCTCTCACATAAAAGGTTAAATGGAACTTAATGTTCCCTAAAATAGTTGCACGGAGAAAATAAATAGAACACATAGTACACAATGGACACAAGAGGTACGGGGGGAGGGTGAGAGAGGGAAGGGGAAGGGAAATCAATTTTTTTTTGTAACGTGGAGTAAATCCACCCCTTCCACTACCCGGCACCTGACCTCCATTTCTTTTTCTTTTTTCTCCCAAAACAACTTAACATTAATGATAAATTTCCTTGGAGCGGGAAGGGAGAGGAACAGGAAAGGTAGAGTGATGGGTTGTTTTTTTTGTTGTTTTTTTCTCTCCTCTCTCTCTCCCTTCCTCTCTTTTACCTGAAAGCTGGTATAAGGAATATGAATATCTTTGAATCGAAAATAATGATTAATGGCATATAAGATTATAACTGAACGAAAGATAAAATAAGTAAGGATTAAGAAGAAAATCGTCCAATAAATGTTTTAAAAAGAATTAAGAATGCGGCATGGATAGTCTCGAGAAGCAACAGATCGGGAACAGCAGCCCCGGTTTACCCTCAGATAGGGAACTTAGGAAAGTAAGATAGACTTATTAAAGTCAATATAGTAGTGAGAAAGTTAGAGTGGGGAGAGTGTCAACTGGTACGAGTGGTAGTGTGTGTTTGGGTTTTCTTTTTTCTTTTCCCCTTCTCCAAGTTTTTTTCTCCGACATACTAGACTCAGATCACCCCCCCCCTGGTATTAATACTATGGGAGGAGTGAAATTTTGTTCCTTCAATGCAAGAGGCCTTAATTCACTCTTTAAAAGATCCCAAATTCTAAATTCATTCCATAAGCAAAAAATCTGAATTATTCTGCTTCAAGAAACACACTTCCGTTCAGATCACATTCCAAAAATAAATAGTAGAACCTATGCTACCTGGGTCCATGATACATTTCCCTACTCTAAAACAAGAGGTGTCTCTATTGCATTTCATAAAGATATACCTCATCAAATTGTACAAAGCTGGAAAGGTAAGGATGGTAGATCTTTGATTATAAGGGTAATGATATATGGGAAAATATTTACAATTATAAATTTATATTTACCAAATTACGAACAAATTAAATGGGGAATAAAATCCTTTGTGGAAGCAATGGAAAAAGCAGTAGGAACAGTAATTATGGGTGGAGATTTTAATTTCATAATGAATTCAAAAATAGATACAACTAGTACTCATTCTCATAGAAAAACTAGCCAACTAAAGGAATTTAAACAGTTATTGGGAGGTCATCAAATGATAGATATATGGAGGGCTCAACATCAGACGGAAAAAAAATTATACATCTTATTCTAATATACACAATTCATATCATAGAATAGATTATTTTTTTATTAATCAATACGGTCTAATGATGACTCCATCAGATATCGGGAATTTTTCTTGGTTCAGACTATGCCCCAATATACCTGGAACTTAATATAGTGGAATATAAAAAAAACAATAGGGACGTGGAGACTGAATGAAAAAACAAATTATGCGAAAATGATATAAGACAGGGTGTGAAAGAATTTCTGGTCAATCATGAAAAGGATGATACCTCTATTCCTATACAATGGGAAACACTTAAATGTGTGCTGCGGGGAACATTTATCAAGCATTGATCTAGGCTGAAAAAGGAAAAAGACCAGAAGCAGTCTCAATTAATGATGGAAA
The DNA here is from genome assembly GCA_029206835.1 of Rana muscosa. Taxonomy (NCBI): domain Eukaryota; kingdom Metazoa; phylum Chordata; class Amphibia; order Anura; family Ranidae; genus Rana; species Rana muscosa. The sequence continues at coordinate 114,888,753 of JARGYO010005626.1, forward strand.
TTATATTATTAGAAAGTAAGCATAAAAAGAGTCTTAAAACAGAAGATAAACTAGCACTAAAAGAAAAACAAACGCAGCTACAATGCCTGCTTGACAATGGATTCCTTTGGTTGAGGGATAATAATAAAAACACAATGGTATCAACAAGGCAACAAAACAGGGAAATTGTTAGCCAGAACCTAAAAATTAAAAGGCCAATGACTTCCATAGTTAAAATTTTAAAAACAAATGGGGATTTGGTATATGGTCCAACGGAAATATCCAAAACTTTCCATACATACTACTCCAAACTATATAACTTAAATACCCAACAGGAAAATAAAGAAAAAGATAAGAAAGGGGAAAAGATTTGTAAATATATAAAAGATACCGCTCTACCAGTGTTTCCAAAAGAAATAACGGAGGATCTGGAAAAAGAAATTTCAACAGAGGAAATCCAACAGGCTATCTCCGAGCTGGTCCCGGGCAAAAGCCCTGGACCAGACGGATATACTTCAAGATTTTACAAATCATTTCAAGACATAATAATACCTATTCTCAAAAAAACATTTAACTCTATATCCAGAAAACAAACTTTTACAACACAAAGTATGGAAGCTCACATTGTATTAATACCAAATCCCAAGAGAGATCACACACTATGTAACAACTACCGTCCAATCTCTCTGACTAACATAGATATAAAGCTATATTCAAAGATTATCTCCAATAGATTAACATCCATATTACCAGAATACATACATATATATTAAACAGGCTTTACGAAAGGCAGAGAAAGAAGGGATAATATAATAAAAATGTGTACATAAATGGAATATGCCCAGAGAACTGTCATCCCAACATGCTTACTATCTATTGACGCTGAAAAAGCATTTGATAGAGTGGGATGGCAGTTCTTAGAGGAAACATTGGTCCAGATAGGAATGGGCCCAAAGATGCTCAGTAGGATTGTTGCCTTGTACTCTAATTCACGGGCCAAAGTAAGAACGAACAGAATACTATCAGAATATATAGAAATATCAAATGGAACTAGGCAGGGATGTCCACTATCTCCCTTATTATACGTACTAGTGATGGAACATCTTATACAAGCAATTAGAAAAAATAAAGACATACAAGGAATTAATATTAAAGATAAAGAATATAAAACAGCAGTCTATGCAGATGATTTATTATTATATGTGACCAGCCCCATAATAACAATACCTAATTTAATAAAAGAATTTAAAAGATTTGGGTAATTTAGTAATTTAAAGTCAATTATGATAAATCTGAAATGCTAAATGTATCACTAACAGAAAAAACACAGACGTTATTACAAAAAGATTTTCCATTTAAATGGCAGAAAATAGCAATCAAATATCTGTGAATTTACATCCCGAAAGACCCGAATAAGCTACAGGAATTGAATTACAATGCGACAATCCGAAAAGTAATAAAACTTTTACAAAAATATGAAAGAACAACACACTCATGGATAGGAAGAATCAATATCATAAAAATGGATATACTACCCAAAATGCTATATATATTTCAAACTGTTCCGTTAGCTGTTCCAAAGAAAAATATGAATGAACTAAGAAGAGCAATAGGTAGCTTTATCTGGGCCCATAAAACTCCACGAATCAAAAGGGAGACTTTAATCAGAACAAAGAGTAAGGGAGGATTAGCACTACCGGATTTCTCAAAATATTTACAAGCAGCCTCCTTGACTAGGATAGTAGACTGGTATCAAAATAGGGAGGATAAACAATGGGTAAATTAGAAGAAGACATTATAGGTATTCAACTCAAAGCGCTCCCTTGAATAAAACCCCATTTTAGACCTGGAAATAAAAAATTAACAATATTTGCAAGAGCCACATTAAAAATATGGGACACAGAATTAAAAAAAGGGAACCTATCCACTAGGATGGGTCCAATGACCCCATTGTTCTCCAATCCAGAATTTCCGCCAGCTTTAGCAACCACAGAATACTTAAAATGGAATATACTGGAGAACGCAAGGGTGGCCCAGATCCTAGTGGAAGAGAAAATACCAAGAATGCAAGACCTGGGACCCGAACAGAAACATAAATGGCTGCAATACCACCAATTAAAAACATATATTGCAACAAAAATAGAATTACCCTTAATAAACAGACCCAAAACTAAATTTTAACAAATCTTAATAGACTAACAAAAATCATCTAAAAAACTAGCCAAGATATACGGTTTATTTACTCCCATCAGAACCCCTCAGAGAATTAACAGGAATGAAAAAAATGGGAAAAGGAAATAGGGAGGTTAATATCAGTGTTAGAATGGGAGAAAATATTTTCAATAATTCATAAAACATCTTTAGCGACCAATTACCAAGAAAGAAACTATAAAATAGCCATGAGATGGTACTGGAGTCCAGTAGCGCTAAATAAAATGAATAGTGAACAAACAGATATATGTTGAAGATGCAGGGCTGAAAGGGGGACTATGGACCACATTTGGTATAGTTGTCAGCTGGTGAGAAATTTCTGGGAAAAAGTCTATGAGATATAATCGGAAAGTATCAGGAGTAAAGACGAACTTAAATATAGACATTTCCTTGTTATCCTTAATTCCAGACTCAATAAAGAATATCAAAAAAGATATACTACATCATATGATAACGGCAGCGAGAACAGTAATAGCGCGCAATTGGAGAGTAAAAAGAAGCCCAAATATAATAGAATGGATATGTGAAATTAATGAAATACACTATATGGAAAGACAGATAAGAGAAGAAGGATATATAAATAGTCAAATGCCAGAAATTTGGCAAAAATGGGATGAATTTCAGCTCTCGGAAGGAATGAAGGAATATATATAAGTGGAAAATAAGGAGAAATATGAAGGGGAGGGAGGAAAAGGGGGAGATGGTGGGGGGATTAAAGGGATTTTTTTTTTGTTGTTGATTGTTTATTGTTGTTAATTTGTGAATGAATTTCAGGATGAATGGATATGGAAGATAAAAGGAACAATGTAGTTGATTGATGGAAGGTATATTGTTTTTAAGCGATAAGTAACCGATATATATCAAGATTCGGCATATTGAATAATTAAGGGGAACAATGGAATTTTAAGTGAATCTTGTATAAATGTAAAAGTTTTTGTTTTTGTATTTGAAAAATTATAAATAAAAAGAAATTGAAAACAAATGTTCGTGTGAGCTTTTGGTCGGATATTCCGACCGTGTGTAGGCTCCATCGGACATTTGCTGTCGGAATTTTCCGATAACAAAAGTTCTTGTCGGAAATTCCGACCGTGTGTAGCCATTTCCGACGCACAAAGGTGATGCACATGCTCGGAATAAATTTGACGCATGCTCGGACTCATTGTACTTCATTTTTCTCGGCTCGCCATAGTGTTGTACGTCTCCGCGTTCTTAACCATCGGAATTTCCAAGCAACATTTGTGCGACCGTGTGTATGCAAGACAAGTTTAAACCACCATCCGTCGGAAAAAAAAAACACGGTTTTGTTGTCGGAATGTCCAATCGTGTGTACGCGGCAAAAGAGTTTAAAGAATGTTCACTTTACAACGTAAATATTTACATAATGTAATCAATAAGGTAAAGCTTTGTTCACTCTAAATACCCAATCATGTGCAATGGAAGTAATAAAACAAACAAAAAAACAAGATTTTTGCTTGCACATCAAAATTTATGTTAGACTGAGCAAACTTTATCATGCCCACTAAGCTAAGTGAATATTTGTTTGCAAAGTGAACATTGTGTATTACCTGCCCCCCAATGTTCGAGGCACTGGTAGGAGGATTCAATCCAAGATCTTAAATGGAACAGCTCTATTATTGGGCACTATCTATACAATACCCACAGTGCTTTGTCAATCCTTTAATACATTTGAACCTCATGGGTGGGTCCATAACAGCTTGGGCTCTGAGAAAATCAGCTGAATGACACTGGCTGTCCCTGAACCTAGAAGACTGGCAAACACTGTTGGGGGCAGCATCAGATTAAAGGTAAGTATTGCAGTAAAGCAGAAGGAAATGAATTGAATTATAGGTTCCCTCAAATATTATTTGTTTAGTTCTGTTAGTTACCGGGGAATGAAGCTACTAGACAATCAGACGTCTTCAATAAACATTCCCTTTTTTTTTTTTGTTGTTGTTGTCTACTGTGGCCACAGTTATATGGTGTATGTCTTAGCGTCAATGGTCTTGAGTATTTCTTCTTGACCCTTCATGCTATGGACATTCCAGCTTTAATTTTCATCTATACATTTGTTAGTTTATAATGTTGCATATTATGTTTTGATACCATATCCACCTTACACTTATGTACAATGTTTTAATTTACTATGGTTATCTGGTGACACATATTGGTCTTTTTTGTTCTGCTGGTTCCTTTTCTCTCTCCCCTCCCTCAGAGTGTCGGGCCATATGATTTCTGATTCGGTCCCTCAGCTAGGCTCGCTGCTCTGGTTTTTGTACCTATTCCCTTGACAACTGCCGTCAGTCCTGTCTGTTGTGCATTGCCGTTTCCCTCAGGCCACTGTCCCCCCTTGATTTATGCGGTGTGACTGCATGGGCACCCAGGGTCATCTACGATCCCCCATGGATGGCCCATTTGTAGCGCGGCGTTGACCCTGGTGACATGCATTCTGGTTTGGTCGGGCTGTTTTCCACCTTTTCGCCAGTGGCTGTCAGCCGACATCTTCCATTGGTGGAACTCTCCAGAGGGCGGTACCCGCTCTATCCGTCCTGTATGGTGTGACGGTGAGCGGCCCCTCCCCCAGCCCTGACGCATTCTGGACCTTGCAGTCCCCAGCAGTTGGCGTGTCCTACGGGCTGACGTCACGCGCTTCTAGCCCGCTCTACGGTCGGTGATGTCAGACGCCGAGCGTATGGGTGGACACTATATAACCAGCTCACACACTGTTCACAGCGTTGTGGGTTGGTGGAGTTCTGGCTGGCGGTTCAACTATTTAAAGGTAATAGTCATATACCTTTTTGCTCTTTTTTCTGCCCGTTGATACTCTTTATGATTATAACCTCTTTATCTTAGGCTGTACTTAATAATGTGGAACTGCACCCAATATATAGGATATAGCTACCATAGGCTAAAGTGGGTCTGTCCCTCTTTCCACATTGGACTGTTGGGCTTTAGAATTAGTATTACTTTTAATCCATCTATTTGATCTTGTCACATCCATTTATTGAGACTATTGTTCACTACGTTCCACTTTGATATGGAACTAACCTCAAAAGCAATTTCAAACGAATAGATAATATATTTTTATTAAAATAAATATCTATTTACAAGATCATTATCTAATTTAATATATGTTTCATATACATCTAGTCGTTTAAACTGCCTGACTAATTTAATTTTTAAACTATGTGTGCCTAATTTTTCTTTGGGGGATATAGGCACACCATGTCATTTATACTAACCTTTATATGCAAACAAATTCCAAACAATGTGGTTTCTTTTAGTGGCCTCCACAATCTCCATCTGTGGTTTCTTGCAAGCAGACAGCCTCTCCATCTCAGCAAGTGAACATATCTTTGTTTACTTGGCTCTACGTAAGTCATATCTATTAATTGCAATTATTTATTTATTGCATAGTAGACAGACTTCTCCGTCTTTGTATGGTTTGCTTAATTGCGTACCATCGTTTCCTAATTTAGAAACTTAAAATTCACAATTTATTTTCTTCCTCTCTGATTTCTGTTTTTCTGTTTTTGACATTCAGCCGGTCTCCTATATAGTGTCCACTGTGGTCACCCATCCACATTTTCTACATACGGGGTGACTTTTGCTCTTGATCCTGCGTTTTTCGGTGTTGAGCAGCAGACAATACAGACGGCAGGGTAAGTAGCAATGGGAGGGGTCCAGCATAACAATTAGACCTTGTTCATACCTAATTTGTCTGGATATGATATGTAATGCATTTCAATGTATAACTGTATTTCTAGTTTTTCTTCTGTATAGTCATATTTGACAAGTGCGGATGGTCATCGCAAACCCCTGAGGAAGCTGTTTCAAGCGAAACATGTTGGGTTTCCATGCGATTTTATGTTCATTCAAACTCTATGCATTATGACCACCACCTATGTATAATACTGTATATGTACCTAAAAACCCATGATTGGTTTTATATATTTTATATTCCTTTTGTCTATTTTTGTATTAATAAAATTATCAATTATATCATATTAGAAGCTCTCTCTCTTTGATCAACCTCTGCACCATAAAAATCCCTTTCATCCTACCTCTTTTTTATAATAATTTTTTGGGATGAGGTGCCAATCTTAATGAGTGTTTCGCCAATGAATGGACAACCCAAACATGATAGCTCTATCCGGTGTTTAAATACACCATTTTTCCGTCTATCATTGGGGAACACAACAAACAATTTATTCACGATTGTATATCGTATATCAATGAGAGAGTGTTATGTTCACTTATTAAATTGTTTAACATTATTTACCGCCATACTGTGGTAAATCAGTACGTGGAATCTGTTGAGTCTTTGTCTGTTCTATATATATATATATATATATATATATATATATATATATATATATATATATTTGTGTTCCTTTTTTTTTTTTTTTTTCGTCTCACCATGGCTGCCTTTAGTGGTGAAGCATGGGAGGGACTTATGAACAGGGTACAATTAAATAGTAGATCTGGAAACATTTCGGATAGAGATTTAGACCAAGCGTTTCTTAGACTTCAAAGAATATTGGAGAAAAAAGTGCGAATTTTTTGGCATAAACGATATTTTGAAAAATATAATGAAAATAACATAGTACCCTGGGGCCTAAGGGTTCAGATCTTTCCAAACCTCAGGAAGGTAGGGGATCTTCTCAAAACACAATGGGAAGCGAACCTACAATCCTGTTCAATAGGCATGATGACCATCCTATGTACTCAATACGAGCATGAGTTAATCGCATTGGATGCATCTGTCTCCAAATGGTATGAAGAGTACAGTTTGGTCATGACCAGCACAAGATTTAAGAAAAAAGAACAGACTCTCAAAGAACATATAGAATCTTATACAATAGATGTCATTAGGACAAAAGAAGATAAATTTGTACGCGACAAAAACTCATATACTAACAACTTTGCATATAAATGGAATGTTAATACCAATCCGAAACCATTCAGATCAAACAGCTATAGAAGTGCTAAAAAAGATGAAAATGCATCAAATCGTTCCACTAATTCTTCTTTATCTTCTAGTCAATCTACGATTTACCGCGATCTGTCTGGGGACAGACTGCCCAAAAAGCGCAAAGGCAATTCGGATGCAGCATCGACCGAATCATTGCGACACCAACTCGGTACTCCTTTACCACGTCAACCATCCGACGCTCAATCTAAATTGATTTCCTCTCACCTTTCCACCCTATTGCACCCTTCTTCTAATACACTTCGAGGTCCTCAACCCACAGCATCGCATGCTATCGTTTCCACCGCACTTTCTACGTCTGTCACTGCATCACCTATGCACCTTGGTGCAATTCCGAAGGTGAGTAATTCAGATATAATGGTATCACCGTCTGGGACGCTCTTACCATCTGATACCAGGATTGCACCAATTTTTTTTAGTGAAGGAATAGATTTTCCTTCACCTTCAGGTAATGCACTTAATTTCACCAAACAGGTTGATGATGATTTGGAATTATCTATAATTAACTTGTCCAGATATAGCCTTTCTGAAAGTGAGATCCAAATATTGAAATTGGGATTGACCTTTTGCCCAGATTCTAATGTTGACAAATTTCACTTCATAAAAGATGTACATTTGTTTGCACGTCGTCTTATGTATAAAGTAATTTATGATAAACCTTTAGCTGAATCATCCACATGTGACATTGACAACATCAAGTCACGCATTGCTGAACAGAATGCAATGTCTGATTTGATGGATCTCTGGGAGGAGGGCCATGCCTGTGATGAGGATTCCTGGTGGAGCCATACACCGGATTTATCTATCGCTGGCATGTCCTTCCCCCCTCCTCAATCTTTTAGATCCAAATCTCGAAACTTTCCACTGTTGAACACCAATCCCAATATTTGGGCCTTTGTTCAACAGGTCTCACATAGTATTCAAACAATGAATCTGGTTTCCTCAGCAACCTCAAATTTAACCATATCACAAAAAGTGGCCATTAAATCTCTACAAAATAATTCTGAGATAATAATCAAACCCGCAGACAAAGGCGGTAATCTTGTCATCATGGATGTGGAGAACTATGAGATTATGTGTATGAAGATTTTGTCCAATGTCGAATGGTACAGACCAATCTCTAAAACTGTGTTGGAAAATTATTATGTCGAGTATCGTCACATTATTCTTAAAGCGTTTCAGCAAGGCACCATAGATCATGATACGTGGAAGTTCTTGGACATTAAGAATCCAAGGACTCCTACGTTTTATGCTCTGCCAAAGACACATAAATCATTAACTAATCCGCCAGGACGGCCGATAATTTCAGGCTGTTCCAGTCTCACCGAAAATGCCAGTGCCTTGGTTGATAGCTATCTGTCTCCTCATGTCACCTCTCTTTCATCGTATGTGAAGGACACTATCGATTTATTGAGATTAATTGAGGGTATTCAACTTCCAGCTAACACCTGGCTTGTCTCTCTGGATGTTGAAAGCCTTTATAACACAATACCCCATGATAGGGGTTTGGAGGTTATTAGGGGCCATCTTTCAGAGAGAGGTCCCTCCTCACGGATATATAACAATTTCGTTTTGGAGTTACTGAGCTATATCTTGAAACATAATGTTTTTCTTTTTGGATCTTCCCACTACCTCCAGGTGCAGGGGGTTGCGATGGGGACTAAGTGTGCCCCATCGTATGCCAACCTGTACCTGGGGGGGTGGGAACGACAGGTTTTCTCTAGAGAGGATCTTGCTCCCTTTTTGGACTATATCATCTCCTGGTATAGGTATATAGATGACCTATTGATTTTTTGGTCAGGTGATCAGATTCAATTACAGCAATTTTTTGATCTTTTGTCCATTAATGATCTTAATTTAAAATTTACCATCAATTACAGTCAAACCACTATTAGTTTTTTGGATCTCAATATTTCTATTGATGACACAGGGCTAGTTCACTCATGTCTATATAGGAAACCCACTGCTGGAAATACCATCCTTCATGCCAGCAGTGCACATCCTGCACCTCTCCTGCGTAGTATCCCCTATAGCCAATACCTTCGGCTTAGGCGGAACTGCAGTAGGGATACAGATTTTAAAGCTACCTCGAAAGACCTCTACCAGAGATTAAAAGCCAGAGGCTATAGCCATAGATGTTTAAAACGAGCCTTCAATCGGGTAAAAACCCAAAAAAGAAATTCTCAAATTTTCTCTTCAAAAAATTCTGCAACCACAGATACAGTTAGAGTAATTACTAGGTATGCTTCCCAATATAAAGAAATGAGAAACATTTTAACAAAATTCTGGCCATTACTATTAGCAGATTCGACTGTGAATAAATACATAAAAAAACACCCAGAAATCACCTTTAAACGGGTCTCCTCTTTGAGAGATCGCCTGGTTCATAGTCATTTCAAACCTACTTCAGTTTCCACAAATACATCTATTGGCGGCACATCGCCTTGTGGTCACTGCGATGTTTGTCGCTTTGTAGACACCAAAACTAAGTTTAAATTACCTAATGGCAATTGGCACTCTACCCGTGATTTAGTCACCTGCCAATCAGTGGGGGTGATTTATCTGGCTCAGTGTCAATGCGGGGGATACTATGTTGGGAAAACCAAAAGACCCTTCTTTAAGAGAATAAGGGACCATATGAAACCCATTCTCAATAGAAAAGTAGTGACAGCAGTTAGTAGGCATGTCGGCAATTATCATAATTTTGACCCCAATGTCATCAAATTTTTGGCCCTGGAGCATGTCCCGCTCGACTCAAGGGGGGAAGTGTAGACAGGACCCTTCTCCAACTTGAGTCGCGATGGATCTATGACCTCAGGGCCACCCATCCTCCGGGATTCAACGAAAGTCTTAGTTTTAGATCATTTCTTTGATGCTATATCTAGGATTTATTTCGGGTTTTCTGTTTATTGATCTTGTAAAAAGTCCCCCCCCTTTTTTCTTTCCTTTTTTTTTTTTTTGTTGTTGTTTTTGTTGTCTACTGTGGCCACAGTTATATGGTGTATGTCTTAGCGTCAATGGTCTTGAGTATTTCTTCTTGACCCTTCATGCTATGGACATTCCAGCTTTAATTTTCATCTATACATTTGTTAGTTTATAATGTTGCATATTATGTTTTGATACCATATCCACCTTACACTTATGTACAATGTTTTAATTTACTATGGTTATCTGGTGACACATATTGGTCTTTTTTTGTTCTGCTGGTTCCTTTTCTCTCTCCCCTCCCTCAGAGTGTCGGGCCATATGATTTCTGATTCGGTCCCTCAGCTAGGCTCGCTGCTCTGGTTTTTGTACCTATTCCCTTGACAACTGCCGTCAGTCCTGTCTGTTGTGCATTGCCGTTTCCCTCAGGCCACTGTCCCCCCTTGATTTATGCGGTGTGACTGCATGGGCACCCAGGGTCATCTACGATCCCCCATGGATGGCCCATTTGTAGCGCGGCGTTGACCCTGGTGACATGCATTCTGGTTTGGTCGGGCTGTTTTCCACCTTTTCGCCAGTGGCTGTCAGCCGACATCTTCCATTGGTGGAACTCTCCAGAGGGCGGTACCCGCTCTATCCGTCCTGTATGGTGTGACGGTGAGCGGCCCCTCCCCCAGCCGACGCATTCTGGACCTTGCAGTCCCCAGCAGTTGGCGTGTCCTACGGGCTGACGTCACGCGCTTCTAGCCCGCTCTACGGTCGGTGATGTCAGACGCCGAGCGTATGGGTGGACACTATATAACCAGCTCACACACTGTTCACAGCGTTGTGGGTTGGTGGAGTTCTGGCTGGCGGTTCAACTATTTAAAGGTAATAGTCATATACCTTTTTGCTCTTTTTTCTGCCCGTTGATACTCTTTATGATTATAACCTCTTTATCTTAGGCTGTACTTAATAATGTGGAACTGCACCCAATATATAGGATATAGCTACCATAGGCTAAAGTGGGTCTGTCCCTCTTTCCACATTGGACTGTTGGGCTTTAGAATTAGTATTACTTTTAATCCATCTATTTGATCTTGTCACATCCATTTATTGAGACTATTGTTCACTACGTTCCACTTTGATATGGAACTAACCTCAAAAGCAATTTCAAACGAATAGATAATATATTTTTATTAAAATAAATATCTATTTACAAGATCATTATCTAATTTAATATATGTTTCATATACATCTAGTCGTTTAAACTGCCTGACTAATTTAATTTTTAAACTATGTGTGCCTAATTTTTCTTTGGGGGATATAGGCACACCATGTCATTTATACTAACCTTTATATGCAAACAAATTCCAAACAATGTGGTTTCTTTTAGTGGCCTCCACAATCTCCATCTGTGGTTTCTTGCAAGCAGACAGCCTCTCCATCTCAGCAAGTGAACATATCTTTGTTTACTTGGCTCTACGTAAGTCATATCTATTAATTGCAATTATTTATTTATTGCATAGTAGACAGACTTCTCCGTCTTTGTATGGTTTGCTTAATTGCGTACCATCGTTTCCTAATTTAGAAACTTAAAATTCACAATTTATTTTCTTCCTCTCTGATTTCTGTTTTTCTGTTTTTGACATTCAGCCGGTCTCCTATATAGTGTCCACTGTGGTCACCCATCCACATTTTCTACATACGGGGTGACTTTTGCTCTTGATCCTGCGTTTTTCGGTGTTGAGCAGCAGACAATACAGACGGCAGGGTAAGTAGCAATGGGAGGGGTCCAGCATAACAATTAGACCTTGTTCATACCTAATTTGTCTGGATATGATATGTAATGCATTTCAATGTATAACTGTATTTCTAGTTTTTCTTCTGTATAGTCATATTTGACAAGTGCGGATGGTCATCGCAAACCCCTGAGGAAGCTGTTTCAAGCGAAACATGTTGGGTTTCCATGCGATTTTATGTTCATTCAAACTCTATGCATTATGACCACCACCTATGTATAATACTGTATATGTACCTAAAAACCCATGATTGGTTTTATATATTTTATATTCCTTTTGTCTATTTTTGTATTAATAAAATTATCAATTATATCATATTAGAAGCTCTCTCTCTTTGATCAACCTCTGCACCATAAAAATCCCTTTCATCCTACCTCTTTTTTATAATAATTTTTTGGGATGAGGTGCCAATCTTAATGAGTGTTTCGCCAATGAATGGACAACCCAAACATGATAGCTCTATCCGGTGTTTAAATACACCATTTTTCCGTCTATCATTGGGGAACACAACAAACAATTTATTCACGATTGTATATCGTATATCAATGAGAGAGTGTTATGTTCACTTATTAAATTGTTTAACATTATTTACCGCCATACTGTGGTAAATCAGTACGTGGAATCTGTTGAGTCTTTGTCTGTTCTATATATATATATATATATATATATATATATATATATATATATATATATTTGTGTTCCTTTTTTTTTTTTTTTTTCGTCTCACCATGGCTGCCTTTAGTGGTGAAGCATGGGAGGGACTTATGAACAGGGTACAATTAAATAGTAGATCTGGAAACATTTCGGATAGAGATTTAGACCAAGCGTTTCTTAGACTTCAAAGAATATTGGAGAAAAAAGTGCGAATTTTTTGGCATAAACGATATTTTGAAAAATATAATGAAAATAACATAGTACCCTGGGGCCTAAGGGTTCAGATCTTTCCAAACCTCAGGAAGGTAGGGGATCTTCTCAAAACACAATGGGAAGCGAACCTACAATCCTGTTCAATAGGCATGATGACCATCCTATGTACTCAATACGAGCATGAGTTAATCGCATTGGATGCATCTGTCTCCAAATGGTATGAAGAGTACAGTTTGGTCATGACCAGCACAAGATTTAAGAAAAAAGAACAGACTCTCAAAGAACATATAGAATCTTATACAATAGATGTCATTAGGACAAAAGAAGATAAATTTGTACGCGACAAAAACTCATATACTAACAACTTTGCATATAAATGGAATGTTAATACCAATCCGAAACCATTCAGATCAAACAGCTATAGAAGTGCTAAAAAAGATGAAAATGCATCAAATCGTTCCACTAATTCTTCTTTATCTTCTAGTCAATCTACGATTTACCGCGATCTGTCTGGGGACAGACTGCCCAAAAAGCGCAAAGGCAATTCGGATGCAGCATCGACCGAATCATTGCGACACCAACTCGGTACTCCTTTACCACGTCAACCATCCGACGCTCAATCTAAATTGATTTCCTCTCACCTTTCCACCCTATTGCACCCTTCTTCTAATACACTTCGAGGTCCTCAACCCACAGCATCGCATGCTATCGTTTCCACCGCACTTTCTACGTCTGTCACTGCATCACCTATGCACCTTGGTGCAATTCCGAAGGTGAGTAATTCAGATATAATGGTATCACCGTCTGGGACGCTCTTACCATCTGATACCAGGATTGCACCAATTTTTTTTAGTGAAGGAATAGATTTTCCTTCACCTTCAGGTAATGCACTTAATTTCACCAAACAGGTTGATGATGATTTGGAATTATCTATAATTAACTTGTCCAGATATAGCCTTTCTGAAAGTGAGATCCAAATATTGAAATTGGGATTGACCTTTTGCCCAGATTCTAATGTTGACAAATTTCACTTCATAAAAGATGTACATTTGTTTGCACGTCGTCTTATGTATAAAGTAATTTATGATAAACCTTTAGCTGAATCATCCACATGTGACATTGACAACATCAAGTCACGCATTGCTGAACAGAATGCAATGTCTGATTTGATGGATCTCTGGGAGGAGGGCCATGCCTGTGATGAGGATTCCTGGTGGAGCCATACACCGGATTTATCTATCGCTGGCATGTCCTTCCCCCCTCCTCAATCTTTTAGATCCAAATCTCGAAACTTTCCACTGTTGAACACCAATCCCAATATTTGGGCCTTTGTTCAACAGGTCTCACATAGTATTCAAACAATGAATCTGGTTTCCTCAGCAACCTCAAATTTAACCATATCACAAAAAGTGGCCATTAAATCTCTACAAAATAATTCTGAGATAATAATCAAACCCGCAGACAAAGGCGGTAATCTTGTCATCATGGATGTGGAGAACTATGAGATTATGTGTATGAAGATTTTGTCCAATGTCGAATGGTACAGACCAATCTCTAAAACTGTGTTGGAAAATTATTATGTCGAGTATCGTCACATTATTCTTAAAGCGTTTCAGCAAGGCACCATAGATCATGATACGTGGAAGTTCTTGGACATTAAGAATCCAAGGACTCCTACGTTTTATGCTCTGCCAAAGACACATAAATCATTAACTAATCCGCCAGGACGGCCGATAATTTCAGGCTGTTCCAGTCTCACCGAAAATGCCAGTGCCTTGGTTGATAGCTATCTGTCTCCTCATGTCACCTCTCTTTCATCGTATGTGAAGGACACTATCGATTTATTGAGATTAATTGAGGGTATTCAACTTCCAGCTAACACCTGGCTTGTCTCTCTGGATGTTGAAAGCCTTTATAACACAATACCCCATGATAGGGGTTTGGAGGTTATTAGGGGCCATCTTTCAGAGAGAGGTCCCTCCTCACGGATATATAACAATTTCGTTTTGGAGTTACTGAGCTATATCTTGAAACATAATGTTTTTCTTTTTGGATCTTCCCACTACCTCCAGGTGCAGGGGGTTGCGATGGGGACTAAGTGTGCCCCATCGTATGCCAACCTGTACCTGGGGGGGTGGGAACGACAGGTTTTCTCTAGAGAGGATCTTGCTCCCTTTTTGGACTATATCATCTCCTGGTATAGGTATATAGATGACCTATTGATTTTTTGGTCAGGTGATCAGATTCAATTACAGCAATTTTTTGATCTTTTGTCCATTAATGATCTTAATTTAAAATTTACCATCAATTACAGTCAAACCACTATTAGTTTTTTGGATCTCAATATTTCTATTGATGACACAGGGCTAGTTCACTCATGTCTATATAGGAAACCCACTGCTGGAAATACCATCCTTCATGCCAGCAGTGCACATCCTGCACCTCTCCTGCGTAGTATCCCCTATAGCCAATACCTTCGGCTTAGGCGGAACTGCAGTAGGGATACAGATTTTAAAGCTACCTCGAAAGACCTCTACCAGAGATTAAAAGCCAGAGGCTATAGCCATAGATGTTTAAAACGAGCCTTCAATCGGGTAAAAACCCAAAAAAGAAATTCTCAAATTTTCTCTTCAAAAAATTCTGCAACCACAGATACAGTTAGAGTAATTACTAGGTATGCTTCCCAATATAAAGAAATGAGAAACATTTTAACAAAATTCTGGCCATTACTATTAGCAGATTCGACTGTGAATAAATACATAAAAAAACACCCAGAAATCACCTTTAAACGGGTCTCCTCTTTGAGAGATCGCCTGGTTCATAGTCATTTCAAACCTACTTCAGTTTCCACAAATACATCTATTGGCGGCACATCGCCTTGTGGTCACTGCGATGTTTGTCGCTTTGTAGACACCAAAACTAAGTTTAAATTACCTAATGGCAATTGGCACTCTACCCGTGATTTAGTCACCTGCCAATCAGTGGGGGTGATTTATCTGGCTCAGTGTCAATGCGGGGGATACTATGTTGGGAAAACCAAAAGACCCTTCTTTAAGAGAATAAGGGACCATATGAAACCCATTCTCAATAGAAAAGTAGTGACAGCAGTTAGTAGGCATGTCGGCAATTATCATAATTTTGACCCCAATGTCATCAAATTTTTGGCCCTGGAGCATGTCCCGCTCGACTCAAGGGGGGGAAGTGTAGACAGGACCCTTCTCCAACTTGAGTCGCGATGGATCTATGACCTCAGGGCCACCCATCCTCCGGGATTCAACGAAAGTCTTAGTTTTAGATCATTTCTTTGATGCTATATCTAGGATTTATTTCGGGTTTTCTGTTTATTGATCTTGTAAAAAGTCCCCCCCCTTTTTTCTTTCCTTTTTTTTTTTTTTGTTGTTGTTTTTGTTGTCTACTGTGGCCACAGTTATATGGTGTATGTCTTAGCGTCAATGGTCTTGAGTATTTCTTCTTGACCCTTCATGCTATGGACATTCCAGCTTTAATTTTCATCTATACATTTGTTAGTTTATAATGTTGCATATTATGTTTTGATACCATATCCACCTTACACTTATGTACAATGTTTTAATTTACTATGGTTATCTGGTGACACATATTGGTCTTTTTTTGTTCTGCTGGTTCCTTTTCTCTCTCCCCTCCCTCAGAGTGTCGGGCCATATGATTTCTGATTCGGTCCCTCAGCTAGGCTCGCTGCTCTGGTTTTTGTACCTATTCCCTTGACAACTGCCGTCAGTCCTGTCTGTTGTGCATTGCCGTTTCCCTCAGGCCACTGTCCCCCCTTGATTTATGCGGTGTGACTGCATGGGCACCCAGGGTCATCTACGATCCCCCATGGATGGCCCATTTGTAGCGCGGCGTTGACCCTGGTGACATGCATTCTGGTTTGGTCGGGCTGTTTTCCACCTTTTCGCCAGTGGCTGTCAGCCGACATCTTCCATTGGTGGAACTCTCCAGAGGGCGGTACCCGCTCTATCCGTCCTGTATGGTGTGACGGTGAGCGGCCCCTCCCCCAGCCCTGACGCATTCTGGACCTTGCAGTCCCCAGCAGTTGGCGTGTCCTACGGGCTGACGTCACGCGCTTCTAGCCCGCTCTACGGTCGGTGATGTCAGACGCCGAGCGTATGGGTGGACACTATATAACCAGCTCACACACTGTTCGCAGCGTTGTGGGTTGGTGGAGTTCTGGCTGGCGGTTCAACTATTTAAAGGTAATAGTCATATACCTTTTTGCTCTTTTTTCTGCCCGTTGATACTCTTTATGATTATAACCTCTTTATCTTAGGCTGTACTTAATAATGTGGAACTGCACCCAATATATAGGATATAGCTACCATAGGCTAAAGTGGGTCTGTCCCTCTTTCCACATTGGACTGTTGGGCTTTAGAATTAGTATTACTTTTAATCCATCTATTTGATCTTGTCACATCCATTTATTGAGACTATTGTTCACTACGTTCCACTTTGATATGGAACTAACCTCAAAAGCAATTTCAAACGAATAGATAATATATTTTTATTAAAATAAATATCTATTTACAAGATCATTATCTAATTTAATATATGTTTCATATACATCTAGTCGTTTAAACTGCCTGACTAATTTAATTTTTAAACTATGTGTGCCTAATTTTTCTTTGGGGGATATAGGCACACCATGTCATTTATACTAACCTTTATATGCAAACAAATTCCAAACAATGTGGTTTCTTTTAGTGGCCTCCACAATCTCCATCTGTGGTTTCTTGCAAGCAGACAGCCTCTCCATCTCAGCAAGTGAACATATCTTTGTTTTCTTGGCTCTACGTAAGTCATATCTATTAATTGCAATTATTTATTTATTGCATAGTAGACAGACTTCTCCGTCTTTGTATGGTTTGCTTAATTGCGTACCATCGTTTCCTAATTTAGAAACTTAAAATTCACAATTTATTTTCTTCCTCTCTGATTTCTGTTTTTGACATTCAGCCGGTCTCCTATATAGTGTCCACTGTGGTCACCCATCCGCATTTTCTACATACGGGGTGACTTTTGCTCTTGATCCTGCGTTTTTCGGTGTTGAGCAGCAGACAATACAGACGGCAGGGTAAGTAGCAATGGGAGGGGTCCAGCATAACAATTAGACCTTGTTCATACCTAATTTGTCTGGATATGATATGTAATGCATTTCAATGTATAACTGTATTTCTATTTTTTCTTCTGTATAGTCATATTTGACAAGTGCGGATGGTCATCGCAAACCCCTGAGGAAGCTGTTTCAAGCGAAACATGTTGGGTTTCCATGCGATTTTATGTTCATCCAAACTCTATGCATTATGACCACCACCTATGTATAATACTGTATATGTACCTAAAAACCCATGATTGGTTTTATATATTTTATATTCCTTTTGTCTATTTTTGTATTAATAAAATTATCAATTATATCATATTAGAAGCTCTCTCTCTTTGATCAACCTCTGCACCATAAAAATCCCTTTCATCCTACCTCTTTTTTATAGTGAAAAAATATATAATGATGCCCAAAGTTGTGTAGAAAATATGTTTTTTTCTTTCTGAAAGTAAAGTGAGAGAGCCTGAAGGAAAGCCTCCAGCACTGTGATGACACAATTCTCCAGAGGAATGAACACAGTCCCGTCTCTTGTTCTTCAGAGTATGGATTCATCATTCACTAAAGCCTTCATGTGGACTTTTAATATAATTCCGTCATCTTCAACACCAGAAACGAGACACAGCTGGGACTTCTATTCTTCAAAATACAAATTAAATTTCTTTATTGAAAGAGAAATCAATGCTGATGTTATTTCTCAAGCTGATATTCTAAATGACTGATGCTATGAGAATATAAGATATCCTAAAATCAGATTGATAATGTCAATACATGTATTTTCTGTTAGAGAAAAAGCTATAAACAATTTGTATGGTACAGGGTTTTTTTTTTATGAAACCTCTGAAAATTCAAGGCATGTTTTCCATGTTGGGTGCAGATATACATATCTGCATTTCAAAGTTTCTTGCCCAGTGTGTAGATTTAATTTTCAATGCATAAACACATACAAATCGCACATCTGTTGTGTATATGTTGATGCACTGAAAATCTTCACATTGAGCATGATAACCTGGAGTGCAGTACCTCTCTTGGATGGATATGTTGATTTGATGGTTTGAAGTCTGTTGGATTAAAGTGGAACTTTAGTCAGAAAATTTGGTTTAGCTCGATCACTTCAGGCTGGCCCATTTTGCAGGTATAGCTATGTAAAACATTAAACGGGTTGTAAAGGCAGAAGGTTTTTTATCTTAAAGCGTAACTCCACTTTTGTTGAGAAAAAAACATTCCCATCTGGCTGATCTATGTACATTGATGTCCTTTTTTCCACACAAATAGAGCTTTATTTTGGTGGTATTTGGTCACCTCTGCAGTTTTTATTTTTTGCACTATAAACAAAAAAAGCGATAATTTTGAAAAAAAACAACAATATTTTTTACATTTTGCTATAATAAATATCCCTAATTAAAAAAAAATAATAATAATTTCTTCATCAGTTTAGGTCAATATGTATTTTACATATTTTTGATAAAAAAATCGCAAAAGTTATAGCGTCTACAAAATAGGCAATAGATGTATTGCATTTTTATTATTTATTTATTTTTGACCAGTAATGGTGGCGATCTGCGATTTTTAGCGGGACTACGACATTGCGGCAGACAGATCGGACACTTTTGGTGCTTTTTTGAGACCATTGATATTTATACAGCGATCAGAGCTATAAAAATGCACTGATTACTGTGTAAATGTCACTGGCAGGGAAGGGTTTAATACTAGGGGGCGATCAAGGGGTTAAATGTATTCCCTCATGTGTGTTTCTAACTGTGAGGGGATGTGACTGACTGGAGGAGGAGACAGATCGCTGTTCCCAATTACTAGGAACAGCAGATCTGTCTCTCCTCCCCTGTCAGAACGGGGATTTGTGTGTTTACATACTAAAATCCCTGTTCTGGCTCTCATGCCCACGATCATGGGTGACCGGTGGACATCACGGCCGCCGGCCACGTGTATAGGGTCCCCTGTCGTGCAGCAGGCGTGCGATTCGTGGGAACGAGCCGACCTGCCCCCGTTGAATGACAGTGGCTGGTCGGGAAGTGGTTAACCATTTGCCCACTTGGCACTTAAACCCCCTTCCTAACCAGACCAATTTTCAGCTTTCGGTGCTTTCACATTTTGAATGACAAATACTCAGTCATGCAGCACTGTACCCATATGAAATGTTTGTCTTTTTTTTCACACAAATAGAGCTTTCTTCGCCCCATGCTCTCTTCCTCCTGGGCCTGGTGTGTGAGGGACCTCTCTGTACAGGGAGAGTGAGGTCACAGCCTACCACACGGTTTACAACATTCCATACTATTCTTGTTTGCTTGATCTCTCATTAGGATTAAAGGTTAAATAGGCCGACCTGGGTTTCCCTTTAGAGTCATTTGGTGTAGTAGGTGGGACTTAATGTATAAAAGACAACCAGTCACGGGCACCCCCAGCTTCTGAAGACACCCAGTGGGAGGGACGAAACGTGTCAAGTGGAGGAGACCAAGTGACGGTTGTTTGCACGCCAAGGTGGCGTTTTTTATGCACGATTTTAAAGTTTTGATGTAAGTGTAATGATTTGGGCTTTTATAAATACATTTTAGCAGTATTACACTATATATCCTTTCTCTTTATTGCCATATGTCCTATATGGATATGTGATCACCGGGAAAGTTTGGAAGGTGATATTTACATCTGGATATAGATTATACCTTTAATATATCGGTGGAAGAAAGGTGACATTTTCACCTATACACAGAATATATCCAACAGTCCTAGCCATTGGTGGAAGGGGATATTCTAATCCTAATACAAGGCGTATTTAAAGAATATTGTTGGTGAGTGGGGACCCAGAAGGGGAGCATGGAGTGCCACAAAGATCTACACCAACTGTATTAGTCGCACCAGTTCAATACACCATATGGTTATATGGATAGACTCTATATAATTGCACTTTATATGTTTTGCACTATATTTGCACTGAGCACTTTATCTTGTTTATTAATATTATGATATTGATTGTATTAACGTAGGAACTTTATTATTGATTGTTTATTGGAGCAGCGGTGAGTATAATATTTACATTTTCATTCACTTGGGTTTTCTACCTTGCACTACAGCAGCCGCCCAAAAATACACATTTATTTTTTTATTGATTTAATAATTGTCTCCATAGCGCGGGTATTTTCATCATTATTTTCCCTTTAGAAGTATTGTCAGAATAAATGCATAACTCTTGCTAATCTTTTCAGGTCATGTTCAAGTGGTATTTCATTGTACATTCGTGTATATAATATTCTGTTATTGCCAAACTGCCTTAACTTGTATTATTATAGAGGAATTCTTCTGCTGATCTAGGATTGTTATTCAAAGCTCAGATGATCTATTACCTCCTCTGTGCAACAAGATATTCTTTGAAGTACTCCAGTAAACGTTATTAGAATATAAAAGTTGTTTGACTTATTACTTCAAGGTGGTAAGATGTCTGAACCCAGAGTGTCAGGTGAGTTGGAATGTTTACAGGGTCATGGTGATACAGATGAGCAGGTAAATCCAAGTAGTCCCCAAAGGAGGTCATGCTACATATATAAAGGCAGAAATAGCATTATGAACAGTGGGTCTCCAGAAGGTATCTTATAAAAAATCCACCACAATACATTTACAAGGATTCTCTATTTCTATAAAGGCTAGAAGGTACATGAGGCTGTCACAGTGCCTGCTATTGAGTGCTGATCTTAGTTTCCCTGAATTTGCAATGTAATATGTCATCTTTACACTTAAGTAAATCTAGGATTTGTTAAAGGTCACCAGAAAAAATGCTTAAAAATCCTTATTTGAAATGAACTTTTAAGGCTAACTTTGACAGTTTCGAAGCTACTGTTTTGATATCTGTGGCATCAAAATTCTGTATCGCTGCAGGAGTTGGTTCAGTTCATGGGGCTGCCGGGTTCACTTTACAAGTGGAACTTTTCTGCTTGTTGCAGATTTCACCCTAACACATGAAATCTTTATAAGGAAATTAACACTTTCAAAATGCATCATAGCTGGACAGATTCCATGGAGCAAGCCCCATGGGGCTATTTATTTGTTAGTTTCCTCTGAGCTGAACTGAACTTGACCAGGAACCTGTAAACAGAGGAGAAGACAATAAATTAATGATGAGGTAAGAAATAAGGCAAAGTTCATGAAACAAAGATGCCCAGAGTCTGTGGTGAGTATAAAAACAGCTCAAGGAGAATTGAAAAAAAAAATATTATGCAAGTGCAAGCTACATTCCTAAAATTAAGATGTCCAAATAACTAGAAAAATACCAAAGAAATATTTTCTTAAAGAATTATTATTGATAAGTAAGCAGAGACGCAATTAGTAATTTTTCTGACACAAGACATTTGACCAAAAGATAAAGCAACCTAAAGCCTCCTACACACGGTACAATTGTTGGTCAACCGAGCGTCTGATTTTTGTCAAAAGGGTGTGTGCCAGGATCTTGCCTTGCATACTAACGGTACGCAAATTGGCGTTCAACAACACGAACGTAGTCACGTACTAGACGTACTACTAGACTATAAAGAGGAAGTTCATTTCTCCAGTGCCACCCTTTGGGCTCCTTCTGCTAATTTCGTGTTAGTAGAAGTTTGGTGAGTGTTGATTCGCACTTTTCAGTTCGTTTCTGAGCGGCCGTTCGTCAACCAGCCATGTTGTGTAATCGGAGGAGAGAACATGTGATTATTCGGCATCAGTTATTGCTTTGACCCAAGTCCAGTCCAGGAACAGGAGGAGTTCTTGGACCAAAAATTGGTTGCTTAATTGTGAACAATTATGTCATATGCCATTGCTGCGGGAGCTTCAGGAGAATAATCTGGATGATTTTCGGAATTATCTCCGGACGACGGCTCCCTGCTTTCACCACCTCTTGGCATTGGTGACCCCCTATATTAAGAAGCAGGACACATGTATGAGGCTTTCCATCACTCCAGAGCAAAGGCTCATAGCCACCTTGTGGTTCTTGGCGACAGGGAGAAGTCTTCAGGACCTCAAGTATCCTACTGTGATCTCCCCCCAGGCTATGGGAGTCATTATTTCAGAGACCTGCTCAGCCATCATTCAAGTCCTGGAGAAGGACTATATTAGGGTAAGTTTTTACCTTTAAGATCACATTCTATGTATTTATGTTTGCTAATGTATTTTATTAATTTGTTGATTGCATAATTATCAATATTGTAATATGCTGCGAATGTCCTCTTTGTTCTCATGCATGCTGTAAGCTTTTCCTGCTCCTTTTTTGGCCTACATGCATATTTTTCTTCAA
The DNA here is from genome assembly GCA_029206835.1 of Rana muscosa. Lineage (NCBI taxonomy): Eukaryota > Metazoa > Chordata > Amphibia > Anura > Ranidae > Rana > Rana muscosa. Next base: position 114,911,912 of record JARGYO010005626.1, read on the forward strand.
TAACCTCCACAGCATGCTATCCTGGGCCCATACACACCTAGCCTGGTAATTTAACAATGTTTTTTGTCAGCTACATTTTGGGGCTTACCCTAAACAACCCCTAAAATGTGTATAAATGTTACTGTTGTCTAAAGGAGCGTACTGACGGTCATGCCGCGCACACACGACCGTTTTTCATGACGAGAAAAATTACATTTTCAAAAATGGTTGTGAAAAACGGTTGTGTGTGTATGCTCCAGAGCATTTTTCTCGACGAGAAAAATGGGCGAAAAAAAAATAGAACCTGCTCTATTTTTTCTCGTCGTTTTTCAAGTCGTTCTTTTTAACGTCGTGAAAAACGGTCGTGTGTATGCTTTTACGGGGAGAAAAAACACGCGCATGCTCAGAATCAAGTATGAGATGGAACTTCCCCTTTATAGTGCCGTCATACGTGTTGTACGTCACCGTGCATTTTTTTTTCACGAACTTGTGTATGCAAGGCAGGCTTGAGAGGAAACACGAAAAATCACGTAGAGAAAAACATCGTTTTTTTCCATGACATGAATAACGGTAGTGTGTACGCAGCATCAGAATTTAGGACAACAGTCTGTCAACAGACAAACCCCTTCCAACAATCGAACCATGTGTACGAGGCTTAAATCCTTGCTAGAGCAACTACTTAGAACACTCCTTAAGTCCATAGATGGATTGAAACTTGGTGGATTCAGCAGAAACCAGATGAATTCTGGTCTGTGTGCATCTGTTGATGTTTGACAGAATTGAATCATTAGAGCAACTTCTGTTGAATGGGAACATTGGACCAGCATCAACACCAGCAGCCAATCAGCTACAGCTGCTAATATATATATTCTGAGTCCCACTGTCAAAATACAATGTCCCAGCAGGGGAGATTCAGCTATCCACCTTGCTTGTGTGTATGAAGAAATCTGGTGGCTAAATGAAAAAAAAAAGATCCATCTATGGCCAGCTTTATACGGCAAGAAAATCATTTTCAGAGTATATAATAGCATGCTATGTGCAGCTCACCAAATTATAAACACGCATAGAATGTTAATAGAATAGATTTAGTTGAAGAAAGATACGATGGTCTTCATTAGCCAGAACACACTGGGGCCGATTTACAAAATGTTTGCACCATGAGTATCGGCGCATCTGCGTGCGCAATGGCTGTTTTGGTATTAACAAAACATTAGCGCCGGTAGCGCAGCCCTATTTCCCATTTACTATAGTGTTGTCGGCGGACGGGAGGAGGCACTATGGACCTGGCGCAAAGCATGTTAAAATATAAATATAAAGAAGCTGGAAGTGAGAATATAATGGGGGTGATGTGGGGTGATGTAAGGAAGTGTAGTGACACCTGCCCAAATAACTAATATGCCCAAAATAGAGTGAGAAAGTAACTTTTCCAAAACCAGCCCGCTGCGCCGGCAAGTACGATTAGAGCTGCGGGAGTTTTTTTTTAGCTCAGCGCGGGAATTTTCCTTGTTTCCTTGCGCCAAGACACTGCGCCGGCAAAATCTTAGTAAATGTCAAGTGACGTAAACCAATTTGCATAAGTTGAACAGGCGCAGCTCTGAACTTCCCAGTACCCCTACCATTTCACAAAGAAAGTGTCAAAAATGTAAAAAATGACAAGAGCCGGTTTTTGACAATTCCTTTATTAATGTCTTCCCTTTTCTTCCATCTTCTTCTGTTCTCTATTTGGGTTTCTTCCTCCATCATGTTCTTCATCTTTATCTTTCTTCTTCCTTCGGTCTTCTCGTCCGCATCTTGCTCCGGCTTCTTCTTTCTTCTTCGGCCGCTCCGTTTGAATTGGAGGTTCCCGCTGTGTGACGATTCAGTTCTCCTCTTGGTCCGCTGGCACCCGGTGGCTCCGCCCCCCTCTGACACCACGGGGAAAGTCCCCGTGAAATCCATGTGCGTCAGAGGGGGGCGGGGTCTCCGGGTGGCAGCGGACCCAGAGGAGAACTGAAGAACTGAAGCGTCGCACAGCGGGAACCTCCAATTCAAACGGAGCGGCCGAAGAAGAAAGAAGAAGCCGGAGCAAGATGCGGACGAGAAGACCGAAGGAAGATGAAGATGAAGATAAAGAGGAAGAGGAAGAACAAGATGGCGGAAGAAACCCGAATGGAGAAAAGAAGAAGCTGGAAGAAGAAGATGGAAGAAAAGAGAAGACATTAATAAAGGAATTGTCAAAAACCGGCTATTGTCATTTTTAACATTTTTGACACTTTCTTTGTGAAATGGTAGGGGTACATTTGTACCCCATTACCATTTCATACAGGGGGGGTGGGCGGGATCTGGGGGTCCTCTTTGTTAAAGGGGTATTCCAGATTCCGATAAGCCCCCCGCCCGCAGACCCCCACAACCACCGGGCAAGGGTTGTGGGGGATGAGGCCCTTGTCCCCATCAACATGGGGACATCCTCCCCATGTTGAGGGCATGTGGCCTGGTAGGGTTCAGGAGGGGGGGCACTCTCTCGTCCCCCCCTCTTTTCCTGCGGCCTGCCAGGTTGCATGCTCGGATAAGGGGTCTGGTGTGGATTTTTGGGGGGACTCCATGCCATTTTTTTTTTAATTTGGGGTGGAGTTCCCCTTAAAATCCATACCAGATCTGAAGGGCCTGGTATGGATATTTGGGGGAACCGCACGCATTTTTTTTTTAATTTGCGGCAGAGTTCCCCTTAATATCCATTCCAGACCTGAAGGGCCTGGTAATGGAATTTGGGGGGACCCCCACGCTTTTTTTTTTTGTTATCAAAGACTTTCAATGACTTTTATCTGTATTGACAGGAACCAGCAATTCATTACAGCCGCGAGTACTTTTAAATGACTATTATTTTACTTTAGAAATGTCATTTTGCTCTCGAACTGTTATAAACATGCGCTACTTTACAGCCATACTATAGACACCCCCCAGATATGATATTTAGGGCCAGTTCACACCGGATGCAGTGCAGTGCGTTTTTTTGATGCATGAAAAACACAAAGAAAGTTGATCACATTAATGCCCAATGGCATAGTTCACACCACTGCAGTCCGTTCCAGTGCGTTTCAGAAAGGCAAAAAAAAATTGGTCATGCTGCATTTTTTAGGTACAGAACTGTACTGGACCGCAGTAAAACACATCAAAAACGCAACGGAATGTACCAAAAACGCACTGGAATGCACCGGAACGCACCTAAATGCACCAAAGACGCACTGCAACACACTTGTCCTAAGTGAAAAGAGGGGGGAAAAAAACACTGGATTGCATCAAAAACGCATCAAAAATGCACTGAAACGTGTCAAAAACGCGCATGCAGAAAAGCACCTGGAACGCATCCAGACTGCGTTTCTATGGTGTGAACTAGGGCCAGTTCACACCATAGAAACGCAATCCGGATGCGTTCCAGGTGCTTTTCTGCATGCACGTTTTTGATGCGTTCCAGTGCATTTTTGGTACGTTTTTGATGCAGTCCAGTGCTTTTTTTTCACCCCTCTTTTTTATTAACCATAGATAAGGACAAGTGTGTTCCAGTGCGTTTTTGGTGCATTTAGGTGTGTTCCTGTGCGTTTCAGTGCGTTTAGCTGCGTTCCAGTACAGTCCAGTGCAGGTAAAATGCAGCATGTTCTACTTTTTTTGTGGAACTGGAACGTACTGGAACAAACACTGCCATTTAGAACCATATAACCAACTTTCCATGCATTTTTGATGCATAAAAAACGCAATGGACTGCATGTGGTGTGAAATGGCCCTTAAGCAATTTGGCATATTTAAAGGCACTTCTCCTTGTTTTGTTTTTGGTGTTATCCAAATTGGTGACATTGATATATGTCCCTTAGGGTGGGCCCCCATTTTAAGGCCAATAACTAGAAGATAAGCCAGCCAAGTGGGGACTAGCAAAATTAACATGTCAGTTCCCATAGACTGCAATGGTATTTGTTGGTGGGGGGGGGGTGATTGTCCCATCTCTAATTTTGTAGCATGCTGGATGATGTGCTTAATTTTGGACGGGGGGGGGGGGGTATTTTCTGCTAGCTGCATTTGAGTTCTTCTGCGCATGCCCAGCCTGTTAGATTTTTTTGTTGGTGCTTTTTGTGTGTGAACAGCACCTGGACATTTCTGGGCATGCTCAGAGAGTGTTTTTATGGGTTAGTAATTGAAGGACATCCTTAACAGGTGTAGCCACTTTGAAGTTCAGTCTCTACATTGGGTGAACTTGCATTTTGGGTGTTTCATGGACTGTGCATGTGTTTTCAATTGCCTCATTAGCTCACAAACCTATGTTATATAAAGCTAGCAGATAACATCCTCTCCCTTGCCCTGAAAAGAGGCAAGTGTGTGTGTGGGCAAAATATACATTTTGGTGTCCTTATCGAGTTTGTAACACATGTATTTTATTTGTTATGTCTTTGCAAAACAGGATGTTTGGTTTACTTTTGTGGATTGTATTTTTTTGTGTGGGGGAAATGTTCCCCTGAAATAATTTTGATGTTGTTAAAGTGGAGTTCCACCCTCTTTTTGAACTTTGCTGCATCCTCTCTATGAATGTCCCCTTAAGAACAATTGGCATATTTTAATTTTTTGTTTTTAAAACGCACGTTTTGCTGGGACTCTTTTTGTATCTCCCGCCGCGGCCGCTGAAAACTCTGCGCGTCATACACTGATCGCTCGGCCTCCTGGGAGATATTTGTCATCAATCCCAGGATGCTCATCGCGTTCCCATGTTAATGTAGGCACGCCCATCCTGCCCTCCCTCGGTCCGCCAGGTGACCACCTTCCTCTGCTCCTCCCTCCCTCCCTACCCAGCGAGCCTCAGCCTGTCACATCTCACACTGCACTGTGTGATGATGTGACCAGTGTTCTGCCGAATAAGTTCCCCAGGCAGAGGTGGAGGCGCTGAAGCGCCAGAGTGCTCCCCTCCCTCCTCCTTCTCCTCTCTCTGCCGATCACGGCCGCCGCCACGTTCCCTGCCGAAGCCCCCACCCTCCTCCTCCTGTCAGAGGAGGAAAGCGAAACAGCTGCAGATCGGAGCGGCTGTCTCTGACCAGCCGCACAGTGACGTTGCTGGGGGGGTTAGTACTAATAATGGAGGGGGGGTTAGTACTAATAATGGAGGGGGGTGGTTTGTTCGGGGGGGGGGGGGTTAGTACTAATGATGGAGGGGGGTGGTTTGTTCTGGGGGGGGTTAGTACTAATGATGGAGGGGGGGTCAGTACTAATGATGGAGGGGGGGTGGTTTGTTCTGGGGGGTCAGTACTAATGAAGGAGGGGGTTGGTTTGTTCTGGGGGGGTTAGTACTAATGATGGAGGGGGTGGTTTGTTCTGGGGGGGTCAGTACTAATGATGGAGGGGGGTGGTTTGTTCTGGGGGGGTTAGTACTAATGATGGAGGGGGGGTCAGTACTAATGATGGAGGGGGGGTGGTTTGTTCTGGGGGGTCAGTACTAATGAAGGAGGGGGTTGGTTTGTTCTGGGGGGGTTAGTACTAATGATGGAGGGGGTGGTTTGTTCTGGGGGGGTCAGTACTAATGATGGAGGGGGGGTGGTTTGTTCTGGAGGGGGTCAGTACTAATGATGGAGGGGGGTGGTTTGTTCTGGGGGGGTCAGTACTAATGATGGAGGGGGGGTGGTTTGTTCTGGGGGGGTCAGTACTAATGATGGAGGGGGGTGGTTTGTTCTGGGGGGGTCAGTACTAATGATGGAGGGGGGTGGTTTGTTCTGGGGGGGTCTGTACTAATGATGGAGGGGGGTGGTTTGTTCTGGGGGGGTCTGTACTAATGATGGAGGGGGGTGGTTTGTTCTTTGGGGGTCAGTACTAATGATGGAGGGGGTGGTTTGTTCTTTGGGGGTCAGTACTAATGATGGAGGGGGGTGGTTTGTTCTGGGGGGGTCTGTACTAATGATGGAGGGGGTGGTTTTTTCTGGGGGGGTCTGTACTAATGGAGGGGGGTGGTTTGTTCTGGGGGGTCTGTACTAATGGAGGGGGGTGGTTTGTCCTGGGGGGTCTGTACTAATGGAGGGGGGGGGAAAGCCACACAGCCTGGCGCCATCCCTGGCAGTGAAAGGAATGGAGTCATTGCCAGAATACAGATCTGGGCTCTACCCAGTGGAGTCGCCACGGGCAATTCAGAGTGAGCCGACTCCTGATCAAAGGAACCGCTGTTGCTGTATCGCTGGGTCAGGTGAGAGGGCCAATCGGCCATTATCTACTAACGTCCATAGGAATTGCAGTCTCTGACCATCTCCTGTACTATGTCTGCATAGATGCGATTCGATGTGCTGGGGGTGATGCAATGTGCTGTAAATGATGCGATTTGACGTGCTGGGGGTGATGCAATGTTCTGTGGGCCATGCGTTTGTGTTCTGGGGGTGTTGCAATGTGCTGTGGGCCCATGCGATTTGATGTGCTGGGGTGTTGCAATGTGCTGTGGGCCCATGCGATTCGATGTGCTGGGGTGATGTGATTCGATTTGCTGGGGGTTATGCAATGTTCTGTGGGCCATGCGATTCTATGTGCTGGGGGTGATGCAATGTGCTGTGAGTGATGCGATTCGATGTGCTGGGGGTTATGCAATGTGCTGGGGTGATTCGATTCGATGTGCTGGGGTGATGCGATTCGATGTGCTGGGGGTGATGCAATGTGCTGTGGGCCCATGCGATTTGACATGCTGGGGGTGATGCAATGTTCTGTGGGCCATGCGATTCGATGTGCTGGGGGTGTTGCAATGTGCTGTGGGCCCATGCGATTCGATGTGCTGGGGGTGTTGCAATGTGCTGTGGGCCCATGCGATTCGATGTGCTGGGGTGATACGATTTGATTTGTTGGGGGTTATACAATGTTCTGTGGGCCATGCGATTCGATATGCTGGGGGTGTTGCAATGTGCTGTGAGTGATGCGATTCGATGTGCTGGGGGTTATGCAATGTGCTGGGGTGATGCGATTTGATGTGCTGGGGTGATGCGATTCGATGTGCTGGGGTGATGCAATGTTCTGTGGGCCATGCGATTCGATGTGCTGGGGGTGATGCAATGTGCTGTAAATGATGCGATTTGATATGCTGGGGGTGATGCAATGTGCTGTGATTGATACACACACATATCCCTCACCTTCGGCCTTCTCATCCCTCACCTTCGGCCTTCTCGTCCCTCATCCCTCACCTTCAAATACAGAAATCTGTTGCTAAGGGTAAGAGCTTTAAAAATGTCCTAATTCTAAACAAAATCATTTGTTTCTGTGCAGATATATCTACATAATAAGATTATATATATATATATATATATATATATATATATATATATATAATGTAGATATATCTGCACAGAAACAAATGATTTCGTTTACAATTAGGAAATTTTTTAAGCTCTTACCAACAGATTTCTGTATTTCTAGAATAGTATTGCTTGTACATACTGGAGGGGAGGAGATGTTTACATAAATAGGGGGCGGCAACTTGCTATGAAACTGGAGAGAAAATGTAACATGAAACTGAAACCGATTACACTGCTTGTGATATCCAGGAAGACATATGCAGTCTGGCTTCAGATGCCCACACTTAAAATGGCCACGGCCTATTTCTAGTTCATACACTATCTAAATGCTGTAATAACCTAACAAAACAGACCTTAGTTTACAGACTAACTTTACTAGAATACATTAAAATTGTGTATTCTAGGGGTATTTTTATTTAAAAAGTGTAATTTCGGCCGGAACACCACTTTAATGTTTGTCCACTTTGATTTAATTGTCTGTGCTGCATTACTTTGCCAAATCTTTCAAGATGTTGTGAGTCTGTAACTGTTTCAAATTGACCCTGTTTTTTTATTTATTTTTATTATTCTTTGTTTTGTTGACCAATAAAATTTGATGCAAAGTTTTGAGGTTTGTTTTGCGTTTTCTTTGCAACAAATGTGACAGATGATTGGCATGTCAAAACAGGTGTGATTTGTCTACCCTGGTGCCTTCATGCTAGCATATGCATGTATTGTGTGCTGCCATGGAAAATCACCAGGAAATGAAAAATACAGGGAGCGGTAAGTATTCAATTTTCCTTTTTTACTGCAGTGGTTCTCAGCCTCAGTCCTCAAGTACCCCCAACAGGACATGTTTTGTGAATTTATCTTCTTGAGAATTGCTGTCCAAAATACCAAACCATTGACTGTGATTTAAAGCACATGTGCAAGATGAAGGAAAACCTGCAAACATGGCCTGTTGGGGGTACTTGAGAAGCACGGATTTAGAGCACTGCACTTAAAAATAGCTCAAGGCAATACAATTCTAATTGGGCATTTTGAGGGAAACCAAGTAAGTGTTAGAACCCCTGCTTGTGTTTATTTTTTGTAGGTTGGGCTTTGTGTCCCCTTTTAGTAAAATTGGCTTCACTTCCTGTCACACAGCTAAACAGGAAGTGAAGGTAAAACCCTACCAATGTCTTTTCTTGGGGACACACAGATCAATCTAACTAGTGTCCCCATTAAGAAAATTGCACTCTAGCACTTTGTTGTGTACACCCCAAATCATTGGGTAGTTTGGGGTTTAGTAAAGACAAATCCACTCTGCAGTAAAAGTGCAGCTGCTGAAAATCTGAGGGATCACTGGTGATTGTAACATCCAATCATGTAAAAGCAAAGATGGTGTTTTTTTGGTTTGCTTGCATGTCCCCCTCGGATATCCAGCAAGTGCACTTGTAGTGCAAAGTAGATTTGCCTTTAGTAAATAAACCCCAAAGTCCAAAATACCTAATAATTTGGGGTGTACCCCGCAAAATGCTGGAGTGCAATGTACATAATGGGGAAAGTATTTAGATTGACCTGTGTGTCCCCAAGGAAAGACATTGGTAGGGATTTCCCCTCACTTCCTGTGTGGCTATGTGACAGGAAGTGAATTATTTGGAAGGATAAAGTGGCCAAATTTGGGAGTTGTCTTCACCTTATCAGGGGTGCAGACATCCCCAAAAACTGTCCAGACTTTTAATCCCTCTGCACTCTATCCCCAAGCAAAAATAAGAAAGGATTTCATTTAGTTTAACTTTGCAAAGACACATTCCTAAGTTGAATTGTGATGCATGTCAATGGCCCATTTAGACCCTCTTTAATCACTTGAGATCAGCGCTATAACTGATCGACGGCCACAGCATGGTCCTCAATTGCCGGGAGTCCGTCAATAAACGTCCTCCCCTTCGCGCACGCGCTGTGGTCACCAAGTCACTGAGACTCGGGTGATGACAGATCCGAGTAAGGGGCCGATCCCTGCCCTTTACCATGTGATCAGCTGTCAGCCAATGACAGCTGATCACGTGATGTAAACAAAAGCTGGGTAATGGTTTTTGTTTTCTCCTTGTGCTGACAGCGTGAGCAAAAAAGGCAATCTCCGGCTTATGTGCAAGGGACATCGGGCCAGAAGAGGAAGAGGCATTCACCTGGTGGCAAAAAAAGTTAATAAAAAACACAACACAGGTTTTTAAAGTCATTTATTAGTCTTCTTCCGACTTCGGGGGTACGATGTACCCCATACTCATTCACATAGGGTGGGGGGCCGGTATCTGGGGGCCCCTTATTAAAGGGGGCTCACGGATTCCCAAAAGCCCGCCGCCCGCAGACCCCGACAACCAACGCCCAGGGTTGTCGGGAAGAGGCCCTTGTCCCCATCAACATGGGTGCAGGGTGCTGTGGGGTGGGGGGGCGCAGGTCGCCCCCCTGCCCCAAAGCACCCACCCCCCCATGTTGAGGGCATGCGGCCTGGTAGGGTTCAGGAGGGAGGGGGCGCTCTCGTCCCCCCCCTCTTCCCCTGCGGCCTGCCAGGTTGCGTGCTCGGATAAGGGTCTGGCATGGATTTTGGGGGAACCCCCACGCCGTTTTTTCGGCTTAGGGGTTCCCCTTAAAATCCATACCAGACCTAAGGGCCTGGTATGCTCCTGGAGGGGAACCCATGCCGGTTTTTCCATTAAAGTTTGGCGTGGAGTTCCCCTTCATGATTCATACCAAACACGGGACAGCGAGGCTGCCGAGAACCAGTGCGATGCCATCGCGCTGGAGACAATCTCGGCCAGCTAGTCGCCTCTAGGACACGACATGAGCGACTGCTTCACGCTCAGGTCGTGTCCAAGTTGCCTCGCAAAGTCGCGCTGTCCCTGTGTCAGCTGGCACACGAGTCGCCCCGCGAGACGGATCGGCTTCATCCGACTTCCCGGGCGACCTCTATTCAAATCAATGGGCTCCCATAGGGAACCATTCATTTTCAATAGAGCGTCGCTGACATTTGTATTTACTATAACAGTGCGCCGCTGGTTCCTGCGCCCAATGAAGGAGTTATCCGGTGCACCAATTAAGGGATCAATTAGCGCAGCGCACTGTTATTACTAAATCAGCCCCACTGTGCCACAAGACAGAGTTATAACAGGTAGAAAGGCTTGTTGTACTTAGACAATAATCTGTCTCGCCGCATTCCTTTAAATAGCAGTGACAGCATAAATTTCAAGTGGCCTAATTGGCTAGGCTCTGCCCTTGGCAATCATGGCATCCTAAGCTATATTCTATAGAGCCCAGTGAGAAATATGGCTCTGCTACATAAGCATGTGTTTGAAGCCTCGCTACAAAACGTAATGCATCGAAAAAAATTAACTACAATAGAAATGTATGATTGAATGTATTAAAAAGTGTATGTAAGCAAAAAAATATGATAAATGTCCCCCCTACTGTATAATGTGACCTTTGCATATCTGCATTAGTTATGGGCAAATCTTTCCAGTGGTTAGACAAATCTTGCTCAAAATTCATCCAGCTCAAACTTAGAGGTGAATGCCACTGAAGTCATAAGGCGTAAATCTTGTAAAAATATGGTGATTTTAAGGGCTACTACTGTATGTTGGGAGAATATTGTTTAAACTAAAAATGGACTTTAAACGGCACATAGATAGATATTGTAAAAATTCTAAGGGTTTTATTGTTGGTAGAAAAATATAATTGAATTTAGGTAAAAAGTACATTAATACAAAACAATGACATTATGTAACAGTCATCAATAATTAGTATAGGGTCCCATTTACAAGACTCAACACATCTCCCAGAAATTACATTAACATGTAAAATACACAAAGTAGAATAGGATAATGTATAGCCAACAAACACAAATGAGGAGTTGGACGGTATGCACGAGAGATGACTGGTCTTATTGATAGGTCCGGTAAATTCAAAGATAAAGATCTTGCTTTCGCTCGACTAGTTTCGCGTTCCAAAACGCTTAGTCGGGAGCATAGTATTGAACAAGGCCGTGTTAAGTAGTGAAACCGGCCTAGGTATTTTGACCTGGCAGTCCGTGTATCACAGGGTGCCAGTATTATATAAACACATTCATGGTAAACAATCATGTGTGGTTTAAGTAATTAAACCACGTCCTGTGGACGGAGAGGTTCCATCCAGGTCCACCAGCACATAATCCGTGTCAAGCTATAAGCTGGGTCAGTCCATCACTAGGGGCCACCCAAACAGACTACCACTGTGTGGCTCGAGCAAGTGTTTCTGACTGACACACTCCTCTACAGTATTGTCTGGCTTGTTACACCTGGATTTACGTTCCCTACCTATCAGTAGCCTGTGCATAGTTACTCTTTTACTTAAACCACGCATGATTGTTTACCATGAATGTGTTTATATAATACTGGCACCCTGTGATACACGGACTGCCAGGTCAAAATACCTAGGCCGGTTTCACTACTTAACACGGCCTTGTTCAATACTATGCTCCCGACTAAGCGTTTTGGAACGCGAAACTAGTCGAGCGAAAGCAAGATCTTTATCTTTGAATTTACCGGACCTATCAATAAGACCAGTCATCTCTCGTGCATACCGTCCAACTCCTCATTTGTGTTTGTTGGCTATACATTATCCTATTCTACTTTGTGTATTTTACATGTTAATGTAATTTCTGGGAGATGTGTTGAGTCTTGTAAATGGGACCCTATACTAATTATTGATGACTGTTACATAATGTCATTGTTTTGTATTAACGTACTTTTTACCTAAATTCAATTATATTTTTCTACCAACAATAAAACCCTTAGAATTTTTACAATATCTATCTATGTGCCGTTTAAAGTCCATTTTTAGTTTAAACAATATTCTCCCATTGATTATCGGGACGTTGGCGCATTTATACTAGGTGCATCCACAGTGTCACCCTGTGGTGATGCACAATTTAGCAATTTCCTTCTAAATACTACTGTATGTTAACTACTTTTTGGACAGAATGAGAAAGAGTTAAATCAGGCGTGCTCAGCCTGTGGAGCCATCTAACGTGGCACATGACTTTAGACCTTTGGCAGCCCGCACAGCCTCCTTTGGGTGTACACTGCTCTACTGAATGATTGCAGGTCCCCCATAATCCCGGAGGCTATTGTGGCTGGCTCCCCGCTCTCCCCGCTTCTGCATCTAGTGGCATCCATACAGGGGTTCTAAAGGTGGATTCTCGTGGTTGTATAATGAGCTTGGTGTCATTCTGGGAGCATGCGAGTGCATCATGTATCATTTGAGCTTTGCTTAATAAAGAAGTTTATTGCACTACTAGGGCATGTCCAACGACACTTGGTCCCACGAAAAAAACGATAATCCTGATTGTTGTTTAAAGTTTTCATTATGCCATTCAAAATCTAAAAATCTAAATTCTGAACCACTTCATTTCATTGTGGCCCATGACCGGTTACCAAATGACTTAAGTAGCCTGCGCTCTGCAAAAGGTTGAGCGCCCCTGAGTTAGACCCTCTGTAAAGTTTATTTCTGTTCGTGCCCCATCAAACAGATTACCATGACTGGTGGGTTCGATGAACATTACTAAAGTTTGGGTGCCAAATCTGAACTCCATTGAAATCAACGAGACTCAAATGTTAAAAAACAATAATGGCAGCTTTGTAGGGTATTAGGCAAACAATAGTCAAACAAATGGCATTGGGGGCTGGGCACTGCATTTGGTAACATACAGTATATATAAATATATATATATAATGCAAAGTTCCTTTGAATAAAATGTCTGGGGGAAGCTCTAAACCTGCATGTGAAGTGGTGCTTTTGTACAATGTATACAATCTACTGCAGCAAAACTGACATTTATAAAGGAAAAAAAAAGTTGGTTAAATTGCTAGAAAATGGCAGCTCCCAACTGCTTACATCTACTTGTTAACAAAGTGGCTGGGATTCACTGAATTTTAGTGATGGGTCCTTGGGTAATGTCATTAGGTACCAGTAAGAAGGGTGACTGGATCGTGTCAACAGGTTTTTTCTTCTTTCAGCTGGACAACATGACTGACAATGGGTTTACATTGTGAGGCATCTTTTATTTTTATTTATAAAGTGGTTCTAAAGGCTGAAGGTTTTTAACCTTTGTGTATTCTGTACATGAAGGTAAAAAACCTTCTGTGTGCAGCAGCCCCTCTAATATGTACCCGAGCTCCCTCTCGATTCAGCACAAGAGTATTGGCTCTCTGGGGCTCTCCCTTCTCATTGGCTGAGACAGCAGCAGGAGCCATCGGCTCCCTCTGCTGTTCATCACAGCCAGTGAGCCAATGAGTAGAGCAAAGGGTCACGGCTGAGATGCGGCTCCATGTCTGAATGGACACACAGAGCAGCTGCTCGGGAACGTGCCTGCTTGGGTGTCCCCATTGCAAGCTGCTTGCTCTGAGGGGGGGAGGGGACACGACTGGAGGGAGGGGCCAGGAGCGTCGGTGGGAGACCCAAGAAGAGGAGGATCGGGGCGCTGCTCTGTGCAAAACTGCTGCACAGAGCAGGTAAGTATAACATACAGTAAAACCTTTGATTGCAAGCATAATTAGTTCCAGAAACTGTTAAAGTACGGTTATATAACAGAAACATGCTTGTAATCCAAAGCACTTGTATATCAAAGAAAATTTCCCCATAAGAAATAATGTAAACTCAAATGATTCGTTCCACAACCATTTATTCATAAGTCCTTCAGTTTATAGTCCATATAAAAAGATTATAGCAATGTGATAGATTGTGCAACTATAAAATGTCCATCCACAGATGGCAGCCTCCACAAGGGGATTAGAAGCAAAATCCATCATCAGGAGCTACAGAGTATAAAAGAAAACAGAGGCGCCTCTAAGTGTAGCAATATGTTGCTAAATGTTGTACCTTCATTAAATGTAACCATATTTCTACACTTAGAGGTGCCTCTCTTCTCTTTTATTCTCAGATGTGACATGACGCTACTTGTATATCAAGACATCGCTTGTATATCAAGTCAAAGTTTATTTAAAATTTAGCTTGTCTTGCAAAACGCTCTCAAACCAAGGTTTTACTGTATTTGTTTTTGTTTTGTTTTTTAAATGTTTACCTTTAATATCAGTTTATTTAAAGAATTTTTCACAAAAGTATCGGTGTGTTTAATTACTGTTTACTTTTTTTGTGAATAAATAGGGGTACTATGTACCCAATACCCATTCACATGGAGGTTCTTATTGTTAAAGGAAGCTTCCAGATTCTGATAACCCCCTTTGCCCACAACCACTGAGCCAAGCTTGTGGCCAGTCAGGCTGGATACTTGGCTCAGGATCTGCTGTGGATTTTGAGCCTCACACTTTTTTGCACAGCATTCCACTTCAGTCCCTCGTATAAATATTTGTGCAGCCACATGCAATTTTCTTCATTTTTCCCCAAAAAAACATGCCAGACCTTGAAGGATCTGGTATGAATATCGGGGGGCTGAGACATGCCAATATATTTGTTTACATTCTGCTGTTAGCCGCTTGCCAAACCTCATAACAAGAGAAACTTGGTCTGAGCCTACATTCGGAGTAAACCAGCAGCTCACCCCTATGGGTGACCATTTCAACTGAGAGAATAATGGGAAATTTTTGAGTTGTCCCCAGAACAAGAGGCGAGGGGAAATCTTCCAATTAGGAAAACTATTCTGGGATCAGTTTTGTAAGAGTGGAATTCCCCTCACTTTGGGAAGATTTCTTCTCATTTCCTGTTTCTTCTATGGAACGGAAATGTTATTTCTATAAAATCGACCCCTGTATTTGTCTACAAGAAAATTACATCATGAGACTGTCCATACAATAACAGAACTGTTAACCAGAGGATGTACATGTTTGTTAATGGAATGAAAATGAAAGGTTCAGACTGTTCAGCTCTATATTACCTTCCAGTCAGGGTCACTTTGATAATCAAAAATTGGAATTCATTACACAAAAACGAATTCCTGCTGTATTTTTGTACTATTACTACAACAAACACCAAATTCAAAAAGTGGTAACATATTTACTAGACATAAATATACATTTCTATTCACTAGTAGTACAGAATGTTTTGAACTGCATGAAAAGTTGATTGTCACAATTGAAAAATTGACAATAACAATAGATGCAAACAATGGAAAACCACAGCTGTGCTGAGCTATGATTTACAAACTGCTTGCTTACAAAGGAAAACTCCACCACAGAGTTGCTGAAGGGGGCTAAATCAAATTCTGGTTTTCTATTTCTTTTAAAGGCTCACTTTATTATGGAGGATACCTACAGTCCTATGTGGTTCAAACCATAGAAATGCAGAAAACAGTGCCAGAGCAAAACAAGATGAAAGAGTCCAAAACCTTTTTAATCGAATGTTGGGGGGGGGGGGGGAGTACAAGAGGGTCCAACTTGGCCTTCACCCCAGTACCGTTTTTTTGAGCCGGCGGTCGGCTCTCCTGTAAAAGCAATCGTAGCGGCTTACTAGCCACTCGATTGCTATTACAAGCAGCAGGAGGGGACATTCCCCCTCCTTTCGCCTTCCGCAACTTTCTTGGGCTCTCCTGTCCCACTGGGAAACCCAGGGGATGCGTCTTTTAACCACTTCAGCTGTAGAAGGTTTTACCCCCTTCCTGACCCGGCCTTTTTTTTGCGATACAACACTGTGTTACTTTAACTGACAATTGCAGGGTTGTGCGACGCTGTACCCCAATAGAGCTTTCTTTTGGTGGTATTGGGTCACCTCTGAGGTTTCTACGCTATAAACAAAAAAAGACCGACAATTTTGAAAAAAAAAATAATAATATTTTTTTACTTTCAGCTATAAAACACATCCAATAATAAAAAAATAAAAAAAAATCTAATTTCTTCATCAGTTTAGGCCAATTTGTATTCTGCTACATATTTTTAGTAAAAAAAAATCCAAAAAGCATATATTGATTGGCTTGCACAAAAGTTATAGCTATATAGTTTACAAACCATGGGATAGATTTAGGGACTTTTAATTTGGGGACCAGTGACACCAATACAGTGATCAGTGCTAAAAAAAATGGTCTGTCACTGTATAAATAACACTGACAGGGAAGGGGTTAACATCAGGGGCAATCAAATGGTTAAGTGTGTTCTCTGGGTGTGCTTTCTTACTGTGTGGGGAATGAACTGACTCGAAGAATAGAGACATCTGTGTTCCTGACTAGCAGGAATCACAGATCTCTCTCTTTCTGTCTGACAGAATGACGGTCTGCCTTGTTTACATAGGCAGACCGCTGCTCTGTCTCTCCAGGAACAATCCTGGGTGCTTGGGAAATAATGGCCGCCGAACCCGCTGATTGGCTCCCGTTGTGTCCAATCACAGCGGGAGCACGGCTCTGGTGCGCGCATGCCCCAGATCCGATGGAAGAAATCATGTACAGGTACAGTACGTGATTGTGCGCTTAAGGGTCGCTCTGCCACAGTATATTTACGTAGGACGGTCCTTAAGTGGTTAAGGGGGTGTAGCAGGGGGTGTCCTATGCTAACTTTTGCTAATAGGTGTCACTCATTCCCATCTCAAAAAGTTGGAAGGTTTGCTACAGTAAAAGAGGTTGGGGAGGGGAGATTATTCTAAAGCTCATTTACTGCTTCTTTAGAATGTGAAAATATGGATTGTTCATCACCTGACCACAGTTCTACTTTTTTTCCTTTTTTTGGGGGGTTTATTTAATATTATGGAAGATAGATGAGAACACTATGGCTTTTGTAATTTTTGCAGGGCATTGATGGATCTACAGGTTCTGTTGGGGGTATCTCATCAATAAAGTCCCTGAGAGATCTGAGCTGCCCATATAATATTCAACTTGCCAGCACCCACACAATGTAAATAACTTCTTTGTTTGGATTTAGCCTTCACAAGTCTGTTGATGCTTGGCAGATTTTTAATGTAAAAGTCTGTAAGTTTGTCACTGTACATGGAAAAGTTACTTCCCAAACCATCAATCTTTGACAGATTTACTTCCCTGTCATGACAACAATATCAACTGCTATGCAGATCTGTAATTAATCATCTTCTTTCCTTGTTATGTTTTCCTGCTGTAAGCTCTAAAATTCACATGCCAAAATAGGGAAGATGAGCGTTTTTAATTAAAAATATGTAATATCCTCGGATGTACTTATTAATTTGTTTCAGCTAAAACGCTGATAATATCTTTAAGTTAAGAAGAGCTCTCTTCGGGTTATGATTAGCGGATGACAAATATTTGATTAAATTGGCCTATTTGCTATTTAATTCTAGAGTATTCCTTGAAAAAAAAAACCCTCTAGGGTAGTGCTCAGGATCTAATGTAATGGTGTAGAAGGAGCACCTTGTTTGTTTGATGTTAACTGCTGTGATACATACACATCTTAGTTTGACTTACCGGTAATTTAAGGAGGATTTGTCCCATTATACTGTCATTTCCTTTTCCTTTTATATCCACCTACAGATATTCCAGGAGATGCAGAAGCACTGATTTCATGGTGTGTGCTGGGCAACTTACATCCAACAGTAGGAGAAAATAAAACACATTCCAGTCTAATGAATATAACCTCTAGATCATTGGTCTCCAAACTGCGTCCCGCGGGCCAGATGCGGCCCTTTGCTTGCCTTTATTCGGCCCTCGGGGCATTATTCCTTCTACTGACACCAATAATGAGGCACTCTTCCTCCCACTGATACTAATGATGGTGTACTACTCCTTCCACCGATAGCAACGATGGGAACACAATTCCTCCTAATAATACCAATGATGTGGCACTATTCCTCCCACTGACACCAATCATGGGGCACTATTCCTCCCACTGACACCAATGACTGGGTACAATTCCTCCCACTGACACCAATGACGGGGCATGATTCCTCCCAGAGACACCAATGACTGGGCACGATTTCTCCCACCTACACCAATGACGAAGCATTATTCCTCCCACCGACACTAACAATAGGACACTATTCCTCCCACAGACACCAATGATAGGGCATTATTCCCTCCACCGACACCAACTATGGAGCATGATTCCTCCAACTGACACCAATGATAAGGCACAATTCTTTCTCCTACTGACCACAGACATCATGTCATTTTCTTACTCCCTCTAACCGCCAAACCTGAGGCATTGTTCATGTAGCGCTCTCCCTGACCTCAAGAGGCCGGATGGTGACTCCCAGAGACAGGGAGGGCTGACATTCCTGCTCAGGGTGAAGGTTACTAGGCATGGTGGGTGTTATGCAAGGTGGAAAGATGGGCACCAGTCACTTTTAAAAATGAACAAAGAGAGGTTTATATCACTTAACAGGAAAATGTGGGAGAGAGGGGTAGGGCACAGGACACTCTTAGGTAAATGCAATAGCTAATTGGCAGACTCCTTAGATAAAAATAGAACTAGACAGACAGCTATACAGAAAAACGAGACTTTAAGCTGAATTCAGCAATCTATATTTCATAGTAACTGCTGTCTCCTATAGCAACAAGCTTAACTCACTGGATAATTCCTTGGATGAGTTCTCTCTTGAAGCTTTCCCAGCCACTTCACAGTCCCCGGCTGATGAAGAGTCTCCTCTGGTACTCCTTCAAAACTCCATCCCTCTACACATGCCTCTGGCAACAAGAGTGGTTGACCCTCTGGCAATTTCCACTGCTATGCCTCCCGGCAACGGCCAGGCTCTCTTAGACAGAGCCCCTGAAACATGTGGCAATGCCCCAGGCTTTAGGCCTACACCTCTGCTGCTGCTCCACACATACCCATTCAGGCTGCAACATGGGTTGAAAAGAACCCAGATCACCTGACCTTCTCCGTATAAATACCTTCTCCCAGTATTCTAGGCAGCCAAAGAAACTCCTGCTGATTGGCTGAGAGAAGTATATACACTCATAACCTGAATCCACTATAACTCATCACACTGATGCCAAAGGTAACAGTTGCACCTATTGACAAAAGAGACAAATCACAGTTAACACCAGGCTTAGGAGAAATCCATTTGATCAATAGACTACGAATTAGCCAGGCTAACTACCACCCAGCACAGCTATATTTACTAGCAGCCCTGTTTAGGTCCAGGGTGATACATTTAATTCCACTGACATTAGGACATTTTCAACTCTTGCTGGCTGCACTCTGGCCCCCCTAAAATCTGAAGGACAGTAATCTGGCCCTTTGTTATTAAGGTTTGGAGACCCCTGCTCTAGACAGATATGCAAAGAACCTGCTGTCTAGATTTAAAGTGCTAAAGAATAGGAAGACCAGAGTGGGGTGGGATTTAGTAAGACTCAGAAGCTGCACTCAACTCTTTGAGTAAGACGTGCATCTAGATGTACAGCTTTTGTGTGCAACCTTAGCATTCCCCAACCAGTGGTTGTAAGCTGTGTGAGAGATGACACAGTGGTGGAAGTGGACGACAGAGGCCACAGCCTGGTATAAGCAGGCCCTGTGAACACCGCAGAGGTGTATAACAGTAGGATGCAACCAGCATATGCCACTCACTTGAGTGCGACTTGTGCCAGCCCTCCCAAGGACCACATACCAGTTCATTCTGTGTGCAGCAACCCCTTCCCTAGACAGGAAGCCCGAACTTTAAGTATTTCTCCTGTATAACATTACAGTTCTAAGGGACTAGGGAGCAGAGGCGGCTCTAGGCTTTATGGGGCCTTAGACAAATCTTAGACATGAGGCACCACTCACGCCCAAAATGGAAAAAATGATTCAAGCAATAGAAATTAACTGTATAAATTGCATATATTAAGAACCTTAAATCCTATAAAATATGAATTCATGGTTTCTAGAATTTTCTCTAACCAATTACCCTTTAATCAAATATCATTAAACATATATATCAATTACAGGCACACAAATATAGATAGAATTTTTGCAGCTGCTTCTAGCAATGTGTTATAACAAAAGTCAAAACCCATATTTCTCTATTTACATGAAGGTCAGGTAATATAACTCAGCACAGAGTTTCCCCTTACATCAGTCTTACCCCTTACAGTGCATGTAAAGTGGAATGCTGCGGATCATGATGTAACGGGGAATGCTGCAGACTTTGGTGTAAAGGGAACTTTGATGTAAGGGGGAGCTCTGGTGACCAGAGATGACCTTATATCAAAATGCACAGCATTCCCTTTTACATCAGGTTCCGCAGAGTTCCAACTTGCATTTAAAACAGGAACCGTAATGTGGGGGGGGGGGACTCTGGTGACACCAGAGCACATTCCGCAGAGTGAATGCACTAAGGTAAGGGGGGGTTACTGATATAAGGGGGAACCTTTATATTAGTGCCCCCTTACCTTACTGTATTCACTCCCCCTTACATCAGTAATCCCCCCTTCAGACAGGCCTTGCACCGCTGTCACTGATCTCCTTTCAGGTGTAGGGCTCAGTCGGACGGTCCTCTCTGGGCTCCAGCTTGGTGGCTCTGGTCTCATCCTATATTATCCTCTCCACAGTCCACACACATCTGACTACTCCCATGACCCCCATCCTAGCAGCACTCCCGCTCTTGACTCTTCTGTAGGCTACCCCCCAGAGACTGCAGACATGATACAGGAGATAGTTAGAGACTGCAGACATACTACAGGAGATGGTCAGAGACTGCATATATATGATACAAGATATGGTCTTATTATGGTAAGGACAAGCAAACTCTCACCTGGCTAACAGGGTAACACCACATTGCTGCAGCAGCCACCAAATACTAGAGCCACAGCCACGGACAGAAGATCCTTCTATACACTCCCCGGTCCCCTACCACAAGCAGGAGAAGCAGACGCATTTGCTTTGAGCGCCCTGCTGAGCATTCTGGGAGGTGTAGTCTCTGCAGAGTGCAGGCACCGGCGGGCCAAGTCTAGTGTGTGGTGTAACGAAATACAACTCCTGCCATGCAATGTGGTGCCACCTTTGGGAAAAAGCTAGGACGGCAGTAGAGCCTGCTATTGGCAGCAGCTGATGAGATATTCTCCATGTGAGGGGGGTGTTACAGCTGGCTGGAACCTCCATGGCTTTACCCCAGTGTGTGCCGACCCGCTCACCCCGCCAGCCTGGGGACACCCAGGGCTAACTTTATATTGATTGGACCTAGGGCAAACATTTTTCTGGGCCCCACCCCACATCCCTAGAAATTTCACTCTCAACCCCAACATCCAAAAAAACAAACACGCACATAGACTTATCTAAAAAAACAAACAAACAAAAAAAAAACTTTAATAATGTAAACATAAAAATCTGGTTCACACTGATTACTCCAAGCTCACTGATTGGTTGCTAGAGGTTACTGCACATCATTACCGCTCACTGATTGGTTGCTAGAGTTTACTGCAGATTATTAACGCTCACTAATTGATTGCTAGATTGCCTAGTTACAGAACATCATTACCTCTCAGTGGGTGGCAGATCAGTATTGTGGCGTGTGGTGCAACTGTTGGGGTACAGTTGGTTGGCTGACAGGATGCAGTTTGGGGTGATGGTGGCATCATTGGGGTGAGAGGCTGAAATCATATCTCCCCTATAATGATAGGGGGTAGGATGATAGGATTCCAGAGGTGGGGTACAGGAGGGGTGAGCATGATAATGACAGAGGGCAGGGTGGTAAGATGCCAGAGGTGGGGTAGAGAGGAATGATGGGGATGTTGAAGACAATGGGTGGGGTGGTAGGATATCAGCAGAGGGGGGTGATGATGACAGTGGGTAGGGTGGTAGCTAGCTTGTAGTGGGGTACAGGGGAGGTGAAGATAAAGATGATGATGGGATAGGGTGGTTTGGATGCTAGAGGTGAGATACAGGGGGATGATGGGAATGTTGATGACATGGTGGTAGGATGTCAGAGGTGGGGTGCGGGTATGATGATGATAGTGGGTGGGGTGGCAGGAAGCTAAAAGTGGGGTACAGGGGGTGAAGATTAGAGGGGGTGGGGTAGTAGGAAACTGGCAGAGGGGTGCAGGGGGGGGTGAAGATGACAGAGGGTGGGGTGGTAGGATGCCAGGCACAGGGGAATTGTGATGAGGATGGAGATGATTATGACAAGGAGTGTGTGGTAGAAAGCTGACAGTGGGGTACAGGGGGATGAAGATGACAGGGGATGGGTGGAAGGAAGCTAGCAGAGGGGTACTGGGGGGAGTGAAGAGGTAGGAAGCTGGCAGTGGAGTACAGGGGGATAAAGATGACAGGGGGTGGGCTGGTAGGAAGCTGGCAGTGGAGTACAGGGGGGATAAAGATGACAGGGGGTGGGCGGGTAGGAAGCTGACAGTGGAGTACAGGGGGGATAAAGATGACAGGGGGTGGGCGGGTAGGAAGCTGACAGAGGGGTACTGGGGGGATAAGGATGACAGGGGGTGGGCTCGTAGGAAGCTGACAGAGGGGTACAGGGGGGGATAAAGATGACAGGGGTGGGCTAGTTAGAAGCTGGCAGTGGAGTACAAGGGGGATAAAGATGACAGGGGGTGGGGTGGTAGGAAGCTGGCAGTGAAGTACAGGGGGGATAAAGATGACAGGGGGTGGGCTGGTAGGAAGCTGGCAGTGGGGTACAGGGGGGATAAAGATGACAGGGGGTGGGCTGGTAAGAAGCTAGCAGTGGAGTACATGGGGGATAAAGATGACAGGGGGTGGGCTGGTAGGAAGCTGACAGAGGGGTACAGGGGGGGATAAAGATGACAGGGGGTGGGCTGGTAGGAAGCTGACAGAGGGGTACAGGGGGGGATAAAGATGGCAGGGGGTGGGCTAGTAGGAAGCTGGCAGTGGGGTACAGGGGGGATAAAGATGACAGGGGGTGGGGTGCTAGGAAGCTGATAGTGGGGTGCAGATGACAAGGGGGTGGGCTGGTAGGAAGCTGGCAGTGAAGTACAGGGGGATAAAGATGACAGGGGGTGGGCTGGTAGGAAGCTGGCAGTGGGGTAAAGGGGGGGGATAAAGATGACAGGGGGTGGGCTGGTAGGAAGCTGGCAGTGGGGTACAGGGGGGATAAAGATGACAGGGGGTGGGCTGGTAAGAAGCTGTCAGTGGGGTACAGGGGGGATAAAGATGACAGGGGGTGGGCTGGTAGGAAGCTGACAGAGCGGTACTGGGGGGGATAAAGATGACACGGGGTG